>CM034156.1:241930203-244330203 GCA_019776745.2 Taxus chinensis | reverse complement strand
ATGATAATCGGTAATAGGTTTAGATCTAATTGTGGCCTTCACTCCCATACCTTGTCCTAAAGAGCATATGTGACCAATTAACAGACAGGTAGCCTCTAATTTTGGCAGTGATGTATCTAGAAAAACACAAAGCAAAATGTAGTGGCAGGTCTATGAGTGACACGTTTTGCAAAAAAATCACATTAGGGAAAGTGTGTAGAGTGAGACTCGGATCCTTGATAATTCCCACAGTGGTTATTGTTATCCCATCCAATTGGACTACTCCTCTAGAGATAACCTCATATTGGAGACCCAACTAATCAACTATTTGCTTTGGAAATCACAGAAACTACTAGCCCCAGAATTAATCATATAATTGTGCACCAACTTGTCTCCAATAATCAATGAGAAATAGAAGGGAGGAGGTCTTAGTTTTTTACCTTGTTGTTTTCCATGGTACCTCCTAGGCTGAACTGTATTGGCAAGCACTCTTTCTTGCTGGTTTGGGGGGTGATTTGAACTTGACCAATTCTGAATGGCAGTCTGCAATAGATCCCTCTACCCTGGAATTGACAGTGACTCCCATAGTGAAATGTTCACACTTGTGATTTTCATTTTCTCAATAATATTGAATGAGCCATGTTTTTGCTGCCCCTTCCTAGGCATGTTTCTTTCTTGCACATGGGTTGTTACAACTAGTGCTTGACTGTGTTTGGAAGGTGCTCTAGATTGGTTCAGCGTGTTGGGAGTTGTACTTGGAGCACCAGGACCTTGTGGAGCGATGGAAGGTTAAGGGTCACCTAAGCTCAGTGGTTGGCCCTGTCGACACTAAAATTTTCCTCCATAATTTCTATTTCATTAATGTATGTATTAGGAATATGATGTTGTTAAGTATAATTAGTAGTAGCGTCTGATAGAAGATAACGGCGTTGTCTGTACGGTGTCGCCAATAATGTGGAGTACGGTAACAGTCAAAGTACAATAGGAATGTTGTAAAAAGTAAATATTTGTCGTAAGTGGTCCGGTAATGTTAAAATGTCAAAGTTTGGGTAATTAGAGAAGTAGGGTCTACATGATTACGAATTAGAAATATTATATTGGTAATAAGGACAAGGAGTGAGGTCATAGATATTTTGTGTATTTTATTTGTAAAAAGTCTAAAAATGTGGAACCCATGTAAAATGATAAGTTTTATCTTATCTTAACAGATAAGCCTACATGTACAGATAAGAGTTAAGGTATGGAATATGATTCGTCAGAGTAGATTTCTTATCCTATCTTAGAGATAAGATGGATAATCCTGGAAGTTCTATAAATAGAGAGGCTACCCCCCCTCATTTAGCATAGAAAGAAGTAGTGAGAAATATTGTAAGAAGTGTGCAAAGGAAGCCATCAGTTAAAGGTGTGTTGAAGAAGCCATCAAGAGGTGTAATTGTAAAGTTTCTCCCATAGTCTTGTTGAAGTACCTCATGGGTGAGATTGTAACAATTTCATGTTAATATTATAATTTACTCTGATATTTCAGATTTTTCGTCATTCTGTCTTATCATAGTCAATGGTATTCTTGTGTTCGGTTGTTGTTTTGTTTCCAGATTACATCCACCAAACTAAAGGCTATGCATTAGTAAATAATCATAGCACGAGGAGTTCCCGGTGAAGAATTATCATAGTGCCGGATTGGTGATGACATTTTGGTTCCGTTGCCAGGACCATTCCTCGTTGGTGGATTTTCTGGAGAGATATTCCCACTTAGGCAAAAATTAATTGGAGGGTAACCTTTTTTTTACTTTGCATAGTAGTTACCATGGTAAAGTCATTTTTACTGTGAATAGTAGTTACCATGTTAAAGTCATTTTTGCCATGAATAGTAGTTAACCTGGTAAAGTCCTTTTTGCTGGGAATAGTAATTACCGCAGTAAAGTCACTTTTTACCGTGAATAGTGTTTACCACAGTAAAGTCAGTTTTTACTGCATAGTAAAACCACGTGGTCATTTCTAATTTACTGTAGAAAGGTGTAAAGTCACTTTCTAGTATAGTGATTCCAATTATTTGTGCACATAAGTCTTGTTAATTGTACTTGTGGGTTGGTATTTCACGGTGGTTACTTTTGAAAATGGGAAAGATTCATGTTTTTTCAGCTCAATCTAATGAAGATGCTTCTTCTTTCATTCAAGAGTTTAAGAGATCTTGTATTTGTAATGGCCTTATAAGAAGGGAATAATGGACTGAATTTTTTCCTACCTTTTTGGATGGTTCAGCACTTAGGTGGTTTGAAACACTAGGTGATAATGTGAAAAATTCATGGGATTTATTAACTGAAAGTTTTCTTGAAGAATTTGGTGAACAACAGAAATATGCAGATCTCATGATCGAGATCACAAAGCTATCCCAAGGAGAGAAGGAGAAGATAAGGGATTATCATGCTCATGCTCTAGAGCTAAGGAGGAAGCTCGATACCCAGATCCGGAAGGAAGGACTAGCGGATGGGTTGATGAATGGCATGGATAATCTCCTCTGTAAGCACTTCATTCTTGGGATGAAGCCGGAGATCAGACAACGAGTGAAGTATGACCACCCAGCTACCATTGAACAAGTAAAGGAGATTACAAGAAGGCAAGAAGAAAGCATGGAAGAGGAGCCCAAAGAAATTGTTGCTAAAATAGAGCCTACACCAGCACCTTTGGTCCTGAATCCACAACCACTCCCGGTGAGCACAAATATTTCTCCTAATACATCTACTGAGTATGAAGATCTGCTCAAAAAGATGGGTCAGTTAACTATTAATCTTCTTCAAGAAAAGGAATTTAGTTCTCAGGGAGGAGATAGAGGTCCAAAAAGAAATATTTCTGAAGTTGTTTGTTATGGTTGTTATAAAAAGGGTCATTATAAGTATAATTGTCCAGATAGAGCTTCTACATCTGGTAAGGGAGATAATGATAAAGGAAAAGCACCTGTGAATTCTTTTGATGTAGTAGATAAGAGCAGAAATAATGAAGTAGATGTGTTTGTAAAAAAAAGAAAGAAAGAAAAAGATAATCAAGATGGAAATGATCCTAAGAAGATGAAAGAAGAAACTAGTAAGAAACATAGGAGAAGAAAGTTGGGTGTGCAGGATTTTCTGATTTCACAGGGGCAAGGACCATACTCCATCTTGGAAGATCTGTCCAAAAGGCCTGCAAATATTACATATGGTCAACTCTTGGCTATGTCTTCTGAGAAGAGGCGGGAGTTGCGAGGTGGACTCAATGCTCGAAGAAGGAAGGAGGTTGAGGTCCCTGTTTTGGAGGCAGAGGTAGATCCCTATGCTCCACAAGCTGAGGTATTATGTAATGGTATTTCAATTCATGATGTCTTAGTTGATGGAGGTGCTGCAGTTAATGTAATGACCGAGTCTGTAATGAATATGTTGGGTTTAAAAATTGATCGCCCTTCAACACTTATGTTAAGGTCATTAAATAAGGGAAAAACTAAACCAGAAGGTGTAGTTTCAAATGTGGCAATAACTGTTATGGGTGTTGTATGTGTGGTAGACTTTCAGGTGATGAAAAATGGTACTTTGCGTACCCAATGCTGCTGGGAAGACCATTGCTAAGGAGAGTTCATGCAAGAAACTACTGGAATGAAGGTTTCATGACACTTGGACGTGGTAGAGAGAGGGTGAAGATAAACGTGATCCCTCGACATCATAAAGCAGAACCTGTGGATTCAAGTGATGAAATTGATGATTGGACATCCTCTTATTACTCTAGCACCAGTGAAGTGGACACTGAAGATGAAGAAAGTGAGGTTGATGTTTCAGTCATGGATATTCTTCCAGTCACACCAACCCAGGACCCCATAAAATTATCTGAAGAAGAAGTTGATGATCGTCTCCAACAAATAAAGATTGGTGATGTTGTGATGGAGAGTGAGAAGGAATCCTACCTCCAGCTCTTTCGAAGGTACATACACCTATTCACTTTTGATTACAAGGAACTCCGCCAAGTAAGTTGGGTAGAACATTGTATTGAGCTGGTAGATGGTGCTAAGCCCATAAAGCAAATGCCATATAGAATGAATCCTAATTTTTCCAAGACTATAAAAGAAGAAATAGATAAGTTGCTTGATGCAGGATTCATATTTGCTGTGGAGAATTCAGAATGGGTTTCTCCCATTGTGATCTCAATAAAAAAGAATGGGAAGCTATGCATTTTTGTTGATTATAGGAAGCTCAATAAGGCAACAAAGAAGGATCATTACCCTCTTCCATTTTTAGATCAGATCTTGGACGAAGTAGCTGGCCAGGAGTGCTATAGTTTTGCTGATGGATATAGCGGCTACAACCAAGTTCGTATAGCAGAGAAAGATCAGCTGAAGACCACATTCACCACTCCTTGGGGAACGTTTTCTTATAGAGTTATGCCTTTTGGGTTGTGTAATGCTCCAGCAACATTCCAGCGTTTGATGAATAGGGTGTTCGAACCCTACATTGGGACCTTCATCAGAGTATTTCTGGATGATTTTTACATCTATGGGAGCAAGTTGGACCACCTGCACCAGATGGAGACAACATTTCAAAGGTTAGATGAAGCACAAGCCTCACTAAACCCTACAAAGTGTGTCTTTGGATGTTCTAAAGGCGTTTTGTTAGGGCATGTTGTATCCAGAGATGGTATTGGTACTGATCCTGATAAAGTTTCAAAAATCAAAGATTTACCATTTCCTATGAATAGAAGTAAGTTGAGATCATTTTTAGGCCATGTGGGTTACTATAGAAGGTTCATCAAGAATTTCTCAAAGATTGCACAGCCACTAACCCAGTTCTTGAAGAAGGATGTTGCTTATGAACCAGGAAACAAGGCGCATGAAGCTTTTGGACAACTGAAGGAAGCCCTGGTGTCTTCACCTGTTTTGAAGAATCCAGATTGGAGCAAGCCATTCATTGTGTACACTGATGCCTCAGATGCAGCACTAGGTAGTACTTTGAGCCAAAAGGATGAAAATGGGAATGAACATCCAATTTACTTTGGGAGTAGACAAATGAGCAGTGCTGAGGTAAACTATACTGTAACTAAAAAAGAGGCTCTGGCTATCATTTTTGCTGTAAAGAAGTTTAGAAATTACTTGCTAGGGCAGAAATTTATAGTTGTAACGGATCATCAGGCTCTGAAATATATTGTCAATAAGCCTAACCCATCAGGGAGGATAGCAAGATGGATAATTTTGCTACAAGAATTTGAATTTGATATTATAGATAGGCTAGGAAAGAAGCATGTCAATGCAGATGTACTCTCTCGAGCCTATGATGGTTTAGGATCATCTTGTGATGATGATGATTTTCCCGATGCAGCATTGTTCTCCCTTGACACAATCCCTAGTGAATACATAGATATTTGGAATTATCTGAATGAATTCAAGTTTCCTGATGGTGCCAATGCAAAGACTAAGAGAAAGATTACTCAAGCCAGTCGTCCATATTCTATTATGCATGGAGCATTATTTCGAATAGGACCTGATGGACAGTACAAGAGGGCGGTTGGACGTGATCAAGGAAAGGAGCTGCTAGAAGAATTCCACAATGGTACATGTGGAGGGCACTTCTCTGGACAACTTACAGCAAGAAGGATCTTGGATGCAGGTTATTACTGGCCCACTCTTTTTAAAGATTGTTATAATTATTGTAAGACATGTGATATTTGTCAAACACATGGTAACCGTAAGACTTCATCAGCTCCATTATGTCCTATTCTTCCCATTGGTCCCTTTGAAAAGTGGGGAATAGACATTGTAGGTCCACTTCCAACTACATCACGCCAAAATAAGTATACTGTAGTTGCCACAGATTATTTAACCAAGTGGGTTGAAGCTAGGCCATTGAAGACAGCTTCTATGGATGAAGTGGCAAGGTTCATATATGAACGTATTGTCACCAGATTTGGTTGTCCATTAGAAATTGTAACAGATCAAGGAAGCCACTTCATTAATGAGGTGGTAGAAGCCCTAGTCAATAAATTTTCTATTAAGCACAGGAAGGCAACAACATACAAGCCAAGCACAAATGGATAGGTGGAACGAACAAATTTTGTGCTGTGTCAAATTCTAGCAAAAGATGCAGCCTTGCAGGTACATAAATGGGATAAGAGGATTCATGTAGCATTATGGGCATATAGGGCAACATCAAAGTCAGCAGTAGGATACTCCCCATTTCAGTTGGCCTATGGCATTGATCCAATCCTTCCTATTGAGTTTGATATTCCCACTATGAGAGTTATGAAAAATGAAAGGATGGATGAAAGTGATTCAGTAAAAGAAAGGTTGGTACATCTTCATTTGCTAGAGGAAATGAGGGAAATAGCAAAGGATACAAGCCATAAGAAGAAAATGAAGCAGAAGGAGTACTTTGATCAAAAGATCCGGTGGTCTCCATTTCAAGTGAATGACTTGGTCCTAGTATATGATTCCAGATACAAAAAAAGAAGACAGAGAAAATTTCTTCCAAAATGGATGGGGCCCTACAAAATAGCAGCTGTGCATGAAAATGGTACGTACCGACTGGAGGAATTGGATGGCACTCCCATTACGAAATGGGCCAACCACGACAAGTTGAAGATTTTCCAAGCACCAGAAGAGTCTACTCCAAGGACGGAGTAGAAGCTAGGAAGGGGAAAGATGTCGACACTAAAATTTTCCTCCATAATTTCTATTTCATTAATGTATGTATTAGGAATATGATGTTGTTAAGTGTAATTAGTAGTAGCGTCTGATAGAAGATAACGGCGCCGTCAGTACGGTGTCGCCAATAATGTGGAGTACGGTAACAGTCAAAGTACATTAGGAATGTTGTAAAAAGTAAATATTTGTCGTAAGTGGTCCGGTAATGTTAAAATGTCAAAGTTTGGGTAATTAGAGAAGTAGGGTCTACATGATTAGGAATTAGAAATATTATATTGGTAATAAGGACAAGGAGTGAGGTCATAAATATTTTGTGTATTTTATTTGTAAAAAGTCTAAAAATGTGGAACCCATGTAAAATGATAAGGTTTATCTTATCTTAACAGATAAGCCTACATGTACAGATAAGAGTGAAGGTATGGAATATGATTCGTTAGAGTAGATTTCTTATCCTATCTTAGAGATAAGATGGATAAGCCTGGAAGTTCTATAAATAGAGAGGCTACCCCCCCTCATTTAGCATAGAAAGAAGTAGTGAGAAATATTGTAAGAAGTGTGCAAAGGAAGCCATCAGTTAAAGGTGTGTTGAAGAAGCCATTAAGAGGTGTAATTGTAAAGTTTCTCCCATAGTCTTGTTGAAGTACCTCATGGGTGAGATTGTAACAATTTCATGTTAATATTATAATTTACTCTGATTTTTCAGATTTGTCGTCATTCTGTCTGACTTGGGCCCAAATGCTGACTTTTTCCTTGGGCAGAGTTACAGGCCATTTTGCAACTTTTACCCCCTTTGAGATAACAAGGGGCAAAGAACCAACTTTTTCCCCAATGGTTCGCTTTTGATTTTGTTTCCTCTTATGCAGGATCGTGGCTGATCCAATATTTGACACGGGGTGAAATATGGATAAAACCTCAGCAAGTACTTCAGGAAGGTGAAAGATATTTTACTAAATTATTTTAGGGTCTTTCGAAGGTCTGAAAGTATGTATTTTCAAGTTTTGATCTATTTTTTTGATTGTAAGGGTTATTGTACTTATAATTTTAGAAAAATTTAATAGATTGGTTCATATAAACCCAAAGACATAGGCTTGCATGTCAAACTCTACTTTTCAATTTTTGGTGTCGTATTTTACCTATGGATACATTCTAATTTCTTGTTTTATTTCCACATTTTAATAAGTTATTTTAATCATAATCTACTTATTAAAAACTAGTAACAACATCTCAAATAAATTGGTAGAAATGGGAATCTGATTCTACATGGATTTGATCAAACAGTGATTGGAAAATCAGTTTTGGATCAGTCTTAAATAAGATTTTGATCAGTTTTTATGGATTAATTAAAGTCCTAAAATTGATAAATTTTAATATCCACGTAAAATATATTTTAGTAGAAGTATTTCTTCTATGTTTACGGATCAAAAATAGACACCATAATAGAAGTATAAGTTATAAGATTGCATTATATAATAGTTTTGTATAATGATATGATAGGTTGAATGTGCTACAAGATGTCTAGCCACTACATTACTTCTTATTCTATATATGATTTAAAGGATAAATAAAATGTGTTGTTATATGAGCTGGGAAGTTGGAGATATTGTTTGTTGGTTTCGATAATGAAAATTGTTCACTTTGTGATTTTTTATATTCTTTATTTTATATATTCTGGAAATGGTGTTGCACCTTTATGTGGAATAGGTTTGATGGTGTCAAAGTTGTGTTGCATCAACAAAGAAGAGTTAGGTTTTCATGGTGTAACCACATAACGATGGTGAAGATGGCATATGGTGTGGAGTTTTGTTTTTATATCACGAGTCCATCAAAGAACCAAATCCTCCAGATTATTCACTCCTTGAAGAAAAATGGCCCCAATTACGTGTAGTTGTAAAAGAATGAAAAATTATAATAGTATGAGTTTTCAAGTCATTTCAAAAGATATTTCATTGGATTTTTAGTTGGAAGGGAGATCCTCACCAACACAAAGTTGGGTGCAAATCATATTTCTTAGATTGATTATTTTTAAATTCTAGTTTAGTTTTTCATTCAACATTATTATCTATAAATAGAAAGAGCAATTTCATTTTACGTTTGGTAAGAGTAAATGATATTTCCCTTGTTGGAAACTTGTAATTTGAATCTTACCATGAACATAATCATTTCATTTTATGTTCAAGTAATATTTCTCGAGGAATTTTGATCCTCTCACAACACTAAGTGGGGACAAATAATATTTTCTAAAAGTCTTATTTCTTAAATCTATTTTAGTATTTTATCGTACATTGTTACCTAGAAATAGAAAGTGGGGAATTAAATTTATTTATATTAAAGTGTGAATTGTTATTTTCCTTTAAAATTCTAGAAATTGTGTGCATTTTTACATTATTTTTGGTAAGTGAAATTTTATTTCTCTTGTTAGAAACTTTGTAATTTGTATCTTATCATGAACATCTTCATTTCATTTTATGTTTGAGTAGGAGTTCTTGAGAAAGTTTGACCCTCTTACCAACACTAATTGAGACATAATATTTGTTAGAATTTTTATTTTTAAAATCTAGTTTAGTATTTTATCCTACATTGTTACCTAGAAATAGAAAGTGGGGAGTTAATTTATTTATATTAATCAGTGAATTGGTATCTCCCTTGTGAATTCTAGAAATAGTGAGCATGTATAGATTGCACTTATTCTTTAAGATTAGTAACGTTAACTCCAAAATATTTGTAGAAAAATAGGCCTTACTAGAGTAATTAAAACATCGCATGTAAGTGTTGAAATGTTCTTGAAATCTATGAAAATATGTAGTGAATTTTGGAATTCCTATAACACACACTTGGGGGAAAATAAGTTAGATAAATATTCCATTAGCAAAATACATAGTTAACCTTCTCAAACACTGCATGCACATTTAAATAAGGGAAAAAGACACAAAAAAATATTTGACTTTGATGAAAGGGTATAGGGTTGTTAAAATACATATTTAGAAATAAGAAATAACTCCCCACATGTTCAAAATTGGGCTCAAATTTTAACCACCTAGGAAAGTAAAACAAACGAGGTAAGGTGGCAAATAGGAAACAAAACTAATTAGAAACCTAATGCCTAAAATACATGATTATGTAGGACAAATATCTTAAATAATTTATTAGAAAATTTTCAATAGATGTAAATCTAAGCCCATCATTTTCTTTACAAATTTCATGTCGACTGATTATAGATAACCTTAATCTAGCTATACTACTACATCAAACTTGAAAATATATATTTGGGGAGTAACGCAAGCTCCAAAATCCATTGTATGCCTAGCACATCATAATTTTTCAATAGTGTTCTCAAAAAAAAGGAAAATTTTCCTTTTGATAGTCAAATGGACGTCAAATTTAGGGGCATCAACTAGTTTCTTATCAATAAACATTACAATTCTTCACCCCCTCCTAGATGACATTGTAGAATGTTTATCATTGTAAAAAAAATTTCATAATTGAATAAAAAGTGACCATAGATTTAAAAAAGGTGAAACAATCATGAGTCTCAACAATAAATGTGGTTGTACTTCTAGTATATTGATCTTAGGCCACATATTGATTATCATGGGGCACTTACAAAGAATATAGGACATGGGTCCATTTTTGTGTGTTATGGTATTATAAAATACTAAATGATCCAAGCCTTTACATTTTGGTTAACTTGTAGCTTGTGGAGTTCTACAAAGTAAATGTTTTACAATGAGTTTAAATTTTAAGGTACTATTATCTATCATAAATTTTATAAATTATTAATGATTTGTAGCCTTGAACTGAAATGTGACAAAGTGTTGGTGGCCAACAAATAAGTGATCTACAAACCTTTGCCACTAACTTAACTAGTATCTATAAGGAAATAATATACACAATACCTTCATATGATTCATTGTATCCCAATGAAAGAGAACTCACATAACTTTTGCTTGCTTAGTTGAAATGTCAAACATGAGAAAATTACTTGGTAAAATTTCAACCAATTAAAATTAGAAGAAAAAAAAATGAATTTCATACAAAAAAATATGACTCCCAAGTTATTTTGAGTTATTTTCACAAGGTTTTTATCAAGATAAACCATTGAATCATCTAATGTTTGAATTTTAGCATACCAATTAATCGGTATTTTGACATGTTTGATTGATTCTATTAAGTCCAAGTTAGATCAGGTCATTTCGATACCAAATTGGAAAAACTTGCAAGCATTTCTCTATATATGAAAGTTTCACCTAAGATACTCTCCAAATCACATACAAGTACCTAGTGACTCATATTATGATGTTCCCTCTACAGGTAGAGAGTGGTGAGATAATAAAGTAATAATATGCACATATAATGCGCGACACAAATTCATGAAGAAGAATATGTAGTTATAGATATGTTTATGATTTATGTCATTGCCTTCAATGACACTCATTGTCATTATGTAAAGGAGATGTTTAGAAGTAATCATTCCTATAAATACATGGTTTTTCCCTATGATGTAGGAGCATCATGGGAGAATTAAGACTACATGATTTCAAATTTTGGATAAGTAGTAGATTCCATGCAAGGTTTGCAAGATCAGCAAGGTAAAGGAGGCATGATACATCATATGGGATTTTGCACGATTATTCACAATAGTTTTTACATAAATTTACAAATTGTGAAGTACGTAGAAAAAATGGTGCACAACAGGGTTGTGAGAAAGGGCACGTGCATCATTACATAGTTTTTTTTCATAAGTATGGGTGCATAGGAATTTTGGTAAGTCACGCAGGAATTTTGGTAAGGTGCAAAGGTGGTGCACAAGGATTACATAAGAGTAAATAGAATGTAAAGATATTTCAAAGGTCGGTGCATGAAATTATGCAAAGGAAAATATTGTGTGGAAGATTGAAGGCACTAGAGGAAATAGTCATAAAATGACAAAGATGGTAGATGGGGACTAAAAAATGGAGTATATTGCAGGAATAAGGGACAAGCTTCCAAACAATCAACTGACATGGAAACTTCAAAATATTTTCCCAACCACCAAATCAAATTATTTCAACACGATTAATGATAGTCTGAGTGGAACAGGAGGGAGAAGGTTCTATAGGAAATTTCAAAATGTTTGTTAAAGGAAAGGTCCATGCCATATTTTAGAGGATGTTGATGAAGAATGAGAAAATATTTTCTAAGAGAATAGAAATTTGAGTGCTAGGAGATAATCCAAGGCACAAATTAAGTCAAAATCAATACAAGTCAGAGCATCCTTTAGTGCGATACCACCCTTGTGATAGTTTTAGAAACTATTTACACATTGTAGTAACCCCATTAGTGAAATATCATTGTAGATGTCATTAAGGTAGTTAAGGTTAATATAATTTGATTTTTTTATTTGTTATGTGACTCTATAGAAAATAAATTTCTAAATATCTTTGATTCAAGTGGTATCATATCATGGTTATAAATCTTGGAATGGAAGGTTGCAAGGAGTTCTAGAAATATGATTTTGAGTCAACTGATCAAGAATCAAAGATGTTGTCGAGGAAAGTTGTATATAGAGGTATAGAAAATCATCCATCGTGGGTGTGATAGAACAATTTATGAATGAGTTAAGGGGTGTAAGGACTAGGCTCAAGGTTTTCAAGGAGGATGGACAAAGAGGATTCATGGTGCAAGATGCTTAGAGTGATGACAGAGGATTATGGGGTGAAAAAAATTAAATATATGTTGGAGATGAAGAACCACAAGATGAAGCATCCGTAGATTCAAGAGAAGCATGACTCTTGAGATCTATCTCAAGAATGGGTCAAGGACTGCGGATGGATGTCTGGTTGTTCTATAGAAGACTAGATCTGAAATAATCTGTGGATTGGCTTACAAGTATGGAAGAATATTTTGAGTTGGATGAGCTAATTGACCCAAAACACATCAAAGTAGCACAAAAAAATTTTAAATAACATGCAACACAATGGTGAGAGGAGATAGAAAATGAGTGTTAAAGAAGAGGTAGAGATAAAATAGTGTGGAGGGATAGGATGGTTTCTAAGATGAAGAGTAAGTTTTTTCCCTCTGACTATCAGATGTGTTTGTTTTAAAATATGTAAAACTTGAATTAAAAGCAGATATCGGTCAAAGATTACACTAAGGAGTTCCATCAAATCATGATCATATTTGGGCACATTAAAGTTGACTAAGATAAGGTTGCACAATATATCAATGGTTTGAGATTTGGCATCCAAGAAGAGCTAAGTTTGATGCATATTAAAATTAAGGAAGAGACTTATCATTTGGCCTTAAAAGTAGAAGAAAATTTGATGCACAAAAGTAGAATTGCAGCCCAAAGAGGAAGCCACAATGTTTTTTGGTAGAGGAAGCAGTCACAGATTCAAAAAGTTGCAAGAAGATGAGTGCATATACAGAGTAGTGTGTGGGATGATGGAGTGTATTACTCATCAAGGGAGCATGGAAGATTTGGCTGAGGCAAGGGAAGAGGATTCCCTAGAACATGTTTCAAGTACAAAATGGATGGACACCAGACATTCGAGTGTCCAAAAACACAAAGTTGAGTGAAAAATATGTGCACAAAAGTTGATGTGCATGTAGAGCATGGAGATGTGGAATCAATCAAACCCACAAAGCATTCTGAATTAACAGAGCACAAATAATATCTTATGATAAGAAAATTTATTTTGAAGAATGCACAAAAGGATAATGAGCTCATGCAAAGGAATGGTTTGTTTTGAACTATAAACAAGTCAATAGGGAAATTCTACAATGTGAGTGTTGATAATGGTATCACAAATAATCTTGTTTCTTATGAAATGGTGGAGAAGCTAGGGATAAAGAAGATTGCACATCTCAATCCTTACTAAGTGTCATGGTTACAAAAGGGACACAAATTCCTTGTTAATGAGCAAATCCTTATCAAATTTCAGATTGAACTATTGTGACGAAGTGTTATGCAATGTGATGCAAATGGATGCATGTCATCTACTGTTAGGAAGGCCATGGTAGTATGACTAGAAAGTTATTCATGATTCACATTAAAAGGGATGGGAGGAATTTTAACTTGTCACATCTAAGTTACAAGGATGGAGAAGAAGTGTGTAGTGGAGTTTGTGCAAGATTCTTTGTTATGTCAAGGTAGGAATTCCTGTGATAAGTGGAAGAAGAGAAAGTGTGTTATGCACTTTTGTTAAGGGAAGTGCATGAGGATTATACAAAGGATGAAGAGATGTTGAGCGAGTTGCATGGAATGTTGATATATTTTGCAGACATAGTGACATAAGAATTTCCACAAGGATTACTATTAGTATATAGTATTAATCATGAGATTGACTTGATACCAGGATCAAATTTTCCAAATAAAGCATCATATAGGATGACTCCAAAAGATAATGCAGATATACAAAGGAAAGAGAAAGAGCTATAAGATAGAGTCCTAGAGGGTGAAAGTTTGAGCCTATGTGTGGTACCCACAATAATAGCACCAAATAAGGGAGGATAATGACACGTGTGTGTTGATCTTAGAGCCATCAACAAGATCAAAATCAAGTATAGGTTTCCATTTCCTAAGATTGATAATTTTATGGATTGCCTTAGTGGCGCACGGTACTTTTTGAAGATTGACTTGAAGATTGGATATCACTAAATCCACATCAAAGAAGATGATTTTAAAGCTTCATTCAAGACAAATGAAGGATATATGAATGGTTGGTCATGGCATTTGGGTTACCAAATGCCCCGAGAAAATTTATGAGATTAATGAACAAAGTGTTAAAGCCATTCCTTATGATATTTGTGATTGTATACCTGGATAATATATTGGTGTTTATCAAGATGAGGGAGGATCACCTAGAACATTTTTGTAAGGTAATGAAGCACTTACAAGAAGAATTTTATTTGGTCAAGATAAAGAATTGTAGTTGTATGCGTGAGAAATTAGTATACTTAGGTTTTTTAATATCCCAATAGGGATTGTGAATGGATCCAGAGAAAGTGTGTGCAGTAATGGAGTGGTTGGCACTTAGAAATATAACTAAGGAGTGAAATTTTTCATGGGTTGGAGATATTTTATAGAAATAAGTAATTTGAGTGGATGAAAGAAGCATACCACATCTTCCAGGAATTAAAGTGGAGAATTACAACACAACCATTACTAGTCTTTCCAAGATTTGACAAATTATTTCAAGTAGACTATGATGCAAGTGGAGTATCCATAAGCATAGTGTTACTTCAAGAGGGGAAACACATAACCTACTTTAGCGATAAGTTGAAAGATGCTAAGAGGAGATACTCAGTCTATGATCAAGAGTTTTATGTAATTGTACAAGCCTTAAAGATATGGAGGTGTTACTTGTTTCCAAGAGAGTTTTTCTTGTACACTAATTAGTAGGCACTACAGTTTATCAATAATCAAGAAAAGTTGAACCAAAGGCACGTGAAGTGGGTGGAATTATTACAAATTTATTCATTTTTGCTAAAGTATAGAAGTGAAAGGTCCAACAAATTTGTGGACACCCTAAGCAGGGGAATGTTAATATTAAAGCAAATGCACAATGAGGTAATAAGGTTTGAAACCATGAAGGAACTATACACACAAGATCAAGACTTCAAGGAAGCATGAAAGGCATGCATGGAATTGGCGTGCATGGATAGAATGCCTTGCTTGGATTATTTCATCCAATAATGTATAGTGTTCAGAGGAGAACAATTGTGTATACCTAAGGGTTTAATGCACGATAACTTGATTAGATAAAAGCATGTTGGATGTTTAAGAGGTAACTTTGGAGGTGACAAAACATTAACACAATTGGAGTAACATTACTACTAGTTGAGGATGAGCACAAATTTTTGTAAATATATGTAGAAGTGTAGAAATTTCTAGTTAGCTAAAGGGCGTAAGAAAAATTAAGGGGTTATATCAACCTTTACATGTACTCAAGAGGCCATGGGAGAATATCAACATGGATTTCATGCTAGTATTTCCAAGAATGAAAAGAGAGAATGACTCCATTTTTGTGGTAGTGGATAGATTTTCAAAGATGGTACATGTTAGAGATATTGTATTGTGTGAACATTAGATATGATGAATATAATATTATCATGGATAATATTATTATAATGTGAATGTAATATTACATATAGTAAATAGTATTTACTATATGGTAATTAGTAAATTAGTAAGTTAGTAAGTTAGATAATAAAACAATGAGATATTTTTTTATTATCAATGTTATTATTAATGGTTGAAACCATTCGGGTAGATTGGTTTCATATGCAACAAAATATTGTTGAGAAGGTTACTGGTAAAGACAAACACATTGTTATGAGAGTTGTTACTATGCAGCTCCTATATAATGGAGTGCATATATATGGGCAATGCAGGAGATTTGATAGAAGAAGAAATTAAAGTTAATACCTGCTCCAAACATGCAATTTGCTAACATTTGGTAACATAGCAGGTGAAGGTTTCCAAGAGAAGGTTTCAAATAAGAGAAATATGGGCACTATTTTTTGAAGAAGGATCTCCAAATTCATGGTGTCTCTGGTAATGTAATATTAATGTTTATATTGCAAATTTATCTTAACATTATTTGTATCAGTTTAAGAAATCCGTCAGTACAAAGCTTCCAAGTAGTGTTCAGTAAAATGGACATAACTCTCGAATAAAATTTCAGATTTAGGTGATATTTTTTCTATTGGAAAGGTATTGAAAATATGCACAACTTTGTAGTTTTTATCTGTATCAGATTTGGTGCAGAAGAATGCCAAAATAATGTTTTAAGTCGCATGAACAGTTTGGTGAAAAAAATAAATAATACAGATAAATACTTATATCATTGATAGTGTTTTTGTTGTACTATTATTGAAAATAAATATTTATTACAAGAATATTTCAATATTTTGGTTGATAGTACTTGAAGAATATGGAAAGGACTAATCTAAACCATATAAATAAATTTGAAGGCCAAGATTTTCACACCTGGCAGCTACAGATGCAGTTGCATCTCATAAAGAAGGATAAAATCAGGTTCCTTCACATGGAAAAATGAAATGCTTTTATTGTAATGAGATTGGGCATGTAATACTGAATTGTAAAAAGATAGCTCAGGATCTTCTTGATGACAAGATAGATCATAACACCCTTCTAGCTAAAGTAGAAACTGATTGGGAAGCCTACTCAACTCATGAAGAACTTTCATGTCCTAGTGATGAGGATTACCTATGGTAGACTATTCTCTTGTTGGAGGAAGGAGGCAATGAAGGAAGGAGGACAATCAACATCCTCTCATCATTCACCAACAACGGGGTCACAGATAGATGTGGTGATGTTCTATTTTATTTGTGTGGTGTGTTTATAAACAAGGGGTGAAACTATATTCATGTTTTGATTTTAATGTGTTCACATAGACTAACAATAGTTCCTGAGTTTCTATTTGGTGTGGAAGAAGCAAACTGCTTGACTCAACTTATAGGGTCAAAGCTTCTACTTACGGTCATCTGACTGTCATACGGTCCCCTAATTCATTGGAAGGTGATCAGTCAATGAAGATGTTCATACGACAAGGATGGTCATTAGCAACAAGATCCAGTAGCAACGGCTACTCCGACAAGTTCAATGTTTCCAAGAGCTCTTACCCCATATTCACACTAAGGGGGTGTGATAAAGATATTGTATAGTGTGAACATTAGATATGATGAATATAATATTATCATGGATAATATTATTATAATGTGAATGTAATATTACATATAGTAAATAGTATTTACTATATGGTAATTAGTAAATTAGTAAGTTAGTAAGTTAGATAATAAAACAATGAGATATTGTTTTATTATCAATGTTATTATTAATGGTTGAAACCATTCGCATAGATTGGTTTCATATGCAACCAAAGATTGTTGAGAAGGTTGCAGGTAAAGACAAAGACATTGTTATGAGAGTTGTTACTATACATCTCTTATATAATGGAGTGCATAGCTATGGGCAATGCAGGAGAGTTAATAGAAGAAGAAATTAAAGCTAATCCATGCTCCAAACCTAGAATTTTCTAACATTTTTCATAGCTTGCAAAAAGACTAGTGATGCAATAGGCATAGAAAATTTATTCTTCAAGGAGATACTATAACTCTATGGATTGTCATTGAGCATAGTGTTTAAAAGGGATACGAAGTTCCTTGGTCATTTTTGGAGGACCTTATGGAAGAAGATGGGAACAAGGATAATTTTCAGTTCAACATATCATCCAAAAACTGATGGACAGACGGAGGTATTGAACAAAAGTATATGTAATTTATTGTGCGTCTTGGTAGGAGACAATCCAAAGCAATGGGATATGGTGTTAGCACAAGTTGAATTTTCTTATAAAAATTTAGTGAATAGAAGCACAAAGAAGACTCCATTTCATATCATCTATGGGATAAGTTCAAGAGAATCCATGGAGTTACTTGAGGTGATGAATAAAATTAGCGTGAAGGTGGATTAAATGTGCAAGATGAATAAAGAAGTGTTCAAAAGGATAGAACATAATAACCAAGGTTACAAGGAATGCACAGATGAGAAACACAAAGTAAACTAGTTCAATGACATTTGCGCAAGGATTGATTTCCTAAAATAATTCAATGATATTTTTTAGTTCTTGCATTCACAAAATGGGACCAAATACATACAAGATAGATTTTCTAGAAGAATTGGATATCTTGTCAATATTCAATGTTGAAATTTTTTATAAGGAGAAAACAATGTGTAAGAAGAAAGGGATGAGTGCGCAACTAAAGAAGATGAAAGGCATGAAATAACTAAAAAGTGTCTTAGAATAGAGAAGGTAGATCCTAAAGAAAGAAAGAAAATAAATTGAAGCCATTTTGGACTCTAGAGTGGTCAAGAAAACGTGCATAAGGGCATACAAGGATTATTTGATGAAGTGGAGGAATTGTGTAGAAGAGGATGCAACATGGATAAGTTTAAAGGAGCTTGGTTATTTGGGCCATATTCTAAAATACTTTAACTCATGAAACAAAACTCACTTTTTATTTAACCCGAGGTGTTTGATTAGGAGCATCAAGATATAATTGAGATTACATGAATTCAAATTTTGGCTAAGTATTGGAGTGAGTGTAAAGTTTGCAAGGGTTGGCAAGGTAAAGAAGGCACAGTAGATCATACAAGAGTTTTTGTGAGAATGCGCGGAATTTTTTCCATAAAGTTATGAACCATGGAGTGTAGTGCCCACCATATTTTATACCTTTATTATGTTCTTTTTACTCAGTTTGATCAATTTCTTATTGCATACAAATGCATTGGACACTTGATTATGTTAGATATTTCTTACATACTTCTATGTTTTATCATCATTTTGATTATGATACTCTAACACTTGGCAAGGTACTATATGTGACACTTTTTTCCCAACCATATTATAGACATTCTATGTGATTTAGAGATGATTATATGGATGATTGTTTGATGATAAGTATATGATTTATATTGGATGTATCATTGATTTTGATCATAATATTTACATTTATGAATAGATATATGTAGCTTAATTATATTCATTTGATACACTTATTTTATGATCGTGATTATTTACATTGTTAGTTTATTTTATTTTAGATCTAATTGGTATGAGGTTTTCTGAGTGTGCAAGACTACATGTTCCACCACGAGGATAACATGGGACTTAGTGGTAACACTACCAAGATGCTCAAGCCACCTAGTTTGAAACCCTCCTCACCTTGGTATTACCTTGTCATTATTGGAGTATGTTCAGTTTGGTACGATCAAATTATTTGAATGTGTTGGTCCCATTTGTAATCTTCCAAATTTATTCACCTTATTAATTGATCTTGTTATTAGCCCTCTTGTTTAGAATTGTTATTGGTTAATGGTCATTTGATCATGTTTTAGGTTAGTTGGTGATTTGTTTTTTCTAACCATGTTTAGTATCTTGTGATCATCGAACCTTGTTTTTTGGAAACCACCAAACATCTTGGATACTCCACTTTTTCTCAAATCTCGGATTTGACAAAAAAAAGTGGAATTTTGGAGGCTTGCTGGGAAAGTAGGTGGTCTCTATTACCTTAAAAATGAACCTTTAGACCTAACCTATAAATGGAGGGAACTTTTGTGAATCCCAAAAGCAATTTTCCTCTCAAAATCCTCTCTCAATTCACCATCCTTGTCTCATGTGAGTGACATTGGCATTTGGTTGCATGCGTTTAGGAGATTGCATTTTGAATTTTATCTTTTTGGAATTTATTTTTGTGAGGGTACTTGGATAGGGGCTTGGATGATTTGGATGTGCCTACTCGGAAGGGTGACACTTTTCACCATCCCATGGGCCTAGGGAGGTTGAGATATTTCTCTATTTCTATACTCATTCTTGAGCTTTTGGGGGCTTTTTGGATTTTTGGCTTTTTACTTTTTGGACTTGGAAATTTTTGGAGAGTTTTTGGGGGAGCTTTTGGAGGAATATTCTTAGCTTTCTTTGAGGAAGAGCTTGTGTGGATTCCATAGCAACATTGGATCTTGAGAAGGTCCGCTTTATTGTGAGGTAGGTCCCACCCCATTTTCTTGGTTTTATTTGTATTTGCAATGTATGTAATCCTTTGTAAAATTTGATGAAGATGTGGAATTGTTATTTTGGGTTTTGGGAGTGGAATTTTTCATCTTCCTTTATTATTGGGATGTTCTTTTATTTTTGTCCCTCCACCCCTAATGGGGAGTGGTTTTGGGAAGGGGAAGGGATAATTTCATCATCCTTATGGAATTTTGGGGAGCCATGAGGGATTTTGGTATTCTACTCCCTTCATTGGGGGAAGTAGGAGGGATTTCCATTTAGCTTAGAAATCCCTCTCTATCCTTGCCAAAGAAGTATGCAAGGCTTGAACATCCTTGGAAAGGAGGAGATTATGGAGTTATAAGGGGTTTTGAGGGTGATATGGAGTTATCAAGATATGAAATTTGGAGGATGATCTTGGTATATATTATTCACTTTTGGTTTTTGGGATCCATTATTTCCGTCTTCACATCTCCTTATTTTTGGATACCTTGGTGTTTTATTCATCTTGTATTTTTTATGGAAATTGGTCCTTCCATCTTATTATTTCTTGTGGGTCTATAGAAAATAAATTTTCTAAATCTCTTTGATTCAAGTGGTACTCATATCATTGTAACATCTTGGAATGGAAGGTTGCAAGAATTTCTAGAAATATGTTTTGAGTCAACTGATCAAGGAATCAAAGATGTTGTCGAGGAAATTTGTATATAGAGTATAGAAAATCATCCATCGTGGGGTGTGATGAACAATTTATGAATGAAGTTAAGGTGTAAAGTACTGGCTCAAGGTTTTTCAAGGAGATGGACAAAGAGGATTCAATGGTGCAAGAGGCTTAGAGTGATGAAAGATTATGGGTGAAAAAAATTAAAAATATATTTGGCGATGAAGAACCACAAGATGAAGCATCCCGTAGATTCAAGAGAATCATGACTCCCTTAGATCATCTCAATAATGGTCCAGGACTGCGGATGGATGTCTGTGTTCTATAGAAGACTAGATCTGAAATAATCTGTGATTGGCTTACAGTATGGAAGAATCTTTTGAGTTGGATTTAGCTAATTTCCCAAAAAGCACTCAGTAGCACAAAAAATTTTTAAATAACATGCAACACAATGGTGAGAGGAGATAGAAGCATGAGTGTAAGAAGAGGTAGAGATAAAATAGTGTGGAGGGACGAGGATGGTTTCCTAAGCTGACGAGTAAAGTTTTTCCCTCTGACTATCATATGTTTTTGTTTTAAAATAATGTAAACTTGAAATTAAAAGCAGATATCGTCAAGATATACACTAAGGATTCCATCAAATCATGATCATATTTGGGCACATAAGTTGCTAAGATAAGGTTTGTCACAATATACAATGGTTTGAGAATATTTGGCATCCAAAAGATCTAAGTTTTGGATGCATATAATTTAGGAAGAGACTTATCATTTTGGGCCTTAAAATTAGAAGAAATTTGTGGATGTCACAAAAGTAGATTGCAGCCCAAAGAGAATCCACAATGTTTTTTTGTACGAGAAGCAGTCACATATTCAAAATTTTGCAAAGAAAGAGTGCTATACAGAGTAGTGTGTGGGATGATTTGAGGTGTATTACCATGCAAGGAGCATGAGATTTGCTAGCAAGGAAGAGGATTTACCCTAGAACATGTTTTCAAAGTACAAAATGGAATGACACCATACATTCGATTGTCCAAAAACACAAAGTTGAGTGAAAAATATGTGCACAAAAGTTGATGTGCATGTAAGCCTAGGAGATGGTGGAATCAATCAAACCCACAAGCATTCTTAATTACGAGCACAAATATATCTTATGAGAAGAAAATTTAGTTTGAAGAATGCACAAAAGGATAATGCGCTCAGCAAAGGCATGGTTTGTTTTGAACTATAAACAAGTCTAGGGAAAATTCCCTACAATGTGAGTGTTGATATGTAGCACAAATAATCTTGTTTCTCTTATGAATGTGGAGAACTAGATAAAGAAAGATTGCACATCTCAATCCTTACTAAGTGTCCATGGTTACTTACAAAAGGGACCCAAATTCCTTGGTAATGAGCAAAATCCTTATCACATTTCAGATTGAATATTGTGACGAGTGTTATGCCATGTGAGGCAAATTGCATGCATGTCATCTACTGTTCGGAAGGCCATGGTATTATGACGACGAAATTTCTTCATAATTCCCATTAAAGGATGGGAGGAATTTTAACTGGTCACTCTAAGTTACAAGGATGGAGAAGAATTGGGTAGTGGTAGTTTGTGGCAAGATTCTTTGTTATGTCCAAGGTAGGTTCCGTGAGAAGTGGAAGAAGAGAAGTGTGTTATGCACTTTTTAAGGGAAGTGCTGAGGATTATACCTAGGATGAAGAGAGTTGAGCGGTTGCATGGAATTTGATATATGTTGCAGACATAGTGAATAATAATTTCCCCAAGGGTACTATTTATTATATAGTATGTAATCATGGAAGGACTGATACCATAAATCGAATTTTTTCCCAATAAAGCTCATATAGGATTACTCCAAAAGATAATTCAGATATACAAAGGAAGAGAAAGAGCTATAAGATATATTCCGAGAGGGTGAAAGTTTTGAGCCTTAATGTGTGGTACCCACAATAATAGCGACCAAATAAGGGAGGATAATGACACTTGTGTGGGTTGATCTTAGAGCCATCAACAATATCAAAATCAAGTATATTTTCCATTTCCTAAAGTTGAATAATGTTATGGATTGCCTTATTGGCTCACACGGTACTTTTTGAAGCTTGGGGACTTGAAGATTGGATATCACTAAATCCACATCAAAGAGATTATTTTTAAAGCTTCATTTCACGACAATTAATGATATATGAATGTTGGTCATTCATTGGTTACCAAATGCCCCTAGAAAATTTAGATTTAATGAACAAAGTGTTAAAGCCATCCTTATGATATTTGGATTGTAAATACCTGGATAATATCATTGGTGTTTATCAAAGGGAGAGGAGGGATCCCCCTAGAACATTTTTGTAAGGTATGAAGCACTTACAAGAAAATTTTTATTTGGTCAAGATAAGACTTGGTAGTTTTATGCTGATAACTTCGTATACTTAGGTTTTTTAATATCCAATAGGGATTGGTGAATGGATCCGAGAACGTGTGGGGTGCTTTAAGGAGTGTTTGGCACTTTTAAAAAAAGAAATAATAACTAATGAGTGAAATTTTTCAGGTTGGAGATATTTTATAGAAAAAGTAATTTGAGTGATGAAAGAAGCATACCACAGCTTCCAGGAATAGTGAGAATTACCATTACCACACAACCCATTACTAGTCCTGTTCCAGATTTGACAAATTATGTTCCAAGTAGCCCTATGATGCACGTGAGTACCCTAAGCCAGTGTTACTTCAAGAGGGGAACACCCTAACCTACTTTAGCTATAAGTTGAAAGAGCTAAGAGGAGAACTCAGTCTATGATCAGAGGTTTATGTAATTGTACAAGATTACAGATATGGAGTTTTTACTTGTTTCCGAAAGAGAGTTTTTCTTGTACACTTAAGTATTATGCACTACAGTTTAGCATAATCAAGAAATTTGAACCAAAGGCACGTTAGTGGGTGTGAATTAATTAAAATTTATTCATTTTGCTAAAGTATAGAGTGAAAAGTGAGGGTCCAACAAATTTTGGTGAAACCCTAAGCAGTGGAATGTTTTTAATATTACAGCAAATGCACAGAGTAATAGGTCTGAAACCATGAAGGAACTAATACCACAAAGATCAAGACTTCCAAGGAAGCTGAAGGCATGCATGGAATTGGCGTGCATGGATGAATCTGTGGATCTTTCATCCAATAATGTATAATGTTCAGAGGAGCAACATTGTGTATACCTAGGTTTAATCACGATAACTTGATTAGATAAAAGCATGTTGTTTTAAGAGTTAACTTTGGAGTTGACAAAACATTAACACAATTTGGGTAACATTACTACTAGTTTGAGGAATGAGCGCACAATTTTTTGTAAATATTGTAGAAGTTAAAATTTTCTAGTTGACTAAAGGGCGTAAAGAAAATTACGGGTTTATAATCAACCTTTACTGGTACTCAAGAGGCCGGATGGGAGAATATCCAACATGGATTTCAATCTATTATTTCCAAAATGGAAAGAGAGAATGACTCCATTTTTGTGGTATGGATAGATTTTCACAGATGGTACGTTTAAGAGATATTGTATTGGTGTGAACATTTAGTATGATGAATATAATATTATCATGATAATATATTATACTGTGAATGTAAGTATTACATATAGTAACTAAGTAATTACTATATGGTAATTAAGGTAGATTAGTAAGTTTTATTAAGTTAGATAATAAAACAATGAATCTTTTTTTTCAGTATAATGTTATTATAATGGTTGAAACCATTTCGTAGATGGGTTTCATATGCACAAAAGATTGTTGAAAGGTTACGGTAAGACAAAACATTCATTGTTGAGAGTTGTCTAATGCATCTCCTATATAATGGGTGCATATATATGGGCAATGCAGGCGATTGAATAGAAGAAGAAAGTAAGTTAATACCTGATCCAACATGCAATTTTTGTCTAAACATTTGGTAACATAGCGGTGAAAGTTTCCAGATAAGGTTTCAAATAAGAAGAAATATGGGCACTATTTTTTGAAGAAGGATCCTCCAAATTCATGGTGCGCTGGTAATGTAATATAATTAATGTTTATATTGCAAATTTATCTTAACATTTTTGTTATCATTTTAAGAATATCCTTCGTACAAAGCTCCAAGTATGTTCAGTAAAATGGACATAACTCTCGAATAACAATTTCAGATTTAGGTTATATTTTTTCTAGTGGAACGGTATTGAAAATATTCACCTCTTTTTAGTTTTTATCTGTATCAGATTTGGTGCAAGAATGCCAAATAATGTTCTTAAGAGGTCGCATGAACAGTTGGGTGGAAAAATAAATATACCGATAACTACTTTATCATTATAGTGTTTTTGTTTACTATTATTGAAAATAAATATTTATTAACAAGAATATTTTCCACTATTTTGGTTGATATACTTGAAGAATATGGAAAGACTAATCTAACAATAAATAAATTTGAAGGCCAAGAATTTTTTCACACCTTGCTCTAGCAGATGCAGGTTGCCCAATCTCATAAGAAGATACTCAGGTTCCTTCACATGGAAAAATGCAATGCTTTTTTATTGTAATGAGATTGGGCAGGTAATACTGAAATTGGTAGAAAGATATCTAAGGATCTTCTTGATGACAAGATAGATCATAACACCCTTCTAGCTAAAGTAGTAAAGCTGATTGGGAAGCCTCCTCAACTCATGAAGAACTTTCATTCCTAGTGGAGAGGATTACCTATTATGGTAGACTAATTCTCTTGTTTGAGTAAGGAGGCAATGAAGGAGGAGACAATCAACCATCCTCTCATCAATCACCACAACGGGGTCACAATAGATTGGATGTTCTATTTTATTTTGTGTGTGTGTTTAAAACAGGGGTGAAACTATAGTCTGTTTGTTTTAGAGGTGTTCACATAGACTAACATAGTTTTTCCCTGAGTGTTCTATTGGTGTGGAAGAAGCAAATTGCTTGACGTCAACTTATGTCAAAGCTGGCTACTTACGGTCATCTGACTGTCATAATATCATAACGGTCCCCTAATTCATTGTGAAGGTGATCATCAATGAAGATTTTCATCACACAAGGAATTGTCATTAGCGAACAAGACCAGTAGCAACGCTACTTCTTCCCGACAAGTTCATGTTTCCAGAGCTCTTACCCCATATTCACACTAGAGGGTGTATAAGAATTGTAGTAAGTGTGAACATTAGATATGATGAATATATATTCTGGAATATTATTAGAATGTGAATGTAATATTACATATAGTAAATAGTATTACTATATGTAATTAGGAATTAGTAAGTTAGTAAGTTATATATAAAACAATGAGATATTGTTTCTTATCATGTTATTATTACTGGTTGAAACCATTTCGCATAGATTGGTTTCCTATGCAACCAAAGATTGGTTGAGAAGGGTTGCAGTAAGACAAAGACAGTTTATGAGAGTTTTACTATACCAAATTCTATATAATGGAAGTGGCATCGCTATGGGCAAATGCAGAGAGTTAGTATAAAAGAAATTAAATCAATCCTGCTCCAAACCTATATTTCTTTTCTAACTTTTTCATAGCGGCCAAAAGACTAGTGATGCAATAAAGGCAATAGAAAATTTATTCTTCCAGGACATCCTATAACGTCTAAGTGTATTGTCATTGAGCAATAGTGTTTAAAAGGGATCGAAGGTCCCTTGGTGTCATTTTTGTTTGAGGACCTTATGGAAGAAGAATGGGTAACAAGGATCTTTTCATCAGTTCAAGCATATCATCCAAAACTGATGCCAGAACGGAGGTATTGAACAACAGTATATGTAATTTATTGTGCGTCCTTGGGAGGAACATCCACACGCAATGGGATAATGGTGTTAGCACAAGTTGAGATTTTCTTACTAAAAATTAGTGAATAGAAGCCAAAAGACTCCATTTCATAGCATCTATGGGAGAAGTTCGAGAATCCATGGAGTTACGGGAGGGATGAATAAAATTAGCTGAATGTGGATTAATGGTGAAGATGAATAAAGACTGTTCACAAGGATAGAACATAATAACCAAGGTTCAAGGAATTCACAGATGAGAAACACAAAGTAACTAGTTCAAGCCATTTGCGCACGGATTTGAATTTCCTAAAGAATTCAAATGATATTTTAGTTCTCTTGCATCCACAATGGGACCAAATACATTACAAGAATAGATTTGCTAGAAGAATTGGATATCTGTCCTATTCACTGTTGAAATTTTTTATAAGGAGAAACAATGTGTAAGAAGAAAGGGAATAGTGCCGCACGAAGAAGATGAGGCATGAAATAAAACTAAAAAAGTGTCTTAAATAGAGAAGGTAGATCCTAAAGAAGAAGCAAAATAAATTGAACCATTTTGACTCTAGAGTGTCAAGAAAACTGCATAAGGGCATACAAGGATTATTTATGAAGTGGAGGAATTTGTGTAGAGAGGGAATGCAACATGGATAAGTTTTTAAAAGCTTGGTTCTTTGGGCCATATTCTAAAATACTTTTACCCATGAAACAAAATCACTTTTCTTTACCCGAGGTTTTTGAATTAGGAGCATCAGATTTAATTGAGATTACATAATTCAATTTTGGCTAAGTATGGGAGTTAGTGTTCAAGTTTGCAAGGGTTGGCAAGTAAAGAAGGCACAGTAGATCAACAAGATTTTTTGTGAGAATGCGCTGTGAATTTTTTCCATACAGTTATGAACATGGAGTGTAGTGCCCCCATATTTTATACCTTTATTATGTTCTTTTTACTCGAGTTTGAGAATCATTTCCTTATTGCATACAATGCATTGGACACTTGATTATGTTAGATTTCTTACATTACTGTCGTCTAATGTTTTAACCTCAATTTTGATTAATGAATACGCTAACCCTTGTCAAGACTATATGTTAGCACTTTTTTTCCCAACCAGTATTATAGACATTCTAATGTGATTTGGATGATTATATGGATGATGTTTGATTATAAGTAATATGATTTATATTGATGGAATCATTGATTTTGATCTAATAGTTACATTATGAATAGATTATATGTCGCTGTAATTAATATTCATTTGATACACTTATTTATGAATCGTGATTATTTACATTGTTAAGTTTATTTTTTTAGAATTCTAATTGGTATGAGGTTTTTCTGAGTGTGCAAGACTACAGTTCCATCCTCCACCACGAGGATAACCTGGGACTTAGTGGTAACACGTACCAAGATGCTCACGCCACCTTTTTGAAACCCTCCTCACTTTGTATTACCTTGTCATTATTGGAGTATTTCAGTTTGGTACGATCAAATTATTTGAATGTTGTTCCATTTTGTAATCTTCCAAAATTTATTCACCTTATTAATGAGTATCTTGTTATTACCTCTGTTTTAGAATTGTTATTGGTTTAAATGGTCTTTGATCATGTTTTTAGGTTGTTGGTTATGTGTTTTTTCTAACCATGTTTAGTATCGCTTTGATCATCGAACCTTGTTTTTTTGGAAACCACAAACATCTTGGATACTCCACTTTTCTCAATCTCGGCTTTACAAAAAAAAGTGGGAATTTTGGAGGTTGCTGGAAAGTAGGTGGTCCTCTATTCCTTAACATAACCTTAGACCTAACCTATAAATGAGGGACTTCTTTTTTGAATCCGCAAAAGCAATTTTCCTCTCAAAATCCTCTCTCAATTCACCATCCTTTGTCTCATGTGATTGACAGTGGCAATTTGGTTGCATGCTTAGGCGATTGCATTTTGAATTTTATCTTTTTGGAATTTTTTTGTGAGGGTACTTGGATAGGGTGCTTGGATGATTTGGATGTGCCTACTCGAAGGGTGACACTTTTCCACCATCCATGGGCCTAGGGGAGTTAGATATTCTCTATTTCTATACTCATTCTTGAGCTTTGGGGGCTTTTTTGGATTTTTGGCTTTTTTACTTTTGGACTGGAAAATTTTTTGGAGGTTTTTTGGGGGGCTTTTTGGAGGAATATTCTTAGCTTTCTTTGAGGAAGAGCTTGTGGTGGATTCCATAGCACATTGGATCTTGAGAAGGTCCGCTTTCTTGTGCGGTAGGTCCCACCCCATTTCTTGTTTTATTGTAATTTTGCACTTGTATGGATCCTTGTAAAATTTGATGAAGATGTGGAATTGTTTTATTTTGGTTTTGGGAGTGGAATTTGTTCATCTTCCTTTTTTGGGATTGTTCTCTTATTTTTGTCCGCTCCACCACCCCTATGGGAGTGGTTTTGGAGGGGTAAGGATAATTTCAATCATCCGTATGGAATTTTGGGGAGCCATGAGGGATTTTGGTATTCTACTCCCTTCAGTGGGGGAAGTAGGAGGGATTTCCATTTATCTAGAAATCCCTCTCTATCCTTGCCAAAGTACTATATGTGACACTTTTTTCCCAACCATATTATAGACATTCTATGTGATTTAGAGATGATTATATGGATTGATTGTTTGATGATAAGTATATGATTATATATGGATGTATCATTGATTTTGATCATAATATTTACATTTATGAATAGATATATGTAGCTTAATTATATTCATTTGATACACTTATTTTATGATCGTGATTATTTACATTGTTAGTTTATTTTATTTTAGATCTAATTGGTATGAGGTTTTCTGAGTGTGCAAGACTACATGTTCCACCACGAGGATAACATGGGACTTAGTGGTAACACTACCAAGATGCTCAAGCCACCTAGTTTGAAACCCTCCTCACCTTGGTATTACCTTGTCATTATTGGAGTATGTTCAGTTTGGTACGATCAAATTATTTGAATGTGTTGGTCCCATTTGTAATCTTCCAAATTTATTCACCTTATTAATTGATCTTGTTATTAGCCCTCTTGTTTAGAATTGTTATTGGTTAATGGTCATTTGATCATGTTTTAGGTTAGTTGGTGATTTGGTTTTTTCTAACCATGTTTAGTATCTTGTGATCATCGAACCTTGTTTTTTTGGAAACCACCAAACATCTTGGATACTCCACTTTTTCTCAATCTCGGATTTGACAAAAAAAAGTGGAATTTTGGAGGCTTGCTGGGAAAGTAGGTGGTCTCTATTACCTTAAAATGAACCTTTAGACCTAACCTATAAATGGAGGGAACTTTTTGTGAATCCCAAAAGCAATTTTCCTCTCAAAATCCTCTCTCAATTCACCATCCTTGTCTCATGTGAGTGACATTGGCATTTGGTTGCATGCGTTTAGGAGATTGCATTTTGAATTTATCTTTTTGGAATTTATTTTTGTGAGGGTACTTGGATAGGGGCTTGGATGATTTGGATGTGCCTACTCGGAAGGGTGACACTTTTCACCATCCCATGGGCCTAGGGAGGTTGAGATATTTCTCTATTTCTATACTCATTCTTGAGCTTTTGGGGGCTTTTTGGATTTTTGGCTTTTTACTTTTTGGACTTGGAAATTTTTGGAGAGTTTTTGGGGGAGCTTTTGGAGGAATATTCTTAGCTTTCTTTGAGGAAGAGCTTGTGTGGATTCCATAGCAACATTGGATCTTGAGAAGGTCCGCTTATTGTGAGGTAGGTCCCACCCCATTTTCTTGGTTTTATTTGTATTTGCAATGTATGTAATCCTTTGTAAAATTTGATGAAGATGTGGAATTGTTATTTTGGGTTTTGGGAGTGGAATTTTTCATCTTCCTTTATTATTGGGATGTTCTTTTATTTTTGTCCCTCCACCCCTAATGGGGAGTGGTTTTGGAAGGGGAAGGGATAATTTCATCATCCTTATGGAATTTTGGGGAGCCATGAGGGATTTTGGTATTCTACTCCCTTCATTGGGGGAAGTAGGAGGGATTTCCATTTAGCTTAGAAATCCCTCTCTATCCTTGCCAAAGAAGTATGCAAGGCTTGAACATCCTTGGAAAGGAGGAGATTATGGAGTTATAAGGGGTTTTGAGGGTGATATGGAGTTATCAAGATATGAAATTTGGAGGATGATCTTGGTATATATTATTCACTTTTGGTTTTTGGGATCCATTATTTCCGTCTTCACATCTCCTTATTTTTGGATACCTTGGTGTTTTATTCATCTTGTATTTTTTATGGAAATTGGTCCTTCCATCTTATTATTCTTGTTGGTTTTGTTGGAGATTTATGTTTTTTGGCATCTTAGTGGCATTTTGTCCCTCTTTCCCATGGGCTTGGGGGAGGCTAACATTCCTTCTCTTGGGAGAAAGGCATGTAATGATGCCTATGTGTGGGAGGTTTTCAAGCCTTCTTCTTGGTGGTGTTTGGAGCATTGACAAGTTGGAGTTGAAGATAGATTTGGAGGCACACTTGGAGTGTTTAAGAGTCAGTTAAAAGTTCAAATTTTGAGTATGTTATTCCCACATAGTGGGAGGCTTGTATACTTGAATTTTATTAGTGTTTTTGTGTGATAATTGTTTAAAATTATATATACATTACTATGATCTCTTGGAAACTTGTTGTAAGGGTTGAAAACACTATTTTATGTTTTAAACCAATTATTATTTGTTATCCATATAAGATGTTTATCCTCCTTTTGATTCTATGGAAACATTCATTTTGTATGGTATCATCTCTTGCTTGAACAAATGAGAAAGATTAAGTAAACTATAGGTTTGTGAGTTGGATTAAGTTATTGAAACTTGTGTTTTTGGTGAATAAAAAGATATTAAATCTTGTAGGTTTTTAAATGTGTATGAAAGAAATTCTTGTTGTGATAGTTCATTTCTAACTTCATGAAAAAAAAATTAATGAAATCCATGATAGATGTAAGCATGTTGATATTGGAAATGATTTCATTCTTGCAATATGGACCTTGCTTTTCTGATAATCATACATACATGTATACATATATACATATATAAATATACATATACATATGTGTGTGTGTGTAAATATACATATATTTAGGTATTTATGTATGTATGTAAGTATGTATGTATGTATGTATGTATGTATGTATGTATGTATGTGTGTGTGTCTGTGTGTGTTTAAACTTATATTAATACATATGTATTTATTTTTATATAAGTACATATGTATTGATATAAGTTAATATATATACTTATATATACATATATACAATCCCTCTTGCTTGAAAAATGTGTGTGTGTGTGTGAGAGAGAGAGAGAGAGAGAGCAAAAAAACTCCTAGTGGATTTGGATCCATAACTAGAATAAAAAGAATATATCTAACCTCCAAATGAAATGAATATAAAAGAAATGTTTATTTAGGAATAAATGTTGTAGTAATGAATTTTTCCATCTTCCAAGAAACATCCATATGCAACCTGTAACAAGACAAAATAGAAGAGAGGAGGAAAAGAGTGAAAAAGGGATAATAAAATTAAAATGATAATGATATAACCTCCCATAAGAAAACTTAGGGTTTCCTAACCAAACCTAATATCCAAAGGCTCTCCTTAAACCTAGCGTTGCACTTGCAAGTGGGTCCCATGGTGGGATATTCCCACTTGCAAGTGAATATTTGAAATTTCAATAATTCCTTTGTTGAAATAAATTGATTTAAATGTGCATGGGTCTTGGGGACTCATTCAGTTAAACCTTAGGGATAAATTAACAACTTGGGATTATTTATCCTTCCCGTTTAATTAAGCTAAAATCGTTTAAATGGGTAATTTAACTAGATAAATATTTTGAATATAATAATACCTTAGGAAATGGAATTTTTTTACATAGACCCAAGTAATTTCCCTAGTGCGGAAAAACTTAAATATAAAAAGATTTAATTTGTCAGATTTTAATACTATCATTGTATTAACGCAGTGATCCATTAGCAAACATAGTAATATTGATGTAAATTATATTCATAACGTAATGATCCATATTGATAAATTGTTATACCAGTTTAAGAAGTTTGGCGATAGAGAGTAAAACAATTTTTTTATCACCTTTATAAAAAGTGTTCTAATGGATAAACTATAGTTGATTTTTGGGGTTAAATTTTGGGGCATAATAGTTGGTATCGGAGCTCAATTTCAACACTAGACACTCTAAGGATTGAAAAAACAAAATTAATTATGTTTTCATTAATTAATCAATCCCTTTTAAATAAATTTTTTCGCTACCACACTCTAAACCTAAATATTTTCTTTTTGCTTCACTCGCATAGGATGTTTGAACGAGGTATACCATGTCAATGCTTCACTAGGATTCCAGTAACATAGGTCACCTACACCAGAGCTGTGTGCATTAGAGTTTAGACCACAAATACTAGAGGTCCTTACAACAAGATGATGGGTGTTGTTACATGATCTGTCTTCCTATGTATCGAGAGTTGGTATGAGAAGGTCGATTGATCCAGAGGAAGTCACTCATACTAGTTGAGGGTGCACACTCAATGACATAACAACAAGAGACTTAGAGATACGGGTAAGGTAGTCGTCACAAACCTTCCATCCACTTCGAGATGGTTTTTATACATCACCGAAGCTGTTATCACATAGCATTATGGGGGCGCTAAGGGTCATATTGGCTCGTATTTACCTATTAGAGAGATGGTTGAGCATCGTTGGAAGGATCGTGACACTGATATTATTATCAGGTATCTCCTCCATTTATAACCACATACTCATGGAGGGATGAACAATGGTTTTGGAGCCAATTCATGGCTCCTCGATTATTTATAGTTTCTTTTGACTTCACCCCTATGAGAGCAATGTTAAAAAACAGCTAGCAATACACCTCCTATGAGACACAACAAGCATTTTGATGGAGGAATGAGGATCATAAGCTCCATATGACATGAGATACTTTTACTTAAGAGATGTTTGAAGAGTGTTTTCAGGCCAGGTATATGTCTGAGAACTTTGTTCATAAGAGGATTGATGAGGTCCATAGACCTTCTGTTAGGGATCATGCACTGTGGCGCATACATGAGATATCGTATTTCCTAGACCTCGTGTACAGTATGTGGATGATTTACATGGGATGAGAAGTTGTATATTAATACACTTTCATCAGATGGGTCTGAATATAGATCTAGTTGGGTTCGTTCGGATGTTATCTCCTCTCAACCTTGGAAAATGTGGTGGAGAAATATTAACTAACAGAGGGGAATAAGAGCAAGGCCCAATAATACCATGATAATGAACAATATTAGGATACATGAGTGCATATTCATTCAGTATCTAGGATAATAGGTTATGAGGTGCATATCCCACTACCAAGATCAGGTTGTAGGCCTCCACAGATAGCCCCAAGACCTTTGTTGCATCCATAGCAATAACATTCACAATACCATGCACACCAGAACATTAGAGGACTAGAGATATACATGATACATACATTTAGAACTAGAGGATGAGGAGGATTTGGTTTTGGTAAGGATAGGAGATGAGAGAATTCAACACGCACAACCAACACGTGCACAACAATCTGTTAGGGTTAGACCCATAGGTTCATTACACCAGATTACATGTGGGACTTCCACACAGAGAGATTCACCACGATGTTACATATGTGGGACCCATGATCACTATGCTCTCATTTGTCTACACATAACCTTATGTTTGATGATAGATATAAGGAACCTATATCTGAGCATAGACAATAGAATATGTGGGATGCACTCACCGTGTCTATGCAGTAGTAGATAAATTCTAGGCTAAGCACCATGCCATGGTTATTGAGACCATATGTATCCTATCAGGGGTATATATGTATCTGTGTTACTTGAGTCTAGAGATTTTGATTCATTTTATTTCACCATCCTATCGTGGGTCAGTTTGGGATGGTAGCATCTAGGAAGTTAGATAGATGGCAAGTTAAGTTGGCCACTAGTGGACAAAACTTTCCATTAAAAATTATGTGGAGAGTTACATAATTGATTTAGGAGTGTTCTACACTACTTTATACTTCTGTGTTCTTTCTTTTAGATCCTACAAGGTAGTTATTGGGTATGGATTGGCTTGATTCTCATCGGGCCAAGGTGGATTATTAGAATAAGACTATTGAGTGTTAGGATCTCTTGGGTGGTTCAATTGTGATTAACTATGGTATTTAGATACCTATTTCCTTGCGCATGATCTCTGCTAAGAAGCTCAAACAAAGCATGCACAAGGGATTTTAGATGTATGCAACCATAGATCAGTGATTGATCAAAGGAAGTTCCAATCATTTCACCTTTTGATGAGAACCTTGTTTTGAGAGAGTTTTCATATTTTTTTCCTAGTGAGCTTCTTGGTTTACCACCACCTAGGGAGGTGGATTTCACTATATTCTTGGTACCATGTGCAACTCCAATTTCTCAGGCACCATATAGGATGAGGACTCCTGAGCTTCATGAGCTCAAGATTTAGTTAAAGGATTTTATATCAAAGGGTCTTGTGTGCCCTAGAGTGTCCCCTTGGGGTGCATCCATGATATTTGTGAAGAAGAAGGATGAATCCACTCGGTTGTGTGTTGATTTTAGGAAGCTAGATAAGGTGATGATGAAGATCCATTATCCCCTTCCAAGGATAGATGATTTATTTGATCAAATGCGGGGAGCTAGAGTGTTCTCTAAGATTTATCTCAAGTCAAGGTATCATTAGTTACGTATTGTAGACGTAGATATTCACAAAATAGCATTTCACACTTGTTATAGAAATTACAAGTTCACCATGGTTCCATTTGTTTTGACTAATGCTCCTGCAGTCTTCATGATCCTCATGAATTGGGTTTTCAGGACATTCTTGTATTGGTTCATCTTAGTGTTTCTTGAAGATACCATAATATATTCCCACTTAGAAGAGGAGCACGAGGAACACTTGAGATAAGTTCTGTAGGTTTTGAGGGAGCATAATACTTTTTGGGAATTTAGAGAAGTGTTCAGTCTTTCCAGAAAAGAGTTTTCAATATTTGGCACACATCATCTATGGAGAGGGTATCTCCATATATCCCTCCAAGATTTATGCCATTTTAGATTGGCCAGGACCCACTACAATGATAGAGGTTAAGAGTTTCATGGGGACTGGACAAGATATTATCACATATTTTTGTATGATTTCTCGAGGATTTCCCATCCTATCACTTCCCTTCAGTGCAAAGGGAAGAAGTTTTTCTGGTTAAAGAAGTGTGAACATGATTTTAAACTTCTCAAGGAGTGGTTGACCATGAAACCTATTCTTATAGTATATGATTCATTGGGAGAGTTTGTGGTTTTCACTGATGCTTCTTTGGAGGGGCTTGGAGCAGTCCTTATTCAGGAATGGTGTGTTATTGCAACCAAGTCAGAAAATCTCAAGCATTACGAGCTTAAATATCCTACTGAAAACCTTAATCTTGAAGATGTTTTTCACTCCCTAGTTTGTTGGAGGCATTTCCTTATGGGTACACCTTTTTCTTTGAGGACTGGTCATTTGAGCCTACAACACATTTTCTCACAGACTAATCTTAATGCCTGGTAACGTCATTTGATGGAGTTCTTATGTGAGTATGAAATGGACATATAGTACATTAGGGGAAAGGAGAACATCATTGTTGATACTTTGAGTGGATGATGACATGAGCTTGCCAATTTGACTCTTCATTCTGACTTACGAGGCAGGATAATGCAGCACCTTCTGGGTGACAGATTTTATGATGGAACTAGGTTGGTGTTTTAGTTAGAGGATTATTTGGAGGGAAAATGCGATGGATGAATTTTAGAGGAAGATTGTCTTCTTCATTTTTAGAGGTGAATTTACGTTTCCAAGGCAGGATATTTTCACATTTTTATCCTCTCCTAGGCTCATCGAGCACCATATGCATCCAATCCTAGAGTGAAGAAGATGCAAAAACATTTGAAACAATTATATTTTTTTGCTAGGGTTGTAGCAGGATATTACATATTTTGTATATTGTTGGCTCGAGTTCCAAATGGTTAATGTCAAGCACTCTCATCCAGTAAGAATTCTTTACCCCCATGATATTCCCTACTGGAAATGGGATGTTATATCTATGGATTTCATTGGTATTCTTCCCATTTCATCGTATCAGCATAACAGCTTCATGGTAAAGGTGGATAAGTTGACCAAATTTTCTCATTTCTCACAGACTAAGGACACTTACAATGTAGTCACCATCACTAGGTTTTTTTCTTGACGATATTGTGAGCCTACATGGGATTCCAAAAACTATCATTAGTGATCGGGATATTATTTATACTTATGATTTTTGTACTTCTTTCCAGGAGACTCTTGGTATGTAGATTAAATTCTATTTCACTTATCACCTTGAAACATATGGAAAAATTGAGAGGGTGAACTAGGTACTCGAGGACATGTTGAGGATTTATCTTATGGATCAGCAGAAGAAATGGGAATATTATTTGTATTTGGTTGAGTTTGCATACAATAATAATGTCATAGTGTTGGCCACTATGTGTTTGTGTAGTCATTGATGTCAATTCCATTGATGGAAAATGGTTTCATGGTGTAGTATGAGTATACATGTGGTGTGATTCAATGATTAAACATGAAGGTTGATTGGTAGTGTCCATGTTTGGTAAGTTTTAGGAGGTCCTGGAGCTTGGTTTGCTATGTATAGTAATGGTATGAGCTCTTTTAATTTGGTTATATTTTTTCATGAGGTCACACATGGTCATATATCTTTGTTATAGATGCATATGAATCTGCATGAGGTCAACAAGGTTAGTTCATGGTTTGTCATGGTTGAGTCAAGTCATTACAGGCATATTCTTAACCCTGGATCAAGCAAAATGAGTTGGAGGTGTGAGATTTGGACCCAATCAGTCCTGGTGGATCATGGTAGCAGCATGGTGATAGTTTACCTAATGTGTATGGTGAGTTTTAGGTCATTTCTCATAGTTTTGGTGATGTTTCAAGATTCTTAGGAAGCAAGCAAGTGAGAAACAAACATGTTGGCATAGGTAGGTCTTAATGGCTAGAGAGCTTTAGAGTTATTTTAACTAGATGGTGAGTATGCATATTTATAGTATGTTTTCATGATGTTTCATGACATGTTTTAGGTAATTATGAAGAAGGATTTGCAAGATATGAAATGTTTAGCAAAACTGGGTAAGTTACAGTGTGTTTCTGAGGCAAAAGTGGACCTTCTGATGCTCGTTGTGAATTGTATGATTTTCATGGGGACCTAATATATTTGGAATAGCTTCTTAGGTGAGTTATGAAGGTTTCAAAAAAAATAATGAAGTGGTTTTATCATCACATTTTTGTGAACGATCGTTAATAAGGTAAGTTGTTTGAAACCCTAGCTAAACCCTAGCTAAGAGTGACTTGGAGAAGAATACGTATAATGAGTTTGTATTGATTGATATTTTCAAAGTGATGATTAGATTTTTTGGAGGAATCTTCCATATTTCCATAAAAGTGGCTTAGTGCATGTGACAATATGTGGGGCCCACCTAAAAATGCTTCTTTCTAAATAAGTGTGGTTTGTGGAAAAGTTCTCCAAAGAAGGTAAGGAATAAATTAACATTTTTTTTCCCTAGAGTTTCTCTAGATGTTCATTAAGTTTTCAGGTCATGGTTTGAGTTGAAAAAGTGAAAAGCGTGCCCTATTTATGAAGAATGGATTTTGGGGCAGCTTGGATCAGCTTGTGGTAAAATTAAGATTGCATGAGCTACATGGAGAGTTTGGACCTGATTCAAGTTGTGTTCAAATATTTGTTCATATATATTTATGACAACATATAAAACTTGAATTTTTTATATGGTTTGAATAATTTATGATTTGTTCTTTGAGGGTCAAATCTGGAAGATGCTTGTTCTACAAAGGTGTGAAATGGCTTCAATATGTAAAGGGATAATTCTAAGTTTTTCAAGATTGGTGAAGGTTTTTGAGTGCTTGGAAATAATTTATAAGGGTTTTCCATTTTTTTCTTAATCTTGGAAGTGAGTTTTGGTGTGATGGAGCAAGTTGAGCTCAAGGTCAGTTCTTGAGTCCTAGAAGGCTTAGGAAGTAGTTGACATAGAATGGATTGGTTGAAGGCCTTCCACTTGGAGTTGGAAGGAGTTCCAATATGTTCTATAAATAGTATTTAGATTTATTTCCATTGGTATAAGTTTTGTGTTGTGGTTAGTCTATTTTATGTGTCTTTTAGGTCAGTTTTTGAAGAAGAAGGTATGCTGATTTTTCAGGACAAGTTTGCTCAAGCTAAACAATGAAGTGAATGTAGTATGATATGGATTGGTTGATGTTTTATATCACCTAGAAAGTGAAGAGGGATTAATTTTGTTCCTATATAAGGAATTTGGAGGTCTTGATAGTTTTAAAAATGGTGCAAACTAGTTGAGTTTTCAAAATGGGTTTCTAGGCAGCTTGATTTAGAGAAGATGAAAGTAGTTTTGGATTGAACATATGGATGTTTCATGATATCTAACTTGCATGGATGTGATTTATAGGTATTTATTACTCCATAGAGTGGTTAGATTCCATATTTTAGCTGTTTTGTAGTAGTATTGATGCCAAAAGGAAAAGAAATGGTGCTAGAAATAGTTGTTTATTGAGGGATATGAGCCTTTTGGATCATGTTATGAATTATTTGATTGTTCCAAGAAAATGTGTGACCATGGATTCTGGTTATATGTTATATTTCACATTTAGGGTGAATTTAGAATCTTGAATAATCATATTTTTTTGGTTTTTGGTTTTAGCTCATCCTAGTGATGGGTTTTTGAGCTTTTTTGGTGCAAGATGAGATGTTTTGGGCATAGCCGACCTATATGGATCATATATGAACATTTTAATGAATTTTTTGGGATCTTTTTAAGTTTTTTTGGTCAAAATTATGATGGAGGACTGACCTCCCTTATTTTTTTGAAAAGGAAAGGGTATAAAAGTAATGGTTTGAGTTCAATTTTGAGCTAGTGCTTTTGGAGGGAAAAGTGTGACCCCATTGTGTGTATCAGGTATGATTTTGTCATTTTAGAGCTGATGAAGTGTGTTATAGGTTGAAGAATAGTTGAGAGCATGAGAGAACTGGTTTAGAGTAAATACAAGTTAAAGAATTAGAAGATAGAGCAAGTTAGAGGAATGAGAGTTTGAAGAAGATTGTTTGAACTAAATTATATATCTCCATCAGTTGTGGCACAAAAAAAATTTAGAGATCATCATCATCAGGTGGATGAGTTGGTGCTTATTCATCTTAGGGGGTTGTATCCTCCTTGTGGAGTGGGTGCTTCACTAAATTAGGGGTTGGTGCTCCTTGTAGGATTGGTGCTCTACTAAACTAGGGGTTGGTTCTCCTTACGGGTTAGTGCCTCACTAAATTTGAATCATGTCTAAATAAAGTTTATGTTTCAGTGGGTTTTCTTCCCCATGAGGGTTTCCCACTTATATTTTTTGTTCTTGTGTACTCTCTTTTTATTGGTCTTGTGTATAGTTGTTTCTATGCTTAAGTAAATGCCCATATGGTTATGGATGTTGATTAAATTAATGAAATGATGAATGTATGAGATGGTAAATACATTGAAATTTTTGTAGGACTAATCCACCCTTCTCAGTAATTTTTTCTTACAACACAGCTCTATTGGTATGACACCTTATCATGCCTTGTATGGAAGACCTTGTAGGACACCAATGAGTTGGGATAGATTGGATGACAAGGTTGTTCTTGGGCCATCTTTTCTTCAAGAGATGAAACAATAGGTCATTCTTATCAGGAAGTGTCTTGAACAGGTACAAGCACACCAAAAGACATATGTAGACACGAAGAGAGTTGAGAGTCACTTATCTATAGGTGACAAGGTCTTCTTGAGAGTTCATCCACACAAGATTCTAATCTGTTTCAGAAAGGGCTCTAAGATATCCCCTCACTTCATTAGTCCTTTTGAGATTTTGTAGGTCATTGACCCAATTTTTTATCATCTAGAATTTCCACCACACCTAGCTTATTCCCATTATGTTTTCCATGTTATAGTTTTATGAAAATATGTACCGAATAACTCTCATGTATTGGATTAGTTGGTCTTGCAAGTGAAGGTCGAAGGACAGTGAACATTGGATCCCATGTGTATATTTGTGCACTGGAGGTTGGTCCTTCAGGGGAGAGATTTGGAACACGTTAGAGTGAAATAGGAAAGATATGATGAGACATCAACCACTTGGGAGGATGCGACACCATTGATGGCTAGATGTCTGAACCTCTTCTAGTGACTTCCAGGAGGAAGTCTAATTATAGGAGAGGGCAATGTAGTGCCCACCAGATTTTATACCTTTCTTATGTTTTGTTTGTTAGTGCTCAATTTGGTCTTTCTCTTTTATCCAATATGTGTCTTTGAAAAAAATTTGTTGGCTAATTTGTTAATGATTCAAGAATATGTGCTTGAAGGATACAATCATGTTAATACGAATTAAATCCCATTTTTAGGGTGTGAATCCTCTTTTTCAGTCGAGGAATGTAGTAGTCATGTCATCCCTGAAAATATTTGTAAAAAATCGATTATTGATCGGGTTCAATCTTGAAAATATTCCTTGTATATTTTCCTTTAGACCTTCATTATAAATTTCATATTTTTTTCCACCAACAGAAGATACATGACATGTTTCCATTGGTTGTGTTTACACCGGACTCATTTTGCAAAGTTTCATCATTTACATAATAATTACAAAGTGCAAACTTATCCTCGAGGTCCGACGAATAGTCTCAGGAATATTTGAGTCAAAGGATGTAAAAAGGAGAAATTGAACCCCGATCCCGAAAAGGAATACGTGTCAAAATAATATTGGAGTGGGGATTGGTCCAATGATGTATTTTTTATGATGATTCAATGAATTGCAAAGTGTAATAAAATCTATCCGAGGCCCACCAAGGACACATGTGTGTTCTCAACAAAAATCAAAGATGTGGGGTTTTGGGTCAACTTGGTAATTTTATAGTGAGTTGGGAAAATAAAAAAATGTGTAAAAAGGTCTCGTGACTCTGATACCTCTAAGATCTAGACACTTATCATGCTCTCAGTGAAATTCAAGGAGCGGGTACTTGGGTCAAAATGGTAAACATGCATCCATCTGAAAGATAATGCACAAGTGAAAAAGGACTTCGTGAGCCCGCAAAGCATCAAGTTGACCCACATGGACGGTTCACATTCAAATGAAAAAAGTAAGATAGACAGCTTGGATCTTACACATTTATGGCTTCTACCATTAATGCGTTTTTGCATGAATCAAAGCAAAAATATTTGAAACTTTCAAACATTTTGAAGTTTTTATTATTACATACAAAGATCTCGTTGCCCTAATTGTGAGAATTCGTGAAGGATTAAAGGAAAATTCATGGTGAAGTTTCCATATTGAGCTCAAGAGTTTGGAATCAAATAAGAAGCAGATAATTGCATGACATTTGCATGAAAAATGGGTAAGACTTGTACCACATTCGTATTTTTCATTTTTTTATCCACAATTTGTAAAAGATTAAAGGGAGAAAGTTAGGGTATAGAAAAATGAATCCATTGCAATCAGGTTTTCATGTCACATCTGGTATTACCAGTGACCTAGATAAAATCATAGATATGAGCTTGGTAAATGCTATTTTGAATTTCTTTGTCAAAGGCTCAATAATATGAATAAAATTGAATCCATGGGAGCAATTGAGGATAGTAACATTGCCCTAGTTGTTTTTATACCTCCATCAGTGCATTGTCTTGAGATGGTAAGGCTTTGTGCTATAAATTATAATCCAAAGAAAAGGGAAGTTGTGGATGGAAGTGGTGAGGCAGTTTTGACTTTAACACCCAGAGCTTTCAGGTTAATGTTGAGGTTACCAAGAATCACAATACTGGTAACCTTGACCATTGAATCAACTCTTAAGGAATTTAAATCCAAAAATAAAGATTATGCTAGGGTCATAAACATTGAATGGTTGTTAACAGACAAGAAGGATACCACTAGACTCACCAAAAAATTGGCTAGGGCACAATTTGTGTAAGAAGTGGAAGACCTAATTGTGTTACTAAGTATAATGGTCGGCTTAGAAATGGCTAGTGAATTCAAGGAATGGATGTGCCCATACATCTGGGTTATTTTTAAAAAGAAAGGAATTATTTACTAGGAAACTCTCATTGTTGATATAATTCATGCACAACTTTTAACATTGGCTGCAAAAATTAACATGGGTGGTACTGGGGAGCTTGAATTCTATATGATGACATACCTTATATACAATATTGCAGGCCATAGGAATTTTCCTGGCCTTGTACCACATGCACATTTCAAAGAAAATAAATTGCATGATATTTATCCCCAATTACAATTGAGCAATTGGAAAGGGAATGTGAGATTGGTAAATGATGCATTCTTTGCACCTATCATATGGTTATTCAAACCTGAGTGGGAACAATACAGAATATCAAAAGAAGCCAAGAATAAAATAATGGAGCATGGTTGATTTTTTTACCCAATATATGTTTTTCACCTACATTAGAGCCAAGAGGTTTGAGGGGCATCCATGCAAGCTTCCGAGATTTCTAGATGATAAAATGGCCTTGTGTGAACTCTCAAGACAACTAACACCAGTTCACAAGTTGATTATTGGAAAGCACAAAAAAATGTCAAATTCCCTATTAAGGCAGGAAGGTAGTCATGCCCCTCCATTATAAAGGCTAGATTGATGGAGGAGGATATGAAAAGGTTTGACATGGAGAAATTTGATTCAAGATGTAACTATGATATTAGATGGGTAGTCAACACTTCCTTGGGAAGTTATTTTGAACATGAACCTCACTTTGAGGATTATTGGATGAATTGTAGAGATGAAGAGGAGGTCAGGCTTAGATATTTCTCAAGAATGAATCTTAGGAAATTTATTGATTTTAAAAATTTTGTAATACCTCAGGGGATTATGGATGACCAACAAACAGTGAGTCAATATTATATTGACCAAAAATTTGAAGGGCAGTCAATGGATCCTATAAAATGGGATGAGGGACAGTTAGATAATCAATATAATAGAATTGTTAATGTAATGACAAGGACTGTGACTTGGCTGAAAGGAAAAGGTATGGATTTATCCATACAAAACACAAAAATGCTTAATGAATTCAGGGATTTGGGAGTTTTGAAAGAGGATCTTCCCCTTTTTAGGGAAGGGGCTGAAAAAATAGATCCTTTGGAAGGAAATGATCCTCAGTTGCCTTTTAAGAGACCTACCATAGTTATCATTGATGAATTGACTACTACTGCTAGTGAAACCGGGACTTCCATGTCTGATTTAAAGCAAAAGACAAAAGAAATGCTTTTAAAATCCATGCAAAATGCTCCCATTACTTTTGCATTACCATTACAGACTAAGGGAACTGGTGTAACTAAGATAGTAACCCCCAAAACAATATTGACAGGGGGATATAATTCAACCAAGACAATGAGAGGAGTTATGTCAGGTGTGGGCCCAACATCTTTAGTACAAGGTGTAAAAGAAAGAGAGGCACCAGATATCAGGAACTTTGAAATAACTAAGAAGAAAGTTAAATTTGTATTTGAACAACCTTTGGAAAGAGATGTTGGTATTTTAGTAAAATAAAGTGGCCATGCATCAAGGAATCACAAACATAGAGATCCTAAGGTGATTGACCCTCCTGCTTTGACTGAGGAACAAAAGAGAGTAGTTTTCCTTGGCTCATCAGGTAACTCTACCAACAAATCCAAGGATACCCCAAGTCTATCCAATTGTATAATCAGTGTCTTAAACTTCATTTCTCTGTCTAAGAGGAATAGTGACTGAATTAACCCAAGATTAGGTAACTCAAGGTAATCCCCCATCTAACCAGCTAGGTAATTCTATGATATAACAAGGATTGAAGAAACCTAATGCAATACCATTTGAGAGTGTGAATGTACCCCATTCTAATCAACCACATGAACAAGCAAGGAGTTTGGTTGAAATAATGGACATAGATATAAGTGGAGAAATGCCTATACTTGAACCCTTTGAAGTATCAGTTGAGAAACATATGGTAAAAGGTACAGATGCTTTTCAGTTGGATGAAAGAATGAAATAATTTACCTAGTTGCCAACTTTTGAAATAGAAATTCCAATACCAGGTGTCTCTATTAAAGGCCAAATAGTTTTAGAAGTAGGTAGATCAGAGACTCAGAGAATTGATAGTGAAGTAATTATGGATACTGTGGCACCAACCAAAGAAGGTCCTCAAGAGGAAATAAAATTCATCAAAAGTAATGAGACACCCCAAAAGGTAGATTTTGCTGAAGAAAGGATGGTAGAAACCACAAAGGAAGCCACTACAAAGGTAGAAACTAATGATAGTCAAAGTGTGCAAACCATTGATAAGGATGAAAGACCAGTTACTAGAGCTCAGAACACTGAGCAACAAAAGGAAGAGTTGAAAAAGCAAAATATTATTAATTTACCAGTTCATGAAAATGTTTCCACTGAACATCAGCCTCTAAAGGAGGAAGATATTGCAAAGAGAGAAGAATTTCCCAAAGTGACAACACCAACCCAAGAGGTTCCAAAGAAAACCATAGAAGTAATTGTTACCCCAGCTGAAGGAACAAATAAGGAGAATGCTCTAATTGACAATATGACTCAGGAAGTAACCAATCAATCCCAAGTTTACGATCAAGAAAAGCAGCAGTTGGAGTTAAATCCAAAATAGGATGAACCCAAAGAGTCAACATTGGGAGTGGACAAGGCACAACAAGAAATTCCATTGGTGCAAGTTGTCCAGGAAACATCTAAACAATTGGTTGTTTTCTTTGAAGAACCCCAACAGGCATCACAAAAGACAAAAGTGGGGACTACTCTCACAACTGGTTGGTTGGGAGGGTTGATCTCAGAAGAAGAAGAGGAGGTTGTGCCTAAGAAAAGGTCATAGATATTACAACTTTGGCCTTCCCAAATCCCAAAAAGACTCCAAAAAGGGCTAGGTTATTACTAAGACTCATGTAGATCCATATGGATCTAGAACCCTGGAGGTTGCAACCCCACATGAAGGAAAGTCAAGAAATGACATAACAAAAGTGACTATGACATCCAGCACATCCCATTAGGAAAACCCTCTAGAGAAATATTAAAACAAGAAGTTTGAGAAGCATTCCAAGGCTTGTTGCATAAAGTGGATGAGGAAAAGATATCAAAAAGGAAATTGAAAGAGCAGGTCAGATATTTGAATTCATGCTTACAATAGTTAGTGGGCCAATCTAGTGAAGACCAAGAAGAGGTCTCTACTGTTACTCCTGAAGTTATTGGAAGCATTGAAAAGGTTGTTAAAAAAGTCAAGGTTGTTGAAGACTGGGTAGAAGGGTTATTTGAAAAAGGGAAGAAGATATTTGAGAAAGTCAAAATGAGATATGGATAACTAAAGACCAAGCTCGGTGAAATTAATGAGTTAATTGAACAATGGGACAATGAGATTTTCTAATATGAAGGAATCCTTCCCAAGGTAAACCGTATCACTAAGCTTGATGAAGATCTAGTTGAAAAGGAAGGAATTGTGCCACTAGAACAAATAGGAACCAAGTATGCAATTGAATATTTGGCTAAAATTAGGATTGAAGTTTTGAATGAAGTTAGAGAAAATATGGAGACAAAAATGAAGTGGGTTGAAAAAGGCATTGACACCATAGATATGAAATTAGAAGGCATGGTGTTTGATAAATTCAAAAAGAGTTATGGTACCTTGGAAATTGATTTCTTAATAAATTATTTTTAGAAAAACATCCAAGATGAAAACTTTTCTTATGAGGTCATCAAGAGGATAATGGTTGTAGAGAGTAGAATTGTAGAACTAAAAGGAAAGTCATGGGAACATAAGCAAAAAATGGATCAATGTGGGGATGCATTGAACAAGTAGACCCTAATATTTCAACACCATACAAGTCCAACTGAAGAGGATGTAAAGCATTTATTTCAAAGGTATGATGCATATGTGGAAATAAATCCAAAGGAGGAGGAAGATAATGAAGATGAAGATACGAATGTGAAGACCGATGAGCAAGCTTAGGCTTGTTTTCTTTTAAACAACTTTTTCATCTTATTATAACTGTTACTTTTGTTTCATGAAAACTGAACATTATTTTGAATTATTGTTTTCAAATATGAATGTAGCTTGATACAATACATTTGACTTTTATATTGCTTTGATAGAATTTTGAATCTATTATGAAGCATGTATATTGATGTAACAATTTGAGTTTGTTGTGTTATGGAAAAAAGCAAAATCGGGGTTCTATAGGGGGATCAGCCCATGAAAAAATTTGCATACATTTTTGGAAACTATATCAAAAATGAAAAAAGAAAAGAGAAACCTAATCATCTTCCACCACAAAATCCTCTCTGCAAAGAGGAAGTTTATTCACCAGCCTATTCTTTATAGGAACAAACTCCTTGGCTCCCACTGCCATTTGAACAAACATAATGTCTCCTGCTAGAGTGTGAGACATACCCAAAAACATAAGTTCATCAATGCTTGTCATAGGACCATCCAACAAGCTAATCAATTATGACCTCCTCTCATAGGAGGAAACCCATTCAGTCATGTCTAGACCTCCCTTAGGAAAAGCCTTCTTCGTTGTTGCTTTAAAAGTAGAGGATGGATTGGTAGCTTGTACAGAAGCAGGAAGTGCAATAACAACTAATCTTGGAGCATATGGAGTAGGAGGTTTGGAATTGGGTTCACCCCTATATTTCTTCATGACTATTGGTGGAGCTCTAGAAGGCTACGAAGATACGGTCCATGATGGTTTCCTCTCCAAGACTGAAACACGTTGCTCCAGTTCATTCATCCTACGAAAGAGAATAAATATGGTACCTAATGAAATCTCTCCATCAAGTGCATAGAACCCTAAGGGGATCTCCTTCATAGTGAATGCCTCATCACAAATGAAGGGGCATGTGTAATTTGTTACACCTTGCATAGTAGGCCTGCTCATGATCCAAAATTTCTTCAACACATCAGGAGTCTTTTGATGTTCTATCTTGAAGAGATGAAAATACATCATCTAGAAGGAAGAAAAGACAATAATTATCCTGATAATCCTTCTAATCAATGATACCCGAATATATTTTGTGGTTAATGGCCCAATATAATCCTCTAGGTCTGTAGTATCAAACAACATCCTTACAAACACCTCGTCAGGGCCTGTTAGGTCGAAAATTTGCTTCAAATCCTCAAAAGAAATCTCTTTCAAACTAGGTGCCACTGTCACTCCCACCATGTTGAAGATAGAGAAATCCACCAGACCTTTTCACACTCAGGAAATATGTGAGTTCATAAAGGAAATAATGTGCATTTATAAGAAACTTGAGGTGGGAAAGATGAGTAGAGTATAATCATGGTGAGATGACCTTTAAGATCTGTATATGATATCCACACGGGAGAAATAATTTTGAAATAAGTTGGCATTATAAAGAATATAATGGTTGGCTTGATGTGACATGATCCATGTGAGAACAATTAGACCAGAAAGACATGAAAAAGAGTGTTTTTTCTCCAAGATAGATTCTCAAAAGGAAAAAGGGATTACACATCAAATCAAACCATCTGGAGGTGCTCAAAAATCATCAAAAAGACCTTTCTCAACCCGCCTATAAAGATAAATGATTAAATAGATATCAAAAAGGTGACATGGCATCCCAATCAATCTAGGACAATGAAAAACGTGAATCACTTACAATTCTTACACCTAGCAACATAAAATAGAATATTTTCAAGGGAATAATATTAGATTAGACTGTGTGATGTAAAGAAGAATATTCCTTTGAAGATTCATGCTTTTAGGGGGGGAAAGAAAAAGATGAGAGGAATGAAATTGCATAAATGTGATGAGAATGCTCTCGCATAAAGGGGGGTTAAATTTTTCTAATCTTTTAGAAAAGATAAAGGAGAAAACCAATTTGTATTGTCTTTAAGTTGAACTAATCTGAGATACCTGAGAGTTTCTTCATCCATTCACAAACCTTCTCGCCAAGATGATTGTGATGTACATTCATTGGTAAACATTGAGGTCATAGGTGTTATGTCCCCTTGTTGAAGTGTTAGAGTTTCTTAAATTAATTTGTGTGTATTCTCATGAGAAATGTTATTTTTTTCAAGATGAATTACTTTGAATCAATTATCTGCATTCCTGTTGCAATCTTGTGCTATTAATTTCTCTGAATTACACAAAGTCTTAGTCTAAATAGTGGCAATTTAGCAATTGCAACTACATTACTGATGGATCTTTCCTTCATGCTATAGTAAATGGTTTTAAATTATTTTTGTATCTGTCTGATTTAGGATTTTTGTTAGTTCTTGAGGGTATCTTGAACGTATTTGATCAGAAATTGTCAACATTTTATTGAGAATTTATCATGAGATTTTGTGTTTAGGTTCTCAAAGTTTGTGTGAAATCTTGTATTCTTGGGCTTCCATGAATGTAAATCTTTTGGTTGAAGGAGTGATTTGAATTGTGTGATCTGTATTTTGCATCTAGAACAATTACCTACAACATTTGTTAAGGTTCATTTAAGGATTTTTTATAATCAACTTTATCCTACTTAATCTCCCATCAATACATCAAAATCACAATCAATAACCATTTGATCCATCTGAATTACCCATGCTTTTATTTTTTATGCAAAAATGATAAGGAAATTTGTTATTTCTGTCCATCCTTTATAAAAAATATGTAGAAGCAAGCTGGAATTATCACTATCTTTAGTAACCTGAGCCTTGTTTAGGAGACATCTACATTTTCTAGTGTGACAACTCGTGAGAGTTAGATAATGTCTACATTGACCATGTCTTCTTGAGGATTCCTCTTCAAATCCCTAAGAGAGAGAGTCTAAAATATTATTATTCCATCCATTCTTCTCATAAATACAGGTTACAAAATGGGTCCTCTCACCCTGGTTGTAGGAAGAACCTAAAGTAGTAGGGTAGGTCATACCCTTAGTGAGGTGTTATCCAACATTTCCCAAGTCAAAGTGATAAAGAGATTGCCAGATCCATCCTCGACTACAAAATGACTTAAATCCTGGTTTGTCTTTCTCTAAGCATCCTGCTTAGCTTGTTGATGTTGCTTGACTTACAAGGTGGGACTGATTTGGGTACCAACACCCTCATGGCTCCATTCCCAGGGATTATTTTTGCAAATTCAAAGATACATCGATCTTTGGTAATGTACTGAGTATGTTTAGATGTAAATACATGATCTAGACATCATCCTTTGTCGACCTTTACAAAAAAAATGGGCTTAATCAGAAGTTATTTGCTAGGTATTTTCCTAGTTTAAGTAATTTTTCTATTAAATTTGACTTGGTTAGTGGTAAATATTGATCAAGGATACTAAGATTTTCCAAGATTTTTTTAAATCTATCATTAAGTTTTAGTTGGCAAGTCTTTTACAGTAATATACACATCTAAGGTGTAAGACCTTAGTGGTGACTCCACGTTATTAAGAAAATATGGTAAATATCAGTGTCTTGAGTTTCAAATATAGTGGTATGTCAATAAAATTTGCAAAGCTGGAAGGAAGAAGGTCCTTCTTCAAGACAAATCCTATTAGAAAGTTATTTCTAGAGATGGGAAGAACACATCCAACAAAGAAACAAGTCTGGAAATCCCTTGGAGACCGAAGATCAGAAGAAAAGGTAGTGTCAGACGTTGAGAGTGGTCAACCTATGATAGAAGATTATTCTAGCTCTTCAGATGGTTCTGGATCAAGTAGTTCATGCACAAATTTGTAAACTCCAGCTCGAGAGGGTCCTTCATTCATAAACCAGGGTATTCCTCATTTCCCTCCTCTGTTACTTAGAAATAATAGAGTGTTTTATGAAACTGAGTCGTTGAAGGGTCGGTATTTTAAAGATCATACCCCATTGCCTCAAAGACCTCTTGTCCCATACCGATTTAATCCTCCTATTGGGACACCTCCTCAAAATAATATGGCACAGCCTCAACCTATACCCCCTTTTATTTTAAATGTATATATACTTATAGATTTCCAGGCTATGGTGGGTTATCCCAATGCAATTCCAAATGATGTGAGGAATAGATTACCTAATTTTCAAGGGAATAATGCTATCAGTGGTAACCATCACCTCAGGATTTTTATTAACATTATGGAATATTTTGAGATTGAGCGTGAGGATATATATGTGAAATTTTTTAATCATACTTTATAGGAAGATGTTTGTGATTGGTACAAGTCTTTTCCAGATAATTCTATTGATTCATGGATTGAAATGAAAAATTCATTTTGATCACAATATCGGGATAAGACTGATCCAAGGTTTCTTCTCTCAGAGTTTGAAAATATAAAAAAGAATCCTAATGAACCTATCTAAGATTTCAATACCAAATTCAACAAGACCTTGACTAGATTTCCTATGACATTAAAACCAAGTGATAAATCATGCTTGATAAAGTATTTTGATTCCTTTGACAAGAAAGCCACATATTATCTAAGGGAAAAAAACCCTCATACTTTAAGATAATATTTCTCCATGACAGTACAAATTGAGAATAATATCAAGGCGGCATGAAAACCTCCAAAAAGGGAGGGTGTCATGTTAATTAATCCTGAAAAGCCTCAGGAAAGAAAGGGAGTAGATCTGTAAGAAGTGGTTAATATTCTAGCAGGAGCTGTGAAAGAAATTTCTTACAAACTTGCTAGGGAAAAAAAGGGGATAGGTCAGAATTCTCATGCCCAGCATCAACCTCAAGGTCAAAACTGATTTGGTAATCATCCTAAAGGTGATCATAGGTTGGATGATAGAGTAAAGGGACCCATGGGATCAAGGAATAAACAACAACCATCAAGAAAAAATGAATTGGTCTCAGATCCATTAACTTCTAGAGTTTCCTTGGTTGAAGAAGATCATGTGATTAACTAGTGTGATAAGTGTTTCCTCCTACATCTCCCATGTGACCCTACTAATGAAATTGAAGAGGTTGATGATAGTGTTGCATATGGTGATGTTTGTATGATGGATTGTAATAATAGCTCACAACAACGACCTACTTCCACTGAGTTACTGAGTACAAGGACTGCAGAAGGCTTTTGGGAGTGTATACAACAAGTAATTTCTATCCCATTCACTACTAACTTGGATGTTGATATGGTTCAATATTTTGAGTTGCTCAATAATGATTTTAAATACCTGAGGACATTAATGATTCAGAAATATGATGGAAGGATTCCTTCTGAGGAGGATATGTAGCTTTTAATGAATGCAGTGGTTGCCAAAGAGAATGAGTATAATCTAAGAAACAGAACTGTTAAAGGGGGAGGGTCACATCCCAAACCAAAAACTCCTATCCTCGCCAATATCCAATAAGATCCCCTCAAGAAGGATATGCCAAAAAAATTCCCGGTTATTACCAACAAATCTAGTAGCATTTTCCCTACCCAAGCCATGAAGAACCTCGTACCACAAGAAAAGGTAATTACTGTAGAAATTAATCTGATCTAATACAAAGAATCCATGAAATAGATACACAGACAATAATTGAAATCAACAACTCTATATTATATTTTCATTAATTCACTATTTCAATACACTCCATTATATAGGAGATGTAAAATAACAATCCTTACAACAACATTTGTCTTCATATACAACCATACACCCATATGGTTTCAACCTCTCACCAATATAATAATAAAACAATACTAATTGTTTTATTATTCTAACTTACTAACTTACCACATACTAACCACATTTTACATTTACTATTTACATTTACATAGTAAATGTACTTTCACTAATTTATCATAATAATAATTACACATGTAATTATTATTCACCCATACAAATGGAGCACTAATATATATTTCCTAATATTCCCCCCCTTAGTGCGAACATGGAAAAACCTGCTTTGTACTGCAACGTGCCGCTACGTAGCATGTTCATGATCTGGATGTTTTCAAGGATAATACCAACAACCTCTAGGATGGTTTTCCAAGTGGTTAACCAACAACCACTACATACAGATGGTTTTTGAGGACAGTACCAACAACCTCTGGATAGTTTTTCTGGATAACTAACAACCACAATATCATGATGATGTAGTAGTATCAACAACTCTCATCACTATCTCACTGCAGGGAATAACATAGGAAATTCTACTGAAATGTGTTGCTCGTACATACATAGAAAAAGCTGACATAATGGAAATGGAACATTGGATCATGTTCCCCCCCTCAATGTGAAATTTCCACTTATTGAAAACAGGATCACTGCAAACTGAGGCACACCACACTGGAAGCACTAAAATCAAACTGCACACACACACCTGTCACCAAAGCTGATATGCGGCCCCGTCGTTGGTAACTGACGAGAGGTCGCTGAATGACCTCCAACCTCCGTTTGCCTCCATCCTCCAGTAAATTCACTTAGTATAGAAATTCTTCATAATTATAGTCAATTTCATTTGTTATTTGTTCATCTCTAGTTTCTCATTCTACAATTTTGCTTACATCTGTAGGTGCTTTTTCATTTCCATCTACTATCCTCCATAGATTTTTATTCATTAACTGCATCTGAATTTTTACTCTCCATGTATGGAATTTCAACCCATTAAATTTATCTAATGGTGTATCCATTTTGTTGAATCTAAATATCCAAAAAAAATAAATTGAATGCAGATTTGAATTACCTCTGATTCTCTGATTTCTTCAAAAAAACAGCAGTGATCAATGTGTTGTATAGTAAATTGCACGTTTATCCCAAACTGTAAACTGGGTTTTTCTGAAATTTCTACTGTAGCTTCCTGTATAATAGATCATTCTGCACGAAAAATTTTGGAGAAACCCAGATCGCGAAACTAAAGTTACGAGATCATCTTCGAGACAGATTTAACCTGCTCTGTTACCAAATGTAGAAATTAATCTGATCTAATACAAAGAATCCATGAAATAGATACACAGACAATAATTGAAATCAACAACTCTATATTATATTTTCATTAATTCACTATTTCAATACACTCCATTATATAGGAGATGTAAAATAACAATCCTTACAACAACATTTGTCTTCATATATAACCATACACCCATATGGTTTCAACCTCTCACCAATATAATAATAAAAAATACTAATTGTTTTATTATTCTAACTTACTAACTTACCAATACTAACCACATTTTATTTACTATTTACATTTACATATCCCAAATGATCCTTTCACTAATTTATCATAAGGCTCGGTTATTACACATGTAATTATTATTCCTCTACCCATACCAAATGGAGCACTAATACATAGGAAAAGGACAATCCCTACCTCTCAATATAACATTATCTAAGTATACCCCCTGTGATATGGCTCAAATTTTGAGTCACATCAAGGTTATTATACCCAGTTGCTGAGTTTCTTAGGGTCCCTGAGCATAGAAGAAGATCATTTGAGTACTTGGGGTTTAAGGAGGAAGTAGTGGCCCGGGGCAAAGAATGTTAACATTTTTTATCTCCCCCCTATTGTAGAATTAGAAGTGCCAAAAGAATTGGAGAGTTTGGGGGAATCCCCTAAAGTATATTTAGGAACTTCCCTTGTTGAATTACTATCTTGATGTTAATCCCTTTTACACTACCTTGATCATTAAAGATAGACTTGTTCACAACTGCATGTTCAATTCAGGAGCTTCATGTAATGTGACACCTCTTGAAGTGATCAATGAATTAAATATTAAAGTAATAACAGCCTTTGGAAATGCATTGCTATGGATTCAAGAGAAGTACCATTAATTGGGTATGTCAAAGGTTTGTCGTTATAATTAGTATCCTACCCTGGTAAGTATTTAACTTTGAATGTGGTCATTGTTGACTATCCTGTAAAATGGTGGTATGCTATTGTCAAGGAAGTGGGCTGCTAGTGTGGGAGGAAGTGTGCAAATGGACATGTCATATGCCACTATACCAAGCTGAAGGGAAATTGTCAAGTTGTATGGAGATAAAAAGATTTTGCATCTGATTAAAGATCCTAACAATGCTTCGTATGAAGTATTGTATGTAGATGTGATGTTAACAATTTTGTTGGTTATGCAAATTTTGAGGTAGCATAGTATCAATGAGAATAAGTTCTTTGAAAAAGTTGGTGCCCCTTGGACCTTGATGTTTGATGGATCCTGCTCTAATATGGGAAATGGGGCTGGAGTTTTACTTATATCTCCAAGACAAGAGACTTTTAATTTTTCTTTCAAACTGAAATTTGAGTGCACAAACAATATTGTATAATATGAGGCACTGCTCTTTGGTTTGAGGATTTCTTGGAGATATGGTATAAAAGATATAATTGTTAAGGGAGATTTAGAGCTTGTTGTGAAATAAGTGAGGAAACTGTATGCTATGAAGAATCAAAGAATGAAGCAATAAAAGCATGCAGTATGGGATTTTGTTGAGTTATTTGATTCTTTCAACATCTTATATCATGACAGAGATAAGAATGTTGCAGTTGACAAGTTGGTTGTCCTTGCATCCAGGTTTGGTAATTACACAGTCTCTCCTTATTACAATTATGATGTTGAAATATTTTCTAGACCATCTGTTCCAGATAATGTGAAGCATTGGCAAGTATTTGATGATGATGCCAAGGTACAAAGGTTTTTACTAAATGAAGGATAATTCACCAATCAATGCATGGATTGGGCACCAATGGTTGCAAAGTGTAATGGGAAAGAAACTTTGTTTGGAAGGATATTATTCAGTTAAAAACCAACACCATTCCTAGGGGGTTGGTTTCTTTAGAATCCAAATTTGATAATGTTAAAAGGGTGGTTCATAGACACATCTCTACTTCAAGGGATGTTGAAGAGTTCAATTTGGGAACTAAGGAAAGGCCTACAAAATTTTATATAGGGAGAAATTTAAGAAAGAGAGAAAAGAAGTCTTATGTTGAATTATTGACAAAATATCAAGACTGCTTGGCATGGTCTTACTCAGAATTAAAAGCATATAGGGAAGATTTATTTCAACATGAAATACCCTTGGAACCAAATGGTAAACCATTTAGGCAAAAATAGGCCTGTCAACCCACTTCTCTCGCTAAATATGCAATAAGAATTAACAAAATTGAGGGATGGGGGTTAATACAGCCCACAAGATATTCTTCATGGGTGGAAAATCTTGTGCTTGTTAGAAAGAAAAATGGAGATATAAGGCTGTGTGTGTATTTCAGAAATTTTAACAAGACCTCCATCAAAGATAACTATCCATTTCCTAACATAGATGATATGTTGCAACTGTTGCTAGATCTGAGTTGCTCTCTACATTAGATGGATTCTCAGGGTACAATCAAGTGGTTATGAATCAATCAGAAAGAATTAAAATTGATTTCACCACACCATGGGGTACTTATGTATATGTGAGAATGTCATTTGGAATAATGAATGTTGGGGATACCTTCCAAAGAGCTATGGATGTTTCCTTTGTAGGTTACATTAATAACTTTATTGTAGTATATCAGGATGATGTAACTGTATTCTCTAGGAAGAGAAATGAATACCTTAGCCATGTGGAAAAGATGCTAATTAGATGTAGGGAGTATGGGATTTCATTAAATCCTAAAAAGTGTCATTTTGGAGTTCAAAAGTAAAATCTATTGGGATACATTATATCAAAATAAGGGGTCATGATAGATCCTGAAAGAGTGGAAGAAATTGGTAAGGTTCCTATCCCTAAAACTAAAAAGGGGATTCAATCCTTTTTTGGTCAAATAAATTTTATCAGGAGGTTTATTTCCAATTTTTCTGAGATAACCATTCCTATAACAAGCATGCTGAAAAAGGACCAAATCATCAAATGGGAAGAAGGAGCCATCCAAGATTTTAATGGAATAAAAGAAGCATTGAAGAATGCCCCAATACTGATAAGTCCTGATTATAAAAAGGTTTTTCAAATATTATATTTTGCATCTGAGAATACCATTGCATCAATGTTATTACAAAAATATGATGAAGGAAATGAAAGGCCTATTACTTTTTTTAGTAAAGCCTTGCAAGCTGTTGAGTTGAAGTACACTATTATGGAAAAGCAAGATTTTGCTTTGGTAAGAGCTACCAAAATTTTTAGGCCTTACATCTTGAGTTCTAAGATTATAGCTTATGTTCCTCACACAATGGTTAAGGATATTTTATTAGAGATGGAAATTTCTATCAAAATATGTCATTGGGTGAATAAGCTACAAGAATATGATATGGATATACAGATGACTAAATTGGTTAGGGGTTTGGGTCTTGTAAATTTGATGGCAGAAAAAACTTGTAAGTAATGGAGATAAATGAAGTTGAAGGACATATGGATGTTTAAGAGAAGCTAATCAATTCCACATGGTACAAAGATATAATATTTTACCTCAGAAATTTGGAGTGTCCAGGTCATTTAGAAAAAATCAGAGAAGGACACTGAAATTGGCCTCCCAAAAATATGTTATAACTAAATATGGGTTGGCTTGGAAAAATCCTTAGGGGGTCCTCTTGAGATGCATCACAAAAGAAGAAGCCCCCAAGATTATTGTAGAACTACATGGGGGAGTATGTGGAGGTCATTTGTAGGAAGACTGACTACTCATAAAATTTTGAGAGCAGGTTATTGGTGGCCTACACTCTTTAAGGATGTAGCTTTGTTGGTTAGAAAGTGTGAAAGTTGTCAAAGGTTCTCTGGGAGGATGAAATCATCAGGTGTTTTACCCTTGCAAATAGTATCAATAGAAGCTCCTTTCAAACAGTGGGGGATGGATTTTATTGGAGAAATCTCAGATCCCTCAAGTGCAGGGCATAAATGGATACTGGTAGCCACATATTATTATTTCACCAAGTGGGTTGAAGTTATCCCCACCAAAAAGGAAACTCACCCAATAGTCATGGACTTCATTTTGAATAATATAATTTGTAGGTTTGGATTACCTAAAAAAATAGTTGTTTACAATGCTATGAGCTTTAGGGCTAAACCACTAGTAACTATGTGTCAAGAATATGGAATCAGTCTGACATATGCATCCAATTACAATCCTCATGGGAATGGTCAAGCTGAATCAAGTAGTAAAAATTTGTCTCAAAATAATTAGGAGGACATTAGAAGTCAATAAAAGAAAGTGGCGTGAGTAGCTAAAATTTACTTTGTGGGCAGATAAGATTATTGTTAAAAGATCTACTGGAAAAAGTCCCTTTGAATTAGTTTATGGATTTCAATTTCTTTTACCCTTACATATGCAATTGTCTTCTTATCAGTTCATGCACCAGCTTAAAGATGAAGAAGTAAACCCCTATGAAGTGAGGATTAATCAAATAATGGAATTAGATAAAGAAAGAAGGGAATCTCACCAAAGAAACCTCAAGTTCAGGGAGAAGCTTAAGAAAATATTTTTATAAGAAGGTGACCCCTAGAACTTTCAATGTTGGAGATATTGTTTTGTTATGGGACAACAGACATGAGGATAAAGGAAAACATGGTAAATTTGATGCCTAGTGGATGGGTCCTTATTCCATTGATATAAGGATTGGTGAGCACACCTTTCTTTTTTAAAGACCTAGATGGAGATTTGTTAGAGTTTCATGTTGATAGTATGCATCTAAAGCACTTTCTAGATTGATCACATACAATTAAGGTATGAACTTTTGTACATTGTATAGTCTTGTTGGTTTCTTGTTTTTCATTTTGTTTTTGTTTCCCTTTTCATTTTCCTAGTCTACAATGACCAGTTACCTTGTTATCTTAGTATGTTTTTGTGAAGTACGTTGGTTCTGTTTGGCTTGGTGCATGCTTTGAATAACTTTGTAGCCCAATATAATTAGGCACTTGGTCTATTTAATGTTTGGTTTGTGTGGTTCTTGTGGCACCCACAGGGGGTGCCCATCCCCGAGTCGGAGCCAGTGTTAGTGCTCGATTTGATTTTCCCTTTTATCCGATGTGTGTCTTAAAAAAATATCCTTTGACTAATTTGTTAATTTTTAAAGAACATGTGCTTGAAGGATACAATCATATTAATGCGAATAAAATCCTATGTTTAGGGTGTGAATCCTCTTTTTCAATTGAGGAATGTAGTAGTCATGTCGTCCCTCAAAATCCTTTTAAAAATTGATTATTGATCAGGTTCAATCTTAAAAATATTCCTTGTATATCATCCTTTGGACCTTCATTATAAATTTCATATTTTGTTCCGCCACCCAAAGATACGTGGCATGTTTCCATTGGTTGTGTTGTAGTAGGATCAGATTGTAAAGTTACATCATTTACATAATAACTACAAAGTACAAACTTATCCCTGAGGCCTGATGAATATTCTCATGAATATTTGAGTCAAAGGATGCAAAAAGGAGAAATTGACCCCGCTCCCAAAAAGGAATACATGTCAAAATAAGATTGGAGCGGGTAATCGGGCCAATGATGTATTTTTTAACAATGAGCCGATGGAGTGCAAAGTGCAATAAAATCTCTGAGGCCTGCCAAGGACACATGTCATGTTCTCAACAAAAGTCAAAGAGGCGGGGTTTCGGGTCAACTTGGTAATTTTGTACCCAATTGGGAAAATAAACAAATGTGCAAAAAGGTCCTGCAACTCTGTTACCTATAAGATCTAAACATGTGTCATGATCTTAGTGAAAGTCAAAAAATGGGTGCTCGGGTCAAATGTGTAAACTTGTATGCATTTGAAAGATAGTGCAAAAAGACTCCCTGAGCCCACAAAGCATCAAATTGATCCATGTGGTTTTCCACATTCAAATGAAAAAATCAAGATAGATGGCTTGGATCTTACGTATTTATGGTTTCTGCCATTAATGCATTTTTGCACGAATCAAAGCAAAATTATTTGAAACTTTCAAACACTTCGAAGTTTTTATTATTGCATATAAAGATCTTAGTGCCCTAATTGTGAGAATTCGTGAAGGATTAAAGGAAAATTCATGGTGAAGTTTCCATATTGAGCTCAAGATTTCAAAATCAAAGAAGTAGATGAGAGTTGCACAGAATTTGCATGAAAAATAGGTAAGACTTGTATCGTGTTTGTATTTTTCATTTTTTGATCCACAATTTGCAAAAGATTAAAGGGAGAAAGTTAGGGTATAGAAAAATGAATCCATTGCAGTTGGGTTTTCACGTCACATCTGGTATTACCAATGACCTGGATAAAATCACAGATACGAACTTGGTAAATGCTGATTTGAATGATTTTTTGCAAAGGCTCAATAATCTGAATAAAAGTGAATCCATGGGAGAAATTGAGGCCAGTAACATTTCCCTAGTTGTTGCTATACCTCCATCGGTGCATTTTCCTGAGGTGGTAAGGATTTTTGCTATAAATTATAATCCAGAGAAAAGGTAAGTTGTGGATGGAAGTGGTGAGGTATTTTTGACTTTAACACCCAGGGCTTTCAGGTTAATGTTGAGGTTACCAAGAATCACAATACCGGTAACCTTGACCATTGAATCAACTCTTAAGGACTTTGAAGCCAAAAAGAAATATTATGCTAGGGTCATAAACACTAAATGGTTGTTAATAGACAAGAAGGCTACCACTAGACTCACCAATAAATTAGCTAGGGCACAGTTTGTGGAGGAAGTGGAAGACCTAATTGTGTTGCTAGAGTAAAATGGCCAACTTGGAAATGGCTAGTGAATTCAAGGAATGGATGTGGCCATACATCTAGGTTATTTTAAAAAGAAAGGAAGTATTTTCTGGGCAACACTCATTGTTGATTCAATTCATGCACAACTTTTGACACTGACTGCATAAATTAACATGGGTGATACTAAGGAGCTTGAATTATATATGATGACATACCTTATATAAAATATTGCAGGCCATAAGCATTTTCTTGGCCTTGTACCACATGAACATTTCAAAGAAAATAAAGTGCATGAGATTTATCCCCAATTACAGTTGAGAAATTGGAAAGGAAATGTGAGATTGGTGAATGATGCATTCTTTGCACCTATCATATGATTATTCAAACCTGAGTGGGAACAATACAGAATATTAGAAGAAGCCAAGAATGCAATAATGGAGTATGGTTTCTTTTTTATCCATTATAGATTGTTCACCTACATTAGTGCCAATGGGTTTTAGGGGCAACCATTGAAACTGCTGAGATATCTAGGTGAAAAAATGGCCTTGTGTGAACTCTTAAGACAACTAACACTAGTTCACAAGTTGCTTGCTGTTGAAAGCACAAAACAAATTCCAAATTCCCTATTAAAGTTAGAAGATGCTCATTCCCCTCCATTATAAAGGCTACATTGATGGAGGAGGACATGGAAAGGTTTGACATATAGAAATTTGAGTCCAGATCTAACTATGATAGCAGATGGGTAGTCAGCACTGCCTTGGGATGTTCTTTTGAATATGAACCTCACTTTGAGGATTATTGGATGAATTGTAGAGATGAAGAGGAGGTTGGGCTCAGATATTTATCAAGAATTATTCTCAGGAAAGTCATTGGTTTTAAATTTTTTGTAGTACCTCAGGGGATTATGGATGACCAACAAACGGTGAGTCAATATTATATTGACCAAAAAATTGAAGGGAAGCCAATGGCTCCTATAAAATGGGATGAGGAAGAGTCAGATAATCAATATAACAGAATTTCTTATGTAATGAGAAGGACTATGGCTTGGATGAAAGGAAAAGGTATGGATTTATCCATACAAATGACAAAGTTACTTAATGAATTCAGGGATTTGGGAGTTTTGTAATAGGATCTTCCCATTTTTAGGGAAGGGGCTAACAAAATAGATCCTTTGGGAGGAAAGGATCCTCAGTTTCCTTTGAAGATACCTACCATAGTTATCATTGATGAATGGACTACTACTACTGGAGAAATTGGGATTTCCATGTATGCTTTAAAGTAAAAGACAGAAGAAATGCTTTTAAAATCCATGCTAAATGCTCCCATTAATTTTGCATTACCATAACAGAATAAGGTAACTTGTGTAACCAAGACAGGAAGCCCCGTAACAATATTGACAGGGGAATCTAGTTCAACCAATACAATGAGATAAGTTATGTCAGGTGTGGGCCCAACATCTCTGGTAGAAGGTGTAAAAGAAAGAGAGGCACCAAATATCAAGCACTTTGAAAGAACTAAGAAGAAATTTAAATTTGTATTTGAACAGCCTTTGGAAAGAGATGTTGGTATTTCAATAAAAGAAAGTGACCATGCATCAAGGAAGCACGAACATAGAGATCTTGAGTTGACTAACCCTCCTTCCCTGACTGAGGAACAAAAGAGAGTAGCTTCTTCCTTGACTCATTAGGTAACTCTACCAACAAATCCAAGGATAGCCCAGGTTGATACAATCGTACAACCAGTGTCTTCAAATTCATTTTTGTTTCCACAAGAAATAGGGATTGAATTAACCCAAGAACAAGTAACACAAGGTAATCCCCCATCTAACCAGCCAGGTAGTTTTATGATAGAATAGGGGTTGAATAAACCTGATGCAATACCATTTGAAAGTTTGAATGTACCCCATTCTGATCAACCACATGAACAAGAAAGGATTTTGGTTGAAATAATGGACATATATATAAGTGGCGAAACGCCTATACTTGAACCCTTTGAAGTATTAGTTGAGAAACACATGGTAGATGGTATAATTGCATTTCAATTAGATGAAAGAATTAAAGAATCTACCCTGTTGCTAACTTTTGAAAAAGAAATTTGAATACCAGGGATCTCTAGTGAAGGAAAAATAGTTCCAGAAGTAGTTAGATCAGAGACTCAGATAATTAATAATGAAGCAATTATGGATACTGTGGCTATGACCAAACAAAGTCCTCAAAAGGAAATAAAATTCATCGAAAGTAATGAGCCACCCCAAAAGGTAGATTCTGCTAAAGAAAGGGTGGTAGAAATCACAAAGGGAGCCACCGCAAAGGTAGAAACTGATTACAATTTAAGTGTGCAAACCATTGATGAGGATGAAATACCAATTACTGGAGCTCAGCAAACTAAGCAACAAAAGGAAGAGTTGAAAAAGCAAAAGATCATTAATTTACCAGTTCATGAAAATATTTCCACTAAACATCATCCTCTAAAGGAGGAAAATATTGCAAAGAGAGAAGAATTGCTCAAAGTGAAAATACCAACCCAAAAGGTTCCAAAGAAAACCATAGAAGTAATTGCTACCCCAGCTCAAGGAACAAATAAGGAGAATGCTCCAATTGACAATATGACTCAGGAAGCAACCAATCAATCTCAATTTCAAGATCAGGAAAAGCAATGGTTGGAGATAAAGCCAACACAGGATGAACCAAAAGAGTCAACATTGGGAGTGGACAAGGCACAATAAGAAATTCCATTAGTGTAAGTTTTCCAGGAAACATCTAAACAATTGGCTTTTTTCTCTTAAGAACCCTAACAAGCATCACAAAAGACAAAATTGGGGACTACTCTCATAACTGGTTGTTTGGGAGAGTTGATATTAGAAGAAGAAGAGGAAGTTATCCTTGAAAAGGTCATAGATATTACAACTTTTTCCTTCCCAAAGCCCAAGAAGACTCCAAAAAGGGCATGGGTTATTACTAAGATTCATGTAGATCCATATGGATCTAGAACCCTATAAGTTACAACCCCACATGAAGGCAAGTCAAGAAATGACATAACATCATGTGACTATGACATCCAGCACATCCCATTAGGAAAACCCTCCAGAGAAACATTAAAACAAGAAGTTTCAGAAGCATTCCAAGGCTTGTTACATAAAGTGGCTGAGGAAAAGATATCAAAAAGGAAATTGAAAGAGTATGTCAGATATTTTAATTCATGCTTACAACAATTAGTGGGCCAATCTAGTGAAGACCAAGAAGAGGTCTCTACTGTTAATCTTGAAGTTATTGGAAGCATTGAAAAGATTGTTAAGAAAGTCAAGGTTGTTGACGACTGGGTAGAAGGGTTATTTGAAAAAGGGAAGAAGATATTTGAGAAAGCTAGAACGAGATATGGAGAACTAAAGACCAAGCTCGGTGAAATTAATGAGTTAATTGAACAATGTGACAATGATATTTTCTACTATGAAGGAATCCCTCCCAAGTTAAATTGTATCACTCTGCTTGATGAAGATCTAGTTGAAAAGGAAGGAATTGTGCCACTAGAAAAAATGGGAACCCAGTATGCAATGGAAGATTTGGCTAAAAGCAGGATTGAAGTTTTCAATGAAGTTAGAGAAAAAATGGAGACAGAAAAGAAGTGCGTTGAAAAAAGCAATGACACCATAGATATGAAATTACAAGGCATGGTGTTTGATAAATTCAAAAAGAGTTATGGTACCTTGGAAATTGATTTCTTAATCAATTCTTTTGAGAAAAGCATTTGAGATGAAAAATTTTCGTATGAGGTCATCAAGAGGCTAATGGCTATAGAGAGAAGAATTTCATAACTAAAAGGAAAGTCATGGGAACATAAGCAAAAAATAGATCAATGTGGGGATGCATTGAATAGGTAGACCCTGATATTTCAACACCACATAGGTCCAACTGAAGAGGATGTAAAGAATTTATTTCAGAGGTATGATGCATATGTGGAAAGGAAGCCAAAGGAGGAGGAAGATGATGAATATGAAGATACAAATGTGAATACCGATGCGCAAGCTTAGGCTTGTTTTCTGTAAAACAACTTTTTCATCTTATTATAACTATTATTTTTGTTTCATGAAAAATGAACATTATTTTGAATTATTTTTTTCAAATACGAATGTAGCTTGATATAATACATTAAAATTTTATATTTCTTTGATATAATTTTTAATCTATTATGAAGCATGTATATTCAGGTAACAATTTGAGTTTACTGTGTTGTGGAAAAAAAAAAATAGGGGTTCTATATGGCCCCAACCCATGCAAAAAATTGCATACATTTTTGGAAACTATATCAAAAATGAAACAAGAAAAGAGAAACCTAATCATCTTCAACCACAAAATCCTATCTGCAAAGAGGAATTTTCTTCACCAACCTAGTCTTTCTAGGAACAAACTCCTCGGTTCCTACTTCCATTTGAACAAAAACAATGTCTCATGCCAAAGTGCGAGACATACCCAAAGACATAAGTTCATCAATGTTTGGCATAGGACCATCCAACAAAATAATTAGTTGTGACCTCCTCTCATAGGAGGAAACCCATTCAGTCATGTCTAGACCTCCTTTTTGCTTTAAAAGTAGAGGATGGATTGATATCTTGTGCAGAAGATGGAAGTGCAATAACAACTGATCTTGGAGTAGATGGAGTAGGAGGTTTGGAGCTGGGTTCACCCCTAAATTTATTCATGAAGACTAGTGGAGCTCCAAGAGGCTATGAAGGTATGGTCCCTGATGGTTTCCTCTCCAATACTGAAACATGTTACTCATGTTCATTCATCTTAAGAAAGAGAATAGGCACAGTACCTAATGAAATATCTCCATCAAGTGCATAGGACCCTAAGGGGATATCCTTCATAGTGAATGCATCATCACAAATGAAGGGGCATGTGTAATTTTATACACCTTGCAGAGTAGGCCTGCTCATGAGCCAAAATTTCTTCAACACATCAATAGTCTTTTGGTGTTCTAACCTGAAGAGATGAAAATACATCATTTGGGAGGAAGAAAAGATAGGACTTATCCTGATAAGCCTTCTAAGAAATGTTACCCGAATAGCTTAGGTAGTTAATGGTCTATTATAATCCTTGGGGTCTATCATATCAAACAACATCCTTACAAACACCTCTTTAGGGCATGTTAGGTCAAAAATTTGCTTCAATTCCTCAGAATAAATCTGTTTCAAATTGGGTACCACTGTCACTCCCACCATGTTGAAGATAGATAAATCCACTAGACCTTCTCACACTTAGGAAAGATGTGATTTCATAAAGGAAACAATGTGCAACTATAAGAAAATCGAGGCGGGCAAGCTAAGTAGAGTATAATCATGGTGAGATGACCTTTAAAATCAATATCTGATATCCACATGGGAGAAATAAGTTTGAAATAAGTTGGAATTATACAAAAGATAATGGTTGGCTTGATGTGACATGATCCATGTGAGAACAATTAACCTAAAAAGACATTAAAAAGAGTGTGTTCTCCAAGATAGATTCTCAAAAGGTGAAAGGGATTACACATCAAATCAAACCATCTAGAGGCACTTAAATATCATCAAAAATATATTTTTCATCCCACCTAAAAAGATAAATGATTAAACAAATATAAAAAAGGTGACATGGCATCCCAGCCAGTCTAGGAGAATGAAAAACGTGAATCACTCATGATTCTTCCACCTGGAAACATAAAATATAATATTTTCTAGGGAATAATAAGGGATTAGACTGTGTGCTATAAAGGATAATATTCCATTGAAGATTCATGCTTTTGGGGGGGAAAAGAGAAAGATGAGAGAAATGAAATTGTATAAATGAGATGAGAATGCTCTCGCATAAAGGAGGTAAAAATTTTATGAGCTTTTAGGGAAGAAAGGAGAAAACCAATTTGTATTGTCTTTAAATTGAACTAATTTGAGATACCTGAGAAATTTTCATCTGTTCCCAAACCTTCTCGCCAAGATGATTGCAATGTATAGTCATTGGTAAACATTGAGGTCATAGGTATTATGTCCCCTTGTTCAAGCTATGGAGTTTCTTGAAATATTTTTTGTGTATTCTCATGAGCAATGTTATTTTGTTTCAAGATGAATTACTTTGAATTAATTATCTGCATTCATGTTGCAATCTTGTGCTATTAATTTCTCTGAAGCACACAAAGTCTTATTCTAAATAGTGATAATTAGGCAACTACAACTGCATTTCTGATGGAGTTTTTCTTCATGGTGTAGTAAATGATTTTAAATTATTTTTGTATCTGTCTAATTTAAGATTTTTGTCAGTTTTTGAGGGTATCTTGAACATGTTTGATCAGAAATTGTCATGATTTTATTGAGAATTTATCATGAGATTTTGTGTTTAGGTTCTTAAAGTTTGTGTGAAATCTTGTATTCTTGGGCTTCCATGAATGCAAACCTTTTGTTTGAAGGAGTGCTTTGAATTGTGTGTGATCTGTAATTTTTTATTTTTTTCCATCCTTTATCAAAGATATGACGAAGCAAGCTGGAATTATCACTGTCTTTAGTAACTTGAGCCTTGTTTAGGAGACATCTTCATTTTCTAGTATGACAACTCCTGAGAGTTAGATAATGTCTTCGTTGACTATGTCTTCTTGAGGCTGCCTCTTCAAATCCCTAAGAGAGAGAGTCTAAAATATTGTTAGCCCATCCATTCTTCTCACAAATACAAGTTACAAAATGGGTCCTCTCACCCTAGTTACAGGAAGAACCTAAAGTATCAAGGTAGATCCTACCTTTAATGAGGTGTTATCCAACATTTCCCAAGTCAAAGTGACAAAGAGATTGTCAGATCAATCCACTGCTACAAAATGACTTAAATCATGGTCTATCTTTCTCTAATCATCTTGTTTAGCTTGTTGATGTTGCTTGACTTACAAGGTGGGACTGATTTGGGTACTAACACTATTGACTCGGTCTTATCAGTTTATTATTGCATATGGAGGCATTGGACACTTTATTATGTTAGATATTGCTTACATACTTCCATGTTTTATCATCATTTTTATTATGATACTCTAACACTTGGCAGGAAACTATATGTGACACTTTTTTCTCAACCATGTTACAGACATTCAATGTGATTTAGTGATGATGATATGGATGATTATGTGATTATATGGATGTGATTTTATATTGGATTTATCATTAATTTTGACCATAATTTTTATATTGATGGATAGATAGATGTGGCTTAATTGTATTCAATTGATACAGAGTTGTTTGATAATCATGATTATTTACATTCTTAGTTTATTTTATTTTGGATAGAGCGGGTATGATGTTTTTCTTTGAGTGTTCAAGACTACAGGTTATGTCGTGAGGAGAACACAGGACTTAGTGGTAGCACTACTAAGATGCTCAAGCTGCCTAGTCCAAACCCACCATCACCTTCTTTTTACCTTGTCATTATTGGAGTATGTTGAGTTTGGTATGATCACCTTATTTGAATATGTTGGTCCCAGTTTTGATCTCTCACCTTTACTCACCTTGTTGATTGATCGTGTTAGTAACCCTCTTGTTTAGGATTTTTATTGTTTAATGGTCATTTGATCATATTTTTGGTTAGGGGGTGAATTTTAGTGCTAAGCATGTTTAGTGGGTATCTTGGGATCACTAACCTTGTTTTGTGGGGACCACCAAACATGTAGTATACTCCGCTTTTTCTCAAATCTTAGATTTGATCAAAAATTTGATTTTGGAGTCTTGTTAAGAAAGTAGGGGGTCTCTTTTACCTTAAAATGACCCTTTAGCATGGATAGAGGGGAATTTTTCTAAACACAAAAATCATTTTCCCTCTCAAGTCACCATTCTTGTCTCATGTGTGTGAATTTGGGATTTGGTGGCATGATTTTGGGAGATTGTGTTTTGAATTTTGTCTTTTTGGCATTTATTGTTGTGAGGGTACTTAGATGGGGACTTGGATTATATGGATGTGCCTAGTTGGAAGGGTGAAATTTGTCACCCTGTCATGGGCCTAGGGATTTGGAGAGATTTCTCTATTTCTATCCTCATTCTTGAGTTTTGGGGGATTTATTTATTTTGGACTTGGAAGATTTAAGAGAGTTTTTGGGCAAGCCTTTGTAGGAAGATTCTTAGCTTGCTTATATGAAAAGCTTGTGTGGATTCCATAGGATAAATAGAACTACCGAAGCTTGGCTTGATTGTGAGGTAGGTCTCACCCCATTTTCTTTGTTTTATTTGTATTTGCAATGTATGTAATCCTCGTAAAATTTGATGAAGGTTTTGAATTGTTGTTTTGGGTTTTGGGAGTGGAATTTTTTTCCTTCCTTTAATCTTTTAATGTTCTTTTGTTTTGTCCCTCCACCCCTAATGGGGAGTGGATTTGGGGATGAATTTGGGAAGGAAAAGGGATCATTTCTTCATCCTCAGGGCATCTTGGGGAAGCCATGAGGGTTTTTGGTACTCTACTCCCTTCCTTGGGGGAAGTAGGAAGGATTTCCATTTTGCTTGGAAATTTCATCCTATCCTTGCCAAGAAAGCATGAAAGGCTTGAAAAGCCTTGGTAAGGAGGAGAATATGGAGTTATAAGGGGTTTTAAGGGTGATATGGAGTTATGGAGATATGACATTTGGAGGATAATCTTGGTATATATTATTCACTTTTGGGTTTTTGGGATCCAATCTTCCCATCTTCCCATCTCCTTGTTTTTGGATACCTTGGTTTTTTAGTCATCTTATGCTTTTTATGGAAATTGGTCCTTCCTTGTTTTCATTCTTTTTGGTTTTGTTTGAGCTTTGTGTTGTTTGGCATCTTTGTGGCATGTTATCTCTCTTTCCCATAGACTTTGGGGAGGCTAGTATACCTTCTCTTGGTAGAAATACTTGTAACGATGCCTATGGTTTGGAGGTTTCCAAGCCTTCTTCTTGGTGGTGCTTGGAACATTGAAATTTGGGCTTGAATGTAAATTTGGAAGCACACTTGGAGTTTTTAAGACTCAGTTAAAAGTTCAAATTTTGAGCATGTTGTTCCCACATAGTGGGAGGCTTGTATTCTTGAATTTTATTAGTGTTTTTGTGTGATACTTGTTTAAAAGTGGATCTACATTACTATGATCTCTTGGAAACTTGTTGTAAGGGTTGGAATCACTATCTTATGTTTTAAACCAACTATTATTTTTTATCCATATAAGGGTTTTATCCTCCTTTTGAATCTATGGAAACATTCATTTTGTATGGTATCATATTTTGCTTAAAAAAATGAGGAAGATTAAGTAAACTATAGGTTTGTGAGTTGGATTAAATTATTGAAAATCATGTTTTGGTTGAATAAAAAGATAGTAGACATTTATGGTTTTTGAATGTGTATGAAAGAAATCCTTGTTGTGGTAGTGAATTTCCAACTTAATGAAATGTAGATTTATTTGAGAAATATTATCTCTTTCCAACTTACATTTCAAAAGCACTTGAATCATAAAGTTTAATGGAAGGAATGATATTTGTAAGCATATTGATATTGGAAATGTTTTCATTCTTGCAATATGGATCTTGATATATATATATATATATATATATATATATATTTGAACATTCACATATATGTGTGTGTGTGTGTGTGTATGAATGTTTGAATTTATATGTATATATTGTTGATATCTTCTTTACAACTTATCACCTTTGGATACATTTCTTATTAACAAAGTAAATTTTGGAAAATACCATATTGATTTAATCCTTGTAAATATTCACATTATTATCCCTCTTCTTGTATGTATGTATGTATGTATGTATTATAAAATGATAAACAAAGGTATATAAAGGTAAATATATACCTTGTGTGTGTGTGTACCTTTATATACCTTTGTTTATCGTTTTATGATACGTATGAAATACATTTTAAAATTTAGAGTTGAGAAATCGTATATTTGTTGGGGCCAAGACCTAATCTCTTTACTGTATTATATTATAGGGGAACAGGGTTTAGACGTGACCCTTTTCCAAATCCCACCCCCAATGCTTTTTGGCAAGGGTTGGGGAGGGGCCATGGCCCCTACCCAATTCATGTCCCCCTTTCCTCATTAAAATACAGTGCTGCCACAGTCGGTAGTCAGTCGATCCACCTTAATAAACCAAAACACAATTGGTTATTGTTTTGTGTAATCTTATGAACTTGTGTGTGTGTATATATATATTTATATTTATAAATACATATATAATCCCTCTTGCTTGCAAATAAATTTAACAGTGCTTGTATATATATATATATAAGCACAAAACCCCCTGTTAATCAATTTTTTTATGAATAAGATATTATTTGATATTAACAAGTAAAATGATACAAGAAATTCAACAAAACGGGTATGGAAGCACGCCCTAAAGCCACACAATCAAACTAGGCTTAGCCTAGGAGATTCAACTATAACATGATAGCAAAAAACATAGAGAATATGATATTAAACCACCACTGTAAAAATTTGACCAACAGAGAACAAATCATGGTCATTTGGCCATCCGGATCCAAAGAGGTCTCTACTTCATTTTCTTCAGCACCCTAAGTGGGTGAGATGGCAAGATCCATTATGGGGAACTTGTCCAGCGGTGGCGGGAGGCTCCAACCATCGTGGGAGCGCAGCTCGAGGGCATCCAGCAAGCCCAAAAAAAGATGGTGGGTGGCAGAGGGGATCCCCAACCGTGGTGGTGAGCTGGAGGTGGAGGAGAGAATATCCTCCACCGCGGTTGATTATGTGGGGATTGGCTAACAAGGTTGAACAAGTGACGTTGCAAGCACCTCCGATGACCACCTCGGGGATGACTACCATAGGGCAGAGAGCGTCGAATGGGGGAAGGTGTTTCCCAAACAAAATTGCAAGAGGCATCACCCCAATGCCGAAGAAGGGTTTGGAAGTGCTCCACCTTGAGGGCCACTTTGTTATCTTGAACTTGAATCTGCAATAGAACATTGGAGATAAACATCGACTTATTATATATAGAGAAATACATATCAGCTTCAACATTAGCAAATAAACAAGAATTTCATTCTTTCCAAAGCTAGAAGATAATTTTCCATCTGAAATCATGCCAAATTTGGGAGAACATATCAGGCATTCTAGGATTGTCTCCTAAACGAATATGTTGTCAAGTAAACCATTCTAGTCTAAAGGGCAAAAAGAATGAATGAATCCAATTCCAAGATTTTAAGGCTTTACTACAATACTAGAATAAATGGGATAAGGTTTCCAAGTGTCCACTTAATGGGAACTTGGGGGTTAAGACACCAAGTTGAATCAGATGGGCACCAATAGGAAGGCCTTGGTGAAGAACACAACACAAAAAATGAGAAATTTCAAGTTCCACACATGCATACCAGACAGTATCGAATCTCATTCTCCAGCTGGATGGAGATGAGTAAGCCCCCATCGAGTATTGAGTTTTTCAACCATGGGAAGATGGGGAAAAAGCCAAGTATAACCTTTACTAGTAGAGTAATTCTGGAAGGGGGTGTCCACAAACCACTTCTAGTCTGTCCACCAAGGACGAAACGGAAGCACATAAATTTTTTTGCTCATATGACCAAGAACAAAAGAAATGATATCATTGATACTGGCACGATCATGCGGGGCCAAATTGAATTGAACTTTGAGTTCATTCCAAGGGTGCAAATCTTGGATACATTTATAAAAATAGTCATGTATTGTGTGAATTCCACGCTTGAAAAGACTAAGCACAGGGATCTCGAGAACCTCTGCAAGGCATTGATCTGGAAATTGAATGACCAATGACCACCACAGAGAGTGGTGGTTAGCTGAAGGGTCATTAAGGAAGCCATTTCCCTTCCATTCAATCTAGGGATTTATTTTCTCTTGGGATTTTCAGATGATTTTGAGCATGAAGGTGCCAACAACTTTGATAGGAATAGAAGCGATTAGAATATTGGAAAATCCTAAACCCTTCCAAGTTGGGCATCCATATGGGGAACCCTCTGTAATGCCATAACACATGAGCACTTTCCAAGTTTCTTGTCCTTTAATGATACAAATTATCCATTTAGCACATAGCGCTTGTCTTTTCTACAAAATCTTAATGATGCCCAATCCTCTAGATTCTCTGGGAAGACAGTAGCTCTCCCATGCAACTTTGTGGAAACCCTTGTGAGAGGAAGCATTAGACCAGAGAAAAAAATTGAGCAACTTTTCCAACTTTTGCATTGATTTTTTGCATGGGACCCAGATGGAAGAATAATAAATGTGTGCGGCTTCCAAAACTTTGGAGCAAATCTGGAACTTACTAATGAAAATGGTTTGGTTATCCAGTATTATAGCTTTTTAGCCACTTTTTGAACAACATATTTCCAAAGATTTGCAAGTAACGCTTGGAAGACAAAGGATATGCCTAAAAATTTAAACATATCATCATGGTAAATCATTTTCCATTCATATGAATCCATCCAGAGGGGTGCAGGGAGGAAGGATTGCCTGTAACATTGCATTTTTCGCCATTGAATGGAAGATCCAGAAGCTAAACAAAAGGTTTCCAGACACTGCTTGACATTGTTAATGTTTTTTTCATCTTCAATTAGCGTAATAAAAGAGTCATCGGTAAAGTGACCATTGAGCAGTTGGGCATTATCAGAGGATGGTAAGGAAACTCCCCTAACAAGCACTTAAGATTTGGCTTTGGCAAGTATATAGCGATAACCTTCGGCCGCAAGGACATACAAAGCAAGTGGTAAAGGGAAACCTTGTCGTATGGATCTAAAAATCCCAAAAGGGGTCAAGCTGTGTCTATTGATGGAAATTTGGGTGGAGGCAATCGTAAAGAGCATCTTGACAAATTAGATGAAGATGGGGCCAAAACCCAGAACTTTCAACATGGCAAGCATGAATGGCCACTCAATCTTGTCATATGCCTTCTCAAAGTCAATTTTAATGAAAAGGGCTGACTAATTGGACTTGTGAGCCCATTCCATGCATTTCCATTTGGCTACGATATTGTCTAGGATGTAACACCCCTGAATGAAGCCAGTTTGCTCTGGTTGGATAATGGTTGGGAGAATATGCCGTAGCTGAATGGAGAGATTTGGAAATTACCTTCTAAGAAACATTGACAGTGTAATAGGTCACCAATTATTAATCAGCTCGGGGTTGATAGGCATAGAGATGAACTTTATATTCCCTTTGTTAATATGAGCACCAAGAGTTTGATTCTGAAATCCTTCAAGGTAGACCGAGTGAAAATCCAGACCAAAGGTATCCCAAATTGATTTATAAAATTCGTAGAAAAACCCATCGTAGTCGGTAGATTTTTCATTATCCATTTGCATGACCACCTCTTGAATGTCATGGAGGGAGAGCATGTGATCGCAAGAGATTTTCTATGTCTGGGAGAGTTTGCATGGCACCATGGCCAAGAATTCATCCAACGCATCTCGACGCTCATTTGAGGGTGCTTGAGCTTAGAAAACCATCTTGTAAAGATTGGCAAAGGCTTGTAGCATGAGTTGGGGATCCGTGAGATGATTTTCGTCATCACAAATGGCACGAATTTTCTGAAAGTAATGTTTGTCTTTGAGGGAAAGAAATAATTTTTCAAAACACGATCTCCAACTTTGGGTTAGTGGGCAGGCACGGATTTGAGCACCCCAAGCATTATAGTTATCCGTGATCTAAATTTTTTGACAAATCTCTACCACCTAGAGTTGCAGAGCTTCATAAAATGGATTCCCCTCGAGCATCACCACCTCCCGGCTAAGGGAGGAAGAGGTAACGGAGTAGGATTTGCACTAAATGTTGATCAGTTGTCGACCATAGATTCTAAGAAATTTGGTCATCCTAGTCATTACATCCTCCCATCGTTCTGTAGCGCCCACTTCCCTTTGGCACCTTTTATTACTGATCATGATACTGTAGACTATATGATGGACATCCTTATAGTTTGGATTTAGTATGGTGTTAGATGTCAGATCCTGGATTATTATTGGATCTGATTCATATATGATGCATGATGATTGTTGGAGACATTTTATATAGTTGTTGACATGTTGTCGGACATGGTTATATTGTAGATGTTTTTCAGACATGTGATATTTGATATTTGGAGTAAACCTAGAAAATGTAAATTATTTGATGATGATATTGTTGTTGATTAAAAATGCAAATGATGTAGTTGTTACTTCTATGTTGTTGTGATTCATTTATATTGCTGGTTTTGTGATTTTATTTATATTCATTTTGAATGTTCTGATATGGCCACGAGGCCGAAGGAGGTTTTTTTTTTTTGCAGGTTAAATATCACAACAAACATCGGGGGATTGGAGACCAACCATAATAGAATTCTAGGTGAATTCAACAAGGTCATCATGGCAACATGTCTTGTGTGTGTGTTGTATTTTGTTAGGGATTCCCATGGGGGGAATCATCTTTATATGTTCCCATGGGTTGTGTATTTTTGTTAATATGGTTAATGTTTATTTATTGTTGTATGTATTTTATTAGTAATGTATTCCTTCTTCTAATTAATTAAGATTGTGATGGATTAATGTGAGAATCATATGATTAAAATTTAAATAAATTAAATTGGGATATGGGAAAGTAATTATAAGATTTGTTGGTTGTTGTATTTAATTTGTAAGTGATGTGTAAGATGTGTAAGAGCTTGTGTAAGTCAGATTTTGGAGTAAGAAATACTCCACCTCCATGGAAATTCGAAGTTGACCTTGGGGGCTGTTTTTGGAGGCTTTTGGGACAAGTAAAACTTGTCCCATGCCTCTAAATTTATGTTACCAACCATACTTATGGTTGGGGAAGTGATTTGTAACTTTTTATAATGCATTTTATTCATTTTGTGTATGTTTTTAATTACACTTTCTTACATTTTATATAATTGTTGTTCCTTGAGGTGTGGGCTCTTTTGAGTGTGCAAGTAACTTGTCATTTTTCACCCACCTCTTTATTGTGCTTGGGAGAATGAAATCTTGTCTTTTTTGTTTGAATTTTGAGGATGTTTGATGTGGCATCCTACATGAATCCACATCATCCTCTTCTTTCCCTCTTCTATATAATTCAAACTCTCTTCCTGTTTGGGGGTTGTTGAACCTTTTTGCATTCTTCCTTGGAGGCGCATTTTTGTTGTTTGGAGCTCTTGTTTTTTTTAGGAAGTTGGAGAAATATTTGCATGCTTGGAGTTTTTTGTTTTGGACTGTGTTTTGGCACTTGAAGCTTGTTGTTTGGAAACCAAAGTTACCATGGAGAGGTGGGAGTTTATTCCTTCTTTTATTGATGTTATTTTCTTGTTGTGTGTGTGTGTGTATGGAGAATGTTTTATCGTATTTGTTGGTTGGTTGGGTAGACTACCTTAGGAAGGTGTGGGAGAAGGCTATGGGGAATCCATGTGGGGGGGCATAAGGAAATGCCATTGGCATCAGAGTTTTGTGGAGGGATTTTGGGTTTGGGATCCACCAAGGAAAAGAAATAGCTTGCATTTCTTACTTTGTGGGGGGCATAAGGAAATGTGTGTGATGCATTATTTGGCAATTTGTTATTGGTGGATGTCCAATTCCCAATTGGGAGGCATAAGTAGATTCCCCCATAGGCCTAGCTCCTTTCGCTTGCATGATCAAGCCTGAGTTCTATTTTGAAATGATTTTAAATGTAGTTGTGAATTGTTGTGTTGTGTTGCATTGTGTTTTAAAAAAAAAATGTGTATGTGAAAGAATGTTGTGTTGTGGAAGACAGTTGTTGTCATGGTTGAATTACACCTTCGATTTTTTTGGTTGGGGCTCAAGGGCCAATGATGAAGGCAGGTTTCTCCTTTCATTGGATGTCTTAGTTGGGTGGAGAGCATTGTCTTTCCCTATCTTTTGTTGTGATCAACTTGGAGAAAAAGAAAATGATCATGTTGCTGTCCTAGAGCAAAAGAAAATATAGTTTGAAAGTCCCTTGTGGAAACCCATTCATTTGTAATCTTTTCCCACATGATGTGGATGAAGTTGTAATATGATTTTTGTGAAGAAAGATATATGCAAATTGATAATGAAGTCATATATTTGAAATGTGAAAGATACATTCATTATGCTCTGTACATTGGAAAGAAATAAGTTAAATGTTGTTATTGGTTTCCAACATTGAAATATGTAAAGTTTTTTAATTGAAGTCAATAAAGAATTGCAAGTTCATTTCTCATTTGCATTTTTGTGATGAAATTGGAAATATCAAATTGGGATTGGAACCTTCTTTAGAAAATGAAAAAATAAAAGTAATGCATGTGTAGAAATTGTATTGTAATGCCTCTTTTGATATATATTAAATTGGAAAATCAGATTTTCAATTTAACTTTGAAATGGTTTGTTTGTAAATAAATAAATGTATTGGGTTAGTTTAGAAATAAAAACCACACTCGAATGATGAATTTGATAAACAAATTTCTAGAAATGGGATTTCTGTCACAAACTTAACACTGGCAATTAATTTTAATAAAAATGCACAATTCAGACCTGTACTTTTAAATCAACTTGGAAACCTTAAAATTCCACATGATATATTAGCAATGAACTCAAATGGCAAAGAAGATTTAAGAGAATAACTCGAACCATTGCAAAATTGAGCTTAATCTCTTCCTTAACCATTTTGAATCAATTGAACAAATCAACTTCTCTAAAACACTTTAAACCCTCCATAGATCAATTCTCCATGCCTGTTTGGTATGTTGAGTGAAGGAGGAGATCCAATTTAAACAAATTGAAAAGTTAGAAATTTCCAGTTGGATTATTAAAAAACTTGCAGATCCTTTTTAAAAAAATTACCCCTTAAACTTCAACAAAAACTAAATTTTGTGGTTCCTGTGCAAAGAGGGAATTGAGAGCTTTCCAAAAAGTCCACGTTTGCCCAAAACTGAGCTTCCTAGAAAAATTTATGGCACTTTGAATTTTTTGGGCCTTGGTAAGAAAATTTGGGAAAATTTTCCCTAGCGGGCCTGCGTAACCCAAAAAATTTCAATGTTGAAAATGCCTTAGATATATTTTAAAATTTTGAAAATTTTGGCTCAGAAAATTTTTCATCTTTTCCTCCGCCAGCCCGCAGCCAATCAGAGGCTGCCACATGTCCTCACTAGGGCAGCGGTGGAGGCGCATGACACCTTCTTTTGCCCTTTGGCCTTTTTGAAAAATTTTGGAAAAAAATTCTTCTTTTAGCCTTGCCGGCCCGCAGACCAACTGGTAGGCTGCCACATGGCAGCTTTGGGTGCTTAGCGGAGTTAGGAGGACTTCCTTTGTTCTCTTTTGGTTATTGGCCTTTGGAAATTTTTTGAGAAAACTTTCCTGTGGCCCCACACTCCTTGCCCTTGCCTTAGTGAGAGTTCCTTCACAAACACGCGGACCCGTGCGACACCTAATGTTTCCACTTTTTCTTCCCTTCGTCAAATTCTTGGTGAAACTATCTGCATCTCCCCACCGCTCCGCTGCTCATCCTTCTCCCTTTTTCCTCGCAGCCAACCATGGTGAAGTGCCACATTTCCCTAAGTAGACCTGCGGAGCACATGGAAGCACAAGTTTGGTTTTTTCACTTCTTTGGGTGAAGTTCACCAAATCCTTCCTCGTCGCTCAGCCCTTCCCTCACCCTCTCCCAACTTTGAACTCTGGATGCCGACACGTGTCCACTGGAGGACCCGTGGAGGCACGGGCACATTTAGGAAATTATATTTTGCACCCACAAGGAAAAATTTCCTTAGGCCACCCCGTGACCCACCAACCTGCCAAAGGGGTTTTTCACCCCCTGTTTGACACGTGTCGCCCTTGGGGAAAATTTGACCCCAAAAAGTCCGCTCGCTCATATCTTGAGTTCGATGAAGGAGTTACGAGGACTTATTTATATCACCAGAAAGGTGAGAAAATTTTCTATCCGATGGGAATGATTTAGGGAAATTTTGGAAGTGTTAAGTATGAGAAAAAATAAATTTGAAACTCTGAGCCTCGCTAGAGAGTTGGGTACGGGGGTAAATTACTCCATGAACCTAACTGAGACTTCTAACCCTATAATTTGAACCATGTGACCTTGATAATTGTTAATAAATGTAAAGTATGATCTAGTAATTTTAGATTTGTTCCGAAAACCTAATAGTGGTCAACTGTTGTCTTGCAACCTGGTTATTGTAAACACTCTCTAATCACAAAATAAAAATTGGGTCTAGTGAGATTTTCTAACTAACCCTAGGTTGTTTCTTGGGTCTCAAGTAGGCTTGTTCCTTAAATGGGCACTCACATGCAGTCTATAACCCTTCACAAATGGCTAGAAATTAGCCATTTTCCTTTTCTCAACATCACCTTGGGTACTAAATTCATTTTGGGTCCCGTAACCCTCAACAATATGTCATCAGGGAACTCACTTCTCCCTAAGAATGTCAGTGAATCTAATAATTAAATTAATCCCAAGTAAGATTTGAACTAAGTGTGAAAAAACTTACACTTGTTGTTTTAAGAATAAGAAATTCACCAATTACGCATAATGGGATAAAGTTCAATCAGTTGAGGTGGTTGGAGATTGTCTCTGGAAACTCCCCATTCGGATTATATTATATTTTTTTCCTAATCTCATGAGAATCTTCCTATATATTTTCTTGGCACGGCCTCCACGACACCAAATAGGTTGTCTCAAATTCCTGTTCATCAAGTGGGTTGTTCTTTCAACTCTTTTATCACCACCTCCAAATCCAGTTGGATTGTACACTCTCCAAGGAATACATTTTGTGCATGATCACAAGATCGAATCTCCTTGAGCCTATCCTGAAATGTGCTTGATTTCATCTCCTAGATCAGGTCTCTCTTCACTGCCACTTCTTCCATGACCTTTTCCCATTCAAGATTAAACAAGCATTTATTCTTCATGGTAACAAGGAGCTCTCTCAACTCTTGCCAAGTGCTATCGAATTCGTATAGAGTATTGCTTAATAATTGGATCAAAATTTGGCATCACTTCACCTAGAAAAGCCATCTCCACCTTCTTAGTAAAAATCCTTGAAAATCTTGAGTAGATAGCATGCCTCATATGTCTAATATTTTTTAAGTTCCACTGCCACCTCATTCCTCATCTTTGATCTAGGACCAATTATTTTGTTGTCAACCCCATACAACTCTTTACAGGTGGGTATTGCGAGTAAGCATTGGGGTCAACCAAGTCTTTAAGATACTTCATCTTTGTAGCATATAGAACTGTGCCTGTCTTGGCTCACCAGTTCTGGGGATCGCACTAATGAAAGTGATATTTAATTATATGAGGGTACCTAAACCATATTAAAGTCACCATCATTTGAGCCAATGAGTTTCATTAATACTCCCTTACTATCCTCCATTTTCTGATATCTTGCACTCTTTCATCCTTACTATCACCCAGAGGCATTACCTGTCGAAGAAGTCAAAAGGGAGGATTATCAAAATTTCTACACGTGATCTCAGCTGTCATCTTGTTTAGCGCAGTGCAACACCGTGATTCGTCAAGTCAAGGGCTTCCATTTGGGTTGACAAATTAGGGAGATTAATCCCTGGCTTCCCCCATTATGATTTTACTGGTAGAAATCCAAGACTTGTTAGGTTAGATGGATTCACAAATCTATCTGACAACTCCACAACCTGCAATATGCACTGCCTCCACGAAACAAAACATTTTCCTTGTGCACGATAGTCCTATGTTTTTATTTAGTAGGTCCCAGTCAAATAATATTTCCATTTGGATTTTGTACTCTGAGAACCTAGCCCACAGTACCTTTGTAGGGTTGTCAAAGAATGAGAATATGATGGTGACTATGGGGGTTATGCACTTCCTTATCTAACCTTATCCTTGGCATGCGTACCTTCCTTGGTGTCTCATGCATAATAATGAACAACTACTTATCTTCAAAAAGTCTCCCCACTCAGCACCCTTGTCTTTCACTTGATGATATACTCTATCTTCACCCTATTCCTCCTCTATAAAATCCTTGACGTTCCTCTGTCTGAATATGCGCCCCTGACTGGCTTCTTTTAGGGTGGCGAGAGTAACTTTATTGCGTAGAATCTCATCATGGGCCACTGGATGAACCTCATCCCTGTTATTAACAACTGTGCACAGACTCCTTGGTGCTCTAGGGAATGCAGATAGACATCTTTTTGGGTCCATGACAATCCTCAGTCGTCATTAGAAATGACTCGAGGCCTCTTCATGACCCTTGGCTCTCTTTAATGGAGATCTCCTTTGATAGAGGTATGTTCCTTAGTGATTGGAGACTCTGTTCAGCCAACTATGAAGAGCTTATCGCCTTTCATTGGTCTTGAGTCTTCTCTTGTTCTTGTACTTTCGCCTTCTGGCGGCTCTGATCTAGTGCATCATCATTCCTCATACAGCGGTTCTTCTCTTTATTCATTTTTCTTCATCATAGGCTACGGGGTGAGTATCCTCTTGAATTCTCTTTAGAATTCTCACCGTGTTCTTCTGATCAGTTACTGTGGCTATGTGGGATTCACATACCTCAAGTGTTATTTTCCATTTTTGCATATTTAGCACACGCTAAGAGTTGAAAAAAAATCTCCCATACCGATACTACATGAATTCCATCATGTTCATAATTGGATTGAGATCCAAAGTATCTGAATCACATATAGGTTTGTGAGGATGAGAATTTTAGAAACTTTGTGGTTCCATGCAAACAACTTGCTTGATAAAGGAAGTGATTTGGTGCAATCCGAGTCAATGCCTTATCAGAGGCAGGTAAGGAAATTCCATCCAAAAAGCGCATCTTTGAGGGATGTTCATACGTCATATTTGAAAAATTCTCTAGTCCATGGAGAAAGAACCAAATGGTAATTTGTACGCACATACCCTATTTCTCCGATTATTATCACCAGATACTTGGGGCATAATAAAGTGTTACATGAAACGAAAGAGGAAAAAACCTTTAGTCATGTTTTACACATTTTCGAGTCAGATACCGTAAGTGACCCAAGTTGAGTTAACCATGACTTTAACATGCTTTTAGAGGGGATGTGACCCCAAAAATACCCAATAAGGCATAATTATTCTAACCAATGACACGCAACATTGTAAGAATTCAGATATTGTGTCATACAACATCATGAAGATTTTTAAAGCGTTACCTCGTATGGGACTTGTCTTTAGCTAGATGTATCCACATATTATCCTATGGACCATTTGGGACACCAATCTCACAGATTGAGTGATCATAATATCTAGTTTATAATTAAATAATATAGAATATAAATCCCCTCTTTCTATTATGTGCCCTAGTCTCTGCTATATATTCCTTTAAAAGTTATTTACCACGCAATATTATATTAAGATTTGAGTGTGCCATTCTATGCACTTATATAAGGTCATGAACCCATCCGGTTATTTACCTCTCACCATACGCTCAGATTCGGATCATAATGTAATTGCGGGTTAACTAATCATGCCAGCTACTAGTGAGTTGTAGGGAGTATACAATATTATAAAAAGTTTCTCAATTGCTTGGTCCCCCCTATCATTTCGGTAGTTTTGTAGCTATCTCATCAATTGGGATTTGTCTCATAACTAAATATCAAGTGTCAATGTCCTATGCCAGTGTCACGTAATCTTATCACCTTTCCAATTAACATAGTTCATTATGCTACATTAATCCTAATTCGATGAAGGTTAGTATAAACTAATACCCCTCATCCTACCATGCTGACTTTAACCGAGATGGAAGTATTGTTTACATGCCTTCCAAAGAATCTTGAAATTCAAATCGATTGGAGCAGTCCCTACTATGGTTCCAATCCCTTTCACACGGATCATCCTATTTAACAATCCATCCCTATGTAGTCCTAGTGGCTGAAATCTTGTAAAACATGTTGGAAGTAAAATTGTACTAAGCAGCAGGTGAAAGGGGCTGTGAATCAATTACTTACGTGAAAATTGCATATCAGAAAAGGTCAGGATTTATAAACCATAAGAAATAATTTCAACCATTCATGTATATGTGTGCATAAAATTTGCAGATCAATATCAACACAACTATGAAATAAACATCATAACACAAGATATAAGTGGGAAACACTCAAGGGTAAGAAAAAAAACTAAAAATTCTAATTATATTACACAAATCAAAATTATTTAGTGAAGCACTAACTTCATAAGGAGCATCAACCCCTAGTTGTAGTCTCATGAGAACCAACCCTACAAGGAGCACTTTACCCCTATTTTAGTGAATGGGTTGTATTTCAACTGTCAAAAGGAGGATAGTCTAACCCCTATAAGATAAATACTTATGTGTATTCGGGACACATCAAATTTAATACTTACTATGAAAGATACTATGATGTCTCCTGTTTCCTATAACAATCGATAAGCAGATTTGACATGGGTTCTTGCTCATAACTCGTTCAAACCCAGTTTCTTAGCTCAACCCTCGATTCGGTACCTAGCTCACTCTTTCTTTTTCTTTCATGGACTTCTTATGCATTAAACCCTTACAAAAACACTCTCAAACATTCCTTAGAATTTTTACAACTCTCTTAGCTCTTAATCAATTCCTTCATACCTATTTCAAACACATATATGGGTCACACTTTTTCCCTCACTCACTACTAGTGTAATTTTAATTCAAACTTCACTTTTATATGCACCCCAACTCATAAACATAAAGGAGGTAGGTCATAAATAATAATTTAGCAAGAGCTCCAAAAAAAATTAATATAAACTATTATTGTTTTGTTTCTATTTTCAAAAATATAAATTAATCGTAAAGTTATTTCTTTTTGAGAAAAATAATTAAATATTGTAATCAGTTCTTTTGAAATGATATTTTTTACAACACAATGACTAGATCGTCGTCATCATTTAGATAGAAAACTAAAAACAAATTCACTCACATTTCAATTTATTTTTAATATCATACTAATACATTCGTGTATAGACTATCCACTTGGCAAGACCTCCTTTTTTGGCATAAACTAGTCGATTTTTCAATTGCGAGGATTAAACAATGACAAGGGATTTCTATTAAACTTTTGATTTTAATCCTCATTAATTATTTAATTTTATTTACACAAAAATGGGGTCTAATCAATTTTCAATTGATAAATCTCAGATGTTGAATGGGAATAATTACAAAATTTGGAAGATTCGATTGAAGGCAAAATTCATGGCTTGCTAATTATGGGCAATTGTGAATGGAACTGAGAAGGATCCAACCGGAAGACAAACAACTATGGACAACGTTGTTGCATATCAACAAAAAGTATAAGAGGAGATTTCCATCCTTTTTTGAAGCATACAAAATGATTTTCTTCTTCATATCGGGAATCAAAAAAGTCCGAGTGAGGCTTATGCTTAATTGGAATTGATGTATGAAGCTACGCGTTTGTCAAAAATCATCAAATTTATTTTAGAACTGATGAAAACTCCCATGAAGGGGGATGAAAAAGCAATAAACTATTTAGCAAAAATTAAAAATATTAAGTCACAGCTAGATGGATGTGGCAATAATTTGATTCAAGATAGATTGCTTTATTTCATTATTCAATTCAATATTCATGAGAAATTTAGAAATTTCATTTCAATTTTGAATTCTAAATATAAAACAAAACAAGACATTCTATATTTGCAAACCCTTAACACTCTCCTCATACATGAAGAACAAGTAATGTCAAATTTTGGTTCTAAGGAGAATGTCACTCAGGCACTTCTCGCTCAAAAATCAAAAGGTAAAACCTCTAGATTCAACAAAAACAAAAGCCAATTTTAAACCTCCTAGCAAAAATAAGAAACTATGGAAATCTAAGAGTTAGCTTTGATGGAAAATTTCATTACTGTGGTAAATTTGGCCATAAGAAAGAGGATTGTAAATTTAAAAATAATAAGTCAAATTTCAAAAACCAAAAGGGTAACAAATCTGATCAAAATCAAAATCAAATCCAAAACAAGAATCAAAAAAATTGTCAAAAATCAAATGAGAATTGCTTTGTATGTCCTGCCTTGTCTCATTCCAAAATGAAAATGGAGTGGATTTTGGATCAAAACTCTTCTATGCATTTGATCTTTGTAGATCTAATATCCTATCAAAACTTAGATAGTGTCTGATCAGGATCTTTGATCCATCAAAAATAAAAGCTATAGAAAATAGGAATGTTAAAGTTCTAGAAAAACCTTTTTGGTATTCTTCTTCATCTCCTGTTTCTGTTATTTATGATGATTCTAATGAAAATGAAAATGAGTTTGAAACTAAAAATTGTGAAAATGATGTATGTGATGAAGAAACTAGTAATGAACGTATAGTTGAAAATGAGTTAGTACTTGTTTCCTCTATAACTAAAATACCTAGATGGGTTGAGTCTATTATTCAAGACTCTAATCCTGGAAACCTTCAAAAAATGACTAGAAGTCAACATACATGTCATGCCTTGATGACAATGTATGAACGTGAACCCCAATATTTTGAAGAAGCTTCTTCTGACAAAAGATGGATAGATGCAATGAAAGCTAAATATTCTGCCTTGATTAAAATTACAACTTGGGATTTAGTCCCTCCTCCTGGGAAAAATGAAGTATAGTCAGATCTAGATGGCTATACAAGATTAATTATAAAGCAGATGGCAATGTAGATAAATTCAAAGCCAGACTAGTAGCTCGAGGGTTTACTCAAAAACCTTGTATTGACTACGTGGAAAAATTTGCACTTGTTGCAAAAATGAGAACAATAAGGATTTTGATTGCATTAGCTACTTCAGATGGATGTCAAAAATGCCTTTTTGAATGGTGATTTAAAAGAATAAATTTACATGACCCAACCTAAAGGATTTAAAGAATTGGGTACAGAAATGTATGTTTGTAAATTGAATGTTTTTTATATGGTTTAAAATAAGCTCCTATAGCTTGGTATGCAAAGATTAACAGTTTTTTTTGAAATTGTTTTTTCTAATTGTTCATCTAAAATGATTTATGTGTTAAAATTGAAGAAAATGCTATCATTCTCATTGTATTGTATATTGATGATTTACTTATCACTAGTAATTCTAACATTTTAATTATGAAAATTAAAGTAAAATTAATGCAATATTTTAAAATGACAGACTTAGAATTATTGCATATTTTTTGGGCATGGCTATATTTCAGGATAAAAATTCTATTATTGTATCTCATTCACAATATGAAACTAATTTACTTAAAAGGTTTAATATTCTTGATTGTAAACCATTTGATATTCCTATAGAAGTTGGATATAAACTTGATCCTAAACCTGCATGTGAAAAAGCTAATCCTACTTTGTACAGACAACTTGTAGGTAATTTGATTCATCTAATTATTACTAGACCTTACATTGCTTATGTAGTAGGGATTGCTTTAAGGTTTATGCAGGAGCCTTATCAGGATCATTGGAAACTAGCCAAAAGAATGTTGTGTTATATTAATAGAACAATTGATTTTGGTTTACATTATATGACTTCTAAAAAAGCATATTTATATGGATATTGTGATTTTGACCATGTCAGTGATGTGATAGATCACAAATCAATAATTGGATATGTATTCAAGTTTGGTGCAAATGCCATTAATTAGAGTAGTAAAAAACAACCAACTATTTCCATTTCTTCTAATGAGGTAGAATATAGAACTGCAATGGAAGTAGCAAAAGAAACCATGTGTTTGAAGAAGTTATTAGAAGAGTTGCACATGGAAACTAAAGGAAGTACTCCTCTTCTATGTGATAACGAGAGTTACATTTCTCTCTCTAATAATCTAGATCAGTATCAAAGGACAAAGCATATCAAGATACATATGCAATTTATCTGAGAGAAGGTTCTTTGCGGTGATATAGATCTCCAGTAATACCCAACTAAAGATCAAGCTGCAGACATGTTTACGAAGCCATTGTGTGTTGCAAATTTCTGCAAGTTCCATTCAATGCTTGGCCTTTCAGAGTTTCCATTGAGGGGGAGTGTGCATGGAAATTCCACCTCCTAACGGTCAGTCGGTTGTTGACTCCTTCTCCTCTATATTTCTATTTTGGTTTAAAATCATTGTAAAAATATCTTTTATGATCTATGTAAACTAATAGAGTTTATAGAAAATACAGTCTACTAGTGTGCATCTATTTATAAAGGAGGTCCTTGTGTTATAAAAGGCTCCTAGATGCAATTAAATAATTTTTCCATGAGAAACGTGAGATATAGTCTCAAAATCATGTTTATCCTAAATCATACTTCTGAGGATTCCAAATGACTAAAAGATAATTTGAGCATGATCAAGGTGTTTTAATTCCTTCAAAAATACATATGCTAGCCTAAACCTTCAGGGTTTATGGATTTGTAAATATTGTTGTACAAATAGGTAATGTTGGCATATGGATCCCCACTTAATATTAAGGGGGAGTATTAGAACTATAATATTAAGTGATCATAATATTTAGTTTATAGTCCCTGAGGACATTTGGGGTACATAAAAGGAAAGAAACTAGGTCATCTCATAGCTGAAAGTAAATGACCCCACACATGTCACCACTCTGACGCTTTTTACCTCTCTATAGATGATCAAATCAAGAATTGATAGGGCTTCAAAGAAATAACACCTTCTGGGCAGGCTGGATGCGTTAAATTTGTTGTTTTGTTGTTGATAGTATGTTGTTTTTATGTTTTTTTTTATGTTTTTAAGTTAAAATTTAATCCTTATCTTGCTTTTTCTTAGTAGCTTCTCTTTTGACTATTGTTGGACTTATTGTAATATCTGGATTCAGATCCTTTTTTGCTTCTTTTTCATGTTTATCTAGTTGTTGAGCCTCTTTTGTAATAGGGTCATAGTCCCTTCAAAACTATTTGCCATTAATAAGAAAATATTTAGTTTATAGTTAAATAATATAGAATATAAGTTATTCTTTATTATTCAATATAAAATCTATATTAGGTTATTAGTTATTTATTAAATAAATATTAAATCAAGGTGTACTTCGTCACTTAATAAGGCCATAACCCTTCGGGTTATTTAAATATGGCTATAGGTCATATTCGGATGATTATGTACTTCCAAGTTAAAAATAGGGAGCAGAAGTGAGGAAGGGAGTTACACTGGGTGAAAAGTTTCTCAATTAATGGAAAATATTATTTCGTGGTTTTTTACCCCATTGGGATTTTCCACATTATACTGTTGTTTTATGGTGTATTTATTTTCTTTTATGTGCATATTAACGTTTACTTAATATTTAATATGGTTAGTATAAATTTATACCCCTCGTCCTGACATTTTTGAGGGCATTTATGCGGTGGCCCCATTGCTTGTATCTCCACTATCTCCAGCCTCGGCAACAATAGTTAAGCTCGAGATGGAAGTAGGAACTATATAGGGGCGCCCAGAGGGTGGGAAAACATAGAACTTACCGAGAAAGGTACAATCCCATTGTTCCCAAAAAAGGCCGTGGTATGACATGCAAGCATAAAACCCTAACAGAGCCGAAAAAATCACCAAATGATTCCCTCTTGCTAGTGGATTTGGATCCACAACTAAAATAAAAAGAAATTTTCTAACCTCCAAATGAAATGAATAAACAATAAATGCTTATTTTAGGAGGAAATGTTATAGCAATGAATTTGTCCATCTTCCATGAAAGCTCCATATACAACCTGTAATTAGACAAAATAGAAGAGAGGAGGAAAAGAGTGAAAATGGGATAATAAAATTAAAATGAGAAGGATATAACCTCCCATAAGGAAACTTAGGGTTACCTAACCAAACTTAATATCTAAGGCGGAAATCCTTTTCATCCAAAGGCTCTCATTAAACCTAGTGTTGCACTTGCAAGTGGGTCCCATGGTGGGAAATTATAACTTGCAAGTGAATATTTGGAATTTGAATAATTCCTTGGTTGAAATAAATTGATTTAAATATGCATGTGTCATGGGGAACCATTCACTTAAACCTTACAGATAAATTAACAACATGGGATTATTTATCCTCCCCATTTAATTAAACTAAACTAGGTTAAAGTGGTAATTTAACACAATGACCCGTTAGCGAATGTAATAATAACATAAATTTTATTCATCGTAATAAAATTTTGATAATTTTGAAATAGATTAATATGTTTGGCAACGCAGAGAAAAACAAAACTAAAAATTATCACCTTTATAACGGGTGTTTAATGGATAAACTATAGTAGATTTTTGTGGTTAAATTTTGGGGCACGATTTGAAGTGCACAACATAAATGTTTAGCGATAGGATTGCAAGAATGGGGTTGTAGCATTGTGCAGTGTTTTATCCGAAGTATGTGAGTGTAGGAACATTGGTAGTAAGTGAATGTGATGCTCAAGGGTTGTGCAAGGAGTATACAAAATGCGCAGATCTTTCAAAGGTCGGTGTGTGAAACTATGCAAAGGCAAAGATTGTGTGGAAGATTGAAGACACTAGAGGACACGAACAGAAAACAACAAGAAGGTAGATGTAGTCTGACAGGAAGAGTATGTGGCAGACAAAAGGGACAAGCCATCATATAATCAATTGACATGGATGCTTCAAAAATTTTTTACAACCAAATCAGGGCAATTTAACGCAATTAATGACAATCTGAGTGAAACATGAGGGAGAAGGTTCTAGAGGAAATTTTGAAATATCTATAAATAAATGATGTCCACGCCACATTTTAGATGTTGTTGCTAAAAGCTAAGAAAAGAGTTGTTAAGAGCAGAGAAAGGAAATTGTTGAGTGATAAGCTAAGGCAAAAATTAAGCCATAATTAGTTCCAAGTTGGAGCATCCTTCAGTGTAACACAACCCTTGTGATACTTTTCGAAGTTACTTACACATTGTAATAACCTATAGACACAAAATCACGCACTTGGGTACATTTCTAGATCATAAAAGCAAGCTAGCATTTACATGATTCCTAAGCAAGAAAAATAGTGGTTGACAACTATCTTTGGCCTCTTTTCTTTGTTTCTTACTTTCTCTTTGGTCTTACGCACCCTACAACCCACTCAGTATTTTACTCATTTGTCTTTTATGTCTCTAGACACCAACACCCAGCCAAGACAAGAGCACCTAGGCACCCCTGTCCACTCTGGGCGCCCCTAACCCTTTTCCACCTTTCTCGTTTATTTTGGGTCTCTTTTATCTTTTGGGCATATTTTCTACTTATGGTTCGGCCTTCCAGTTGTCAATTATGAAATTCAAACAAGGGAATCATATAAATATAATGTAGTTATATTTTCAAAATAAAGGACTAGGCACTAAGTATATATTACTCATCACCTAATCTTGCACTACAAAGACACCTTAAATCACTTCAAGGCATCCATCTAGCATTCATTCAAGGGAAAAGGGACTTGCATTTTCTACATACACAACATAGGAAGGGGGAGTTCTTTATTTCCATCCACACATTCTATTTACATTCTTAACATCTAGCTACAACCCACTATTAAGTGCACTTAAACAAGGGCATCCTAGGGCATGATTCTTACTACACACTCAACAATAACTACATGGAATTTGAGATGTATTCCAATGCTTAGTTTTAAGTTCACTCTATGGGGCGATTGCTCGGTGTTCATTCTGACTCCCCATCTGGTACATCTTTCTTTTTTAGATTTGATGTGGTTTATGGGTATTTTATAGGTGATATCTATTTTGCAGATTATATGTACCCTCAGACGATCAAAGAGCAGACACATAGAAGATCAAGATGGTAATATTTACGACACTTGTGCGACACTAGAATAAAATTTAGATTCTAACTATTTACATAGTAATGGGTGCCCAGTAGCAACAGTCTTTAGTGCCCAGGTGTCTCTTTCATTTTGTGAGAATCCATGTCTAGCCATCTATGTCCTGGGGATATCCATAATTTATTCTAAGTATTGATGACACATTGTTTATCTCTTGGTCAGCAATTTTCCCAATCCATTAGCACTTCCAAGATCAAGTGTAAATCAGCTAAGTCATTATTTCTACATACCTCTTGCTTAGGGTTTCATAATTTCCTTATTTGCTATGTGCTCATACTATACTTAGTAACTGATATATCATTGTTTACAATCAATTACTCTACAATTAGGGTTTAATTAAATAAAAACTATGTTTTTGTTAAATCATTTGGTGAACACTCACTCGTGATTAGTCTTTCAGATCCTTATTTTTGTACATTTCCTTTTCTTCATGGCTTTTAAGGTTTCTCAAAATCTCTTTGCATGACTGACTTAAAATACATCCACATTCCAAAGTCCATTATCTAAATATCCCTTAGACACTATATACCTCCCTAGTGATATGCCACCTTCATAAGTAAGCGGCATTTTCGATCATATATCTGATGACTTTATTGGTCCTAATCCTCCATCCAATCAACCCATCTTAGATTCAATTCAAGATTTTCATTGTTTATTTTAAGACGAAATTAAAACCATGGAAATAAGGATTACATCTCTTAAAGAATGAAATCCAACATCTCAAGGATGCTTATCAAGGCTCATGTTAGTTTTTCTTCTACATCTCATTCTACTTCTATGTCTTCTCACATGTGCTGATATAAGTGAACCCCCAATTCATACACTACCTCTAGTGCCTCTTAATTTTTATTTCAATACTAAGAAACATGATATCATTCCCCCAACTCTTCAATCACCAACTGATCAAATTTCCACCTACTCATTATTACTACCATCCTTATTGGCTTGTAAAATACCATAAGTCTTCCTATATTGCAAATATCATAGAATTAATGGAAATAATGAAAATGATTGTATATGCTCTCAAACAACAAACTTTTCCACTTTAAGCATCATGGTTTCATTTCATTTGCTAAACAAAATTCTACTACATGTCCATATCCAATTGACTAAATCCCACTGGGATCCCAAATCTGATCCATATATGTTTCCAATGAGCATCATGCCATATAGCTCACTCATGTTCCTTTTATGGTAATTTAAGAGTTGCCTAAACAACCTCCTCTCAAAATTAGTCCATCACCTTCATCTTCTCAAGTATTCTACCAGTTCTACCAACTCGACCTAAGACAAGCTCCTCTAAAAATCAATGCATCACCTCCTCCTCTCAAGTCTTCTACAACATTACCAATATCACAACTGAGAAAATTCCTCTAAAAATTAAGTTCATCCCCTCCTCCTCTCATTTCATTTACAACATTATCAATCACAAATAAGACACCACCATTCTAGGACCCTCTCTATCCTAATTTACTTCAGCATCCAATTTTTCAACAAGCTAATTCATTACATTGATGGCCAAGACACATTTCAAGAGTCTGCCACCATGGCATGACCCTTCTCACATTACTGCTTAGATATTCATCACTCACACACTTAGTGGTGCATCTAGTAGGACCCCCCTTCTAGCAGAATGAGAGTGTCTCAAACACCTACCCAAGATAACCTAACGTACTGGAGAAGACTTCTAAGATTCATCTTCCATGAACCACTTTCAAGAACACAAAAAATAGAGCCCATAAATGGATCAGTTCTAGTTAGAAAATTTTTGGACAGCAGTTCAAATTGGAAAATTCAATAGTCCAATCGAACAACAACAAGTGGAAAACGTGGAATCTAAATCTGAAAGGTGAACCTCACCATTGAGATTCATGTTTTATACGCTCCATGCCTTTGAAGCTCAAAATTGTCATTCTTCATCAAAAAACAAATTTTCAAACCATGCTAGCTATGGTGGACTACTAAGTCCACCACATTGCCACATCCATCAAGCTAATGAGGATAAGTCTACACCAAATCGACAAGTTAGGAGACCAAGACAGCTCAATCAAGCTATGAGCTATGAGCTATGGTGATGAGTTCATGACTTATATCTTCAGCGAGTCCACATAGTTGAGTACCAATGATTCCCGATAAAACACTAGAGAAACACATGGCGCAAGCCATGAATATGTATGCGGTGGATAAGGATCTATTAAATGAACCTTCCTTACCCATATACATCACACATCCGTTGGGGATTACATTCCCACCAAAGATAAACATCTTCGAGATGCATGGCGGGTGTCGTGGATTCGATGGCAGAGGGTCACGGTATAGGATTTTCACATCATGGCGGGTGACATAGAATCTTGCTAAAAAAATCATAGTTACATGTTACACTTTGTAGTCCAAGATAGATGAATTATTATTATGTAATCATCTTTCTATATATACACATGCACTTTTATTTGGACATTTGAGGTTAAGGTATATCACTTATAGGTTCTTACACATTGCAATGATGTTTCAGACTTTAACTCTTACAAGTCACACTGAGACTCCTTGGGGCATCTACCTTTGTTGCTCTCAGACATTATAGGTGTTATTATTTCATAATATACTAATTATTGCTAATAGCATATTACTAGTTGACAGTGAGATGTATATTCCCTAACATACTTGTTGTTGATAAAAAAATATTTAGCTTTGCTATTGATAATTGATAAAAAAACATACATTCTGATAATTTATACACAACAAAGGAGGTATAGATATCCCAATAGGTAGATGGAAGTTCAACAACCATGGAATATGAACATCCAAAAGACACCATGCTAAAAGGTAATATGAAACCATTTCCCCCCTTATTAAATTCATCCTACAAAGCATCATATTTCTAAGATGATGGACCCTCCCTTGATTCCAAACACAGTAAAATGGAATTTAGTAAACTCTCCATGTAGCCTCCTCACCTTTGAAATGGCAAGTCAGCATCTGGATTTTTGGTCTTAGTGACACCTTGGTTTTTTCTCCATTTAGGATTACTAAAAACATTTAAGTGACTTGAAGAACATCTAACCTTGAATACACCTCAGTGGTTTCAAATATGGTCCTTCACTATAGGATTACCAAACGAACCAGGATATGGTTTTTCAACTGCACTGAGATGACCACAAACTTGGAGGTGACCTGATGCCTGAACTGTACACCTCGGTGGTTTCATAAGATTAGGGATGAAAAACCATTTACAAAATAACAAAGTTATACTTATTCGTTTTTCATTCTTCACAACGTCCTTCATTCAAGAGGTACCAAACTGGAACAAGTGTTGTCATATTTATTGACATAAAACATTTAGCTCACAACACACACTTGTTATAATGAGAAAAAAATACAACGTTAGAAAAATGTTCAAAATTGTCATCCAAAAAAAGAAGGTGTGACCTTGTTATAGGTGAATGATTGAGTTCTTGAGGAAAATTGTTCTTCGACCTCTGTGTATCGTCCATTCTCTAGTAACCAATGTTTGCTAACTGAAAATGATTTGATCATGAATATCATACTGCATATCGTTTTGAATGAAACATACCCCCTCAAAATATTGACACATTCATGACATTTGACTTCAGGATGTCAAGTTCACCAAATAATGTTCCCATTATAATAAGGGGTCAAGATTTAGTGTTCTAAACGATATGAATGAATTTTATAAATGATGACATACAACGACTTAATCAAAATATATCAACCCTTGACACTTTAAATGGACACTTACATAAATGACAATAAACACATTCAATACCGTTAATTGACTAGAAAAATAAACGGCAATACCTCTGGACTAAAGACCGCTTTTGATTCATAAAACTATGTTTGGAGACGAGAATATATAACAAATGCGATGGATTTAATAAACCTAAATTGAACTTTGACGATATATATTTTGACAGAGTGGTATTAACATCTATAAAACTCAAACATGAATGGATTTGTATCGTCAGCCCTAATGCCACTCTCGAATGGAATACTGAGTCCATTTTGAATGAACATGAGTTGATCCTGAAACATTTTGTATCGAATGCCATGTATCTTGCATCTTACATTGTTAAAAACTACCAGGTCACGATGCTATTTCCTGATGCCGCCATATTACATAAGATCTTGGTGATTTGAGGCGATAATGTTTATAGTGAAAAAAGAAAACACCACAAGCTACATGTTTTGATTTGTGATTGCGCATCAATATTTATCCTATTGTAATACAAGTCACTAGTTGTTCCTTCCACATGGGAAACACAAGATTTGGTTGGGTGATTAAGATGCAACTGACAGTAGAAACTCAGAAAAGAATTCCACTCTTATAATTTTCCAATTGAGATGTTTTCAACATCCTCACATTTGATTCACTATGTCTATTACAAAGAGGTCATGGCACAGGGGAATGCTTCCAATCAACCAAAATAGGCATTCACTCCTACATAGATCCTCATGCTCTGATACCACTGATACAAAAAGATTAAGTGTTTATTGATAATTGATGCAAAACATACATGCTTAATTTGTACACAACAGAGGAGGTATGGAAGCTCCAATAGGCAGGGATGATACATGGCCATGGACGATGGACATGCTTAAAATGACATCGTTACAATGTAATATTGCAGAAATTTAACATTATAACATGCTAATAGATGCTTCCATGTACAACATTTACCTTGCAGGGTTATATGCCACCATGGTTGTCTAATACATTTTTTTTTGCCAGTATTTTTTCTATTGTATGCCATTTTTACGAGACTATGCCTTATGTAATTTTTTTATCACTAATTATATGCTTTTGATAGTTATCGGCCCTAATTATCTTGTGACATTGTTAGTGATGTCCCATGTTTGAAACCCACTTTTCACGGTCTATCTTATAAGTGCACATTTGTTGTTACATTAATTTTTTATGAAATGTTCGCTACTTTTTCTACTAACACATACTACTAGCCACTTTTTTTACATGTCCCTTTGATTCTATTATGGATATCCCCTACCCCCTACATGGATATAGTACAACATCAACATCAGGTCCTCTATTTTGGGCCACATACTCCTATCAATTTTTATATGCACCTCAAATGAGGGGGGCATTTCCATTGGGTGAATAAATAACCACTAAAACAACTCATATCTAGACTATATATCTAGTACAACACATAATCAACACAAGTTATAGTTACAACACTTTTGACTCAAAATCAAACTTGGGTAAGAATCATAGCACATACACCAGTGCCTAGAGTCTAGATATTAGGTTCTGGGAACATGTGTCCTCTGCTAGGCACAAATTTCTTCGGGGCAAACATACAATCAGTTTATCATATCATCACAGTTCACATAAGTCTATAGAAGTTCTTTAGTTACAAACAGTGCCTCCAACAACATGCATACAATCTCCTATATTTAGTACAATTGAACTAAATCAGGACATCAGGAACAAAATAGGGATGACAATTTCGGTAGTGGTACTTTATCAAGAAGAGTAATGGAAGAAGAGTAATACTAGACCTCTCTCCTATAAACTTTCTCTTTGGTGTGAGATTGCTCAAAATAATCACTATTATCATGAGATCACCAAAATAATTCACTCTTGGTGTGAGATCACCCAAAAAAACTTGTTGTTGGGATGATATTACCTAAAAAAATATCTACTGCCATGTGATCTCCCAAAAATATCATTGTACACAATATTTCCAAGACATGTATTCTATCATTTTACACTCTTCTATATGAGGTGCACAATTTCTTCTTACACAATTTAACAGACTTATGCATATACTTATGCAAAATTTTCATATACACGACTTTCAATAGTATTTCCCTCTTCTATTTTACAAGTCCTTCCCCAATACTTTACAAGAAGCAGCCTACAACAACAACATAACACAAAACATGGTACAATGCATATAGGCTTCACCCCTAGGGTCACTTTCCTTTTCTATTCTCCATGCTTCACTTTGCATGATTCCATTCTTAATTTGTCCACTTGACACACTACTTGCCACACGCTTTATATGGATCATAAGGTATGCATATCTTATCAACTTTATGTTATCGAATATTCACTCAATAACATAAAGTGGGGGTAAATGTAGATCAAAATCACACATTTTGGTACATTTTTAGGTCTTAAACACATACTAGCATTCATATTATTCCGAAGAAACGAAACTAGTGATTTACAACTATATTTGGCCTCTTTTATTTTTCTCTTGTTTTTAATTATTTCTTGCACACCCTACATGCCAGTTAGGATTTCAGTTGTTTATCTATTATGGACTTTAGACAATAGCACCTAGCTAGGCTAGTAGCACCCAAGTGCCCATTGTACCTTTTTTGCATCCTTACACCTTCTTTCAGCTAATTCAATTGTTTTGGGTCTCTTTTATCTTTTGGGCATCTTTTCTACTTACGGGTCAGCCTTCCAATTGTCAATTACAAAATTCAAAGAAGGGAATCATATAAATACATAGTTATGTGTTTAAAATCAAGGACTAAGCTCTAAGCATTATTACTATCACCTAAGCTTGCACTCAAAAGACACCTAAAACACTTCAAAGCATCCATTTGGCACTCAATCAAGGGACAAGAGACTACATTTTCTACATACATTGCATAGGAAAGGGAAGTTCATTTTTCCATCCTCACATTCTATTTACATTTCTACATTTAGCTACAACTCATTATCAAGTGCACTTGCACAAGGGCATCCTAGAGCACGATTCTTACACACACTTACAAGAATTACACGGAGTCTAAGATGTAGTGTAGCACTCGGTCGTAAGTTCACTCTATCGGGCGATTGCCGAGGTCAGTCCAACTCCCCATTCTACAGATTTCTTTTTTGGATTTGATATGGTTTGTGAGTTTTTCGGCGATCAAAGAGCGACATAGTTGATCAACATAGAATATTTGTGACACTTATGTGACACTGTAAAAATTAGATTCCGACCATTTACAGAGTCACGGGTGCCTAGTAGCAGTCTCCAACGCCTAGGCACCCTTGTCTTTCCATGGGCGGCTGTGTCTAGCTTTGTCTGTGGATCTTAGAATTTATCCTGAGCATTGACGACACGGCTCACCTCATGTTTAGCAGTTTTCTCAGTTCACTCCAAGATCAAGCGCTAATCAGCGAAGTCATTCTTTCCATACCTCTTATTTAGGGTTTCATACTTACTTGCTTATTTGTTTGCGTCATATTATACTTAGCAGCTATATATCATTGTTTATAATCAGTTACTCTGCAATTAGGGTTTAATAATTCTATTTTTGTTAAATCATAACATCATTAGTGGGAGATTATTGTAGATGTTGTTAAGGCATTTAAGATTAATAGAGTTTGGTGTGTTTATTCGTTGTGTGACTCTATGGCAAGGGAAATTCTAAATATCTTTACGTCGCCCTAGGGATCTCAAAATTTGGAGAACAATATTTAATAAAGGTGGCCAAGACAAACAAGATGGAAAAAGAAAAGTTAGTTAATGATAGAATATTCAATTATAATAATTTGTCATGTGTCAATCCTTTTCCATTTTTCATACAACATTATCACTTTTGTAATTAGGCCCCACCTAAAAGCAATTGTTTGTACACGAAACATGAAGCATATTGTGGCACTTGCTTATCACTCCAGCATCATATTGTTCCAATGTAAAAAATACGCACATAAATTGGACCCCTTATTTTTGGCTTAAACTTAATATGCTCTGATAGTATTGAGAAAACCACCTAGATCTTGTGGTTAATGCAATTGCAAGTATATTTATTTGCAGCCACCAGACTCCTTAACCATATATATATATATATATATATATATATGCATGGGGTATCCTTGCTGCCTTTTGAGGGCCCATTAGTGCATGATATGTAACACTCTGCATTCTTATGCACAACATGATGAGGTACAAGACCTCATATTATATAATGGTAAGAAATGACAAAGCAATGGAAGAATGAGATGAAGGCCAATCATCAGCCAAGGAGGCCTTTTAGTGGTTTGTTATTTCCCATAGGACTCCTTCAAACAATCCAAATGATCCAAAAGAGTTGGGCTAAGACTTTATATGGTTCCCTTTACACTCGATCAAAACTTAGATGTGCACAAACATGGAAATGTATGACTATAAATGATCCATATGTTAAGGAGAGGTTCACAATTCAATCTCAAACATCCATTCTCCGAAGAAGGTGAAAGTGAACTAAGAACAATTCTAAACATAATCAACTTATTCAACACCAATTCCTTAGCTACTAAGTTCATTTGGTCCACTTACAACTTCATCCACCTTGTTTAGAATCTAGAGAAATATATTAACCTCTACTATAGCAAAAGTGTTGGTACATATAAATAATAATGCCCATCTACACACAAAGAAGAATCCAAAGTATTTGCAAGGATCAAAAGCACTTCAAGGTGAGGAATTGATACGTTAACAAGTTTATAGGGGAATGCACACATATCCAATTGAGCTTCATTGATGTGCTACTAGATACAATTGAAGAGGAGGATGACAACAATAGCGATCGTGTCAATGCTAACAGTGCCCAAATATTTCTGCATAGCCTCAAGAAGTGGATCAAGCACATCCCCTTAGAATTGGTATGTATCTTTTTAAAACTATATCCTACATATGTGGTCAACTCTCTATGAGTTGGTATTGATATAGCAAACAATCAATACAATAAACATGATACTTTCATTTTTTAATTTACTATTGTGAAAATTGATCATTCGTCACTTATAATGTATAGTTTGATATTTGCATATTCATGTATTTTTACTATATTCTACATGTGTGGTCAAGTCTCTATGACTTGGCATTGATATATCAAACAATTAGTGTTATGAACATGATGATGCATTCATTTTTTATTTTTCGTACTGAGAAAATTGATCATTCATCACTTATAATGTATAGTTTGATCTTGACAGTTTTTTGTTGTTGGGCTTTCTAGGGTTTCATTTTGCTTTTGAGCACTGTTGTAAAAGAGTATAGTCCCTTTCAAAAAACTATTTACCAATAATAATAAAAAAATGTATAGTTTGATCTTTGAATATTTAATGGGTTTATTCATTGATCATGTACACATAATTGTGTGCCTATTAAGTCCTCATTAATTTTCATACTTCTATAATGGAGCTTTCTCATTATTAACTTGATCCTCACCATCGGACCAAGATTTTGGGGATATACTCTTAATTGTCCCAAAAAATCAATACCATGCCCCCCTTACACCTTGTCCTCCTCCAGTATAACATTTTGGCAAATACATAGCTTATCCCCCATATTAGGACCTTAGAGTCCACCATAATGCTTTCCAATATACATATTCTACTCTGCAAGAGGAGATTTACACAATAGCTTGCAAATACTATCTGAAGACATCTTGAAATGACTTGTTTGACCTCAACTCTTTAAATCTCTGGTAAATTAGATACACCCTTAAATAAGTAAACATTTTCAAAGCACGCACCCAAATCAAGATCGGGGGGATAGTCGAGCATCATTCTTGTAACATCTATAGAATAAAACACGTCTAATTCATTTTCACTTGTGAGGGCAAGTCCTAAAGAATATAGTAATTAATAAATATTATGTTGTATTTGGAGAACAGAATGTAATATCCCCTTCTTGAAAGCAGTTGTCAAAGACCCTTAGCCCATTCATTGTTTCCCGACAATGAAGGAATAAGAAAAAAGGAAACTAAGTCATAATAAATTAATTATAAAGTACATCATAAAATGTTATTATAAGCACTTAAGTTGATTTATTAATGACAATAAAAAAGAAAGGAAAAAAATACTTTACATTTTTTTTTCCCCTAGAGGAAAAATGCGACTGATGTGGAGAAGAAAATAAGCAAGGGAAAATATCAAATGTGGGTAAAGTGAGTTGATTGGTTATTTTGGGTGGTTAATGGCCCAAAACAAATTATAAAAGGAGGTCGCCATGCATATAGAAGACATCTTATCAATTCAAAATTTTGGTCTAAACTTACATGCTTTCCAATTCAACTCCAAAGGACAAAAACCCTTTGTAGTTTTGCTTGAGATGACGAAAACCCTCTTTAGCCTTCAAGGAGAACGAAAACTCTTCTTCTCTTGTGTGAAGAGGCTCTATTAAAGAGTTTTCATTGGTTTCCAAGGTTCTAGTTCAAATTTCCAATAGTTATTGAAAGTAGAAGATCGTTGTTGAGTTCTACCCTTAATTTCCAGCTTGCCTAGAGTGGAGCGACCTACCTTGGGACCATTTCAGTGTGATGCGGGCACATTTGGACCTGATTTGAGTTGTTCCAAAATCATATTTTTAAAAGTCAAGATCAGCTGATTTGCACCTGTTTTGGGATGAGGAAATTCTATTTCCAGCTAAGTTTGTACTGTCTGTCTGCAGATTTTATGAATAAATTTCAGCCCTCTTATTGGTCAAAGAAGTGGTGTTTTCTCATTGTTCTTGCATATATAAAATTACTGATTTGTTTTGCGTAAGATTCCAACGATTTTACTTCAGTTGTGAGTATATTCCGTCAACAAGGCAAGTCGCACTTTCCCTAATTAATTCAGATCTGCAGTATTTTATCATTTTTATGTTCTATAATTTGTTGTTTAAGCACTGCTTTAGATTGGATTTGTTGTTATTCTATTTGAGGGTATAAATTGTCCATTTGGGGACATTACACAGAATCTTATATTATTTCTACATTTTGTTCTAGTTTGTGTTTAAAATCTTCAAATTTGATATAAACTTGCATTTCACTTGCAAGTGGGTAATAGACAGAATGGATGTATATTTTACAGTGGGGGAAACCCCAATCCCAATAACCTCCGACTCATTCACATCTCATTTCATAGTAGCACGGAACCATCTTAAGCATGAATCTGATTTGTGCCGAGACGTATCCAAAAGTCTCAAGGTGTTAATCGTGGTGGGATTGCTACCTCCATTCCACTAGATACTTCTTGGCACATATCATATCCATGTTGAGGCTTGAATAAGCTACTTGATAATGTTTTCTTTAATTTTTATTATGAGTTGTATATCTATAAAAGTGTCGTCTTCAATGTTCCTTGTGGCATCCACCCATCCCCCAACGTGCCCCAAAAGTCCAAGTTGATGTGCAGTCTAAAATCTACCTCTTAGAACAAGAAAATCTATCTATGAAAGCAACTACTTCCACTTTTCCAAAATTTTCTTTGAAATTACATTTTATGGAGTAATTCTTGCGTGGTGCTTACTTTGATGGTTTTAGATGCTTTGAATCCTGCTGGAACCTAAAGTAGCACAAGAAAGAAATATCATTAAAAAGGCCAATAGTTTCCTAAGAAGAATAATGCATCCAATTACACTAAGGAATATGATTTGGTAGCACAATAATAAATTACAGGTTAAATAAATAAATAAACAGTTCATGTAGTACTTTATCTTTAAAGGGCATCTCTTTAGTGATAAAAGTGAACTGTGTATGAGATTCTTAAAAGTAGAAGTGACTAGCAGAACAACCACCTCGGTTTTCAGCCTTTACAAACAGGCTGATTTGTTTCAAAGGTGCTTCAAGCTGAAGCAAGCTCAGAAATAGCTCGACTGACTTTGAAGAAGTTGGAAATATGCCAATATTTTGGCCGCAAGAGATCTTGTTGCAGGAGTTCCTTTCTGGGCGAGGTCAATGAGTGGTATTTGGGCTTGATTCCCATATTCCAATCGGTAGCTTTGATTCCTGAAAATTTTTTCTAGGATCCACAGAGCTTTCTCTTGAGCTCCTGCACTTCCAACAGTAAGTAGCCTTAAAATAGATCTGATGCCATGTGCTCCTGCAATAGCATTGACACCCCTTTCCCAAATCTCACCGTATAGCAAAGTGGACAGGGCATCAAGTGCTGCTTCATCCGCTTGTCTATCTTTGTCGTCCAAAACCTGTAGAAGTGGTAAGAGTGCTCCAGCCTCAATCAGACAAAATGAAGTTTTTACTGAGCAACGACCACCATGAACCTCACAAACCAGTTTCGAAGATGGAGAAATACACAACCAATTACGCCTTTTGGTCATTGGAGTAGTCAATGATAGCGAGTTTTGAGAAAGTTGTGCTAGTGAGGTTGACGCTCTAGACTTTGCAATTGGAGACCCACACAGAAGCAATTGCACAAGTAATGATATTGCATCATGTTCCGCAATTAGACGTTGTGACCTTTTATCTGATGGAACAGTGAATCTAATCAAAGCTCCTGCAGCATTCTCCACCAACTGATTCCGTACGGATTTAACTGCAGTTTCAGTGTTATTTATATGGAGTAAATTAACTATTACTTGCAGAGCATTGGCTTGCAATAGAATTTCTGTGATTGTGCTATCATTTACAGGGAAGTTACTGATAATGCCTACAGCAGCAGCCTTCTCATCCTCAAAAAGTGATACTGAAAGAAGATTTACCAATGCAACAATGCAAGTTTTCCCAAATTGATCTGCCAATTCTCTTCCTGATCCATCTTGAGACAGGGAAAAAAGTAACTTTAAAGCACTTATTCGGAGTTCTTTATCTTTAGTATTAAAAAAAGGTAAGAGGAGCTGTATTGCACCACTTTCTCTCATTTTAAATCTAACCTGGGAAGCTGTTGATGAACATGCCATACCATTAAGAGCTTGAAGTAGGTGACCCTGAATAACAGGCCCTGCCAGATTCAAAAGTGACAGTAACTGACAAATTATATCATCATTTTCCAGAATGCCATCCGATATATCATGCTTCCATTCATGAACACTGTTTGCAACAGCTAAATTCGCTAGTATGGCTGCTGCTGGCTCTTTCAAACTCACCAGAGCAGAGGTAACAGAAAATAAAAGCTGGAGAAGGGGAGGTATGATTCCAGCATCAATCATGTATTCAGCGTTCTGGGAAAAAGTAGATAAATTCTGCAAAGCTCTCAATGCAGCTAACTTTGCTTCAAGTTTCCCAGACATATACATTTTCACCAAAGGGAATATTGCCCCTTCATGCCCCAGGGCAGCTTTACTTTGGTCCATGAGCTCCATTCTCGCCAATGCACTTGCCATGAGGATCTTCGTCATATCCGACCCTAGAGAAAGAAAACAAAATCAAGGATATAACAACAGTAAATAGATACTTCTGTAACTCCTCTAGCACGCAAAGCATCTGTGTGTGTGTAAGTACACACAAACACATATATAGATAGATAAATGATAGATTACAAGCAATAAATAACAATACTAGGCGAAAACTGTTACATGGTCTGGCATTCATAAGCCATTAGTTGTTTTCTAGTGGCATATTTATGTCTGGATACCTGCAGAACAAGGAAATCAGTGTTTCCAATCATGCAAATGCCATAATGCCACTAACTAGACTGGATTTCTGTTGCATAATAAATCCAATCTTGATCATCCTTGTTGCCAAATTACTCCTGAATAAATTCAGACCATATTGAACTAGACATTGAACAAGCAAACCTAGAACTGAACATGGTGATCAGTCAACATTCGACTACAACAAGCCTTACCAACAGAGACAGATGTCCTACAATGAGCATAAATAGGGAGAGAAATTGGGTAAAGTTAAACAAGTAACAAATTATTTTGGAAAGCACGGAAAACAATTTAAGGGACAGTGAGCAGTTGTTTACAAGAAATGACGCATTTGAAAGAGACAGGAAAATGTGAAACACTTACTAATATATAGTTGAAAACTTGAAGCATAGAAAGAACTTCATACCTCACCTCCTTGGATGGAAGGAAACATCAGTGAAATCATCCAAAGATATAAATTGATATAATACTTTTCTTGATAAGGAATTAAAAATTATATTAATGAGGAAATAAAGTACAAAAACGTAGAATTTAACAGTATGCTATTTCTGGAATTGCATTGGAAAAGTCAAGAACTGAAGAACTTAGAAAGCAGAAAATTATAACTATAAACTGAGATTATCATCAAACCAAAAATAATTGTTCTACGATAATCTGGGCAGATTTCAATATGCCCTTCATGCATCATATGCTCACCTGATTTTACAGAATAACAAACAATAAAATAACAGGACTACCACAGCAATATCTGCCGGATTGCTATCCTAAGGGCCACACATAAAACCCTACGTAGCCGGTACGTGCCCTAGGGACAGCAGGTACCCGTTCGGTACATCCCGGGTACAGGGTTCAGGTTCAGTTCGCAAGGGATACGGGCAGGGTTCTTCCTGTAGGGCCCGGGTACATCTATGGACGTACCCGGGCCTTGCAGGAAGAACCCTGCACGTATCCAAACCTACCCGCCAAGTATACACGGTTTTTTTTTTTTTTGGTTTTTTGGTCAAAAAAAGGTCAAACCAACTTTTTAAACCATAAATTATTCTTTTAAACCCTAATTTGTGCCCCTAAACTCTATAACAAGTAGTCGTTTACCTCACATTTGCATTCTTGCCTCTTATTTGCATACTTGACTCTCCCCTTCAATTTTTCCACTATTTTCAATTGCTTAGGGTTGATTTCAAGTACCATATAGTTGAAGGAGCTTGCAATAAGTGCCAAGGAGTTTAAGGAGCTTGCATTATTGGTGTTGGGTGTATTGAGGTAAGTATTTTGTGAATGTTTAAAAGTACTTTAGTTTGTATTTAATATTTTATTATTTTTTAGTTGTTTTTTTTATTTGTTTATTGTTATTGTTTTAAGCTTCATTTTTCTACATTTGATTTAATTTTAATTTTAATTTTAAAGTTTCAACATTTTTTCAAGATTAAATTTGTTTTCATTTTTTTTAAATGTATTGGGCAGTTAAAATGGCTGCGAGTTCTAGTTCTGTGGGTCAAGGTAGTAAAGGTCTCCCTAACAAAAGTGATCCATTCTCCCCCCTTTGGAGGCATGTCAAACAACTAGAACAATTACCAGGTGAAGGGGGCTTTGTTTGGGTTTGCTCTCAATGTAATATGCAATTTAAGAGTTCCTACAGTCGGGTGAAAGCCCATTTTTGTGGGGCTATTGGCCATGGAATTAGAACATGTGGAGGGTTTGATGGAAAGGGGTTGCCAGGTGCAAAGACCATACATCAAAGAGCAGGAGGAAGCAGATGCAGCAATTGCATTAAAATCCAATCATCCTATGACAAAAAAAGAAAGATCACATAGCATTAGCAAGCCACCTATTTCTCCTTTTGTTGATGTTGTGGCCCCAGATCACCCATTTTTGTCTACACCTATTGCAATTGGAGGGGAAGAGGATTCACCTCTTTCTCACAAAAGAACAAAAGATGTAGGCCCATTGGAAAGGGCATTCCAAAATGAAAGCAGGGACAGCTGACCAAAGTGTTGGACGCTTTATTTATGCATGTGGTGTCCCATTTAATGTTGTTAGATCACCATACTGGCAAGATATGGTGAGATGTATTAATGAAGCCCCTAAAGGGTACATTAGCCCAGGGTATGAAAAGGTGCGCACCACCTTATTGTCAAAAGAAAGAAAAAACATTGAAGACTCATTGTTACCCATCAAGAATCAATGGCTCAAAACAGGAGTGTCCATCATTTCTGACGGATGGAAAGATACAACAAATAGCCCATTGATCAATGTGGTTGCCGTTTGTCCTAAAGGGGCAATGTTTCTCAGGGTTATTGATTGTAAGAGGCAAGTGAAGGATGCCCAATTCATTGCCAACATCCTCATAGAATCTATTGAGGCGGTGGGGCCTCAAAATGTTGTCCAAGTTGTAACGGACAATGCAAAAAATTGTAGAGCTGCAGGGTTGTTGGTTGAGGCACGGTATGGACACATATTCTGGATACCTTGTGCGGTTCATTCCCTCAACTTAATGTTACAAAAATTGGGCACAAAAATTGCTTGGATCAAACAAGTATATGAGGAGGCAAGTGAGATTCAAATGTTTGTCAGCAACCACCACATGTCCCCTGCCATCTTTCGTAAATCCTTGACATTGCAGCTATTGAAGGTAACCCGTAACATTCTTTTTTATTTTTTAAAATAATAATTAATTATTAGTTTTTAAAATTCATTTTTATAAATTCATTAAATTAATTTTATAAGTTTGTAATTTGTAGAATTTTGAATGTTTTAAATTTACTTGTCTTAGTTTTTATTTCTTTTGATTTCTTATTAGGTTGTCGAGACTCAATTTGCCTCGCACACACTCGTCTTGAGATGGCTTGTGAAGGTGCGAGAGGCATTGAGTGGCATGGTTATCAGTGACCTTTGGAGTGTATCGAGGCAACCAAACAGTGAGAGGGCTAGAAATGTGAAATTGTTGATCCTGGATGAAGCATGGTGGGATCGTGTGGATTACTTGCTTAGTTTTACCAAGCCCATCGTGAGTATGTTGAGATTTGTTGATATAGATCATCCATGCATGGGTGAGATTTATGATGGAATTGACTCAATGATTGAGTCAATTAAGACCATCATAAATGCCAAAGAGCAAGATCCTATAGAGACCTTCTTCAAGGAAGTGTAGTCACATCTCATTGAAAGGTGGAACAAAATGACTACTCCATTGCATCTTCTTGTTTTTGCCTCGACTCCAAAGTACTATAGCGTAGAGATCCTTTCTTTTCCTAGGAGGGTCCCACCATATAGGGATGTTGAAGTTAGTGAGGGGTATAAGGTGGCATTTGCTAGAATCTTCCCAGATCCAGAAGTAGAAGACATGGTTAGAGGTAAGTTTGTGAATTTCATATCCTCCAGGGATCACTCCATTAGCGCTCTTCATGACAAATACAGGATGGATGCTTATTCTTGGTGGTACCTCCATGGACAAGCATACACCTACCTCATGCCACTTACAATAAAAGTTTTATCACAAGTAAGATTTTAATTTTTTTAATTTCTTAACTCTTTCTTTTTTACTTTTATAAATTTAAAATTTTAATTTTGCATTGACTTTCTGGCTTGCCTCAATAGGTTGTGAGTTCTTCTTCAGCTGAGAGGAATTGGGGTACATATTCATTTATCCACTCGGTTAACCCCAACAAGTTGGGAGCAAAAAAGGCGGAGGATTTGGTTTTTGTGCATTCTAACCTGCGCCTTCTATCACATAAGGATGAGTACAGGAAAGGGCCAACAAAGGGTTGGGATATAGACCCAGAGACTCCAAACTTGGATGTTCCCATTGCCCAACTTTCATTGCTAGACCCGGACCTAGATAGTACTTTGCGTAAGCTACAAAGTGGGGCTAGCAGGAGTGGCATTGCTGATAGTTCTGGTTGTACTCCTGATGCTTGTGGTTCTAATGAACCACGTGATGGTAGTGATGCTCTCATTGAAGACATTGGAGAAGATGCAGAGCCATTAGACTGTTACTAATTAGAATGTTGATGTATCTTCATTTTTGTGTTTACAATGTTACATAATACATTGTAACATTTTGATTTTAACAATGTACTGCTTATAAGTTCGAACAATGAATTATCAATATGTTTTAACTTTTGTCACTATTTCACTTATGTATATTTCAAATTTGTTTAATCTATGCATGTTTAAGGCTGGAATTTTTCTTATCTTGTTACTTTTCAAAATATTTTTAATATTTTATATGTATATTGTACTTCCATACCCAAGTGCCGTACCCAGGCCCCCCAAAAAATTGTCATATCAGTGTACCAGATCCCCGTACCCGTACCCGCACCGTACCCACGTACCGGCTACCTAGATAAAACCTTAAGAACTTGAGAGTTGAGTTTAAGGATCCTCATTTTGCAAAGCATTTTGTCTGGCTCCAATATTTTGTAGGCTCTGTAGATACGCCATCACCTGGTTGTGAGTTTGTTGTTTGATGTCCAACAACAGTTGGATCCTTGCAGTTCTTGAAGAGTTTCTCTGGCTCCACAATCTACAAGACTCTTAAATTATGATTCTGGGTTGTTGGAGCAGGTTGAAACACCAAATTAAAGCAGCGATGCCGAAAACCCATCAATGTGCTATTTTTTTACTGGATTGTTGTGCTTTATTCCTTCAGGTCATTCAAAGTGTCCAGGGGTGTAAGAAATTCCACCATTCATTCGGAAAATTTTGAATTCTGATTTGGGTTTCTCTGATATCTTTCTCTACTCTCTTCCCATGTTCTATCGTGAACTAAACCTGATGTTGGTATACTCGCAAAGCTTTGTATATGATTAATTTACCCACAGTTTTCATCAGGGCTGCCTCTCCTGTATACCTTTGATCTATGCCTCTTAGTTATGCCTACTATATGCCAGTCATTTTTATGATGTTGTCACCACCACTCTGCCTGATTTGTAGAGCTTGATGGGTTGAACTACAGGTCTTTTGCAACTCCCTTGAAATCTTTTTGGTCTAATCATTATTGACATCTGTTGTGTTCCTAAACACAACATATTTTTTGATGTAATATAATGAACTATTTTTTTATAAAGCTCATATTTTAGTTTATAACTAAGTTCATTATATCTAGTCACAGGTTTAATAACTTGTAGTCGAAGCTACCTCTTGAAATGTTCTAGTGATTAGTAGTAAGTGAATATCACTTTTATTCTATTACCTTAGGTGGAATACTATGGAATTGGGTCTAGAACTTAGCTACGTATGCTATTGTTCTTTGTTTTTTAATCAATCCATTTTTATATCAATATAATCGTGTGTTTTATCACTCTTGGAGAAAAGAGTATTTTCTCTCACCTAGGGTTTACAGGTGTTATTGCAGTCCAAAACTTGGGTGTGTAAGAAAACTCATCTTTGTTTATTGGTATTGTGCCCATGTACAAACTGTCAAACACAATATAGGTGGTATCAAACTCAGTTTTGGCTTCCTTTTCTTGGTTTGAAAAGTTGCCTAAGGAAAGAGAATATTGAGTACTTCATTCCGCTCTTCTATACCGTCTTTAGATTATACTTTGGTACAGGATATTTCTGTAACCTCGGCAATCGTACCAAAGTCAACATTTTTGGAATGACAAACTCTTTTACCAATCGGTATATCTCTCCCTTAAGAGAAGAATTTCCTTCACGCATCAAAGTTGATTCAGCCTTGTACATCATTTTTGGGCGACCTTGTGATTTGTGCCCAAAACTGATCTTGTATTAGGTTTGGAAATGGGTCTCTACACATGACAAACCTCTAAATAAGTAAAAGGTAGAATGTCATTCTAGATCCAACACACAAGAGTGATGTCCCATAAAGCAGTATGGGCTATAGACAAGGGATGTGTGCAAAGGAGGTTGGAATGGGTCCAGTCTAACAAAGGGGGTGTACACATACAATTGCTATCTAGAGAATAGTAAAGGACCTCATAAAATACAGGGCGTCATTAGATGGTAAAGCAAGAGCTATGGTAATTAGGTCATGGATAGTGGTGAAGGTAAGGGTCATAATAACAATATGTAAAGATAGCAATTGAGTAAATGATAACAAGTGTTTCCTTCTCCATCAAAGTTGAATGGGCCTTTGCACCGCATTTTTAAGTGACCTCATGATTTGTGCCTAAAACTAAACTTATATTAGGTCTGGAAATTGGCCTCTTCATAAAACCTCTAAATAGGTAAGGTAAGAGACCATTCTAGATCCAACACAAAAGAATGTCAGACCACAAAACGGTCTGGGCAATATAAAAGGGATGTCTGCAAAGGAGGTTGGAATGGATCTAACAGAGAGGCCCACACATATAATTGTTATCTAGAGAATGGTAGAGGACCTTATCAGATCTACGTTGTCATTAGATGGTATAAAAAGAGCTATGGCAATTAGGTCAAGGACCATGGTAAAGGCAAGGGTCGTAATAACAATAATGTAAAGATAGCAATAAAGTAAATAATAAACAGCATGTGCTATGATGTCAAATAAGTGGAACACAACATTCATAAATCAACCTTCCACAAAAGAAAGAGGATAGGTTTAGGGATACTTACTTTGAGTCATCTAATTAGCACATTAATTTCCCCTTGGCTTTGAGCACCTTGTAAGATATGATTGTAGGCAAAGTAAAAATAGGTAAGAGAAACCCTCAATAGACCACGCTTGGGAACTTGAAAGAATTGGTATACCTTGATGGCAAAGCTCCTACTCTTGAATCTTCAAGGCTTCTTTTTAACTTATCTAACTCCTTAACCCTAGTCCCTCTTCTTCTTCCCTAAGGAGATTTGTGTGCGTAAGCAAACCAGAAGTTGTTTCTCATTGAGAAATGACTGAAGGAAACCTATAATTAGGGGTATGGATCCCTAAAATCAACACTTGGCTTTAGCCAACATCATCAGCCTGATCAACATAACAATAAATCAGACATCATCAGCCTAACCAGTGACGTTAGCCAAAACAGGGGTGCTAAAGGGACATCATCAGTCGGGTTAGTGAGGACAAACGTGAGCAAGCAAAATAGGAAGAGGGTATGAGGAAGGGCCAAGAGCCAAAGGAAGAAAAATATGATGATATGAAGGTGATAGTATAAAGGCCACACATGGCACCTCACGAAGTGCTCAACACAAACCTACCCCAATCCAAAATTTCCATGAATGCATAGATTTAGGGAGATTAATGCAGCAACATGCCCTGGGCAAGAAAAGTGTTAGAAAAGTAAACTTAATGTGTATAACTATGCCCCCTCAAAGCTCGTCACTCATCATGAACAGTGTAACGAGTGATGGGGCTTCATGAGAAACATATAAACAAAAATTTAATTAAATTACTATTGAAATAACTAAGATGCTGAAAATGAAATATGTGTACCTTGACTTACCTTTCCGTTGAATGGATGTATGCATGTCTCTATCCTGATTGTGGTAACTAATGTGCATTTTGTCATAACAAATTTGTTTATATTAACCCTCACAATGCAAGACTACATGGAATAATGCAATAGTAGAGTATGTGGATAAGACTAAGTGCACTCATACGCAATATAATAGCTCTAAAAGAGGATGATACTAGGATGGGTCTGGATAGTTGTAGGTAAAAGCTAAATTAACTATGAAAGCCCAAATATAGGATGGTGCGAGGAGTCTAGATAGCCATAGGGGGAACAATAGATTAGATCTAGATGGCCTAGAGGAGAAATACTTAGGATGCTAAGATGGGTTGAATCACTCTGTATTAAAGGCTAGAATTGGTCCAAATAACCCAAAAATAGAATAGGACAAAAAGCTAAGCATCATAAATGTAACAAAGAGGATAATGAAATGGTTGTAAAAGCTTCTTGATTCAACTAGGTATGGCTCGAGGGGAAATCCTTATCAATTCCCTAGCTCTTACAGTCTTACACCTAAGAGCCCTTATGGTGTCACGGTGCTAGCAAGTTTGAAAGATTTGTAGAGAAAGGGATGTAAAGAATATGGGAAAGACTTAGAAACAAGATTGTCCATCAAGTGGAAATAATAGGAGGGAAATACAGTGTTACTAAGGTGAGAATATGTTGAATCACAGGGAATATGTTGATCTATCGTTTGTAGCCGAGGATGGATCTATCTTCTCCTCATGATCAAACCTTGTAGGAATGACAAGGAGGCACTTTACTAAGGGTGTGCTTGTTCACCTACTACTTCATGGCTTTTCCTGAACCAAGGTGAGAGGACCTGAGAGGTGGCTTGAAAGAGAGAAGGAGATATTATATTTCAAACCCTCAAACTTATTAGAACCTCAATCTGAGATCAAATGCAACCACAAATGCAATGCCTATTCAAAAGAATGCTTACACAAGCATTGCAAACACTCGATATATCAAAGACAAACCACTAAAGACAGATTTAATGTGCTCACAAGCATCATCGTGAAGGAATCTCTTGACAACTTGGAATGGAGTAATGCTTGAGATGTTAAGCTTTGTGAATCAGGGAAAACACACTTGAAATATTGCAAAGGTTGTGTGATGTGCTAGCAGATAACATGCAGGGTATGCAATGGTGATGAAATCTGCAGAGGGGTGGAACAAAAGGATAGTGTAAGATGAGATGAAGGGGGATGGAGATGGTGGAAAAGGGGACTAGTGAGCGGAAGTAGTTGCATTAATCATTTTGTGTTGACAATTCTTCATGCATTCAAACACGGAATCAAAGGAAAATCACCCTACAAAGGTTAGTTACACTCATGGACACCCAAGTAAGGTAAATAATACATAATAACTGTTGAAACTCCAGCACAGACACTTGAGAATGAAGTCTCACGCACTCATCACACCAAATTTCTAACACCAGAGGACACCCTAAGGCAAAGAGGTATGCATGTTCAGAAATTGCAAAAAGGAAATTTATGATTGAAGCCAATGATGCAAGGTAACACTACAATGCAACAAACCCTCAATCCATAATCAAAACAATCAATTGCAAAATGCTTCTCTGTAGTTATTTGGCATGATCAACACAAAATTACAAAAGAGAATGGAAATCTATTGATTTCACATTTGTTTACAAGAAGGAACATCAAAGTTGTACATGGAAAAAAGGTTTTGTGTGTCCATTTGTAAAGGAGACAAGGGAAACAGGTAAGAATGAGTCTCAAAGCCTACTAATGGTTGTACAACAACAACCACCTTAGCATGAACCTGCAAATGACAAGCACAAGTCCCCAATTCTATGCAAATCTGCTTCACAAACAGGAACCCACACTTTCTGAACCAGAAACCTCACAAGCTCCAACCAAAAACCAACCTGCGAGAGTTTGTGAAGAGAAGCCTTTACCTTTTATACAACAATGTCTCAATTCCAAAGGAATATCCCATAGATGTCAATCTGAGGACTAAGAGCATGCTAATTGGTGATCCGTGTGCTTAGGGAGAAAATCAATGGAGAACCATGTAATCAAGAAGATGAATGAATGTCGAATTGCCAAGTGTTTGATTCTTGATGCTCTGATCATCCATTCTTCATTTGGTGGGGACTAGAGAGTCATATTCTTCTTCCAGAAACATCCATGGGCGAAGGAGGGTCAAAACAAAGCATCTCCAACCTTTTTGATTCCAAAAAACGACGTGCAACAGCCAAAACTTCCGCAGTTAAAATATCACAAATTGCATCACCATTTTCTACAAAACCAACCTTGTTGGAAAGCCTTCTGTAAGGCGTTCCCAATGCACTTGGTTTGAGGTGAAATGGATTCATGAGTTGAAATTTATGGGAAAAATGCAAACCCGGCCATTCCACCCAAAATTGCCTTGTCCCACAGATTCTAAGATTGAGTAAGGGCCCATCCAAAGAGCTTCAAACTTTCCATGCTTTCCCTTGTCTTCATGTTTGTTATCCCATGATAAAACCCAGTCTCCGGTCTGGAAACTTCTTGGAGAGACATTCTTATCAAATATCTTCTTCAGTTTTTCCTTGAACTTTATGTGCCTTTGGTGAGATTCTCTCCTAATCTCATCAAGTTCAACAATCTAGTTGATCCTTATTGCCTAAGGATCAATTCCTTCTTCCTCTCCAAGTTGCTGCATGAATTGATACACTGATAACTTCAAATGAAGAGGATGAACTACTTGGGCGCCATAGACTATCTCAAATGGGCTCTTTCCAATTGACCTTTTAGGTGTTATTCTATTAGCCCATACTACAAATTTCAATTGCTCACCCCATTTCTTCTTGTTAACCTCCAAGGTCCTCTTAAGTATCTTGAGGACGTTCTTGTTGCTTGACTCAGATTGCCCATTTCCTTGGGGGTTATAGTTGGAGGCATAAGTTAAGTTTGTCCCATATTCTTTGCACATTGCCGCAAGAGGTTTAGCTCTGAAACTCATGGCATTATCAGCAACTAACTTGGCTGGGACACCAAACCTATAAATGATGTTGTTCAAAAGGTAGTCCATGACCACTTGGTGAGTAGCCTTTTTGGTAGGGATCGTTTTAACCCACTTGGTGAAGTAATTTGTAGCAGCCAAAATCGACTTGTGTCCTATACTAGATGCCTCCGTTATTTCACCAATAAAATCCAGCCCCCATTGTCTAAAAGGAGCTTCCACTAAGATGGGTTGCAATGGCAAGGATCCTAAAGCTTTTAGCCTACCTGAGAAATGTTGACAACCTTCACACCTCCTCACAACTTGAGCAACATCCTTAAATAGGGATGGCCACCGGTAACTTGCCCTCAAAATCTTATGAGCGGTCACTTTAGAAGCGTAATGGCCACCACAAACTCCTCCATGGAACTCATTGATCATCTTAGGAGTTTCATCTTCAGTTATACATCTTAGCAAGACCCCTTCCACATTCCTCCAAGCTAAACCAAAGTTAATCAAGATATTTCTGGGACACCAACTTCAATGTCCTTTGATTCTTGTCTAGGCCAAAAGGACAATTCAAATTCTTCAAGCAATACACAATGTCCTTGTACCAAATGGAATCACATACCTTTTCATGGGGATCACCTAGATCAGCAACAATGTTGTTCACTTCAACAACTTGCAAATTCGCTTCTACCATTAATCTTGCCAAACCAAGGCCTCTTACCAACTTGGTGGTTTGAATATCCATGTCATATTCTTGGAGTTTGTTAACCCATCTGCACCTTTTGCTTGAAGCTTCCATTTGTGTCAGAATGTCTTTGACCATGGTGTGTGGCACATAACCAACGACTCTTGAGCTCAAGATGTAATTTTTAAACATTTTAGGGGCCTTTACCAAAGCAAAAGTTTGCTTCTCCATGATTGTGTACTTCAATTCAGGTCCTTGTAAGGCCTTGAAGAATGCAATTAGTTTCTCATGGCCTTCATCATCCTTTTGCAATAAAATTGAGGCAATAGTAAATTCAGATGCAAAGGAGAAAATTTGAAACTCCTTATAATCTAGACTAGCCAACACGAGGGCAGTCTTCAATACATCTTTCACTCCTTTGAATGATTGCACTGCCTCATCTCCCCACTTGATAATCTGATCTTTCTTCAGCATACTTGCGATAGGCAGAGTGATCTCAGCAAAATTAGACAAACTTTCTCAAAAAGTTAATTTTGCTAAAGAAGGATTGTATACCTTTCTTGGATTGGGGAATGTGTACTTTGTCAATTGCATCCACCCTCTCAGAGTCGATCATAACTCCTTGAGACACAATGTGCCCCAACAGCTTTGCCTTTTACACACCAAAATGGCATTTCCTAGGATTCAATGAGATACCAAATTCTCTACATTTGATCAACATTTTTTCAAGGTTCTATAAGTTGTCACCCCTCTTCTTAGAGAAGACTCTTATATCATCTTGGTAAACCAAAATGAACTCATTTATGAATCCAGCAAATGCTACATCCATTGCTCTTTGGAAAGTAGCTCCTGCATTCATTAAACCAAATGGCATTATGACATAGACATAGGTTCCCCATGGACTAGTGAAAGCAATCATGCATTGATCAGTTTCTTTGACCACCACAAGATTGTAACCAAAGAAGCCATCCAATGTTGAAAGCATTTCTGACCCTATTACCTTTTGTAAAAGGTTATCCATGTTTGGCAAAGGGTAGTTGTCTTTCAATGAAGCCTTGTTTAAATATCGGAAGTCAACACACAATCTGATGTCCCCATTTTTCTTTCTTACAGGAACTAGATTGGCAACCCATGAAGAGTATCTTGTAGGCTAAATGATGCCTCCATCCTTGAGTCTCTTAAGCTCCGCTTGCATTTTAGTTGCAAGGATGGGGTTGATTGGCCTTTGTTTCTTCCTAAAGGGCTTGGTGTGAGGCTCTAAAGGTATCACATGCTGAAACAAATCCTCCCTATAGGCTTTCAACTCATAATAGGACCACGCCAAACAGTCCTGATATTTTCTTAATAGTTTGATATAGGCATGTTTTTCATTTTCATCAATATTGTTGCCCAACCAAACTTTTCTTGGAGCTTTGTGAGTTCCTAAGTTGCATTCAGTTACACCTCTTGGACCATGGGTGGACTTGTTCACAGCTTTGTCAGTGACGTCAAAAGCAGATTCAATGTTGACCAGCCCTCTTGGGATTGTGTTAGTCTTCAACTGAATCAGCTCCTTCCCAAATAGGGTGTCTTTTCCATAGGCTCCAGCTCAATCAATTGATTAGTAAACTCATCTTTGCAACTTAGGAATTTCATGACGTGAGAATCGTCATCAAATACTTGCCAATGTTTAACGTTATCAAGTATGGAAGGCCTAACAAGCATCTCAACTTCAAACTTACAGTATGGGGATATAATTTCATTATCATAATGAGAAGCCAGTACTGCTAACCTATTAGTTGTTGCATGTTGACTTCTTTCATGGTATTCAATGTTGAAGGAGTCAAACATCTCAATCAGATCCCATGTTGCATTCCTATACTGTTTTAACCTCTGACACTTAGTTGCATATAGTTTTCTGATTTTCTTAGTAACCAATTCAGCTTTTACAATCAAGTTCTTTATCCCATGTCTCCAAGCAATCCTCAGACCAAGTATGAGTGCCACATATTCAACAATGTTATTTGTGCACTCAAAACATAACTTGAAAGAAAAGTTAAAGGATCCTTGGTTTGAAGAAAACAACACTCTACCTGCTACATTGCCAAGACTAGAACATGCCCATCAAAATACATTAGCCAAGGAGCATTGGGGTCTTCATACTGAGTTCCAAGGTGAAGGCACTGATCTTCTAAGTCCGCATTACCAACAAAGTTTCCTAGATCCAAATCTGTATATAGCACTTCATATGATGCATTCATAGGGTCTTCTATCAAGTGCAGTAACTTGTCTTCTCTATGTAGCTTTGCCAACTTTCCTTCCAAAGGAATGGTAGCATAAGAAAGGTTCATTTGCACACTACCTCCCACACTTTCTGCCCACTTTCTTGACAATAGCATTCCCCATTTGGCAGGGAAATCAACAACATTCATTGTCAATTACTTGTCAGGGTGAGCCGCCAATTGTACAACCAGTCCTTTTACACAACTAACAACAGGTACTTCTCTTGAATCCATGACATAACATCTCCCATAGGCAGTTATTATCTTTATACCAAGTTCATTCATGACCGCCAATGGCATGATATTGCAAGAAGCACCTGAGTCAAACGTGCAATTATGTAGGAGCCTGTAATGCCCACTTCCCTTAGACCATTTTCATTTCACTAGATTAGCTGCATTGGACATTTTATCTATCTTTGAGGATATTTTGACAGGGATTATGATACTTGGTAATTTGACATTCGGACATTATTGATTCAACACTTTATGACAGGATCATTTTGAATGATATTGATGTGTGTGTGTTGATCGTGCTGACTTTTGTGATGCAGGGATTTTAGCATTTCCGTCATTATAATTAGTTGTGGATGTGTTTATATGATGATGATGATGATATTTCTAACATTTGAACCTTTTGTGAAATCTTTATATAGTGGGTTTTTATACTAACGAAATTGTGCTTAATTATGGATATGGATGTTAGTTGTTATGATGGTTTGTTATAGAATAGATTCATTGAGTTTATAATGTAATTAAATGTGTGAATGCATGGTTTTGCAATACTTTCTTAGATGGATGTAATGTGTGTGTGGAGTGTGCACCGACGAACAGGTTCGACTAAATAAAATTAAGACACACATGGGGACCAAGGGACCAACACACGAAGGATACATGGGCCTAAACCCATGGCCACCTTGAGCAACATTGTTTGGTTTTAGAAAAGTGGCTAAGCCTTTTGATTTTGTGGGTAGTTTGAACTAATTCACTTTTCCTATGTCGTGAGCCCCATTTAGAAATTAACCTTTACTTTTTGTAAATTGTAATTTATTTAATTTCTTCCTTTTCACATGTCTTGTTTTGGTACTAGTTTAGTACACTTTTGGTAGATGGACACCATATTTATTGGTCTCTAAACTCAAGAAAATACTAAGGGGTCGGATTTGGACTTTGGGCAGAATTTTGGATAACCAAAGGACCACCTAATCTTGCCCCCACCATTTAAAATGAGCCCAAGACCCAAACTCATCATGGGGTAGTGTGTTTTTGAAGTTTTTATCATGAATTTGACCTTTTAATGTCCCTTTTTCTTGATCTTTATTTCACTTGGTTCTTTGTGGTTGGTTGGAAAATTTATTACCTTGAATATTAATGTGAACTCCTTGGTTGAGGTGGAGTGATGGATGGAACTTGAGTTTTCTTGCTTGACTGATCTTTATGGAAAATTTATTACTTTGGATATTGTTGTGTACTCATGGGTTAGGTGGTGTAATGGATGCTTGACTAATATTTTTGGAAAATTTATTACCTTGGATATTGGTGTGTACTCTTTGGTTGAGGTGGAGGGGGGACATCTAGTTGGACATCCATGTGGAAGCAACTCACCCTCCCTTTTGTAAAATTTATAAATATAGAAGTGTGCATGAGAAAAAGGGTTGGTTACACACACAATTTCATTGTGGGAGATCTTTGAACTTTGAGGAGAAAGCTTGGAGAAGTTGAGGAAATTAGAGAAAGAGCGAGTGAAGAATTAGCAATGGCTCCAAGGTAGAGTCTTGAGCCTTCTTTGATATGTGCATTGTTGATTGTATTCGGTGAAATGAAATGGTGTTTTGGTTTGTTATGTTTATTGTTATCTTGTTGTTTTGGTTTCTCCTTTGGCTATTTTCTTGTTGTATTATGTTTGTGATTGGGAAGGGTAGATACCCATAGGATGAGTGTTAGAAGGGGGATTGAAAGGTTGTTGGTGGAGGGAAAAGGAAATTAGGAATTTTTCTTATAAATGTGGTTGTATTATTTTGATTGTTTGGAGGGAGATGGAGTAGTTGGAATTAGGCCTTTGGTGGAGTGAAAAGGGGGTGGTTATTGAAGGTATAAGGTGTAGTGGAGGAATAAGGAGGGATGGTTTTGTGGAGGTTCAAGGCCTAATTTCATTGCCCATGTGGAGAGAAAAGGAGACCAACTTTCAACCCTCCCTCTCCCACTTGGCTTGAATCAAGCCATTGTGTTGTTTGTTGTGTTTTGTTGCATTCTTGCTTGATTGTGATTTTGGGGCCTATTGGGGCAAGGTCATTTCTATGTTGCTCAAGGGGTTTTGGTGCTTGTATGGTTCGTGTGTTGGGGCTCAGGGACCAATTGGGAAGTGCTCCCTTCCCCATTGGAAACGGTTGGGCGGTGACCATTGCTTGGTTCCCCTTTTGTGTGTTTGGACAGCTAGTTGAAGACTTTTGATGTGGCCATCATTATCATTGTTGGTGGTTTGTTCTAAGTTTGTAATATTGAAAAAGAGGTGCTATAGTGAGACAAATGTGTTGTAAGCAACTATTTTCAGTTTGAGGGAGTCTTGTTTTAAATTTGTAAAGGGTTATATTGGAAACCTTGTTGTAATTTTGTGAGGTGGAAACTAGTGCATTCTAGCAATATAAATCTATTTTATTCGGCAATGTAACGAGTTTTTTATTATAAGTTGATTTTGGGAAAAATTGTGCATTTGGTAATCGTATTTAGAAAAACTTGAAATGGTTATGGTGTTGTTAAATTAGTGTTTGGATCCAATCTTGCAACTGGTGCATCCCAACTAGTATGTGTGCACTTTCTTGGTGAAGTGGACTCATACTAGGTGGGATACACATGGGTATGGCCATCCTTTCATGCAGATATACATGAAAGGGTGATCATATCCATGATGCACCACTTTATAACTCCATTTTCTTGTTGTTTTATATCATAGCAAAATTGTGACATTGTTGTTTTTGTAGTCATTGATATATTAGGAAAATGAAATAAAATTTTCTTTAATGAATGTAAATAAATTTACAATTTGATAATATTTCATGATGATTATAATGAATTTTTAAATTTATATGAATTCATGGTTTAAAAAAATAAGTTGATTTCTTTTATATATCAGTTTTTTAGTTCTCAAAAGACACCTATTTGTATTGGGTATTTGTGTATTTAGATCTATAACATTGATGAAAAAATAAAAACTTTTTCATGTTGTTGATTTATAGCAGAACCTCCCCAAAATATCATATTGTGATTCACTATATTTGTCTTAGAACTCATATGTGGGTAAACCCTTATAAGAAGAAATATACCAAAAGTATGCATATATATATATATATATATATATATATATATATATATATATATATATGCGTGTGTGCGCGCACACATTTTACACACACACATTCATATACAGACAGGGTGATCGGCTGGGCCAACCCACCCCATGAAATCCTTTCATATAAAAAAATTGCAATGGCAGGGTGGGGCATTGGCCACCCTGCGTCGTCCCCTCTCCTATCCCCTATAGTATGTTGAATCGAGGGTTCTTCACCCTGCGCCATTTTCCCTTACTCCATCCACATTGTCCAATTCACCCCTAACCATTGCTTCCCTGACGCGGCCGCCTCACTGTCGCCCTAAACCTACGGCTGCCCTCTACACAACGGCCGCACTACACAGGATGCCACTTAACCTTCTCCACACTGTCCCCAACTCCATTTCTCCCTCACCCTATTGTTGACCTTCCTCCACTCCATGTGATGCCATGCCTCCACTCCATGTGATTCCTTGCCTCCACTCCATATGCCTCCCTTGCAACAAAACAAAAAACCAAACAACAACCATTAAAAACCTAAAACACTAATATATAATAAGTATAGGATATTTTTGGGCTTAGATATATTTAAGGTTAGAAATTATAGTAATATATAATATAATGTATATTAATATTATTAATATAATATATATTGTATTATATTATAATGAATGTTATATTACAATGTGTATTATATTGTAATCTATATTATATTAATGTATACCATATTATAATGTAATATATGATGTATATTATAATATATATCCATATAATAAAACATATAATATAGTTTATAATGTATGTTATACATTATTTTAACTATTATAATATGTAATATATAGTAAGATATAGTATAAGGTTTATAATAATGTTTATAATATTATATTATATATAATATTATTGTTAAGTATGATATAATATTACTATAATGTTAGAACATTATATTATATATAATAATATAATATTGTTATAATTGTTTATGATGTTATCATAATGTAAAATTATTATAATATTTACAATGTTTATAATGTTTATAAGGTTTATTATAATGTTTATAAAGTTTATTATTAAAATGTTTATAATGTTTAAAATATTATATTATATATAATGTTATAATAAAACCCAATGTGTATAGGTTATAAAATAGGATACCCAACATTATGTCTCTTCGGAGGCATTTGAAAAAATTGGAACGATACAGAAAAAGCTTAGGATGGCCCCTGCACAAGGATGACATGCTTAATTTGAGAAATGAGCAAAGGACCATATAATGCATTGAATGTGGCTTTGACCACGTTCCTCATTGTTTTGCCGTTTGGGACTTGGTCCCTCCACAAACTCTCCAGTCGATTGGTGAGTCGACTGGTTCCACCGAGTTTGAAATAAGCCAGCAACTAATGAAGTGCCACGTAGTAGCTCACGTTGTATAGCCCATCGGATTTAATCCCACATTCACCACATGGAAACCCTGCGACACAAACGAGAAGAAAAAAAATTGCATGAATTTTGGGTTGGAAATTCTCGGATCGTGACAGAGCCAACCATTAACCATTAGTGTGGTGTAGAAAGGATCAACATCCAACTGACTCTCAACAAGGGTTGTACCCAAATATACTTCATGGGATGGTTCAATGGTCTCTTGAGATTCTTCAATCTCATTCTCAGCAACAAGGGGAGAGATATCTTTGTTTGCAACAATATCCTCATTGAATCCCAAGTACTCAAATGTCTTGTTTCTATGCTCAAGAATCCTAAGCAACTCTACTAAAGGGACAATTATCTTTATTTGGCTTAAGATGTAAGTCATATCACAAACAATGTACTTGGGCATGGATGTGTTGAGTAGAAGGGTGACTGCTTTTTCAGAGGGAAGACATTACTTTTCAAAACAGAAACAATAGAAGGAACACTCAGATTTGACTCAATATCAGGGCTTTTGTATGGTAGACACTTCTTGGGGGCACCTTTAGGAACATTAGTTAAGATTGGCATCTTAGTCTTTGAGGCTTGGGCGCGGCTCTTCACTTGCCTGCTTCTCAGATTGTACTCCTCCTAGGCAATAACTGCATTGATCAACAATTCCCTATCCTCCTTGGAAGGGACTTCTCCATCATACTTTTTGATCATTAAAGCTCTTAGGTACTCAAAATCATGATTGGGCAATTCAAAGGATTGAGCCATATCAACTTCAACATCAACTTCAAGGGGAAGATAACATACCTTGTTTACACTTACCCAAAAATCATTAGCAGTTCTAGCACATAGAAGATCAGTAGAGGTTGCACCTTGTTCAAAGTTTACTTGATGATCAAGAACACATGCATCATCAAAGTCTGATCTAGCAGCATCTTCATCCAAGGCAAGTTGTTCACAAGGAACATGAGGCAATAAGCATTTATCACACCAATCAATGATGTGTTCTTCTTCAACAACTGCAATTCTTACACCTAATGGATCAGGAACTGCCTTATTGTCTTTAGGTGGATGTTGCCTATCATTTTGACCCATAGGTATCTTTCCTCTATCATCTGCTCTATGATCTCCTCTAAATTTGTTTTGATTTTGATTCTGATTTTGAACTTGAGGGCCCAAAGACAACCCTTTCTCATCTCTTGCTAGCTTGTAGGAGATTTCTTTAACTACCCCTGCCAAGGTCTTAACCACTTCTTCCAAATCAGTAGACTTGCTTGCTTGTTGTTTTTCAGGGTTGACAAGTTTTACCCCTTCCCTTTTTGGTGGTTTGCCTGCAACCTTGATGTTGTTTTCAATTTGAATGGCCATGTTGAATGTTTGTCTCAAACTCATGGGGTTCTTGTCTCTCAAGTAATAGAATGTTTTTTTGTCAAATGCATCAGAATACTTGATCAAACAAGACTCATCACTCGGTCTCAAATTAGATGGTAATCTCATCAAGGTCTTGTTGAACCTTGTGTTGAAATCTTGTACACGTTCATTAGGATTTTTCTTTATGTTTTCAAATTTAGGTAGGAGGAACCTATGGTCATTCCTGACACCATATTGAATTATAAAAGCATTCATCATTTCTTCTCAATAATCAATTGAACCATGAGGAAAGGAATTAAACCATTCCCTTGCATCCTCTTCTAATGTGTGTACAAATAGCTTTAGGAAAACATCTTCATGTTCTACTTCATAATCAACAATAATATTTTGGAACAACTTAAGATGTTGATCACCACTAATAGCATTATTTCCTTGAAATTTAGGCAACCTATTCCTGATTTCATTAGGCACCTCATTTGGATATCCAGGCATGTCCCCAAAATTGATAGGTCTGAATGCTTGAACTCTGAAAGGGGCATGTGGAGGAGGATGATCCATATTGTTCTCAACTAGGTTTTCAATGAATAGGATCAACAATATTGTGAACAAATGGTCTATGAAACAAAGGAGGAGGGTTAATATTTTGTAAATTTCTTATATGAGAGCACCTCCAACAATTATAGGCCTAGAAGCTTGTTCAAACAAACTATGGAGTTGAAAAATAGGAATGCTAGGATCTGACCTCTTAGGAGAACTTAGATATTCTTCTATCAAAGGAGAAGCAGCTAAATCAAATGTTTGTACATTCTTACCCTGTGAATGTTGATCAACAACTGGTTTCCAAATTTGTCTACTCCTACGCAATGTACCCAACTCAAGAAATATTTCTTTAGTGGGGTCTGATTTGAATGATGATCTCAATCCTTCTATCTTTGTAAATGTGGAGTCACCAACAAAATATAGCAAATAATATAGCATTTGTCAAACCCAGAACTCGGAATGGATTCGCCACTAGATATTACACTCTAGACATGATAGATCAACCTAAAAATGAACTGAATCACTACTTCAAAAATAACAAACAGATGATGATTTGATAAAAAATCAAAGAAGGGTTACTTAAACCCTAGGGAATTGATAAATCTTACTTCAACTCCCCAGAAACGACGCCACAAGGGTGTTGGTTCCCAATTGCTAGACACCACAAACATGAAACTCAGAATACTCAAAACCATGAAGAGATGCCCATCCTCTTCATAAAATTTACATAGGAATCATACTTCAATTTCCCTAAACGGGCCAAAGAGTATTGTTGGTTCCCAATCTAACACCCACAAAACAAGATTGACAGGTAGAGTTGCATGAGGAGGGAGCAAAGGATGAAGATAGACCTATTGATATGTCATTTGTAGCCGGGGATGGATCTATCTTCTCCTCATGATCAAGCCTTGTAGGGATGACAGGGAGGCACTTTACTAAGGGTGTGTTTGTTCACCTGTTACTTTATGGATCTTCCTAAACCAAGGTGAGAGGACCTAAGGGGTGGCTTGAAAGAGGAGATATTATATTTCAAACCCTCAAACTTGTTGGAACCTCAATCTGAGATCAACAAAAAATGCAATGCTCATTCAAAAGAATGGTCACACAAGCATTGTAAACACTTGATACATCAGACACAAGCCACTAAATACAGATTTAGGGTGATCACAAGCATCATTTTGAAGGAATCTATTGACAACTTGGAGTGAAATAATACTTGAGATGATAAGCTTCATAAATCATAGAAAACCCACTCAAATATGCATAGGATGTTGAGTTTGCAAGCAGATATCATGTTGAATTGGCAATAAGTGATGAAATCTGTAGGGGTGGGGCGATGGGTAGTGTAAGATGAGATGAAAAAGGGATGGAAATGGTGGGAAAGGGGACTAGTGAGAGGAAGTAGTTGCATTAACCACTTTTTCTTGACAATTCTTCATGCATTCACACATGGAATCAAAGGAAAATCACCCTCCAAAGGTTATTTACCCTCATGGACACCCAAGTAAGGTAAATAATGCAAAATAACTCTTGAAACCCCAACACAGACACCTGAGAATGAAGTCTCATGCACTCATCACACCAAATTTCTAACACCAAAGGACACCCTAAGGCAAACACGTATGCATTTTCAAAAATTGTAGAAAGGAAATTTATAATTGAAGCCAATGATGCAAGGTAACACTACAATGCAACAAACCCTCAATGCCCAATCAAAAAATCAATTGCAAAATTCTTCTCTGTAGCTATTTGGCATGATCAACACAAAATTACAAAGGAGAATGGAAATTTATTGATTTCAAATTTGTTTACAAGAAGAAACATCAAAATTGTACATGGCAAAAGGGTTTTGTGTGTCCATTTGCAAAGGAGACAAGGGAAACATGTAAGAATGAGTCTCAAAGCCTGTTAATGGTTGTACAACACCCACCTTAGCATGAACCTACGAATGACAAGAACAAAACCCACCAATTCTCTACAAAGCCGCTTCACAAACAAAAACCCACTTTTCTCAAAGTAGAAACCTCCCTCCAAAAATTCCAACCCGCCTCTTTAGTGAAGAGAAACCTTCACTTTTTATACAACAATGTCTCAATCCTAAAGTAATATCCCATAGATGTTAATCCGAGGACTACAAGCATGTTAATTGGTGATTTGTGTGCTTAGGGAGTAAATTAATGGAGAACCGTGCAATCAAGAAGATGAATGAATATGAAATTGCCAAGTGTCTGATTCTTGATGCTCTAATCATCCATTCTTCATTTAGTGGGTGTATGAGAGGCATATTCTTCTTCTAGAAGCATCCATGGGCGAAGGAGGATCAAAACAAAGCATCTCCAACCATTTTTATTCCTGAAAATGACGTGCAACAACCAAAACTTCCACACTCAAAATATCACAAATTGCTTCACCATTTTCTATAAAATTAATCTCTTTGGAAAGCCTTCTCCAAGACGTTCCCAATGTACTTGGTTTGAGGTGAAATGGATGCCTGAGTCGAAAGTTATGGGAAAAAATGCAAACCCAGCCATTCCGCACAAAATTGCCTTGTTCTACAGATTTAGGATAATTCATCCTTTGCTTTACATGGCTTTTGAGTATTCATTTCATGTCGCGGCTTTGGTTTGACTCCTTTAGGTCTATCGCGGCTTTTTCTTGTTCTACGGGGTCTTCCTTTGTATTGTGATGTCATCATTTTTGTGTAGGATTATTCCTTTGATGTATGACTTTTCTTTTATTTCGTGACTTCATCAACTCCACAGAACACTAAGTGTCTAATGTCCGCAGAACACCAAATTCCATCATCCCACGTGGTTTTCCAATTTTCTATACTTAGTCATTTAATACTCTGACACTTAATAATCTTACGTCATTATTCTCATAAATGTTTAATGTTGCCCAATTCTATCGTTGATGTCGCGAAAACTTAATTCCTTTTGTTATGCGGAATCCTTTCCCCGCAACCATATTTCTTTGTTTCCATGTGACTTTTACAACTCTGGAGAACACCATACCTTGAGACACCCATGAAACATTAAGTTCATGTCCTCCATACTTGGTCACGTTATAACTTCCTTCTTCCTACTTCATGGATCCTCATGAGACTCTCTCTGAGCATTGTGGCTTCTGATGAGTGGAATCCACCCTTTGTTTCATGGAAATGACTGAATTCTGCAGAACACTATAATCACCAAGTCTACGAAGAATTAAGTTCTTCACCCCTTTTTTATGTGCGACTTTCCTTTGCAAGTTCCTTAAGCCCATAGAACACTATCCTCTGACTTTTATGGTTTCTTTTTTTTGCTTCAAAACCTACCAAAGACTACATTCTCTTCAAACCATAGAATTCTACTCCTTAAAAGTCATGGAACATTGTAACTTTGTGAAATCATAAAAACCAAAGGGAAAGTAAAGATGTAAGTGCAAATCCACATTACAGGAGAACAATTGGGGGAAATGGGAAGATCAATTCAATCATGTTTTGCAGGATTTTGCAAAGATGGTGCCAAGAGATAAGAGGATCAAAATGGTCACCAACACCTACCTTCCCATGATTTTTTTTGCATTTCTTAAGACCTGTCAAAGACATTGGCCAATATGAGGATTGGGTACTTGAATGAAAAGGAAGGCAACACGAATGATAAATAAAGCATCCTATTTCAGTCTACTACTGTACTGCACTCCAATGGACCTCCAACTTTGTAATGAGGCCAACTATGGAGTTGAGCTTTCAACTAAAGTAGGGGGGCATGTTGATGATTTTTTATCACACCTTTTTGCGTTGTACTTTGGCTTTTGAGAGTTTTTTCTTTTGTTTTTTTAGATATTTGACTTTATTTTCTTTCTAGATTTTTGATATTTCTATTGTCCTTACAGATTTGGAAGGACAACAATGGTTTTGTACAATGACATCACTATGAACTTACACCTAGCCAATTAGGGAATGTGAAATAATGGGGAGATATGATGGCGATTTGGGCAACCCAGTCAAAATGTATAAAGAGATGATACAATGGTGGACAAACTTGAAATTGTGTCAATAGATGGGAAATTATGGATAAAAGACATCCAAATAGACTGCAATAATTTTGTTACAGGAATATGACTCACTTTGAGATGTAAAATGACACTCTTCAGTCTTTTTCCATCACCTTATCTTTCTAAAACAAACTTGGCCATGGTTGGGTAAGAAAATTGATTGCACTTACAAAAAATAAAGTAGGTGGAAAAGTAAGGTAGATAGAGTCAAGAGGCTTACAAGGATAATAAGGGAATGCGCCAATGGGCTAAGGTAAGGAACGATAGCAAGGATCACTAAGGCTAGTATATGATCAAAGATAGGAAGAACTGTGAGGCTCAGCTGAAAATGGTGTAGTAACATAGGGAGCCCAGAGGTTGAGGTTGTAGAAGAGATTTTTAAGAGCTTGCTAAAATCCTGTAAATGCAACTAACATGGTGCTAAATTCAATGACGTAGGTAAGCTAGACAATATGACATCTACAATGGCATACAAGATGTAGATAAGTATGTCATGCCAGAAAATAATATCACATGAATAGTTCTAACATGAGATGCAAATTTATATGCATGCATAACTAAATGCATAAAATGACAAGTGTATCTTAGGAGTAGTATTCTGTCAGAAATCAAGCATTAGTTGGCTCCTTGAATAACTACCCTATGTTGGTTTGGATCTGGTAAGTGTTTGGCCCAATTATGCCTTTAGTGATGTAAGGACCCCATCACTTTTCAGTGTATCAACCTTTTGTGCAATGGGTTAGCCCATTTTGAAAAATTGATCTCCAATTTCAAATTTAATTTGCTCGACTTTTTTGTTATGTTGTTTAACAATGCACATTTTATTGCTTGGATTGTGTTGTAGGGAAGTCATGCATCTTTCATTGAGTAATACTAATGCATGAAGGCGGGCTTCATGAAGTTACTCATCATGTAAGATGACATGTAGGGAAATCCATAGGGAGGGTAACTCAAGTTCTAGTGGCATAACGACTTTGGATCCTCAGACTAGGGAGAATGGAATTTCCCCCATGGCAGTTTAAAGCTAGTATGATATGCCCATCGGTGTGGAATTCTCAAATGGTTTTGCTAAAATTTTGTTGAGGATTTTATTAGTAGCTTCATCTTTCCCATTGCATTGTGAGTGATCTAAGATGAAGAATTTGTGTCTGATTTTTCAATTTGGCACATAATTCTTTCATGTATTTGTCTTTGAAGTTTCCACCATTGTCAGAGATGATGGTTCGAGGGATACCAAATCTAAAAATGATATTTTGAGAACAAATTTGGAGACAAAAACCTTTGCTACGTTGGTAAGAGGCATAGCTTCAACCTATTTGATGAAGTATTCGATTGTTGTTATGATAGGAGTGTGTTCATCTTGTGTTCTAGGTAATATGCCGATGAGGTCTAAACCACATGTGGAGAAGGACCATAGAGCTTCAAGTGTTTGAATCTTGATGGGAGATGAATGAAAGTGATTGTCATGAAGTTGGCATGGTTTGCACATTTTGGCGAATGACATGGAATTTTTTCAAGATATAGCTAGTAATATCCATTCAAAGCGATTTGTGGGTTGTAACATGTTCATTAAATGTCTTACAAATGCCCCCTTGCACTTGCTCAATAAGAGGAGGTACCTCTCCTTCGGTAACGCATCAGAGAAGGATGACTTCATAATTTCAATAATCAAGAATGTTGTTCTTGAGGACATATTTGAAGGCTTGTTTTCTTATTCGTGTCTTTCCTCTATAGTCGGCTTCTGGTGGATAAGTTGGATGTTCAATGAATTGAATGATGTTTTTGTACCAAGGGTTTTGTCTTATGGTGATTGCTTCAATGTAGAAAATTAGGGAATCCTCTTTAGGTGTTGCAGTACACGGGGATTTTTGAATTTTGACAAGGGATTTGTTATCATGAATAGCCTTGTGAGGTTGCAATAATGAGGCTAATGAGAGGAGGGAATTAGCAAATGTTTTTTTTCTATTTGTATTGCTTTGATGGTGAATGATATGAATTCTTTGGTTATATATGTTGCTAACTTGTGGTAGGATTTGAGGTTATCACTTTTATATTGGTATTCTCTATTTACTTGATGATAAAGTAGTTACAAATCACCTAAGGCATGTAAGTAGGTGATATCCATGTCAATTGCGGCTTTCATCCTAGAGATGAGGGCTTCATATTCAGTCATATTGATGGTGACATCAAAGTTGAATCAAAATGTTAGAGGAATTCGCCAAAGGGTTCCGTGAGGGCACATCCTTCACTAACCACTTTCAGGAACTTAGCTCCATTAAAATGTGTTGAGTCCCTAATATTCTATTTTCACAAGTGCATTAAGGTCATGGAGTAGTCAATTTGTGGCGTACATAACCTTTATCTTTTCATACATTAGTTCTAGATTTTTCTTGAGGTTGACATAGTTAGAACTACGAAGTTTCCCCTACCTAACTATGTCTTTAAATAAGGATTAGATAGGATCTCCCAAATCATCATAAGTTGGAATGAGGCGGAAACTAGACATCATCTCTTCTTCCTTTGTCCGTGGGTTATTCCTTTATGGAAATCTTTTACAAATATGTTTGGTATACATTACCAAGGACTTCATTCTCTAGAGCAACTGATGAAGGAATGGCAAGAAGGTATCCCAAAAGGACAAAAGTTACTTCCTGCCCTATGGATATGTATATCTTCGTTAATTTGGAATATATGGAAGGAACGGAATAAAAGAATTTTCAAGCAAGAGATCACAGAAAAGGGGTACATTTGGTAGAAGACGATAATTAATATGGCAGAAACTACTACGCAGAAAGTTTCTCTTCCCTCCTCTCTTACTCCGGAATGGAGTACAATATGTAACCTGCTTTCTTTTCAGCCTACTAGTTCCCGGCTTCCTGCTTTTATGATCAAAAAAAGAGAAGATAAACAACAAAAATGGGTTCCTCCTCCTTTGCAGGTAGGTAACTTGAATACGGATGGGGCTTTCGGGGGAAATCCAGGAAAGACAGCAATGGGGGGTATTGGAAGAATGCATGATGGGACAGCTATATTTTTTTTTGCTGAAAATCTAGGAACTACTACTAACAATGTTGTTGAGATCAAAGCTTTCTATAGAGACTTACAAGAGGCTATTAAGTGTGGTCGGACTCAGGTGCAAGTGGAATCAGATTCCAAGATTATTGTTAGGATGCTGACTTCTTTTGACAATCTAGGGAGTTCAAATTCGCAGATTGAACGCGAAAAAAGAAAAATCCAAGGCTTGCAAGCTTATTTTCAGTCGCTGCAAATCAGTCATATTTCTAGATAGAAAAATCAGGTGGCTGATGCTCTAGCTAATGAGATCAAAAAAATTGCTATTCTGAAATTTGATAATCTTTCATGATGTTCATTAAGTTTATTTTGTTTCATAATGCTTGGGATTGGACTGATAGTTTCCGTGCCTGGCATAGTCGACACTGCACAAATATTTTTCTCATGAAATAATTTTTTTATAGTTTTTTTTTTTAAATCATCATAAGTTGTATTCTCGAATTCCTCTCATTATGATTTTGCAGTTTAGATGTCCTCTCGAAATGGCCGTATATCTAATTCAGTCATATCACTTCACTAATCAATTGTGTGTCATTATCTTTGGATCTCTGTTTATTTTTTGTATTCAATGGGAGCTATTATTGTTGTCTAGGTTTATTTTGAAGAAATGTCCTAACTGGTACTTGAGCTGCGATTTGGGCAAAGTGGAAGAATTGTTTTTGGGCGAGTTGTGTCATATTGCATTTTTTTCCTTGAGAAAGCATAGATCTTCCAGAGGCTTGTTCTCCTTGCACAAGTGCCTAATTGATGTAATTCCATTGTAGTTGGAAAGATATTTTTGAAAGCTTTTTGAAAATTAGGTACAATAAGATTATGAGCAATATCAAGAAAGATGTCTGTGTAAACTTGACCCTGCAAATTTAGTTTTTGGTGAATTTTTCAGTGCGAAATGAAGGAAAGAATAGTAAATTTTATAAGCTACTTTCTCCCTACCATATTTTTGATTCATCGATTTCTTCACCATTAAAAAGATATTTTCGAGATATTTCCAAAATGTGGTTACACTAAAAATTCAGAGCAGTATCGAGTAACTTGTAGCCTTCCAAAGTTACCTACAAAACTACAAATCTGTATTTTTTTTTAGGCACGACCCCAGAAAATATGCTAGATTATGTAAAGTTTGACATAGCCTCACTACATTTAGAATCTGAACCCTATCAGTAGTACCAACGGATGATGAATGAAAGGCCAGGAAAGTGGCTCCATTGGAATGTTTTGACTCAGGAATTAGGAGCCCGCCATAAACAAGCATGGAAAGGAATCTATTTTACCCAATTGACAAATCTGAAACAAACAAGACCTGTAGCAGAAAAGAATGTAGACCATAGAAGATTGGCAATCAAAACTCTGGAGGCGACAACCTATCAAAGACTTATATTCTACATTAATGAGTTTGATGATCAAATTAAGCATGACATTTGTTTGTTGGAACCCATCACAGTTAAGAATCTAATGAAAAACACATGCACGTTGAGCAAAAAAATTTGGCCACTAGGATATTCAAACAAGGACAAACCATAAGAAAGAGACAAAAATGCGGCCAATAGTTTTTACAGAAATGTGGCCAATACATTTAGCCCAAGGCAAATTACTAAGCTCTCTCCCCCGCAGGAGGTGAAGAGGAGAAAAAACTTTGTAGCAATTGTGATAGCAAAGAGTCCAAAGGTCATAAGAGTGCCAGTGGTGAGAAATGACTAATGATTACTGATAACGAGGTTTTGGAGGAAGAAAAGGTAGCTGCGGAAGACCCAGCTATGGAGTAAGAGTATGAGCACTCAAAAGAGGAAGAAAGTCCCACTATTTCCTTGATGCATTGAACGGGATAAGCACATGGGAAATGCTCAAAGTTGTAGGGTATATTGAAAGAGATAATTCCAAAATCAACTACTAAAACAATGAATTATAAGTGAGAATATGCAATAAAATAAGAAATCACCAAAAAGCCATGCCATGAAATAGTCGAAACATGAGATTTTTCAAGTTGGGAAACCAGTACATTGGAAGAAAACCCCACATTTATTGGAAAATGGCACAAAACAATTACAAGATAGCACAAAGTGCATAGACCTTCCTAGATAGAATAAGAGAGAAGATAAGAAAATTTGTAGAAGCAATAGAAGAAGTCTATGAAAATATTTGAAACAAGTCATAAAAGGAGTATGAGGAAGAGACCCAAACACTCTTTAAATAGAACGGAGAGAAAAATGAGTTACAAAGTAACTCCAATCATTGCATTAGCCAACCTTCCAAGTGTGTGCCTAATGCACTTATTTCCCATGTAGTGAGGAAGTGGTTGCAAAGTGGAAAGCGAGTTACATTTAAACTGTAACTCCAATATTCCTCATAATGAGTAATATCCTTAATGGGACAAAAGATACTCCCCAGATTATATGAATGAAAAAATCATATGGAAATAAATAATAACTTTATAATATAAATATACCCAAAAAAAGAATAATGTCCAACATATATCAAGAAGAGAAAGCTGACAATGGTGGTCAATACAAGTAGTGCACACAACTTCATTGACAGAAGGTTAGAAAATGAACTCAAACTGCTTTGTTATTCCAGTTTCTAAATTACAGGTTACGATTCCAATGGAAAGCAACTCTCTTGTGCAGGTAAATGTCATCACATCAAACTCTCCATGGGTGGCTATCAGCTGGACTCATAAATGTTTTCCATTCTTCTTGGCAAAACAGACATATTTTTGGGAGCACAATGGCTGAAATAGTCAGGCACCATATTCAATTTTCAGCAACTATTCATGGCTTTCACTACAAATGAACGAAGGTATAATTTTATAGGGATGAAATCACCTCCTAACCAAATAACCGGCTCTCATAGGATGGACAAGTTGCTTAAAAAGATATGGTATGGTTGTGCTAGATTCACTAAAATCATAGGAGGTGGAAACTCCAACCCAACACAAACTTAAAGAATGTAATCAAATTACTTAGATAGATCTGAATATCAGCAGCAATATAACACCAAAGTATAGATAAATGATCACAATATGCAAGTAGAATGACTTAGCCACTTCGAGGGGGCAACCTCCAAACCATATAATAAGACTCAAGTGCTCAATATCATGTTCATCTACTTGTTACGAAATCCTATATATACCCTACTATGCTATGCAAAGTACCAAGGCCGACCTATTAGCAGCAATGAAATCATAAATAAATGTGATATGACATGATAATAGATTAGGTTAGTCACAAGGGGGCAGCCATACTTATCCCAATATATGATCTAGGATTAAAGGTGTAGCATGGCCCTCCCCTTCAAAGCAACATTGTCCCCAATGTTGGTAATCTTTGGGTGCTGCTGCCGGAATGCTTCATCTTCCCATGTTGCATTTTCAATGTCCAAATTCTTCCACTTGATCAGATACTCAGTAATGACCCTTGTCGGCTCAACTTCTTAGCATGTGTTTGTAGGCTTCCTAAAGGTTCCAAAATGATGCGCCCCTTCTCATCAAGATTTGGTTAACACTGATTGGGAAGACACCATATGTCCAATGACCTTCAAGCAAGAAACATGGAAAATTGAATGCATTTTAGTTGACTGAGGAAGCTCCAATTTATATGCCACATCTACTAATTTTTTGCAACACTTGATAAAGGCCGTAGTATTTAGGTGAAAGCTTGTTATCCTTCTTCTATTGTTTTAAAGATAGTGGCTTATATGGATGCAATCGCACAAAAATAGTCTCCAACTTCAAAGCTTTGCTCACTATGGTGTTGGCTAGCTTGTTGCTTCATGTGGTTTTGTGCCATTGCCAAATTCTCTTTAAGGCTAAAGGGTACCTCCAGTTGGTGTTGAATGTGCTCTTCAATTGCTCTCACTTTAGGTTGGACCCTAAAATTGGAGGCGAGAGATGGTGGAAGGTAATCTTACAATGTCAAGAATGGAGACATTTTGGATGAGGTATGAAATGAAGTGTTGTACCTCCATTTTGTAAGTGTAAGCCACTGAACCCATCTCTCCTGCTTATTTGAAGCAAAGCATCGAAGATACCCCTCCAAACATATGTTTACTACCTCAATTTCTCCATTAGATTGTTAGAACAATAACATTAAGTGGGCTTAACCCCCTATATTGTTCTTCTTAAATCTATATTTAATTATATATTAAATACATAGTTATAAACCATATTTTATAATTAATAAATAAAGATATGAAATATTTTTTAAAGCTATCCATAAATATAAACTTTAGTTTATGTTTAATTGATTTAATATCAATTAATGTGTAGGGGTGCATCACGGGAAGTCACACTTGGTCACTCCACTTATAATGGGCACTTAGGGCCTGGTAAAATACATGGAATGTATGTAAATGAAAACGGGAGAGAAGTGAGGTGAAGGGGGTGATTAAATATTAGTGGACAATTATTTCTCAAGAATGGAAATCTATGGTTTTCTGTAGTTTTTTTTCCTTTTATGAGGTTTTCCCACGTAAATATGTGTCATGTGTATGCATTTCATTTACTTTATTTTACATTGTATAATCTAATGGTTAAATCAACTTAGGTAAATACCCGAACCTCTAATATGTTATCAGAGCGGGAGGCAAGACAAATTAATTTATTAAGAGTGCAAGTGGCAGTTTAATTATGTTGGAAGGAGAAAAACTCCAAATTTCGGCACGTATTTTCAGATTGTCGCATAGAGACAACATGGAGAATTTACTTGCATTTAAAAAAAATCATCTTAACCCTAATTTTTATTGAAAGCATACAATAAGATTTGAATATACATTTTTTAACGTAAAAATCTAGGTTTTCTCTAGAATTGAGTTTTGGAAGGTTTCTTTTCAAAAATGGTTTCTAATCATTTTATTATGGGCAAGTCACAGATGCTGAATGACACTAACTACAACATGTGGAAGATTTGACCGAAAGTAAAATTCATGGCATGAAAGCTATGGACTGATATAAATGGTACGGAAAAGGCACCTACAAGTAGACAAATGACAATGGACAATGTTTTTGCATTTCAATAGAAAGTGCAAGAAGCAATGTCGATCATTTTGTGAAGTGTACAAGACGACTTTTTGCTACACATTAAAAACTAGGAAAATCTTAATGAAGCCTGAAAATTGCTAGAATCAATGCACAAAGGTACACGACTTTCTAAAATTATTAAATTGATTCTTGAATTAATGACAACTCCCATTAAGGGAGACGAAAAAGTGGTAATTTTTTTGGCTAAAATTAAAAATATTAAATCTCAATTCGATGGATGTAATTGTAATTTGATTCAAGACAAACTGCTATACATTATCATTCAAATGGACATCCATGAAGGATTTACGAACTTCTTCGAACTAACCTACTACATCCTCATCTTCTTCATTGACACCTTCTATGTAAAACAATTTCTTCTCAACACATTTATGCCCCTTGGCTATACTTGTTGTCACAGTTGAAACACAACCCTTTTGATCTTCTCTTCAAGTGTCGAGGAGTCAATTTAGTAGGCTGAGGGAATGATGGCGCTGAGGTGCTACATTCTCTAATGTTAGTGAAGGTATGCCTCTTAGTGGGGAAGAATTTTCCTCTACCTTGCACGCCATGATGATAATGACCAGGTGACATTGAGGACCTTTTTCTTTTGAGCACATAACCATTGATACCAAGTGAATTGTTCAAGTTCTAGATATAAAGATGCCATAGTAACCTTTTGCTCGAATGAGATTTGATGTAGATAAAAAGATTCTCCGTTTGGCTGATCCAATTGAGCAGATCCTTTCCATTGAACTCATGTATATCCACCTTAGGCAATAGGTTCCGAGGCCCTTAATCAATGTAACCATGGGATGAGGTTGTGCAACATTGGGATTCGGATCGGGTTGTCCCATTGGTCCTACTTGAGTTGGTGGTGAAGCCAAAATTTTATTGATAGCATTTGTGAGAGTTCCCAATGTTTGATGGATGCCATTTATATCTCCTTTTATGTTATGACACATCATGTCCACATCTCCTCTTATTTTATTGTGCTGATTCTACTAGTTGAACTGCACGTGGTGCATACTCTCCTCAAGGGGTCGCATTTTGTCACTCACCAAAGAAGACAACATCAGCAGCTCCTCCAAATTCAGATTCTGACTCGACCTCCTCCTTGTTAGGAGTTTTCCCTAGAGTGGTTGATCCTTTTCCTTGTGCTCTAGTTGATCTCCATGCCATGGCGTTATTGTTTAGGGTTTAAGAATGATGTCAGCTTGATAGACCAAAATATAAAGAACAAATTCCCCTTAAATTTTAGAGAGCTTTGCGAAAATGGAAATAAGTCAAAGAAATTCAAAAATTTGCGGCTTGTGGAATGAATTTGTGAAGAACACTAAAATGGAGATAAATCTTGCAAAACAGATCATAATAAGCTGAAATTTGGAGGGTAGTTTCCTCCAATAGTGTTGTAGCTAGAGTAAAAAAAATTGAATGGCTTATGAGATATAGATGAATCCTAAAAATTAGGGTTTTGACCTAATTTTGGCCCGAATCGAAGCTCTGGTACAACTTGTAATGAAATTACTTAGATAAGAAGAATAACAACAATAGAACACCAATGATAGAGATAAGATCATAATATTAAAGTATAAATGACCAAGCCACTTCGAGGGGGTAACCTCCACAATCTTACATTAAGATCTAAATGTTCAATGTGATGATAAAGTACTCACTACTACCTCCTATACGCACCTTACTTTTGCTCTGCAAACCACATAGGTCTACCCTATTACCAATATGAAGCATTAGAAATGAATATATGACATGAAAGAGATTATGTTAGCCACACGTTGGCCATACATAACCCAATACATGTTATAGGTTAAGAACGTAGCATTCAAGACGCATACCCTCACAATGAGACAAGGGTTGATTCTGAACTCTGCAACTCAAACAAAGCATCAATTCTCATTTCACCTTCTATAATTTAATTTACAAAGCTTTTATACAAATATTTGAGCTCTCCCTTACATACAAAGCTCACCTTATGTCTTTGTACACTCTTGAGCCTCTTTTTGGCCTTTACAAACACCTTGTGACACTTTATGTCTATTTACAAACTTACTATGACTCTATTAACAAGAAACAAACTCCCTACGTGCTCTAAACTCAATTTGATAGCATAACAATACACTTTGTGTCACTTCCTTGGTGTGACACAAAATTTCAAGCATATTACAAGCATTGGACACTCCTAGAGCCCTCCATTTCCCTCCAATCTAGATTTTGAATTGGTTTTGGGTTTCTAGATGCTTCGAGCCCCCTTTAGATCACAAATTCAAAATTTCTTGGGTCTCTGCGTGCTCCAACAACCTCCAATGGCGTTGTGATCAAAATAAATGTAATTGGGCTCCTTCTTGGGATTCTTTGGGGCTCAAGACACTTGTTCCCGTTAATGGTGTCCGTGTGAATGTGTGCCATGTGCCAAAAACTCAAATTTGAAATTTCCCTTTTTCACCTGCATCCTAAATGACATTCCTAAGACGCAATTGCCATTTTCTCATTCCTGGTGGGTCCCTGTACTCCAAATTGTATCCCAATAGATAACTTGGCTTCCAAGCTTTCCAATGAGTTTAATTTTGTCTCCAATGGCCCCCTCTAACAAAAGTTAGAAATCTTTGGGACTCCTTTGGCTTTGTCTTCTCTTGTGACCTTCTTTTATCGAGTTCTTTGTGCTTACATGTCTCTTGGTCTCCTTCATCCACTTGGTGCCCTTGTGTCCTAAGCAGTTCAAAATATAATGTCCCAGTTAGGACACATGTCATTTCTTGTGTCCCTTGTGTCCTTTCTTCCTTTGTGGGTCCTGCCATATTACATCCGAATGTGCCAAGTGTTCCCATCTTCTTCCTTATGGGCTCTGTGACATACTCCATGATATGAACACATTGCATCATTGTGTGCACTTGGATCCTCAGGCTCCTTTGTTCGGACTATTGTCCCCTCGAGATCTACACCCCTTGTGAGATGTGGAGACGTGTTACCTTCGGACTTGCTTTTCTTTTGAGGCTCTTTGTACTTTGCTTGCTTATGTGACCCTTACCATGATCTAGCCACATGGCATACTCGGAAAAAAATGCTTTCGCAGGTTTTTTTGGTCACAGGTCTTGGCGATTTGAACATGTTGGCTAGATTTTTTGCATAGCTGAAAACCTAGGCAGTCATGAGATAAATCTCCCTTATTTACCGGTGAGGCTCCCATGTAAGATTTTGTCAATTATATTTTCTAATATCTATCTGTTGGTTTTACTTTAACCACGTAGCTCATGTACCATAGCTAGGCAATTTTGCAGCAAGTAAGCAACTGTAAGAAATATGTGCAGAAGAGGGGAAATAATTAAATACGAGAAGAAAGGAAAGAAGATGTGCAATCTAACCAATAGTTTGCAGAGTTGGTCACATGCACATAGACAAAACAAATAGATCTTGAAATACAGAATTTAAAGCAAAGGAAAGTTTCAGATCCAGATCTAAGATAACACAAAGTTTATGCAAAGATCTATACAGAAATAAGAAACAAATACACCGTTGACACAAAGTTCTCCGGAAATTTGTCTCCTTTCAATTCCTTAGCTTTCAGAAAAATATCAAGGGTTTCAGCTCAAAGTCTGGAACACAAGAATGTTGATTACAAATTCTGATCCTTTAACCCGTAGGCTCTTCCTCTATTTATAGTGTATAGAGGGGAAATTACAAATGGAAACTACAACTGAACTAGAACATGAGGAAGTTGTAAAGGGAACATCTGACAATCTTTCTCCTATAATTCCTCTCTAAGTGACATGCATCTGGAGGTTAAGCCAAAGTTGTGCACATCTGCCACTTATATTAGAGAAAGATTTTCCAAATAACTTAAAGTAATGGCTTTTTAAACCAATAACTTTAATCTTACAATTTCATCCGGGAACATAAGGAATAAGAGAGAAGATAAGAAAGATAAGAGAAAGAAGAAGAAGAAAGAAGATCTGCCAGATGTTACACCCTATGCTTTCTTCTTGTTTTGATATTGAATATACTTGTCGAACATATAATTCAGCAATTTCCCATCTGTTTTAGCAACAGCCTCTTTCTCGGTCCTGAACTGCAACAATCCTTTGGACAAAATGTCAATGTTTACTTCCACTTCCTTCAAACTAGGCCCGAACTCTTTAATATCCGATTGAAGTGTTATCAGCTTGTTGATTGAATTCAACGTGAAAGTCTTGACAACTCTATCAATCCTCTCCTGAACCATCAAAAGCAACCCTTCAAGAGAAGCAGACACCTTGTCTGGAATGGTTCTTCTACAGGAAGAAACATCCCCAACTACTTCCTCCTCGGTGAAAGCAACTATATTGCCTGGCAATGACAATATCCTATCCTCGAGCAACTGCATTCTTTTCAGCATAAGCTTGAGAATCTCCATGCGGAAAGAAACTGCAAATTCAAGTTGTTTTCCCTTTTCAATCAATCCATCAAGCACAAGTTGCTCCACAATCAAAACTTCCTCTGACAGCTTATTTATTTTAACCAAAATGTCCAGGTTACTTTCAACCACTTGTATTCTCATCCACTATGCTTGTCATTAGTTGCTTCAGCTGAGATAATGCACCTTTCATAACTTTTAGACTAGCTGGTACCTCTTTGAGTTGTTTTGAATCTTGGTGAATGATTTGGCTTTTCCATTCATTGATAGCCGTGACTTGATTACTTGCATCCTCCACCTCCTCAATCAGATGGTTTCTCACCTGCTCATGTGCTAAAACTGGCTGAGAGGAAGGTTTGGCAACCTTAGCAATGATTTCACACAACTGGGAAACCTGCTCTTGAAGTTTGGTTTTCTTTGCCTTCTCTTTGTCCAGCTTGAGGAATAAAGCGTTTATTAGTGTCTGTGTATCTTGTTTTAATCCTTCCGTGGTACTCTGACCTAGTGGCACTTTGGTTACTGAGATATCTGCCACCGTGAGATCTCCCTTTTGCTTTCCCTCTGCTGGAACTGTCAACTCGGCGAACTTTCTGCCCTGATTCTTCAATAATCAACCTTGAAGTTACCTTGGCAACTTTAGGTCTTCTATCCTTTCCGCCCAAACTCAGGAGTAGCTGCAAGTCATGCTCTTCCAGGTTGATCTCCTCTCTGGCTTCTGGAACTGTCTGCAAAGCCAACCATGATGAAAAATTGCTTCTCGGGGAATGAGAAGTCACTGAGTGTACCACCCTCTCATGCTCAGACTCTGTTGCATCCGAATTTGCCACAGTGTTGTGGCTGCCATCCTCTGAATTGTCCAAAGACAATGCTTTTTCAAACTCTGCCATCTGTGCTTTCAGCTTCTCTGCAGGGGGAGGTGAAGATCTGAGTGGCTGAGGAGCAAATACAAATGATGTTGGATTCAACGGAGGAACAACAACATCTGTCTAGGGTTCAGGGGCTGCTGAAGTGCTATGAGTTGACACTCAGAGAAGCTTCGTTTGAAAGTGGTACTGACACAATAGTTGTAGACTTGACCTTCTCCAATACTTGAGACTTCTTGTATACTTTAAGCTTCTCTATGGTCTCCTACTACTTTCACCTTCATGCTTCCTTTTGTTGGAGTCTCCTGTAATAAAGTTACTTGTCATCTGATTCATCAAAGCTTCGTCCATGCAATACCCCTTCATTAATAACCAGTTTGAGGTGTTAATCAGGATTGCGGAAAACCTTTCCTCAATCGTCTGACAACCACCTATGCTTTCCTGAAGAGTAGCTCTATCTCCTCCCATTTGATGGTATGTGTCAAGTACCACATGCCCATCATCCGCGAGATTTGCAGGTATCCGTGCTAAACCATAATCAGACACTTGTTGCGCTGATAACCTGCTGAAATCTTTCTTCCAGACTTCATACCCGCTTCTGCACTTCATCCAAAAGTCTTCCAACGAAGGTACATGTGAATATTCTTGGGAGATTTGATTATCTTCCTTTCTATCCCATATGGATCAAAGTTCAATCGTGTTGAGAAGAACTCAATGCTCATATCCGGAAAACATTTTTGCTTCGATTCCCCTCGCTTTATGGATGCTCTGGCAGCTGTAATAACCCATTGTGACCGGAAAGCAACCTGTAGGTTTGTGCCGCTTCGATTGTAAGTCATGCATTTCCACGAGCTTCTTGCACAACTCCATGATGACCCATTTGTCGCTTGGATACCTCAGCAACTTGACTGGTTCTCCTGAAAATCCATTGACCCTGAGATACGTGAAGTCTGAAAACTGGATGAAGATGCAGCCATGCTGGGATACAGCTTCCCAAGCTTCTTTGCTCACTCTGCTGGTCTTTAGATCACTATTCAATTTGCAGATGAATTCATAGAAGAACCCATCATTGACCACCCTGTAATCTTTGTTGCACTCAGGAACTGTCAACTATGGGAAGCACTTGAAAATAAGATCTTTTGACAAAACTCCTCATCTATCCAATTTGGAAAATATACCCTGCGAGGCTGCTGCATATACCAGATATGAAGTCATTTTGAAGCTGAGTGTTCGCCTCACACTTCGGAGCTGCTCGCCGATGTTGTCACTGATGATCTCTGCTCAATTGATAATCAAATCAGGTCTGTTGATCTCAATGGTTCTCATGAAAGCATACATCCATGAGCGAAAGTTGTGAGTATTGGCTTCTCCATTTAACCTGCAAAGCAATTTAGTAATATCATCAACTTCTTGCACCAGATTGGATCGTGGAATAGTCCTCGGGAACTTTGATGGAGCTCTGGGCTTCTTCATGTATTTGTTATTCATTATGCCCACACAATCTGCTTTGTGCTTTTCCCATCTATTGGCAGCGTCCAGCATGCTAATTGCAATCACCACTGGCCGTGTCGGAATCTTCAGACAATAATTAATAAATTGTGCATCCAACCTGATTATTGTCTTTCCCGCATGATCCCGAATGGTTCTGGAAAGAGGATGATATGACCTTGCACGCTCCATAACAAATTCAAGCAATTGAGTTGTGATTGGAAACGTTGAAGCTTGAATAATCCCGCTACTTTTAATTGCCTGCATGAGAGATGTCCTTCCGGCTCTAGATCTGTCAATTAAATCAGAGATGGGTTCAGGGCCTATGTCTGTATCATTGATGTCAGCAAATCTGGAAGCTATGCATGATTCAATTGATCCTTCTCTTTCATCATGCTTCATCATGGTATGGAACAATCTTTGTCTGGGCTCTTTTTCTTTTGATTCTGCTAAAATCCCTTATAATTGGCTCAATTTGTGCAGATCTGACAATTTCTTCTAATTTGGAAGAGATATTCAATGTATCTGACATTGATTTGAACTTCCTTTCACTAATATGAGCACCTGTGATGAATACCTGCAATTAATTTAGACAAAGATGGAGTCCATGGCATGAATACTTGATTTTTATCACCAAAATCTGCATATAAAGCCTGCTGCTCTAAAATTTGAGGTTTTTCTTGCATGCAAAGCAAGCAAAAAATATTCACAACCCAATGCAGATACTCAGAATGACCAAAATTCAGGCTATTCTAACCCTAAGCGCCAAAACTGGAAGCTAATGGAAAAAACTCTTTAATGCAAAATCCTCCTTCCCTTGGCGCCAAAAACCTGTCTGGGCTGCAAACTTCATCAAAAAGAATTAATTGCTTCTTCCTTATGGCATCCCATTCTTATATATCCATTTGCATGCTATTTTTTTAATAATTGCCCTTTCCTATTTCTAGCAATTTAATTAATTAAAAGTCATGCTTCTTCATCCAATTTGGGCAGCCCAATTCTGCATGCTTCTGATTGCTTTTTAATGAATTTATTTTATTTATTTTTAGCATGCATCCTTGACTTCTCTTTAGCTCATCCACTTGCATTGACTTTCCTCCTATTTATGGCACCAAACTTAGCTAGGAATACCATTAATAAATAACATTAATTACATGCATTAATGCCAAGGTGGGTCACACTTTTTGGCAAGGGTATTTGTTAAAAATAGAAAGTCAAAGTGATGGGAATTTCCAACTTGCATTGCAGCTCCAAAAATCCTATCTTTCACTTAAGTGATTTGACTTTTATAATGGGAATTTTAATTAAAGCCTGCAAGCTTTTTGGCAAGGGTGTTAGGTAAGAAATTTCCAACTTGCCTGCCATTGCTTTGAATAATGAGAATTTTCACTCCGCATTGTAATTCCCATTAAAATGCAGCTTAAACCCTTCCTTCCAAAAAGTGCGACTTGCATGGAAAATAGCCTTCTTCTCAAAAATGCGACTTGCATGGGTGAATAAACTTCTTTGATGGGAAAAGTTACCCTGCTAGGCAGGCAAGAAATTCCCACCGGTGCTTTAAGTGATTTTTCTTTATAATGAGAATTTTCACCCTGCGTTGCAGGTAAGAAATTCCCGCCTTCCAGGCTCTTCTGAAATTCCCATTGCAACTTAAGTGACTTTGACTTGATGGGAAAAAGTAACCTGCTATGTAGGCAAGAAATTCCCACCTGTCTGCCACCGCCAAAATTCCCATTAGTAGCTTAAATCTATTATCCCAAAAAGTGTGACTTGCCTAGGAGAGGCTTTTTCTGCTTAAATTCTTCTTTTCTGGTCAGAAGTCAGCACTCTGTGATTAATTTCTTTCTTTGTTGAGGCCATGGATGACTTCCAGACGTTCTAGGTAATTAAACAAGCTATACATAGTACAAAATAGATCAGGGGGAATTATATAGACAGACCACGGAGAAAACTGAAAACAAAAGCAAAATGAAATAAATAAAAACGAAAAACGTTGCCAGAAGTTGCAGACAATTGCTTTGAATTCATTCCTGGTGAAAACCCTATTGAGATGTGAGAATACTGGCATGAAAAACTTCAACAGGGTTCAACTAGAGCACAATTCACATTCAACGGAACTTATTTATTTAATAAATAATTAAATAAAATTCCCGCAAACAAAACCCGGCGGAGGGATAAAATGAGTTTTAGCATCTGGGTATTTGTCAAAATTGGCTCATATGATTCACAGGGAATATCTTAACGTTATAGAGACAACTTCAGGCAATAAAAGCACAAGAAGACCTGCTATTTTTAAAAGAACAAAGAATTTTTTAAAGGGGAAGTCCCAGATTTCAGGGTGAAATCTGAGGACACCAAATCCCCAACATAAGGCCAAACCCGTAGAACCCCAAGTGTTACTAGAGGTAGTTACGCATTAAACATCACCTCACATTACTCTCAAAAGAAATAGTGTCCCTATGGCTACCATTAATGGAAAGGTGCGACCTTTGAATGAGCCTCTCGAGATTTATGTTATAGCTTCTCAAGAGGTCCTTTCCCATATGCATGCAATAGTTGATTTACAACGCAAGGTTCAAACTCTGACCCTTGAGAGTAGAGCTTATTATGCGAGCATTGATTCGAATACTCTCTATGGAAATCCCATTCCGTGTAAGATCTTCGAATCTTCACTCCCTAGGAATTTTGTCATGCCTTCATTCCCCTTGTTTAATGGTACTTCATATCCTTATTTGCACCTTAAGCATATAGGGCCCTTATGGCCTAATATAGCAATGATCGGTTACTTCTTAAAGCTTTCTATTGTAGCCTCATAGGAGATGCTTCGTGTTGGTTTACACATTTACCTAGCGGGTCTTTAAGTACTTTCCTAAAACTTGAAGATGCTTTCTTAGCTCACTTTAGCTTCAATAAAGGCTGTAGAGCAACATGTGAGCATTTACCTTCTCTCCATCAAGGTGAAAACGAGCCTGGATTTTATTATATCTTACGATTCAAAGCTAATATGCACTTGTTATACCAGCCCATTGATTTAGAGATGCAATATATATTGTAGAGGCCTCATCTGGCCCCTCAAAGAATGCTTATTATATGATACTTGTGATTCTTTCACTGAGCTATGCCTACATGTTATAGACCTAGAGCATGATTTTCTCCTTCCAAATCACCCTAAGCATATAGATGCGGATAATACGGTTGCTGTTATTTCAAATGATTATGATCCACCGTCATTTACTAATAATCAAGTTAAGGTTTTGCATCATGGTAACACTTCTTATCAGCCTCCTCCTACACCAAAAGTTATACACAATCCTCCTCGTTCTCAGCATAGACCAATTTACTTTGAAAAGCTTGTTGATCAACCACATAATATTTGACTTTCCCTCCCAGATAAGAGGCTGATTCGTTTACCACCTAACGATTGTCACCTTTATCACCGGATTACACGAGAATGAGGCTGGCCTTTTTGCAATTTTCATCACATTAATGGGCACCGCGACAATGATTGCTATGCACTAGATCAAAAACTCAAGTTCCTAGAAGACAAGGGCATCATCACTTTTGAGATGCGACATTCTAATACATATGCTTCACCTCCTTTGCGTCGTCAGCCTACAGCAAGTGTTATTATCCATCCTCCTATCGATGCAACAAATGGTACTTCTCACAATAAAGTGGTTCCCCCACAGGATTCTCCATCGCCCGCACATATATGGCTTGCCACAAAGCCGAAGTGGGTACCAAAAGTTGTACACGTGACTTCTATCTCCCCTTCGGCACAATCTGCAGTACATTAAGTTAGGTAGAATCATCACGTATAGTCCACATGAGTGCTCTTTCGTTAGGTCAGAATGACCTATCCTTTCTCGTTCATCATACCATGATCCAACCCAATATCTCCTTTCCATCATGTCTATCACACTTACCATCGTGTGTTTTTCTTAGTAAGTCCCGCATGGCATATATGAGGATCCTTATAATGACCCTTTCGGGATCAAAAGGAAAAAAAATAGGAAATTAGCTCAAAACCAAAGATCTCCAAATCTGATTTTTATAATTGACAACTGAAATAAATCTGAAATATGCAAACTACCAAGGCAGCAAACTGTTTATGGAATTCAAGTCCACTTTTCACCATGCAAATCAACAAAAAATGCCCCAAAATAATTACTCTCTCCACGACAATATTTATGGATCACAAATACATCAAAAGATGGATGAAATATCAAATTACACAGCTGGAATTAATTATTTAAAATCAGCAGCAAACTAGCCACAACCAAGGGCTAGAAAAAATAGCAAATCCTTGACAAAAATCACCAAAATGGAGATTCCAACTTTATAAAATATGCCAAATGAGATTATGATCTGAAAATGCAACTTTATGTTCACCAAACCCTCAAAACCCTACTCAAGGTAGGTCGCTCCACTAGAAAGAAACCAATAACAATCTGAAAATGATAGATATCTCCTTAAATTTGTCTTATACATCAATTCCAACTCAAGATGAAGGGTTTTCGTCCTTCACTCAACCTCTAGAAGGATTTTCGTCGTTCTAGGCAAGCACACATGAGGGTTTTCATCCCCAAGTGTAAGAACAAGGAGCTACTAGCTCATACTACCCAAGCAAGATAAAATGCTCCAAAGTCTAGCTGCAAATGATTCCTTAACTCTCCTTTTATAACCCTCCATTGGCGCCAAAGCATTAAAAGATAAGGTCAACCCCTTAAAGAGGTTTTTTTCCTTCATTAGCTTCCATTAAGTCATTAAAACCCAGTCGACCTGACATAAGAGACAAAACACTAAAAAAAATATTAAAAATTAGTAGAAAACATATCATACGGAAGCTCAGAGTTCTCCTCCATCTTCTTCACTTCTTTGATATGGAGAACAAATGGCAAGAAGACCAAATATTAGCTCTCAAGTGGGAAAAAGGGACATTACAGTCCTCTCTTCCCAAAATTGCTTGTCCGCAAGCAATTGCAAGTACCCGTATCCCAAATGAATCTCAATTGTTCCTTCTTCTTTGTACCTACACAACTCTCATCCATACATTGGTTGTCCCAAAATACCATCATGCTACCACAAACTCTGCTGAAACACGCATTTTCCACTCAAAAATCAGAATTAGAGTGGCTGGAATCCACCTCAAAACAGTCTTTGCTTATATCAACAACAATCCCTTCAATTTTATGGCTGGAAAACCAACTATGGAAGTGATATGGGGGCTGGAAAAATTTATGACAGCAGTGAAAAAAGCATGGCAGCAATTTTCATACTTCAAAATCCTTACGAAATAAAAAAATGGCAGCAATCTAGGGGCTGGAGATGACCTTATAATGATTGTAGTTTTACCACCAACTTCAGCAAACTGAAAATAACTCGAGTGCATAGCCACAAAACTCTGTATGTAGCTCAATCCCCAATCCACTCTTGGTGAATGATGCTCACGGATCAACTTCGTGACACGATATACACTACTATGCACTAGTGATCCTTGAATAAATTCATTGGGTGCCAAGCAATGTTGTATAGAAAACATTTGAAAGCCAACATCAACAAAGAAATTATATAGCTTGCCCACTTTATACAACCAACACTAAGATGTCTCTACCATGAAGATTGCCCTTACAAGCTTGTTCTCAAGTGTATGACTTGGCTTCCAAGAGTGCTCCATTGATGGTGAGCATTGGTTCTCCCTCATACCATTGGTATGCATGACATAACATATCTCTTTTCCTAACCATATGCATGATGTCATCATTTCATTGCACCTAGAAACATGGAACCTTTCAATGAACTTACCTTCAATGGCTGTGATAACAAGTTTCCCAATCAGCAAATCACCATTAGCACATTGGAAAGTACTTTTCCTTTTTACTTCTGGTTCTTCTAATGCCAAATCTGAGTTGTCAATACTCATACTTGCCATAGACAACTTTGAACTGTCCCTATTTTTCATGAGATCAGATGTAGACATCACAAAATTAGATTTGATTATCTTTGTAGAAAGTGGAAAAGCACTTGGTTCCCATACCTTAAGAGTGCCCCTCATGGTGACTTTGCACCTATAGTATTCTTTGCTATCACGGATTTCCCCAAAAACTGAATCCATTGCATCCTATGAACCAATGTAACTTTAGTTGGCTTCATTCTAAGGAAAGCATCATATACCTTGCACATTTGGCTACACCCTTCACTTTTTATCTTCCTTCTTCTTGGCATAGGCTGAACATTGGAATAAAAACCCAACAAGAACATGGAGTAGAGCAATGAAATATAGTTATCATACCTCTTTAAAAATGCTAACTGTTTTGGCATGTTGGGGAGCAATGAATTTGAAACCCCTTTGAGCCATGAGTTGCCCAATCCTCCCAACTCTTCCATTTTTATGGATCCATGGGTTAGCCACATAAAAAATGGAAAGTTAGAATCATCATTATGACCCCCACGCTTCATGATAGAACTCTCTTTCATACTGATTTTAAAATTAGATATTCTTCCCTTTGAAGGCCTCATCATAGCACCTATATGCCATTTGTGAGAACACCATAGAAATTGAGCCCAAGTGTATATATGTTCTTTGCAAAAAACAACACTTCTTACCTCCTTACCCCATGAAGCATGATAAGCACAAAGGTGTTCAATCAGCGGTGACAAAAAAGGATGCAACATACATGAAACATGAGTACTCCTAACCATCCGTCCATGGTAGAAAATCTGAAATGATACATAGGCAAAAATTGAAATACCTTCATACCGTGGACTGCCCATAACATTCAGAAATTCTGAGTCTAAATCAGCATTCCTTCTTGACATGATTTCCTTGCTGGATGGGATAATTTCTTCCTTGCATTCATTCCCAAGTTGTTGGTGCTTGTCTTGGGTAACTCTTGGCTTCTTGCTTGGGCTGAGATATCCATCAAACAAATTCCCTTTGTCTTCTATTAGGAACAATTCAGCCTCCTCATCTTGTTCTTTATGGGGAGTTTCCTTCCATCTCCATGGCCAACAAAAACTTCTTGTGGTATTTTCAACACAACCCCAAATTATTCTTCCAAACATAAGTATATCAAGTGGATGGCCAACCAAACTAAAAGAGGAGATAGTTACCTTATCATGCATACAGTTGACCTTGGAAAGAAGGTTATCTTTTGTCACTTCAATCTTGTTCCTTGTGCCTAAGGAGACATTTGTATCCAACTGATTTTGATGATCAACTCCATATGATGGTGAACCAAAGAGCAATAAATCTGAAATATATTTGTTCCCTAGGCTTCCAACAAGATTTTCATCCTCTTTTTCCTTCGTCTCTTTGATACTTGGAGCTCTCTTCCTTTGCACAACCTTCATGCCTTGCTCAAATGTACCTGGAATGTCCTTGTGGCTCTTACCCAAGTCCAATTGTTTATCTTTGGGCTCTTTATTGTCTGCTATCATAAACAGACCAGAAAGCTTGTTGTCCTTATATTTATTTGGACAAAGGTTTCCTTCCTCTTTTCCCACTTGTTCAAGCTTGAATTCATCATGTGTCAAACAAAAATTAGTGCTAACCAAACAATGATCCACTATTACCTCATACCGCTGAAATTCCTGAATAAGAATGGGAGTAAGGGCTACAACTTCATTCTTCCTTGGCTCGTGCTTCATTAGTTCATCAAACCCTTGTGTCACCAAGGTGTTGTTAGGATACCCATCCAAGAGATCAAGTGTGGCAAGAGGATTGGAGGTTTTTAACCCTCCCAAACGCTGCCCCTTCTCAATAACCAGCTGCTGCAATTTATCATCCATTTTCTTGTCCTTAGGGCAATAAGCATGCCCATCATCTCCCAGCGAACTTGGGGTTTTGGCCCCTTCTTCAACCAGCTCCATAGCCACTCCTTGCTTTGCCAACAAAATGGGGCTTTCTTCTACTAGGGTAGGGGTATTTTCCCCAAAACCCTTGTGCATGCCTTGAGGCTTGGACCAAGTTCCAATGCCCACTATTTTTGTTTCCAAATTTATGAATTCTAAAAATGTTAGGGCATCACGGATCTTCTCCGGAAGGGCTTGATATTCTTCAAAGCTAGTGGCCACCTTGTTGACCATTGAAACCATAGGCTCTTCCTTGAAAGTCCTTCCTCCTTATAGGCTTTGCATGGTGGAGGCAAGATAATCCAAGTTACCTGCTAGTCTTCCTTGAGCCTTCATCAATCTATCCATTAAAACCCTAGGTCTTAAGAATCAATGCTCTAATACCCACCGTAATGACCCTTTCGGGATCAAAAGGGAAAAAAATAGGAAATTAGCTCAAAACCAAAGATCTCTAAATCTGATTTTTATAATCAATAACTGAAATAAATCTAAAATCTGTAAACTACCAGGGCAGCGAACTGTTTATGGAATTCAAGTCCACTTTTAACCATGCAAATCAACAAATAATGCCACAAAATAATTAATCTATCCACGGCAATATTTATGGATCACAAATACATCAAAAGATGGATGAAATATCAAATTACACAGCTAGAATTAATTATTTAAAATCAGCAGCAAACTAGCCAAAACTGAGGGCTAGAAAAAATAGCAAATCCTTGCCAAAAATCACCAAAATGGAGATTCCGGCCTTATAAAATATGTCAAATGAGATTATGATCTGAAAATGCAACTTTATGTTCACCAAACCCTCAAAACCCTACTCAAGGTAGGTCGCTCCACTACAAAGAAACCAATAACAATCTGAAAATGATAGATATCTCCTTAAATTTGTCTTATACATCAATTCCATGTCAAGATGAAGGGTTTTCGTCCTTCACTCAACCTCTAGTAGGGTTTTTGTCCTTCACTCAACCTCTAGAAGGGTTTTCGTCCTTCTAGGCAAGCACACATGAGGGTTTTCGTCCCCAAGTGTAAGAACAAGGAGCTACTAGCTCACAATGCCCAAGTAAGATAAAATGTGCCAAAGTCTAACTGCAAATGATGCCTTAACTCTCCTTTTATAACCCTCCATTGACGCTAAAGCATTTAAAGATAAGGTCGACCCCTTAAAGAGGTTCTTTTCCTTCATTAGCTTCCATTAAATCATTAAAACCCAGTCGACCTGACATAAAAGACAAAACACTAAAAGAAAATATTAAAAACTAGTAGAAAACATATCATACGGAAGCTCAGAGTTCTTCTCCATCTTCTTCACTTCTTTGCCATGGAGAAGGAATGGCAAGAAGACCAAATATTAGCTTTCAAGTGGGAAAAAGGGACATTACAATCCCCCTCCCTTCTTGCACAAGAATAGGTTTCCTCACCATACATGTTCATTGGTAATTATGTCATTGAAGATTTACACATCATAAATGGCATATTAATGTAAGTGAAAAAAAAATCGTTAAAAAAATCATCAATTTCCAAAAACTTGCACAAATAAATTCTAAGTCAATCCATTTTTTTAAAGGAATGCAATCTACAATCACACACATTGCAAGTCATTCACCAATAAGCACTAAGTCTTATGAATTTCTGAATGCCATTCATACATCCTGAATTCAATTATCAATCATAAATTGCATAATCACATACCAAGTGAATCAATAAATAATCACGACACCTTTACAATCATCACAAAAATCATCGCCAAATCATGCAATCTATAATCATTTTTAAAAAAATCTCTAGGCAAAAACTTGCAACCCCATTCGCAAAAAACGTCCCAAACGTCTAAGCATGTCCTAGCTTGTTTTTTTGGTGAATACAGCCAAGGAAAATAATGGCCCCCCCCACGTACTCACTAAGGATGCAAAAATGATGGGGACTTCCCCTAACTTTAGGGAATCACCCGAGATTCCCGGGTGCTTCAAGACTTTGGGGACTCCAACGGGGATGCCATGAAGTCCCCGGGACGGCTAGGGGACAGCTAGGGGACATCCTGAAGTCCCCAAAGTCCCCGAAGTTTCATTGGCCAAACAAAAAAAAATATATGAAACATTTTGCATAAAGGGGTTATGACTTTGAAAATAGGAAAATGAAAACTAATCCTTTTCCCATGCAAACTTACCTTCCACAGACAATGGATTTTCTCCCTTATGTAGGTTCTAAAAGAAGATATTCTGAGGTCACTGTTATTTTACATTTTAAAGCCTTTCTTATACATAGCACATAGGGCTCAATAACATTGGATGTATGCATATTTTTGGATTTATTTAGTTTCAATATTTGTTTCATGCAAGTCTTTTTATTTCTTTTTGTATCATGTTGGGGTTTCTACACATGTTTTACTTGCATATATTAGGATGGGACTAGAGGCCAACTTTGTATTTAATTTTTCAGTATTTTTCAATTACCTTAGCCAGTTTTGTCTATGGATGGCTATTCATGTAGTTTGCATGGCCTCTACTGTTCCAAAAAGCTATTTTTTAAATCTGAGGATATAATCATGTAAGTGACATGATAAAGAGATGTTGGCATGTTACAGGCACCTTTGGTAACATTACTTGGCTATGATGCTGATATATTATAACTTTTTAGCATGTTTTTTCCTTTCCAGGTTTGGGGACCCATTGTATATTTTTAATATTTATATATTATTTTAATAGCCGTCCCCTCAAGATCCCCAAAATCTGGGAATTTTTTGTCGTCCCGGAAACCCTATCCCAGAGTCTTAGGTAACTATGATATATATATATATATATATATATATATATATATATCGAACAGTTTTTACCATCCACTGATATTGTCCAATCTGCCGATCGGCACTATCCTTGCATGCAGCAACAACTCAGGTCCTCAAATCACGGGCACTTTCATTAGGCACTAGTCCTAGCGAGCTTGAGGCTTCATGGGTCGGCAATTGAGCGGGAAATCTAATAGTGGGATCACTTATGACATACAAATGACCCACTTAGAATCATCTATGCTCGTCTAAACACTGTGAAGAGACCTTGGAGATCACTTTACAAAGAGGCAATACCTACACCCTCTCACCAATCTTCAATAGAGAAACCACTATATCAAGTATACGTCCTCCAATGGGGGCACTCTAATCTCCCTAACTCTCTGAGTTTTAGCCAATTACATCTTCCAAGTATCATGCATTCAACCCATTCACACAAAGTTGTAATCAAGTTCAGAAGTGACAGCACACTTCACCCAATCAAGCCATCAAGTGTCATAATCCGTTTGTTTTATCAAATGTCAATATTTTTTATATGGTTCATTTATTTCCAAAGTGTCTTATCATTATGGGTCGTCATGTAATCTACCCATGTTTTACTTGCAAATATTCATATGTGGATGTCCCTGAGGCATTCACAACTACACTGTGCATCAAACCTCGTGTCAACACCCCTAGCAGATACTACACAAGTGCCTCATCGTCCTTTTATACCAAATGTACATATATCATTTTCACATCACCTAGATTAGCAAAGGGGCTTACATATAGGTTCATTTCCTACATTTTAGGTCTTCGACACTTGGTACGCATCAATGGTCAACACTTCTTGACATACTTGGTCAGTACCGTACGGTTGACATATATCCCGACTCAAGTACCACACTGGACTTCCTTTAGTCTGGTCTTACCCAAAAATTGCAAAATTGCCTACCCAAAAATTGGAAATTTGCCAGCTATACTTACTCGAGACATCACCCTATCTATACAGAAACACCTCAACAAGCCTATACATGACATTTTCCATTTCATTTGATCTTTGATTCAACTGAACCCTTGGGCACTGCCAATCACCTTCGATAGTACCGTCCACTAGTACCTGTCTACCTTTGTCGGTATCATCCTTGCATGACGCAAAGCTCCTATCGTTTTCAAATCATGAATCACTTTCATTGAGAAGTAGCTTTGGCTTTTCAATTAAAGAAGAGTTGCCTAGCACCTATCACAAATGATGCATTTAGGTACACCTTATACTATCCAAACACTTGATAAACACCTTAGGAGATTTGTAGTTGTACGGGCCATATCTCAGGCTCTACTTGCCTGTTTTTCACTCCGTCTGCAGCATTGTTGTAATGTCCCTTTCTAGGGCTTAAACTGAAAAATAAGGGTTTGACCACATACCCTAAGAATCATATCTGAAAATACACCCACACCGAACTGAAAATAATCTGATTTTATAACAGCAGAACCCGCTATATTAGAAACCCTAGCAACAATCTGTAAATTATACTTTTAGGGTATCAAAATCAGCTTAGAACATTAATTAATATCCCCTTAGAGCAGCGAGTTGTACCAGCCCTTAGGAACAATCATTTTACATGCAATATGGACTGAAAATTAATCATAGAAATATCCCAAATACTCAATAAAACCAGCAAAAGATGAAATCTAGAGCAAATATGTATTTTATAAATTTATTTTAAGCGCAAATACAGCTGAAACTTCTAAAATTCATAACTCCATCAATACTTGGGGTTTCAACGTAAACTAAAGCTCAAAATGATCTTGAAAAGACCAGCTATCCAATAAAAGTGAAATCACAATTTTCTAACCATGAAAACCCATTGAAAAGATCCCGAAATCTCCAAATGGGTAGATCAAGCTGGAAATGAATGTTGCAACCCACAAAAGTGTGCCCTAGCTGAAGTAGGAGTGCCCTAAGAATGGATAAACACCTTGTTCCAAAAATTTGCCAATTAAGTCCACTCGCGACTCTCGTATGGAGCCACCAATGCAACAAATGAGGGTTTCCGTCCCAAAGTGTTGTGACTATTGATTTCGTCCTCAATAGGATCCAATGAGGGTTTTCATCCTCAAAGTTGAGCCACACCAAAGGTCTTTGTCTTCAGTGGAGAGTAGGGCATGCTGTGCACAAACCCAAGATATCAATCTTACAAATAAATATGCATAACCTTTCTTATGCCATTCGATCCACCTTTATATCCTTCTTTTTGACGCCAAGGATGAATTAGAAGCCACTGGTAGTTTTCATCAGTACCACAGATGAATGGTATTTTGATATAGCTTACTTTCTCACATATGGCGAATGTCCAAAGAATCTCACAGCTAAAGAAAAAAGAGCTATCAAATTAAGAGTTGCCAGGTACGTCATTTGGGACAACACCTTATTCAAGAAAGGTATTGATGGCATGTTCCTCAAATGTGTTGATAAGGAACAACAACCTAGGTTAAGGGAAGCCTTTCACAATCATGTTTGCGGTGGTCATTTCTCTAGACCAATGACAGCTCATAAGATTTTGCGAGGGCATTATTATTGGCCCACTATGTTTTCCAATGCCCAAAAATGGGTAGCCAAATGCGAAGCTTGTCAACAATTTGTTGGAAGACCTAAATTGGCAGCTTTGCCTTTAAAGCCAGTTGTTATTGAAGAACCCTTTCAACAATGGGGTTTAGATTTCATTGGGGTCTTGAACCCAAATTCTAGTGCTGGTCATACTCACGTGCTCACGGAAACTAACTACTTTACGAAGTGGGTAGAATCTATTCCAATGAAACAAACATCTAGTGCGGTAATTTGTGACTTCATCAAAGAGAATATATTGGTTTGTTACAGAATTCCACAAAAGATCGTGACGGACAACGCCACCAATTTCTCTTCTGCAAAGATGATAGGTTTTTGTTATGGGTATGGGGATATCTTTATCTCATTCATCAGATTACTACCCTTAAGGAAATGGTCAAGCAGAATCTAGTAACAAAAACATCATTACTATCGTGTGCAAGTTAGTCGAAGAAAATCAAAGAAATTAGTACAAAAAGTTATATGATGCATTGTGGGTTGACCGCATAACTCCCAAAAGAGCAATTGGAATGTCTCCATTCCAACTCTTGTATGGAACTGATGCTCAAATTCCCATTACATTGGAGTTACCAGTAACATTATGATCGGCTCAAGCAGTTGACGATGAATGCTTCACCAATGTGTTGGATAAAAGGATCATGTTCCTAAGCAAGCTTTAAGAATGGAGAAGTCAAGTGGTGAAGCATGATCGAGGAACACCAATCCAAGGTAAAGAAATTGTTCGACAGAAAAACTAAGGAGAGACAATTTCAAATCAATGACCTAGTTCTTCTATGGGACAAGAGGCATGAACCAAAAGGAAAACACAGGAAGTTTGATTCGTTGTGGCTAGGCCCTTTCAAAATCAGGCATTTTTGTGGAGATAGCACCTATTACTTGGCATATCCTAATGGAACTCATTTGCCTCTGCCCTACAGCGGGCAATATCTCAAGCACTATCAAAGTTGAAAACGGGTTGTCCCCCATATGTACATAGGTAATTAGGGTTTTGTTTGTTTCTTTTTCTTGTTTTTCAGTTTCCTCTGTTTTGTCGTCTCACTTTTTGTGCATCGTCTTTTTGGGATCATGTTCATTAAATTTTTGGGTCTGGGTCCATTGCTGCGTCCGTGAAGTCCTTGTCCCCAATAAGAGCCAGCTGTTATCAACTAATTTTGACTTTGCAAAATTACAATGTAAAAATTTATAAAAATTATTAAGTGTTTTTTCTCGTGTTTTATCACTCTCATCGTGATCATTTTATTCTCGTGATTGTTTTGGCCTTTGTTTCATCCATTTTGAATAAGTCCTCCCGTTATGTCATAAACCGCATTTTAATTAATTAATTAATATTTACCTTGTTATTTAATAAAATCAAATTTATTAAATTTTAGGGTTTTTTTTAATTAATAAATATTAATTTAATACTCATGAAAGTTGTTCGTCAAACTTGGAAGAAACTTTTCTTAATTTCCCCAATTGCCGTGAGCATTTAACTGCAGTGAGCAATTGTCGTGGGCAATTATTATTCCGCTTCCAATTGTCGTGGACATTTACAATTTTGCTTCCATCATCCAAGAAATTGGGAAGGAGACAATTACAAGAAGTTGCAGAAGCGGGAGAAATTGGGAAGAAGAAGAAGAAGCAAGGAAAATATTGCAGACATCCAAAGCCAGAAGAAGGAAAAGCTCATTCTACAGGCACTCCTAAGCTTTCACACGGAAACCTGACATGTGCATTAGCTAGAGCCAGTGACAACCTTGAGAGCTTCCAGGTAGTTGTCTCCATTTCGGAATCACAAGCTTACAAGAAGCCATCCTTCACCATTTGCTCAAGATGCATCCATTCTCTGTGCAGAGTGTATGATCTGTATGGCTGGGTGCTAAATCTAGTCTCAAGCTCAAAATAATGAAAAGAAGACTCAAGTTTGTAGAGTCTTTATATTCTCTGCATGTTCCGAACCTATTTTTATTAAATTTATTTCTTTTGTTTTATTGTGCCAGATTGGGCACATATACATGAAGCTCAAGCAAGAAAAGGAAATCATGCACCATAGTCTGAGAAAGCACATCCACGCATTTAAAGGAGATCCACCACACATGCATATCGTGAAGTTAGAAAGCCATTTTTTTTGGTTAGTCAAAAGAAGACAAGATCACATAGTCCATGCAGCCCAAGGAAGAAATATCATTGTTCAAGGACTCAAGGTCCAAAACATCAAGCAAAATGCCGAATAACAAAATCCCATGAAATGGCCAACCCATTGTTCACGCATAGGAAAAGAAGTCACACAGTTGCACAAGGTAATAAAGAAGTTATTCCACACATTTGACCATTGGTTCAAAGCCAATCCAATAGTGCATTTTATTAAGTAGCCACACATTCAAAGAAAGACATTCCAAGCATCTATCCAACGCCTTCATGGAGAAAGGGAGCAATTGTCCACACAAAGGAGGTAATAAACCACAGTCAAAAGAAGAGCAAAGAAGACCATTTTCCACGCATAGCAAGGATATCAGAGCACATGCATCGGTCAATGCATTCACAGGTCAAAATACCAAGAAGAAGTATCATGCACATACTGTAGGCACAGGTCAGAAATATCCCACGCGTGCATAGAGGTTTTTTTTAAAGAGAAAGCATTTAAGGACCACGCATGACCAAAGAGGAATCATGCATTTGGGTTTAAAGGCATGCTATCTCAAAGATCAAAGGAATGGTTTGCAAAGAAAGCCATGCATAGCTTAGCAAGACCAGATATTGTACGCATTTTGGAGGACAGCTTAGAAATATCAGCATATGCCGTCCTGGAAGAAAGAAATATTCAACGCATTTGCAAAGAGAAATTACTCCTCCACACATGCACAGGAATAAAAGCAACGTGTAGGAGGAAATGAACAAAATCAAGCATTCACAATCCCATGCCATTGGTAACATGAAGAGGTAAGAGAATTTAAGCCTCAGTTATGCATATGGCACAAACCATTGGACTAATGAAATGTGTCCAAAATCATTAGTAATTTAAACACAGTCATGAGATTTGAGCTAGTCTAAATAAATTTTGTTTGTTACCGTTTTGAAAAATTTGTAACTCAGAAATCGCTAAATTTCTTTTTAGTTTTTATTTAAAATAATAATAATAATAAAAAAGAGTCGTATTTTTCTTGCGGTCAACGGTGGTCCGGAGACTTAGACCTGACACTATTTCCAGTGTATGCTTCCTTTTGTCTTTCCACTTTAAAAATTCATAATAAGAGAACGCTCTAACAAATCGGCACTCAAGTATGCATATCGAGGATTAATTCCAACATCATCCTTAAGCTCAACATATGATAATATTTCAGATACTAATATGGGTCATGTGGATATGGTCCAATTTTGCGACAGGGTAAGGAGGGAAGGAAAAAATGTTTTCTCAAAAAGGCTCTATCGCTACGGCTTACCTCAAGCAACAGCATTTCCAGTGGCAATACAATGTCCCGAGTTTGTTCTGGCCTGTGCCAAACACTACGACCCTGGGTGTCGGGGAGTTTTTAACGACAGAAATTAACCCCTTATACTCAACTCTCCTGAGCATATGGAAGATATGTTAAAAGTGACACTTTATGAAGAAAATGTTGACATAATGCAAGAATCGGCACAACAATTATGGGATGAAAATCCCTTGAGATGGTAAAAAATGGTTCGTAAAAATGGTTAGTCAAACTGAGTTAGAACTCACACTTCACGGATGCCCAAAGAATGGTTTCGTGTGGAGTTTCATGAAGAAATAAGAGATATGATCACTCTCCTTAGCAAGGTTTTTGGTCTCCCTTCCGCCAAGAATTTCCATCCTTGGATGTACAAATTCATTTGTATCATTCTTGATGCGAAGATGTTCATTAATTGGGCAAGTATCATTAGCAACACTCTCCATAAGTAGTTGATTGAGGTAAAAATGACTGATCATTTTTGCATGACCTCATATTTGATCTATGTTGTAGCAAGGAGGAGGATATTTTCAGGGCTGACAACTAGAGGTACAATGGGTACTGGTAAAAATAGTGTTTTTCACTTTTACCCATAGCTTGAGTTCAAGAATGGTTCTCACCATTTCCGGAGGGTTAACGATGCCTTCCTTTTTTATATAATCCAGTCACTAGGGAGAAATCTAGAAGAAAGGTTTTCAAAGGATGCCAAAGCCGTAATAAAACAGTGGGGAACTTGGTATATCCAGTTTCCTTCTTACTCCTATATACGGGTTAGTGGATTTGTGGGAGCTCCTTACAAACTCCCTAAATATGTCAATGACAAATTGGCGTTGATGGAACTTTCACGTCAACTTTTCAAAGTCCATTGCCTACTTGTGGATAAACATAAAGGAGGCATTCATTTCCCGATTCAGATAGGGGAATACAAATTTCCAAGCTCCCGCAGTGTAGAACTGATGCAAAAATATTTTTCCCACATCACCATACATTCTTTCACAAGTAGGGCTTAGTTTGATATTAAAGGGTCCATGGAAAAATCCCTAAGAGCAAGATACAAGCACAAAGCAAGCATGGAAGACTATTAGGCTGAATGTGTAGATGATAGGGAGGTAAGACGATGACAATTTTCTCGTCTCACACTGGCTCAAATAGTAAATTATGGATTGAGAGATCCTCCTTTAACCCTTGCTGATAATGGAATTGATCTTATGGATCCTACCTATGATCATATTTTTTTCATTCCACTCCCTAGTATTGATTAGAGTAAAGGAGATGAAACTTCTCTAGATACCATAAATAAACCTATGTTGAGAAGAACTATGATTTGGTATGAGAACCAAATATCCAATCCTCTCCCATTTTAGGCACATATTTCTGAAATACAGAAAATACCAACGACTGGAGGACTCACACAGAAAAAAGGTGGTGCAAAATTCTTCACAGTAGTCTCCACCAACATCATCACATATCTCAGAGGAAAAGTCGGTGGTTACCCAAATCTGTCTCTAACAAAGGAGTACCTCAAAGGTCGGTAAAGAGTGTGCATCTTGGGGAAGGAAGAGAACATGTTTCAGGTATTTCTACCCCAAAATCATCTGTTCACATCACTGAGAGTTCCAATAGGCCCACTAAAGATCCAAGTCATCAATGTTAGACACCGAAGTCCAAACAAATCCCAGTGGTACAGATATCCAATTCTTCCGAGCATCAAGGTGATAGGAATATTTCACAAGAACATGAGGGTAATCAAGAATGTGTTGTAGATGCTACTTCACCAAGGATTGAGGCCACAGAACAATTGCCTAATGGTTTTAATCACGAAGAAAGTAAGGAGGTTATCCCTTCCAGTTCTCAACTATGTTGTGTCGAACTAATGAATGAAACACCTGCCTGGGTTGATTCCGAAATCAAAAAGAGGAAGAAATTGGTCAAAGTGGCCAACATTGATTTGGAAGCTCTTTCTGCCCTTTCCAATGAAGTTGTGCCCAAAAATCCTAAGGTCTTCTCCAGGGTAGTGATTGATGATAGCGGAGATAAATTTACAGAAATTATAGTTCCAACTACTGAAAAGGATCATGGGGACTTGACAATCACTAACTATGAAGTATCCAAAATAGCCCTTGGAAAGACCACTTTTGAAAGTGATGTTTCTATGGAAAAATATTCAATGAACAATGTGCTTAAAAGGTTGGAGAGATACAAATCTCAAATTTCCCAACTCAAAGAAGAGAAGAATCAGTTGATCTCATACGTTCAACATTTGATCAGCCCAATTGCATCTTCTTTTCCTATTCCAGAAACGGTGGCCATCCCAGATCAGAGAAATTCTCAATCAATCAAAGGATGTGATCACTCTAGGGCACACTCTAAGGTCTTGGGTTTCTAAGATAAAAAATGGTGGGTTGAGAACAATTGAAGAGGTGATAAAAATATCTGAGAATATTTATACCTACCTTGATCCTGTGTTTCCATTCAAGGAATGCCTCATTGTAGAACTAATATATATCAGATCTTTCCAAGTTTTCAGGATCTAGCCCACATGGAATCTACATTCTTAGCCTTGGAGGGTATACTTGAGCTTGATCATTGCATAACACGAATTCTATGGCTAAATCATGCTAAGTCCAGGAAAATGATTTTGAAAGACTTCGTAATTCAGTTTGTGTTAGTTAGATTTTCTATATAATTGAAAACCTAGGCAGTCATGAGATAAATCTCCCTCATTTACCGGTGAGGCTCCCGTGTAAGATCTTGTCGATTATATTTCATAATATATATTTGTTGGTTTTACTTTAACTGCGTAGCTCATGGACCATAGCTAGGCAATTTTGCAGGAAGTAAACAACTGTAAGAAATGTATATATGCGGAAGAGGGAAATAATTGAATGCGAGCAGAAAAGAAAGAAGATGTGTAGCCTAACCAATAGTTGACAGAATTGGTCACATGCACATAGACGAAACAAATAGATCTTGAAATACAGAATTCAAAGAAAAAGAAAATTTCAGATCCAGATCTAAGATAACACAGTTTATGCAAAGATCTAAAAAGAAATAAGAAACAAATGCACCGTTGACACAAAGTTCTCCAGAAATCTGCCTCCTCTCTATTCCTTAGCTTTCAGAAAGATATCAAGGGTTTGAGCTCAAAGTATGGAACACAAGAATGCTGATTACAAATTTTGATCCCTTAACCCGTAGGTTCTTCCTCCATTTATAGTGTATGGAGAGGAAATTACAAATAGGAAACTACTACTGAACTAGAACATGTGGAAGTTGTAACAGAAACAACTGGCAATCTTTCTCCTAGAATTCCTCTCTAAAGTGACATGCATCTGGAGATTAAGTCAAAGTTGTGCACGTCTGCCACTTATCTTAAAGAACTTTTTCGAATAACTTAAAGTAATGGCTTTTAAACCAATAACTTCAATCTTGAAATTTCATCTAGGAACATAAGAAATAAGAAAAGAAAGAAGAGAAATAAGAAAAGAAAGAAGAGAAGAAAGCAGATCTGCCAGCTGTAACACCCTATGCTTTCTTTTTGTTCTGATATAATTCAGCATTTTCCCATCTACTGCCAGCATCATGTATGCTAATTGCAATCACCACTGGTCGTGCCAGAATCTTCAAGCAATAATTAATGAATTGTGCATCCAATTTGATTATTGTCTTTCCTGCAGCATCTCGGATTGCTCTAGAAAGAGGATGATAAAACCTTGCACACTTCATAACAAAATCAAGCAATTAAGCTATGACCAAAACGCTGAAGCTTGAATAATCCCGCTACTTTTAATTGCTTGCATAAGAGATGATCTTCCAGCTTTGGATTTGTCAATTAAATCGATGATGGGTTCAGGGTCTATGTCTATATCATTGATTTCAGCAAATCTGGAAGCAATGCATGATTTTGTTGACCCCTTTCATCATGCTTCATCATGCCTGGAACAATCTTTGTCTGAGCTTTTTTTCTTTTAATTCTGCCAGAATCCTTTGTAATTGGATCAATTTGTGCAGATCCAGCAATTTCTTATGATTCGGAAGATATATTCAATGTATCTGACATTGATTTGGACTTCCTTTCACCAATATGAGCACCTGTGATGAATACCTGCAATTAATTCCGACAAATATGGAGTCCATGGCATGAATACTTGATTTTTATCAACAAAATCTGCATATAAAGTCTACTGTCCTAAAATTTAAGACTTTGCTTGCATGCAAAGCAAGCAAAAATATTATTTAATTCACCTGGGCACTTATACCAACATGCAGACACTTAGAATAACAAAAATCAAGCTATTCCAACCCTAGACGCCAAAATTGGAAGCTTCCCGGCAATGGAAAATACTCTTTAATGCAAAATCATCCTTCCCTTGGTGCCAAAACCTATCCGGGCTGCAAATTTCATTAAAAAGAATTAATTGTTTCTCCTTTATGGCGTCTCATGCTTATATAGTCATCTGCATGTTAATTTTAATAATTGTCTTTGCCTATTTTTGGCAATTTAATTAATTAAAAGCCATGCTTCTTCTTCCAATTTGGGAGCCCAAGTTTGCATGTTTCTGATTGCTTTTTAATGAATTTATTTTATTTATTTTTAGAATGCATCCTTGACTTCTCTTTAGCTCATCCACTTGCCTTGACTTTCCTTCTATTTATGGCGCCAAACTTAGCTAGAAATACCATTAATAAATATCATTAAATACATGAATTAATGTAAGGTGGGTCGCACTTTTTGGCAAGGGAAGTTGCTAAGAATAGGAAGTCAAAGTAATAGGAATTTCCACCCTGCAATGTAGCTCCAAAAATCCCATCTTCCACTTAAGTGATTTGACTTTCATAATGGGAATTTTCACCCTGCAATGCAGATAAGAAATTCCCGCATGCCTGCCACTTTTAAAATTCCCGTTGGCAGCTTAAGTGATTTTGACTTGATAGGAAAAAGTAACCTGCTAAGCAAGCAAGAAATTCCCGCCTGCCTGCCACTGCCAAAATTCCCACTGGCAGCTTAGATCTATTATCCCAAAAAGTGTGACTTGCCTAGGAGAGGCTTTTTCTGCTTAAATTCTTTTTTTTTTTTGTTAGAAGTCAGCACTCCATGATTAATTTCTTCCATTGTTGACGCCATAAATGACTTCCAGATGTTCCGGGCAATTAAACAAGCTTTACATAACAAAGAACGGATCAAGGGGAATTTAACAGACAGACCGCGGAGAAAACCGAAAACAAATGCAAAAAGAAATAAATAAATAAAATGAAAAACGTTGCCAGAAGTTGCAAACAATTGCTCTGAATTCATTTCTAGTGAAAACCCTATTGAAATGTGTGAATACTGGCATGAAAAACTTCAACAAGGTTCAACCGAAGCACAATTTACTTTAAACGGGACTTTATTTATTTAATAAATAATTATAAAATTCCCACAGACAACCTGGCGGAGGAATAAAATGAGTTTTAGCATCTGGGTATTTGTCGAAATTGGCTCATATGATTCACTGGGAATACCTTAAGGCAATGGAAATAACAGCAGGCAATAAAAACACAAAACGACCCATTATTTTAAAGAGAACGAAAAAATTAACAAGGGGTAGTCCCAAATTTCAGGGTGAAATCTCGGGGACACTAGTTTGACAATTTGTGCAATGAAGTTTATACCGCGCTCTCTTCCATTCAAGCCTTCATCAAAGAGATTCCTTGTACCTTCATCAATGAACACAACCAAAGGAATTTAGTACAGCATCTAGTGGAGCAATTCACGAAATTGCTACATGAAATTTACACTCTTATTGATAATTTTTCCACTTCTTCTATGGATCAATGTTTCAGGATCAAACACCTTTGTGAAGAAATCCAATCTAAAGTTGCAGACCTGTATACCATACCAGGTAAGATTCTTGAACTGCAAGTAGTTTGTGAGGCTTTTCTTCTTCCAAGTTGTTTTCCAAAGGAAGAAGAATGCACCAAAAATTGCAAAAGCTCAAATCTTTCAAATTGGCGAAGAATCGGGATCCTTGTTTCACCAACAGAATGATGGGATAATTCCTTATGTAATCTAACGGGTGGGAGAGTCCATTTCTCATACAGTTGAGATAGGCAGACCCCACTTTAATGGATAAGGCACTGGGTCTTGTTATATGTTTTAAAATGGTATTTCAAAGTGATGTTATTGTTGAACTCACTTTTGGAAGACTTTTGATAGCTTAAGTGGTTTCCAATTTTAAGTTATTTTTTAAAGTTCATGTGAACCCTAACTACTTTGTAACCAACTTTTGGGTTATAAAAGTAAGTTAGGGGCTCATTTGTAAGTGTGAATTTGAGAGAGAAGAAGAAAATACTTTTTTGTGTAAGCTTTGTTTCAAGAAAGAAACTGTGTTCTTTTGTGAAGACATTTTGGAGTTAATGAAATATGAACTTTGTGTCTCATTCATTATCTCTTGTAGGATTTGATGTTCTTATGTTCATTAGATGTTAGTGTTTAAATCTTGCATGCGAATATTGTCTTTGATCTTATTGTCAACGCTGTTGATTTGTTGTTCTTGTTCACAATGATCAAGCTCTAATATTTACTTGCTCATGTGTGTTCCCTTTCACTTATTCTTGTTTAGCTGATTCAAACTCTGTTTCATTTGAGTTAGTTGTTCATTGTCCTGCTTCTTCTCTATACAATATTAGGCTCTGTTTTTACCTAACTATTGTATGCTCCTTCCATCCATTTCTTTCCTTCATTTCATTATGTTTCCTTCATTCACACTTATTTCCATTTTATGTCCCAAAACACCCCCCACATGCAATTTTGAATGTATAGATGTAAATATAGTTTTGGTTTTCAATAAAGGCAACCTCACCTTCAATGAGGAGGGACTTTGTCCCCTGACTGTTGCATGTCATTTGCATGCGTGCAAATCCATTTGCTAACAAAGCCCAATACACTTTTTAATCTTGCCTTAAAAAGACCGACCTCATAAGAGTATTTTAAAACTTTTTTTATTAAATAATAATATGTTGTCCCAAAATAAGAATTGATTGGGCCCAACTTAAAATATTTTTAATTATTTTTAATTTACAAAATGTGACATTACAATTGTGATCATGTTTCTCATCATTTCCACATTGATACATCACTAACTTGCATTGCACTTATTCTTCAACTCTACACATGTATTTATCTTATTACTCAAGTTATTAGCTCTATTTGCACACTTACAATGTATTGCCTATCATTAGCTCTTTCACACGTACTCAAAAATTCTCATTACACACTCTACAATTCCTATCTACTGCACTGCAATATCTCTCAATCTTGCTCATTTTCTTCACTTTCACCTCAAGCAAATCATGTTTTACACTCTTCCTTTCGTCAAAAGGAGGCAAATATATGGGGCTGACTATGCAAGGTCAACCCCCCTCCATCTTGTTCAACCACAAATCACTAAGCAAGTACAATGGGTTAGTTATGCGAGTTGGTTATGCAAGGTCAATTTTTTCTTACCCAATGCAATGTAATCTCAACACCCAAGTGGTCACTTGCGATTACCCAAACATACTAAGCACCAAATGCCATTGTATTTATTATGAATACAGGAGGCAATCTGCAAATATCCAAATATAGTACAAGCACCCATATCACAATATGCACCCGTATAATGCATGGTGGGGGGAATGAGATGTCATTCCCTTTCACCTTATAGGAATTTTTAGCAACTTTTGAGACCTAGATCCATCTGTAGCGGTGTGGTCCCATCATTGGGGAGCATTATTGGGGGCAAGCTAAGTAGCCTTGTGACACTCTTCCCTATGTGTCAAGAGCACCCAAGTCCCATGTCATTGCAAAATCAAGCACTTTGTTGGGGATTTGATCACCCCCCAACTCTACAAATCCGCCAAGTTTGAATCTCCATGTTTGCAAACACTGCTCTACGCAACTACGATATCCCCTTTTGATGCCTACAACACATTTCTCCCTTATCTCTATATGGGTCACCCAATGACTCACATTGTTTTCCACGATTTGTTTTGTGCGAGGGTTGCTGATGCATTCTCCTCCTAAACGGGTGTCTTACGTGGCCTCTTAGGATGGGGTAATGATCGGATTTGGTCATGTGGGCTAGACCACAACATTTGAGAGATGTTGTTATTAGCCTTAGTACCCATACTTACCTCGTTTCTCCTCTTTGTTCACACATTGCACTCATTATGTCAATTTGTCCCATTATGTCCACTTACTTCCTCGTGTTGCACATTATTATACCTGTTTTCGGTCACCTTGAGCCTTCATTTATCCTCACTTATCTCTTGGTCTCCATTCCTTGTGATTTTCACCCCTTGACCTTAGGGTTTCCCCTAAGGCCGACACCATTGCCCATGGGTGATGGTGTCTGGTTTAGTTTTACCATGGTCAATGTCATTGCCCATGGGTGATGGCATCAAGTATATATACCCCATTTCCTTTTTGTTATTTTCACCAGTTACACTACAACTACTTTGTTATCACTTACTTATCTACTCTAACTCTCACTATTTCACACTTATTGGTTGACTTTGGAATTTTGGAGTTTACCTCTTTTGCATTTGAGTCACCATAGTGAGATAGGACTGGAGATTTTGTTGAGCTTTCCCCCTTCTCCACCCATAGCAATTCTTTCTCGATGCGGTTTCTAGGGAGGATTATACATCAGCGGTCACACATGCTACAGGTAAGTATCTCTAACCCTCTTTAGTCTCTTATTTTGTATGTGCTTGTATGTTGGTCATTCACTGTTATAGATTAGAGTAGATGTATGTTTTCTTTGATTTATTGTGTTGTCTTATTGTTATTATGCCACTTGGCTTTATCGATCTCTTGGTTATCTCTCTTCTGATTCAGAATCCTAGTAGGATACCTATCTTTATCTTGGTTGTAGACCTTGGAACCCTATAGTTATCCTAAGGCTAGGGCTAATATCCTCTAGATATACGACTTCAACACTCCTTGAGCACCTTTGTATCTGCACAGTGTGTCTAGTCTTAGATTGGATCCCTACATTTAAGAACCCAATTGAGGCCCTCTCTTTTACCCGTCATACACTCTAGTGAATTGTCATGAAACTTACTCTTCCGATGTAAAGTCCCCATTCCTACACCAGAGGCCTAGAGGCTTATTTTCGTCTTAGCTTTGGTCATACCCAAGAGGCTAGAGACGTTGGAGGCTATTGAGTATGGGTTTCTTTTGTTACCACCTTAACTTTATGTTAGATTTTGTCATTGACTTAAGTGATGGGCGACTAGGTGGTGCTTTATGTTCTATTTCTTCATTGGGACAACTTAAGCGTTTTTTTAGCATGTGCTCAATAAAGTCACATAAGTTATATTTAAGCGTATGGAAAATTTCCAAAGGGGGCAATTAGGGTTTATTGGAGGAAAAAAAGTTACATATATCCCTTTGAGGTCTTTTTGAGGTCATTCACACATTCAACTATTTCCAGTTATTGCTATTTTTAGCCTTTTTGCTTGTGGAAGTCGGATTTTGCAGGATCCCTAGCTTCGGTGGTGAGAGATCCATCCCTAGCTAGTAGAGCATTCTTCAATGAGGATTTCCAATCCATATCCCTAGCTTGTTGTTAGCGCGGTTTAGATTTTTGGATTAAATTTGGAGCATTAATCAGAGATTCAGATTCAAAGGAGGGCAACCATTCTTCAACAAGGGTTTCATTTATTTTCAGATTTGGGGTTGTTAGGTGTCTCCCACAAGTGGAGTGACCTACCTGGGAAATTCGGGAAGCATTTTGAAGGGGTTCTGTGACCCGTTTTCGGAGATTTCTGATCTGCAGATTGTTGTCATAATGATGCCAAAGAAAAGTGTTCCAATCATTTTCTATTGATATTCTGGAGTTTACGGTCAGCTATACTTTTTCCTCATTTTCTGTCATAAAATTAATAAAATAAATTCAGCGTTGAACATTAAAAATTATTTCTCAGTTGTTTATTGTTCTCTATATTTTTCTGCATCTTTTGATGCTTATGGGTATCGCAGGAAGTGGTTATTTTGGAAGATATAAATTATTTTTTAGATTTTTGTACCTTGCTGTCCTGGAAAAATCAGAATTACAATTTGTGGGTTTTGATAAATTTCCGAGTTTTAATGTGATATCCTAAAAGGGATATTTCATCTGATTGAGTCATCTTCACATTGAGTACACTTTAATCGAATCTATTGCTTTTCTCAACCACAAGCTGCCCTAGGTTTCAGATTTATCAATATTTCAAGTTTTTATTCAGATTTCCATCTATTGCAGACCCTAAATTGTGATTTTCACAATTTCCCCTAAGGTCTCAAGGTCGGTCTTTCCTTGTTGGGTCTTTTTCTAGAGCTCCTTTTTGGCCAAATCACCTTTCGTTTCATATCTTGTGATTAACAACTCTATTTTAAAATCCCTCGGAGGTTTTTCTTTAATTTTATAATTTAAACAAAAACCTCTTTTTGTTGGCATAAATATTAGCACAATTTTTGGAAATTCAAATTTACCATTTTTAGCAATAAGAGCATAATTAGAAATATCTTCACTTTTTGGAAAATTCCTTGGAGGTTTTTATTCCACAGATTAATGTGAAAATATCTCTTTTTGTTTCAATAAATTCACTTTTTATTTCCATAAATGGTCATTTTTGTAATCTGACAACGGTCGTCTTTTATTAAAACATCACCTTTTCGCCCACCTTCATTACTAATCTTGGGATTAATATTATCCATCTCCAATAATCAAATTTTTGGTTCTATACTCACTGATCCTATGACATATTGATTGGCCTCGCTTCATTCAAATTTTACATTAATCTTATTTTTGTATTTACTTCCTACACCATCAGCCCTTATATAAGTCCCCTTACACAGCCAATCCCGCATGTATATCTAATCTTCTTGACCTTATGCAATCGGCCCCTATGCGCACACTTGCATGGCTGATCCCGCCAAGTTATTTCTCCTACCGCACATATCCATATCTCTAACACCGTCGGCCCCTGTACATCTCTGTACGGCCGATCCTGTTAGGATTTTGGGGCAAAATCTAACTTTTAAAGCCATATCCAAATTTTCCTCATGTCTCCTCTTAGGATTGTTGGATTAATTGTCATAGATGTCAAAGGAATTTGCCATCAAAGGAAATCATTATCAGTTCGTTGAAGGCCAGAGGCCACTAATCGCCATCTAAACAAAATCAGTGGCCAGATCGCACCATTATTGAAGGGCAGATCGCACCATTCCAAGGCATTAAAGACAAGTTTATGATCATTGAAGAATGTTGGTCGACCCCCCTTTATTTTGGTGTTCCTCACCAAGGTGTCCCTCCTTGAAATTTGCAAAATAAAATTAGTTTAATATTAAAATTATAGGCCGACCCATGTTTAGCGCCCAAGAAAATAATATATACAAGTCGTATCCCTTGGGAGAAATCACACCCCTTCAAAGTGACATGAGAAGGTATAAAAGGAGATGTAATTGAAAAGAAAGCGTGTGAGATATAAGGAAGATATATCATTCAAACTCAAGCAGATTACTGAAGAAGAGAAAAATAAAAGATCATTCAAGGCAATTTTTTGTGAAGGAGATCTATTTAATTGTCATCCATTGAAGAAGTTCATTTGGGAGGTTGGTGATTTCTAAGAGAAGAGATTAGTATCTCTTGTTAAGTTGGTGTTTAGAAGTGGGGATTGGTGTCTCCATTAAGTTGGTACCTACAAATCGCTTAGCGGTGGAGATTTGGGTCCTCCAGTAGGTTAGTGCCTACAAATTTTGTAAAAGTATTTTATTTTAAGGCTCGATTTGGACAGTACATCCAAGAAGCTTCTCTTTGTGGTTTTATTCCCAAAAAGGGTTTCCACGTAAATCTTGTGTTTCATAATTGATTCACCCCCCTCCTCAGTATAAGTGTGTGTTCATCAAGGATTTTCCTTTCCAGTCTCAATCCACTCCAGTTTCCTATGGGTTGTTCTTTCACTCTTTCTTCTATGCCAGATAGTGTCATTGCACAACCACCACTGCCTGAACCCATTCTCACTTCCACCAGTATCAACCCCATTAATCAATATGACAAGACATATTCTTCTCCTCCTAATGCCATTGGCCTACGTCTCAGAGCTTGAACAATGTCGTTTGAGCCCATCCAGACTGACAACATCGTCCACCCTATACCTAAAAGGTCGATCATGTCTAAAACAGATCCTTCTCCTCCCATTGGCCCTTGTGTTCTAGCAGGGTCGATCCCGTCGAAGCCTAATCTTAAAATTAACTGCAATGTGGTAGAAATTCAACAAATCAATCTTAGAAACACCATCAAAAATATAAACAATATGAATTCTACACACCTGGCAAAGAAAGGGAACTAATCAAAGTTTCTCAAGGTATATGTCCCATGGAAGAGACAACCCTCAAACCTCACTCAAAACCTATCAGTCATGATAAGCCTCCTACAAATGGTGCAACCCCCAATTAGTTATCACAAACTCCATTACAAAACAGTAATACAAAGGCTTCTTCCTCTCATGCCCCTAATCCACTACTTGATCCTAATCTCATGTTTATCAAGTTGTTGGATCAAATGGCCACTATGCAATCTTCTACCACATCTAACATTAAATTAACTTTTACAAATGGTTTCTCGGCCAACACAAGTCCTTACCGGTCTTAATCAACCTTTAATACCTCTTTTGCCTTTGGATGCTCATGGGAACCCCATCCCTCATCCAATCCGTAATAAGGCTCTTCAAACATTGGAAAATGAACCCCTATCACTTTACATAGCTTTTATGGATATAGGAGGGATATCTCCTACCATCTCTTATAATGGGTCAATAGATCCAACCTCCTACCTTAAGAATTTTTAAAACATTTATAAGGAGTGGATCCAAACCAATACCTATGCTACAACCAAACTCCTTGCAAAAACCTTTGTGGGAGATGCTTTAGAATGGTACAATCAGCTCCCTTCAAATTTTATTATCAATTTAGAGAGCTTAGTTCAAGCTTTAGTGAAGGAGTTTCAACAACATCACCTTCCTGAAAACACCGTTCAAAACTTCATTAACTTGAAACGGTCTCCTAACAAATCAAGCCAACCAGTATCTTGATAATCAAAATCTTTTCCAAATCTTCCTTAAGGCCCTTGTTTCTAATCTCCAATATAAGGTTTGATCATTCTCTCCCACCACGTGGGAAGAGGCTCTCAAACAAGCGAAGCGGCAGGATTACCTTATGCGTGAATTCCAACCACCACCTAAGTCTTCTAATGCCCTCAAATCAATGTCTAATGCCATTGACCCTCAAGCCCTTTCTAAAGGCAAATCTATCACACATTCCTCTTCAAACAATGATAGCCAAAGTGTTATTTCTCATAATCCACACCACCAGCCTTTATCGCATGGTGAGCTATTACAAGTTCTCCCCATGCCTTGCATTTTACCTCCTACCAAGCAACCAGCTTCCTACAATCCTGACCTCTTTTGTTGGTGGCACAATAGGTCAATATGTTTAAAGTCAATTATCAACATAAGCTCACACATAAGGACCCCATCTACAAAACCAAAAATCCTTCCCCTAATGACCAAAAGCTCATTGATACTTCTCAAGAGCAACCTAATGATGAGTCTGCTCCCTCGATCGAGCCTCATCCCAAAGCCACACAAGAGAACCTCTCTACGGAATCTATTCCGCCATCCTCAAATAAGGTTGCTCAACCATACAAGCCTCGTCCAACCATGAATCCCTTCTCTTCTCATCCTTCAAAATACCATTACAACGCCTAACTTGGGCCATAATGGAATTTCTTGGATGAGCTCAATTCCATGACTTGCAAAATCCCTTTTTGATCGAACTTATGCACACTTCTCCACAACATCAAAAATTCCTCATACAACAACTCCATCGCTTGGAGGATGCCTTCAATGAGGTGGAGGAACCCCCCTCTATCCCACCTTCCCTTAATCTCCAAATCCATAATATTGAAGCTATCATTCTCTCTAAAAATTCCAAATCGACATGATCATTGATGAAGTATTGTTCCATGTCGATGATCCTCCACTCCTTATCAGTGTCATCATTCACGATGCGCAAGTAAGACGAGTCATGGTGGATGAAGGCTTTGGAAGCTTGCTTATCTCTCATCAAAAACCTCGGCTTTTGTGTTGATAACCTTAGGTACACCCGACTCACTTGTCGTGGTTGATTTTTTATTTTTAAATCAAAAATTCAACTCTCAGAAGTCTTCAAAGAATAACATCTCTTTAACAACATTCATTGCTATATATTAGAGTAGATTTTTGTTTGTTTTGATCTATTTCTTTGACTTATTGTTATTGCGCCTCTTGGCTTTATCCACCTCTTGGTTACCTCTTTTCGATTTCAAAATCCTAGTAGGATACATATTTTTATCTTGGTTGTAGACCTGAGAAACCTATAGCTTTGTTAGGGCTAGAGCTAGGGCTATTATCCTACTAGATTTACAACTTTAGTGCTCTTTGAGTGCCTTTGATCTGCACAGTGTGGCCGGTCTTAGATTGGATCCCTACATTTGCGAGCGCATTCGGGAACCTCTCTTTTACCTTTCATACGCAAATCACAAACAAAAAAGAAATGATATAATCCTTTAGCACACCCTCTATCCTACTTGAAAGCTGAAATTCCACAGTTGGCCTCATTACAAAGCTTGAGTTCCTTTGGGATGTGTTGATGTACCAAAATGACACAACAATAAGAAGAAATGATAGGCTCTTATGTCCTACTCATTTTAGGACCTCTTAAAACATGATTCAGTGCATGAGTTGCAAGGCATTGGTTATTTAGACCAATAGTAAAGATGTTTGCTGGATTGTTAGCCCTTCTAGCGCCACTCCTACAATTTTTTCACCTAACTTATCTTGGAAGGGCTTCTTTAAACTAATTTAATCTAAGGGGGATGCTCAAATCAACCAAAAAAGAAAAAGGAGCAGAGAGAAGAAATTTGCTAAGACAAATGCATTTAGGATTTTTAGTGCATGATTATGGAAATAGCGTGCTTTCCTTGTGAAACCAACAACATAAAACTCAGTTACCACTCAATTTTAATGTCACTGATGCATAAATTCAAAGGAATAAAAAATGCAAATCAAATTCACCATATCAATTGCTGAATGCACATTCAAATGATAAATTTAGCCTACAAAAAGATGTAGTAATTGAATCTAAACTTGCAAATACACAATTTAAACAAATTACTGAAGGAAAATTAACTTGTGATACATCAAGCACTGAATCTTATAAAAACATAAGGTCTAAAGCAGGAATGGGAAAATGTAAATCAAACAAATTCAGCTTGCACGAGTTAATTTTAAATTGGCTCGCATTCATTTATCCAATGACATCCCCTTTTTTTTAAAATGGCAGTAGACATACTTATACAATTTTTGGGCCTTCACTTTGCCGCTCGGTTCAAGCAATGATTACAAAAGATCAAGGAATATTACAACTAGTTGGTCGTTCAAGAAATATCCTAACTGAATCAAAATGCAAAAAGTTCATGAAAATGACAATCCTCGTGATATTGCAAAGGTTTTGCCCAAATTTTAATGCCAAATGCTTGCAAATGGTGGAAATGAGGGTCTAGGCTGTTACGGATGCTACTTTGATGCTTGCATTGATGAAATTGCAAGGGAAATGGAAGAATATCCATTTCTGGGAAACAAACATTTTGTCTCTTCTGCAAACGTCACTATCATCCTTTTTCGCCATGGAAATGGTTGATAGGCACCCTCAAATCATTCAGATCCTTCTAGAAGAGGCAGAGTCTAAACACAAAATGAGAAATGCAATAAATCCGTCTACAAATTCGCGAATTCATTCTTTGTATTTTGTTGTGCCAGTCAAATTTAATGGCATGGATCTATTTTTCGCGGCTGAAACATGGCCTATCGCCATTTGATTTGGGCAAAAAAGGGTGATTCATAAATTGCAATCCGAAGGTGTCATGAGTCTTCATTTTATTGGTTATGGGTGCGATCATGTTTTTCTTTGCTACGCAGGCTAGGATTTCACTTTCTTTGTTATGCGGCTTTTAGTGTTACGCGGATTTTAGTGTTGCACGGCTTTTCTTTGTATTGCTTTCCGTGAAACACTGCAATTTGTTCCATCTCTACCAAACGCTGCTTTGCGACTTCCACGGCTTCCAATATTGCATGCACTTAGTCTTTTGATGCCCCGCACTTAGCTATTGCTTCATTTCATGCCACGAAAGGTCATATTCCTCCTCTTTAACCTTCAACAATGTTTCCTTTGTTCCGTGGGCTAAGTGAACCCGTAGAACACTAAGCCTCTAGAAACCTAAGGAACACGGTCTTTGTTCGGCGGCTTCCAAACTAAGTTCCACTAAACTCCTTTCCTCTACTCCACACCTCAACTACAATTTTGCATCTTGTTTAGCGGCTTTTAATCTATTGGATACTAAAATTTTCACACCAACGGCATATTGTATTTGCTTCGATCTGCCACAAATACCATTTCTGACCTCCACGGCTTCTAAATTTGCTCAACATGCCAAGGACTGAGTTTTGGACTTCCACGGCTTCCCGTGGCTATCTAACTTGGCTTCAATTTGTGGCACATGGAGTTTCCAACGTCCGCCAAAGGCTAAGTCCTTCAATGATTCCATCAAAGACTAAGTTCTTGGTTACTGCCATGTTCCCTCCACCACTAAACATTGTTTTGGATGTCGGCTTTTGGGAGAAGGGATGGAACGTTCCAGTTGTTCCTCGGGATTCTGACATAAACGATTAAGGGGAGGAGAATCGGTAAAGTTTTGGAACACTGGAACAGTTCAAGCTAGGTCTTTTTTTTCCGATATGACCGACTAAGGCAAGGAGTTTGGAAAAGCGGTGATTACAGGGAACTAAGGTAAGGATAGAATAGTTCCCAAAGTTCCACAAATGCCCAACATAACCGATTAAGGGGGACTTAGACAAATTTAAAGGTTTTGAAATGGAAAAATGGTGCAATGGAGGAAGTGGGGAAGCAGGGAAGAGAGGGAAACGAGAAATAGGTCCACCAGTTCTACAAAACTCCGATTCAACTGACCAAAGAAGGATCAAGGCTCGATAATGACTAAGTCCACTAATGTAACCTTGCAAAATGACAGGCCAAGGAAGGAAAGTTAGAAAACTAGCCTAAAACCCAAATTCGAAGCATGACAAGATGAGAAGGGCATGAAACAAGCATGGAAACTTTAGCAAAGAATCTGCAAAACAAGTTAGCAGAGAAAATAAGCCTTCAACCAAGAAAATTGTCCCTCAACCTGCAAATTATCATTGAAATATATATATATATATATATATATATTGTCTATGTTTCCTTTTATTCCACTATATTGCAAATTGATAAAGAGGGTCCCCATGAAGTTTTAACCATTAAAACCAGATGGGGTGAGTTATGCAATAACAGGATGCGGTAGGTTTTTCTGATTGGAATAGGAGGTCACGTACCTCTCATTCATTGCCCCTACCTTTTCATGTCAATACCTAATCCTCGTAGTAGGCCTAAAGCTCTTTAAGTGGGGTCCTAAGGAATAAATAAAACATCATGAGAAGGTAGGTTAAATCATATCCTATCAGAGCATCTCATAGTTGACATGGTATATATTTATACTTCACTAGTTTGCCTTCACCAATACCGATGTATTCAAGTTCTAAACTCCTCAATGTCGAAAATTCCTAGTCTTGTTGATCTGATTAGCATTTATTGATTCCAATAAAGAACTTTTTTTCACCTTGGTGTCACCCATTTTTCCTCCCTCTACATCATTATATCCCCTTGTCGAACAGGCTAGATTCTAAGTCTTCCCCATCTTCTTTATACCTTTTCTCCATCTCTTTATAGACTGATTAGCACTGTGACAGGCATTAAGGTTTAAGGACATTCCCTTATACCATCACTACTTAGTTTCTTCTACATCTCTTAACTTTCACGATGTTCTCTCGATCATTGATATCTTCTCTCTCGGATTTATCCTAGCTGCCTTACGGATTTTGAGTGTTGCATCCTAGTGACCTACTTATATACAGGTTTGTTGGTTCGGTTGATTCTTTTTTCCGCTAACACCTTACATCTTATTTATTTACAGGCTAGTAAGTATGATGCTTTCAGCTACCCCTTTACATCTTATACTATCTATTTACAATCCTCAAGCCTATTAGTTCAGTTGATTCTTTTTCCTGACTAACAACTTACATCCTATATATTTATACAGGTCAGTTAGTCTAACGTTCTCATACACCCCCTTTACATCCTATGTCACCTATTTATGATACTCAGGCCTGTTAGTCCGGTTGATTCATTTTCCTGGCTAACACTTTACATCCTACTTATATACATAGGCCGCTTAGTACCACTATCTCAACTACCCCTTTACATATTGTCTATTACAACCCAGTTAGTACGAATTTTATGGCTACCCCTTTACATCCTATATCTCCTCTAGGCCTGTTAGATTGATTGATTGGTTTTCCTACTAACACCTTATTATCCCGTAGGAGAATTTGTATACCCGTTTATCATCTACCTACCAACGCTTGAATTGATTTTCCTCTCCTTGTTAGTATTGTATCTTTAGGGTTCCATAGTAGACCTGCCCTGTCATGGTCGAGATGAGAGGTAACATACTCCCCCTAGTTGGGGAAAGGTAGGTATGAGGTAGGTATATTGCATATGGGTTAAGTTCATATTATTATCACTTATGCTGCTATTTTATTTCAGTCATTTTGATTTCGGTTTTGCATTTTTTTTCCCAAAGACCATCTCATGTACACATTTTGTGAACCACAATGCACTTTGGTTGGGCCATATGTATACACTTTATTGTTCACTCTAACTTTTTCTCTTCACAGGGACTATTGGTGAATTAATTTTCCCATAGTGATGTCCTCAATGATATTGCCAAGAGCGGGGATAACCAGAAATAGTTATATTGGTTGATGAGTGGTGGAACTTGTGAGAGATCTTTGATTTGAAGTCAATGTTACAGTACCTTAGATTCCTTAACTCTTACATTCATCCGTTTACAGTCGCCAAATGACATCACCTTGTTATCCCATTATGCTTGCTCCATTTACAGCACACTTACACCTTCATCTTCCTCCATTCCCCGAGACCTTATAGGACCCTATGATGAGGCATTACCTAGAGCCAAGGGCATTGACCACAATTGATACTGTCTAGATTTCATTTCTTACAGCTGACTGCATTGAACACAATCAATGTCGTTGGCTAAACTATAATGCATAATCATGTCCCCTATTTACACGAGGCTTTTGAGTGCTTTTCTCATCACATCGTCATCAGTCATTGAATTTACTTGCACTCGCAAATCTGCTCCTATATATCTTAAAGGTCTTGAAGTGAGTCTTGGAGCATTGGGTCCTTAGGATTCTCGAGCATAGGAGCTGCACTTACCATGGTCTGCCCAACCCGTGAAGTCTTTGAAGTCACCAATAAAAAGTTCTCTTCGGTCTTCTTCTATTCGCTTTGAAGTCTTTCATAAGATGTTGCTAGCCCTAGGGGAAGCTAATGCGTCAATGGTGTTTGCACAAAGGTGAGTATCTCTAACCTCTCATTTCTTTTATGTTTTTGCCTATTTGATTGATTGTTTGATTAGTCATGCATAGGTTAGAATAGAGTAGCATTTTCTTAATCTATTGCATTATTATCTATCGGTCCTTACCTTATAATCCACCCTTCAGTATTTACAACATATTGATCCTTAAAACCCATGTTTACAATCCTAGCTTAAGTATCTCTATCTTTTTTACAACCTCATACAATCAATCTACAATTAGTATTCTAGTAATACCTCGCCCCTATCCTAAAATTAGGTGCTTGAACCCTGCATCTTAGATAGAGTGTGGACTATCGCCTTCTAGATCTACAACATTAACACTTTACAACCCTCTTGTGTGTGGCCTTAGAAAGGTCCCCTCATTATCCTAATCTACATTATCAAGAAGAAAAAAAGGATATTATATTAGACAATTCTTAGCTTGCATAGAGACAATTTTGCCTATTTGCACCACAGATTGCTTAGGGTCTCTCCCCTTGGTCTCGGAAAGATGAAAGAAGTAAAGGGTAGACCAACTCTCTTATTTGTTTGTCTTGAATTTAACGCAATTTGTGAAGAGATTCTACTTGCTACAACGACCCATTCTTTGTCTCTCTTCACCTAATCCCCAAGGTGCAAATTCAAGCACTAACAAATTGACACCGTTGTTGGGGAGTATTTTGTTCACTAGTTCATTCACTTTACTTCTTGCCTTTACAGTCCATTGCCGAGGCTCTCTGTGCTTAATTCCATTTTGTGAGATTCTTGGTCTTTATTTTCAAGTCTTTACTCCATTAGTCTGTTTACATTGTGGATTGGCTGATTTGTTTGCCAACAAATTGGCACCATTGTTGGGGATGCACCGATTTTGGCTTCATTTATCAGTTTTCATACCCTAGTCTTTTCATTCTGATTTGAGTTACTTTTTAATTTCAATCACTATATTGTGTTGTACTTTGTATAAAAAGCTCAAATCTTGTTGTAATCAGATTCGTAATCCATAGTGCATCTCCAATTCTAATCTTCCTTGAGAAGTGGTGATTCTCTTTGTTGTTGTGGATCAGTATTATTGAATTGTGCATTTTCTTGTTGATTATCAATTGTGTTCTGAAGTTTGGCAAAAGAATTCAGAACCTTGTGCTCTCATTTTCCTTGGCAACTCCAATTTGTGGATCACTCAGATTTGGTGTGGATTTAAATCAGTTATTCAGTGGTTTTCAATACAGTAGTTGAGTGTGCTCAGTCCAGATTTGAGGTGACACAGAGATGGTTTCCTTTGCTCAGTGTGTTGCGGATTCAAATAACTCTTGTGCTCAGTATATTGGCTTTGTGAATTCAAGTTATTCATATCAGCATTGTAGAGGTTCAGTGGCTCCTTCTTGTTCTTTAAAGGCACCTGTTTATAGACTCTCGTTTATCAATCAAAGATATCAGCCTGTTGATGTGGCTAGCTTTCATGATTTTTCAGCTTCTTTCCCCAAATTCATTAGGAAAGTGATGCCCAAGTTCAATGGAAACTGTGGAGTTAAGGGAGAGAGACACATAGAAGCTTTTATTAACTTGATTGATGACTTTGAGTTGGATAATAAAGGTGTTGTGATCAAATTTTTCATTCAAAGTTTAGATGGGGATGCCCATGAATGGCTTCATGAGCTTTCTAATAAAATTAGACTCTTGGGATAAATTTAAACATCTCTTCATTGATCGGTAAGGTGACAAAGTAGAATCCTCTTTTCTTTCGCATTGTTTTTATAATATTGAAAAAGAGTGGGATGAAGACATTCAGACCTTTAATCTCATATTCAGGGAAATTTGGAAAATATTTCTTGTGCATTTGACACGAAGTGAAAATGCGGTAGTGATGTTTTATCATAGTGCTTTTAGTAGTAATTTGAATTATCATTTGAGAAATAAAAATCTACTGACTCTTGCCCATGCTTTTAACACATCTTTAAAATTGAGAGTATTTCACTAGTTGCAGATGTCTTTGCTGTCAGGTCTCAGTTTGATTGGGATAATGAAGAAGAGCTTGCATATGCTGATGTTGAGTCTAATTCTAGTGACGTTGAAGTTGATAATGATTTTGATTCACATGTGTATGTTGCTGATTTGAAATCTGATTGTTCTACTACGGTTAATAATTCTCATTGTGCAGATGAATGTGTCTCTTATGATGTAAATGTTGTTGCATATTTTCATGACGACCCTGTTGCCACTGATTTTAATGTTGGGATTAAAGATTGGCAATGTAATATCCCTTTTAAGGGCTGAAACTGAAAAGTAGGAAATTAGCTCAACCCCCAATATTAGCAAATCTGGTTTTAGGACCAGCAAACTGAAAATAAAACCCAGATTTGAACAGCGATCAGATTTTTAGGACAGCGGTGCAAAAAATTATGCAAAACACTTGAAATTTTTCAAACAACTATGCCAAAATAGATGTAATTTAGGCATCCACCAAATCAATATGAAATATGAAATGTGATCAAAAACACTGCTGGAAATTAATTAAAAACCAGAAAAGCACAGCTGCAAATAAAATTATGAAATGAGGGTTTAGAAACCCCAAACTCCACAAATAATGATTGATTTCAGCCTTATTAAAAATAAGGAAACCAAATGTAAACTCAAAATTGATTGATGTGCCCTAGATGGCACCAAACCATACACTAATGCAAGTCGCCCCACAAAGGAGAGGCTCAATAATATATATAAAAATCAAATTATGACTTCTTCTCAAATTTGCAATTTGCCTTCAAATCCAAACAAGGAGGGTTTTTGTCCCCCAAGCAACCACAAGAAGGGTTTCCGCCCAAGAGTGGAAGAACAATGAGCAATCAGCCCAAAAGTTCAATTAGAGTAAAATGTGCCAAAAGTAGATGATGCAAATGAGCTCTCTAATCTTCTTTTATACCCCATCTTTGGCGCCAAAGCCCAAAAGGACAAGGCCGACCCCTACAGAGTTCTTTTTAATATTTATTGGCTTCATTAATGCTCCAAACCAAGCCGACCTGTTAAAAAGAAGAATACACTAAAAGAAAATATTAAAAATTAGAAAATGAATGCAAAGGAAGCCCAATTCCTTTTTCCAACTCTTCTACTTCATTGCCATGGAAAAGGGAATGGCAAGAAGTCCAAAATCAGGTACTTAAGTTGGAAAAGGGGACATTATAGGCAACCTTTTTTTAAGCTTGAGAGTGACATTGTTGTTTCTCCTTGTGTATTTGTAAATGTTGACAATGGTTTCGTTGATTGCGAGTTGAATGGAGACCTATTGATTTAGAAAGTATGTGTGTAGAAGAAGACTCATTTCAATCCATTGATTACTATGTAGGAGAGAACCTTGTTGAGATGTGTATACTTTCAAGTGCTAAGTGTGTTGACATGACAAATAATTATGTCTTTTATTGTTTACTTCAGCTTGCCACTGGTTTTGTGAATGGTAATCAGCTTGCTTTTGATGATTGTCTACATAATGAGGATGTTTCTCAATAAGAGGATTCAGATTATGGTAATGAGTGCAATGTGTTGCTCGTTTGTGGGTATGACATTGAGCATAACAAAGGTGGTGATGTTTGTATAGATTTTCCATGAGAAACTGTGAGATGTAGTCTCACGAATCGTTCTTAAGCCTGAATCATCACTTCTGATTTATGGATTCCAAATCTTTTTGTACTAAACGGTAAGTTTAGCATGATGGTGTATAAATCCTTCAAAAGTGATATGCTAGCCTAAACTCTCACTGCGATTTAAAGATTGTAAATCTTGTTGTATAAACAGGTAATGTTGGCATATAAACCCCACTTAATATTAAGGGGGAGTGTTACAACAATAATCTTAAGCTCTATATTAAAAATCGCCATTAATCACCCATCGCGATTAATCGTTTAGGGCAAGTAAAATGATTAATCTTTCTGAAAATTGCAATTTGTGAAGTGCCGATAAATCGACGATTTTCGGCGATAAAAAACCTAAAAAATCGTGAAAACTCGCAAGGAAAATAATTGAAAATTGTGTAGCTTAGGTTTAAATGCAAAAAAAGACCAAATCGACTCATATTTTCTCCTGCGACCTGGTTTCGTGTTTGGTTTCTAGCATTTCGTGGCGGTTTCGTGGGTTTGTTTGACACGGGTCTAGTTTTCCAACTCACCTTTTATTTTGCTGTTAAATCCACAGAGAATAGGGATAGGTTAGGGATTATTAGATTAGATTACACATATTATAATATATATAATAAAACTTGCCATAAGGCATATAATATATTATATAACATATCCTATAAACTAGGTAACTAATATATATTATATTATTAAGGCTTATAGTTTAGTAATATAAATAGTTTATATTACATTGAATCTAATATAGCTTATATAATAAAATATTATTCACTTTAATGAATGTGATTACAACGTTTAAGTATTATATATATTATAATCGATATTAATATATAATCAAATATAAATATAAGTATTGTATAAGTATATTATAATTTTCAATATATTGTATTACAGAATATAGTACGCTATACATATTATATAATATAATATATTATATATAAATAATATAATAAGGGTTAAAATAATGTTTTCTTTTGTAAATATATGTGGTAGATATATTAATTCATATTGTCGATAAAGTATCAATAAAGTTTATTTTATGAATTTAAATGTTTTTAAAAGTAGCGAGAAAGTAGCCGATAAATTGTCGATTCCCGATTTCCAAGTCAAAATTTGGCCTGCCGATAATGATTTTTTGAACTATGATCTTAACTAGGGTTTAATCCCCTCTTAAGTGTTCTTATAATGTTATAAACTTTAGTTTATAATTAAATAAATTAAAATATGTAATATTTTTATTTATTTAATATAAAATATTGGTCATGGTTAAATTGATTATTAAAATCTATTAATAAGTGGAGGGGTGCTTGACAGGAAGTCACACCTCGTAAATCCACTCAAATAGGGCTCTCGAGGCCCGGTAAAAAATATATACAATTGAAATAATTGAATTTGTGGAGAGGAGTGAGGTAAATAAGATTTACTGGACTGTAATTGTAAAGTTTCTCAATAAATGGAAATCTATATTTTCACCGTGGTTTTTTACCTCTTAGAGGTTTTCCACATAAATTTGTGTTCAACCTTCTTGTGTTTATTTGTTGTGTTTTTATTATAGTTTATAACAATTAATCTCAACTTTGTAATATGTAATTAATTACTCGAACCTCGACAAAAAACACCAAACCTTTAGAAGTTGGCCATCCACATTTTGCGTCAATCGTGTAGTGCTTTTGGGTGTGAACGAAATTGGAGCATGTTTGAAGTTGTTCACATAAAAAAGCGCAACAGATTGACAATGCAACACCTCGATGACCTTGTATATGTGTAATACAATCTTCATCTTCGCATAAGACAAGTGGAGGGGGCACAGAGTTATGATGCAATTGACTTGGATGAGATCGATTGATATGACGACTAGATTGTTGATGATATGGAGCCCACATTTACTGTGGAGAAGATAATAGATTTGGAGAGGGAGACAAAAGAAGCAATAGCATCAAGAGCATTAGGAGGTGTTGGTGATGATTTAGATGATATCTTTGCAGATGATGATGTTGGTGTTGCAAAGGAGGAAGCTTTACTTTCCACTTCCATGAGGCAGCCATAGCAGACTTATTTTAGGTAAGCGCACTTAATGAAATGGAATATTATTGATATTTCAAAATTTACATGACTCTATGAGCATTGTAGTTTCTAACTTCGTGTTTTGAGTTTGTACTCTTTTTTGGTCAAAAGTAATGCATTCACTTCTCATGGCATTATATGAATCTATACATTCACTTCTCATGTCATTTAAGTTTTTAACAATGCTTTACATTTAATTTAAGTTTATTTTATGAATTTAAATGTTTTTTTAAAGTAGCGATAAAGTTGCAGAGAAATTGCTAATTCCCAATTTCCGAGACAAATTTTGGCCTGCAAATTAATTACCGATAATGATTTTTTGAACCATGGTGCTGACAAAGACATTCTCAAGGAGGAATTTAGCAGAAATGATGGATGATAGATTCATAGCCTCGCAGGGATTGACAAAGCTAGAAGCTTCACGCTTTTCATTGCATCCTAATCATTAATAAATTAATGAATATGGCACACCCCAAACAAGCGGGGAAATGGAAAGGTGAGGAAATATTGTTTCAACATTGCTAACATCTTAACAATGAACGGAAGAAAACACTTTGTGACACTTTAGAGGGAATCTATCACAAATCAATTGTTGAAATCAAATTGAAAAATGTGGATCTCAGAATGTATGCAGTGTCAAGCCAGGATAATATTCAAGTCTTGAGTCATGTTCACTGTAAGAAATAGTTTATCATTTATGGAAGTTAAACAACAAAGACCTCTGACAGCTAAGAAAACCAACTTGTACTTTTCCCGAGAGGAGATTATTAGCAAAATGACAATGATATGAAAGCTCTGGTACAAAGTGAATGTAAGTATCAACCAAAGATCTGGAAATTAAACAGATGACATCAAGCCGCAGAAAAATGGTTAAACATTATTAGATGATAGGGTGCATTTGTTGTTGTTGATCTTGAGATCAACATATAACAAAGGGTTTTAAAGATCACATATTTGAGAATCACAAACACTCATGAGATGGTTATACATGCTCCTAATATAGTTCTTAGTCATAAGACAATCTAGGCAAAACAAATAAAAAGCCATCTTCTTTTTAGCTTGATATCATGCTCTGATTTTGCACCTCATATATCCAACACACCAATAAAAAAAATTAGTAATGGCTAACTAAAGGCTAATTTTGACTCCTAACGTCTCTGCACAGTGTATAAAATTGGTTACTTGAGAACATGGAAAAGACACAACAAGCTAAAACCTATGTTCCACCAAGTTTCCGAGACGGGGACGGGGACGGGGGAACATGTTTGTGGGACGGATTTTTTTGGAGGCCTTTTTTTAGAGGACGACTATTAAAAAATAAGGAAAAATTTTAAAAATATAGAAAATTTCAAATATTCATATGATAACATTGATAAAGCATTCATCACACACATTATAGAACCTTAATGCATAAAATTAGAGCTGAATTGAGATTTCACATAAGATTCAACCTGAAAAATATAGGAAATTTCAAATATTCATATGATAACATTGATAAACTTAAAGCATTCATCACACACATCATAGAACTTTACTACATAAAATTGGAGCTGAATTAAGATTTCACGTAAGATTCAAGTTTCAATTACAATGAAATGTCCAAGGGCTACAAATGTTTGAAACATAGAAAATAAAAATAAAAATATATTGCTGCCCCTAATCAAAATCCACTAAAGTGGCATCAAAATCAGACCCTGAGTCTAAGTCACCGGAACTATGAGGGGCTGCCTCATCCAATGGAACCCCAACCAATCCTACTAGTGCCTCCTCCTCATCAATTTGTGCGGCATCTTTGGGATCAACATCCCAACGTGTAGCTAGAGTCTAACTATACTCAGGAGTTTGTCGATCTTGAAGCCTCAAGGCACTGTGCACGGCTACTAACTTCTCTGCTTGTCGAGAGGTTAGCTGGTTCCTCTTAACTGTGTGGATGAGGCCATATGTGGACCAATTCCTCTCTACAACAGAGGAACTAGTAACCTATGAAAGAAGGCGAGTGGCAAGAATCCTCAAGTCTGGTGCATCCTTACCATGCCATGTCCACCATCCAATTGGGTCTACTTGAGCTAATGTAGCTCTATCTGTCCTCGCCTCTGGTTTGCTAAATGTTGGTCCACAAAGATTGACAAAGGATAGCCATTGGGTCCGCAATAAAGTGGACTCCTCATTAGTGTACATTTTTCGAAAGGCCTTCATGAGCCCTTCTTTCACCTCTTCATCATTAGATGGAGGCACTCTCTCGGGTCGTACTGCATACCATTTGGGATTTAGAGCATAGGTTGCCATATGAAGCTGGGTGTTCATTGTGTTCCACTGCCGTGTCACAATGGGCCTGATATGCTCCTCATAAAATCCCAAAGTAGGATCCCTAGTATAAATGGCTTGCTTCATCTGCCCAAGCATGCTATCAAATGTCTCATAAATCTCTCCAAGACTAGGAGAGTCTGTATCAACATATCTTATGACCCCTACTACAGGTGAGATGATGGAGCAAACATATCTGCAAACAAGTTACAAAAAAAAATAGAAAATATTAAGAATGAAAAACTAAAATAATTTACAAGTTATAAAAATGGATAAAAATATTTAAAAATTAAAAATTAAAATTAAAATATATAAAATCAGTAATTGCCTACCTCACCGTGGACCACCTATCATCGTTGAGGATCTTTTGGTTCACACCCTTTCCTTCAAAAGTGTTTTCCTCTGGCCATCTACCCCTACTCTTGATTAACCATCATTAATTGTAGAGCCTCCTGCACCTCAACCATCCTCTCTAACAAAATGAAATAGCTGGCATATCTAGTGTCCACAGGCTTGAGGAATTCCTTCCTCGAAAAAGATCTGAATAGAGCAAGTGAGGTGTGATGGTTGCAAATGAACATCTGTATGTATCTAGCCTCTGCCACCACTGTCTTCACCCACTTTATCTTTCCAATGTCTTTTAATGCGTTGTTCAATGCATGAACACAACATAGAGTCCAGAAAATGTGCTTGTAAGCACCCTCAACTGTCAAGTCAACTAACTTACATATGCGGGCTGAATCAGTCACCACTTGTACAACATTAAAGGGCCCAATCTCCTCTATGACATCATTCAAAATTTGAAATTGGAAGGTTGCATCCTTCCTCTCCTCTATGACATCATTCAAAATTTGAAATTGGAAGGTTGCATCCTTCCTCTCCTCTATGACATCATTCAAAATTTGAAATTGGAAGGTTGCATCCTTCCTCTTCCCTGTACAATCAATAGCTCTAAGAAAATAAGGGCCAACAGGACATGTGACAATAATATTGATGAGTGGCCGATGTTTAATATTGGTCCACCCATCCATGATGATAGAACAACCCACCCATATCCAAGATTGCCTCATCTCCTCCGTCACCACACTCACCTTAGAATATTTTTTATTAAGGAGGCTGGTCCGTAGTTTGCGTTCTCCTGGAGGGACATATGAGGAACCAACAACAATTACATCTTTGAACATTTGTTTGAAGTAAGGGGAACATGACACATCAAATGGTATTGCATTGGCAAAGAAGAATTTGGCAATAGAAGAGTCAGCTACTTCCCGGGATTGCACATTGAACATCCCCGCAATAGTAGTAGCCTTTCTCTTTCACTTGGTAGAATCATCTCCCCTTTGACTTTCAACATCCACGGATTAGGTAGGCAATTGTGTACCTTGCATAGTCTCCAATGACATCCTTTTTTTTGTTGCCTCACCCTCTATGTGCAACTTAGTCACTTTGGCCTTCTCAACTAATGTTATTCTTTCACAACCTTTTACCCCTTGTCCAGCCATGCCCAAAAGATGACTATAAACCCGTGTGTAGCTGCCCCTAAATTCTTTGTTGCAAATATGACACAACCACATTCTACTTCCTCCTGAATTTTGTTTTCTTTGTCAATGGCTGTTACAAATTGTGAAAGAGGCATTTTAGGATTGAATGGGCCCTTTGCATAGATTTTGAGGAGTTGAGAAGGGCAATCAAATGGATTATTTGAAGCCATAGTTGCTGCAACACTCTCACTCCTTGAAGAAACCCTATTTCTGGTTCTACCTCTATGTTGCATTGCCATTTGAATCTCTTCACCTTCACTACCCTCATTATTGCTCATTGTTTTTTATTGGAAATGCAACACTCAACTGCAACTGCAAGTGAAAACAAAAAAAAAACTTCCCTAAGTTTGTGAAGTTTGAAACTTTGAAAAAAAAAAACAAATGAAACATTGAAAAATAGTTTGTGCAAATTTGTAAAATGAACAAAGGATGAAAAACATACCTCTAATGGTGTAGAATATAGCTCCCTTGCCTTCTTCTCGCTGCTGCTCGCTTTTCTTCTCTATGCTCTTTTATTTTTTTGTCTTCTCCTTCACAAAATGAGAAATAACAAAAATGAGCTTCTTTTTTTGTTTTGATTGTAAGAGAGATTGTTTTAGGTTTAGGTTAGTTAGGCATGAATGTGGGGGTCCTTGTGGGCCCTCACATTCCTTTATTTTTTATTAATTTTGTGTTTTTTTAAAAAGTTTTGACAAAGTTGGGACGTAGGGGACGCCCAGATATCTCCGGTATGGTCGAGGGACTTCTGGAAGTTTCCTGGACGTATCGGGGACATCTGGACGTCCCCTACGCAAAATTTGGCATCCCCGGGACATCCCCTGTTTTTTCAGAGATTGAGGATGGGTAAGGGACGTTTCCTACCCATCCCCGAGGTTCTGAAATGCCCCCGGTACAGGGACGAGCCCAAAAAGGCAGGGGACACGTCCCCATGGAGCATAGGTTAAAACTAATTAAGTTGCTCCAAGTATTGATGAGCTTGAAATCATTGAAATTTTTCAAATCATTGACACTACAAACATCAATTGCCGTCACAATGGTACACTCAGTTTTGTCAGATGACATAACTTAGTTGTACTGACCCAAGCAAATATCAAAACCAGAAAAAGAGAATAACAAAGAGATAAGCTTATAAGGGGAAGACCCCAATATATCATTGGTGTGGATACCGTTGGTTGGTAAATTTAATGATTTGGAAGATACAATATTAGAATAAAACTCCAGTATTATAGTAGGAATTGCTGAGGGAAGAGCACCTGCTTATGCAATAGCTCCCGGCTAAAATACTAGGAAACAGAAATGAAATCTTTTCCAGGAACCCTTGGATCTGAAACAGTACAGAATCATCCATACAAACAATGTTAAAATATAAAATATATAAAAATTAAAAATACTATCCATAAATTTCAGCATTCCAAATAAGAATTACACCCATAAATAACGTGGGATTCAGGAGAATTTTTTGAATGCAAAAGGAGTTGTTTGTGACTTCCAAAATTAGAATATGGTTTATAGGTTAAAAATACATTCCATAATTTCAAATTGGTCCCTACCATATCTAGTTGAGGTCAGTTTATTACATTTGAAGATTTATCTCATACATGCTATTTTTATCCATGTTTATGATGGCTTGTACTTGGTACCTTCTGGGTTCAGAGCTAGATGGTGCAAGTGGCGAAAACTGTAATTTCTGCTAGTAATCCACTATATTAAATCCTGGGTAAAATATACCTTGGCTTGTAGAATAATGGTGACAATGTGATCCTACTGTAATGTTCTGACTGTAATGATATATTAAATTTAAAATATACTCTTTTTCATGTTCGAATCAATGGTGCTTTTGGTGAGTTACTGTGAATTTCTGCTTGTAATGGATTAGGTTGGTTAAATTAAAAAATATACCTTAGCAATTGTAGATATTTCAGAAATGGTGCTGTGAAAACTGTAATTTCTGCTGTAATGATACCATTAAATTTACAACCCCCAAGTACCAATTCCTGTAGAATAAGTCCGGTGCTGTTTAAGAACTAGTAGATTTCTAGCTGTAATAGATATATTAAACTTTGTTGACCAGAATTCATTAAAACTTGTCTGCAAAGAACAGAGATTACCTTCAGATAAGCATTTCAGAAGCGGCTTGAAATAGTTAGCTTCTGCCATTTGGACAACATTCTGATTATCGTTTGATAAGATGTTCAGCAACTCCCGAGCATCCTGAACAGCACAGGTATCTTCAGGGGTAAGCCGTATCGGCTGACTTAGTAAAAGAATGCAGCCTATAGAACTCTACCAATTTAGTTGAAATATTTTAACAATCACAAAAAACTATCAACATAGAAGAGCCACAAGCTTGCCTTCATAAAACATTATCCCGATGCTAATGAGCGTACAAAGCAAACAAGGTGGAAAACATGGAAAAACAACTTAGACAATAATTGTAATTGCAGCAACAACAGCCAAACTAAAAGATTGCAGAGATATCCAGAGAAACCTTGTAAGCTGAGAGTACAGATAAACTAGTAATTTGCATGACCCCCTATATCTATCATCATAGAAACATTAGCAACGGTGTTAACATAGCAAATTCAAATCTCTGGAGTGCATACCTTGTTTTTATTGTTGTTCAGAGCAAGGTTCCGCAAACATGCAAGTGAACTCAAACTAGAATAATCACGCTTATCAAAAATCAACAGTTGTACAAAACCATGGGAAGCCCAGACCTTCTAAAGTTTTCCATTCATTGTAATGTAATAGGCTATTTCATCGCTCAACTTCTAGAGCTCTAAGGGAATGTAAGTTGCTATTTCGGGAGGTAACTCAGAACCACTCCGAAGCTTTGTACCAGTTGCAGCTATATTGATAAGAGTATTTCTCTCTTTCCATTCATGGATAGAGTTTTGTAGAGATAAGTTGGGCTTCAAATCTAAAGTTGAAACTCCTTGGTCTTTGTAACCAGATTATGTATGGCTATTGACAGACTCCTTTAAACAGAGTTCTCATTTGCACAAGGCAGACCATATAATAAATACTGAGCAGAAAGCCAATAGCACGGGATGCAGTGCCGCATTATTTCTGGTGCAAATTGTATCTAAAGCCACACCTAGATTGCTTACCAGGTAGTGCCAATTATGTTTCACTCCCCCACATGGCTACTTGCACTTTGATCATTATAATTGCCTCCTTTCTCATTTACGGTTTGTGCCGCATCAGCCTGGCTTAAAAATGCAATTATCTGCTGAATTTTTTAAAGCTTCTGACCCTGGAAGTAAAGCCAAGGATTGTGCACTCTAGCGTACACATACTTGAATTCATCAAGTTGTTTTCTATATACAATGTAAACCGGATCCAGGGGGAGTACCCACTAGCTCTTGCAATCAGCACCATGCAGTACATTTGCATAACCACAATCGAATCAGGTGCTGTTTTATGCCTGCCCAAGATGATCCTCCTTACCGGTGCTAAAATTTCATACTCTTTGATCGCTGCACTTGAACCGAGCATTATAGTATTGCTATATAAACAAAGCAATAGTCTTACTCCAAACTTAAATCCATGGATACGTCCAGCGTGGCTAAACAGTAAATGAAACAAATAAGGCATTATGAAATAATGCGCCAAAAGGGTAATTGGTCAATATCCTAAACCATATCATGACAAAAAGTTCGGAATGGGTAATCAACAAGTAGGAAACAATCACTTTTAGAGGAATATGTAAAAGCAAGATTAACTCTATTGGATAAAACTATTAAGCTGTACTATACAAAAGATTCAAAAGGCACTCGAGATAAAAGGTGTGTCTCTCAAAAAGTCCAACTGTTAAGAGTAGAACTTTCAAGTCCCCAATTGGCATGCAATTTTTCTAAGTATATCACCAGGTACAGAAAATTTTAATAAGTTTTCTCTATGTTAGAAAACAGATAAATACAAAGATAAAGAACGTAATAAGCACATAATCATGCTGTTACCAGATAAACTCGTCAGTCAACTCAGATACATGTTGATAAGAACCACGTATCACATATTGCACTCTACTAATAATTGGGAAAGCCATGGACCTTAATAAACCTCTGCTACCAACAATTAGTACCTTATTTTCTTAGAATCGTGTCTTGCGCTCGGAAGAAGAAGACATTTCTCAAGTGAAAGAAACAACCGGCCTGTGGATAATCCATCGTTTGAACAAACATGCTTTTTCACGCAGTCATCGCCATTCTTCTCTTCGGGACCCAAAATCAAGCCGATCAGGGATCCGACGCCATCTTGATCGTACACATTTATTCTCTGTAATCAAAACAAAACCCTCCTTTATTCCTCCTCCATCAGTTTCCGACCAATTTTCATTTCTTCTCGCTACGACTAATGGTACACTTATGTTGGCGCAAGGAAAACGTGGCATTCTCGTTCATACGCGAATTTTCCTCGCGAGAATGTAGCAAAAATACGTTGAAAGGGAAGTCAATGTTTAGGTAACCATGTTTTTTTGGGAATAAAATTCGGAGAGATTTAATTTTATTGTAAAATAAATTGCATCTTTTATCCTAAATATTCAATCAATAATTGTATGGTTAAATGTTATCACTCTTGCCAAGAAAATCCTTTAATTTTGTGTAAAGATTCATCTCCTACATATGCAAAAGTATGTAGCTATTAAACCAGTTTATAGATTTCGATGTAACTATATCTATATATCTTTTAAATTCCCCTATATTTCATCAGTATTCATATTTTTTTAACAACACCATGACTTTATTGTTACTGCATAAATGTACGAGTCTAAACTTCAATAAGAATAAAAAAAAAATCCACCTGATTCAGTTATAATAAATATTCCGTCATAGTTTTGGTCCACAATTTTGTGCAGGGACAAGTCAAATCTTTTTTTTTGGTAGAACTTTGTTCTACGTAGAGTTGAGAAAACATTATTATTTATAGTCACATAACAACAAGTACGTAGTATGCAAGGCATGTTTTAAATTAGAAAAAGAGGAGGTATATGGTATCCAAAATACCCCCTCCTAGGGCTATTTTGATAACTTGCATTTTCATTTGGACTTGGACAGTATAAACTGATCAACATGGAGAAAATCGGTGTTGGGACACTCCTATCATCCTTGTTAAGCTTTTCCATTTCCATACTTAGCCATAATCAAAAGAAATGGGGCAAAATACAAGTGAATCGTCTAAATCGACCTTTGGAGGAATATGAGGAACTATTCCTTTGTTCTTCATGTTCCTCGTTTTACCGATCCGGCCACTTTAAGGGAGTTGGGGCAGTGTTGCGGATGATTCAGATCTTTCAGGAACGCATGGAATAGTTCCATGGAGTCACTTGTTCGCCAATCGGCCAACACGACCGACTAAACGAGGTAGAGAACAAAGCAGGGAGAAGACCATGCGAGCGAAGCGGATATGCCAAATACCAATGCAACAGGTGGAATTGTTCCACAGTTCCACCCCGAACCCGATTCTCCACAAAACACAAACCAACGACCAATGCAGTCATGATGGACACTGGAGGGAACAAATGGAATTGTTCTCATGTTCCCTCAATTCGTCGACCAACTAATTCATCCGCACTTGGAACAAAAGCATTAAAGTGAATTGTAAGAGTCAGCGTGGAACCCTGTCGCGACCATCCCGAGCCCCTAAACTTCAAATGGCCATAATTTTCGTCCTACAACTCCAAATTTCACAAAATTGGACTTTTTGGAAAGGTCTCATCATGTACTACACCATGGAACTGGATTTCTTAAATTTGGTGAGGTTAGGTGGGTTGAAAAGAAGACATACTATTCCAGCATTAAAGATATAGTTTAAGGTAGCTCAACTACCAAATTTGATGAGGTATGGTGCCTATTCCTTCTCCTACAAGCAAAGTATCAAGGGGGTGGCTTTGAAAGGTTGTCCATGCCTATTTTTAGATATTCAATGCATGGTGTTGGTGGTTAAAGGTGAAAATTTGATTTTCCCTCTCTTTTCCCTCCTCTTTCTTTCCCTTCCTCTATATATTGTAAAATGATGCCCATTTGTAATGGTTGGATACTCTTTGAATGTTGGTGCATCATCCCCTAAGTGTTGCATGTGTATTTTGAGTTGCAGACCTCAGATTTGGATCTTTGCAATGGTTTTGTGCATTCTTCCATCATTTTAATGGATTATGCATATATTTGAAGCAATAAAATTCATGATTTTGTGGTTATCTTCTGCCCTAGCTTGTATTTATTGTATTATCTTGCCTCTCCATCTACTTACAGGTATATTGTGCATGGTTATTCTCCTTTTGTAGGGTCTATTTCTATTATGCTCCATGGAAATGAGAGTTGAATGTTGTTTTGGGACTGTGGTACTTATGTCTTCCCTCTTCCCCTTCATTTTCCTCCCATTTCCACTCATTTAAGAGTGTTTTTCCACCTCTTCTCGGTGTTGTCACCTCTCCTTAGCTTAGAATTTCCATTTTTATGCATTCCCCTCTCTCTTTGGTCCCTATGGATGTTAGAGTAGGATTAGTTAATTGCATTTCCTTCCCTAGGAGTAGTTTAGCATTAGGAATAGGTAGAGGAACCAACCTTCTTTGGAGGTTTGTCTCAAGTAGCAAGTCCCACAACTTGGAGACAATCCCATGTTACCCAAAAACATTGATTGCTCGTCCATTCATTCATGACAAATCAAAGGGTGTTATTTTTTGGCAATAACAATTCTAGCATGCCCGTTGGGACTATTTAGAATTTAATATCTCCATTTCACTAAGTTTTGGTGTGTGTCTTGGTGAATTTCAGCCTTTTGGGGGCTTTGCAAAAACACATCTAACGACTCCAAGTATTATATTTGCTAGTTTCAGTAGTTTAGTGCCTCAGTTTTATGAGAAGGATTCATACAAGGTCTAGAACAACAAGAGATAAAAGGAACGATAAACAGATCATACCAAGCCACGAAGAACTCAGATGTTAATTAAACACCACGCTCAATAAGATGAAATTAATTTTCCAGAATAACTTTCCATAAACCTTTGCAAACAAATGAGCAACAATATCATATATTATTATGGAACTCAATGAAATAGAATAAGAATGGGAATTTCTTATATAGGCAAGGAATATCAATCTAAAATCTAGTCAAGGTCGTAGATCAAGCCATAAATCAAGGAAAGAACTAGTCAAGACTATAGATTTATGAAAGAACTAGTCATCAAAGATCTAGTCAATACCATAGATCAAAAAAAGAACTATACCTAATAACTACATTATAGATTTATGAAAGAACTAGTCATCAAAGATCTAGTCAATACCATAGATCAAAAAAAGAACTATACCTAATAACTACATAATATCTCCCTAATATCTATATTAAATAAAATAAATATCCACACACATAAGTGGGTAAGGATAAATACAATAAAGGTAAATAAAGTACCTAGGTGAACATGAGCTAAGGTAAATACCTACTCTAACACCCCCCCTCAAGTGAAGCTAGGGGCCCAAAATAAAAGTGGCATATCCATAGTATGAGTCCCAGAAACTGGCCTTGATCAGGTACTCATGTACAATATATCCATGAATAAATCTCAAACCAAAAGTAGGAAAGAGTCCTGCTAGAAGGAAATAGAAAGAAGAAGAAGGAATATGTTCTCACGAACACCCCCCAAGAACTACTTTTGAAACCCCAAACATGTCGCGCAATTCAAGATAGTGAGGTGATGTAAAAGGATTTGTAAAGATGTCCGCAACCTGCTGCTTAGTCGGAATGTACTTCAAATAAAGAACGCCATCCTGAATGTGCTGACGAATGAAGTGGATGTGTATCTCAATATGTTTGTCCACTAGTGCTCAACAAGGTTGCGAGAAATGTGAATTGCAATTTGGTTGTCACACCAAATTATAGTCGATGAATCATGTGGGAATCCAAACTGTGTCAATAACTTTCGAAGCCAAAGTATCTGCTAACTCGTTGTAACTGTTGCCTTGTACTCTACCTCTGAAGATTAAAGTGCAATAGCATGTTGCTTTTTGCATGCCCAAGCAACTGGAGAAGAACCAAGACAAAAAAAATAGCCAGAAAGTGGAATTCTTGTCATCAATAGAACCTACCCAATTTGAATCTGTATATCCAACCAACTGAGTAGAACCCCTAGTGTAGTGTAGGCCAAAGTGGGAAGTACCTTGCAAATAGCGTAAAATCCTTTTAGCATCCTGTCAGTGACTACTATGAGGAGAATGTGCAAACCGAGATACAAACCCTACTGCAAATGAAATATCAGGGCGAGTATGGGTCAAGTACATGAGACTTCCAACCAACTTCCTATACAATGTAGGATCACAAAGTGGAGTGGTACATGTGGAAGTAAGAGTAACCCCAGACTGAAAAGGAGATGGACTTGGCTTGCAATCAGCCATATCAAAGCGTTGAAGAAGATCATGGGTGTACTTTTGTTGACTCAAATGAATCTATGAATCTGTCTAAGAAATCTGCAATCCAATGAAATAATTCAATAACCCAAGATCTGTCATGTCAAACTGCGTAGAAAGATCCCTTTAAATACTCTGAATGTGGGAAGAAGAGATGTCAGTAAGTAACAGATCATCAACATACAAGACAAGTATCACAATATCCTCACCAACATGCTGGAGATATATTGTATGATCGGAGTGGCAACAAACAAAACCAATAGATAGAAGAAAAGAATCCATCTTCTCATACCAAGCCTGAGGGGCTTGTTTGAGACCATAGAGAGACCTTTAGAGTCTACAAACAAGAGAAGAATCCTGAACAAATCCAGTAGGTTGCTCTATGTATATTTCCTCTTGTAAATCTCCATGTAAGAAGGCACTCTTCACGTCCATCTGGTATACGGGCCACCCATGTGATGCAACAATAGCAAGTACAAGGCGTACAAAATCCATCTTGGCAATGGGTGTAAAAGTCTCAGAGTAATCAATACCTTCAACTTGTGAAAAACCCCTTTGCAACAAGACAAGCCTTATACTTGGCAATGAGACCCATCGGCTGTGTATTTGGTTCGGTATACCCACTTACACCTAACCATATTTCTTCCTTTAGGAAGAGATACCAAATCCCAAGTATGATTCTTCATCAAAGAAGAATACTCAGTTGCCATTGCATCATCCCACTCATGTATCCCATGAGCCTGTGAAAAATACTATGGATCCTCAAAAACTGCTAACACAAAAGTCCAGAACCTGTAGAATGTGTGTGATGATTCCTAGTGGGTGGAAGATCTTGTATGAAAGGTGATGCCTTAGAAATTGTAGTACTAGCCCATTTAAGCAAAATGACAACATCAGTGGGAATAGGATTCTCATCAACATCTATAACCTTCTCATCAACCTCCTCAAAGAAAGGATCCTCAAGATGAGATAAAGAAGAAGATGTAGGCATGAAAGAAGATGAAGAATCATGAGGTGTGAAGTACTCATCAAATTGAACATGTGTTCAAAAAATAACTTCATGAGTATCAGGATCTAAAAGTTGATAAGCTCTCATGTCCTCACAATACCCTACAAAGATCAAGGGTTTTCTCTTCTTATCCAAGGATTTCCTTTTCTTCTTAGGCACAAAGGCCCAAGCAGGGCTCCCAAAGACTCGAAAAAATGAGACATCAGGCTTAGTTTTGGACCAAGCTTCCTTTGGAGTAAATGCTGAAGTGCTCAGTGTGGTGTGCGATTCTGAATGTAGTTAGCACAATTAACTGCTTCTGCCTAGTATATAGGAGGTAAATCTCTAGAATGCATCATGCAGTTAGCCATTTCCTTCAAAGTTTGATTCTTCTGTTTGGTTAAGCCATTCTGTTGTGGAGTATGAGGAACATAATGTTGGTGAATAATGTCATGAGTTGCCAAAATTTTAGAAAACTCATTACTGAAGACTCCCCCCATTATCAGTGTGAAGGTTCTTTATGCAACTAGAATATTATTTCTCTACCAAAGCCTTGAATACTTTGAAGTGTGAAAAAACATCACTTTTGTACTTGAGAAAATAAACCCAAGTACACCTCGAGAAATTATCAATAAAGGTAAGTTCATACTTAGCTCCATTGAAAGAGGGGGTAGAAAAAACCATCAAGTCACTATACACAAGCTCAAGTGGTGAAGAAGCTCTCTTGGAAAAATTCTTAGGAAATGGATCTTGGTGTTGTTTCCCTAATGCACAGCACAGGAAAAACTCCCTCAAGACAAGAAACTCTAGGAAGACCATCAACCATACCATGAGTGCTCAACTCCTTCAAATATCTGTAATTGAGATGTCCAAATCTCTCATGCCAAAGCTTACTCTCTGAATCTGCATGAGAAACCAATCTTGTCCCTATAGAGGAAGTGTCATCAAAACCCTCAAAGTGATATAGTCTAGAACTATGATCAACAATACCTTGAGCAACAAGTGAATGAGGCTCCAATAAAGTTCGTACTTCTGCCCCATGTGGTGTAAAATTCATTGTTTATCCTTGACCATAATGACAAATTTGATATTCAGAAAGTAAATTTGTAGTGATGTTAGGAACCTGTAATGCATCTTGGATACTACCACCATCAAGGTGTATGTCACGTTTTACTTTAACAGAAAGGAAGGAAGAATCTCCAACCTCAATTTTGGAAGTAGAACTCAAACCTAGAGATACAAATGACTCCTAGGAAGAAGTCATGTGATGAAAAGCACCAGAATCTATAACCCAATTATCTACAAGTGGTGATTGAGATCTACCAACAACCTTAAGTGCTTTGTCATGCTGATTAGAAGGAGGAAGAGTCAAGATATAAATTTTGTGTTTCTTGACTACATCCTCTAAGGCTTGCATTCACTTATAACACATATGTTCTTCATGACCAATACCCCCACAAAAAGAGCATGAAAGACTAGACTTATTCTTGGATTTAGAAGACTCCTTGGGTTTAGAGTTGTTTTCTTTGGGTTTAGGAGCACTTTGAGATGGAGAAGGGGTGGATTTGGTTTTATTTTTTGGTTTTCCTTTGCCCTTAGGATTAGATGCAACTAATGCCTTTTGAGAGGTGGAAGACTCAAGGTTAGATAATTTGGATTCTTCCCTAGTAAGTCTTTCACAAAATGTTTCGAAGTTGGGCATTTTGAATGTTTCACCTAAGGCATCCATGCTAGAGAAAAAGGTAGAAGCAAATATTTGGAATGGTCCTCTCAACTTGGATAGAATTAAGTAAACACACTCTTCATATTTCTTATCTCTTCCACTCCCTCAATTATGTCAACAAATTCTTGAAATTGATAAGATAGTCTATAATTGATGACAATCTTCAGGATCAAGAGAAGTGATCTCAATTTCAAGTTGTATGGCTCTCATGTGATCCACCTTCCTAAATAAACCCTCCAATTTCTCCCATATTTTGAAAGGAGAGTCACATTCTTCCAAATGAAGCAAAATAATATCACTTACATAAGTTCCTCATTCATCAAATTTGCACTGGTACTGAAATTTCTCATATTCTCTAGTGAACACTGGTTGTTCTGAAGAAGTTAAAGCCCATAATCCTTTCTGTTTAATTATTATTTCCATTCTTGGTTTCCATGTGTGGTAATTATGTGTTGTCAATGGCTCAAAATGATCTAATGCAGAAGTAGATAAAGATGTCATTCTCAAAAATCACCAAAAATGCAAGACCCAAGCAATGCAACAAGACCCCCTCAAATTTTGGCACTTTATAATTGAGTGCATGTTACAATATGACACTTTATAATTATAGTTTTTCTTCAAAATAAATAGTTCCAATGAAACAAGCACGAAAAAAAAAGCACTTTTGCAAAAAAAAACACTCAAATCCGAGTTACCGATCAAAAGATACAAGCTTTTCAATTTTATGCTCTACTATTTATTTTAGTTGCCACAAAACAAAATAAAATGCTCTAAAATGAAAGGGGCTGGAGTTAAGCACTTACTAGTAGGAATCACAAGCTTAAGCCCTCATATGACCATACCATATGACCAGGGGCTAAGGATTTCAAAGGGAAATCCTTGATGATGTTGTTGTTAGACTTTTTGCTTCATATTTCAAAGGGAAATCTCTCCAATGGTGCAAAAGTTTAATACCTACTTCAATTTGAAATTGGGATGAACTTGGCATAGTATTGCAATCATTTCGAGGACAAATCAGATCACCTGTCTTTGATAGAACAATTGAGTACAACAAATAGAGCCCTAAATGAGTAGATGACTGATTTTAACATCAGATTTCAAAGAACTTGGAACCGAATTCCTCAGGTGGTAAGACCTACACCCCAATATGCATTTATTAATCATCTTAAGGCTTTGAATAGTGATATTTCAACCATGATTTAGTCTATGTGGGGTAGAACATTATCAGTTGCTTATGACATTACTATTAGAGTTAAGAATAATCTTATTCATGCTAGGAAACTTGTTGTTAGACCTCCAATTCCCATATTACCAGAGATTAAGGCACCCTCCTCTCATCAATCCCCCAACTTATCTATCATTCCAACCTTACGAAATCAAATTTCTAACCAAGCATCTACTTCATCAAGTACCTCAGTTGAGTTGCAAGCGGTGATGAAACAATTGCAAAATTATGGGAATGAGTTAGTATCTATTAAGAGGCAGTAAGCCCAAAATTTCAGACCTTATCAACATCCATACCAACCTAACAAGTCCCCTTATCAGCCAAACAAACCTCCTTTCCAAGTTGCTCCTCAAAATCAGAATCAGTTCCCCTCTGTAAGATCATTTCAACCGTATAACCCAAATATGACTAGTTCATCTCAATCTTTCGTTCCTGTTAAAAATAACCTTGTGAAAGATTATGAGTGGTGTTTCCCTTGTCATCTCCCACACAACCAAACAGCATGCCCCAATGACATTCTAAACCAATATTTGATGGTACAAAATGCATCTGTTTCTCAAGATACACCTACAGAAGAAAATCAGCAACAAAGAGTCACTTAGGAGACACCTCCAAGTGACGCTTCACTTGTGAAATGGCAACTGTAGACAAAAAATTTTGCACTTGGGTACATATCTAGGTCCATAAACACATACTAGAACTCATATAATTCCTAAGCAATAAAACTAGTAATTGACCATTGTTGTTGGCCTTTTGTCTTTTGTTTCTTGTTATCTATCTGGTCTTTCAAACCCTAAAGCCCAGTCAATAATTTTTTATCTTTTATGACTTTGGACACCTATGCCTAGCCAGGACGTCAATGCCTAAATGCCCTCGTCCCCTCAGGATGCCCCTGACCTATTTCCACCTTACTCGCTCTTTTTGGGCCTATTTCATCTTTTTGGGCATCTTATTTTCTTATGGGTCAGCCTTCTAGTTGTCAATTACAAAATTCAAACAAGGGAATCATATAAATGCATAACTATGTGACCAAAAAAAAGGACTAAGATCTAAACATCATTACTATCAGTTAAGCTTGATTCAAAAGGCTCCTAAAGCACTTCAAATCATCTATTTGGCATTCAATCAAGGGACAAGGGATTGCTTTTTCCCACGTACATAACATAAGAAGGGAAAGTTTCTTTATTCCATCAACACATCTATCTATATTGCTACATCTAGTTATCATGTTATCAAGTGTGCTTGCACAAAGGGCATCCTAGGGCATGATTCTTTCACACACTCACCAGAACTACATGGAGTCTGAGATGTAGTGCAGTGCTCAGTTGTAAGTTCACTCTATTGGGTGACCATCAGGGTCAGTCTGACTCCCCATATTACATTTTTATTTTTTGGATTTAATGTGGTTTGAGGGTTGTAGGTCAACATTCTTACAAGTTACAAGGGACTTTATGAACATACTACGACACACAAGTGCGACCATTGAACGACTTAACGACTTGTGCGATACCATAAGAAATCAGGTTCTGACCATTTTGTGCGGTCACATGTGCCTAATAGAGGTCTCTAGCCCCAAAGCGCCCTTTCCTGCAATCGTGAGCGCCCTGTCCAACTTGTTGTACGTGAATTACAGAATTTATTTTACAGCAATACGACGGTCTCCTTCCTTTTCAACATTTTTTCCAGTCTGCATCAGTCCTAGATCAAAACACTAATCAACTAAGTCTCTTCATCTCTCTCTTTCACTTAGGGTTTTATATTCTATCATCTTATTACTTGTGTCAAATATGTATTTTAACATTGTATTTCATTGTTAACTCTACCAGTTAGGGTTTGCGTAATTTTGTTAGGGTTTAATCAACAACTAGATGACTTTTGTGGAATTAATCAAACATTAAATTCAAGGTTTATAAATACTAGATCTAAGAAGAGGGCTATCGAAGGGCCAATCCAACTCTGTAGGATCCACTCAAAGGAGATTCTTTAATGCTCTAAGGAGGTGGCAATTCAAATATAGCTCTGAATATGCAAAATCATCCTACGGGCCCTTCTATTTCAGCTTGCAAGCATTATTGTCTATGGGTGCAAAAGAGTAATCCAACATTGAACGTCCTGGAACAAAAGAAGAAAATTAATGTGAGCATATCAATGTGGGAATCTTTAGATATCCCATGACAAAGGGACCTCTTGTAAGTGGTTATGGCCAATCTCTCTACCCCAACTGAGTCATCCAAAGAGAAAACCAAGGTTGTTCTTACCGATTCAATACAACAAAAGGAGGATCAGCCAAATAGGAATATGAAACCTCCACCCTTCTATGTATGTTTGATAATGTGGAAGATGTTAATGAGTTTGTAAGAGGTTCACAACTACATGATTGATTCTGGAGTACGTAGTGTTCATTTGCAAGCCTAAATGTATGCCTAGCTAGGCCTCACGTATGACCTCTTTATAAGTAGTATGGTACAACTGGATGAATTATGGAGTATGAGGAGTCTAATATGGGGTTATCAGAAGGTGTTGTGACATGCCTCACATGTGCATGATGCCCCAACTCCTAGGTGGGGATATTTTCATAATTGACCTACCTCCACTCTTTGTTTAGGTCCTTTAAAGCAAGAACAATGAAGACAAGGAATGTAGGCATGACCAAGTCATGGTGTTTGGAGATTTTCATGTGTATGAAAGCATGAATGAGACTTGGGACAATTGAAATAAGTCAAGATAGTGTTTTGGGTCAAATTTAAGGTCAAGAGGATCAAGACAAAGAAAGAAAATGAGATTTTGGTCATGCCGTGCTCTTGAGAAGGCAAAAATCAGCTCGATAGGCAAGTTCATTTGCTCACCCACACGTGTGAGATTTGCATGGGAGCATGAGGCTTTCGGGGATGTTTTGACATGGAGCTAAAAGTGTTTTGATAAAATAATGGATTGATTTGGTCATCACATCTTTATGAACAATAATTAATAAGCATAGGTGGTCTAAAACCTTAGTTAAACCATATACCTAGAGAGATAGGAGAGCTTTTATTGGTATGGGCTCTAAATGGATTGGGTAAGCAAATGTGATGACTAATGGTTGTAGATAATTCCTCAGGGCTCATGTTGGTGACAATTTCATTTTCTAGGTCAGCTGGGAAGATGGAGAAAAACCCTTATTTTGTGGAGATTTGTTGTTTCAAGTCTGAGTTGAAGGTTTCTTGAAAAGAAGTGAATTGTTGCAGATACCTTGGGAGGTTTGCTATATATCCATGAAAATTTATGAGTAGGTTGTGTGAAGAAATTTGGTGTAACAAGTCTCCAAAGTTTCCCTACTGCTTTTGATCTAGAAGGCTAAAACCTAGTCATGGAGGTTTGAGACGTGTCTTGATGTTTTGCATGTTGTAGCAAAGGTTGATGGTATTAAATAGCTTGTTGGTTTCCCTCATGATGTGTTTGACTGTCTAGTTTGATATGGGAAGGCGTTTTCATGATGAAGACCTAATGGCCTAAAACTGCCATATTAAGCCTATCAAGAAAGTTATTGAAATAGGTATGCAAAGATGTTTTTCTCCATATTACCTGTGCTTGTGAATTCTTGGAGAGGTGTAGAAGGTTTCCTTTGATATTTTCAAGGTGGTGGATGAGTTTGGAAGTTTTCTTGGAGGTGATTGGAGCTTGATTCCTCAAGACTGGTTCTTGAGTCCTAGAAGTTTGTTTAAGCAGTTTCAGAGATTGGTTTTTTTGAGAGCCTTGTGTCATGTTTTGGAGGTTGAAGTGAGTTGTTTTAGGTAGAAGAATTCAAGACCTTTCCATTGGTATATTGCATGAGCCATGATGAAGAGTTTTGATAGGAGAAGTTTCTTGCTTTCTAGGACTGTTTTCTAGGTGCTTGAAGACCTAGTTGAAGAAGAATTTGAACAATGGAATGAGGCAAACATCATTGATGAAGGTTGTGTTAGGGTTAGCACACTGGTTATATAGATAATATATCAGATCTAAGCATACATGCAAATAAAAGTGAATATTCTACTAGAATAAATATACAAAACAAGAGACATAAGTCAACACCAGATTTAACGTGGTTCACCCAGTGTGGGTTACGTCCACCAAGAAACAAGCCAATCTATTATCCAAAGCTTTCATAAGATATACAATGAAGATTTACAATCTTCCACACCTCTCAGATGTATAATATTGTCTTACTCTCAAGCTTTTACTTTTTCACCAAGAATTCTCTCTCTCATCAAATTATTTCACAGTTCTTAATTCTTGTTAATATTTTGTAAACCATTTTTATGCTTATAAGTCGTTTATAGACTTCACTTAGCTATGCAACCTTAGCTTTAGATATACTTTATATAGGTGTATAGAAACTTCTGAGAGTTAATTAAAACTCATCGCACAGATAACTGATTTCGGCTCGCCCTAACTAAAAATCGGTTCCTCCTTCCCATGAGTTAATGTCAGTCACACATGGGTAACCGATGCTGGTTCTAGCCCTAACTGATGACGGTTACTGTATTTTCTAGCAAGTTTCACATTACATACTAAAGCAAAGCAATTGAGCTCCACACCTCAACAATCTCCCACTTGGAGATTAATTACTTCACCATACCTGTACAACATCATTCTTGGATCCTTCCTTAGCTTTGTTTCTTCCTCTTCAAGTCTCAAAATCAAAGACCAACAGAAGTGGAGTGTAGCTCCAACTTCTCCTTTGCTAATGGCTTCGTTAGCATATCCATAGGGTTCTTGTTTGTATGAATGTTTTCCAGATTCAACTGTCCATCCTCCAATACCTGCCGTATGAAGTGATACCTCAACTGAATGTGTTTCGTTCTCGAATGAAATGTTGAGTTATTTTCCAAATGAATTACACTCTGACTGTCACTGAATAGTTTATAATTACTTTTCTCCTTTCCCAAATCTTCCATGAACCTACTCATCCATATCATATCCTTTCTAGCCTCTGTAGCTTCAACATACTCTGCCTCTGTAGTAGACAAAGCCACAACCTTCTGCAATCTTGAAATCCAACTAACTGCCGTACAACCTACTGTGAAAATATATCCAGTAGTGCTCCTCCTACCATCCAGATCTCCAGCCATATCCGAATCAACATAGCCACGTAATGAAATATCCAAACCTCCATAGCATAACTACATGCTAGATGTTCCTTTCAAATACCTGAGTATCCATTGGATTGCATTCCAATGCTCTTTACCTGGATTGGCCATATATCTACTCACAAATCCCACTTCCTGTGCAATGTCTGGTCTGGTACAAACCATAGCATACATGAGACTCCCAACTGCTTAAGAATATGGCACTCGTGTCATGTATTTGACCTCCTCATGTGATGATGGACACTGATATTTTCTCAATTTGAAGTGTCCAGCCATAGGTGTACTAATAGGTTTTACGTTCTGCATCTTGAACCTTTCTAACACCTTGTAGATATAATCCTCCCGAGACAAATAGAATTTCTTGTTTTCCCTATCTCTGTGTATTTGCATGCCAATGATTCTTTTTGCAGCTCCTAAATCCTTCATAGCAAATGTGTGAGCTAGCTTTCTCTTAAGCTCACCAATGTCCTACATACTAGATCCTGCAATAAGCATATCATCCACATACAATAACAAAATAATATAGCTCCCATTTTCAAGCTTCTTGAAATAAACACAATGGTCAGATTCACATCTTAAGTAACCATGCTCATGCATAAAACTATCAAACCTCATGTACCATTTCCTTGGAGCTTGCTTGAGCCCATATAGGCTCTTTTTCAACCTGCACACTAATTTCTCCTTACCCTTGACTTCATACCCAAGCTACAGCTGCTTCATATAAATCTCTTCATCCAAATCACCATGAAGGAAAGCCATCCTCACATCTAGTTGCTCTAAATGTAAATCCTATACTACAACTAAACTCAATACAGTACGAATAAAAGTCATCTTAACAACAGGAGAAAATATTTCACCAAAGTCAATACCTGCTTTCTGTGTAAATCCCTTTACTACAAGCCTTGCCTTGTACCTTTTCTGTCCACCCTCTTCTTCCTTAATCCTGTAAACCCACTTGTTCTGCAATGTTCTCTTACCTGTTGACAATTTAACCAAATCCCATGTCTGGTTATGTTCCAAGGAGTTCATCTCCTCATCCATGCCATGCTCCCACTGGACGTGGGTCTTATCCTACATTGCTTCTTCAAAACTCTCTGGTTCACCATTATAAGTCAATAATAAATAAAATAGAAAAGGTGTAAATCTTTCTGGAGGTTTACTTACCCTTTGTGACCTTCTCATAGGAGTTTGGGGTACCGGAGGCTCAATTTGGACCTCCTGGACATTTGTATCCAAATTTGACATTGACCGACGCCGGTCACCTCTAACCGATGTCGGTTCTGCTAACCGAGGCCAGTTTGATCTTCTGTAACTGCTACCGGTTTTGCTGATCGATGTCGGTCAGGGGTCAACCGTACTGTGTTACCCTGTCGGTATTACTTTAAAATCCAAGAGTTCATTTTCATTTACAAACTTCTCAACCGGTTCATCCTTGGGTACCAAAATTTGATCCATGTACATTCTCTTTTCATTCCATTCAACATCACGACTCCTAATAATTTTAGAATTCTCTAAATCCCAAAAATGGAAACCAAAATCACCATATCCATAACCAATGAAAGTGCACCTCTTAGATTTTTCATCCAACTTTTTCCTATTTTCCCTATCAATATGCACAAAAGCTTCTGAACCAAAAACTTTAAGAAAAGAAAGATCTACATCTTTTCCAGTCCAAGCTTCCTTTGGTATTCCTCCATCTAGTGAACTTGAAGGTCCACGGTTAATCAAATAAACCGCTGTATCAACTGCTTCTACCCAAAACTGCAAGGGCAATCTAGAATGTATCCTCATACTTCTAGCACGTTCCATGATTGTCCTGTTCATTCTTTCTGCAACACCATTCTCCTGTGGTGTTCTTGGAACCATTCTTTCTCTACGTATCCCATTCACTGAACAATAATCATTGAAAGCCTTGCTACAATATTCACCACCATTGTCAGATCTAAGGCACTTTAACTTAGAATTTGATTCATTCTCAACAAGGGCTTTCCATCTTTTAAAAGTTTCAAAAACATCAGATTTATGTTTAATACAATAAACCCATACCTTTCTTGTAGCATCATCAATGAAAGTAACATAATACTGGGATCCTCCATGAGAAGCTACCTGAGCTGGTCCCCACACATCTGAGTGTACAAGCTCCAATTTTTGCTCCTTCTTAGTTGCCCCAACTTTGAGAAATCTCACTCTCTTTTGCTTTCCAAAAACACAATGCTCACAGAAATCAAGATCTAAATCTTTCAAATATGATAACTTACCCTTAGCCTTTAATATATGTATTCCTTTTTGACTCATATGGCCCAACCGATTATGCCACATACATGCATCTGAATCTGAAGTAGATAATGTAGAAAATAAATTGGTAACACAGGTAGATAAATATAATGTCCCTACCGTCTTACCTTTTGCCACAAAAAAAGCACCCTTGGTGACTTTCCAAGAGTCCTGTAAAAGTAACCATGCAACCAGCTTCACCTAGTTGTCCTATAGAAATAAGATTCCTTCTGAGGCTTGGTACATGCCTCACATCTTTCAAGACCCATGTATTTCCATTCTGCAATTTTAGATGAACTTCCCCTTTACCAGTAATACTACAAGGTTCAACATCACCCAAATAAACATGCCCTAAATTGCCCTGGACATAATTTCTAAAATAACTCTTATTAGGGGTTGCATGGAAAGAAGCTCCTGAATCTAAAACCCATTATTCAATTCTATTATCTAAAGAAAGAATATTAGCATCTTGCATTACCTCTACTGCAACAAGATTTGCTTCTTTACCTTTTTCTGGTTGTTGGTTCTCTTTATCCTTTGACCAACAATATTTTTTTGCATGTCCTTTCTTTCCACATTTCCAACAAGTAATTCCCTTACCTCTGGATTTAGATCTGTTATCCCTTGACTTTGATTTTCCATTACTCTTACTCTTAGATATCTCCTTCAGCCCACCCCTACTTTCTACATTCAAAGCATTCCCAAATGATGATTCCTCTATACTCTTCCTGTGAATTTATTCATTCAAGATTATACTAACCACATCATCAAACTTCAAAATATTATTAGCAGATGTTGTATTACTAACAATCATTACCAAGTTATCCCAACTATCAGGCAAATAACATAAGAATAAAAGTACTTTCACTTCATCATCAAATGGTATATCAACCGATTTTAACTGATTTATAATAGATCTGAAATCATTCAAATTACTAGATGTAGATCCACCTTCATGCATCTTAGAACTAAATAGTTTTTTCATCAAATAAACTTTATTTGAAGCACTAGGTTTTTCATATAAATTGGCAAGAGATTTCATTAACCCTACCGTAGAAGTCGCTTCTGTAATATTGGAAGCCATAGATGATGTCAGGCTCAATCTTATAGATCCCAAATCCTTTCTGTCAAGAATATTCCATTCTTCATCAGTCATCTTTGTAGGTCTAGACTTCTTATCCAATGGTAGATACAAATCTCTTTGATACAGATGATCCTCAATCTGCATCTTCCATAATTGATAATTTCAGTCGTCAAACTTCTCTACCTTGTATTTGTTTTCTTTTTCCATTGCTGTAGCTCCCACTTAATCAGAAAACCCTCTGTAAGTAAATCTATCAAAACACAAAACCCTCAAACAAAGCTCTGATACCAATTATTGGGGTTAGCACACTAGTTGTACAAATAATACATCAGATCTAAGCATACATGCAAATAAAATCAGATATTCTACTAGAAGAAATATACATAACAAGAGATATAAATCAACACCAGATTTAACGTGGTTCACCCAATGTGGGCTATGTCCACCAAGAAACAAAACAATCTATTATCCAAAGATTTCACAAGATATACAATGAAGATTTACAGTCTTCCACACCTCTCATATGTACAGTATTATCTTACTCTCAAGATTTTGTTTCTTCACCAAGAATTATCTCTCTCACAATTATTCTCATGATAATCATCAAATTTTGCAAGTTCTTCTTAATTCTTCCTTCTAAGCCCTAGCTTTTATACTTATATAGGTGTATACAAACTTAGGGAACTTAGCCATGCAATTACAATCAACAGATCTTCTTTAATACTAAAAATAGATCTAATTCATGTGAGTTAATTAAAACACCCACACATAGGTAACCGACGTCGGTTAGCCCTAACCAATGTCAGTTCCTCCTTTCCTCACTGATGTCGGTCCCTCCATAACCAATGTCGGTTACTGTGTTTTCTAGCAAGTTTCATATTGCATGATCATCATAAGTAATTCAACTCCACAACTCAACACCATCAAGCATTCATGTTGGGTTGTTAATCTAGTCCCAGTGCAAAAAAGGAATGGAGAAATTAGATTGTGTGTTGATTTTAGGGATTTGAACAAGGCTTCCCTAAAAGATCATTACCCACTACCATTAATGGAACAAATCTTACAAATAGTAGTAGATTAAGAAAGGTTTTCTCTTCTAGATGGCTATTTAGGGCCAAATTAGATAATGGTGAAAGAATAAGATCAGTTTAAGAAAATTTTTACCACTAAATGGGAAACCTATGCCTACAAGAATATGTCATTTGGTTTATCCAATGCAAGGGAAACTTTCCAAAGAGCCATGAACATAGAATTTAAGGGAATGATCAACAACATTGTTCTTGTGCACTTAGATGATATTAAAATTTTCTCTAAGCATGTAATTGGTCATCTTTTCCACCTAATACATGTATTTGAGAGGTGTAGATAGTTTGGCCTTTCTCTCAATCCAAATAAATGCATCTTTCTAGCTCATGAAGCTTAACTCTTTGGCCATATTCTCTATAAGTAAGGATTAAGCATTGATCTAGAAAGAGTTAATGTCATCCTTGCATTGTCATTGCCTATTCATAAGAAATTAATTCAAAGCTTTTTAGGGAGAATCAAATTTGTCAGATGGTTCGTCCCAAATTTTTCCAACCTTTTCAAACGATTGACACTAATGCCAAAGAAGAGCATGGTCTTGAAATGGACCACCGAGGGAAAGGACAATTTTGAATCCATAAAGAAAATAATTACACAAGCCCCAACTCTCATCAATCCTGATTTTAGAAAATATTTCATTTTATATTCCTTTGGAGGCATAAGTACAATATCTGCCATATTGGTGCAACTCAAAGAAGAAGGCTTGGAACAACCTGTTGCATTTTTTAGCCAAGTTCTTGAAGATTATGAAGTGAGATACTCATTCGTGGAAAAAAATGCCCTAACTATTATAATAATTTTGAAGAAGTTCATGCATTTGATATCCAAAAACAAGATTCATCTACTAGTTTCACATGTTAGTATGAAATACTTCCTCTTAAATAAATATATGAATGAGAAAAGAGCTAGTTGGATAACCAAAGTAATGAAGTATGACATTAATGTCAATGTAACTAAGCTGGCCAAAGGCAAGGGAATATGTGAAAAAATAGTTTTAGATCAATGTACTATTGAAAAATCCATCCTTGTGCTTCAATAGAATCAAGAGAAACCATCCAATGCCTTATCCACCCCTTATTAGATTCATGATGCAGTCAAATTTCTCCAAACATGCCAATGCCCTCAAGGATTGAAAAAATATAAAAGGAGGTACTTCAGAATTCAATCCATTCCCTTTATGTTGATTGATGTCATTATATTTACGAAATATGTGAATGGAGCTCTATTGAGCTGTATTAAAACATATTAAATATAGAAAGTGTTGCATGAATTTTCACAATGGAGAAACATGGGACACTTTAATCCAAGAAGAATAACCCAGTGGATCATGAAATATGGTTAATATTGGCCCAACCTCTTTAGTGACTGTTATTCATGGGCCAAGAAATGTAAGAAATGTGGCTTCTTTATAGGAAAATAAAGGTTAACAACCCTTCCACTCTACCCACCTCTATAAATCAATCATTCATGCAATGGGGATTATAATTCATTGGTGTGATCAACCCATATTCAAGTTTGGGTCACAAGTGGATCCTCATGGCCACTATCTATTTCACCTAATGGATGGAGGTAGTTGCACTAAAGGAAGGAAATAAGGTCACCATCTTGGACATTTATGAAGGTATTGTGACCAGTTTTGGAGTTCCTTCCACAATCATTTTTGATAATGCTTTAGCATTCCTTAGCACAAAGATATCGGATTGGGCTATCAAAAATGGTATCTACTTGAGCACCTCTTCAAACTATTACCCCCAAGGTAATGGGTATGTTGAGTCCACAAACAAGAATCTTTTGAGAATCATAAGGAGGACCTTAGATGAGAATCAGAGGACTTGGCATATGAAGTTAAAATCATCCCTGTGGGATGATAAGATCACTCCTAAAAGATCAACTGGTAGCTCTCCCTAAAAGTTGGTTTACAGTAAAGAAGCAATTATGCCAATATATCTCAAATTACCAACCTTAGAGTTCATCAAACAACTAGAATTGTGTGAGTTTGAAGCCATGGAAGTCAGGTATGCAGAGCTCATGGAACTAGAAGAGTTGAGAAACCAAGTGATGCAAATAATGGAAAAAGATCAAGCTCAAGTCAAGAGGTGTTTTGATAGGAAAAAAATAGCCAAGAGTTTCCGGGAGGGAGATCCAGTCATAAAGTGGTATGCAGATCAAGCTAAAATAGGAAAACACTCAAAAATTGATGCAATATGGAGTGACCCATATGTAATTTCAGACTGCAAGTCAAACAATGATTTCCAATTGTCAAAATTGGATGGAGAGGAGTTACAGATCCCAGTCAACGAGATCTAGCTCAAGCATTGTTATTAAGGAAAAGACCATCCCTTGTACATAGTAGTTTAGTCTTCAATTCCTCCAAGTCTTTTCAAGCACATTGTCTTATTGGTAGAGTAGTTTCAATTCCCCTAAATACTTTGCACAATGTTTTGTTGTTTTTAGATGGCATGGTTTCATTGCATAATGGTTCATGGAGGAATCTAAAGAAGATATGTTTCAGGAAATTTTGGTGGAATTTCAAATTCAAACCAATTTTCCACTCTCATTAAAACTTAATTCAGAACAATTTTTATAATGAGAATGATCAATTTATGCAGTCCCAAATCATCTCCAAGTCCAAGCAATACTTCAGGTGGATTCAAGGGTTAGAGATTCAAGTTTCAAATTATTAGGTTAACTCCATGCCCAATGGATTCTTTAAGGACACTGATCTCTTCATCTAGCAAGAAGATAGCCCCGTTGAGTCGCTAAATTGCTATCCAAAATACCCCCTTCTAGGGATATTTTGATAACTTGCATTTTCATTTGGACTTGGACAATATAAACTAATCAAAAATGGAGAAAATAAGTGTTAGGACACTCCTATCCTCCTTGATAAGCTTTCCTATTTCCATACTTAGCCAAAATCAAAAGAAATGGGGTAAAATACCAGTTAATCAACTAAATTGACCTTTGTAGGAACATGAGGAAATGTTCCTTTTTTCCTCATGTTCCCCATTTTACCGATCTGGCAACATTGAGGGAGTTAGGGCAGTGTTGTCGATGATTTGAATCTTTTAGAAACACAGGGAGCAGTTCTACCGAGTCACTTGTTCATCGATTGGCTGATGTGACTAACTAAACATGGAAAATAATATAACAGGGAGAATATGCAGGTGACGTAGATATGACATGTATTGATGGAACAAGTGGAACTATTCCACAGTTCTACCTCGAACTCGATTCTCTGCAAAACATAAATTAGTGGTCAATGTGGTTATTATGGGCCCAGAGGGAACAAATGGAATTATTCTCATGTTCTCTCCGCTCACTAACAAGATGGTTCACCATAACTTGGAACAAAATCATTAAAGCGGACTGTAGGAGCCTGCGTGGAACCCTTTGCAACCATCTCGAGCCCTTGAACTTCAAACAACCATAACTTTTTCCCTACAACTCCAAATTTCACAAAACTAGACTTTTTGGAAAGGTCTCATCATGTAATACACCATGCAAACTAGATTTATTAAATTTGGTGAGTTTAGGTGGGTTAAAAAAGATGAAATAATATCCCAACATTACAAATACAGTTCCATGTAGCTCAACTACAAAATTTGATGAGGTATGGTGCTCATTCCTTCTCTTACAAGAAAAGTATGAAGGGGGAACAGATTTGGAAGGTTGCCCATGCATGTTTTCATATATTCAATGCATGTTTTTTATGGTTGAAGGTGGAAATTAGAGTTTCCCTCCTCTCTCTTTCCCATCTTCTATGTATTGCAAAATTATGCCCATTTATAAAGGTTGGATACTCTTTGAATTTTGGTGCATCATCCTCTAAGTGTTACATGTGTATTTTGAGTTACAGGCATCATATTTGGATATTTGAAATGGTTATGTTCCTTATTCCTTCATTGTAATGGACCATGCATCTATTTGAAGTAATAAAATTATTTTTTTGTGGCTATCTTCTACCCTAGCTTGTGTTTATTGCATGATATTTCCTCTCCATCTACTTGTAGGTATATTGTGCATGTTTATTCTCCTTTTACATGGTTTATTTTTGTTGTGCTCCATGGAAATAAGAGGTGAATGCTATTTTTGGGACTATGGTACTTATGTCTTACCTCTTCCCCTTAATTTTCCTCCCATTTCCACTCATCTAAAAGTGGATTTCTCCCTCTTCTTGGTGTTATCATCTCTCCTTAGCTTAGTATTTCCATTTTTATGCATTTACCTCTCTCCTTGGTCCATGTGGATGTTAGATTAGGATTATATATATGCATTTCCTTCCCTGTAAGTAGTTTAACATTAGGAATAGGTAGAGGAACCATCCTTCTCTGGAGCTTTGTCCCAAGTAGCAAGTCTCACAACTTGGAGATAATCCCATGTTACCCAAAAACATTGATTGCTCGTCCATTCATTCATGATAAATCAGAGGGTGTTGGTTTTTGACGATAACAATATATTTGGAAGTCAATAATATATACCACAACTTTACCTCTACCAAACACTAATTTCAATTCAAGCAAAACTCCTCCATTTATTTTAACGATAAAGTTTAGAGCACCTTCAAGATAACACACATAGTTAAGAAGGGAAACTACACACACACACACACACACACACACACACACACACACATTATATATATATAATGATTCATTGTAGACATAATTCTATAAGAATCACTCGTGGGTGAAGTATTTACAACCCTTATCCATTAGGCCTATATGATTGCTTGCATTTAAAACACAATCAAAGTATATGAGTAGAATTAAATCTAGAATGCCTCATCAATGCAAAGAGCTTGAAGGCATGCATAATATAGTCATGGATTTCATATCTTGCAATTCATTGTCCATAAGACCAAATCTGAATTATGCACCTTGTCAACAAATTGTGAGCCTTCTATATGCTATCATATTGTGTATACATATATGTTGTAATGCATTTGCAACTACATGTGACAAAAAGACACTCAGGATTAATTTTTGAAGGATCTCCGTAACCTTTTCCTAAGTTGTTTGGCATAAGTTCATAGGATGATGGAAAAGGTTGTTAAGCTTGGATTTATAACTCATAATTATATTTTCTAGAAAAAATCTAAGACCCTTTCAATAAATCCTATTGTGTGCATATCCAACAACGAGTGTAATCCATGAGTCAACATCCTACTGAGGCATTTCCTATAAGCATTGTATATTAATCTAAGTCATTTGTAGTAACACACTTACACTTTGAAAAATTTGTGACAATGGTCACTTGATGGTGTGCTACTTACAAAAACAATTTTTTTTTTACAATTGATACCTTTCATTATTAATGATGGAAGGAACTTGTCTTGAAAATTTGAAATGTGGAAGGTTGCAATGATGATGTAAAACATTTACATAGATTTAGAGATAAAACACTAATTTTCTTGAAGTTAGGTCTTATGGTAAGCCAATATAAGTGGATGACAAAATGCTAAAACAAATGATAACAAATAATGAATGAGAATTAACTTAGCTAATCAATTTCTAAAAGGAAGTGTCCTAGCTAAAAAAAATAACTAAAATATAACAATATTTTATGGGAATAACTTCTGTGTGCGGGGAGAGGAAAACACTAATTTTATTTACTTATAATAAAAAAAAAAATCATCTACATTCTCTTAAACCCTTAAAGAAAAGAAAATAGAGAAGCCACACCTAGAAGCATATTGTTCCTATATCAAAATGGTGCAAAAATCATGTCGTATACCTCTAGTTTGTGAGGTTTGTAGAAAGCCTTGAAAGGCCTGAAAAACTCACATTTTTTACATTAAGTTGTCATTTGTGTTGAGTATGATCAATCACGTCACAAAATCCATGCCCCCAAAACCAATCCCCTAAATCAACATTCAAGCGTGCCTATTACATTATCCAAATACCCCAAAATAAAAAGTATATATCTACATGGTCAAGGTATGTTCTAAAGTTCTTCATTGTATACATATCCTATAATCACAATAGTCCTTGAGACCACATCTATTACAAGAATAAATGAAAGAAGCATGATTTGATCCTTAAACCTCTTTTTTCTTACATCACTAAAATCTCCAATATTATTTCTGAAAAAAAAAGATAAATTAAGTTACTTATGATTATATTAGGAGAAATGAATAATAATAACGTGGATAAATCTTAGGCTAAATATGTATCTGTATATGTTAAAAATATTAGTTGTGAAAATGTGAGAAAAAAAACCAATTTTCTCCTCTAATCTAATCTCCTCAACAATACCTCAGATAGAGCAATGGATTGAAAGGGGGAGAGAGATTATACCTGCAGTTACCTACAATATTACAAAACTCTTGCTTTGATGTGTTGGATTTCCTCTTGATTGATTGTTGATTGCACTTGCTTCATATTTGTGGATTCATTTAGACAACATCTCCCCTTGATTATGTTTGGATTGGTTGATTGATGAAGATGAATTTATTGTAGATGAATGATGGATTGATTGATAAAATTGGAAGAGGTTGGTTCTGGATTCTTGAGATGATTCCAACTAGCTCTCACGGAGAAGGAGAAATCAATTTATAGTTTGTGGCTGGAGGATTAAATGGCTAAGATGAAGCCATGTTGGATTTGGATCAATGGTGGAGAATGCATGTGAGGAAAGGAGATTTCTAGAATTTGAGAGAGGTATCCATTGAATTAAAAATTCAATGGAGGGAGAGAGATATATTTGAATTTTTAAATATGAAAGAGGGAAATTTAGAGAGGCTTCTAGAAATAGAAGCCTCTAGATTTAGAGGTGAGGATATGATTAAGATTAATATTAGATTAGGTTAATAAATGATGATTAGGGGTGAGGTTACATGGAAAGGCTAGGGGTAGGGATGTGTAGGGTAGGTGGGTAGGTAGATGTAGGAATATTAAATTCCTAGAAAATGTTAATGAAGGATTCAAATAGGATAATATGATATAATAATCGAATAAAAGTGATTAATGGGATATAATAATGATTTAAAAGGATTAATGATGGAATGTTGGGATGAATGATAAATAATGATAAAGGGTAAGTATGAGAAAATGGATTAATAATAATTAATCTTGCGATTAATTATTATATGGATAGTGATGGTGTTATTTGCGAGACAAATTAATCGTAATTAAGCATGTTGACATTTTAGATTTCTACATTTCCCCCCTCTTTGAATGGTTATTGCGTAACAATGACCGTTCAAATAAAAAGAAGAAAAGATGTTAGGATGGTGATATGATGCCCCCTTGAGGGGTTAGGTGGGGAAGGAATGAGTCAAGTAACCACTCAAAAAGAGGAGAGGCCCAAGTTAGTAGATGAGAGAGGATTAGAGGATGAGAATATTTGAGGATTCTAAGGATAAGGATTAGAGGATGAGAAGAGTTGAAGATTTAGAGGATTAGAAGAGAGGAGAGAGAGATATTAGAGGATTAGGAGATATTGGATTTAGGAGTAGAAGATTCTTCGTATGATGGACGTATCACCAAGTAAATTTTACTTGGAATTCATGGAGAAGAGATGTGTAGTTGAGCTCATTAGTGACACTAAAGATGAGACTTAGTTCTGCGTAGAGGTAGAAGGATCATGTAACAAAATGGATTAGTCAATAGGAGGATTGTTGATGTACTTGATCGACACCTTGATGAGGATGTCTGACTTAAAGCTTTAAGATTAATAGATATCTGGATGTTGTGCAATAGAGGATGCCCCATTCAAAATGTATGACAAGGGTGCAAAATTTTAGGGTTATTGGATTAGAAGATACCCCAGTGGCGTATTGGTGAAGATAGTGGATCCCATAGGATGCCACTATGTCCCAAGGGGTCAAGAGTAGAAGATTTGGGATTTTCTGATTGGTGGATGCTAGATTTGATGATGTTAGACCATCGAGTAAACTGGACTTCTGGTACAACACAAGCTTCTAGGACCCAAAGGATAGCGAAAAAAAGGGATATGGTTGATAGAATGTTGGACCAAAAGCCTTCTCATATGGAGGAGGTGTGGATTAGAGAATCAAGGATTGGTTGGTGTCAAAACTTCCTGGATGATAATCCCTTAATGACAATAGGATTGGGATGACAGATTAGTGTAGGTGATGACAAAGAATGTTCTGACGCCTGATTGATAACATGATATAACGTAAGATCGTATGCTCCAACCATGTAGTCCGTGCAGGAATTTTAGATGTTGGATGCGAGATGAAACAGACTAGAACATAGGAAATTGATTGATTGATAAAGATTGATTGGATTGAGGTGGTGAGATAGTTAGTTATATGATGATGAGGATTAGGTGTAGATGATGATAAGGCTTAAAGATGATAGAAGGGGGTGTGCTACCATAAAGCGCCCACTATTATCATCATTAGTAGTTGTTAATTATGATATGGCATTAAGAAATTTGGTCCAAGGTATGGGGCCCACTTTTGACGTAATTGCTAAGGGGACCATGGCCATCATAGTGATTTCACATCATTAATGGAAAAATATGGTCCTCATATCAAGTTGGACCGTGCAAGTTGAGAAGCGAGTTATGAAAGTAGCCTCATAGCATCGAGCTGGAAGGTGAGTCAAATGGTGAGTTGGAGACAAACACAGTTAAGCTCACCGTACACATATTGCATTGGCGATATGCTTTTTTAATGGATCTATTGACTGTTTTGATCTTTACACTGACCAACGAGCTTAAATAATTGGATGTTGCCAAAACAAATTTCGGGGATGATAGAGAGTTTGATGTTAGATGTTAAGATTTTGGATTAGGGATTGGGGATGATTAAGGATAGGTAAGATGAAAGGATTTGGGATGGGATAACAACTTTCTCCTATAATCCCCAAAGTATGTTTGGGTAGGATGAGAGGGAAGGATTGAGAGAAATGGATGGGTTGGATAGGATAGGGATTGGTTGACATGTTAGGTTTATATGACATGTGGGATGTCAGATAGATAGGATGAGGTATGTGGTAGAGGACACAGTATGGGGGACATAGTGGATGATAAGATATGCTCCTAGGTATAGGGAAGATGGATTGAGCAATACACATGTGAGTGATTGCCCCCAAGTGTAAGGTATGCGGTGGCAATGTGTGGATGGTGATTAAGATAAAATTTCAATACACACAAGCCTAATTTGAATGCAAGATTACACTAACTAAATGAATAAACAATTAATTACATATAATACACCCAAGTACAACTAAGCTAATGAAAGTAATGAAACCCGAATGTGCAAAGAAGAGGGTAAGAAGCCTTACCTGATTCACTACTGAAATATGGAAGTTTATTGACAGTGGTTGGACCAAGTGAATGGTAAAGGTACAAAGCACTGACCATTACACTAAAGCTTAGAAAAATACATATATGGAAGAATGAGCTGGACTAGGGCACCTGGAGAGGGATAGGGGAACCTACGGGTTCCCTAGACCTATTTCTGGGTGCCTAGGTCTGCGGAAATGATTAGAAAACATCCTCTAGCATGGTTGCATAAGATGTTCACTGTTTTTAGTCACCTCTGGTCACTCCGAGGTTGCACCAAGATCAACTGAGGTTAATGGAAACCTAGTAATGAAATAATGAGACTTGAAAAACACTCAAAATAGACATCGAATCCCAAAAATGAAAGATGTAGAATGAGGGGTAGTACTTTCCTTAGATCTCAAAATGGTGAACTTACGACTGAGTGTTGCACTACATATCATAACCAATGTAGTTCTGTGTGTGTGCATGCAAAATTGTGCCCTAGGTTGCTCTTGTGATTGGCACACTTGAATAGCGAGAAAATAAGCTAAATATAAAGAAATGTAGTATATGTTTGCATGTAATAGAATGAACTTCCCTCCTATGAAGTGTGTATGTAGAATAACTAGCCCTTGTGTCCCTTGTGATGGAGCTATATGGATGCAATTGATCTCTTAGATACCTTGATGGATGCAAGCTTAGGTGGTGATAGCTAATGCTTAGTGCTTGGTCTCTTATTATGATCACATAACTTTATATCTATATGATTCCTTCACTTGAATTTCGTAATTAACCCCAAAAAGGTCGACTACCAAAAAGATAAGATGCTCAAACAACTAGAAAGGACCCAAAAGAGTGTGAGTACATAGTATAAAAAGGACAAGGGCATGCCCAAAGGGTATGAGGGCGTTTCGACGTTGGCGTCCTAGCTAGGCGCTAGAGTTTCTAGGATGAAAAATGTCGAAGAGTAAAAATTTTGACTGAGAAAGTAAGGGTGCAAGATTGAAAGTAGCAATAGAAAGAAAAGAAAGGTAGCCAAAGACATAGGTTAATTAGTACTTTTCTTACTTAGGATTCATATGAATAGTAGTATGTAATCAGGACTAGATAATTACCCAAAGTGTGTGATTTTGTGTCTAACATTTTGCTCCCACTTTATGTTGGTGAATGTAAATCTCGGTAACATAAAGGAGATAGAGATACATACCTAATAACCATATAGATCAATGTATGAAAGAGCGTATGCTGAGGCACTATACAAAGCGTGGAATTATAAAAATGTGAAGCGTGGATGCTTAGGAGGAGAAAGTGTACAAAAGTGATGAAATGATGAACCTAGGGCGGAAACGCATGTGTAGATTTCACAATGTACCATGTTGTTGATGTCGATGTCATTGTTGGTGTGATTGTTGTGGTTGTTGATGTTGCGAAGTGACCACTTGCTTCCCATAGGGATAGACCTATGCAAAAGAGTAAAATGAAAAAAGTAGTCAAATATGGATGTATATGATCAGAATATGTAAAAAAGTGTGTAAGCAAAATATGTAAAAATGCTGAAATATGTGAAAAAGGAACATGTGCACTTAATCCGTGATGAGGAAGAGAGTGTAGAAAGGATCCTATTTTTAGGCGATATCATGCCAGTTGCGCTAACCACAAGTTTTTTGGGTGATCTCATGCCAATGATATGGAAGAAGTGTAGGGAGAATAGTCTGGTGTCATCCTCCAACCTTTAAGTGTTTCCCGTAATGTAGAACACCACTACATGATGGTGTGTATAAACACATGTGCTAAGGACTATGTATGCCCTGTAAAATATGTTGAGTGTGTGGAATCATGTAGACTGTGTTAAAATACCAATCGCTGTGTAATTACCCCTTGGTTATAAGTGTCTAGGAAGGGATGTGTAGTGTGCTAAGGACCAAAGTCTGATTCTGAGTCGTGAAACTGAAAACTATGTTATGCTGGTACTGTGATGTGCTGTGTATAAAGTTGTATGGGGTGAATGATTCACCCAAATTATGCTACCCCTCATTTAGGGTGTGCATGTGACGTTGTTGGAGGAGTATGCAGCCCAAAATGAGGACCGATTGTTGCGTTGAAACTATGCCCTGCAGAGGGGAAGGGGATGTGCTTGGTAGAAACCAGGGCACATGCAAACAAAGTGGATGGGAGACATGTGTTAGTACAAACAAAGACAAAAATGCATGTAAAAGACAAGTGCAGACAATGTGTAATCTAATATGCAAGAAGATAATGTAAACACACAAGAAGACAATGTAGAACGTGAAAAGTGGGTTTCAAACATGGGACATCACTCATGATGTCATAAGACAATCAAGGATCCGAAGTAGTCGTTAGAAGCAGACAAGTGTACACAAAAGACAAAGGGAAAATCCTCACAAACAAGAGGCGAACAATGAAGCGATGACAAACTATGTCACATATACAATCATGGAAGCAAGTAGCCCTGCATAACAAATGTTTGCACATGAAGCACCCATTAGCATGTTAGAAAGATAAAAAGTATGTCAAAGCATGTGTAATCTAAGATAAAGTAGTCTACTATTAAACAAAATGAAACAATAACACCTGTAGCATATGAAATTGGATTCCCCCAGGAGCCGCTATGGGACTGGTACGAGGTACTACACCAAGCATCTATGCTACGTGTAATGGATCTATATAATATGTGATCATAGCTAGAAAGAAATTAAACATGTATGTGTGTATGATAAAGATAATGACATACAAGACATCTATCTAGCATGTGTAATAAAGATGAACATGTAAGCAAGTAAATGTAAGCAAGTAGTAAATGCAACCAAGATATGCAGTATGAAGTGGATGATAGGCAGAATGAAATGCAAAGTGAATGATAGGAGAAACATGCCCCCCGAGTGGATGTGTATGTATGTAATTAGGTTCATTTATTTATGCCCCCTCAGCAGTTAAGAATGAACCATAAATGAGAGTGCATCATCAGGAAATGGTTTGAGTTGTGTATATTTAAAAGATGTGATCCTCAAAGTGTAATGTGTGGGGTGTAAGTGATCGAGTGAGTGATTGAATGCGTGAGTATGATGAGTTCCATTTGAGATATAAATCCTCAACAGTCGAGTATGGATTGTGGAACTAGAGTTCGTCATAGCATAGTGTATCATGTTGATTGTATGAGAGATATGTTGATTGTGTAGTGTTGTTTGTGAATGTGTCACTTGTGTGAGATGTTGTGAACTTGTTGCTAGTGTTGAATGCTATGAATATTATGACTGTATGGTGTGTTGTGTGTAGATTGCGTGCAAGAGATAAATGTTTTCATGAATGTGTTGATTATATAGTAGGATGCGCAAGACAATTACACTGAATGTGTAATTTGTTATAGGTGTATAGATTGTATAAGATATTTGTGTTGAGTGCACACAAGAAACATAAGTCATGTGATGTCATGAAAGTGATAAATGTGCAGTAGATTTTAAATATGTCAATTTTTTTGTTGTAATATGTGCAAAGAGGATGTGTCTGTGTTGTTACATTGATGAATAAGCACGAGTATGTATTATTATTATGTAAAGTATGTAGTATGTAATGTGTGAGGTTCATGTGTATAGGATGCCCTCAACAGTTAAGTGTGAACCACAACACTAGAGTTTGTCATTGGGGAATGGATGTGATGAGAAAATAAGATGCTTGTTAATGTTAGGGGGTAGAGAAATAGGTACAATGCCCCCTAAACATGTGATGATGAGTGTGATCAAGTGATGTTGTCTAAGAAGTTGTCATTGTCATGATCAAAACTGAATGATGAAGCATGTGAAACTTGATAAGTGATAGTGTCGGGTTGATCAAGTAAGGATCCATTGAGGCGTAAATTATACATGCCCATAAAATATTCCTCATCAGTAAAAGGAGGTAATATACACCCATGTGCATACCAACGAGTGAGATTAGGTGAATAGTTGAGGAATGAGTCATTGCAAATGAAAACATGACCAAATGACATGGGGAAAGATATATCAGTATGATCAGGATCTAACGTGCCCCTGATGTAATCAAGCCAAGACTGTCCAAGCATGAGTGGAGAAATGCAGGGAGCACGCACAAGAAAGAATGTGAGATAAAAGACTCAAAGACCATATACAACAATAATGTGAACAAAACCATGATACAAATGATGATCATAAGGAAAAGGAAAGCTTTCGTCAATTATAAATCCTAGTTGAGTCAAACCATCATGTGTGCATATAGATTCAGTTCAAGTAGGATTGAGTGGAATGCATTCCCAATAAGATTCATTCAAGAAAAGTGTGCATGTGAAAGAATGTAGTATAGATGTCTACTATGCATGAGAAGGCACTGAAGGTGGTATGATGTCCAATGTAGGGACATGAACCTGATAAATAATCATAGTATTAGTAGTAGCAGGAGGAGGCAGTAATGTAGATGAGACTATATCTAACATGAAAATAACACCTTCAAGTGGTGGTAAATGATCCAGAGTATCCATAGGTTGTGATTCATTAGTAGTATCAGAGCGTGAAGTAGGAATTGTGGTATTGGGATCATGATCACAATATTTGAATGGGTCATGATCACTATGAATTATATATTATATGCCCTCATGTATGAATTTGACATAGTGATGTACTATAAAAGGAACTACTTGTATAGCATGTAGCCATGGCCGACCGAGTAAATAGTTATACGAAATTGGAAAGTCAATGAAAAAGAAAACTATGTTAAGGGTTTTTGGCCCTACAATGATAGGTAGAGTAATGTGACCTACGCATGGATGAATGAAACCATCATATGCATGAAGAGAAATATAGGATGGAATAAAATTGGTAGTAAAAAGACCAATCCTTTTAAGGAATGACATAAGAAAAATATTGAGTTCAGATCCATTATCGATTAAAGTATGCTTGTCACCCACATTATAAATGTGAATCATGATATGCAATGGTGGATCATTGTCAAAGACAGTAAGATCAACATTAGGATTGGATGGGAAAGTAATATGCTGAGAATATGCATTAAAAACATTTGATATACTGAATCTAGATGCATATTAGCAGGAATACGAGTAGTAGAAATGAGATTTTTGATTCTATTGTCATCCAATTTCATGACTTGGGTGAAATGGATAGCTAGGAAAGATTATACTTGGGTAGTTGATAAGGCATTTAATGAATATGAAGTTTTCAGGTGAATTTCCAAATTCTGGGAATATAACAGTGTTTTAGGGAAGGTTTGGGATCAAAGGAAACATTTTTTCCTCTTCTAGGTTTCAAGAGGTTACAGAGCTCTTCCAGGATGAGAAGGCTGGCCCCGGGGCCCACATTCACCTAAAAATGGCACAAAATTAGTTGAGGGGTTCTTAGACACTTTAATTCATTTTCATGTCCCTTAGAATGTTGAGAAAGTCAAAAATTAAAAAACAATCAGAAGAGAACTCTAAAATGGGGAAAATGGCTAGGTTGCAGTAAACTAGCTCGCCTAGCTGTTGGGCGATTTTTTTTTATCTCGGCGAGCTAGTTAAGGAGATTGAGCTAACAATAGAGTCATAGGGGCTGTGAGTCGAGGTGGAGAGTCGGTTTGTATCACGTCAGCATTAGGAAATTTAGGTGGTTGAGTCGGGCCTCAATGCGAAGGGTTTGGCTCATTGAACTATCTCGGTAGGCCCCAAAGTTAGTGCATAAATCTTCAATGGTCTACCGACATGGCCTTTACGCACTTGGGAAGCTCAGGTTGAACGTGGCTTGAGTTCCCCTAAGACCCACTTTCAATACACATAAAAGAGAACTCAATGCATTACGGCTCAAGGAGGTTTTGCACATTCAATGAGTTAGGTAAGTACTCGTTGATGCAGCCGAGGAGCGAGTTGACAGAACGACTCAATGAGGTAGGTATCAATGCGGGTCGGTGAGCTCAAAAAATGATACATTGTAGAGAAGTAAGGGCATATGGGCTTGGGAGGTCGGGTCATCCCGACACGATGCGACTGTATCGGCTACATGGAGGATAAGGGGAATGGGTTCCCACGGGGCTTGAGTTCCTCGCGAATTTGATGTACCCACGTAATAAGAAAAAGGGAAGGGGTTCGAGTCATCTGAGGGTCTTGATTCCAAGTTCGCCCACGTAGAAAAGGGGGTCACTGAGTTGGAGCCGAAGGTGATGCAATGTGGGGAAACATAGAGCTGACATGGCCGACAAGCCACAAACAAGCGTAAGCAAGGATATAACAAAGGTTAGGCAAGTTAGATAGCAAAGGGGCTTATGGAGGTATAAGGGGATCCCGTGTGGTGGGTTAGAAATGATGCACCCAACCAGCGCCAAGTTGGCTAGAGAGTTGAGCCTTGTTAGCACCCAAGACCCCCAATTTGGTGACTTTAAGTGTTGTTGGCCCCACGGAAAAATTTCAAGTACCTCCATAAAGGCCTTAAACATAAAATTTTATGAAATCAAGGGAAAGTGAACAAATGATTATCTCCAGAAGCCAAATTAATTGCATAGTCATGTAAGCTAGAGAACAAGCCAAGGGGTGACCTGCACAAAAATGGCCATAACTTCTTCATTTTTCACCAAATTGGACAAAATTGGACTCGTTGGAATCATGATTTCATCCTCTACACTTGGTAATAAAACAATCACATATTTGATGAAGTTAGGTGGGTGAAAAATATATAAAATGAGCCTAGTTCCAAATGATCACTTCTAGGTAGTTGAAATTGAATTAAATGAAGCATGGACAACCATTTCCTTCTGCAACAAGCTACAAGACAACAAGGGATGGGTTTTGTAGGGTGCTCCATGTTTTTTTGCAGGTCATTCAATGTTCTTTGTTGGTGGTTGAATGCAAATTTTAGGTTCCGTTTCTCTCTCTCATTCCTTCTTCCATATATTGAAAAGAGAGCTCATTTTTCAAAAGGGGTGGACATTTATCAATGTTTCTCTAGCTTCTTCTCAGATGGTGGGTGGATTTAGAGCTCCAAGCCTCCATTTTTGAGCTTTGTAATAGGAAATCATGCCTCTTTCCTCTACAAATATGTATTGTGCATATTATTGGAGCAATAAAATCAATGTTTATGGTTGTTTATCTATCCTTGCATTAGTTTCCATTTCTTTCTCTTTCCTTTCTTAATACTTTTAGGTATATTGTGCATTCTATTGCCTACTTTACATACTCAAATATTTTTGTGCTTAGTGAAAGTGGTGCATTGTGTATATCTTGGTTTGTGGTGCTTTCCCATCCTCTCTATTCTCACCTTTCTCTATTTTCACACATTATAAATTGTTCACCATCCCCCTTTTCTGGTGTTATCACCACTGTTAGTGTAAGATTTTTTTATTTTTATACTCTCTCCCTCTCCTTGGTCCCTTGGAAATCTTAAATTAGGAGTAGTTAGCTTTATTTCCTTAATTATGAGTAGTTTTAGCATTATATTAGAAAGTGGAACCAACCTTCTTTGGAGAGTTATCTCAAATTGCAAGGTCCCACACTTTGAGATAATTCCATGTTACCCAGTTATATTGATTTCCTAATAAAATCACATGCTAGAAAATCGGAGGTGTTGTAATTTAGTGATAACATCTATCTCTTAATTTGGGATTGATAAGCAAGAAATAATTAATAGAGATACTCATGATGAGATGATCCTAGAAAGATAAGATTAATGAAAGGATGAGGATCCTAAGAGTGTTTAGATTGAGTTCGGGTTCACCAAAATGATTAAGATAAAATGTGAATTTATATGCTTAATCTAAATGTTATTGCAACAGTAAATGAATAAACAATTAAGTATAGAAATAGACCTAAGAAGATTAAGCTATGAAAATATGAAACCTTAAGTGTAAAGAGCGGGTAAGAAGCCTTAGTTGATTCACAGAGATCTCAGAGGTGTAAAAAGATGGAAAAAAGGAAAATATGAAGCACTGACCATTGCACTAAAGCTTAGAAAAATGCAGATCTTGAAGAATGAGTTGGACTGAGGCACCTAGAGAGGGACATGGGTGCTTATGGGTTCCTTAGACTTGTTTTTGGGTGCCTGGTTATGTGGAAAGATTAGGAAACCTCCTCTGAATGGTCACTAGTTGTTCACTTTTGTTTTCCTTTGGTTACTATGATGTCACACCAAGATCTGTGAGGTCACTGGAAACCTGCAATGAAATATGAACCTGTAAAACCCTATAATAAACATCAAATCCTAAAAAATAAAGATGCAGAATGAGGGTTTGGATTGTCCTCAACTGTCACAATGGTGATCTTATGATTAAGAACTGCACTACATCTCAGGCCCAATGTAGTTTTATGTGTGTGTGTGTGTGTGGAATCATGCCCTAGGTGGCTCTTGTGTGTGTCGCACTTGATAGTAAGCAAGTAATCTAGATGTTATGAAATGTAGTAGATGTGTGCATGGAATAGAATGAACTTCCCTCCTATGAAGGGTGTATGCAGAATAACCATCCCTTATGTCCATTGGATGGTGCTAGATGGACGCAATGGAGCTCTTAGATGCTTGATGGATGCAACCTTAGGTGGTGATAGCTAATGCTTAGTGCTTGGTCCTTTATTATGATCACATAACTTTATATTTATGTAATTTTTTTGCTTGAATTTCATAATTAACCCTGAAAAGGATGGATACCAAAAATATGAGATGTCCAAATGAATAGAAAGGACGTAAAAGATGTGAACAAATTACAAAAGGGTCAGAGGCACCAGAGGGGATGAGGGCACCTGATGCTACCGTCATGGCTGGGCACTGGTGTCCAGGATGATAAATACCGAAGTATAAAAAAGGAAGACTAAGAAAGTAAGGGTGTAAGACCAAAATTAGCAACAAAAATCAAAGAAAGGTGACCAAAGACATGGGTTAATTAGTACTTTTCTTACTTAGGAATCATATGAATAGTAGGATGCAACCATGACTAGATTATTACCCAAAGTGCGTAATTTTGTGTCTATAGATGGATGGATGGGTTTTATTTTCCCCTAGGTGTAGGGTAGGATGGAAGTGAGGGGTATCTAAAATGGATGATGCCCCTAGTGGATGGTAGTAAATCGGCCCCTAGTCATGATGAAGACAGTTGAAAAGGGACATGAGGAGGATTGTATGAAAAGGAAAGGATCGTCGTCTGCCCATGGATGTTCGATCCAAGGGAAAAAGGATGTGGATGTGATGGATGGAAGGAAAATAACATCAGTGATGAACACAAGATGAGCCTAATGACACATGTAATAAGGCAAGAGTTGGACTAAAATAGAAGTGTGACCAAGGTCTAAACAATACCTGGAAACATACAAGCCCTATGTCTCTGCGAGATAGAATTGTGTGTGATTGTGATGGTTAATTACCACTTGAAGTGAAGACTTAATGGGTAGTATGTGAAGAAAAAATAGCTAATGTATAGGGAGTGATTAAGTCAAATAGGTGGAAGGAGGGTGAATGGAAGGCCAAGCCATACATTGCTCCACTTCTATCTAGACATCCATAGCCCCAAAAAACATACATTTGATTCTTGTCACAACATTTATCTACTGCAAGACCAACGTACATAGCCTCGGTAGAGATGCTGGAAACACCCCTAGAGAGAGTCTTCAGGTGAATTTTATTTGATATCTTTAATTCTGAAAAGATTTTTTTACTTTTTGATATTTTGATTTTTTTTCATAAAGTAGTTCCACTCTCTTGAGAACTCTTAAGGGGTTAAGAATCACTAGTGGCTTGATGGGGGATGGACATGAGTGTAGTGAAAAAATTACATAGAGAGTCAAAAGATGCACCCAAGAGTCTTCACCTCGAGTTGATTAATTGTGTTAAAGTGTGTGGATCTCTAGGAGGACAATTGTGTTGGAATGTTGGAGGTAATGATAAATGAAGGTCACACAATTGTAGTAGGTACTATTGGCTTACAAAATGTGTGAGAAAGTTGATCAAGTTTTCAAATGAATGGATTAGAAGATGATATAAATGGATGTGATGATAATAATGGATGAGATGTAAAGGGATTTGTGTGTTAGATGGAAGGAGAATGAGTGGGAAGCAAAGAACATTTGTGCGCAAGCAAAGAATTAAGTGTTCAATCTAGTTTTAGGTGTTTGGTATTTGTAGGGGGATTAAATGATTTGTGATGGGGTTGAGTGGTTTGAATGGTAGGATAAATAATAGGAGTGGTATACATGGGTTGTGATGGAGTACTGGGAGGGATTTTGTTAGTGTGAGGTCTATATCCTAAGCCTAAACATCTTGGATTTTGAGGAAGGGAGATGGGTTTGCAAATGCCTAAGCCTTTACCTCGATGTTTCATATTAGCAAACATATTTTTGGCTATAGGATATGAAGTGGATGGGGAATATGATGCCATGTGGTCATCATGAGACTAGTAGGTTGTAATTTTTTCATCTGCTAAGAGCTCAGACTTAACAAAGGATGTGAGGTGAGATTTATTTTGGTCGGTGAGGGATGTTTGGATGTACGATGAGATTTGGATGGCTGACGATGTTTAGATGTCGAGTGGGGTTTGAATGATATAAAAGGGATAGGATTGATATGGAAATTTGGTGGATAAAAAGGTACAAGGACAAGAAGCCCTTGGTGAATGAGGTTTTGGACATAAGACCTAAATTATATGCAATGATTGGTCGAATTTTCATGGGTTTGATGGAAGTCATAATAATAGTGTTCTCAATACCAAGATGGTTTGGGAAGGTTTTAATCATGTGATTTGATTGGGGGATGGATGATTATGTTGAATTTTTTTAGATGATGTAAGATGGTGGTATAAGATTCTCCTAAAGGAGCGAAGTGGCTTGGGTTAAATGATATTGGGGGAGTAGGAAGTAAAGGTGTAGGTTTGGGTGGATTATGAGATGTTTTGGTTGATTTGCATTATGAGTTAGCTGATATTGTTGTGGATTAGAAGATGAAGGGCATGGATTAGGCCTAAGGGCCAAAGTGGATGGTTTGGGCTTCGAGGTAGAAGTAGATTTGGTTGATTTTGGATTGGTTGGAGTATGTGGTTGCGAGGCAGATGGTTTTAGTTTAGGATTACATTATTTGGGATTGATAGACGTAGATAAAGGTCATGGGGTAGATTTAGATGAAGGGGAGGGACATGATACATGGGGTCTTATTGGATTTGGGAGATGTTGGGGATGAAGGATATTTGGGAGATGGGTGTGGTGTAGGAACCACATTAGATTTGGTCAATTTAGGGGAGGTGTAGGAACCACATTAGATTTGGTCAATTTAGGGGATGAAGTAGATGAAGGTGGCATAGGAGCCTTATTGGATTGGGTAGGAGATGGGGTGGAGAGAAGATTGGGATTGGATTTTTTAGGTTTAGGAGTTGGTGACTTAGGAGTCACTTTAGATCTTTTAGGATTACGGGATGGGGGAGATGAAATAGAATTAGAGGATATGATAGTGTGATATTTAGGTGATGAGGGATATGGATTAGGATTAGTTGTGGATGAAGATGATGAGGGTGGCATGGGATCCACATTAGATGGTTTAGGATTTGGGGTAAAAGAGGATGAGGGTGACTTAGAAGTCATAGTGGATGAGATAGTTTTGATAGGATTGGGCTTAGGTGATGGAGGGGATGAAATAGGCTTAGAGGATGGATTTGAGAGTGGATTAGGGGATGTGGGACTATCTAGGATGAAGTCCGGAGGATTAGATTGATATGATGAAGATGAAGAGGATGGAGGACTAAGATGAGATGTGGGGGATGATAATTTTACATTAAGTTTTTGGGGTTATTATGGATATGTGAATGAGACTTGATGATTAGATTTAGTAGTTGAGATTTTGGATGATGGTGGATTATTTGCATGATTTTTTATGGAAGGAAGATGTGGGTCATAATGGCTGATAGGGGATTTGGAGGTTGGGGTATTGGATGTTTGTGTAGGTTTGGAATTGGTTCCTAGATTAGCAAAGACACAAAGGATGTCCTCTTGGTCTAGGTCAAATTTAGTGAGGTGGTCAAAGTTGATGAAATTAGCTTACAAGGATAGTGATTTATGTTGATTAGGTTGGGATGATTCGGTTTCCTCAAGGAGGAAGTTAATGGGGTGCGAAGTAAGGATCTTAAAAAGGGAATTTTTTTGATGGGATTGGTTTGTAGATGATGGTTTAGGGGGTGATTGGTTAATTGAATATTGAAGATCAGATATTTTTTGATTAAGTAGTTGGATGGTTTTTAGGATGTTAGGATCAATAGGGGATAGTTGATTCAGACGATGAGGAGAGGATTGGTTAAGGGAGGATGTTGAGTTTGATATTTTATTGTTAATGTGTTAGATAGTGTGTGGGAATTCATGGTCAAAGTGAGATGCTTGAATTTTATGGGTGGGGGATGATGGGATAATTTGGTTGATGGATTTAGAAAAGAGATAGGGTATGGATGTTGGTTTGGTGAGGATGGGGATTAAGGGTCAAAGGCCATGATTTGATAGGATGTGCGAGGGATTAGCTTTGGATTAGGATTGTTGATTAAGGATTGTGATGGGATTAGGTTTAGGATTGTGTGATTAAGGATTGATGATTATGATAAAGTTTGATTGATTAAAATTTTAAGGTGATAGGATGGTAAAGGGTGTTCACAAACACACAACAAAAATGCAACACATACCTGAACTAGTCAAGTAGGATTACAATCAAGATATAGATCACTTTCAATACCACACACCGATGGTGGTGCCACAAGTGGATCTCCACATATGTGTCAATGTTGGGTTGTCTAGCGAGTGTTCTTAGGTAGTGCGGCCTCCTTGCACTATATCTCGATATGCAGCTAAGAGGGTTACCTAGACTAGGATATACAGGCTCACTAGGGGCGTCCTTGATATACCTTATGGTACGTGGGCCCCAAGTTTATGTTGTAAGGATGTTGTCTAAGGCTTGGGTATCAGGATGTGGAATACCCTCACTTCACACCGCTCTTGAAACTAGTAAGCACTTAGCCAATAATGATAGTTGTCCAAGAATTTGTATACCCCACCAGAACACGAGGTGTGTTTACGTGCATGGAGATGAAGCCCATGGTTATGAGAACCCTAGGACTATGGTAAGTGTGTGTATATTACTTCCACATCACGTTACCCCTATAAAAGCAAAAGAGGAAGACTAACCGCTTTTGATCTTCAAGATCATCCTAGGACATGAGAGGAGAACATACATGGTGCCAGCTTCGGGAGAAACAAACAATGATGAAAAAACACACAAGATGAATAAATGCTAGATGATAAAATGAAATGAAAAAGATGATTAGTTTGATGATCGAGTCTTCAGGAGGAGTCCCTACAAAATAAGGATTAATATTTTTATTTTTAAACCCAATATTCTTGGACCGCTCAGGCTGCGAAAAATATGGTTAGTAATTTGTTTTTTTAAATAATCAAAATCATGCAACTACAAACGTTAAGTGAAAACAAAATGAGTATTAAAATGGGAAGAGTTTCCTCTTATCCCTATGATATTTCTGTAAAAACATAATGTGAAACCCTATAAAACACCACCAAAACACAAAAAATGTGATTAGATTGATTAATATCAACGTAAAATTACATATAACAAAGGCACTAATTGTGAGAACAAAGGCACCAAAGTACAAACAAAAGTGATAATACAAGAAAATGATCTAAACTAACAATAAAGGTACTAAATTGTAAACAAAGGCGTTAAACTATCAATAAATGCACTGAAATACCAACAAAGGTGCTAAAACAGAGAAAAAAAAGTGTTAGCAGAATTTAGTTTTAATGTCTAAGCATAGGCGCCGAGATACAGACAAAGGCACCAAAATATAGACAAAGGCACCAAAGTACAGACAAAGGTGCTGATCTTGCACAAGTCAAAGTTAGAAAACAAAAGTGCTAAAGTAGACCATAAAGGTGCCAAAATATAGACAAAAACGCCAAAAGTTAGACAAAGGTGCTGTTCTGCATAGGAAAAAGCTAGAAAACAGAGGCGCTAAAGTATAGACAAAGGTGCCACGAGTTTGAAAAAGGTGCTGAAGTATACCCTTACACCTGCAAAAGTTAGTATACCATGAAAAATAATTGTTTTACATCAAAGGTGCCACTTCTTCTGCATAGATGCTGAATAATAGCGAAAAGGCGCTAAAATGGAAAATTGTCACAAAAATTCAAATTTTCAAGGTGTAAACCAGAGTGATTTTTTTTCAAATTTGAGAAGATTGTTTTAAATATGAAATATTATTAGAAACAATTTTTTTGGGGGGGTAATCCCCGCGGTGGACACCAAACTGCATATGTTAAGAATATTAGTTGTGAAAATGTGATAAAACAAACAAATTTGCTCCTCTAATCTAATCTCCTCAACAATACCTCCAATATAACAATGTATTACAAGGGGGAGAGAGATTAAACCTATACTTACCTACAAGATTACAAAACTCTTACTTTGATGTGTTGGATTTTCTCTTGATTGATTGTTGATTGCACTTGCTTCAAATTTGTGGATTCATTTGGACAACATCTCCCCTTGATTGTGCTTGGATTTTTTGATTGATGAAGATGAATGATGGATTGATTGATAAAATTGGTAGAGGTTGGCTATGGATTCTTGAGATGATTCCAAATAGCTCTCATGGAGGAGGAAATTTCAATTTATAGTTTGTGGGTGGATGATTCAATGGTTATGATGAAGCCATGTTGGATTTGGATCAATGGTGGAGAACGCATGTGAGGAATGACAAATTCTAGAATGGAGATTTATAGAATTTGATAGAGGTATCCATTGAATTAAAAATTCAATGGAGGGAGGGAGATATATTTGAATTTTTAAATATGAAAGAGGTAAATTTAGAGAGGATTCTAGAAATAGAAGCCTCTATATTTAGAGGTGAGGATATGATTATGATTATGATTAGATTAGGTTAATAAATGATGATTAGGGGTGAGGTTACAAGGAAATACTAGGTGTAGGGATGTGTAGGGTAGGTGGGTAGGTAGATGTAGGAATATTAAATTCCTAGAAAATGCTAATAAAGGATTAAAATATGATAATATGATATAATAACAAAATAAAAGTGATTAATGGGATATAATAATGATTTAAAAGGATTAATGATGGAATGTTGAGATAACTTATAAATATTGATAAAGGGTAAGTATGATAAAATGGATTAATAATAATTAATCTTGTGATTAATTATTATATGTATAGTGATGGTGTTAATTGCGGGACACTTGAATCATAGTTAAGCATGTCGACATTTTAGATGTCTACAATATCAATAAGAGGCTCTTCAAAAATTCCTCTCCCCTCGTGCTTCAACAAATTCTATTAATACAAATCTTGTAAAATCAATGATGTTGAGTTAGTTACACACTCTAGATGATGATGAGCTTCATGTTTGTAATAGTTGCATGACAACTTAAACATAACATTTTTCTATACTAAGATATGACAATCGACAAGGTATGCATGTGAGGTACTAAGCTTGTCTCTTAAAATTTGGATACAAGAAGACAATGGACATTAGTCAATTTAAAAATATAGACTATACAAGATGATTTCCTTAACTAGTAGTAAAATATAACCTGTCATAAAATATAGAATAATAAAAATTGATCTAATTCTAATGTAAAATAGCTTCAACAAAAAACAACTTTTCTATTAAGGCTTTAATGTTTGATTGGTGGGTGTTAGAGAACTCACTAGTGGAAAATGGGCAAGTATTTCATTTATGAATGCAGTTGGATTAGTTTGTAACTGAAAATTTCAGAAATCTTGATCCTATTTAATGATTCATGTTATTTTGAACAATCATGTTGTTTTAACAAAAAGTGTTGATCAAATTTCTTAATGATATGGGTGACCTTCCAAAATGGATCGATAAAACATGACGAGACGTTATATTTGACTAAATATTAAGAATACTCTAGCTTTATTTCCAACTACATCTATCTGTAAGGTTTCCAGGCATTTGGTTGAATATACACGTGCTCTTTCATTCAACCTTTTTAACAAACCCATTATGTGCATATCTTGGGATCGCACATGTTGGATGTATTTGAGGAAGCAATGACAATGCTTCATGAGGATTCCCATGTCTTATGTAAACTGTACATTCTTCACTCTGCATAGCTTGAAGTGCATAAGGATGAAGAGTATGAGGTAGATAACCAAATATTTAGTGAAAATATGACTCTACTGGAAACACTACTGTGAACAAATTACTAGGAAAAGAGCATCATAAAATATGAACGCTCGATGGAAGAGGCATCATAGTTGGATTCCTCTGATGTAATTAAATAAATAGATAGATACATTTTGACGTCATGTAGGGCTTCTTTTTTTTGTTTTTTATATTTTTTATTTCCTATTTTTTAAATTTATAATGAATTCCCATATTTTACCCACCCTTTTCTTGGTGAACATACTTTGTAACAACTTTTTCTATTAAATCACTTGTGTATTTGGTTTGGATTTCATTATAAGTGTATATATCATATTGTTTTATGGTGTTAACCGTTACTTATGTGTAGGGGTTACTGATGCATTATCTTCTCTAGTGAGTGCGTTAAGGGGATTGTTGGGATTGGGGTGTGATCAAGCTTGGTCATGTGGGATATACCAAAATATTTAAGAGATGTTCTTACACCGTAATTACCTTATCTTTGCATCATTTATTCCATTTGTTCACACATTACACCCATTATATCCACTTGTCCCATTATTTCTACTTGTTCATGTTGGTAGCATGTTATTATCCTTGTTTTCAGTCACCATGAACCTTCTTCATTTATCCCCATTTACTTTCTAGCCCCCATCTCACATGTTTTTCACCTCTTGACTTTAGGGTTTTCCCCAAGCTCAATGCCATCGCCCATAGGTGATGGTGTTAATTTTGGATTTTCCATAAAAGACAACATTTCCCATGGGAAATGGCATCGAGTATATATACTCCACCTTCTTTTAATAAACCGACACCAATTAACTACATTTTTCATACATGAAGGCGTTTATAGCTCACATATTTTCACACTATTTTACATCTACTTGTTGACTTGTAGTCTTGGAGCTTACCTTTGTGCATTTGGGTCACCAAAGTGAGTTAGGACTACACTTATTTTTGTTGATTTTTCCCCTTCTCCACATATAACAATTCTCTCTAGTTATTGTCTCTGGGGAGGATTATGTATCAACGGTCACACACACGCTACAAGTAAGTATTTATAACCCTCTTAGTTTTTATCTTGCACATGTATGTTGTATGTTAGTTATTCATTGTTATAGACTATAGAAGTTGTATGTTTTCTTTGATCTATTGATTTTTCTTATTATATTATTTCCCTTACTTTTATCCATCCTTTGTTTACTCTTATTTTGAATCTTAGTAGGATACTTATCTTTACCGTAGATATAGGCCTTGGAAACTTATAGTTATACTAGGGTTAGGGTTACTATTCTATAGAATTATGACATGATATCTCCTTGAGCACATTTGTATCTACATTTTGTATCTAGAATTAGATCGGATACGTACATTTGTGAAGCCAATTGGGAACCTATATTTTCCATGTCATACACTCTGGTGAACTTGATGTGAATCTTACTCGATCTCTTGATTGAGCCATGTTCACATTTCATCTGTTATATTCACACTAGACACTCTTGAATCAAATATATGACTTTCTCAAATCCTACTTGACCTAGGGTTTAATATTTATCAATATTTCAGGTTTATATTCATATTTCCATCTATTGCATACCCTAAATCTATTTTTTCACAATTTCCCTTGGGGTCTTATGTTCGACCATCCTCTTTAGACCTCTTTCTAGGGTTTCCTATTGGCCAACATACCTTTCATGCCATATCTAACAATTAACAATTCTATTTTTAAATACCTTTGAGGTTTTTCTCTATTTTTATAAATTGAATGATAACCTCTTTTTGTACAGTATAATTTTTAGCACAATTTTCAAAAATTCAAAATTACCATTTTTATTTATAAGGGCATAATTAAATATATATATTTTTTCACATATACCATGGAGGTTTTTATTCAACACATTAACATTATAAAAATATCATTTTGTTTCATTAAATGCACTTATTTATTTCCAATAAATGATCAGTTTAGTAATTTGATGTCAGACATATTTTAATAAAGCATCACTTTTTAGGCCTACCTTCATTACTAATTTTGTGATCACTCTTATTCATATCCAATAATCAAAATTTTAGTTCTCTATTTCATGAATCTATAACCTATTGTATGTTGGCCATTTCCTTATTTATATTTTGTATCAATTATCTTTTTTGGATTCATTTTATATTCCATCGGCCACTGTGTAACTCCCCTTTCATGGTTGATCTCGCCTGCATATATACACTTTAATATTACACCATTGGCTCTTATACATCTATACAAGGTTGATCTCATTATCATTTGACACAAAATATCATGGGGGAAATTTTCAACAACCTTAACCATGTTGAAAACATTATAACAACTTTGGATCATAAAATGGCATGCATCATTTATGGATTCGGAGACCTAGAAATAATTGCATGTTACTCCATCACAACTGAATAATCCCAATATGAACTTCAAATTTATCATCAATTCACCTCTTCCTCTATAAATACAATTACATTTTATCTTCTGACACCCTCGTCATCTATGCTCCAACATATCCAATCTCATATGTATATACAACAATACAAAATTCAATATGGTAAAAATTCAGATAGTTGATCCTTAAAAAATCATCAAAAACCTCAACAATAATGTATATTATGCACCCAACAAGGAGGTAAAATTAATCAACATTTCTCAAGGCATAGGTCCTATGGAAAAGAAAACCTTAAAACCTCACTCAAAACCTATTAGTCATGGAAAACCTCCTACAATTAAAGCAATCCCCAATAAATCCCCAAGAACTCATTTACAAAACAATAATACCAAGGATTTTTCCTTTAATGGTCATAATCCACCACTTGGCCCCAATCAAATGATTATAATTTTTTTGGATAAAATGGCCATTAGGTAATCTTTTATCACTTCTAGCATGTTCCAAATGAAAAACTATATTTTACAAACATATTATCATTCATCATAAGTCCTTATAGGTCCTAATAAACCTTCAATGCATCCTTTTCCTTTGTATGATAATAAGAATCCCATCCCTCTTGTAATCCACAAAATGATTCTTTGACCATTACAAAATGAGCTTATAGCTCCTTACATAGCTTCCATGGATATATGGGTGATATCTCCTACCATTTATTACAATGGGTCAATTAACCCATCCATCCATCTTTAAGAACTTTATAAACATCTACAAGGAGTGGATTCAAACCAAAACATGTGCTACAACCAAGCTCCTTGCAAAAATTTTTGTAGGAGATTCTCTAGAATGGTATAACCAGCTCCCTTCACACTTTATTATTGACTTAAAGACCTTAGTCTAAGATTTAATGAAATATTTCCAAAAACATGACCTTCTTAAAAATGGATTTTAAAAATTCATTAAATTGAAACAATCCCATAATGAATTAGCCCAAGATTTCATCAAGCAATGAAAGCTTTTATCTAATTAGGCCAACCATTATCTTGATAATTATAATATTTATTAAATATTCCTTAAGGACCTTGTTACTAGTCTCTAATACAAGGTTCGATCCTTCTCTCCCACCACGTTGGAAGCGGATCTTGAATAATATAAGTGGTATGAATACCTTATGTGAGAATTCAAACAAACTCCTAAGCCCTCAAACACCCTAAAATAAATTTCTAATTCCATCAACCCTAAATCCATTTCTAAAGGAAAATATATCACACCTTCCTCTTCAAATAACAATAATCAAAGAGTTATTTCTCATAACCATACCACCCACCTTTATCGCATGGTGAATTATTAAAATTTCTTCCCATGCCTCACATCTTTCCTACTATAAATCAACCATATTCTTCCTTTAATATTGATCTCTTTTGTTGGTGGCATGTCACTATTGACCATTCCCATGAACATTGTGGGGATCTCAAAAAGGTTGTCTTTGATTTATTTTTTGGATCTTAAGAATGTTATGAGAAATATCAATCCCTTTTACAAGCCCATGAGAAACACCAATCTAGGACAAGCCATAAAAAATAACCTATAAACCAATTTATAAGTAATATTAACGATTCCTATGACCGTAACTACCTAAATTCATAATATGTTAGTGAAACTAAAGTTAATTACTATAAGCTTGCACATAAGGACCTAGTCTAAAAACCAAAAAATCCTTCACCTACTAACCAAAAAATTATTAATACATCGTATGAACAATCCAAGGATGAGCCCACTCCCTCAATTAAGCATCATCCCAAAATCAATCTTCCCCCAACTTCCCCAGCTTATAATTCTATAGTCATATAATTTCCCAAGGATGATATGATTAACGATGAAATATTATTCCTTGTTGATAATCCTCCCCTTCTTATTCATGTCATCATTCACGATGCCCAAGAAATAATATTCTTGGTGGGTGAAGGCTCAGGCATTAATGTTGTTTTCCAATCCCTCATTAAAAACCTTTGATTTTCCAGTGATGACCTTAAACATAATCGAATAAATTTTCATGAATTTAAACAAAAATCATTAGAATCAGTTTGGTTGTATTTGTATCTTGATCATCATGGGCCTCAAGACCATTCACAGTAAGCTCATGGTACTAGATCAACTCTTTCTTATAATATATTTCTTGGAAAAACTTTAACACATTATATGCACATAGTCACATTATCTGGGTACCAATGTATTAAGTTCATTCACAATAACCAATGATATATGTATGTTGTTGATTTTAATCCATGGGACATTCCTATACCCTTCCCTAATAAGTCATTCCACATTATCACTAGTCATATTATACATAGTGTTCCATATCCTAACTTCTATGACTACGGACCTAAAATTAATGTCAATCTTGTCGAATCAGATGGTGATGAACCTGATGAACTAGAAAACACAATTAACAAGAACTAACTTACACAATCCATCACTGATCAAATTCCTCCAATTATTTTACCCTAGGACAATTTCCTCTCTTATTAGAATATGAGGAGACTCCCTGCAATGAAACTGACATCTTCTACAACCTTAATGAGGATCTATTTGAATGTAATGAATTTGGATTTCCAAACTATTCCATAATTTTCCAACTCTTTCTCCTAGCTCTTTTAGTAAGTGGGTAATCTTTTCCAAAGAGTATTCTTTTGATAGTGTGTTACCCCTAATGACACTAACATACCTACATGTAACATTCTTCCCTCCTACGATGAGGTTTATGTCATGTCACATGCACAGTCTAGACACCTCGATGTACTTCATTTTTAAAAGAGCCTAACTAGAATGCATGCCTTTAACCACAATATAAACACGATTGATACCTCTTTTTGGTCATATCATGATGCCAATTATTTCACCACACCATATTTTTGTGTACCTCACATTACCCACCCTCCCTTCAAATTAAAAATTCAACTCTAAGAAATCTTCAAATAATAACACCTTCTCTTTAACAACATTCTTCAAATTAACTACTTCATTAACCTACTATTTTAATCTAGTTTCATCTCACTTGGGTTTATCCTTCCTACTTGAGTTTATACGGCCATTACTTCCTCCCTTAGATAATTTGGTAATATATCTATCTCTCTCTTCAATCCTGCTAACTCCATGACCTCACATCCCAGTTAGTGTCATTTATCACACTTTATTAGCCTTATAACATCTACTCACTAGTTTTATGTGCTCTTTAAGATTTTTATCTACCTTTTGGATATCATCCTTCATGTGACCTCCTAGATAGATGTTTAATGTCTTATTTAATACTTATTTTATAGTGTTACTTTTCAATCTTGCTTATTCAGTGTTCCAAACAACTATTGCACTTTGCATGGGCAAGCCAAATGACCCCGCAAAGTAAGTATGGGGTAGGTATATTCCATTTGGTGGAGTTCATTATTTATTTACAACATTTTCATTACTGCTTAATGTTCAACATTTCATTTTGATTTTACATGTTGCATAGATATTTTTCTGAAGATCATCTCATGTTTCACTATTGTGTTACGTGAAGATCTTCAGTTAGGGCATATGTATACACCATAATTTTTATGCTTGCTAACTATTGGTGAAATATTTTTTCAGGGACAAAATATGGGTTTCATTAATTCTCACAAGAATAGGCCCCTTTGTTATTAAATGGGGCAACTCCCACTTATTAAAAACTAGAAATTATGTACACTAGTTCTTATTTTGGGCTTGGTCAAAGACCAGGGAATGTGTAGGAATGCTCTTGTTGTAGCTACATCAATAGATTAGAGAGGGGAGAATTTATTAATAGGAGAGGAGATAAGTGTAGGAAAATAAGGGGATAAGTGGGAGGAAATTTATGTTAATGATAGAAATGTGGATTTATTTAACCAATAACTTATAACAGTTTTCTAGCTCAATTGGAAGAAAATGGAAAACATATGTAATCAAATAAGGAACATGAAAAAATAACAAAAATTGACATAAAGTTCAACCAATCATTCTCATTTCATTTTATTAGATACAAATTCGTTACTTCCTTATAAAACCTGCCATATGTTCGGCTAAGTATAAAGAGAGAGAATGTAGGAAAATATTATGGAGAAACAAAAGACTACAATATGCTATAAAGAGAGACAAATCCGATTCCTTGGAATGAAGGAGTCATTCTAATATATAGCCTTCCTACATATATTTTCATTTTCAATATTAAAATAAGACACTTTTCCTTATTTTAAAAAAACTACTTTTATATTGGAGGAATGTGAAATCACTTAAGTGAATAAGATGAAATTAGAAAAATTGCATCCCCAATGAAGAAATAGAATTCAATAATTGGGAAAAGTCACTTTTTATAAAACTGTGATTTCTTCACAAAGAAATATAAGATGGGGAGAAGCAAGAAGGGAATGGAAGAACATACCATCTCATGGATGGAAGATTAAAATATGAAGACCCCTAAATACATTGTATTAGAGGAACCTTGCTATTTAGCACATACAACTGAAAGTGAGTGACAACATCTTTGACATCACCCTCATGTATAATAATAGTTTTTTCTAGAACATCAATCCATGAGTTTCCTACTTCTAAAAAATTATTTCCTTTTCTAAACAAGTTTGGGAACTCTTTGGTTACTTCAGAAATAATGTTGTAAATTTGAGTCATCCTATTCATTAAATCAATACTGACACATTGAGGATGAAAAAGTTAATACTTAATGATTCATTTGAATGAATCCTTGAGTTCTGAGAATGTTACTATCTTGGAATTATTTTCATCAAGTGGTTGGCATACCATGTCATGTAGATCAACACAAATTTTAGATTTCAACATGTCATTCCTATATAAGAGTGGATAAAGATTATAAAATATCCCTTTGAGAGTCCTAATTATCCATTCAATAGTTCATACCCACTTTTTTGAAATACGATCTTCTGCTTGTAGAAAAATTCCTTTGGTTAAAATGAAATTCATGTATAAGTTTACCAAGGATCAAACATCAAGAATAAAATTATCCAAATGAGAAATCTCAACATCAGATGCTTCCATAGTGTCTTTTATTTTTAAATTTATTATCTCAACATATTCATTCACTTTACTAATTTCATGGATGAATTTATAGCCACTTATTAGAATAATTTCAATCCATGACTTAGTAACCCTACCTTACTTATTGGATTATTGAACTTCTTAAAAAATGTTTTGATCAAGGATGCTGATAGGAGAGATGGCTCGAGATGGAAAAAAATAAGAAACACATGGGTTCAAAAATGTTTTGATGTAAGAAGAAAGCAAAGCCACATGCTCCTCAAGTTGTTCCTGAATTTTATTTCCTTTCTCTTCTCTTTCAATAAGTATTGCAAAGAATTCTCTTAAGTTATTCATGTCCCCCTCATGAGTAAATTATTCCACTAGAACTCTACTAAGATCATAATCAGCAAGTGTCATTTCAGCCTCATGCCTTTCAATGCGGTCATGCTACTTCCACAAATTATGCTCCAAAAGTGTCAGATATCAATCTTGAAGTGGTTTAAGCTTTCTTTGACACTTTGATTGATTTCAAGATTTCTGTTACAACATCATAGTTAGGGGTAATGGAATTAGTAGTTGTTTTTCCTTCTCTTCTATTAATGAAAAGATCAAGGAGAAAGAAAGACGAGGAGAATAATCATAAGGCAAAAAGGTTTGTAATGCTATGGGAGAAGGATGGGGATGACCCTATGGTGAACTGGTGGGGTGTTTATCCTATAGAGCCAACAACCCAGGTTCAAACCCAACCTGCAAGATTTCATATCCTGATTTACCTGCGACATGTGGAGTGGGGTATTTGCATGTTGCCTAGGGGGTACATCACTAGCCTAAATGTTTAAGTTTTCCAACATGAAAGTTAGGATTAAATTTTAAGGAGATTTTTTTCCGCTTGTTGATTTTTTGAAATCCATGCGTCCTCTGGTGCTAGCTCTAATGCCAGACCCTTCTGGTCTAGATCGAGAGTATCACCCTACTAACTCTGGGGCCCTGTCTCTTAAGCCTCCCCCCGAGGTATTAAAAAAAGTAGTGGAAGGGTCCAATTATGCAACCCATATATACAAGCTATCTCCAATACTCTCTGATGGGTCCTTCTCTCTTCATATCCCCTTTCACATCACAGAGGAGGTTGCTACCTCTAGAGATCTGTCCCTAGTGGGTAAGCTGATGGGTCCCAGACCCCCCCTCGAAGATATTAAAAAATGGGCCCACATAAAATGGAACCCTTGTGGTGCTTTGGAAATAGCTGCGATGCCAAACAGAGTCATCCTTTTCTCATTTAGCTTAAAGGAAGACTTCGCTTGAGCTCTTCTGGGTGGTCCTTGGTTTCTCGGTAGAAGAGGGTTCTACATCAAGAAATGGTCACCTGGCTTCAACCCGCTCACTGAAACCATGACTTAGGCCCCAATATGGGTTTGTCTACTAGGTATTCCCTTGAAGTTCTGGCATCCTGCGGTTATCAAAGGTATTTCTCTTTCTATGGATTCTCTAATATCAATAGACCATGCCACCAAGGCTAAAACTAGATTCATTCATGCTCATTTCTGTGTCAACGCTGATGTCAGTTGGCCACTCCCAAAATCAATTGAGCTCTTATCAGATTTTAGAACATGGAAGCAAACCATTGAATTCAAATATATTCCACAAGAATGCTCCATCTACAAAAGCATCAACCACAAAGCATCTAGATGCCCCACTAAGCCTCAACCAAAGCCCACATCCCATATAGCCTCTCCCCAAAAAAAAGGGAAATATATTCTGAAGATGATTCCCGAAGAGGCTTCGATCATCCCTTCTTTCAACCCCTTTTCTCTCCTAGAGGAAGGCGAGATCACTAATGACTCTAACATGGTAACTCCTCTCACCTCCCAACCTCTTTCCACTATGATCTCTATTCCTATGGAGGTTCCCATTGCTTCCCCTCCCCACTCCTTGGTGGTTGTTCCCTCCTCAGTGGTTTCTTCTGCTCCCCCTTCTCTACCTTCATCTTCCCCCCCTCCAACTTTCTTCTCTCCCTCCATCCTCTCCCCAACCTTTCCTCAGAGCTTCCATCTGTTGACACCACCCCCCATTCCTCCTTTCTTCCCCCTCTCTAACTCCCAAATATCCCCCTCCACTCAAACCTTTGAGGACAACTTTAACCTCTACATGCCCCGAAACAGCTGCAAGAAACCTGATATTGGAATGGGGAATTTTCATGGGTGTACCCCTAGAAATGTCAAGATTTAACAAGAATTAGCCCTGAATGTGGCCCAAGGAACCCAGAGCACCATCCCCATGGTTGTGGGGAGTAAACCCCAATCCAAGAAATGAAGGTGATCTCATGGAACATAAGAGGTCTTATCTCTCTGCAAAAACAGAGGGTCCTGAAGGATATGAAATTTAATCACTCTCCTGATATTATTATGCTTTAGGAAACCAAACTTAAAAAGGATGATAGTCTCTTGAAAATTTGGCTTGCAGCTTCCTTTACGTCCCAGCTTTCTACAAGAAATTTGGGAGGCTTATGCACTCTCTGGGATCCCAAAATTCTCAAAGGTGACTACCTTCTACAGAACCCCAATTTTTTGTGCATGGTCTTCCAAGAGGTAGGCTCTGACTCTACTTGGATAGCAATTGATGTTTATGCTCCTAATTTGGAAACCTAGTGTGAAGACTTTGACAAGACATTTTGAATTTCATAAAAAATTGCGGTAATTTTCCTGTTCTCATTATGGGATACTTCAACAACACTCTCTACCCATCTAAAAAACAAGGAGGAACGCCAACTAACCCTTCCAACATGGAAGCTCTGGATGACTTCATACATGGGGAGACACTATTAGATATGGACCTACATGGTGCCTCCTTTACCTGGTCCAACCACAAAGTGGGCATAAATCATATTCAAAGTAGACTAGATAGGGCTATGGGATCTTTGGATTGGATCTCTATTTACCCCAATTTTTTCCTCAGTTCCTTGTCTCATGCGGCATCCAACCATTTCCCCTTACATCTATGTGCCAACAACAAGATGAACATAAAGAATCCTCCCTTCAGATTCGAGCTTGCTAGGCTTGAAAACAATCATTTAGAACCTCTTATTAAGAGCTGGTGGGACATCAAAATTAAGGGATTTGATATGTTCAAGTTCTCTAGTAAGCTTAAGGAAATAAAAAAAGTAGCTTAAGATTTGGAAGGGCAAGGTGTTCAGTAGCATCAAATTGCGTAAACAAAAGTTGACTTAGGAAATAGCTAACATTTCAGCCCTTGTGGAGGTAGAAGGAAGATCAGAACATCTCCATAAAAAAGAAAAATCTCTTCTCAGTGAATTCCATAACATCCTGAAAGAAGAAGAGTCCTATTGGAAGTAGAGATCACGGGTGCTTTGGCTAGATCATGGAGACTGTAACACTAAATTCTTCCACATTACAACTTCTAAACACAAAAGCAGAGATAAAATTAGAGAACTGATAACCCCAGCAGGTAATTTATTAACCTCTAACATTGATATCTCTAATGAATTAGTCTCATTTTATTCTAATCTCCTTCATGATGAGAATCCCCCTAATAAGAAAGCTATGTCCAAGATACTTCAACACATTTCTAAATTAGTCTTTGATGATATGAATGACAATTTAACAAAGCCCTTCCCTATAGAGGAAATTCACAAAGCGATATTCACCATGAAAGGTAACAAAGCTCCAGGCCTCGACGGCTTCCCTGATGCCTTCTTCAAAATTTTCTAGGAAATCATCAAGCAAGATATATTTAACATGGTGAATGAATTCCAGCTAAGTAACTCCCTTATGAAAGAATGGAATACTACTTTCATCACTCTTGCCCCTAAAGCCCTTGACTCTAAGTTTGTTGCCAACTTCAGACTGATTAGCCTATGCAACACCTCCTACAAAATCATCACCAAGATGTTGGCTACTAGACTTAAACCGCTGATGAATTACCTCATCACACCACATCAGAATGATTTCATCAACGGTTGCTTTATGCAAGGGGGTATCATCACTGTTCACGAATCCATTCAATCTACCCAGCATTCAAAGTTTGCAGGAATGATCCTCAAATTAGACATGCAAAAAGCATTCGACAGAGTTAGTTGGAATTTCCTGACCTGGGTGTTGAAAAGTTATGGTTTTGACAACAGATGGTGTAATTGGATTTTTTCTTGCATTACTACCCCTTGTTTCTTGATCCTCATAAATGGCATCCCAAACAAATTCTTCAAAAATAGCAGAGGTATTAGGCAAGGGGACCCTCTGTCTCCTTTCCTCTTCTTGTTAATGGTGGACACCCTCAACAGAGCCTTAGAGGCTGCCAAGAGTCAGTCTGCCATTTCTGGTATAAAAATCACCTCTAGCTCCCCTGCGGCCACTCATAGCCAATTTGCGGATGATACCCTTCTCTTGAGTGCCGCCTCAGTGATCGAAGCTCATGCCCTCAAGGAAATTTTAGAAAGCTACCAATTTCCTCTCAGCAACTAATTAACTTCACCAAAAGTAGTATATCCTTCTTAAACACCCCTCCTCAAACTCAAAGGAGGGATTGCTGACATCTTTGGTTGAAGAATTATGGATTTACCCTCCTCCTATCTTGGCATTCCCCTTTTCAAGGGAAAGAAAACTATAAATCTATGGAATCCAGCCATTGAGAGATACCAAAAAAAACTGGCCACTTGGAAAGGTGCCATTCTAATTCAGGCAGGCAAACTTCAATTGGTTAAAGCTACTCTTCAGAGTTTACCTATCTATTTTATGTCTTTACTCAAAATGCCTTCCTCAGTGATATCAACTATTGAGAGAATCCAAAAGGAATTTCTCTGGTCAGGTGTGGAGGACAAGAAGCGGATACACCTTGTCTCTTGGAATGAAGTCTGTAAGTCAGACCAATTTGGGAGGTCTTGGGATTAGATAGATTGCTAATATGAATGTTTCCCTGCTAGCTAAAATTGGCTGGGAAGTGGCTCATGGTAACTCTCACTGAGCTCAGTTGTTGAGAACCAAATATTTGTCTCAAGAAGAAGATTTCCTCTCTCCTCCCCACCTCGTGGCTCAGCTATTTGGAACTTGGTCACTAGCTCTCTTCCTCTTTTGTGTACTGGCACCAAGTGGAGGCTGGGGAATGGCAGATTAATAGATTTCTAGTCGGATTGGTTGATTGGGGAAAAACCTCTATACCTAAAACCTATCTCAGAATCTATCAAAATAACCCTCATCAATTGCTACGGAAAGACGGTTTTTGGTTATTGGAGATTGACGAATTCAATTCCCTCTTGGGATATCTCAGAATGGTTGGGTATCAACAAGCATCAAAGTCAGTGTTTGAAGCAATTGAGAATTGTACTATCCTCTCTCTATTCCTTTCTCCTTGCCTGTTGATGATCGTATTTGGCCCCTCTCCCCTTCTAGCTCCTTCTCTGTTAAATCTTCCTATGATTTAAAGCCTCGAACCAGCTTTGGACCTCCTCTCTACAAAATTTGGCCCAAAGAGACTATTCCCAAAATTGGTTTCTTTTCCTGGCTCTCCTTCAAGAATGCTTTCCTCTTAGGAGAGAACTTAAAAAGGAGAGGCTTCTCCCTTCCCACTCGTTGTGTTCTTTGCTACAAAGCTTTGGAGTCCTCCTCTCATCTCCTTCTTCACTGTCCCTTTTCTCAGGTTATCTGGAATTGGCTTCTGTCACATTTTGGTGTTGTCTGGACTTTCCCCGAATCCATTCATGATACCCTCAATCAATGGTGTTCCCCCTTCTCACACCTGGCCCTCTCCCTCGCTTGGAAATGTATCCTCCCTCACGGCCTCTAGGGTATCTGGAAGGAAAGAAATATGAGAATCTTCAAAGACCAATGTTTAGAACATGATAGGGTGGCCAACCATATTGCTATACTCTTCCAAGATAATCTAAATAGTTTCTTATGGAAGAAATATCAACAAAAAATCCAGTTCTGTAATAGCAAGGAGTGGTGTCAGCAGATTGCGATCCTTCCCACGGCTAAACCCTCAACCCTGGCTCACTCTGCTGTTTGGTGGCTCCCTCCCCCCTTGGCTAGATGAAACTTAACATGGATGGTGCTTCTAGAGGTAACCTAGGGAAGTTTGGGGGGTGTGATTCTCCGCAATTCTTCTGGTTTCCCTCTTGCTATTGCTAATTTTAGCATGGGGACCAACCATCGCGCTTAAGCCTTAGCAATCCTTAAGGGGCTAGAGTTGACTCTCCAAATTTTCAATGAGCCTTTAATTGTGGAAAGTGACTCTCTCAATATCATAAATATCCTTAATTCAGATGGCCCTAGACAATGGTCTATTAAAAAAATTATTACTCATATCCATCTTCTTCAAAGGAACTTCCAGCAGATCAAATTCCAACATATCTTCCATGAAGGGAATAATCCTGCTGATTGCATGGCCAACATTGGTGTCCTCCTTGACACTCAAAAAATTTGGTCAGGAAAGTTTACTATCGATCTCCTTCAAATTACTTAGAATGACTACTCCTTTTCTAGCTAACTTATTTTGGTGGTGGGTTTCTGTTCCTTATGTCAGAAAGCTAAACAAAAAGAACCACACTCTTAATAAGGGAAGTGGTCATGATTATCTCATAATGATGAAGTGACGGTCTACGGAGCAGCGTGGGATGAGAGTTATTTCACTCAGACAAATCTGGTTTTGAGATGCACACTTTCACATCACAATCATAACAGGTTCAAGAGGGTTCTTGATGTGAATGAATCCCACAATTTATGCTAGATTTTTAAAGCCAACTCACATCCCCTCACCTCTATTCATTGCCATAGGATCATCACCATGGGATCATCACCATGGGTGGGAAGCTCAAAAGGATCGAACCAGACTTCTTGCACTAAACTGATGGAGGACCAGGAAGTCTGGAATATTCTCAAGGATAATGTTATAACTACGTTCCTGGAAATAATGACTGGGTACTCGGCCATGGTTTCTTATGGTGCCCTAGCTACCTGGTCACGTGGCAGAGTCCAAATTGGAAATACTTCTTTCACCATCTCCACCAATGCCATTACCTCGGTGACTGGCCTTCCAGCCTCTGGAGCAGTTTACTTTAATAGATCCTTGCAAGTGGAGCTGTAGGATTTCATCGAAAAGGGTGAGAAGTCGACCAAGTATCTTTCTGGTTATGTTTGGGAATCCCTGCTCCCCCCTTGGGACAAGGTCACATAAGTAATTATGAGATATTTCACCATTGATGGGCAATACAGGTTGGTCTTCGGGCCCCATTTCTTCATTCTTTCTCACCTACGCTGGGAAAAAAAATCAATCTCACTGAATTTCTGTTCTAGTCTCTCGAGCATTCTTTAAATCTTGCTAGGGAGGGAGAAGGCCCCTTTCTTCATCAGGGCCTTCTTTACCTCCTCTTCAACTGCGCTACTTCTCCTGCTGAGATTGCTTGTTTCCCTTCCAAGTCTGGTCAGTCCCGCCATACCCCCACCTTGTCTCCCCTTCTATCCCCTACTTCCCATCCCACTTCCAGCCAATGCCACCGCCTGCACATTTCCTCTGACTTTGATTTTGAGGTGGCAATCATGGGTTCCTCCTTCGTGGGTTTTTCTCCCGTTGTTTCCCCCTTTATTCCTCCTCATTCTCTTGGCCAAATTTACCTCGTCCTTCCTGATGCTGATGCTACGGTTAATGATTCTTCCCTGGTCTCAAGCTCAGAGCTACGTCTTTTGGACACACTACTGGGTTTAGCTAACTTGTATCATGAATCCCTTGAATCGGGTTTAGTTGACATGGATAAGGAGCCGAATGAGGAGGGGCCGAATCTATAGAGTGGTACCAAAATTTTTATCATGGTTGATAGTGAGATCATCCCCTACTATATCTAGATGGAAGCTCCTTCAAAAGTGGAAGACACTGTGACTGGGAGCATCGCAGGTGATGATGATGGAACTACTGCTGACACTAGTAACCAACCTAAAGACTGAAAAGTTGAATTGGTGTCTTCCATCATGGTAAAGCTCCAACGTTTCTTCTCTATCCTTAAAGCTTGGAAAATTTTCACAGATAACACTAGGGCTGCCATCACCAAATATTGCTCTAAACTAATCACTCTTGCTGATTAGCTAGCCAAAGAGTCAGGATCCATCCATGCTAAGCATACCATTAAAGAGCTGAGGAAGCTCCTTTGATGTTTTGTAATTTTGCTTTTCGTTATGTTCGGTTGTTCGGTTTTTTTTGGAATTATCTTGGGTTTCTCTAAATGTAATCCTCATCACTTGATTTGTCTAGCTGGTATTTTTGTATAAGGTTGTGGGACCTTCTAAAACCCTCACTTTACCCTTATTCCAAAAAAATGCTATGGGAGAAGGATGAGGATACAGTTAAATAAGTGAAGGGAGATGAACAATGATAAATTTGGAGGATTGTAATGTTTATATTGTTACACCTATTATTTTAAAATTTTGATGTTGTGTGGCTCTGTAATATGAGGGAGGAGTGAAAGAAGATGAGAGAGGACCAAGTATATGAGTATTCTCATATATCTTTAAATAAAAAAGGGATAAAAGAAGTAAATGTAATGGCTACATCTATAATGAAGGACATGGAAATATTTGTTGACATTAATATGAAAACTTTATATATTATAGACCACAATTATTCTTGTTATCCAAAATTACCCCCTAGATTATTTTGAATCTAACAAGATTTAAAAATGGACTTAACCATTATTATAGGTATGTGACGGTTAAATGACCATCAAATTCTCTTTCCCAAATGCTCCAACTGTTGGAATTTGTTGTCTAGATTTTCTGCACAGCCAAAAAACTACGCTGTCATGAGATAAATCTCCCTCATTTACCGGTGAGGCTCTCGTGTAATGTTTCTGTCTATTATGGATCCTAATAGCTATATGTGGGTTTTAATTTAATTGTAAAGCCCATGACCCATAGCTAAGCAATTCTGCAACAAATAAGTATTTGTTAATGAAGTATTTTTAACCAAGGGAGAAATAATAGAATTTGGGAAAGAAGAAAGGGAGATGTGTGATCCGACCAATAGTTTACAGAGTTGGTCTCATACACATAGACAAAATAAATAAATCTCACAATACATAAGTAAAGGAAAAGGAAAGGAAAAATTTCTAATATAAATCTTATATAACACAAAGTTTATCTAAAAATCCACACAAAAGTAAGAAGTATTGCAACGTTGACACAAATTTATCTAGAAATCCACTTCTATTCAATTCCTCAGCTTTCACATAAAGACATAAAAGGTTACAACACAAAGTCTGGAACTCAAGAATACTAATTGTAAATTCTTCTCCTCTAACCCGTAGGATCTTCCTCTATTTATAGTGTATAGAGTGCAAATACAAATAGAAAGTTTTTTAATGAATTGCCACATGTGGAAGCTATGAAAAAGGGAAGTAACTGGAAATATTCCTCATGGAATTCCTCTTTACATGACATGCATGATTTATAACTGCAAATATAACCTTCTATTTTGCATGTATGCCACCTATTTCTAAGTAATTGACTTCTTCCAGAAAACTTGAAGTAATGGATTTTACACCAATCACTTAAGTTTTACAATTTAATTGATTACTCAATTAATTTGTTGGATAAAATAAGAGAAATAAAAAGAATTTATTCCATCTGCAACACTCTTTGTTTTTTCCTTCATCCATACTATGCATGCTGATCCAATATGAATTATACTTCTGCTTCATCTATTTTAGCAATGAATGATCTGAATGATATCTCTACCTTGAATTTGAGATTTTTTTGTCTCCCATATACTATTGAATTCTTTCCTTTGATTCTCACCAAACTGGATATTGAAGCAACTGATTGTGATTTACTTATGGGTATTGCCTTTGACCCGTATTCTCCTATTATCCTTGAAGATTTTGCAATTCTTCTCCGGTAAATGCACTAATAAAATGCTTTCCATAAACAATTCAGACAAAACTAATCACCTTTTATTTTTAATTGGATATGAGCAATTTTAAATTCTGGAAAGCACTCCGAGTGAAGGAAAACACAAGTAGATTCAATGAAGGCTTCAACTAGAATTTTGGGAGCACATGCACAAGCCCTTGAAAGTAATTTTCCATGTAATGACTTCCACATGGGGTGCATTAGAAACAAGAGGATGAATTTTTTTTGGAAGCCTTTGAAATTATGAAAGCTAGATCTATTTCTTCTTCTGATTCTGAAGATATATTCAATGTTTCATACATTGACTTCTGCTTTCTTCACCAATATGGGCATAAATGAAGTATTCCTGCAAATAATTCAGAAACACATGAAGCTCATAGCATGAATATCTAATTTCTTCACCAAGATCTGATTATAAAGCCTGTTGCCCTCTAGTTTTAGACTTTTCTTGCATGTCGAGCAAGCTAAAAATATTATATTCACATGTGCACTTATACAAACATGTAGATGCACCGAATAATAAAAAGAAAGCTTATTCAACCCTAGGTTCCAAAACTGGATGCTTCCTGACAATTAATTAAAAAAAAGTCATCTTTTAGGCATTTATGTATGCTAGAATGGGTTGCACTTTTTAGCTAGAAGTCATGTTAAAAATAAGAAGGAAAAGTAATGGGAATTTTTACCCTTCTAGGCAGCTCCAAAAATTCCATCTTTCACTTAAGTGATTTGTCTTTAATGATGGGAAAAAACAACCTGCCAGGTAGGAAAAAAATTCCCACCTACCTACCACTACCAAAATTCCCATTGTAAGCTTAAGTTATTTGAATTTAATGATGGGAAAAAACAACCTACCAGGCAGACATGAAATTCCCACCTGTTGGCAACTTAAAACCATCCTTCGAAAAAGTGTGACTTGCATGAAATAGAGTTTCTTTCTTAAAATTGCGACTTGCATAGGTGAATAAAAATTCCTTGATGAGAATTTTTACCTTGCCAGGAAGCTCCAAAATTCCCATTGGTAATTTAAGTGATTTGAATTTAATGATGGGAAAAAACAACCTATGAGGCAGGCATAAAATTCCCACCTACGTGCCACTACCAAAATTCTCATTGCTAGCTTAAGTGACTTGACTTCCATCATGTAAAGTTTTCACCTTCCAGGAAGTGCCAAAATTCCCACTGGTACTTAAAAACCATCCTTCCAAAAAATGTGACTTACATGGAAGAAAGATTCTTCCCAAAAAATGTGACTTGCATGGAAGAAAGCTTCTTCCCAAAAAGTGTGACTTGCATGAAGAAAGCTTCTAAAGATGTGTGAAAACTCATCAGCAACATTTTATTTCTAGTTTTGGATTTTCAGTGAAGAAAACACAAGAACAAAATAAAATTTTCCATTTTTTTAAATGGTCTGGGAAGATGGAGTAGCAAAAACTTGCAAGTGCCATAAATTTCACTTTGTGGCTCCGTTTTAGGTGTCATCTTCTCTAAAAGTGCATATTTTATCGAGCTATACGTATTGATGGAAATATGTTTTCTTATTTTCATAAAATCCATTTTTTACACCTTTTATGAGCAAGTGACTTCTTGCAATCTTCTCAAAGAATCTTGAGCTCTGATCACCTTTAGACATATTAGTAATTAAAAATACTGAATACCTTTTAAAAACCCCAGGCCTGGGAAAAGGTCTGATAGGAAGAATGAATAGGCTATGGGAATTTCCAGAGAAAAGAAACCAAAACACAGACAAAAAGAAATTAAACAAAACAACAGAAACTGTGGGCAATTACTCGAAACATTTCTCCAATTAGCTGATCTGCACAAATTCTTCCCCCAGGTGAATGTTCTGTGGTAATAATGATGGGGTGAAATAATTTATATAACCTAAATCCTCCAAATTTAGCTCAATCTATTTTTAAAAGAACTTTATTTATTCAATAAATAAATAAATAAAACGCTTTCAGACAAAGTCTGGTGAAGGTATTGAGTGAGTTTTGGCATGTGGGTATTTGTCAAATTTTGATTTTATGACTCTCTGGGGACACCTTAGAGCAATGCAAGCAACTGTAGGAAAAACAAACACAAAATGACCTGTTATTTTGAAAAGAACTATTTTTTTTAAAAAGGGGTAGTCACAGATTTTAGGGTGAAATCTCGGGGACACCACTCAACTCCATCTGTGGACATCTTTACCTCTATCAAAATGAAAGGAGTGAATATGAGATCCCAAAATATTTTGTTTCGTGTCTTGTCCATTGGGTTTGGGGTCAGGCCACAAAAACAAAACAAAAATAAAAAGAAAAGAAAAGAAAAGAACAAATTTTTTATTTATATACAAGCTTGTTTTACCCTGTATCTTAGTTTTTGAATAGCCTTAGATGCTGCCCGTTGAAAGGCAAAGGTAACTCAATTCCATCCTTGTAGGAAAGGAAGAAATTATCCATTCCAGTAGCTCTCTTGATCATGAAGGGACCTTTTTAGAGTGAATCTGATTTTTCATGCATGCCCTTTGGTTTGTGCCTCTTGTCCCACTAGAGTACCCAATCTCTGATTTTATACCTCCTTTCACTCATCTTCTTGTGAAATAATTTGGGAAAGTCCTCATCAACTTCATCTTGTGGTGGCTCATCATTTCTTATCTCTATGGTGGGTAATTCTACATCAACTTCCTCCGTTACCAGATTTACCAGCTGCATTTATGAGGAAGAACTATCTCCATATTGTTTGTTCTTCTTCAAGTACTGATCATGTTTATCGAAAATATCTACCAAGGAAACTAAACCCTTGGGGATTTTATTACCTTTTGGTTGGATTATTCCACTACTTTCATCATAATTTGGATCAGTTTTTCCTGTGACTGTTTTTCGTGTTGATGATTTACTCCCTTCAATATACACCCTGCCAAAGTTGTCTTGTTCCAAACATGTAGATGTTTTTTTTTCATCATTAAAATTCTGCAAGTGTTCAACACTATCAAGAATTTTAGGGTGGTAGACCATTTCCAATTTATAGTTTCCTTGTCTGAATATGGATAGTGGTCTATCTGGATTCAATAGTGTAACTGTGATTGCCAAAGAGTCTGCCTTGAAATTTTGATTTGTCTAAATGAAATCGATAGAGAAGGCTGTAAAATTGAGTGTGGCAGAAAGCACTCTATCTTTGTAATGCTTCATATTATCTCCTTTTATTTGATCTTGCCATCAAACTTGCTTTACCAGAAGTTCAATATCTCCTTGGGCTTTGAGGAGTTTTACTCCTTTCTTTCTAGCTTGCTCCATTCCTAGCAACAATGTTTCATACTCCGCCATATTGTTGTTGTTCTCAAACATCAACTTGTGGGAGTATGGGAATATATCATGATCTAGAGATATTAATAGAACACCATCTCCTGATCCAAAAGAACCATAGTTTCATTTAATCTCTCGAGTCTAAACTTTTTCAGCCCCTTATGGTTCTGGATCTAGAACACCTTTATCCATTTCTAAGAAGTATACACCATGGTCAGACGCCTGAAAAAGAATATGAGATCTAGGATCTTCATATTTTATCACAGTGTACTTAGAATTATTTTCCGGCTCTAGCTTATGGTTAATCTCCTTGATAGGAATATGGGAATAGGACCAATCCATCTTTACTTCTCCTCCCAGTTCATTGCAAAAGTTTCTACTTAGCAACATCCTGTAATAGACATGAATATTTACAACTGTATGCAAGAATTAGTTATCCATGCAAGTATAATTGAAACTAACACCTAGTAGCTTTAATAAAATTCTAGACTAAACCTATGCATCATCATGCTAAGAGCTTAAGAAAAGCTAACTTATCAACATCTCTACATTAAACATGCAATGAATATTTCAAGCTAACATGCTAAACAATTTAACTTCTATCTCTTAATTGAATGCTAAATGAAATGAGATGAACCTATGTAGATATATAGCAATCAAGGAGTTGATTATATGCTTGAAATCCCAAGGTTTTCAAGAATGGAGTCTTGTCAATCCATGGCTACAAGACCATTTGACATATCTTCATATGACTTCAAAACTTGGGAGGATGAATGCAAGAAATGAAGAAAGCTAACTCTTCTAATGGAAGAATGCTCCAAGATGATAAACGTCTATAGTGTATGCTCTATGCTCATTTTAGTGTATCAAGGTGTAGTTGTAAAGGTAGGAGGCGGGCTCTTTTTATAGCCCAATGGATAGAAGAATCTCTACATCCTCCTTCGTGTGGGATAAATGGAGAGGTTAGGTTAATTGTGGATAAGGAAGGTTTAGAAAGGGTTGAGTCAACCTTAGGAGAGTTTAGTTTGTCCTTTAGTGACCCATGGGATTTGAGGGGCTTTATTAATTAATCAAAGTGATTGATTAATAGGTGTGCAAGCTTATAGAAACTTTTTAGAGGAATAATTAGCATGATTTAGACTATGAGAGATATTTAATCAAATAAATGATGATTTATTGATTTAATGGAAGATGAAGCTAATTAATTAGTCTAGGTAGAAAGGGGATTAATTAACTAGAATAATTAATTAATGTAGATAAAGGGGAGCTTAATTAATTAGAAATAATTAATTAATCTAGATAGAAAGGGGAGTTGGTTAACGAAATGTCATTAATTGGCATCATTTTTGGATAGAAGGGTTAATTAAATAGCGTAATGTAGCTAATTAATGGTGATAGAAGAGGAAGTGTGCCATATTGACGATATGTCGTCAATTTGTGGGAAAGAGGATAATTAGCGCAATTTAAGTATTTAAATTGCTCGGGTTAAATTATAGGTGTCTACAACAACTAAGATTATCATCTTTAACCTTTTGTTAGGAAAAGATTCCAAAATAGCTTGTGCATCTTTGATTTGTCTAATTAAAGGGATTTGTCTCTCCATGGAATACCACCTTCCTATAGTCTTTGTAAAGGTAAGCCCAAGAGCATTTACAACTTTAGCTGACATGACATTATCATAAGCACCTGAATGTATAATGTAGTTGTTTAACTTGAAACCATTAAGTAATAAGGAAACATAGAAAGGATTGACTCTTTCAGAAAATGACGAGGGTTTAACAACTACAATGTTGTTCTGGGGAGGAGTATCTTTGGGTTTAGGAAAAAGGACTTTTGATGAAATTAATTTCCCTGGTGACTGCACATACCTAACTAGCTTATTTAGCTTCTCAGGAAAAGCTCTCAGGTATTTGGCTTTTGACATTTAAACTCTATTTTATTGGCATGATCAATAATGTCAAAAGAAGGTATAGATTCAGATACTTGAGATGCTTTCTGTGGTTCAAAAGAAGAACTCACATTCTTATTTCTAGGAGCTAAGGAAAAAGGTAAAGGGATGCCCATTATTTGTTCATCAACTAATGCCTCAGCTTGGTGAGTTTGTGATTGTGTAAATACTGCATATGCATGACCATGATCATCTTCAAGAATCTCCTCATAATAATGTTTAGATTTGTAGGTTAGGTAGTTAATGTTGGAGTCTCTGACATGATCTATAAAATCATCATTCTCAAGCTGATCAGTGGTAGCTTCCTAGTCTTTTTCATTCATTTCCACATTGTTTCTGGGAACAGATTCAATCGCTAATCTTTGAGAACCAACAATGCAGTTCCAGTTTTTGTTGTTGTTGAAATTCCGAGTAGGGGCAATATTGTTTCCATGAGCCATTTGAGCCATTTGTTTCTTCATCTGAGACATCTCATTTGCTAACTTTTGCAGTAGTGAATTGGAAGTAGTAGCATAGGATGAACTTTTAGCTTTAGAAGTGTTGTTCTTTATCTTTCTAGCTATGATGATTTCATGTTTAAATTCAACCACCTTGTTTTGCGATACTAACAAGTCAGTAGGACGTGCTCTTTGCAATTGATAGCTTACTTCAGGAAGTAAAACATTGTTGAAGAATACCTTTTGATTCTCATCATTCAGAGAAGCAGAAGCTATAATTTCTTAAAGTAATCTTTGGAATTTTGCAATAAAATGTTGCATGTGCTCTTGTGGCTCCTTCTTCAGCTGAGTCAGTTGAGTTATTAATGTACTATAATATTTAGCTAGCTTGAATATTTTAAGGAATGTATCTTGCATAGTATCCCACTTGGTTATGGTGTTAGGAGCTAGCTGGTAGAACCATTCTCTGACCAAGTTGTGTAGAGTCTCAATGAAAATCTGGACACAAACATCTTCATTTTCTACGGTTAACACTTCATAGGATATAAAAAATGGAGCCAAGTGGCCATATGGATTCTTCTTGCCATCTCCAAATATTTTTGGAAAATTATTTCTTATCCCTTTAGGCAGATCATGCATATGAGGAGTAAAACTTAGAGGTCCAAAGGCTGCACCCCATGGAACTGGTGTTGTAGGGGAAACTGGTTGATTCTACATCATGAAAGGAGAACATATTCTTTGAGAATAGAATTGGTGAATAATTCTAACTGCTGGATTGTGATGGACACAATTCGGATTTGGAGGATTTTACACTCTTCTTCCTGGTGAAAGACTGGATCTATGGCTTCTAACTTGAGGAGGATGATTGAAATTGAATTGCTCTTGCATTCTATAAAAAATATTAGTCCTTCGTTGAGCTCTGCTAGACCGTGTGAATGGACGTTCTACCAGATTGAGCCTATAATATAAAAGGGAACTGAAAATAGAAAACTCTGGTCTACTAATTTGTGTTCTTCCTCAGTAGAGTTGCTAAAAATTGTTGGCTAGATTTTTTACACAACCAAAAACCTAGGAAGTCATGAGATAAATCTCCCTCATTTACTGGTGAGGCTCTCGTGTAAGATTTCTATCAATTATGGATCATAATAACTATCTGTGGGTTTTAATTTAATTGCAAAGCTCATGAACTATAGCTAAGCAATTCTGCAACAAGTAAGAAACTGTTAATGAAGTATTTTTAACCAAGGGGGAAATAATAGAATTTTGGAAAGAAGAAAGGGAGATGTGTGATCCGACCAATAGTTTACAGAGTTGGTCTCATGCACATAAAAAAAACAAATAGATCTCATAATACATAAGTAAAGGAAAAGGAAAGGAAAAACTTCTAATATAAATCTTAGATAACACAAAGTTTATTTAAAAATCCACAACAAAGTAAGAAGCAATGCACCATTGACAAAAAGTTCTCCGGAAATCAACTTCTATTCAATTCCATAGCTTTCATAGAAAAGACATCAAAGGTTACAACACAAAGTTTAGAACTCAAGAATGGTGATTATAAATTCTCCTCCTCTAACCTATATGCTCTTCCTCTATTTATAGTGTATAGAGGGAAATTACAAATAGAAAGTTTTTTAATGAATTGCCACAAGTGGAAGCTTTGAAAAAGGGAAGCAATTGACAATCTTCCTCTGGAATTCCTCTTTGTATGATATGCATGATTTATAAATGAAAATAGAACCTTCTATTTTACATGTCTACCACCTATTTCCAAGTAATTGACTTCTTCCAGTAACTTGAAGTAACGACTTTTGAGCCAATCACTTAAGTTTTATAATTTAATTGATTACTCAATTAATTTTTTAGAGAAAATAAGAGAAAGAAAAAGAATTTATTACAGCTACAACACTCTCCGTTTTGTCCTTCCTCCATACTATGCATGCTTATCCAATATGCATTGTAATTTTGCTTTATCTATTTTAGCAATGAATGATCTGAATGATATCTCTGCCTTAAATCTGAGATGCTTTTTTCTCCCATATGATATTGAATTATTTCCTTTGATTCTCACCAAACTGTATCTGGAAGCAATTGACTGTGATTTGTTTATAGGTATTGCCTTTGACCTGTCTTCTCCTCTTATCCTTGAAGCTTTTGCAATTGTTCTCCATTACATGTTGAGTTATGGAGCTCAATTAATTTAGTTTAGCATGTAATGTGAAACTTACTGGAAAATACAGTAATCATCATTGGTTAGGGGGAACCAACATCAGTCACCCAGGACCAACATCGGTCAGGCAAGGAGGAACCAACATCAGTTAGGGTGAACCAACATCGGTTATTTGTGTGGGAGTGTTTTAATTAACTCTCGGGAATTAGATCTATTTTTAGCATTAAAGCAGATCTATTGATTGTAATTGCATGGCTAAGTGCCTTAAGTTTATAAATGACTATATAGGCATGAAAGCTAGGGTTTAGAAGTAAGAATTAACAATAATTAAGTAGAACTTGCAAAATTTGGTGAGAGGGAGAATTCTATGAGAAGAAGCAAAATCTTGAGTGAAAGAAAGTACTGTACATCTGAGAGGTGTGAAAGATTTTAAATCTTCATTGTATATCTTGTCAAAGATTTGGATAATAGATTGGTTTATTTCTTGGTTGGCGTAGCCACACTGGGTGAACCACGTTAAATCTGGTGTTGATTTGTATCTTTTGTTTTGTATATTTCTTCTCGTAGAATATTCACTTTTATTTACATGTATGCTTAGATTTGATATATTATCTGTATAACCAGTGTGCTAACCCCAACAGTACATGCACTAATAAAATGCTTGCCATAAACAATTCAGACAAAACTCATCACCTTTTATTTTTAATTGCATATGAGCAATTTTAAATTCTGGAAAGCACTCTGGGTGAAGGAAAACATAAGTAGATTCAATGAAGGCTTCAACTAGAATATTGGGAGCACATACACAAGCCCTTGAAAGGAATTTTCCATGCAATGACTTCCACATGGGCTGCATCAGAAACAAGAGGATGAATTTTTGTCAGAATCCTTTATAATTATGAGAGTTGGATCTATTTCTTCTTCTGATTCTAAATATATATTCAATGTATCAGACATTGACTTTTGCTTTCTTCACCAATATGGGCATAAATGAAGTATTTTCGTGAATAATTCAGACACACATGAAGCTCATAGCATGAATATATAATTTCTTCACCAAGATCTGATTATAAATCCTGTTGTCATCTATTTTTAGACTTTTCTTGCATGCCAAGAAAGATAAAAATATTATTTTATTCACATGTGCACTTATACCAGCATGCAAATGATTTGAATAATAAAAATAAAACTTCTTCAACCCTAGGTGCCAAAACTGGATGCTTCCAGATAATTAATTAAAAAAAAGTCAGCTTTTAGGTATTTAGCTATGCCATAATGGGTCAAACTTTTTGGCTAGAAGTCATGTTAAAAATAAGAAGGCAAAGTAATGAGAATTTTTACCCTTCCAGGCATCTCTATAAATCCCATCTTTCACTAAAGTGATTTGTCTTTAATGATGGGAAAAAACAACTTGCTAGGAAGGCACAAAATTCCCACCTCCCTGTCACTACCAAAATTACCATTGGCAACTTAAGTGATTTGAATTTAATGATGGGAAAAAACAAGCTACCAGGTAGGCATAAAAACCCACCTTCCTGTCACTACCAAAATTCCCATTGGCAGCTTAAAACCATCCTTCCAAAAAGTGTGACTTGTATGAAATAAAGCTTCTTTCTTAAAATTGTGATTTGCATGGGTGAATAAAATTTCCTTGATGGAAATTTTTACCATGCCAGGAAGCTCCAAAATTCCCATTGGTACTTTAAGTGATTTGACTTTAATGATGGGAAAAAATAACCTGTCAGGAAAACATAAAATTCCCCATTGCCTACCACTACCAAAATTCCCATTGGCAGCTTAAGTGACATGACTTCCATCATGGGAAATTTTCACCTTCCAAGAAGCTCCAAAATTCCCACTAGCACTTAAAAACCATCCTTCCAAAAAATGCGACTTGCATGGAATAAATCTTCTTCCCAAAAAGTGTGACTTGCATGGAAGAAACCTTCTTCCAAAAAATGCGACTTGCATGGAAGAAATCTTCTTCCCAAAAAGTGTGACTTGCATGGAAGAAACCTTCTTCCAAAAAAGTGTGAATTGCATGAAGAAAGATTCTAAAGTTGCGCAAAAACTTATCAACAACATTTTATTTCTATTTTTGGATTTTTAGTGAAGAAAACACAAGAACAAAATAAATTTTTCCATTTTTGGAAAGGGTCCGAGAAGATATAGCAACAAAACTTGCAAGTACCATAACTTTCACTCCGTGGCTCAGTTTTAGGTGTCGTTTTCTCTAAAAGTGCATTTTTCTTGAGCTATATGCATTGATGTCAATATTTTTTCTTATTTTCATAAAATCTATTTTTTACACCTTTTTGGATGAAACAACTTCTTATAATCTTCTAAAAAAATCTTGATCACTGATCGCCTTTAGACACATTAGTAATTAAAAATACTGGATAGATTTTCAAAACCCCAGGCCTGGGAAAAGGTCTGACAGGAATAATGAATAGGCCATGGGAATTTATAGAGAAAACAAACCAAAAAATAGACAAAAAGAAATAAAATAAAACAAAAGAAGCTGCAGGTAATTGCTCGAACAATTTCTCCAATTAGTTAATCTACAAAAATTCTTCCCCCCAGGTGAATGTTCTGTGGTAATAATGATGGGGTGAAGTGATTTATATAACTTAAATCCTCCAATTTTAGCTCAATATAATTTTAAAAGAACTTTATTTATTTAATAAATAAATAAATAAAACACTTTTAGGCAAAGTCTGGTGAAGGGATTGAGTGAATTTTGACATGTGGGTATTTTTTGAATTTGGATTTTATGACTCTTCGGGGATACCTTAGAGCAATGAAAGCAATTGCAGGAAAAAAAACACAAAATGACCTATTATTTTAAAAAGAACGAAAATTTTAAAAAGGGGTAGTCCCATATTTTAGGGTGAAATGTCGGGGACACCAGTCAGCTCCTTCTGTGGAAATATTTACCTCTGTCAAAATTAAAGGAGTGAATATGAGATCCCAACATCTCTAGTTTCATTTCTTATGCATTGGGTTTAGGGTCAAGCCACAAAAACAAAAAAAATCAAAATAAAAGAAAAGAAAGAAAAACAACAAAAGTTTTATTTATATACAAACTAGGTTTACCCTATATCTTAGTTTCTGAACAGCCTCAGATGCTGCCCATTGAAAAGTAGTGGTAAATGAATTCCATCCTAGTAGGAAAGGAAGAAAGTATCCATCCTAGCAACTCTCTTGATCATGAAGGGACCTTTCCAGAGTGAATCTGATTTGTCATGCATGCCCTTCGGTTTGTTCCTCTTATCCCACCAGAGTACTTAGTCTCTGATTTTAAACCTCCTTTCACTGACCTTATTTTCAAAAACTTGGGAAAGTCCTCATCAACTTTATCTTGTGGCGGCTCATACTTTCTTCTCTCTTTGGTGGGTAATTCTGCATCAACTTTCTCTGTTCCTAGATTTATCGACTGTATTTCTAAGGAAGAACTATCACCACATTCTTTATTCTTCTTCAGATACTGATCATGTTTGTCGAAAATATCTACTAAGGAAACTAAACCCTTGGGGATTTTGTTACCATTTGGTTGGATTATTCCACTACCTTCATCATAACCTGGATCAATTTTTCCTATGACTATTTTTCGTGGTGGTGATTTACTCCCTTCAACATACACCTTGCCAAAGTTGTCTTGTTCCAGACATGTAGATGTTTTTTTGTCGTCATTAAAATTTTGCCACTACAACACTATTAGGAACTTTAGGGAAATATAACATATCCACTTTATAGTTTCCTTTTCTAAATATGGACAGTGGTCTATCCAGATTCAATAGTGCAACTGTGACCTCCAAAGAGTCTACCTTGGAATTTTGATTTGCTGGAATGAAATCGATAGAGAAGGTTACAAAATCAAGTGTGGTAGAAAGCACTCTATCTCTGTAATGCTTCATCTTACCTCCTTTGATTTACTTGTGGGTATCACCTTTAGCATGTATTCTCCTCTTATCCTTGAAGCTTTTGCAATTCTTTTGTAATACACGCACTAATAAAATGCTTTCCATAAACACTTTAGACAAAACTCATCACCTTTTATTTTTAATTGCATATGAGCAATTTTAAATTCTGGAAAGCACTCTGGGTGAAGGAAAGCACAAGTAGATTCAATGAAGGCTTCAACTAGAATATTGGGAGCACATGCACAAGCCCTTGAAAGGAATTTTCCATGTAATGACGTCTACATGGGCTGCATTAGAAACAAGAGGATGAATTTTTTCCGGAAGCCTTTGCAATTATGAGAGCTAGATCTATTTCTTCTTCTGATTCTGAAGATATATTCAATGTATCAGAAATTGAATTATGCTTCCTCACCAATATGGGCATAAATGAAGTATTCCTGCAAATAATTCAGACACAAATGAAGCTCATAGCATGAGTATCTACTTTCTTCACCAAGATCTAATTATAAAGCCTACTGCCCTATATTTTTAAAATTTTCTTGCATGCCAAACAAGATAAAATTATTATCTTATTCACATGTGCACTTATACCAACATGCAGATGCTCTGAATAATAAAAAGAAAGCTTCTTCAACCCTAGGCGCCAAAATTGGATGCTTCCCGACAATTAATTAAAAAAAAATCAGCTTTTACGCATTTAGCTATGCTAGAATGGGTCACACTTTTTGGCTAGAAGTCATGTTAAAAATAAGAAGGCAAAGCAATGGGAATTTTTACCCTTCCAGGAAGCTCCAAAAATATCATCTTTCACTTAAGTGATTTATGTTTAATGATGGGAAAAAATAACCTGCCAGGTAGGCACAAAATTCCCACTTGCTTGTCACTACCAAATTCCCATTGGTAGCTTAAGTGATTTGAAATTAATGATGGGAAAAGACAACCTACCAAGTAGGCATAAAATTACCACCTGCTTGCTAGTACTGAAATTCCCATTGGCAGCTTAAAACCATCCTTCGAAAAATTGTGACTTGCATGAAATAGAGCTTCTTTCTTAAAAATGCGAATTGCATGGGTGAATAAAACTTTCTTGATGGGAATTTTTACCCTATAAAGCAGCTCCAAAATTCCCATTGATACTTTAAGTGATGTGACTTTAATGATGGGATAAAACAACCTGCGAGGTAGGCATAAAATTCCCACCTACCTACCACTACCAAAATTCCCTTTGACAGCTTAAGTGACTTGACTTCCATCATGGAAAATTTTCACCTTCCAGGCATTGCCAAAATTCCCACTGGCACTGAAAAACCATCCTTCCAAAAAATGTGACTTGCATGGAAGAAAACTTCTTCCCAAAAAGTGTGACTTGCATGAAGAAAGATTCTAAAGTTGCGTGAAAACTCATCAGCAACATTTTATTTCAATTTTTGTTTTTTTAGTGAAGAAAATGCAAGAACAAAATAAAATTTTCCATTTTTGGAAAGGGTCCAGGAAGATGTAGCAGCAACAACTTGCAAGTTCCATAAATTTCACTCCGTCGCTCCATTTTAGGTGTTGTTTTCTCTAAAAGCACATATTTTCTTGAGCTTTACCCATTGATGGAAATATTTTTTCTTATTTTCATAAAATCTATTTTTTTCACCTTTTTGGACCAAGTGACTTCATGTAATCTTTTGAAAGAATCCTAATCTCTAATCGCCTTTAGACAGATTAGTATTAAAAATACTGGATTCTATTTTCAAAACCCTAGGTCTAGGAAAATCTCTGACATGAAGAATGAATAGGCTACGGGAATTTCCAGAGAAAATAAACCAAAAAACAGACAAAAATAAATAAAACAAAACTAAAGAAGCTATGGGCAATTACTCGAAAAATTACTCCAATTAGCTGATCTGCAAAAATTCTTCCCCTCGAATGAATGTTCTATGGTAATAATGATGGGGTGAAGTGCTTTATATAACCTAAATCCTCCAATTTTAGCTCAATCTAATTTTAAAAGAATTTTATTTATTTAAGACATAAATAAATAAAATGCTTTCAGACAAAGTTTGGTAAAGGGATTGAGTGAGTTTTGGCATGTGGGTATTTGTCAAATTTGGATTTTATGTCTCTCTAGGGATACCTTAGAGTTTTACAAGAAACTACAGGAAAAACAAACACAAAATGACTTGTTATTTTGAAAAGAATGAAATTTTAAAAAGGGGTATTCCTAGATTTCAGAGTGAAATCTCAGGGACACCAGAATTTGAAAACCCTTAGATACTAAGGCTTAAAGCATTGGTTGGTTCATATTAAAAATCTGCAAGATAAAAAAATTAGTAACCCGTGAAACAAAGGTAAAAGGGTTAGTGTTCTGGGGAAAAGATTAAAGCCGTGGTAGAAAGGAAAGGATAAGGACACACGACATAGATCAAAGACATCAAAAGACCATGTGGAAGCATTCTAGAAGTATCCAAGGTAGATCCATTATGTGGACCTCAAATCCTTGGGATAAGCCACAATTCATATTTTGTCAGGTCCGTTAAGTCAGACAAGATCAAGGGGTTACGTGGTGGGAATTCAAAAAAAGTCAAAAAGTTTCTAAGTCCCTCGAAATTAGAAAATCCAATGTGAAGAGCTAAGTGTATCCACTACATTTTTTCTCATTTCATAGTCTGTAAAATGCGAAGGACCATCCAATCAGATCCAAGCACAAAGAAGACAAACTGATAGGTCTTGACACGAGGGAAGTGTGGAACATTTTCATTGGCTAATGCTTTGCAGGTGTCAGAGGTAGGTTATCAAAAGTAATGACATGCGAAGTACATGGAGATTTCTCATTGGCTTGTACTTTGCAATGGTCATTAGAGGGGTGAATTTTAAAGAAACATGGTTGTTTCTCATTGGCTCACGTTTTTAAGCACTTTGACAAGGCCTATAAGGGTGAAGAAGCGTGGAGCCCTCTCATTGGTCCACATTTTGCAATTGTCAGTTGGAGGTTTAGTACAGTCCAAATCCTCGAAGGAACATGAAAAGATCTCATTGGCTCATATTTCAAAGGGGGGAAGAAGAGGAACTAAGTATAGTCTGTCAGTTCGAAGTAATGTGGCAGGGACTTACTGGTTCGTATTTTTAATGCAACAATATTTTTAAAGCCAAAACAAAAGCTGAAGAAAAGAAAGTAAGATATGAAACTAAAATCCTAATTTGTGAACCAATGAGAGATGGACACATGGAAAAGTATGAAATGATGCACACATGAGTAGAGAGATATCCCCGAGCAAATCAAAGGCTGCCATGTGTCAGATTCATGTGCATCCCGATATGCAAAATATTCAAATGATGATATCTTTCGATCTCATGCTCCAAATTGCACAAAATTGGTCTCATTTGAAATCTCTCCTCCAAAACTTTGATTTGCTATCATGAGAATCATATTTTATTAGGTATAAATGGGTGGAAAAAGAGAAAAACAGTTCAGGATATTGCGGGTGAGATCATTTAAGCATAGAAACATCATGTTTTTTTGGGATCCAAGCTTCTGTTAACATATCAAAGCTAGCCAAGTGTCAATCATCCTATGTAGAGAAATAATTTTGATATTTTGGATGGTTGGGACCATTAAAAACTTTCTTTGCAAGTCCTCTCTCTCTCTCCTCTCTCTAAAATCAGTAAATGTAAGTGCTTAGGCACGTTTTTGGGGGGAATGTTCTAGAAAAGAGAAGGAACTCAGTAAAATTTGTTTGGTAGCCATTTTCTAAGTTTCATGCCCTTGATATAGGTATTCTGGGAGAAGATATTTGCCTTTATTTTGCAATTGTAATGATTTATGCATCCAATTAAGCAATAAATCCATGTTTTGTGGATTTTTTCTACCCTAGCTTGTATTACATTATGTTTATTGCCTTCCATTACAATTGTAGATGCATTGTGTATACCTTGCAGGATTTAAATCTTTTGTGATCCATGGAAATGATGTTGGTAAATGTAGTTAGGGATTGTGTCACTTATGTCTGACCTCTCTCTTTCCCATTCTTCATCTCATGTTCACTCACTTGAATATTTTCCCATCTCTTTTCTCTATGAAATCACCTCTATAGTTTAGGATTTCTATTTTCATACAATCTCTCTCTCTCTCTCTCTCTCTCTCTGGTCCCTTGGAAGCTTAGGATAGAAGTAGATAGCAGAATGTCCCTTCTAGGAGTAGTTTAATAGTAAGATAAGATGGAGGAAGCTGAAATTCTCTGGAGATTTTTCTCAACAGTAATGTCCCACACTTAGATACAATCCCATGTTACCCAAAAAAACCGATTACTCATTCACTAATTCATGATTAAATTGAAGGGTACTATTTTTTGGTGATAACAAAATATGGAACGCATAGTGGGACCAGTATTGAAAGATTACATTTCATAGGTGTGCAACCAAGTTCATTTTGAAGGTGTCCCATTACACCTCGTTGTTTTCAGCTTCATTTTTCCAAGATTGGGTGTGTATCTTGGTGAATTTCAGCCTTGAAAAGATTTGCATCAACACATATGGTGACTCAAAGCATTCTATTTACTGGTTTAGTAGTCTAAGAGCCTGAGTTTCATGAGAAGGGTCTAGAAAAGGTCTATAACAAGAGAGGAAGGATCCCTTGAGTTTATGAAACTATCACTTGGGATGTGAAGAAAGGGTAGAATAATTTAGAGGTCACCTTCACCACCAAATAGGAATCTCTCCAATCCAACTCTTGATATACCCTTCTTGCAATCTACTAGAATTTTGAGACATCTCATGGCAGCACCACAAAGAAATCTATCATTTTCCAATTTCATGGGTGGAAACCTACTTGTGCTTGATGTATAACATGACATTCAAATGGATGCACTCAAGAGAATTTCATATTTCACTGGAAAAAATCAAGTCACCCCTGCTGAGCATATCCATGATGTTGTTAATGTGTGTGATATCCATATAGTTACACATGATGATGTAATAGTTAGGCTACTAGCATATTCATTCAAGGGTAAGGAACTTCAGTGGTATATAATCCTGAGACGTGGATCCATTCCTGGTTGGGATGAACTTGGCACAACCTTGTGAAATTATTTTGAAGAAAAATTAGATCAACTGTCCTTGGTGGAGCAACTTACAACAATAAAGAGAGCACCTAATGAGAAGATGACTGATTTTAACACAAGATTTCAAAGGACTTGGGACCAAATCCCTCAAGTGGTAAGACCTACATTCCAACATGATTTTATTTATTATCTAAAGGCCTTGAATAGTGACATTTCAGTTATGATATAATCCATGGGGGGTAGGACATTACCAAATGCATATAATATTGCTATTAGAGCTGAGAATATTATAATCCACGCTAGGAAACTTGATCCTAGGCCTCCAAAGCCTATATACCATGAAATTGAGAATCCTAACTCTAGCCAGACACCTAAACTAGCACCTATCCTAGCCCCCATAAATCAAATCTCTAGTAAAGCCTCTACTTCCTCAAAAACCTCAGTTTAACTACAAGAGGTAATGAAACAACTGCAAAGTTTTGGGAATGAGTTGGTATCACTTTAGAGGAAAAAAACCCAAAATTCTAGACCTTACTAGTCTCCATACCAACTAAACAAGCCTCCATATCAAAAAAATAGACCTCCTATCTAAGATACAAATAAGAATTAAATCTAGTTTCCTTCTGTTAGGCCTTTTCAACCATATAATCCAAATGCAACTTCTTCATCTCAAGCTCTAGTTCTTGTCCAAAATAATATTGCACAAGATTATGAGTGATGTTTCCCTTGTAATCACCCAAATAACCAATCAAGATACCCCAACGGCATCCTAATCCAAGCTCTAATGGTGTGAAGTGCATTTGTTTCTCAAGAAACTACAAAATTAGAGGAAAATCAGAAGCATATGGTAACTCAAGAAACACCTCAAAATGACACTTCACTTGTGAATTGGTAAGTGGAAGATTTCTGTGGAATGAATTGGACTTTTTCACAAGGTGTAGTTGCAAACACTAGATCTAATAAGATAGCTATTGAGTAAGGAAAATCTATAAATGTAGGCCCTCCTTAACCTTCCTTGACACTCCATGAGGGTAACAATTCAAAAATAGTTCCGAATGGACAAGATCAACCTAGAAGACCTTTTGTTCCAACTCAAGTGTAAGAGAAAATTTTTGTGAGTAAATCGCAAAAAAAAAATCCTTCAAATCCTTTCAATATACTCAAGAAAATGAAGAAAACCAATGCAAACATATCTATGTGGGAATCATTGGCAATTCTAGGCCAAAGGGATCTCTTGCAAGTAGTTATGACTAGTTTTTCTAATCTAAATGAGTCATATAAAGAGAAAGACAATGTTCTTACCAATACAATGCAACAAGGAGAGGTCCAACCAAGAAAAAAAAAGAAACCTCCACCTTTCTATGTGTCTTTGATCATAGGTAACAACTTGGTGCACACTTTTATGATTGACTTTGGAGCAAGTAACTCAGTCATGCCAAAACAAATTGTAGAACAGCTAGGAATTAAGTATAAGCCTCTTTTAAAAGGTGTGGTACAATTGGATGGAAAAAAAATAAATACTATTGGAGTTATCAGAGGTTTAAATATCACATTACATGCATGTCCTGATGTTTTTGTTCTTCAAGATATATTCATAATTGATTTACCTCCACTTTTTTCTCTATGTCTATCTAGAAATTTCATTGCTAAAATTGGAGGATATTTTTCAGCAGAGTGGTCTCATATACTCTTCATGAAAAGGTATATTTCTAAAGATACTATCAAATCTCATCCAATTTCTACTTATCACATAGAGTCTTATGTGCCTAGTCCCATCAATGCCAATTGCATAATCTTAGATCAAGAAGATTTTCTACGTACCAAGTAAGTAGACACTCAAATTAGGGGAATTTTTGATCTTATACTTAATGAGTAGACACATAGGCATTACAAATTTGATCCATTTAGAGAAATGGAAGAGATTGAGGAAGTTGTTCTTGGCATCTATTGCGTACATGAAGAAAATCCACCCTTGCATGATGTTACCAAACTAATTAACGAAGATGGTAATGACATTAGGAAAATGTTTTTTGATGGATCAAGATGTAGATAAGGTGTAGGACGAGGTGTAATACTTATATCTCCCAAAGGTATTGTTGTTGCAAATAAGCAGCACCCATGGATGTTGATCAAACTTCTAGTTTGACACTTTGGACATCCAGTGTGATTGCACAACATTGAATATTTTCCCCAGGTGTGGAACTTGTAAAAATGGGAAAAGAATCTCCATATTAGAGGTTGGTTCCTCAACTCCTCTGATCAGGAATATTACTTGCAAGTTATAGAGGGTTTGAATTCAAGATCCTACTCTAAATTCCAAAGGGGACAGAGATAGAGAATGCAAATATTGAAACTAGTGCTAATAAGGTGATGCACTAAAGGAGTGGTGAGCATTTTTACTTCTATAGATTGACACAGATCATAGAAATGCAACAAAAATTCATGCAAAAACTGATAAACTGTAATGGAAGGTCAGAAATGAATCAAACAACACAAACAAAGGATTAAAACTCATTCACAGAGCCTACATTGTCATTTTCAACATCAAAAACACATGCATTACAACATCTGAGAGGAAAAACAGGTTATACTCTTGGAAGAGGTCTAATTTTTCCACAAAATCACTTTCAAGGTGAAAGAGGGAGCCTGCAATACATGAAAAATGTTCAACCCTTTAAAAAATTGAGCCAAATATGGCTTTTACAGTGCCAGAAACGACCCCAGGAGAGAGAAATGTGGGAAAACATGGGAGAGATTCAACCACTGACCAAAAATGCAATAAAACAACATGGGCATCCTTACAGGTCCATCCCTTGACATTTTTCACCATGCTGGGAGAGAATGCGAGCCATTCTTCATTAAAAATGGTGGTTGAAATGTCATTTCTGTCCATTACCACGTGCCAGAGGTGTTTTTCAATTTTTATCTCTCTAAACTCCATCAAAATACAAAAATGACCCTGAAATATTGTAGAGAATTTCACCATCTTTCCATTGATATAAAGAACGTGAAAAACTGAGCTCTGGATCGAAAGATATGGCCATTTGAAAATTTAGGGCAAAACAGGGCCAAAACGGATTGGCAGGTGAAAATTTTGAAATTTTCCACTTTTTGCATTTGGGAAAATTTCCCCAAAAATCCCCCACGCTCCATTCTCAGGTGCCACGTGGCACGTGCTGATTGGGCGTGGGCCTTCTGTGCTTTATTTTCCACCGTTTTGGCAATTGGAAAATTTTCCAAAATTCTCCGCCGGGCCGATGAGTTGAGGACACGTGGCACGTTATGATTAGCTGCGGGCATCTCCTTTTAAATTTTCCATTGTTGTTTGACCATTTTTCCTCATTGGACATGTGGCAAAACCCCATTGGATGCAGGCTTTTCCCTTCAAATTTTTCCTATGGGCTTGTCTTGAATTTTTTGCCGCCACATGGACACGTGGCACGATCTCATTGGCTCGCGCTTAGGGGGCGGACTTTTCCTTTTGAAATTTCCTTCGTTTTTCTTTGGGAAAATTTCCCAAATTTTCCCTGCCTTCCGCCAGTCCAGAGACACATGGCAGCATCTCATTGGACGTGGGCCCTTGGGGAAAACATTTTTCTTTTCATTTTAGCCTTTGGGAAAAAATCCCAATCTCCCCCCGCGCTCTGCCGTTCCGGCCCCCGGGGACACGTGGCACAATCTGACTAGTTGGCAGGTTGACGGGCCAATATTTCTCCTTTCCTCCCACCCAAACACTTCACCAAAATTTTAAGTTTCTCTCCATGGTCCAATGTTCTTCAGACATGTGGCATGAGGCCATTGGATGCGGACTTTGCGGGAAAACTTTGACTTTGTGCCTTCGCAAAATATTTCACCAAAATTTTAACTTCACCTCCGTGCTCCGCCGATCCAAGGATAGAGGACATGTGGCACTATGCGGTTGGGCGCAGGCCTTTCTCAGAGATTTTTTCATGGCGCCAACATGTAGTCATTTTTTCAAAATTTTCCCCCTTGGACATGTGGCACGATTCCATTCGCCAATAGGCCTGTGGGGTGAATTATTCCCTTTGAAAACTTGCCGAATCACTTGGTAAAATTTCCAAGTTTACCTCCACCCTTTGCCAGTTCCTTGGACACGTGGCACCATATTATTGGATGCGGGCCTTTTAGGGGAAATTTTCCCACAAAAACTCTGCCAAGCCATAACTTCAAAAATACATGGAGTTAGGAGGAAAAATTTACCTTTCTGGAAAGCTGAGAAAAAGCTCTATCCAATGGTGCCATTTCCAAAAGGCCTTGAGTGCCTGAAAAGCAAAAAAAATATGACTGAGGCACAAGAGAGGGAAGAATGAAGGGAGTTAGCCACAAAATGTGCAAGGGGAACATTTTGGATAACAATTTTGGTGACTCAGAGGGGTCATCTACCTGCTGGATGAAGTTACCAGTTTCCTGAAGCAATCCATTGGGCATGGAGTCATTAAATTCTCTTCTTGGTACCCCAACTAATTAGAACACTACAAGGAGGAAGATGGAGGGTGGAACATCATCTGATTGGAGCAAGGCCTGCAAAACACATTTCCTGGAATAGCAAGCTTGTGCCAAAGCACTTAGGGAAAGCAAAGCTAATCTACAACAAAACAATGTGCATAAGCACTTGGAGGAATGAAAACCTAAGCTAATATGTACAAGGTGGAGACTTTCCTTCAGTAGCAATGCTTCAGATGGATTCCATTGACTGGAATCTACAATTCTTCACCATCCAATGAAGATAATTGGAAAGCATTGTTGTCCTTACACTTTGTGACCATGTATGGGCCACTCCAAATGGCATCAAATTTTGAATGCCTTCCCAGTTTTGCTCTGTCTGCATCCCATTTTAACACTAGATCTCCAACTTGGAAAGATCTATCCTTGGCCTTCCTATCAAAGGTCTTCTTTATCAAAGCTTGATCCTTCTCCATTGCTTGGGATGCCTGATTTCTGATTTCTTGGAGCTCCATCAATTCTACATATCTAACCTCCATGGGCTCAAACTCCAACAACTCCAACTGTTTCATGAGTTCCAATGTTGGCAACTCAAGTGACATGGGCAAAATTGCCTCTCTTCCATAAACAAGCTTGAATGGGGAGTTACCTGTAGATCTCTTGGGAGTTATCCTATCAGCCCATAAGGCTGATTTCAACTTAGTATGCCAAGACCTCTGATTTTCATCAAGAGTCCTCCTAATGATCCTTAACAAGTTCTTGTTTGTAGATTCAGCCTGGCCATTACCCTGAGGGTAATAATTTGATGAAGTGCTTAGGTAGATCCCATTCTTGACAGCCCATTCAGTTACCTTGGACCCAATGAATGCCAATGCATTATCTGATATTATTGTAGCAGGTATGCCAAATCTGGTTGCTATTCCCTCATAGAAGTCTAGGATGCTAGATTCATTTGCTTCCTTGAGTGCTACTGCTTCAGTCCACTTGGTGAAGTAATCTGTTGCTGTTAAAATCCATTTGTGCCCTTGGCTTGAATTGGGATTAATGACTTCAATGAAGTCCAAACCCCATTGCATGAATGGATGGTCAACTGAAATTACATGCAATGGAAGGGCAGCTAGCCTCTCTTTACCTGTGAAGAATGCACAATTCTTGCACCTCTTGATCCATGCATAACAATCACTGAAAATCTTGGGCCAATAATAGCCAGCCCTCATGATCTTTAGAGCTATCACTCTTGGTGCAAAATGACCACCAGCTGATCCACCATGGAACTCTTCCAACACCCTATGAATCTGATTTGTACCAATGCATCTCAGCAGCACTCCATTCACATCCTTTCTAAACAAAACACCATCAACAAGGGCATATGGGACAACCTGCAATCTGAAGTGTCTTCTTTTGGTCTTGTTCATCTCTGGAGGGCATAGACCTGTGCTTAGGAAGTGCATTATGTCTTGGGTCCAGCAAGGAGTGAGGACACCATCATTTTCCTTTTGAGTGCTTCCTTGCTCATGGTTGTCTTGCAACGCCAAAACAACCTCCTTCTCATTGCATGCTTCCTTTTGTTTGTTCAAAATCAGTTGCTCACACAAACATTTTCTCTGACCAACTTGGTGACTTTGATCTCAATGTCATACTCCATGACATGAGTAATCCAACCTGCTCTCTTTTCATTCAGGTCTTTGTTGAGGAGGAAGTCTTTAACTCCCACATGAGAAACCAACAATTGAACCTTGTTGTTTGAAACTAGATGCTTGAATTTCTTTAAGCTCCTGATTACTGCAAGAACATGCTTCTCAATGAAAGAATATCTCACCTCATAGTCCTCCAGGATTTGGCTGAAGAAAGCAATTGGCTACTCATCATTATTTTTGTTCTGCTGTACCAAAATTACAGAAATAGTATCATCACCCCCAAATGCATAGAGGATGAAATCCTTGGAGAAATCCAGGTTAATGAGAGTTGGGGCTTGAGAGATGGCTTCTTTGATTGCTTCAAAACTTTCCTTGCCTTCTGCTGTCCATTTGAAAGCCATGCTTTTCTTCAACATCTTGGTGATAGGCTTGACTAGGGCTGCAAAATTTGGGACAAACCTCCGAACAAAATTTATTCTCCCCAAGAAACTTTGAAGGGCCTTCTTGTGGCTTGGAAATGGTAGTGCTTTTATGGCTTCAACTCTTTCTGGATCAATTGCTAATCCTTCTTTGGAGACAATGTGGCCAAGGAGATTTCCTTCATGGGCTAGAAAAATACACTTTTTAGGATTCAAGGATACTCCAAATCTTCTGCACCTTTGGAACACTTGTCTCAAATGAAAGAGATGGTCTGCTGCATTTTTTGAAAAACATAGTGATATCATCAAGATATATCAGCACCATGTTGTTAATCAAATCCTTGAACACCATGTCCATTGCCCTTTGGAAAGTAGCTCCAGCGTTGGACAACCCAAATGGCATTTTCCTGTATGCATAAGTTCCCCATTTGGTTGTAAAGGCTGTCTTGAACTGATCTTCTTCTTTCACCATAATCTGATTGTACCCCGAATAGCCATCAAGTAGTGAAAACCTCTCAGAGCCAGCAACAACTTGTAAAATCTGCTCCATGGAAGGAAGTGGATAATGATCCTTGAGAGATGTTCTATTCAAATCTCTGAAGTCAACACACAATCTGATTTCCCCACTCTTCTTTCTAACTAGAACCAAGTTGGCCACCCAACTAGAATGCTTGATAGGGAATATGATTCTTGACTCTATCAACTTATTCAATTCTTTTCTCATGAGAGGCTCCATGTGTGGATTGACTGGTCTTTGTTTTTGCCTGATGGGTTTAGTACTTGGATCCAATTCAATGGTATGTTGAGCTAACTTGGGATTGAAACCCTTCAAATCTTCATAGCTCCAAGAAAACACATCAGGGAATTCTTGACAAAGCTGTATGAACTCATACCTTTCTTGTTCAGTTGTCATCTTACCAATTTGCAGTGATTTGCCTTCTTCCACCAAGATGGACACTGAATCTTCTCCCTTGACTTGGATGTTTTCTTTCTCCTTCCTAAACTGATCATTAGGATTGAAAATGGACTCCAAAGTAATAAGTCCCTTTGGTAGTTTTGTTGGTCCTCAGCTGTACCACTTGGTCACCATACTGCTGCTCCAACTTTTCCTGATTTTTAGCTGAGAACTCAGCCTCTTCTTGCAAGAAATGGATGATTTGTTGATCATTTTCAAACACTTGCCAACTTACATTGTTGTCTGGCACTGAAGGCCTTACAATCAGATGTATTTTTGGCTGTACCTTGTCTTTTTGGATGCTCTCAACAACGTCAAAGGCTGCCCCAACTGCTGCAAGCCTGTTAGCAGCTTGGTTCTCTTTTTCATGGAATGGATTTGATGCCAAAGCCCTCAAAATCTTCAATGAGGTCCCACACCCTGTTTTTGTAACACTTGAGTAGATCATTCTTAACAACATGCTACCCCTTAACTTGGTTGACAATCAACTCAATGTCACCAAAGACTTGCAAGTTCTTTATTCCTCTCTTGATTGACCAATGCAATCCTTGTATCAAAGCTTCATATTCAACGAGTGTTATTAGAGCATGCAAAATGAAATCTAAAAGCTGAATAATACTTAACTCCTTGAGGTGAAACAAGCATAGCTCCCCCTCCTGCACCTTGTCTACTCCTTGATCCATCAAAAAACAACTTCCATACCTCATTGTCATCCTTGTGGTCTGGCTTGGTGATGCTAGGGATAGGCTGATTTTCTTCATGCATGCAATAGACTCCTAGCTCAGATTCTTCTATTTCTTGATAAGGATCAAAAGCATGCACCTTTTTTGCCCATTCATCAAGAGTCAAATCTGGGATACTTCCAACCTTGGTGTCAGCTTCATCAGTGCTTGGATAATCTTCTTGATCAAACGTTGAACAATTGGTATTGATTTGGCTTGGAGTGTAAGGCTCAATGTGAAAGTTTGCAATAGGCTCATATCTGATTGTGAATTTAGTTCCATATCTTTTTTTGAACAACATGTGTGACCAATCAATAGATAAGTAACCTCTGATCTTGGCTGTGAAATCCCTTGACAGACATAGGGAAAAGAGTGGTGGAAGGTCTATCACCGAGACATCTTGTAAAACAACAACGTTGGGGCATGCATGCAAAGTAAGACTCAAGTTCTTTATCACTCCAACTGTTGTTACCGCTGTCCCATCCAATTGCACTACCCCTTTGGATATTACTTCATATTGAATTCCCAACTGATCAGCTATTTTCTTGGGCATTACTGAACTACTTGCCCCGAAATCAATCATGCAATTGTGTACTAATTGGTTTCCAATGATCAATGAAACATAGAAAGGAGGGGGTTTCAACATTTTACCTTGCTGTCCTCCATGATTCCCTTCAGGCTAGGCAGCATTTGTGAGCACCTTCTCTTGCATTTGGACTTGCTGGTTTGAAGTTGACTAGTCCTTCATGGCAGCTTGTAGTAAATCTCTTTGGCCTGGGATAGATAGTGATTCCCACATTGATATGTTTACATTTGTCTTCTTCATCTGATCAATGATGTTGAATGGAGATGAAGCATCTCTTTTCTATCCCTTGGCCTACACATTCATTCCTTGCATATGGGCAGCAACAACTGGCATTTGAGTTGGCCTAGGATCTGTTTTAGGCAGCCCTTGTGTGTTTGGAACTAAATTTTGTTTGCCAATAATTGGTGGAGTGATAGAAGATTGTGGATTACTTTGAGCCAACAACTATTCTTCACGAAAATCTATCCTTTTTGACCTTGTGTTGGCTGTAACACTTTGGGGAATCCTTTGATTCATGCCACAAAAATCTTCTGCCTGCCAGTTTACAAGTGTGGTATCATTTGGAGCTGATTGCTGCTAGAATGTTTCTTGTTGTTGGTTATTTCCTTGACTACCTTCACCCTCCACACCAGTTGTAGTCACCATTAATGCTTGATTTAAGGCACCGTTGAAACACATAGACTGGTTGTGAGGTTCATTACATGGGAAACACCAATCATACTCTTGAGCTATGTTGTTTTACACTGGCACTAATGCCTTAGAGGCAGATATAACATTGGGATTATAGGGCTGAAATGGTCTATTGGTAGGAGGTCTTGCTTGGTTTAAATTTGCAGCTGGATTGGGTGGTCTTTGAGGTTGGTATGGCTGCCTGTTAGGCTGAGCTTGAGGCTAGAAAGAAGGTCTAAAACCTTGGGCTTGCTACCTCTTGAGTGTAACCAGCTCATTACCTAAATTTTGCAATTGCTTCATGACTTCTTGAAGTTCATTTGAGGCACTAGAAGATGAAGTAGAAGCTTCACTTGAATTATGATTTCTAGGAGTGGGAATAGGAGCTAAATTAGGCACTTGACTAGTACTTGGGCTTTCTAAACTTGAGTATAATGGCATTGGAGGCCTAGGAGCTAGCTTGCCAGCTTGAATCAAACAATTTTCAGCTCTAATGGCAATGTTATAAGCAACATGGATAGTTGTGCCTCCCATGGATTGAATTAACATAGAAATATAAGAATTTAAAGCTTTAAGGTAATATAGAAAAGCACCTTCTGTTGTTGGCCTTATAGCCATTGGAATTCTCTCCCAAGTCATTTGAAACCTGAAGTTGAAGTCGGTCAGCTGCTCATTGGGAGCTCTCTTGTGGTTGTCAACTGTTCCAAAAGGGACAAGTTGTCTCCCTTTTCTCCAAACTACTCATGGAGGGCTATACATAGTTGGTTCCAATTTTGGATAGAACCTGAGGCAAGACTCCTGAACCATTGCAAATCTTTCCCTTTGAATGAAGATGCCAATAGTTTGACAGCAACTTGCATCTCATTAATCTCATGGATTGCACAAATATTGGTAATATCCTTGACATGATCACCAGGAGTGGTTTGATTCTCTCCAGTAAAGTATGGAATGTTCTTCAATGCTGCAACTGGGATTGGATTCTGTGCATTGAGAGCAAGTGGGCTGCTGCCAGTGAAATTGACATAGGGGTTGTGTTGTGCCATTCTGATTGGCCTTAGAACCCTTGTTGATTGAATGAAAGGCCTACCAGGTGGAGGAGTTGATAGAGTTCTGTTTGGGGGAGATGGAGACCTTTGAATTCTCCTCCCTCTTTGCCTTCTTCTTGGAGATAACTGTAGATACTCAAACAAAACCTCTTCTTCTCCAACTCTTGACCTTGTGGTGATTCTTCTCATGAGTTTTCAGGTCTGCACTGCTAAAACCAGCTGATTCTTCTTCCTTGGAGTCGCTAGATGTGAAATTTAGGGCTCTTTTAAGCAAGAAACTTGTAAAAAATGCACACCAATTTTGTTGCAATGAAGATGAAGACCTCTAAGGTCCCACCGGGCATGCCAAAACTGTTGTTGCAAATCAGCAACACCCCTGGATGTTGATTAGACTTCTAGTTTGACACTTTGGACATCCAGTGTGATTGCACAACATTGAATCTTTTCCCCAAGTGTGGGACTTGTAAAAATGGGAAAAGAATCTCCAGATTAGAGGCTGGTTCCTCAACTCCTCTGATCAGGAATATTACTTTCAAGTTATGGAGGGTTTGAACTCAAAATCCTACTCTAAATTCCAAAGGGGACAGAGATAGAGAATACAAAAACTGAAACTAGTGTTAATAAAGTGATGCACCAAAGGAGTGGTGAGCATTTTTACTTTTACAGATTGAAACAGATCATAGAAGTGCAACAAAACTTCATGCACAAACTGATAAACTGTAATGGAAGGTCAAAAATGAATCAAACAACACAAACAAAGGATTAAAACTCATTCACAAAGCCTGCATTATCATTTTCAACATTAAAAACACTTGCATTACAACATCTGAGAGGCAAAATAGGTTGCTGTATTGGAAGAGGTTTGATTTTTCCACAAAATAACTTTCAAGGTGAAAGAGGGAGCCTGCAATACATGAAAAATGTTCAACCCTCCAAAATTGAGCCAAATCTGGCTTTTACAGTGCCATAAATGACCCCAAGAGAGAGAAACATGGAAAAACATGGGAGAGCTTCAACCACTAACTAGAAATGCAATAAAATAGCATGGGAATCCTTACAAGTCCATCCCCTAACATTTTTCACCATGTTGGGAGAGAATGCGAGCCATTCTTCATTAAAATTGTGGTTGAAATGTCATTTCTGTCCATTACCACGTGCCAGAGGTGTTTTTAAATTTTATCTCTCCAAAATCCATCAAAATAAAAAATTGACCCAAAAATCTTGTAGATAATTTCACCAGCTTTCCATTGGTATAAAGAACGTGAAAAACCAAGCTCTAGATCGAAAGATATGGCCGTTTGAAAATTTAGGGCAAAACAGGGCCAAAACGGATTTGCGGGCGAAAATTTTGAAATTTTCCACTTTTTACATTTGGGAAAATTTCCTAGAAAACTTGCGCACTTTGCCATTTCAGGTGCCACATGGCATGTGCTGATTGGGTGTGGGCCTTCTGTGCTTTATTTTCCACCGTTTTGGCCATTGGAAAATTTTCCAAAATTCTCCGCCGGGCCGATGAGTTGAGGACACGTGGCACGTTATGATTAGCTGCGAGCATTTCCTTTCAAATTTTCCATCATTGTTTGACCATTTTTCCTTATTGGACACGTGGCAAAATCCCATTGGATGCGGGCTTTTCCCTTCAAATTTTTCCTACGGGCTTGTCTTGAATTTTTTGTCGCCACATGGACACGTGGCACGATCTCATTGGCTCGCGCTTAGGGGGTGGACTTTTCCTTTTGAAATTTCCTTCATTTTGCTTTGGGAAAATTTCCCAAATTTTCCCCACCTTCTACCATTCCGGGTGCCACGTGGCACGTGCTAATTGGGCGCTGGCCTTCGGGGAAAACATTTTTCTTTTCATTTTAGCCTTTGGGAAAAAATCCCAATCTCCCCCCGTGCTCCGCCATTCTGGCCCCCAGGGACATGTGGCGCAATCTGATTGGTTGGCAAGTTCACGGGCCAATATTCCTCCTTTCCTCCCACCCAAACACTTCGCCAAAATTCTAAGTTTCTCTCCGCTGCCCGATGTTCTTCAGACACGTGGCATGAGACCATTGGATGAGGACTTTTCAGGAAAACTTTAACTTTGCGCCTTCGCAAAATATTTCACCAAAATTTTAACTTCACCTCCACGCTCTACCAATCCAGGGACAGAGGACACATGGCGCAATGCGGTTGGGCGTGGGCCTTTCCTAAAGATTTTTTCATGATGCCAACTCTTAGTCATTTTTTCAAATTTTCCCCCCTTGGACACGTGGCACGATCCCATTCGCCAACGGGCTTGCGGGGCGAATTATTCCCCTTGAAAACTTTCCGAATCACTTGGTAAAATTTCCAAGTTTACCTCCACCCTCGACCAGTTCCTTGGGCACGTGGCACCATCTTATTGGCTGCGGGCCTTTCAGGGGAAAATTTCCCATAAAAACTCCGCCAAGCCATAACTTCAAAAATATATGGAGTTAGGAGGAAAACTTTACCTTTTTGGAAAGATGAGAAAGAGCTCTATCTAATGGTGCCATTTCTAGAAGTCCTTGAGTACCTGAAAAGCAAAAATTATGACTGAGGCACAAGAGAGGGAAGAATGAAGTGAGTTAGCCACAAAATGTGCAAGGGGAACATTTTGGATAACAGGTATCAAGTATTACTCATCTTTCACGTTCTAGTTCAATTGCTCCAATAATGCATCATAGTGTGAGTCCCTTGTTCATGGCTTGCAATGGGCCATGAAGAAGAATATCAAGAAATTACAGACATTTGGAGACAATGAATTGACTATGAACCATATCAGGGGAGTAAATCTAGAAAAAAGAATCTACTCAAATCCTACAAGCATAGAGTGGGATTTGTTAGAGGATTTTGAAGCTTTTAATATTTAGGCTATCCCAAGGAAAGGGAATGAAGCTGCTGACAGAATTGTTTCCATTAGAGAAAGGTTTGATGTTTTTGAAAATATCAAAAGAGACAAGGTACAACTACATATCAAGGTGGTAGTAAGGTCTGCCATACCAAACAATGTCACAAGTTGGAAAGTATTTGAGAATGATCAACAAATTGTAAATTTCCTTCAAGAAGAAGTTGAATTATCTTCAAAAAACTAGGATAAGTTCGAAAAACAATATGGTTATCAAATTATCTAGCTAATAAAAAACAATATACCCAAGGTTTTAGTAAATTTTGAATCCATCTTCAACCCAAACAACCATCTCAGAAAGGAGAAAGAAAATATAATGGTCAAAGATGAAGACTCAGAGCCTATTGCAGTTGGTGGAGACAAGTTCCTTCAAATTGGAAAAGTAAGTAATTCACAAGAAAAACATGATTTTGTAGAATTTTACTGTCAATGGATCTTTATCTTAGATATATTTTAGCATGGAGGATATGAAGATCTTATAGGTAACCAAGCTTTAGGGGAAAAAGGTTGTGCTAAACTTGTTTATCTCAACATACCATAGAGTTGGATCAATAACCAAATGTTAAGCATGTTAGGAAGAAGCAGAGGTTTGTTAACGTCCCACATATTAAACCTCTAATGAAAAAGGAGTTGAATAAATTGATAGAGGCAAGCATAATTTTTCCAATCAAGCACTCATCATGGGTCGCCAACCTAGTTCCAGTATGAAAAAATAATGGAGATATCAGGTTGTGTGTTGATTTTAGAGACCTAAACAAAGATTCTTTGAAAGACCATTATCCACTGCCCTCTATGGAACAAATTTTACAAATGGTGGAAGGTTCTAATTTTTTTTCCCTTTTGGATGGATACTTAGGATACAACCAAATCATGGTAAAGGAAGAGGATCAATTTAAAATAGCCTTTACCACAAAATGGGGAACTTTTTCTTATAGAAAAATGTCATTTGGCCTGTCAAATGTTGGAGCAATGTTCCAAAGAGCCATGGATATGACATTCAGAGGGTTGATCAATAGGATGGTTCTTATCTACCTTGATGACATAACAGTGTTCTTTAAAAATTTAGTTGAACATATTTTTCATCTCAGGAACGTATTTGAGAGATGTAGAGAGTTTGGATTCTTCCTTAACCCAAAAAATGCATCTTCTTGGCTCATGAAGTTAAACTCCTTGGACATATTGTCTCTAAGAAAGGATTGACTATTGATACAGAAAGAATTGAATCCATTATTACTTTGTCATTTCCTATCCATAAAAAATCTCTTCAGAGTTTCTTGGGAAGAATTAACTTTGTTAAAATATTTGTCCCTAATTTTGACAATCTTGTAAAGCCACTGACATTAATGTTAAATAAAAATATGGCTTTCAAGTGGAATACTAAAGGAAGATATTTTTTTGAAGCTATAAAGAAGGCCATAACATAAGCACCGACCCTCATTAATCTATATTTCTCTAAGGATTTCATCTTATATGATTTTGGAGGTGTTGAGACCATATCTACCATATTGATGCAACTAAACAAATATGATTTAGAACAACCTATTGCATTATTCAGTTAGAATATTGAATATTAAGAGGTAAAGTACTCATTCATTGAAAATCATGTGCTAACTATTATAAGAAGTTTGAAGAAGTTTAGGAATATAGTGTAAAATAACAAGATTCATCTATTAGTCTCACATGTTGGTATAAAATAATTCCTATTGAATAAAGATCTGAATGAGAAGAGAGCTGGGTGGATAATAAAAGTAATGGAGTATGACATTGATATTAAAGTAACCAAGTTGGTTAGGGGAAAAAGGTTGTGTGAGTAACTTGTTTCAAGTCATCAAACCGATGAAGAATCCATTTTAGTGCTTCAAATGATCAATAACAGCCATATTGATGCTTTACCTATCTATTTCTGAACTTAGGATATGGTACACTTCATCCAAAAATTTAGTGCCCTCCAGGATTAAGTAAAGCTAAGAGAAGATATTTTAGACTTCAAGCTATTCCATATGTGCTTGTTGATGGAATTTTATTCAAAAGAGATGTGAATGGTGTTCTCTTAAGGTGCATAAAGACAAAGTCAGATTGAGAGGATAATGCATGAATTCCATGATGGAGAAGTAAGAGGTCACTTTTCTCCAAGGGTAAAAACTCTCAAGATCATGAAGGCTGGGTATTATTGGCCTAATATTTTCAATGAATTCTTTTCATGGGTTAAAAAATGCAAGAAGTGTGCTTTCATTTTAGGAAAGGAAAGGCTAATAACCTTTCCACTCCACCCCATCTTTGTTAATGAACCATTTATGCAATGGGGGTTGGATTTCATTGGAGTCATCAATACAAATTCAATTTTGGGCCACAAGTGGATCCTAACAGCAATGGATTACTTCACCAAGTGGAAAGAGGTAGTTGCACTTCAAGGAAGAAAATGAAACCAAAATTCTAGATTTTTACGAAGGTATTATGGTAAGATTTTGTGTTCCTTCCACTATTATCTCTAATAATGCATTGGAATTTCTTGGCACCAAGATCTTTAAGTGGTCTGTGAAAAATGGGATATATTTAAGCACATCTTCAAACTATTACCCCCAGGTAAATGGGAAAGCTGAGTCCACAAACAAAAACTTGTTAAAAATCATAAGGAGAACTTTGAATGAAAACGAAAGGACCTGGCATATAAGATTGAAATCATCCTTGTGGGAAGATAAGATTACTCCTAAAATATCAACTAGTAACTCTCCTTACAATTTAGTTTATGGAAGAGAAGAAAAATACCAATATCTCTCGAGTTACCAGCATTAGATCTTATCAAGCAGTTAGAACTGTTTGGGTTTGAAGCCATGGAGGTTATATATGTAGATCTTACGGAGCTAGAGGAACTAAGGAACCAAGCAATACAACCAATGGAGAAGGGTCAATATTAGATTAAAAACACATTTAATAAAAATTCCAAGGCTAGAAACTTCCAGGAAGGAGACTTAGTCTTAAAATGGGATGCATATAGAGTCAAACTAGGTAAACACTTAAAATTTGATGCAATATGGAGTGGTCCTTATATCATTTCAGGTTGTAAGTTAAGTAATGCTTTCCAGTTATCAAGATTGAATGGAGAAGAATTGCAGATTCCAGTTAATGGGATCTATTTAAAGCATTTATACTAAAGTAAAGTATCCTCCCTTGTATATAGTAGAGTAGTTTCAATTCCTCCAAGTGATTTTTAGCACATTGTCTTGTTGGTAGAGTAGTTCTATTTTCCTAAGTGCTTGTGCACACTCTACATGTTCCACTTGAAACATGTATGTTTTTTTATGTTTGTATATAGTTTTGTGTTTTGTTCACTTTACACAGTTTGTTTCAAGGCCAATCAGATTAGTTGGAAATTTCCAAGCTTCATTCATATCTCATGAGATCAATTCAGTCCATTTTAGATGGCATAGCAGTATTCATGGCTAAAATAAGATTTGGGACAACTTCAAACGTTCATCCTTTGTCTCATCAAATCATTTACAAGGGAAGAAGGTGAAATTTTAGATTCAAATATTTTCAAATCACAGAAAACCTTAATTCTGGAAATTTTTATAATGTGAGGTCAACCCAAAGCTCCATCGATCATCTAAGTCCATTTTGTGCTCAAAACGGCTCATCGGTAAAAAAAATTCAAGTTCAGATCATTTTTTAAGTTCTGGCCTCAACTCCATGCCTAATGGATTACAAAAATGCTATTGATATAATATAGTAGGCATATTACCCCAAGAGGTCACCAAATTGTTATCCAAAAATCCTCCCTCACATGTTATTTTTTGCTCAAACAATTTAAAAATGGACTTAGCCATTTTTAAGGTTTGGGATGGCTAAACGACCATCAAATTATCTTTCCAAAATTCTTCGGCCATTGATATTTAAAACCCATGGGAGACTTAGCTTAAGAATTTTTGGGTTCCTATTAAATAGACAATTTAGGATAAAGAAAATGGAAACCCACAAAATTAAGGTCGAAGGGTAATAGTGTTGTGTGGAAAATATTAATGTCGCAGTTTGGACAAAGGAAAACACAAGGAAATGTGAATAGATCAAAGGCACTAGGTGGGCCATGTCAACATTATAAATGTTCCTAAATATTTGGGCTCATGTTTTGAGCACTCCAATCTCTGGAGTTAGCCAAAGTTCATATTTTGTCGGGTCTAGGTAGCTAGCAAGGTCAAAGGACATAATTGGCATATTTCTTTTAAAGATCCAAAAAGTTTCTAAATCCCTTGGACTTAGAAATTGTGATGTGAAGAGTTACGTGGAGCTATTTCACTATTTTTTCACATTCTCAAAAGTCTGACAACATGGTCACATGGAACCATTTCATTAGCTCACAATTCATAGTTTTCAGTTAAGACAAAGAATCCTAACAACCCGAGGCAATGTGAAAGATTTCTATTGGTCTGAGTTTCATAGTTTGTTAGAGTACATAAAATAAAATAATGAAAATGTGAAGTACATGGAGCTTCCCTAGTGGCTTACACTTTATAATTGTCAGAAGAGACTTCATAAGTATGACATACAAAAGGTGTGGAGATTTCTCATTGGCTGATGTTTCGTGGATGTCAAAAGAAAAAATCAAAAGGACTGACATGAAAACATGTGTGGATCATTTTCATTGGCTCACACTTTTCAATGTTCAGTCAAAGGGAAAAATGTAAAGAAAGTGTGGTTCCCTCATTACTTCGACTTATTCTTAAGGGACTAACAAGGGTAGGAAGTGAAGAATCATGGAGCTTTCTCATTAGTTCACGTTAAATAATATCCAGTCAAAGGTTAAGCATATTCCCTAAATCCATAAAGGAATGTGGAAATATCTCATTGGTTCACATTTCAAAAGGGGGTGAAGAATGGAGAAAATGATATCTTACCAATGCGAAGAACATGGAAAATTTCTATTGGTCCATATTTTTTATATACGGTCCATATTTTTCAAAGCCAAGGAAAAATAAATAAAAGACATATGGTGAGCTAGGGAAGTAAAGCCTGATTTACGAACCGATGAGAGGTGGAAATTTGAAAAAGACAAAATTAATGCACACATTGGTAGAGGGTGATCTCTAAAATAATCAAAGAGCTAGTACTTGTCACATTTTTGTTCATCCCGGTGTGCAATTACTCAAATGATGATATATTTCGATCCCCTACTCCAAATTACACAAAATTGGTCTCATTCAAAATATCTCCTCAATTTCAATTTAATTTAGCATCATGAGAATCATATTTTGGTGGGTCTAAATGGGTGGAAAAAGGTAAAAATGGTTAGGGTTATGTATAATTGTAGGCGAGATCATTTAATTATAGAAATGAACACATTTTCTTGGGCTCCAATCTTCTGTTAACATATCAAATACCAACTAAGTGTCTATCATCCTATGTAAAGCAATAATTTTGATATTTTGGATGGTTGGGACCATTAAAAATGTGCTTTGTGAATCTCTCTCTCTCTTTCTCTCTTGAAATTGATAAATATAAGTTCTTAGGCACATTTTTTGGGGGGGAATGTTCTGACAAGAGAAGATACTCAATAAAATTTACTTTATAGTCTTTTTTGAGTTGCATGCCTCTGATATGGGTATTCTGGGAGAAGATATTTTCCTTTCTTCATCAATTATAATGAATTGTGCATCCAATCAAGCAATAAATCCATGTTTTGTGTATTTTTCTGCCCTAGCTTGTATTACATTATGTTTCTTACCTTCCATTACAATTGTAGATGCATTATGTATACTTTAGTCTTCTTGCAGGATTCAGATCTATTGTGCTCCATGGAAATGATGTTGGTAAATGTAGTTAGGGACTGTGTCACTTGTATCTAACCTCTCTCTTTCCCATTATTCATCTCATTTTCAATCACTTGAATGTTTTTCCATCCATTTTCTTGTGTAATTTCACCTGTAATTTAGGATTTCCATTTTCATACAATCTCTCTCCTCTGGTCCCTTGGAAGCTTAGGATAGAAGTAGATAGAAAAAATTCCCTTATAGGAGTAGTTTAGCAATAAGATAAGGTAGGAAATTTAGCCTTCTCTGGAGGTTTTTCTCAGCAGCCCAGGTCACACACTTAGAGATAATACCATGTTACCCAAAACAATGATTGCTCATTCACTAATTCATGATCAAATCGGAGGGTGCTATCTTTTGGTGATAAAAATCCCTTCCAATAATAAATAAAAGATTGGATTCCTTATTATTATTATTTTTCATGATATCCATTTTCATTCAAATAGGGGACTTGAAATACTATGAAGTTTTTTTTGATATGGTACACACATATCTGCATGTGGTTGGCATTTTCATTCTGGGATCAGGTAAAGGTTATTTGGCAGGATTTTCCACACCGATAGACTATTCCTCTCTACACTACTTCTAACACAAATGTTTCATTAGATTATTTTATCAAGCAAGAACACAATAGGCTATGTGATCCATCTTTAACTTCACATAATTTTGTTGATTTTGATACAGAAATAAGTGATAGAATAACACTAGGACCTTTCCCCTTACACTACTTCTGAATTCGTGGTGTGAGATCACCCTGACAAACTTGAGTCTTCTACAAAATCTTCTAGGATCAAATTGTCTCACACTCTTTTCACTCAGTGAGCACAACATCAGGTAGCATTTAAATGGGTATAGGAAAATGAAGTTCATATGGCTTTCAAATTTTTTAGCCCCATGAGCTCAAATCCCTCCTACACCATCTTTCAAATGCCATGTTTTGATCATAATACTTGTGTATTTGACATTAACTTGTAACTGTCTTCTAAACAAGATTTGTGAGGATCCATCCGTATGGGAATGTAGTAGTTAACAATTAAACAACAAATCTTAAACACATTATTTTACATTTAAAATCTTATGAACAATTCATAGCACATCGTGACAAATTTACAACATGTAGAAAATATGAAGACACAAACACGTCAAATCAAAAGAGGTATCCTCATAATCAATCACTTTATGTGTCAACTTAGTCATCCTAATAGAATCCATCGCTTCGTACTTTGGATCAATAACAATGCTTTTATCGTGTCCCATCGGCATTACATCATTTCTACATCATATCTATAATGAACATAAATATAAATGAGATTAAACAATAAAATTTAGGATTGTGGAGTTGAATTGCTTCAAAGATAGCTTTTTTTTACACCTTTTTGATTTACAGAGTAATCGACGCCGGTCAGCATATTAACCATCGTCGGTCAACATAAGAACCACCATCGGTCAGCATAAGAACTGTCAGTTAGCATGAACCACCATCATTCAGCAGATGAATCATCGGTAACCGACATCTGGTTACCTGTGCGTGAAAGTTTATATTTAACTCACGGGAATTTAATATAGCTTTTGTTTTAAAGTTGATCTAAAGGATGTAATTGCATGGCTATTGTGCCCTAAGTTTGTATATGCCTATATAAGCATGAAAGCTAGGGTTATAAGAAAAATTAAGAGAAGGATTGAATTAGATCCTTGCATGTGGAATCCTTGATTGAGAGGATGAAGAAGAAGAGAAAGAAAGAATAGGTTACATGAAGACAGAGCTTCCATAGAGAGGAGCTGGACAAAAGGAAATAGCAGGTACATTTGAATGGTGAGAAAAGGGTAACATCTTCTACCGTATTTCCTTTGTATATTTATTGTCTCATTGTAATGGCTTGCCTAGTATACAAAGCACATAGAGTTTCTTCTTGTAGATCCACATGTTGGTGAGATCTTTTATTGTAGATCCATGTAGATCTACTCTTGTATTGTTAGATCCATGAGATCATGTTGTATTCTTGGTCCATTCATAGATCTAGATATTGTATTTTTTAGGATGGTTGTCTTCATGTTTGCACAGGTTATGCATTAGTGATGGAGAGACAGACTTACTTCTTGGTGCACAGTTATAGTTGCACATATGGTAGACCCATGTGAGAGGTCTTGTTTACAGATCCACAAAGAGCTTGGTTGAAGTTTAGAGATGCAGTAGTTCTGGGTTATGTGAGATCTATTGGTGGTGTTTGGAGGCATAGTTGTAGTGCACTCATGGAGATCCATTTAGAGATTTGGAGGAGAGGAGATACTCTTGGAGAGATGCCTTGTACTCTTGTATTGAAGAGTTGGTTTGTACTCTTGTTGTATTATATATATGAGATCTCTATCTTTGGTGGACGTAGACCCACATTGGGTGAACCACGGTACATGCTTGTGTTATGTGTGTGTACTTTGTTTTGATTTGGATTATTCTAGTTTATACTTCCACTATTGTAGATTTTGGGGAATTGTTTAGATCATGTGTGCATGATTGGGTTTGTTATTAAATCATAGCACTATTTTGCAGTCCTTAATTCCCAACAACTGGTATCAGAGCTTGGTTATTTCAGAGAAAGGTTTTGCTTCAATATATTGTTAGTGGTTTATTGACAGGTGTATGAGAGCAGTTTCTTTTTGCTTGATGTGAAAATCACAGGAAGAGATTTAAATCTCAAGTGGAAGCTAAAAATGTGAGGTTGCTAGAGAATACAATGACCAACGGTCAAGTGGTAACAGGTGTCAGATTGGTGACCATGGTCGGTTACAAGGTAACTGTGGTCAGTTATAGGGTGACCGTGGTCGATTACTAGGAAACCTAGTTTTAAACAAAAAATCACAGATCTAAAGAATTGAGAAGATGCATGGAATGTGTCTTGTTTGCTAAGGTGTCCCTAGTTCTTGGAGGCATAAGCATGTTGGTCAGATTACGAATCCGAGTTATAGAGGTATGGTTTTATCTTGGTATTGCAGTGCTTGTATGTTTTGGTTGCACATGCATGGTTTGGGATTGTAGATCTAGATATGAGAATGAGACAAGTGAGCAGTTATGCATCCTTTGGTGCAGTTAGATGCATGGGCTTTGATAGAGAAGCAAAATACAGTAGCAAAAAATGAAGACAAGGTTTCCATCAGAGAAACATGTGTTCTTCAGTTGAAGATGCAGTTGAGTATCTTGGTGTTGGTAAGGTGAAGTGTATTTCATCTTGGTGTAATTTATTATTGCATGTATTATTGTTGTTAAGTTGTTGTGTAATATTTGGGTGTTTCTTGAAATGATGGCTCAACACAACTATCGGATTTGGTCGGAGTAGGCACCTGGTTTGGTGACCTATGCCAATTTGTGGCATTGTGTTCAGTTCCAGTAGCACCGACATGTGGTCAGGGAACTGACATCAGTCACAGAGGGTAACTGGTAACTGATCAGCGAACCTAGTCAGTCTCTGTGACAACGAGTTTGCACATGATTTCTTACAGTAGAAGAGTGCATGGATGGTTCAGTGTCTTGTTTTGGAGGATTAGGTTTCTTGCACAGTGTGTACAGGCAGAAATAGTGCAGATCACTTCAATGTTTGGATCAGAAAGAGGAAAGAGTTGGCTTGGTTATTCCAGTGAGACTTTGAGTCATGTATCTCTATATGATTCATGTTTTATTTATTTCATTTGGAGCAACTGATATTATGTTTGGATAGTTTGCACATATTTACACCATGGATTTTGGTGTTGTTTGAATTTTATTTCCCAGTTGTGTGGAATCTTAAGGACAAGGGTTTCTAGTCTAAGGATGAGATCCTCAATGAAAATTCATGATTAGACACAATTGTAGGTAACGAGAGATGTTGAGTACACAAGATGGAAAGAATTTGATTCACCTACTTCACAAGAAGTACAAACTTCTGTGATGTAGAAGTATTCTTTGATAAGAAGGGAATCACTTTTATATTTTCTTTCATCTAGTTTTATTTCTCACTGACATATTAGCTTTTGAGCTTGGTGTTAGAGGTAAAGAAGGGGATTTTAGGTTAAGTGGGAGCAAGCCATGGTTATTGGCATTGCAGGATTGGATACATGATGCACATGCAAAGTGAGAGGAGATTGCTACTATTCATAGTGGCAGGAGGCACAAGTTGGTTTTGGAGGAAAGTCACAGTTTTGAAAGTATTTTTTGCAGTTTATTGTTTTGTGATGTCACTTTTGGTTTATTTTGTGGTTTATGGATATCCCTATTGGATGGAATTTGATGGTTGATTTAGCTATTTTTAGATGATAAAGCAATTTTCAGAGTTTGAAGGGTCAAAAAAGTGAGAAAACATTGGTAGTGTACAGAGGCACAGTTGTCAGTTACACTCATGAGATCCGTTTGGTCAGTCATTTGGTAACTATGGTTCGTCAGGTAGTGACCGGGATCGGTTAGGAAACCGTTTTTGGTTTCGTCACATGTTTATTATAACAGTGTTTATTTACTATTTTTAGGATAGTGCACTTGTTTTGATTTAATCTTGGTTGGTTTGTGCAGTATGTTGATGACATGTTTGTTGGTATTAGTGGCATGGTTTAGCATGAATGTTTTTTATTGACATTGATGAGCACAAGATTCATATTCATCTTTGGAGTTAGTTGGTGGCAGACTTGGAGCTTCTAGAGAGCCTAGAGATATGGATGGATGTACATGTTGATTTTGTACATGTGGATAGATTCAGTTTTGAGAATCTATGATGATGCAAATGTTTGATTTGCACATGGATTAGGGTTCATTTTAAGAGACCTCTTGGAAATATGAGGTGGAAAATACCTGGAAATATTAGCTTTTGAGCTTTGTATTAGAGGTAATGCAAGAAATTTTTTCTTCAATGGGAGTATAGTAATGGTTTTTGCTAGATTTTCAAGTGGTGTGACAGAAGGCTGTAGACGCACGACATGAGATTTTATTTCGTGTGACAATAAACTTGTTTTCAAGTGACACCAAACCTCCTGTCGCGTGTCAACAAGGTTGTTGTCACATGACAACAAGTTTTTTGTCATGCAACAACAACCTTGTTGACACGTGACAGGAGGTTCAGCTAGGTGCAGATGACAGAGCAAATCTTCTGTCAGCGGTTTAAGGGTCTAAAGCAGAAAATCCGTCCTATTACAGAGTCCAGTGTCGGTTAGACAAAATCGTGTCATGGTCATGCTAGTCAACAAACTTGTCTGGTCACGCATCTGACCTTCCTCGATTAGGACTCCGTGTTGCAGTTTGGTCAAAAAACTCTCTCTGTCATCAATGTTTATTTACAAACTCTAGATGGTCACGCTTGTCTTGCAGCCATCTCGGTTGAATCCTGCAGACGCATGTTGATGAAATGTTTGCTGTACTTGTAATTACATTATGCCCCAGGTTACATGAGTTTAGCATAGTAGTGTTCTACCTAGTGACATTGATGAGCATAGGATTCATATTCAGCTTTTGGAGTTAGTTGGTGGCATACTTGGTAGGTGAAGCCGAGCCCTAAAAAAAATTAAATTGTAATTTTTAGGCAAACAAGTTTACTGACCCGCGCCAGAAAGATTCACCTTTGTCAAATTTTTAAAAAATGGAATATTTTCCATGATTATGCACATGGATTCACCACTAAACATGGTATCCCTGACATGGATGCCTTTGAGCATGATTAGGGAATGTTTGTATTTCCTCTTGATTACTGTGTTACTCCATGGGAGATGTTATCTACAAATGATTGTCTTGGACATGCTAGTTGTTTATGCAAGGTTGGATTTACAGATTACAGTGTTTGGATTTCTTTGAGTTATTCAGGTGTTTGTGGCTTGATCACCCACTGTTGCATTTAGAACTCATTTAGGTCTATTTTTACCTGGGATCTTGTTTGCTTTTGCATATTCTAGTATTGAATTTTCTTTGGATAGTTGCATTATTGGTTGCATACAGACATGGATAGATGGTTGGAGAACATGGTTGGTTTACAGGTATGGATACGGATAAAATTGAGGCTCACTACTTCAGTTTTATTCGGAGATATTGTAGGTGTGTTAATCATGATGGCTTATTGCATGAGAAGCTAGGTTGGATTTTTTCTTGATACTAACAATTCTTATGGTGTTGCGTTTTATGTATGGATAGCTCGAGGCTTGATGTCACAGATTAGTTGTAGCTTTGTGTAGGTTTGGTAAGTCATGTTTTTATCTTCCTTTTTTGAAAAGATGATTTGATCTTCCTAGTTTTATTTTTTGAGAGAATTGTTGAAGGAAATAATAGATGGTCTTCATGATGTATAGAGGATGTTGATGTAAAGGTACAAGTAAAAAGATTCAACAATTTATCTCCAAGTGGGAGATTGTTAGGATTGTGGAGTTGAATTGTTTCAAAGATAAAATGTTTTACACCTTTCTGGTTTACATAGTAACCAACATTGGTCAGCATATTAATTACCTTCGGTCAGCATAAGAACCGTCATCGGTTAGCAGATGAATTGCCATCGGTCAGGGTAACCATCTATGGTTACCTGTGTGTGAAATTTTATATTTAACTCATGGTAATTTAATATAGATTTTGTTTTAAATTTGATCTAAATGTTGTAAATGCATAGCTAAGGTGCCCTAAGTTTGTAGATGCTTATATGAGCATGAAAGATAGTGCTAGATGAAAAATTATGATGACATGGTTGAATTAGATTATTGATTGCATGGGGAATCCTGGATTGAGAGGATGACGAAGAATAAGAGAAAGAAATGAACAGGTTACATGAAGACAGAGTCTTCCATAGAGAGGAGCTGGACAAAAGGAAATAGTAGGTACATCTGAATGGTGAGAAGAGGGTAACATATTCTGTTGTATTTCCTTTTTAGAGTTATTATGTCATTGTAATGGCTTGCATAGTATGCAAAAGCACATAGATTTTCTTCTTGTAGATCCACATGTTGGTGAGATCTTGTATTGTAGATCTAGTCTTATATTGTTAGATCCACAGATTGTTGTGAGATCTTGTATTCATAGATCCATGAGATCATGTTGTATTGTTGATCCATAAATATCTAGATATTGTAGAGGAGGTTGTCTTCATGTTTGCACAGGTTATGCATGCAGTGATGGAGAGACAAACTTACTTCTTAGTGCATAGTTATAGTTGCACATATGGTAGACCCATGCGAGAAGTCTTGTTATGCAGATCCATAGAGAGAGCTTGGTTAGCAATTCAAAGATGCAGTGGTTCCTTGTTATGTGAGATCTATTGGTGGTGTTTGGAGGCACAATTGTAGTGCACTCGTGGAGATCCATTTATAGATCTGAAATCGAGAGGAGATACTCTTGGAGATATGCATTGTAATCTTGTATTGAAGAGTTGGTTTGTACTTTTGTTATATTATATATATGAGATCTCTATCTTTTGTGGATATAGCCCACATTGGATGAACCATGATACATGTTGTGTTATGTGTGTGTACTTTCTTTTGATTTGGATTATTCTAGTTTATACTTCCACTTTTGTAGATTTTGGGGAATTGTTTAGATCCTGTGTGCATGATTTTTTTATTTATTAAATCATAGCACTATTCCACAGTCCTGAATTCCCAACATAAAAAAATCCAATATTGTATAATATTTAACAATAAAAACATATAATATTGCACCTCTAACTATATTTCTAAATAAACATTTCATGTGTAGAAGGAGGTGAGCACAATTTGGGTGGATTTTAAGAGGACCCAATAAGTGAATACAATGAAGATGGTCAACCCAGTTAAAATCCCCTAATAACAAAAATCCCTCCTTCTCCATCTCTCAAAGTCCATGTAAACATATAATCCTTGATACAATACATTGAAATGTAAACATATGTTGGCAAAATAGTTTATCACAAAGACAAATTAGTGGTTTTCACCAATGGTCACGGGACTAGTCCCTCCTCTTGGGAATGGAGAGGTTCCCATGTATTGAATACATGAAATAATAAAATTTTTGGGTGGCTATTAGGCTGAGGATCACACAAGAATACTCCACCATACCTATGGAAAATTTCTTGTATGGGATACAAGGGAGGAATTTTCTTAGAGAGGGGTAAAAGGGAGATAAGGGAGTAGGGAGAGGGTTAACGTTACGAATAAGCACATGTAGATTTTCGTGAACATTAACTAGAGGTATTTCCAGATTCAATAGGAACAAATTTTTTTGCAGAAGTAATAACAAGATTAACAAATAAAAGACACAAATTTTAATTGATTTATTCCTCAAAGATATAAAGTTCTTTATTGGTTGTTCAAGATTACAAGGATTACATAGTTAAAATTAGGGAGCATAAAAACATAGTAAAAAGGATAGAAGAAATAAATTCTTTCTTATAGTAAGAGAACAAAAGCTATCAACCCCTTAGAATGGAGAAGCCATCCCAATATATAGCCTTACGAAATGTTTCTTCATCTCCCCCAAGTTATTTTTCAAATTCCTATCGCTTGTGACCTTTCATATTCCTATAGGAATAAAAATGATTCCTTTTCATATTAATGAAAAACAAATATTATAATGTAAATTTAAAAGGCCACTTAAGCAAATTAGATGAAATAACCAAAAATTACATTCCCAATGAAGAATTAGAATGTAGAGAGAGAGAGGCAAGAAGAGAGAGACGAAGAGAGTAATCAATCTAAGGATGAAGATGCTTATGATGATGAAGAGTATGATCTTGGTGAAATATGTGGGAATGTCTCAGGGATGAAATTCTTGCCTTTAAACTCTTTGATAAAATGAACTGCTATGAGTATAACCTTCTCTGCATGTGGGATGCATACAAAACCCAAAACACTGATCCAAGTCTTAAGAATACCACTAATGGTCTTGCACTGTATGAACCAAAATTTATGACCTCGTGTGGCATTAGAGATGAAGTCTCTAATATCCATGAGGGATTCCAATGTATCCTCATTGAAGGAGAAAGGATCTCCTTATTATTTCCAAACCACTTCTTGAAAGAATATTAGGAGTCCCACCAAGGATGAATGTTCACTAAGTGGAGCTGATCTGAGCTTCTGCACACTTTTAATGAAATATTATAAGATTTATAGTGCATGCTCCTCACAAGACTAAAATTCTAAAATAACATCATTTATCATATCACACCTGACACTCATTGTGCATGACCACACAGGAGAAAAATTATCGAAGACAAATGTGAACACATTTTTTTTCACCAAGGAGTGAGAATCAAGACAACTCATCTCATATACCAATGGGAAAACACTTTCCCAATGGGCTCTTTATTTATCGATCTCTACTTTTGTTATTTTCACTTTGGAAATAGTGGAGAGGCTAAAATTAAATAGAGAGATAATCTCAAACAATAATACATTTCCTTTTTCAAGGATGTTTTCCACCCATTTATCATTGGATCTCCCTTGCATATTTTACCCTTGATCTCTCTTGATCACTTGGGGATCAAAGGTACTGATAGGAGAGATATTTTCAACTAGAGGAAGATGTGTCACATCAGGCTCCAAGAATGACTATACATAAGCAGTCAAGGTTCTCACATGCTCCTTAAGTTGTTCCATAGTCTTCTTATTCTTTTAATTTGTTGTGAGCAATCGAGTTGTAGGATATTTGAATAAATACACCTCCCTCATGTGTAGTCTACCCCAAGGAGATCATAGTCATCTCATTATCAATCATTTTCATCTCTCCCATGGGGTTTGATCAGTTTAGGACATGCAACTTCCACATAATGAGATCTAAAATGTTCAATAAAGAAATAATAAGTTGTATGTATTTTCTTTGTGCACTTATATTTTATGTACTTTGAGATGACCAAAAAGTTAGGTGCAGTTTCTTGTTATACAATTCTTGATTCCCCATAAAATAAATCTTGTACTCATGGGAAAGTCTCTCTCAATGTAGACATGAAACCAAGCATGAAAGAACTCTCATGTGCTTGATATGGAACTAGAGATTGATCAAGATGGGATGAATCATCTACCTCTGAGGAAATAATTAGATTTTGGGGATTATTATGAGATCAAGATGGGTCAATTTCTCTTAACTGAAGTTTCTCAATAGGATTTTCTCTGACCTTTACCTTTTTGTGAAGCCTTATAGGGGAAAAAATTCAATGCACTTAGATTTTAGAAGCTTCCTCTTAGAAGAATATTTTGAATGAGAAGATTCAATGCCCTTATCAAGTGCTCTGAGAGAAGAAGTAAGTGACACTTTCTTGGATGGAGCTAGTAGACCACTAGGTCCAATAAAAGAGGCCCTATTTTTCTACAACCAATATTTTGAACTTTGAATCACTACCATGGTCCTTTCTTTGATGTCACCAGAACCTCGGATGTTCCATGGGGTGGGAGGAAGAGGATATTCTTACATTGTTTGATACTTAGGATCAAATAGCTTAGATCCATCATCATTCATTCCTTCTACAAACAAATAAAATTTGAAGTCTCTCATCTCATCCACTATCATTCTCATGTATTCCCACTTCCTAACCTTAAAATCATTGGTGCAGTTGGCCTAATAGTCCTCAAACTATGGAAGTTTATGTAAACCTACCATGAGGAAAGTCTCAAGAGTCTTCCTAATATAAAAATCTAGCTAGGATATATAGGAATACGAATTAAAACATGCGAAGGAGGTTTTAATGTTCATTACATCCATTATAATGTTTCATGAGTATATACTTAGGGATTTAGGGAAAGATACACCTTTCTTCTTTACATTTTTACACATTGTGTGAACATGAGACAACTACCTACTCAACTCAATCATGATGACCTTGTCACTTGGATACCTTAGTGACCTTTTGGGGTGCAAGATCAAATACTCCAACATTGATATAGATGAAGGTGGGAAATATAATAGAATGAATTCAATATTTATTGATCAACACAACTACTCGAGGTGAAATTATTCACTCAATATTTCCTTTAATTAACCTTATTGTATGCATGGTGAATGCATTATTCACTATTGAGAAGTGAGAGTTAATCTCTAAATATATGAGATGTGGGTATTTTTCATAGGCTAGTTACTTCTATGGAAGATTAGGTGTAATAGAGAGACCTCAGAGAGGTCTTGTATATGTAAGGGCATACACCAGATGTAAAACCCTAATTACGATTAAAAAAACTAAGGATTTTTTTAATAGTAACTCATTAATTACAATTAATGCCTTCACTAATTTTAACACGTAACTATTAAAATCCAACATACTAGAGTTTATATAATCCCCTTAAGTTCATATTACACTAAAATGAATATTATCACTCTCAGGAACTGCTAAATTATTCCAACATTGCTTAATATTCAGAATCCATCTAAACAACCTATGATAACCATGTACAACTGCAAGGGTCACTTGGATCTACCTGAACCCCCCTCAAGAACTCTTTACGAGCCAATATACTTTGTATACCGTTTTTTTAAGCCATATTATAGGCTAAGAGAACATGTGAGTCTTCTTAATTTTGATCGGAAAGTCACTGCTATAACATCCATCCAAATCTAGACATATTAAACAAGAAAACCTGGTGAACAGACAATGTAATCAGTTATTTACACTACTATGGCCATAGTTATTTAACTTTCTATTAACAAGTGGATTCTAAGACTATACACAATCCTAAAAAACCTATCTTCCATTCACCGCACAACTATCTTAACACAATCATCAAGATTCATTTCCATTTTTACTTATTAAGTTACAGTTATCCATCTTAAGTAATAATGTCTATTAATTAATGGACCAAATACCAAAGTTGCATATATCATAACTTGACATTTGGGTCATGTGGTTCATGTTAGTGCAAAATCACAGCACCCCTAACATGACCTTATGGATTTGATTTTCTAAGGCAAATTCATTTGGTGTGATTGCACAACATTGAGCTTTCCCAAAGTGTGGGACCTTTGCAAATGGGGAAAGCTCTCCAAAGAAGGCTGGTTCCTCTTCCTAAACTACCTTCCACAAGCTATTCCAGTGCAGGCAAGCTAATCTAACCCTAATCTAACTTCCAAGGAGACAGGGAGAGAAAGAAAACAAGGAAAACCAAAGCCTACACTAAAACGGTGATACACCAGAGAAGGAAATTGCTGATTATCTATCAAAACTGCCATGGAAACAAAGAGAGGTGAGCAATGGAAGGATGGACAAGTGCATCACAGACCAAAGATGGATTTCACACAAAAAATGTTCCAAAACTCCATGAACATAGATCCAAAACCTGGAATGAACATCCAAACATGCAAAAATACCTATAATGAAGAGAGGCAAGAAGAAAACAACCAAAAAATGAGCAAAAATGGACAAATGCATCAAAAAACATGTTTTTTATTGCTCCAAAAGTTTGCACAGAATCATCATTTCATGGGTAAGAGGAAAAAATGCCATTACAGAGTAGGGGAGGAAGTTCAAACTCCATTTTCGACCCTAGGGAAGAAAATAAGGGAGAGGCAGAGAAGAAGGATGAACAACCTTTTACAAATAAGCCAAAACTAGATTTTATCACTCAAACAAAATGAAGAAAATGAGAAAACGTGGGAAAATTTGATTCGAAACTTCAACCACCGACAAGATCTATTTAATTGGCCTGTAAAATGATGGGTTTCCATGAAAAATCCCATACTTCGAAGTACATTGCTTTGCAGAGCAAGAAAGAGGCCCATACTTCATAATTTTGGTTATTGGGGTCATTTTCTGCAACTTTTCCATGCCAGAGATGTTTTCTCAAATTTCTCCTACAAAAATCCATCAAAATTTAAAATTGAAGTTCCCATCGTGTGGAGAATTTTAACATCTTTCCATTAATATAAAGATCACAAAAATATGAGCTTTGGATCAAAAGATATGCCCATATGAAGATTTAGGGAAAAAACGACAAAATTAGGGCAAAATTCAGGTTCGCATGCCAAAATTTGAACTTTTTCCCTCTTTTTTCAAATTGGGAAAATTTCCCAAAAATTCTTTGTGCCCCACTCCTTCGATGACATGTGGCACCCTCTGGTTCGCTGATGGGATCGTGGGCTCATTTCTTCCCTTTTACTTTTTTTGCCACTTTTGAAAAATTTCTAAAATCTTCCCGATGCCCCGACTCCCGCCGCTGAATGGACACATGGCATATTTTGCTTAGCTCGGCGGGGATGCACTCCCATTTTTTCCTTTGACGCATTTTGACCAAACACCAAAAAAACTGAAGTCCCTCTGACGCTCGCCGCTCCGCCTTGACACGTGGCATCATTTCACGAGCTATGGGCCTTAATCAATTTCTTTTCCTTTATCCTTTGTGGGCTTGTGGGCCAAAATTTTCCTTTGAGTTTTTTAGCCAAAAGGCTAAGTGTCAAATATTTTCCCGCGGGTCTGCCTTGACAATTTTTTCCTCCAAACTCTGCCAAGCCATAACTCAAAAAATACAAGGAGTTAGGAGGACTTCCTTACCTTTCTGGAAAGGGGAAAGAATTCTCTATATGAAGAAACAACACACAAAATTTTTTGAGTGCCTAAAATGTGTAAAAATTTGATTGAGGCACAAAAGGAAGCTAGTTAACCTGAAATAAGAGGGAGCTTATTTTGGTTAACAATTTGGCAACTCTCAGGGGTCATCTGCTTGCTAGATGAATGATCAGTGGCCTTTGAAGCATCCATTAGGCATGGAGTCAAGACTGATAGACTGATTCTAATATGAACTCTAAAATTCTGACCTCTAAGCCACTTGGAAACCCACTGAAACTTGAATTTGATCTTCACCAAAATGCCACTGAAATGAACTGTGGAAGAGCAACCAAAACATCAACAAATAACTATGTGCAAAATTGGAAATCATATATACCCCAAGTGGTATATGCAGAGTGTGCATAAGTACTTATTCTACTAAAAGAAAACCTACCTACTCTACTCTAACTGGAAGAAAAGGTAAGCTAAACAAACCCTACAACTGGTTGTGAAAAATATCTTCCCTTCTTCAAAATTGGCAGCCATGCAATTGATTTAGAGCTTATCATGGCTGATAGTATGAGTGGAAAATCAACAAGAAGCTAGTTTTCTACCTAAATCAGCAAGGTGTCAACTGAAAAAAAATCAAATACCTATTTTAGTTGCTCTGCATTTGGAGTGTAGAGGTATTGCAACTGATCCTTGGCACTTTGCATATCATCCTCATGCTTAGAAGCAAGCATGATTGGTTTTGGCTTCTCCTTTGGCTCCAATGAAGCAAAATACCTTATTGGGCAAGGTTTGATTTGTTTGATATGCCCATTTCTCTGATTTCTAACTCTAGGAATGGAGTCTTCTTATGGACCTTCTTGGGTGGATGGTGTGGAAGAGATGATGGAATCCTCATGCTCTTTTCCTTCCTTCATGGAAATATGGAACTCTTCTATAATATGCAGCTCATAATTATTGATTGCAACATCAAATGAAGTTTATTTTGCATTATTTTAACTTGTTGCAATACATTGTTGGCTATGGAGTTCCTCCATTGTAGCTTTTGGAAGATCAAATTCTTCCAACTTTGATTCAAGAGGCATGTTACAAACTATATGCTGCTGTCCTTGAATCTTCTCCTCCATGGCAGTAGGTTCTTGTGGTTGAAGGATGAATGATGAAGAAGGAAAATTTGAAATTTCTACAGGATCCTTCTTATCAAAACATTCTTCTAAGTCTGATGGAAAATCAAACTCTTCAATGTCCTGCTACAGCAAGGTCTCTCCCTTTTGTATGGTGACCTTCAAATCTACATTTTTTTCACCATATGGAGCCTCATCTTCAAACATGAAGCTTGTTAGCTTGACCTCACCCAAAAAATTAGATTTTTGGAGAGATGAAGTGGGAGAGAAACATGGAATTTCTTGTGTAACCTGCTCATGATTCAATGCCTTTGAATTTGTTTTAGTCACCTCCATAATGGATTCATCAATCAAATCAGGCCCTTCAAATGAAAGTAAAAAATCTTCAATAATGCTTCCTTCATCTAGTTCCAATTCTGATTTGATTTCTTCCATTTGCTCCTCTTCAATGGGACTTGGAGCTGATTGTTCTTCCTCCTTGTTGGCTGGTTTTGTAGCTTGGATTAGATCAGAATTTTCTTCAAATAAAGTGCCAACATGGACACTACACTCAGAACAAACATATTGTTGGTCTTCTTGCTTCTCTTCTGATATAAAATCAGCCGTGGCCGCCACTTGTTCTTCAACCTTTACCTCCTCTGTAGGCTTAACCAGCAAAGGGATCTTTGCTATCCCAAATTTGACAGCCCAACTCTTCAAGTTATCTATCATTTCTTTTCTTTTGGGCTACTCTTTTTATTGTCCTTGAATGGATTCTTGAGTCTCTTCCCAACATGGGCTTGGGAAAGCAAGAGGAGGGGTGGGTTGTAACTTAATTGATTTTGCAATTTTTTATGGTGGTGGAGGAGGTAGAACCTCTTGTTTCTTTGGAGGGAATGGCTGTTTGGAAAGGAAAAGGACAGAAAAATTGAGATGAGGTGGAAGACTAGGGGATGGAGAAATGAAATCAACACTTGGGGCAGCATGGGCTGGATTTGGAATTTGAAATTCAAAATAAGATGGTGCTGCTTGAGGAATGGAAAGAGAAATACCAGATGATGGTGTAGAAATTACCCATTGACAAGGTTGCTCAACACCAAATTTATAGGCCTCTATCTCCACTACGCATTGTACAATTTGGGGCAACATCTCCACCATGAAGTCCAGCTTCTCCTGAGGGATGAAGTGTCTTGGAAAAGGGCCTCCCCATGGACAAGGTGCTCTGAAACCAATTCTAAAAGCCTCCATTTGAGTTTTTTCTCTTGGTTGCACCATGCCAATCTCCATCTTTTGGATCTTCTCTAAGAAATATGCATTTTATTCTTGACTGCTCTCACAATCTACATACCCTTGTGCTTGACGTGCTTCATAACCAAACTAATTTTGGCATTGCTCATATGGATATGCATACTGGTTTTGAATTTGATCAAAATGCTGATTCGAAGGAGTTGTAAAGCATGTTGGAGGTGGAATATACTGCTGTTGTAAATGTGAATTCCATGATGGAAATGAAGTCATGATTGCACAACTTCATGGAATGGAAAATAGTGAAAGGAATGGAAATAAGAATGAATGAAAAAGGAATGGAAATGAATGGAAATACTATTTGTAACTTTAGAGATGGGTTGCAGATTAGATCGAGTTGCTAGATGTGTTTGCAAATGATTCCAAAGGCTGAAATCTTCACAAGAACACACCAACCTACAAAAGATGAAGTGGAAGACCTCTAAGGCCCCACCGGGTTTTCCAAAACTATTAATGGCGCACAGTGGTTTAAGATATGTTGTTATTTACATGAGACACTAATAGAAGATGAAATATCTAACCCCAGTCTCCCATCAGGCGTGCCAAAACTATTAGTGCAAAATCACATCACCCCCGACATGACCTTATGGATATGCTTTTATAAGGAAAATTCATTTGGTGTGATTGCACAACATTGAGCTTTCCCAAAGTGTGGGACCTTTGCAAATGGGGAAAGCTCTCCAGAGAAGGATGGTTCCTCTTCCTAAACTACCTGCCACAAGCTATTCCAGTGCAGGAAAGCTAATCTAATCCTAATCTAACTTCCAAGGAGACAGGGAGAGAAAGAAAACAAGGAAAAATAGAGCCTACACTAAAATGGTGATACACCAGAGAAGGAAAGTGTTGATTATCTATCAAAATTGTCATGGAAACAAAGAGAGGTGAGCAATGGAAGGATGGACAAGTGCATCACAGACCAAAGATGGATTTCACAAAAAAAATGTTCCAAAACTCCATGAACATAGCTCCAAAACCTGGAATGAACATCCAAACATGCACAAATACCTGTAATGAAGAGAGGCAAGAAGAAAAAAACCAAAAAATGAGCAAAAATGGACAAATGCATCACAAAAACATGTTTTTTATTGCTCCAAAAGTTTGCACAGAATCATCATTTCATGGGTAAGAGGAAAAAATTCCATTACAGAGCAGGGGAGGAGGTTCAAACTCCATTTTTGACCCTAGGGAAGAAAATAAGGGAGAGGCAGAGAAGAAGGATGAACAACCTTTTACAAATGAGCCAAAACTGGCTTTTATCACTCGAACAGAATGAAGGAAATGAAAAAACGTGGGAAAATTTGATTTAAAACTTCAACCACCAACAAGATCCATTTAATTGGCCTGTAAAATGATGGGTTTCCATGAAAAATCCCATACCTTGAAGTACATTATTTCACAGAGTGAGAAAGAGGCCAATACTTCATTAATTTTGGTTGTTGGGGTCATTTTCTGCAACTTTCCATGCTAGAGACGTTTTATAAATTTTATCCCACAAAAACTCCATCAAAATTTAAAATTTAAGAGTTCCCATCATGTGGATAATTTCACCATACTTTCCATGGATACCAAAGATCATAAAAATCTGAGCTCTGGATGCGAAAGATATGCCCCTCTTAGGATTTAGGGAAAAAACGGTGAAATTAGGGCAAAAATTGGGTTCGTGGGCCAAAATTTGACCTTTTTTCCTATTTTTTCAAATTGGGAAAATTTTTCCAAATTGAATTTTTTTTCCAAAAAATATCTACGCCCCACTCCTCTAATGACACATGTGGCACCTTCTGGTTGATCTGCGGCTTCAAAACAACACTTTTCCCCTTTCATGAAAATGGAAAAATTTTCCCAAAATTCTCCATGGCCCCGCTCTCCAAGACACATTACCTGATTAGCTGAGGAGATGCCCCATTGCTTTTTTTACGCCATGGTTTTGGAAAAAATTCCAAAAATCCTTTCCTGACCCCCCGACTCCCACCACTGACTGGACACATGGCATCTTTTTCTTAGCTCGGCGGGGATGCGCTTCCATTTTTGCCTTTGACACATTTTGACCAAACGCCAAAAAAAACTGAAGTCCCTCCGACGCCCGCCGCTCCGCCTTGACACATGGCATCATTTCATTAGCTGTGGGCCTTAATCAATTTCTTTTCCTTTATCCTTTACAGGGCTTGTGGGCCGAATATTTTTCTTTGAGTTTTTTAGCCAAAAGGGCTAAGTGCCAAATTTTTTCCCACGGGTCCGCCTTGGCAAATTTTCCTTCCAAAAAATGCTTCCTTACCTCTGTGGGCCCAGGGAAAATTTCCATAACTCAAAAAATATAAGGAGTTAGGAGGACTTCCTTACCTTTCTGGACAGGGGAAAGAATTCTCTATCTGATGAAGCAATACCCCAAAAATTTTGAGTTCCTGAAATGTGTAAAATTTTGACTAAGGAAAAAAAAGAAGCTAGTTAACCCAAAATATGAGGGAGATTATTTTGGTTAAAAATTCATGTTAGCACTACCTTGGGATCCCTATAAGAAAAGGTACATTCATGTAATGACCTAAGTTATTATGTGTTTTTCCCTCTCCTATAGCCACCCCGAGCTGGTACAAGCATGACTCATAAAACACAAAGGTTATGTCATGAGGTCTTCCTTCATTTAATATTAACTATGATTTAGTTCCATTAATAAGTTCATAAAGTTTTATTACGTTATCGAATTCACGATAAAATTATACAGTGATCTCATCGAGTCACTAAATAATATATGTATCTTCTTTCATATGATTGTTAAACTATATCGATCTACGCTCATTACTTAGGTTTATTCAAGTATATAAATGACCCATTTTATAATGATAAGTAGTTATCATTCGTGATCATTATTAGACATTTATACATTTTAATTTGTCAAGACAAACCATTACATATGTACTTAGTCTCATGATCACTATGTACATTTGTACTTTGTTACATATCAACATAACTACTTTCACACTAAGGTACAAAAAAATTAGGTTTGATCATGTGACTTTGTTTCTTATTGTTTTGTACAAAGAAACTAACATTTATCATCATGTTTATATGTGTTTAACAATTATATCATAATTAATTATCTCCTTTTCATATTTCCTTACTTGTATTTCTGTTTTCGTTATTTACTAGTTCATAACGACATCTCAAACAATTACATTATCATATTAATTCACAACGATTACCTTTCTATTAAACATCGACCCATAAATGTATTACAATAAAAAATCAATGATCTGAACCATAATCTTTAAAATTCATGATTAATAACCTCATTACATTTTCAAAACTTGATTATCAAAGATAATCTTTCAAAAGAGTTGACACAGTTTCCTTACACATTTGCGGGTAATACTTCCGCATAAATTTAGATACAATACATTTAATACAATCATATGAAGCAATAAACTAACAAAAAAAGTATGTCGTAGTCCAATATTTTAAACTTTTCGCAATAATTTTCCAAACCTGTAATATGAAAATAATAATATATGCATGTTCATCTCTATGGAACTGACATGGTCTACACAAATCTCTACCTAGCTATTTTATTATAAAATAATTAAACAACTTCTATTTGATTAAAAGACAATAAATCAAGAACCGAATCCAGAGAATAGGCAAGCATTATTGAAGTGGACTAATGTTACAACACAATTACTTATTAACAACCACTTACATTTATAAATCAATTCCTTAAGTTCCAAGAATTTTGGCTACATTTAAAACTCAAATCCCACCAACTAATCTTTCTTCTTTTGATCAACCCATGATTTATGATATTAAAACTCTGCATAAATTTATTACCCATTGGTAGGCATATCAGTTATAAAATAAGGAGGAAGAATAAATATCATCATATAAGTCAAATGATTGACATTAAACCAATTTAAGCACAAAAAGTAATATTCAGTTGGCTTAATTGTCTGCAACATTATTTAACGGCATATTTATGTCTTAGATGAATACATAAAGTAATTACATATTCTATCTCAATCTTATCATAAAGTATGAGAAAATTCTAACTCCTATGATAAATAAGGCTCTACTTCTTTTAAGCATGCACCTAATAGAATTAAACACTGAATATTATTGACATATTGATATAATAATCATGTAAATCGATATTTGGTTTCAAGGGCTAAGTTACTTGTTATTTAAACATACCTCATATCATTTTGTATATAATCCTCATACCATTTAATTATAGAATGTAGTTACTCAAGGATTAAAACATCACCCACTCCTATAGAAAGTCAATCACAAACTCATGATATGCAATTGAAATACTACTTGAACATTTTAGGAAGATAAATCCATTGCAAGAATGTCATGGCTTGACTAATTAACCCTAATGACCGCAATACCAATTTACACAAAATTTTCAACATTTAAGTTGATAGGTATGAAACAACACATGGGCCTTATATCATAAATAATAACATTCATTAATAAAAAATTATGATATTATAACCACACAAACTTGGGAAAATTTAATACAACAAAACCAGGAAAATTGACAAGAGAAGTATATACCCAGAATGTATATTTCCGTCTGCAAGGTATTTAAATGATTATTCAATTTAGCCCACCATCAAGTCCAACCCAAAAAATGAGTTAAGAAAAGTAATCGATACCATTTTTGGGTTTCAAAAGTAAGGGTTTAAAAACAACAAAACACAGTCGGCTATATGAGCTCAAAATCCAATATTTCCCTAAATAGATTCAATAACTAATCTATTCTAAACACTCGTATAAAGAAGACAACCCAGTTTAAAAAATCTAAAATACTTACAACCCATGAATCACCTAGTTATCAAATAGTCATTAAAATAATCACCTAGATAATGTTATACTATTTCATAATGAAATAAAGAGGAAAAGAGAAGTATAACCATGCTTGTAGTTTAAGATATTTCTGCAACTTTATTATTCACTATTTCCCTTAAAAGTTTCCAACAAGTCGAGAAAACAAACTTTCCCAACTATTCCTAGTTTTCTGAAACTAAAAAAAACAACACTATATTTAGCCAAATATCTCAAACAAAACTTCACCAAGAACACATCATGTACTGCTCCTTAAAAAAAGTTTGAGATCAAACTGGGGCACAAAAAATATAACTTTTTTGTATGGCTTCACCCAAAATGGGTTCAAAAAAACCAAATATAATGAAATGAATCCAAGAACACATGTAATGGTAGCTTCCCGAAGAAGCTTTGCATCTACCAAAAATCCATCCACTATACTCAATGCAATAAATTTTTACAGTGCCACGTTGTGGCTAAATTTAATTTTCCATTACTTTCCCTCCATAATCGGCAGTGGTGATTAATGAACGGTCCAAGATAAAAGTTAACAACAATTAATTTTTTTTACATGGGTTAGTTAATCGACCGATTAATCATATAAACCATTAAATGTAACTCAAATATGGTCGAATACCAATCAACCAATAAAAAAATAACGTGTTTAATCTAAGACCACAAATATGGTCGAAAACCACGGGGTTTATCAAAATAAAAATATGAGTTGATGGTATATGGTTGAAGATCATATTACCCATTTTAATAAAATCCAATAATTTACCTTCCACCACCTTACTTGAAATTTGGAATGGAGTATAACAATCATCCTAAATCCTAACATGCCAATCATATAACCTTTTTCCATCTCCATTATCAATGTAATTGAAGTGTACCATGTTATTTCAACAATTGAAATGTCTAATTAAAATGGTCTAAGGCTTAACTTGATCATTAGGATATATATTACCTCGCATGGAGCACAATCGATCAAAGACAAAAATACAAACAAACAAGTTTTGATCCATTACATGGTGCGATCAACAAATCATTCACCAAAGAGAACATTATATAGGCTATGATAAAGATTACTAGATCAGTCAAGTACGTAATCAATATCAAATAAACCAAGTTAATATTTTCTTATGATATAAATAATTACATTTTTCCTTCTGATAACAACATCATTAAGTCAACCTTAAATTTTACCTTGACGATCCCAGAGTTTACCTATCCCTCGCTGAAATCCATCATATTTCTTTACAGTCAATGACCACCATATTGTCAAAGAGTTGGAAAATTTTAAACATTCATTGTTATTTCTAGTTATAAAAATAATACATTATAGCTATGTATAAATCCATTATATTTGAAAATCATTATTTCCAAGAACAAGATGCACTAGATTATTCATAACAAATACAACAATCAAGTAATATACCTAGTCATCAAAATCATCACACTCAACAAGGTAAGTAAACTCAAACAACCAAGAAAGAAAAATAAGTTATGAATGTTAAGTAATCCAATAACACTTGGTGACAAACGTTGTTACGTGGTTAGGCATACAACTACGTGTAAGTGTGCATATCCTTTTTAGGATATACATATGCACGTATAGTTGCATACTTAACTATGCAATAAATCTCATGCCCTTGCCTTCATAAACCACTTTCCATACTGTAATTATCCTTAAATTTGGAAAAATGAAAAAATGGGATGTGCCACTAGATAAGAAGTCAACGTGAACTTCTAGGAGGTGGGAAACTGAAACAACTGTCGGTGAATGTTATTTCTTATGATCTGCCCCTATTCAATCATCTTATCTTCTTATGTGATGAACATAATGAATTAATCCATCCAGTATTGGAAATATTTTACGGTTTCTTATCCCATCACCCTATTTTGTAGGATAATTGCATCTAATTATGCTTCGTGAAATTCACTTTGGGACCAAGTTTTAGGAATTCGAGAGGGCTTCCTTCCCTATTTGAGCCATGACCAAACTACCAAGCCTTACAAGTATGAATCTATTCTTTCCCATTCTTATGAAGAAAAATACTGAGTGATGATTTGCATGTTGTTATAAGTAGGAATTTATAGGCATTGGGAAATACCTTTCAAAGTGAGGACCACTAGAATTAAATTGTCATATGCTAGGATTGTTCTTGAATCTGAGTCACAGTGTTGAGCATAAACCAGGATTAGCTTTGTGATTTGAACAGACAAATGATAACCACCTGCTCTAAATATCCCATTGGATAATACCTTTTCCTCTACATGCTCACGAGGTTCACTTATCATCCTTGATTTCAGATCCTCTAGGTCCACGTGTGTTACATAATGTCACCCACATTGGGATACTCAATGTTTAATGTGTAAATTGGATCCAAACTTGAGTACTTGACCTTCATGGTGGCTAGACATGGTGAAACAAAAAAGTTATGAATAGATATAATTATTTAACCCTAATCCCAACACTTTCTATTTTTAGCAGGTCCCACCCCAGATGTTTATTTTAGCAATTTTCTCAAATCGTCATTTTTAGTGTTTTTGACTTGAAAGGGATGATGGAAAGTTTTCTGTTTTTGAAACTTACTATTTTTTAGAATGTGACAACTTGTTAAAATTTACTAGATATAAAAGGTGGACCTCTGGATGTTAGAATGGATTGAAAAATAGTCTTAAAATTTTAGGTTTTTCTCTGGGATGCTCTACTCCAATTTTTAGAGGTTTTTAACTACTAGATTTTTGCAGATCTAAATAGGTAAGTAGAATGGATGAAATCTTATCCTTGTTGTAGTAAATCACTTATACCATCAATGGGGGTGAGATTATACTCAATGAAAAGACATTTTCACAATGAGGAGACTAGTGAAGTTTCATGGAAATCAAAGGTGGGGTTTTGTAGTTATGAGTAAAAGTATGTTTTCAAGCCTGGGGATTTCCTAGAAATTTCAAAAACATATCTATACAAATGTGGAGTTTTGGGGGGAAGAATAAAGTATTTGAAATTTACAAAATTACTAAGTGTTGAGTATAAAGCTATTTTACTCACACACTTTAACTCACCTTTAACCCACCTAGGCTTAAACTAGGTCAATCAGGGGTTAGATTGTGATGTATAACCAAAAAAATAGGGGAAATAAGGGGAGAGGGGTTAGATGGGACACCAAAGTACACTTTTTACTAGATCATGCCAATTTTCATAGTATGAAACACACGAGAATGAGATGGAGGGGCTGAAAATGGGTCTCTAGAGGCCGAGAATGAGTATTGCATGTGACCAAGGGATAACAGAGTAGGTGGGGAATTGTTTTTGTCACTAATATACCTTTTTATATTGGGAAAATGGGATAATAGACAACATGCATTTAAAAGTGTTCCATGGGTCTATCTTTCATGAGGAGGGGGACATGGTGAGTTACAACAAGCTTAAAGCCTGCTTAGGACACATGTTATCAATTCTTAGGTGATGGAAACCAAGCAACAATAAGGGGGAGAAATTTTGTTAGTCCCATTTCATGAAGGGAAAAGGGAAAAAGGAAATCTAACCTTGAAAATTGTGGCACGAGGTGACATGCTCATGTTTTCTGAGTGTAAGTTAACTTAGGGAGTAAGTTGTGATGTTTTAAGTGACACAACTTAAATTATTAATGGGGGTGTACTTTTGTGTCCCCACTATACCCTTGCACCAAGGTACAAGGTAAAAGGAATAGATGAGGGTGAAAAGTTTTCTTAAGCTTATAAACTATGCTGATGTCATCCTGCCAATGTGAGAATATAACATAAAGAGTGTTTTTTCGGCCCCGGGAGAAGATATTGGAGTTTGGAGTACAAACCTTATATGATTTTGACTCTAAAAAACCTAATGAGTTCATTCCAACAATTTACAAGATCCAAATATTCTTGAAATATTTTTTTCAGGCCCAATCACTCTTTCAGCACAAAAGAGCAACAATAATGACTTAGACTATCACTGAGAGTGATGAAGACTTGGACCAAAAATGAAGTATCCACCATGTAATAGACTCCAATATATATCTTTTGATTATTTTTTTGACTTAAAAATCTTCCTGAAACTCTTGGAACATTTAGAACAAATTTAATTTCTTCGTTGAAGCTCATATTCCCTGAATCCGTAATGACCCATTTTTACTTGAATGGCTCCCGAAGCCATATGACTTCAGACATTTCTTTGAAATTACCCTAGATATCTCAAATAATCATCTACAAAACTTCTAGATTGGTTGATATCTATCCATTATCCTCTAGAGAGTATTCTTTTGTTGCAAAATGGTTAAAACTACCCCTTTTTATGCCTCTGGGAATAACTATTCCACCTTAGAGATGAATAGATTCATGAATATTTTTAGATATAATTCCCTGCGCATGAAACACACTTGAAAACTATGTTAGCACATGCCTATTAAAAAAAATTATGATGACATAGTTGATATGATGGCTAGAGGAAGGGTTTACAATGACTGGGAAAGAAGGTTTTCAAGTGGGGGTTAGGTTGTCATGACCAAAATTTTAAATTTTACATGCTCTAAATTTAACATCACAAAAAATGGCTTTAACTTTGAGACATATACCATACAGGATAATGAAGGACCTAAAAAATATCATGGGAAGTAGACTGGTGTCTTAACCATTTAGAAATAAAGTCATAATTTCCCTAACTAGTACAAGAAACCAAAATAAATAAGGAAAAAGCAAAATGAGCACACGACAAAAATGGAAACACACTAAGCGGAAAGGGTAAACACACAACTAAGAAATAAATTATGATACATGGTTGAGGAAAACCAAACTCATTTCTTATAGAGCTTCAAATGTTGCCTACTGTGAGGCAACTCCAACAATGTTCTTTGAAATACACAAACCTAAAATCACCAGTCTAGTGCAAGAAAGACAATATGTGATCATTTTCATTAAACACCTACTAGCTCTCTGAGTTACTATAAACAATTGGATGAAAAATCATTTGCAATGAATACTTATGTTCACCAAAATAGGGATGGGGAATCATTAGAGAGGTGAACAATGCCAATGAATTAACTCTACTATTTTGATCACGAGGGATTACTTTGATATCAAATGCATCAAAAGCTTCTATGTAGTCCCACAACCTATTTCTGTAATGATGGAGATGAGTGATTTTTACTTGGAATAAGTCTTTTACCTATTTTATAATGAGCTACGCATCTCCCTTCACTATGAGCTTTTTGATTCCCATTTCTTTGGTGGATTTTAGTCCAAGCAAAAAGGATTCATAATCAAAAGTTTCGTTGATATTGGAAAACTATACATTGTATGATATAGGAAATAAATCTCCTTATGGAGAAGAAAAAACATTTTTGACACCTGACCTGCTTGACGAGAAACTTCCATCAAAATCCATATTCCAAATCTCATCGACAATTTTAGTTGGGATTTATTCAATAATGGGAAACTCTTCATCTCGATCAAAATTCATAAAATAATTCATATTGCCTCTATCTTCGAAAGGAACCTTTCCACTTTGCCTACTTTGGAATAGAATTTGTGCTTTGGGATCATCGAATTTATGAACTGTATCTTTCATTTTTGGTTAGGGGAGAAGCTTATTCATTTCATTATTGATTGGTATTGAAGCAAAAGACTAGTCCATTTGTATTTATTATATAACACCCCAGTAAAATCTTCTGCTAAGAAGCATACCATATGTATCTGACATGTCTGCCACCAAAATTGTCACCTTTACTCACTTTTATGAAAAATCTATGAAAGTAAGTTATGCATCTTTAATCCTACTAATAAGAGGGACTTCCTTTATTTCCATTGAGTAACAATGAATGAATTTTTGAAAGATATTCAAGCCAAGATCTTGGATAACTTCAGTAGGCATGTCATTGTCGAATGCACTAGACTCAATAATATAATTATTTAATTAGTATACATTGATCAATAAGAAAACATAAAAAGGCTCAATCTTACCAGTGGATGAGGGACATAAGCTAAGATATTTCAGAGTTTTATTTACACGGGACTTGGGAGTAAACATTTAGAATTGGGTGACACATTGGATTTTGAGTTACCACCTTTGATAAATTTGACTAACCTATCAAACTATTCAGGATGAGTTTGTAGATATTCTGACTCATAAATCTAAACTTTAGATTTCTTTACATGATCAATGATATCAAAGGTAGGAGAATCACTTTTAGGAATATATGAAACAATAGGAGTAGGATGAATTAATTTAGGGGCATTAGAGGAATATTTTTCATTGTTTTTTTGAGATACATAAGTAGAAGCACTTCTTAGAATGAGTGGAAGTACTTGACTTACCTAGAGTAAAAGATGTCTTAGGAGAGGATGCAGATTCAAGCTTCTTCTTAGGTGAATCTAATGATGTTGGGGGTGGAGAACCTTTTTTAGTTACTATTTTTTTTCTTCTAATTTTAGAGATGACTTTGGTAGGTCATATTTATATTTCTTTGCATGCCCAGATGATTTCTCATTTTTCAAGAGTTTTGGAATGTGTGAAAATAACACAAGAATGGTTTTTCATGTCAGATAAGATATCTTCATATTAATCCTTGGAAGAAGATGCATATTCCAAGAAACCAAATTTTGTAGAGACTATCTATTCAATGAGAAGTTCACACTATTCCTCTTATTTTAAAGTAGCCTCTTCCTTATCTAAATGTGTCTCACAAACAACATTCACTAGTGGAGCCTCAAGTGCAAGAATTCTTTCTCATCAAATAATCTTGTTTCAATTCTAATTTTAATAATTTTTCCTTGGGATATATTTATATGGGGTGCTCTGAGTGAGCTGGTTTTTGAGAGTAAGTAATTGGTAATTTTTTTTCTCTAAATGGTTCGTAGTTCCAGAACTAGAAGTCTAAGACTTATATTTGTGTGACCCTTTCTTTATTTTTCCAGACATAATGAGGTCATCCTCTACATAAACCGTAACTTCTTAGGCCTCATTTAGGGTAGTGGGTTGAGATCTTCTTAGGATTAATCCCACATCTGATAGTTAAGAATTTGTGAAGAACATCAATTGATTATATTTAGTATGCCTCGCATCTTCAATAATCTTATAGAGCAACCTATTGAGTTTTGCAATGAAATCCCTCATAGCCTCATTTGGATCCTTCTTGAACTGAGACCATTGTGCAAGTAATGCATGATCATATTTAGCAAGATTGAAGCTAGCCTCAAATTTTGTCTTCATCTGCATATGATTTTTGATGGATCTCCTTGGTAGGTGGTAGAATCAAATCCGCAACAACATCTTGTAATGATGAAACAAATAATATTACTAATACATCATCATGTTCCACTCCCAACATACCACAGATTGTGATGAATGCAACAACATGTTCATCTGGGTTTTTTTCCCATCCCCTCTGAACTTGGGAAAGTTTTTCCTTTATCCTCTAGGAAACTCATGAAGTGGAGGAGGTAGAGCCAATGGGACTATATTTTGTCCCCATGTTACAATTATAATATCCATTTCTTCTTCTTATTCTTCTGGAGGAATAATATATAGTGTAATTACAACTGGTTCTTCAAGGTGATCTTCAAGAGGAAATTGAGGGAAGAATTCTCACCCAAATTGTCTTATTTCTTAGATAATAGGAAGTCTAAAATCATTTTGTTGTTGTTCTTTGAATGTAGGGTCAATTAGGCCACTTGCTTGGTTAGCTCTTGTATACCTTATTTCCACTAGCTTGTACAATATTTTTCAAAGAGGAATATGGAATTTGCAGCTTGGAAAATGAAAGGTTCATTACAAAAATCAGCAATGGATTTTTAAGCAATGAGTTCCATATTTCTAAATTTTATATTTTTTAAATTTTTTATGATTTTTTAGATATTTGATTTTTTTGTTAAACTTTGTGGATCTTTTGGGTGCAAGAAAACTAAATCAACCTCATGGTGGGAACCAAATAATATTGGCGAAATAATTTTTTGAAAGTGAAAATAAATGGTTTTCACCAATGGTCACAAGACTAGGTCCCTTCTTTTAGGAATGGGGAGGCTCCCATTTATTAAATGCAGGAAATAATAAAATATGTGGGTGGTTGCTAGGCTAAGGATCACACCGAATACTTCGCTAAACATGTGGAAAATTTCTTGTATGGGATACAAGGGAGGAATTTTCTTGGAGAGAGTTCAAGGGGAGTTAGGAGAATAGGGGAGGGTTAAGGTTGTGAATAGGCACTTGCATATTTTCACAAACATTAACCAAAGATATTTAAAAATTCAAGAGGAAGAAAAAATATATATAAGCAATAACAAGATTAAAAAATCAAAGATACAAAGTTCAATTGATTTATTCCTCAAAGATGCAAAGTTCTTTCTTGGTTGTTAAAGATTACAAGGCTTGCAAAGTTAAAAGTAGGGAGTAGAAGAATATAGACAAAGAGATAGAAGAAATAACTTCCTACTTGTAGTAAAATAAAAAAAGATATCAACTGCTTGGAATGGAGAATCCATCCCAATATATAGACTTATAAAATGTCTCTTCATATCCCCCCAAGTGAATGCACATTCCTACCACTTATGACCTTTCATATTCCTATATGAATAAAGACAAGTCCTTTTCTTATTAAGGAAAAAGAAATATTACAATGTAAAATTAAAAGGTCACTTAAGTGAATAAGATGGAAACGCTAAAAAGTACATTCCCAATGAAGAATTAGAATGTGGAGAGAGAGGGAAAAAGAGAGAGACGAAGAGAGTGATCAATACAAGGATGAAGATGCTTATAATGATGAAGATTTTAATCTTGTTGAACTCTATGGAAATGTCCCAAGGATGAAATCATTGCATTTGACCTCTTTAATAAAATGAGTTATTGTGAGTGTAACCTTATTTTCCTGTGGGATGTAGACACAACCCAAAGCACTCATCTAAGTCTCAAAAATACCACCAATGGTATTGCACTATGTGAAACAAAATGTATGATCTCTTATATTATTAGATATGGAGCCTCTAATATATGTTAGGTATTCCAATGTATCCTCATTGAAGGAGAAAGGATCTCCTGATTCTTTCCAGACCAATTCTTGGAAGGAGCTTAAGAGTACCTCCAAGGTGAATGCTCACTGATTGGAGGTGATATGATATTTTACACACTTGTATTGACATCTTCCAAGATTTTTGATGCATGCTACTCACAATACTAAAGTTCCAAGATATCATCATTTATCATATGGGGCCTGACACTCATTGTGTGCGACCACATGGATGACATATTATCGAAGACATATCTGAATAAATTGTTTCTCACCAAGGAGTGAGAATCAAGACAAATAATCTCAGATACCTATGGTAAAACACTATCCCAATGTGTTATTTATTTCTCAATATTTTTTTTTCATTTTCACTTTGGAAATAATGAAAAGGATAAAATTAAATAGAGAGAGAATCTCATGCAATAATACCTTCCCCTTTTCAAGGATATTCTCCACTCATTTTTCATTGGATCTCCCTTGCATAGTGTACCCTTGATCTCTCTTGATCACTTGGGGATCAAAGATACTGATAGAAGACCTATTTTAAAATGGAGGAAGAGGTGTCACATTGTGCTCTAGGAATGACTACATGTAAGTGGTCAAGGTTCTCACATGCTCCTCAAGTTGTTCCACAATATAATTATTCCCTTCATTTCTTATGAGAAAACGATCTATAGAATCTTTTAAAAAAATGCACATATACATCATGTGTGGCATGCCACGAGGATATCATAGTCATTTCATAATCATCTAATGTTATCTCCCCCATGGGTTTGATCACTTTAAGATGTGAAAATTCCACATACTGAGATACATAAGCCTCAATGAAGAAACAAGAACTTTCTTGGTGCACTTAGTTTTGATGTACTCTAAGATGGCCTCAAAGTTAGGTGTAGTTTCTTGTTGCACTGTTCTTTATTCTCCTCTAAGTAACTCTTGTACCCATGAGAAAGTATCATTCAGTGTAGAAATGAAATCAAGCACAAAGGAACTCTTAGATGCTTGATATGGATCCAAAACTTGATTGATATGTGATGAATTAGATGCCTTCGAGGAATACTTGTATTTTGGGGATGATTATGAGATTCAGATGGGTTAATTTATCCTAACTCAAGTGGATTAATAGGATTTTATCCTATCACGGGGATAAAATTTAGTGCACTTAACTTTTGCAAGATTCTTCTTAGAATAATATTATGAATGAAAAAATTTAGTGCCATTATTAGGTGCTCTGAGAGAAGAAGTGAGGGACACTTTCTTGGATGGAGCCAGTAGATTAGCATATTCAATGAAAGAGGTTCTCTTTCTCTTGAGATAATATTTTAGCCTCTAAATCACTATTATGGTTCTTTCTTTAATGTCATTAGATTATCAAATGTTCTATGGGGTGTGAGGAAGAGGAGATGATTGCATTATTTGATACTAATGATAAAATAGGTCAAATATATCATCATTCATTCCTTCTACAAACTAATAAAACTTAAAGTTCCTCATCTGATCTACTTTCATTCTCATGTAGTCCCACTTCTTGACCTCAAAATCATAATTTCAGTTGCCCAATAGTTCTCAATCTATGTAATGTGATGAAAAAATGACATGAGAAAAGTATAAGGACTTTTCCTAATATCAAAATCTGGATGGGATATATAGGAATACAAATTGAAAGCTAAGAAGGAGGTTTCAATGTTCATTGCATCCATTATAATTTTTCTTGAGTAGATCCCCAGGGAGATAGGGAAATATACACATTTCTTCTTTGCACTTTTGTAGATGGTGTGAACATGAGAAAACTACATGCACAACTTAATGAAGATGATCTTAGCACTTAGATATTTGTATCCTACAGGGTGTAAGATCAAATCCTCTGAATTTGATATATGTGAAGGTGGGAAAATGAATGAAATGAATTCCATATTTATCGATCAAACTAGTTGTTTAAGGTGAAATTTTTTGTTTAGGATTTCCTTTGAGTAACCTTAAGACATATATGGTGAGTGTATCATTCACCCTTGAGAAGTAAGAGTTACTCTCTCAATGTGTGAGATGTGGGTATTTTTCATACGCTGGTGATTTCTGGGGCACATTAGGTGTAGTGGAGAGACATAAAAAAGGCCTTGTGTATGTGAGGGCATACACCATATAATAAGTCATTATGAACTTCTTAGAGGTGGGAAACTGCAACAAATGTTAGTGAATGTTATTGCTTATGATCTACCCCCGGTCAATCATATGATCTCCTCCTGTCACCACTATAATGAATTGAGATGTCCAAAATTTGAAATATTTTGTGGTTTATTCTTCCATCACCCTATTTATTAGGAAAATTACATTTGAGTATGGTTCGTGATATTCACTATTAGGAATTCGAGAGGGCTTCCTTTCCTGTTTGAGTCATGACCCAACTGCCAAGCCTTGCAAGTATGAATCTATCCTTGACCATCCTTATAAATGAAAATCCCAAGTGATTATTACCATATTTTTATGAGTAAGAACTTTTAGGCATTGAGAAATACCTTTCAGAGAGAGGACTTCCATAATTGAATTATCTTATTTTAGGATTGCTCTTGAATCTGGGTCATAATGCTGAGCACAAGCCAATATTAGATATGTGCTTTGAACAGATAAAGGATGACTACATGATCTATATAGCCCACTTGAGAAGACATTTTACTCCAAATGTTCACAAGGGTCATTTAGCATCCTTGCTTTCAAATCCTCCAGGTCCATGTGTGTTACAACATTGTCACCCACTTTGGGATACTTACTGTTTAATGTGGAAATCAGATCCAAACCTGAGTACTCAACGTTCATGGTGGCTAGAGGTGGTGAAACACATAGGGTATGAATATATATAATGATTTAACCCTAATCCTGACACTTTGTATTTTTACTAGGTTCCACCCAAGATGTCTATTTTTATCAAGTTTCTCAAATTGTCACTTTTTAGTGTTTTTGACTTGAAAGTGATGACGGTGATACTGAAAGTTTTCTATTTTTGAAACATAATTTATTTAGAATGTGATTACTTAGTGAAACTTATTATTTATAGAATGTGGACCTTTATATGTCAGAATGGAATGAATAAAAATATCAAAAGTTTAGGTTTTTCCCTCGGATGCCATGCTATAATTTTTAGAGGGTTTTAATCGCTAAATTTGTGTAGATATAAAAAGGAACGTGCAATGGATGAAATTTTATCCTAGCTATAGAAAATCATTAAAACCATCAATGGGCATGATATTATACTTAATGAAAATTCATTTTCACAAGGAGTAAACTGGTGAAGTTTTATGGAAAGCAGAGGTGGGGTTTTGCAATTATGAGAAAACGTATGTTCTTAAGCATGGGGGTTTCCTGGAAATTTTAGTAGCATATATGTAAATAATGGAGTTTTTTGGGGAAGAATAAATCATTTGAAATTTAAAAAATTACCAAGTGTTGAGTACAAAGCTATTTTTCTCCTTGCACACTTTAACTCACCTTCAACCCACCTAGGGTTAACCTAGATCAGTCGGGGGTTAGAAGGTGAGTTGTACCTAAATAAATAGGGGAAATAAGAGGAGAGGGGTTAGATGGGACACAAAAAAGAAATTTTCACCAGATCATGCCAAGTGTCTCAATATGAAAACATGAGAATGAGATCGAGGGGATGAAAATGGGGCTCTGGAGGCTAAGAATGAGTCATGCACGTGACTAGGGGTTGGTAGAGGAGGTTGGGCACATTGTTTTCCCTACTATCCCATAAACTATTGAGACATTAGGACAAGGGAAAACATGCATTAAAAATGTTCCATGGGTCTATATTTCACGAGGAGGGGGATATCCTTCATCAAATAAGATATATATGATCTGAGTCCCTATATCTATATGGCTAGTCTAGTCTAGGCTCCCTATATCTATGACACTATGGGGTGGGAAACCTCTACCTAAGATATAGAGAGAATTGGTCTTCCTTACTTAGTGAGTTATAACAATATTATATCCTACTTAGGACACAGGTTGTCAAGTATTAAGTGATGGAAACAAAACAACACTAAGGGGAACAATTTTGTGTTTGTGCTTTCCCCTTACACCAAGGAACAAGGGATATGGTACATACAACCTTGAAAGTGTGCCATGGGGTGATGTGGTCATGTTTTACAAGTGTAAGGTGACCTAGGGAGAAAGTTGTGATGTTTTACTTGATGCAACTTAACTTCTTGATGAGGGGGCACATTTTTTTGTCCCCACTATCATCTTTTACTAAGGGATAAGGGAAAACAAAAATATGAGGTTGAATTTTTTTTCTCAAGCTTATAAACTATGTTGATGTCATCATGCCAATATGAGAATAGAACACTGAGAGTGATTTTCAGTCCTAAGGTTAGATCTTGGAGTTCAGAGGCTAAAAATTATATGATTTTGAATCCAAAAAACTCGATGAGTTCGTTAGAATCAGTTTCACTATAAACTTGATTTTTAGGCCCATTCACTGTTTTAGCACAAAGGAGAAACAAAAATGACTCAAACTATCATAGAGAGTGGTGAATACTTGGACCAAAAATGATGTATCCACCATGTAGTGGACTCTAATATATCTCTAGTGATTATTTTATTGACTTATAAATATTCCTAGAACTCATGGAATCTCTAGAAATAGTTCACTTTCTCTGTTGAAGATCACATTCCCTAAATCTGCAATTACGCAGTTTTTCTTGAATGACTCCCGACACCACATGCATTTAGATAATTATTTGAAACTTCCCTGAATCTCTTCAATACTCATCTGCACAACCTTTAGATGGGTTGATATCTTACCATTATCCTCTTGACTGTATTCCTTTGTTGCAAAATGGCTAACAATATCCCTTTTTATGCCTCTGAGAACAACTACTACAGCTTAGATCTAAATAGATTCATGAATCCATTTACATATACTTCCTTATACATGAAATACACTTGAAAAACATGTTAGCACGTTCTTATTAGCCATAATGAGGATGAAAAATTTGATAGAATGACTAGAGGAAGGGTTTATAATGACCGGGAAAGAAGGTTTTCAAGTGGGGGTTAGGTTGTCATGGCCAATAATTTAAATTTTGTATTGTAGACATTTATCAAAAAAATAACATATAAAAAAGAGTTGTGAGGTTTTCTAAACATATGTACATATTCAAAATATAAATTTAATTTAAAATATTTCAAACTTTACAAGAAAATAGAAATTTTAAAAGTAAAAAATATGAAGACTCAAATGCATCAAATAAAAAAGAGGTATATTTATAATAAATTAATATATGTTTCAACAAATAAATAATAAAAAATCATTCAAATTATAAGCTAGACAAAAAATAATGACTTAATTGTAACCATCACTACATCGCCATGATCGCATTATAATAAACTAAACTATAAAGTCTATTTTCTTAAAGAAACTATTGTATGCATGATCTTTAACAATAAAGCATCTAATATTTCCAAAAATCAATAGTTTGGTCCTAAATCAAACAAATATGTACTCATGGATGTAGAATGACATCATGTAAACATCATTGTACTATAGGAAAATGTCTTCATCTTCTTCCTCGGGACATTATTACCCTTATAAATCCCTAGAATCAACTTCTAGAAAAGCATTGAAGCCAAGAAACCACCATAGTTTAACAACATAATTCTATAAGAACATAAAATGGTTTACATGTGGTGATAAAAAACCCTAGGGATGGTGATAAAAAACCTTAGGGATGGTTCTCATAACCCTCGTACATGATAGTTATTTTTGGGTATAAATACATGACAATATGTAGACAACGAATACAATTGACATAAAGGAATTTGAAGAGAAAAATGGGAAGTAAATTATGTTTAAGAGTATAGTTTTGTCCCATGTTGGGAAAACTTGATGACTTACAGAAGGGGGGGAAGCCTAATTTCCCCTAACATTCACATGTTCTCTACCGTCGAAGGAAAAGAACCTCTCTACTCAAAATTGCTCATGTAAATCTCGAATCTTCATATACTATAGTGGACTCTGAAAAGATTTTTTTATATATTTCCCTTTTAATATTTCTGTTCCCATTGATTTCTATCCTAGTAGGCCATTCTTAGTCTTATTTTCACAATAACAAGATTAAATTTAATTCGTAATCGTGTCATTACAACCTTAGATATTAATAATTGATATGAATGATTTTCCTATTTAATGTAATGTTTGAGTGTTAAAATTATTTTAATAGACACCAACATAAAATCCTTATTTTAATGGCTTTGTAACTTTAACATTATTATAATTACATTATTACAAGGTTTAATAACATACATCAAATGAATCTAGAAACAAAAATTGTAAACACAATAAAAAAGAAGATACTCCAGAATAGAAAAGCATGGTATATTATGAATAAATTTTGACACCTATTGTTAGGGTCAAAGTATTATCAGTACGATATACCTCAAAAACATTAGATATGTAACGGAAATCAACTCCTCACACACAATAAAAAGTGAAGATACCAGAGAAATATTTATAAAATTGAATCTTTAGTGTTGCTTAAAGATTCATAAGATAATACATGTGTACACATGTTCACTTTCCAATAGCTTATATAAATATTGTTTTAAAAAATCATTAAGCACACACACACATGCACGTGCACACAAAAACACATACACACTTCCTTAATACTAAAAAAACACAAAACAAAGGATAGTTAAGGAAGAACATGAAGTGATTATGCCATATCACAAGATAGTTGGAGGGACTAAAACAAATCTATTGGATTTTACATATATGAAGCTTGTGTAAATGATGCAAAACCTAAAGGTCAATGGTGGAGAGATTGAGAATGTTCCACCAAACATATTGGTGTCATAAAAGGAGAGGTGGATTGATGATAGGAGGGAACAACAATGACATGTAAATTGGTAATGAAAAAAAAATTATCCCATAAAAATATGATAAAATACAACAAGAAATGTTGGATTTAAAATTTCAAAAAATATGTGTAAATGATACATAATTATTTGACATGAAAATAATGGTTCCAACTTGTCCTATACCATGAGCCACTACTAATTGATCATCATAGATGACTAATCAATTACAACCATACCAAAAAATAAGATCTCATTTTCCTCACCACTGAAATAAAATTAAGATACAAATAAAATATGTCTCATAGGTGCCAATCCCATCTAGATATCAACATCAATAGAGGGAACCTATGCAATTTTTACTTCTTAAGAGATTATAATAATCAAATATCTAGAGAGAGTTCAAGTTAAAAATATATAACTGAACCCATTCAACAATTTATTATTGTAAATATTGAAAGCTATGTCTAAATCCCACCATATTCTAGAATACGCCATGATTTTAATCTTACAACCCAAATTAATCCCCCCCTCTGCCTAATCCATAGCCTTAGGATTCATTGCTACACTCATACCTACTCATACCTACATCCTAAGATCAAACCACTATACACCGAGATGATTACATAAAGACCAAGCCGTTGTGTAGAAACCCAGTCATTTACACTATGCAGTGAGCCATGTATAAATAGCCGAGCTATGTGTTGTCAAAGGGAACTTATATCTTGGCCAAATTTATCAAAAACAATTTCTGCAAGGGCTGGACATCGAAAGAAACACAAAGGGCAAGCTCAATATTTGATCAGGGAAGATATTGAAGGCCGAGTCATTTAGCAGATATAAAAGGACCATTGAGCTATTGAGCTCTGTAAGAACAAATGGAATGAGTTGGAGACACATGGTAAATACATGGAAAGTATTTTCCTTAACTCAGCAAGTCTCATGTGGGTGAAGGAGGCAAGTTAGCCGAGGTTGCCATGTAGCTTTAACGAGTCAAGGGAATGAGGAGATCCCAAAGTTCTATGGGGTTTCCACGTGTAACAATGCATTTTGTTCCTCAGTGGGCTGTAACTTTGCATTACATAGGCTTCGAGTATTTGAGGAAAGAGAACTCCTCAAGTTGGGGGGAATTTTAGGTACACACATGGGGCTCAGTTAACTTTGAGCTGGCAATATGAAACAAGCCCAATGGTTGGGATGGCATGTCAATAGGCATGGCGGGAGAGGATATACACATGAAGGATGGCTTGGAAAAGGTGGTGCTGAGTTGAAAGAAATCACCAATTTAAGAGAGTAAGATGGAAATACATGCCGAGTTGGCACTAATGATATGCCCACCGACGTGCAAATGTAGAAGCTCAGGGCATCAGGTGGACAAGAAATGTGGGGAAAGTCTAATGCCTGTAATGTGGACACAATGAAATGAAAGATTTTAATGACATCCGTGAGACTGAAGAGTCTATGGGACAAAATGAAACCGATACATTAAGCAATATTCAAAATATTTTCCATATCAACTCTCCTACTGTGAATCTTGAGCACTAAACCAATGATCTTTAGAAGTTTTGTTTCTGCAAATAACTCATTTAAGTTATCCACTTTTAATTCAATTTCGTATTAGATACTGATATCATCATATGCTGAACACTCCATAATGAAATGCCATTCCATTTCAACAACCCCTTTGCTGCAAAAAAGAAAAATTCTCCTTTCCCAATCCTCTTTGGGAATAGTCCATCTACCAGTTTCACAACGAAGATGATGATCTGGTTCTCAACTGAGCCAGTAAAATCCTTGCCTTACCTTTGATAGTTGTTCCCAGGTAAAGTTTTTCATCATGCTCCCAAGTGGGGTTGAAATTTTTGATATATTGAGCTTTCTTACGACCCATTTTTTATGTCCACATGGCAGTCCTAAACTTCTCCATCACATAATTTTGTAATTCCCTATTGCTGTCAGGACACTCCTGAAAAATGATGCCCCATTTGTTCATCCATTTGTTGTTCTGTTTCATCCATGTTTTCTTTCTATGCTCTAGATTATCCTTTGTAGCCATTTTGGGCCAACGAATATCATCCATGCTTTTAACTTTTTTCAAATAGCTTATCAACCAAGTTATTGCCGATGCTTCCATCGGGAAGGTAGCCGCTTTAGCTAACAAGATCTCATAAGGAACTGTTGATTTGAATTTAAGAGTGCTTGTGATTAGATGTTTATGGATTCTTTATAATTACCACCATCCATGTTTTGACATGCTACTTCCCCAAACCTCATAACCATAAAGAGAAACCGGAGTAACCAATAAACCAAAGAGGATTTTCTTAGTTTTCTAGTCCCATAGCTCATCTTTCCTACACCTATTATGAAGTAGGTAAGATGCTTTCCAACCTCCTTGTATCCTTTTTTCTCTGCAAGTATCCCAACTCATCTTGTTGTGGAAATCAATCCCAAGATATTTATATTCTCTAAAAATTTCCAAAGTACTCCCCTCAAACAGAAAGTTAAATTGCCTCTCTTTTCTTTTCAGAGAAAAAATCATGATTTTTGTTTTGCTAGTGTTCACTTACATCCCGAATTCCTGGCAAAAGAATTCTAAAGCTTTTAGATGCTCCTTCAAACCTTGAGCTATTTTTGAAATTAAGATAAGATCATCGGCATATAAAAGCAACTTCACCACGTACTCAGCCAATTGAACACCCCCTCCTTCGGTTTTACATAACTATTCTTCAAGCTTATCAATGTATAAACCAAACAAAGTGGGAGAAAGAGGGCAACCTTGTTTGACCCCAATGTCACTACCAAAGCATTCAAACATACCCTCTCTTGTTCTGATTTTAGCTCTGACCTGCTCATAAAGTCTATACACTGCTGCTCTGAGCTCATCTAGAATCTTAAGTTCCTCCATCATGTTCCAAAGTTTGTCTCTAAGAACCGTGTCGAAGGATTTCTTAAAATCAACAAAGCAACAAAACACTTCATCCCCTTGGGTATCCCATACCTTTTCAATCGAGTGCCTAAGAGTGATGTAATGATCAATGGTTGAATGTTTAGATCAGAAACCTGCTTGTATTTTTTCCCTTTTTCCCTCTCTTTCTACCCAACTGCTGATTCTATGTTCTATCATGCCCCCAAAAAGTTTACCAAAAAGGGGATTGATCATAATAGTGCGATAGTTAGAAGGATTATTGATATCTCCACTTTTAAAAAGAGGAATAACTACACTAGTTGTCCACTCTAGTGGAAACCCAACCTGAGTTACATTATTAAAGATTTTTCTGATATGCAGAGTGAGCACCTCAACCCCCCACTTTAAAAACTCAGCCTGCAACCCATAAACATCTTGAGCTTTACCGTTTGATAGATTCTTTATGCCATGTTTGATGTCTTCCTCCAAAAACAGTTCAATCGAAGTATGAATGATGGGAGGAACATCCTTCTGTTGAGACCACTCATAGAGAGTCTTCACATATTCTAACCAATGAGATTATGTGATATTGTTTTCTATGTATGTTTTTTTTTTGTTGCAACTCCTTCAAGAATCCCTTGGGATTGTGTTTTTTGAGAGAAATTAATTCAGACCTTCTCTTATCCACATAGCTTTCTTTTTTTTGTTGAACCAATCTCTCGTATTTATTTTTATTTTCTTTTTTGTTCACGTCACTTTCTCTCATAGCTCTCTTGGCATCCTTACGATCTTCGTCATACCACGGATTTGTTGGAAAAGTGTTTACAACTCCCTTTCTAGGCTTAGATATTTTGCAAGCACTTAATGCCTTGTGAATTAATGTTACCAACAACTTACTACAAACATAACCCCTTGCCCCCTTGTTTGTATTGTTCTCGATATCATTTCTTGCCATCTGAAATTGTTGTTCAAGGGCAGCCACAAAGATTTCCTGATTTTCTTTATTTAAAATGATTTTTCCTTGTTTTGGAGATGTCTCTTGCCTGCGATGAACTTGTTTTCCGTGTTGTTGATTTGAAATGGTACTAAGTTTGACCAAGAGAGGATTATGATTAGATTTGAGTTCAATAGAACAATCTCTAATTTCAAACTTGAGCAACCTACAAATAACACTCTGAGTGCATATTATATAGTGCACTACACTTTGTCCATTGTAAGTTTTGCAAGTGATATTGCTAGATCTAGGCTAAGCTTTCATGCCATTACAAATAACCATGTCGTATAAGCTACATAGACCTAGAAGCTCAACCCCAAAATGATTCACCCCTCCATTACCATCTTGAGATAGTATTTCCCAAAGCTTGTCCTCTGCTTCGTTAAGCCAAAGCGGATTGTCATCTCCACCTTTTTCATTTCCCAACTGAAGAGATCGATTATTTGTAGTCCTTGCATTAAATTCCCCCATCAAAATAATTTCCCCATATGCACTGAACACAGAGATGTCTTTTTTTAATGAAGCATATGGGTCTTCCATATCCAAATTTCTTTTCTTATATGTCCTTGAGCCTTTCGGTGCAAAGTAGCAAGCAACCAATCTAATTGTTTCCTTGTTATTTGATATTTTCAGCCAAATATATTGCTTATTTGCATCTTCCTTTTCCACTTTGATGATCCCTAACCACGCTTCTTTGATTAGCACTGTAATTCCCCCATGCCATTTCCTTGTTTCACTTCCTTTGTTCCAGACTGAAATTTTCTTGTACCCCTCAAAATTTGGGACTTTGCAACCATCGTGCTCATGAGTTTCTATCAGAATAATAATATATTTTCCCTATGCTATAGTCCCCAACCCGGGTCCTATTCTCCATGGATACCCCTTGAAATTCTAACTTACTATGTGCATGGGATCCCGTGGGGCCCCAAATTCCTATTTCTTGTTTGATCAATGATCACTGATTTGGGCCTTTCCATTCCTTAATTATGCCCATTTTCCTGCATCTCTTGCTTTTTTCACTTTGTCCCATTCCTTCTTTTGGTCTTCATGTTGGGAAAATGTTAAATCCTCATCTATATGTGTGTGTGTGTGTGTGTGTGTGTGTGTGTCTCGAAGAAGTCCCCTGCTTTTTAGGATAACTTGCTTGTCTTCTACGGTTCTCATGACAACTCTCACATGTTGATCCTTTCCTCCCTCTATTCTCCTAAAAATCCTATTAGCTTGTTGTATATACCCTATCCATTTCAACTTGTCTATGAGGAAGTCTCTTTCTAATATGTCAGTTCTCTCTTTTTCACCAAAGTCTCTTAAGCCTTTGATAATAAAATTTACCACTTTGTCCTGCTGGTATTTTTCTTCTTTTATCTAAGTTTTGATGTGCTTCTCTATGACTTGTATTTGTTCATTTGATGATCTAATTACCACTTGCGACCAAGTTTTGGCCTCTTCTATCTGATCTCTTAGCTGGTTTTCTTTTATTTCCATGTTTTTAATTGCTGATTGGATTTCATTTATATGAAATGTTTCATTTCCTTTTATCATTTTGATGTTTTTCTCTCCTGCTGCTTTCAAATGTCCTAAGTCATGTTTTAGAATGACTAACTCTTGTTTCCCTCTTTCCATGATGTTTTGAAGAATTAACACCTATTCTTTAAGAACTTTATTTTCCCTTTCAAACTTGTGTCTATGTGCTGCACATTATTTTCTTTCATTGTCTTCTTGCACCTTCTGATTTTCTAAAGTTCCAAGTCTCTCTTTCATGCTCTTGATCTCATTTACATACAATCTTGAAGACCACATCAAGGGAGTAGATGTAGGGTTGTATAGTTGTTTAGGGTCTTGCACTACTTCCTATTTTTCATCCTTTTTTGTTGCAATTTTTTGTGTTTTGATCAGTTTTGGATCCTGTCTAACCTCCTTACGTATTGATTGTTTTCCTTGTATTTAATAATATTTGAAAACAAAATTCTCTTTGTTGTTTGTTATTTTTGGTAGAATCAGAGTAAGATCTCTCTTTTGAGTCTACCTTAGCTTTTTGGTATGCCTACGTCATAGGATCCCCTTATACTACTTTGCATTCACAAAAACCATCTTTTTCTCTGATCCCAATGCAAGAGTTTGAGAATTTCCTATATTTTGTTTGCCATTGATAAATGTGCCTCCGAAGCAATGTACCTCTATAACTCCAAGTTTAGATTGTTTTTGAAACCCTCATGCTTAACCATGATTTTCTTGTGTTTGTCAGCTTGTGCCCTAGAACACTCCACCCCTTTATAAATCTTTCCCTAGAAACAATGTGCCTTTGAGAGTTTGCTGAATTCCACTGCTCTCTGCCACCGTCTCTCTTTTACTTTGATATCGGCCACCGTTTGTGTTTACTATATTCGTTGTGCTTTGTATTTTGTATAGTTCGCTATTGTATTTGGTTTCATTGTTTGTGTTTTGTTGTAGGGTCGGATGTATGGCTCAATTGTAGGGAGTTTCACCAAGGGATCGACACAGGGGACAACCCACTTCAAAGCTTAGGAAGATCTCGGCTCGACTGCAGTGGTGTTCCCGCTCCTCTCTGTGTCTCTCCTACTTCCCTCCCACTCTCTCCCCCACTGCTTTTTACCCTCTCGCTGCCCTTTGCCCTCCCGCTGCCCTCCCGCTACTCTTTTCCCTAGATCTATAGCAGACTCAATCCGATGACCTCCACAAATCTTTTGATTTTTGCATCAATGTATTGTTGTAATGGACCTAGTTTTTCAGTGATCAGAAGAACGACTGGACCAGAACTCAATGCTATGAATGAACGCCTGCTTAATCATGCCCCATGGTAATGCAAGTCTCGATCAGTCAAATCACACCCCTGGTTTGTATTAGTTGAATCATAACACCTACATTGAATTAAAAAACAAAAGGCCACAACACAGTCATAAATATTTATGGGACAGGTGTTTTGTTGGAGCCGTGCTGCCCTCCCACTGCCCTCTCGCTCTCTCTCCCTTTGCTCGCTGCTCACTGCCCTCCTGCTCACTTGTTTGCTGCCTCATTCAAATTATTCGTAAGCAATATACTAACAAATAAAACAACATTATAATGGGTGTCGTGGCATTATGGGTGGTTTACCATGCAAGGAGGTAGCCAACTCGGCCAAGTTGGGCAAGCTGGCTCATTTCAAAAGTTTTAAAAGATTTGAACTCTCCCCTTCCTAAAACAAATGCAAAGGATGCAAGATGGGCCCCACCAAACTAAATGTAAAATAATTTCAAATCAGGAAAGAAACATTAGAGAAAGGAGAGAATTTTTTTTTAAATTGTCTTTTCCAGCAAGGAATTAAATGCACAATCTCGTGAAAATCTGGAAAATCCAAAATACCTACCTGTACTCAAAAGCTCATAACTTGAACATTTCTCAACAAAATTGCACAAAATTTGTCTCGTTGGAATTGTAATTCTGAGACCTTCACAAAAAAGTCAAGAAATATAGAAATTGATGAAGATTTAAGGGTCTATTTTGTTGAAAACTACCCCATTTTAGTTTGGTTTTTGGAGAGTGGTTGGAAATACAATTAATGGGCATGGCCATCATTATTTCTCTACCGTAGGTCATGGGACAACAGGGGGAGCCTTTTGTAAGTAAAATACCATTGATTTTACTCATTTATTACAGCTTGTAAGTGGTTCAAAAGGGAAAATTTTAGATTGTTCTTTCTCTCTCTCCTTAAATCTATAAATTGTAATCTTGGGCTCATTTGTATTGAGTTAGTCATTTTTCTCCTGCCCCCCTCTCTCTTTCTTATCTGGGTTAAATGTGGAGTTTAAGCCTCCTCTCCAAGATTTGTAATGGCATTTTCTTACATCTTGCCCATTTATGTTGTACCATGCATACTTATTGGAGTAATAAACTATGTTTTGTGATGCATTTTGTTCATCATTTGCATGTTTTGTTGTCTCTACTTTCCTCTCTCCATTGTAGGGTATACTGTACATATTTATTGATGTCTATTGTAGGTTTTGAGAGATGTGTTTAATGGGTTTTAAGTGGTGTTCTATGTGAATCTCATCCTTGTCTTGTGGTGCATTTTTTCCACCCTCTCCATTTCCCACCTCTCTCTATTTAAGGAAGTTTGATTCTTGGCTAACAACCTCCTTTTCTAGTGTATCACTATTTTTAGTGTAGGTTTAATTTTCATGCACTCTCTCTCCCTGGTCCCTCGGAAGGTTATATTAGATAATTTGATTTCCTGCATTAGGAGTAGATTGTGGGAGGTAGTTTAGGAGTAGGAACCAACATTCTATGGAAGGTTATCTTAAGCCCGCAAGTCCCACAACTTGAGAGGTAACCCAATGTTACAAAAATTACACTGAATGCCCCACTCACAACTTGGCCATTCAGGGGGTGTTGTAATTTCATGATAACAAGTTCTACTGATCATCAATGGCTTGGAAATATGTTTTTTTGTCTATCACTAGGGATCAAAAGTATGAAACACATTTCTATAATGATCTAAAATAAATAAAACCATATAATACATATAGTTATACTTCATGAACATGATTAAATAATAAAATGATAAATCCATGTGTGGGTTGAGTTGGACTGACCATGGTGGTCAAACCCTATTGAACCAATCCAGGTGTTGCACTACATCCTCTCACAAGTGATACAAAAATCCACACAGTTATCCTATTATAGGTGCATTATCATAATCAAATCTAAGTAAGTATAGATAGAATGGAGATGTACCCTACATGGTAGTTATATATTTTCATGTGCTTCAGATGATTAAATTATTTCCCTTTTTCCCTTAAGACCTCTAGCAATTCTTTGTGTGACATTCTCTTGCTAAGACATGGATTTAGGACCTTGGAGACTTAGTATTGGATAAATATAGACTCTTAAACTAGTTTGAGTGCTTTAAACCCATGTGGTGGATGCTCTAAAAGATGTGATGTTATTGTAGGAATATTTAAGATATCGTTGAGTGCTTTAGGAATGTAATTTGCAATGTAAGCTCTTGAAAATGTTAGGTGAGTTTTTAAGTGAATTAGACTTACTTATATAGGTTTTCTTAGGTTAGGTATCACATTAAGGCCAACCTATATGATAAGAAACATACCATAAAATCTATTCAAATTAATAAAATATTTATTTGAAGGTAGGATATAGGACCGTACAAGTCAATCCAAACCATAGTATGTTCTAGTCCCATTGTCTACAATTTTGTACAAGTAATTAGTGATGTTAAGCTAAGATTCTGGGTGAGATGCATATGAGTGATATTAAACTTAGGATAAATGAAACTAAGTGAGAGATCAAAAAATAAGTGTGTAGAGTCATTAAATTTATGTAGGAGAGAAAAGGATATGTCAATCTAGATTGTAATGTGAGATTAAATCATAACATAGGTACAAAGTCAAAATTTTCATTGTTAAATGACGATTTACCAAAATTTTTGTGTCTACACTCTATTACAAGAAAATGATGTCTTGGTTCGAAAAATTATGGTGTCATATTTTTTAGATATACTGCAATATGTAGGCACTTCAGGTTGCCCATATTAATGTTAGTTCAATCCCATGGGAAAACATCTATGTATCCTATCTCTTTGATCTATATGTGCCCTAAAACTTATATTACCATCTAAATTAGGGTAGGGAAGGACATGAAATGGTAGGGTAGGACCCACAAGTTTTTATATCTTCCCTATTAGAAGAGAAAAAACAATAGATGTTTAACCTTAATCCATACGTCAACACAAAATAACACCTCAATAGTTGATCTCCTCTCATCTATCATACTTGCGGACATTCATCTAGTTGAAGGCATGCCTATTGGATTATTTTCCAAAAATAATTCCCTGGGAAGAAGGAAAATAGTTGTTCTCTTTTTGAAAATTTGACGCCCAATGTTTTTCTTCATAATATGAATATGAATTTATGGTCAAAGTGTAGAAATATAAATTTAGAAATTTATCATTCGACAATGAAAAATTTATCCTTGCACCTCAAAAATGACTTGTGTGCATATCCAAACCCAAGTTTCCTATCCTTACCTCTCTTCCATGACTTACTTATCTATGCACATTGCTTAATTAATCACATATCCAATCGCATTAGACCACAATAGTATAATCTCTGTAGGCATCTCACCCAGAATATTACACCAACCCATAAATTTCATGTCCATACCTTATAAATAGGACCAAATAAACCTATCTCACACAGTCCAACGGTCATATTTCCAATTTGAATATTTTCTTGGGTCAGTTCACATAGAAAATTTTAACCTTAATACAAAAATAAACTTATGAACACATATAAAAGCAACTCTAACCCACTCATTTGAAGAAATTCTCATTCTCAATCACTCCTATTACAAATATATCTCAAAAGGAAAAGGCACACAAGGATGTCTTAAATCTTCTTGTTGTCTAAAATAATCCCCAGTCTATTTTGGCAAATTACAAACTCATTTTTTTTACTTAGGCATTTCTTGTTTTGAAAAGCCACAAAACATTAGATGTTAGTGTTATGAAAAATCCAAGAAAGTAGTGTTATGTGATTTCTCCAAAGTGGTGAAATAAAGGGAGTTATTTTAGGTTCTCCTAACCCATGGAGCAAAGGAATTAAATATTGGGACTTATGTAATTTTTTGGTGGAATTGGGGCTTCTTAAAGTTTGTTAGAACTTTGTGGCATTGAAGAAGTCAATATTTTGTAGAAATCAAATTAGTCTCTTGCTATTATAAGGCATGAAAGAGGTTGAAATGAAGCCACAATACATGGAGGACACTCCGCCAAGACCCGTGAAGTAAGGAAAGTTATTTGAACTTTGCTTTACGTCTGAATCCAAGAAACACTAAATAAATGTTCTAAGGGTTTTCCATACTACAAAAGTCTTGGAATTCCGTGAAATAAGAAAATAAAATTCTAAAGACACATAAAAAATGGAGTTTTTGTGAAACAAAGAAAATAAAAAAGAGCCGTGGGGGTCTTAGAAACCAAAACCAAGTCCGCGGAACAGACAAACACCTAAAAATCCATGAAACAAAGGTAGATCATCCTGGGATCTACAGAACAAAGGATTTCATCAAGGGTGGTTAGAAGTTTGGTTTTTTGGTGATATATTTTGTTGCAAAGCTCCATTTCTCCTTAAATGTGATTCATCAAGAGAATCTTAGACAAGCCTTTCAAAAGAAGGAAATTTACAAGGAATGATAAATTATTTCATAAAATTGTAGTTGAGGATTTTGGGGATGTTTCACATCACTTTTAGAAAACAAAAGATTCCATTTTTGGTTGTAAGATTCTTGTTTGATCCTCCCTCACCTTAATATCCTTATGAATACTTCCAAAAAAACATATTATGCCCATGCCAAACCAAAATGATGAAGAATGGTGATATGTATAATAGATTTGGACATTTGGAAACATCACCTTCTAGTCATATTCCATATTTTGTGGGCATCCATTATCTGCAGGTTGATGCTCATCCAAAACAAATCTATAGTTTACTTGCAAGTAAAAGTAGCACCAAGGGCATGAACCGTTATGAAGCATGAATGTTATCTGTAGGAGGTAGTTTATAAGGTTTTACCAAGTTTTAACAGGTGTAACATCTCTCCAACATATTTTGATCCCCTCTCCTCTCCTCCCTTCTATAAAATGTAATGTTTTTATTCATACAAAGGATTATCTCTTTCTTGGTAATGTTACTATGTAAAATTTTGACATAAATAAGGAGTTATAGACCCATGCCATGCATTTTGTAATACATCTTACCATATGAATGGTTGTAGCATTATATGCATACTTAAAAAAATAATATGATGTCAATTGTGGCTCGATTCTACCCCATGTGTTGCATTATTATCTTCTTTCCTTATGTTCTTTCATTTATGATGTGTATCAACTATGTTTTACAAATTTCCATATCATTTGTGTCAACTATACAGGGTTGTGATTTGATTTAGTTGTAGGTTGGGTTACAACAAGAATTTTCCCCTTTATCCTTACATTTATCCCTCTTTCTTCTCTAAGACTTCAAGAGAGAGTGATCACCTTCTTCCAGCACATTGACATTCTATTTTCTTTCAACTTAGTTCCTTTCATGTGTTTCCTCCTCCCTTTTCATTTACAATTTTTTTCTTAACATTAGTTTAGGAGTAGAAGTAGTGTTGGTTAGAGGTACAAGAGGAATCTAGACTTCTCTAGAGGTTGATCTCACCCATGAAAGTCCCACATTGTGGAGATTATCCCATGTTGTTCCACAATTATCAATATGCCAAGATATAGAAAAGAGTACAATTATGAGCTACAACACTTCCTAAAATTTAAATTTATCTCTAAGAACAACCATTATTCGAGTTTGAATAACTCAAAATAATTTTTAAATTATATCTTTCCTCTCCAAAATCCTTCAAAGGGTCTAAAGTAAGTCAAGCCAAGACAAATAATTGTAAAAGTTTTTAAGAGTTTAGATAATTAATATAAAAATATGAGAATAACACATTATTTTTCTATAGTTATGCATTATATATTTGTGTTAAGAAACAAACATTTTAGCTGTCTTATATTTTATGCATAATTGCACATACACTAGGAAAACTAAATGTAATTTTATCCCACCTTCAAAGAATTGTAGTTTAAAACTTATACTTGATCAACAAAGGTTTACACATAGAGAAACACTTAGAATTGGTTAGTGTAACTCCACAACTCACAAATTTATATCATTTTATTATCTAATCGTGTTCATCAAGTGTTAGTGTAGGGATCTAGGGTTTTTATCTATTACATTTCACTACAAGGGGCATGACACATTTATGAACCCTAATAGTCGAAAATGAATAAAATTCTAAGCCACCAATGACCATTAGAAGTTATAGATCACAAACAGATCCATATTTGAAATCATATAGATAAATACAAAACTATATCGTGATCTAGGATAGGTTATATGGTTCCATACTAACTCAATTTACAGTCTTGGTGCAATTTTTGAGATGAAGCACCTCCAAGTCATTTCTAGTCTCTTTAGTCACTATACACTCTTATATCACACATATAATTTTTTAATTGACCAAGTGTTGTCCAAAATAACCCCTAGGCTATTTTGATAACTCACAGATTTAATTTTTTAGACTTAGAAAAATTTTGTGTTCAAAATATGTTGAACACTGAAACTTAGTCCTTTGTGGAATTAAGGAGCATAGTATTCTACGGGTTCTCCAAACCCTTGAAACAAAGGAATCATCATGCATAATTTAGGAAGATATTGGCTTAAAATCTGCATAAGATTATAATATATATTTTAGCAGAATGTATGAAGATAGTGTTCCGTGGGTTCTCCTAACTGGAAAACAAAGGGGAATAATTACAGTGTTTTGCGGATTCTCCAAGTCCGCAGAACAAAGAAAATAAGTGCAAGGGACCTTGATATATTTTAAGAGCCATAATGCACATAGGATTTGAGATTAGTCTTTTACGGAAAAAGAGATGTAAATTTTAAATGTGGCCAAGGTTGAAGCTCTTGAACACTGTCCTAGTGTTCCACGAGATTCTTAAGGAACAATGTTCCATAGGTTTCTCAAGGAACAATGTTTTGTGGACTCTCTAATTATGCAAAACAAAGGAAACATATTCGCCAAGAAAATTTTGTACAAAACAAGTGAAGACCTCTGTAGCATGTGATAAAACATCCAAAGGCCACATAATAAGAAAAACATATAAATCCACCAAACATAGAAATGACGCCAAATAAAGAGTGAAATTGCGAAACAAAGGTGATCAAATAAATACACATAACAAAGGATTTTTTTGCGGGAGGTGGGGTTTGGTTTTTTGATGATATATTTTTTGTGGAGCTCCATTTTTCCTTATATTTGATTCATTAAGAATGTCTTGAAGAGGCCTTTTAAAAGAAGGAAAATTTATAAGTTAGTACTTTCTAATTATAGATTTTATCTATATTAGAAATTTGTTTTTATAGTTTGGTTTCAATTGTTAAATGAATCTATTATAGTCAAGTTCAATAAAACCTTGTTATTAAAGTTAGTAAGTCAATGTAGAGTCATAAAGAATGTTTTTACGCCAGTTATGTGTCAACAAGTCATATATTTAAAATCAAAGTTATAATTTACTTGTCCAGTTCAAAATATTTGTTTGTGTATATCATCATAAAATGGTTTATATTTATTTGAGTCCAAATGTAAAATTCATCAAAAGTGTCAAAGTAATTTTTTTCTCCTTGTAATGGATGAAATTTTAGGCTACCCTGAGATCTAATTTGTAAGTCATATGTCCAAATTATGAGGGGATTTTATATTTAAAAATGACATGCAAAGGTTGAGATTCAAATCTTTAGCGACTGCGTAAGCAACTTATTACATTGGAGGTCAGAGGAAATATATGATGGAGGGTGAATAACACCTCTCATCAGTTACCAATTATAAGGTCACATACAACACTGGTGGTACCTTTTTATAGTATTTTATTTGTTTTCTTTGAGTAGTGTGTGTAGAAATAAAACAAGGTATTCATTCCCTGCTAAATTTTTAAATGAGGAGAATGTACGTTGTGTATGCTGAAAACATTTATATAAGAGACAAAATAACTGTAGTGATCCTCTGACTGTTGAGATTCTTTGACTGTCATACTTTTTAATTGATCGACGAGTGAAAGAGAATTCACTGGAAGTGAAATAAGGGACTATTGAGTTCTCGTATGTATGTGCATTGATGGAAGTGTGATCATATAGTGATGGATTCACTGTGGTGAAGTATATGGTCATATGCATCAAGATCCAAACAACAAGATTCAAATGGTAGTATGCAGACCTAAAATTATGTTATGGTGTACAATTCTATTTTTAGTTCAATAGTGTGATTTTTTCCTATGTTCACATTAAGAGGGTAAAATGTCAATAATGTTCACACTAAGGGGTGAATGTTAGGAATATTATTGTGAACATTATAATTTATATATTATATTATTTATGATAACATAATGTTATATATAATCCCATACTATATGAGTTTTTATCAATAACTCATATATATATATAATAAGTTAGATATTGTTACGTGAGGTTGTGGTTGTTCACCCAACTCGCCAAAAGAGTTTGTGGTTGTGTTTATATATGTATGATTTTTAGATGAATGATATATATATATATATATATATATATATATATATATATATATATATATATATAAGAATACATTTTAGTTTTAGCTATGTAACTTTATACCAAATTACAAAGAAGATAGCCCCTAGGCCGCTAATTCCTCTATTTCCAAAACACCTCCAAATGCAGCCTATTTTGACACCCATTCCTAGAGAAATCAGTTAGATAATTCCTCTTACCTTCCCCCCCAATGAGTTTCATGGACTTACGACCATGATAAAAAATATTGTAACTGAAATTGTGACCATAAAGAGGCAAGTGGCCCAACAAAGGAGACCTTACCAACCTCTCAATCAAACATATCGACCCATTACATAACCTTATCAAAGTAATTCATAATGAAAATAAAAAATAGGTTACCATAGGCCCTTAAAAACACAATACCCTACTGCTACAAGATCTTCTAAGGATATTGTCATAATTCAGAACAACCTAACACACAATATGAGTGGTGTTACCCATGCAATCAACCTCATGATCAAAAATATTGAAAAATTAGAGTTCTCATCCAAGATTTGATAGTCTAAGTTGTATCTACACTCTAATAAAAAAATAAAGAGTCAACTACAAGAGGAAAAGAAGCTCAAGGACATGTATAAAATGAATCTACCATTCTTAATTGACAATAGGGTGAGTTTTGTGGAGTAAATTAAGAAGTTGCAAGAAACATCACCGGTCCAATTACACTCAACATAAGGTCTAAGAAGAGACCTATGGAAGGAGAAACATATTCCATATGTAGTAAAGAATATACCTCTTAAAAACAAGCGAAGGTATAACTGCTAAGCCCTATGAATTGCAAGAAAATTAGACTATTAAAAGGAATAACCCACTTAGAAATAAAACTCAAACTAGTCACAAATTAAAAGAGGATATTACTATAACAAAGGTTTGTAAAAAATTTATCCATATTAATCTAAATGTGGTGGAAAAAATGAAGAAAACTAACATGAATATGACTATGTGGGAAGAAATCTCCATTCCAACACAAAAATATTTGTTATAATAGGATTTGAGGAATCTTGGTGACATAAATGAACCAACAAAGGGTACATTAGGTGCTCTACAAGTTTGTGTCATCCAAAAGAGGAGTAAACAAAAAATATCATCAAACAACCCCCTTTTTATATCTCCCTAATCATTGGTAAGTACCTTGTACACAACTATATGATAGACTCTAGAGCTAGCAATTATTTTATGCCCAAGAAGATTGTTGGCTCATTAGGAATAAAATATACACCAATCACCAAGGGGATTGTCTAACTAGATAGAACTTCTATCAAAAAAGTTGTGGTCATAAAATATTTAAATATTACTCTTCATGTGTTTTCAAGTATTTCAATCTTGCATGAAATTTTAGTCATTGACCTCCATCCCTTATTTACCACGTTCCTTTCTAGATATTTACTAAGAAAGTAGGTGGATACTTTTGTGCAGATTGGTCACATATGTTTTTAGAGATAGATATAAAACTAGAGTAACTATCAAAGCCAATACTATTTCCAATAATCACATTGAGCCTTATACACATGGTCTAATGAACATGAATTGTGTTATATATGATCAATAGGAGGGTGGAAATCTTCATGAGGTTTTAATGACCTTAGAGGAGGTTCCTGACATTATACTTAAAAATTGGGCAAAGTAGCATTTTGAGTTTGATCCTTATGATCAAATTAAATAAAAAATGTTAGGTACTTATTGTATATATGTGGAGATTTCCCTTATACCCAACCTTATGAACTCACAAAAAGATCAATATGGAGGTGTGGTAATTGTTTTTTGATGGATCAAGAACTAGGAATGGTGGTGGTGCTGGTGCAAGGGTTATGTTGATATCTCATAGTGAGAAAAAATAATTATCATTTAGAATTCAATTTATCTATACAAATAACATAGTGGAATACGAGGCATTGATCTAGGGTATCTAATTGGAGTAAAAGTGAGGAATAAATTTGTTACAAGTATTTGGGGAAAGTGAACTATTCATACATTAGGTCAGAGCTCAATGTGTATCCAAGAATAACCTAATGAAATCCTATAAGCATAGAGCATGGGACATGATTGAAGGTTTTGATGATTTCAATTACCAAGTGATACCAAGAGTGTAAAACAAAGATGTTGATAGAATTTCAGTAGTTGGATCCCAATATGACATTGCTTAAGACATCAGGAAGATTTTAGACCAACATGGTAAGCTTGTGGTTAGACCCACCATACTAGATAATACAACATGTTAGAAAGTTTTTGACAATGATAGGAAAATCATAAATTTTTTATAGGATGAGGCAAAGTTCTCTGCTGGAAATTACTAAATATTGTAATAGAAATATGAGGATCAAATCATCCAACTCAAGACCAAAAATCTTCGTAAGGGATTAATCACCTTGGAATGTGTATTTAACCCTGACGATCAGTTCAAAGGAGAGAAACTGAACATAAAAATTAAGAAAGAAAGCTATGAACAAAATTCCATTTCAAGAGAAAATTATTTAAGGTTTGGAAAGATGTGTAGTAGTTCTAAAAAACAATCTCTTGTTGACCTTTGTAAAGAGTATGGTGATGTGTTTGCTTGTATTTATGAGGATCTTAAAGGTTTTGATCCAAGCCTTACACAACATACCATTTAATTATATCCCAACAAAAAACCTATCAGACAAAAACAAAGTCCTATAAATTCAAGAGTGGAGCCCTTGATGAGGAAATAATTGATTAAGCTCATAGAGGTAAATTTTTTTTACCAATCAAGAATTCTTCTTGGGTGAAAAATTTGGTTCCAGTCAGGAAAAAAAATGAGGAGATTAGGTTATGTATATAATTTAGAAATTTGAACAAAGCATCTATAAAGGAACATTATCATCTTCCATCTACAGAACAAATCCTTCAAATGTTTGTTGTGGTAGAGAGGTTCTCTCTCTCTCTCTCTTAGATTTTTTATTTAGGGTACAACTAACTCATTGTGCTAGAATCAAATCACTTCAAAATATCCTTCACCACAAAGTGGGGTACTTATGCTTATAAGAAGATGCCTTTTGGGTTAAAAAATATTGGTGTAACCTTCCAAATGGAAATGGATATTGCATTTAAGGGACTTGTTGGTCACATGATCTTGGTATATTTGGATGACATAATTGTCTACTAGAAAAAACAAGTGAACACTTGGATCAATTGAGGAATGTATTTGATAGATGTCGAGAGTTTGGTGTTTCCTTGAATTCTAAGAAGTGTGTGTTTTTTATTCATGAAGGGAAGTTGTTAGGACATGTGGTGTCAAAGGATGGCCTTGACATAAATCAAAAAAAATAAATGCAATTATACCTCTCTTTGCTTTGGCATAATAAAGGTTTGCAAAGCTTCCTAGGAACAATAAATTTTGTAAGAAGGTTTGTTCCCGAATTGTCCACTTTAGCTAAAAATCTTAACTCTATTCTCAAGAAGAATGTTTCCTTTAGCTTGTCAAATGACAGAAAGAGAAATTTTGAAAATATAAAGAAAGGCATATCTCAAGACCCCACTCTCATAAACCCTAGTTATGCTAAATATTTTATTCTTTATGCATTTGTAGGAAGTGAAAACATTTCTACCATCTTGGTTCAACAGAACAATGATTCCTGTAGTCATTTTATTTACCCTTAATACTATTTTCTAACCCCAACTGCATCGGCCTATCACCTAGCAGGTGCTGGGTGCTCACCTAAGGCACGCATGGCCCTGAGCCCCTCCTTTATGTTAGCTTTGTGAGAAGTCATCATTAATGGAGGATGATTTGTAGAGTTAGAAATACATTCATTTAAAAGAAAAGTGGAAGGGGAAACTTATAGATCCACACCTTAATGCATTACAAAAAATAATAACAATGTAATAAGAATAATAAACCAGATCTAAGCCATGATTGTCATATAATATGAGGGTCTACACCCTTAAGCATGATATACAAAATGAAACCATATATATATTTAGAATAGTTTTGGTAGCCACACTATAATCAAAAGAGGTCATCTCAGACCATACATGTTAAATTCCAAAGAATCAACTCCTACAGATCTTCCCTGGAATGAGATCCTAGCTATACCCTTCCATTTTAAACCTTGTTACAGATCCTAGTGCCATACAGAGGATTATGAAACCCCTAACAACCCTTAACAATAAGTGCTCTAAACCCTAGCATTATTGCAACACTCTGTTACTCAAAATTTTACTCTCTAGGGATTCTCTATCTATCTCTTGTATTCTCTTCTCTGTCTATCTCTTCTTCCCCTTATCGGCTCTTGTCCTCTCCCTTCTTTCTCTAGCATGAGCATCTCTTTTTATAGGACCAAAACCCACCTCTATTCCTTCTCTCATGAACAGATTGCATGCCAAGTGTTGACGCAGTCCTCCAATGGGGAATGTTTATCCCTTTACAAAACCTCCACTCTTTGTAATGATGTCTTCTCAAAATATTCCCTATGTGGAATATCATTTTCTTGACCTCCAAGGTTCTAGGATGGCACCTTATCCACTCATCATGCCTAGTTGGGTCCTCAAATTTTCCCTCAAATGCTCCTAGAAGGCCAAATATGGATAAGTCCTTTAAACTCATGTTCTGCCTTCTGCGCACGCCCTGGTTTCTCCTAAACCCTTCTTAAATCCCTTTGTCTTACACACTTTTCTCTAAGTGCAATTATTCTCACTTGTCCTATGTACACCCTCCCTTTAGTACTTAGCCAATATTTCAAGGCCCAACATCACCCCACACTAAGCATGTTCTCTCTCCTCAGGAACATCCTACTTCTTCAAAGAATAAAGAATAGTGGGACTGAGAAAAATTGAATGAAGAATGAAAGAATAGTGGGTGACCTACTTTAGCAGTTGCAAGGTAAGCTGGATTCTTGGGAAAACATTAAAGAAACATTGACAAAGGAGTGCCCACTCCCCCTAGAGTAGTAGAAAATTATTTCATTCTTTTATTCTTCATTCAATTTTTCTCAGTCCCACTATTCTAAAGTGATAAACTCAATTCTTCACTCTTAACATTTAGTTTATGTACAATTCATTCTAACTACTTTATAAGGCCGTCCAACACGTCCATTCTGCAAGTGACTTGGGGATACAATTCCTTAAGCTGATTATTAATCAAACCCCGCAAGTCTTTGATTGCTTCCATCTTCTTCTCAACATCGGCTAGGATTTTATCGTGCTCTACCCTATTTCCTTTGTTTTTCCCTTGAAACACCTTTAGACCCACCTCATGTGTAGCAACCAATATGCTTGCTACCCTATCTCTGTCAACATAATTTTCATACATAGCCTCAACCATTTACACGGTGGTCTTTACAACGGCAAGGAGCTCAGAATACCAAGTAACTATTTCCCTGATCTTCAGTATTTCTTCCTCCTTCTTGCATACTAATTCCTCTTTTGTTGATTCCAATGTGAGCAGCTACCTTTCCATGGTGAGGATGCGTGTCAAGTCTTCCAAGCATTGCATGGTCAAATCATACTTCTTCTCAGGCAGGGCCAGGTTTGGATGCTTCAAGATTATGGCATTTGAAATCATCTGTATTTTCTTATAAATCTCACACACCTTTTCCTTCTCCTCCCTTAACTCATGCCTTAACTGTGCGCTGATCAGCTCCTCTTGCTTTAACTCCTTGTCCTTATTAATGATTTCTTCATTTTTATTCTCAATTTCTTCCTCCATGAACATTTCTCTGTCATTTCTCCCGAAGATCCTCGCCTCAACCTCTATCAACACCTTGTTGAGTGCATTACAAACTTTATCATTTGATAGTTGTTGAGCATTCACTAGAGGGTTTAATCCCTTAGTATCTAGTATCTTCATCAACACCTCTCGGTTTACCCTTAACTCAGGGTCATCAACATGGGACTCAAAAGCCCAAGACAACATCTTCCTTATGCATGGGTATGCACCTTATTATTCGAATGAAGACCATGCCAGGATTTGGTTTGAAGGTATGATACTTTGGAAATGCGCATGCAATACCTTATTTGGATCATTGATATAAGTCATTCCTTGCTCCTGTGCCGCTACCATACCCTTTCCTCCCATGCACATTACCTTTGGGAAGCTTACCGCCAGGATGGGATCTCTGCGCATGCTTCCATATTACTTTTCTACACTTTTTCTTTCCTCCATCTCCTTGAAAAATTATTCGACGCTGTACTCTACCTCTTGTTCCACCAAGTATTTTATGATTCCTAGTACCTCCCTTTCTACGACATCTTCTATCTACTCCTTGGTTAGGCTTGGGGTCCTTTGATCCTTTGTGTTAACTTCCTCACTTCCCCCCTTTCTGTGAGTGCCTTCTTCATCCTCAACCTTCTCTTCATTCCCCTCCTCCTCTGAGTCATGTAAATCATACACTGGATGGTCCTGAGCCTCACCACACTCATCATTGTCCTTTTTTCCCTTGTTGGCCTCCACGCTCTCCATTTCTTCTGAGTCCACCTTTCCTGTTACTTTATACTTCTTTCTAACTAGTGATTATAGTATAGGAGACTCTTCTTTTTCTTCTTTAGTAGGTGACTCCTTCCTTGCTAGGAACTCTTCTTTCGCAGGGGAATCCTTTTGTTCTGGCACCTCTTCCTCAGGTGTTTTATCTTTCTCTTCTGTAGGGGACTTCTTCCTACATGCATAGGTCCTTGGCCTTGCACCTAACTCCTGCGCGCCTAAAAATTGTGATCTGTGTATACTTGATGCCTTTTTCTTAAGGGCCTCATCTCTCTCCCTTTTCCTCAATGCAGACTTCTTCCTTATGGTAGGGTCTTCTGGGATAGAGACATAATTCTACACATAAGCTCCCTTCTCATACTTTGGCCTTATACGCAGGTATATCTTGGCTGTGGTTCTCCCAGCAACAGGAAAGGTTATTGGCTTCATCATGTTCACATCATGGGAGACATAATTCTCCACATAGGAGTGCTTCTTTGGATATATCAAAGTCATACGCAGCTCACGGTAATCCTGGTATACCATGCTGAGGTTAAACCTTAACTTCTTTGTCTCCTTGAATCTATTGACCATGGCTTGAAATTATTGTGCTGTGAAAGAGAATGTAAAATTGCACTAGGGACCCTTAGCACCATTTGCTAGAGTAAACCAACCAATGCAAAAATGTTGGTATATGATGAATTCAGCTTCACCTTCTAGTAAAACGGGTAAATTATTAGGTATCCCCCACTCTACGTGAAATGTGTCACACATCTGCTTATACCATTTTTCTAGGCGTGCCTTGTGGGCAGCTATCATGGTGTCACAAGTGTACTTCTCAAATCTCTTGACAGGGGAGGGGTTCTCATCTGGGTATTCCCATATAAATTTATCTGGCCCATTGTGCACTCCTATCTCTAAAAAAGGATGGTAAGGAAGAAATTACCAAACATGATCTTCTCTCCATCACGCATGGCACTGATGATTTCTTCTGCTATGAATGCTGAGAGGTTATAGATGGTACCCTCTGAGATATTGTGGAAAATGTTTAACCAAGCCTTGTTGATTTGTGTCCACGTCTCCTGCCCATTTTTTTGTGACCAAGCATGCAACCATCCTCATTACCAGGTCAAAAATCACAGAGATGTCAAACTACCGTGACCCCTTTTATAGTCATAGGATTCCACAGTCTTCTTGATGGCCTCCTTGTCATCCAAGTCATGATCAAATGATTATCCTTCACAGGTAAGAATAGTAAACTCAGAGATCAGTTGGGGATTTATCCAAATTATTCATCCTACAAAATAGAAATGGTCCTCATGTACGCATGAAATTAACCACTGGTATAGTCACTCGAGTTTGCCAAAATAGGGAAACTCATAGAGTTGCAACAACCCTAACTTCTACAACTTCACCTTTACTTAATCATCACAGATATGCATTCCATTTTGTGTCTTTTTGTTTGTAGAGTGAACCAGTTCCATTGCTATCTTGTTCTCCATGGTGCTTGTTCGATGGTTGTAGTCACTCAGGGCCATCATTCTTATGTGATAAACCCATTCTTTTCCAAGCAATATGCCATCTGGATATTGCATTTCCATGTACTATTCCTTGTTGAAACTAGTGTAAAAAAATTATTTCCCTTTTCCCTTTCCCTTCTTTGGTGAAACAGTGGTTACTTTCCTTGGTGCCATTTCTCTTGTTGGGTTACTGAAATTCCTTTGTCCTGATCTTGGCTCTACTTAGTTTTGTGGCTCTACTCTTACGTGAAAATCCCTTCAATGATGTTCCCTAGCTATAGAACCCTAACCTGGAAAAAACCTTCCTTACACAAGACATATTATTCACTTGTGGGATTTGAAAACTTCTACAACCCTCTCCCTTATGCATGTGTACTATTTTTCCACCCTGGTTCATTGATCAAACTAGCTATGCACTCATATTTTCACAACCCTCTTTTGAAAAGTTTTTCTCAAGGATGCCCTAGTTTGCAAGAGCTCTTCGATATCACAAATGAAAGGTAAAAATAATGTACCATGACCTTTTACTTATAGTTTTCACTTATTTTTCGTAATAAATGCAATCCCACTTACCAATGTACCTTTGCAATAAAGGTGACTTTTTCTTCTAAATCCAACCTTTAACGCTTTGACCCTTGCGCTCGATCCTACAAAAAAAACCCCTACAAACTTCTGGCGCACAAAAATACTTACTGATTGAAGATCCTTTCGCGTGCACTTGTAGCACTGAAGGTACTTATGTCGTCCTTACCCTAAATTTTGAGATCACCTACCTCATGTTGTTCATGCACTTCTCATACTTGTATGTGGTCTTCCAAAATCCTTACAAAAAAATCCTTATGTCCACCTTTTCTATGTGCACTCTTCTAAACTACGCGCTTTGGATCCTTCAATCTGGGCCATCGAAACACAACTTATACAAAAAGCTTCCATTATTTGTCATATTACTCCACCTCACAAATAAAAAGATGCCCGATCCTTTGTGCATAGAATTTTTTTGAAAATAATAAGTGGCTACCAATGAAAAATAACCAAAAATAAAGGGACCAAGAAATGAGAAGGGGAAACACAAAGAAAGGAAATGCATTAAGGAAAATCCTAGGATAAATGGCAATACTGACTTATTTATAAACATAAGGAAGACTTATTTATAGTAGGGCCTCAACCTACTCCCATTAAAATGGCCTGGTAACCATGTTTCATTTAGCACTTGTAACTGACAAGCAATTGAATTGAGTATATAGGATACAATGTATGGGCCCATCTAAAGGACTTTGAATTTACCAGAATATCGTAAAATCTTGGAGTAATACAATAGAAGCATTTGCCCAACCTCAAATTGTTTGTTCTTGATGTGTCTATCATGCCATGCCTTCTTCCTAGATTTTTATGTTTTCTGACTCCAACGCATAATAGCCCACCTCTCATCTAATTACATTAACTTATCAATCCTCTCCTTAAGCACTTTTTCATTGGCTAACCCTCCTGTGCATGCTATACATAGTTATGGTAATATGAATTCAATAGGTAACACTGCTTCCGCACCAAACACCAATTATAAAGGCGTGGCCTTGTTTAGTCTTTTATAAGTAGTCCAGTATGACCATAACACAATAGAAAATTTATCATCCCATTGCTTTCTTCCCACATCAAAAATATTGGTTAATGTGTGATTCATAATTTTTTTAAATGCCTCATCAATTCCATTAACCTATGGGTGATAAGGGGTAGTCTTGTGGTGGGCTACCATGAATTCTTCCAATAAGATTCTGACTATCTTATTCAAGAAATGGGTACCCCTATCACTTGTTAAACTTAGCGTACATCCATATCTACTGATTATATGTCCCCAAAATAACCTATCTCCCATTTCCACTGTGCAATCCTTTGTAGGTGCTACCTCCACCCACCTCGTTAAGTAGTCAGTACAAGTAATGATATAGCCCGAGCTAGTCCTTTCTGTGGTAGGTGAAATTGGTCCCACAAAATTAATCACCCACTTCTCAAATGATTATGCACTAGCTATCGGTATCAAGGGCATCTCATCCCTTAATCACGATTTTCCAAGGCATTGGAAATGGTAACAGGCCTTGCAAAACTCAATATAATCCTTGTAAACCATTTCCCACCAAAAAATGCTAGAAGGATCTTGTGTGTGGTTGTATTCCCTACATAGTATCCTCCTACGATCCCACCATGTGCTTCCTCCATGATTGCAACACGTTCATGCTCTAATACACACTGGAGAATAATATCATCACGGCCTAGCTTGTATAAGTCTCCACTAATTAGCATGTAGGGTGTGGCGTGTATGGATAACTGATTTCGTTCCAAATTCTTCATTCCCTTTGGCACCATACCCATTTTGAGAAACACAATAATATGTTCTAAGTCATAGGGTGCATGCTGGAACCTAAACAATTACGCATCTAGAATTATATCCTTAATGCTCTGCACATCCTCCTATGAGTCAATCCTTGATAAATGGTTAGGTCCTGAGTTACTCTTTCCTGGTTTCACAACAACTGTAAACTCAAACTCTTGAAACAACATGACCCACCGACATATACGTCCTTGTAAGATGGGCTTGTTCACCAAGTATGTCAATGTTATGTGGTCTGTGTAGAATACGAAGGGTGTTGCCAACATATATTTCTTGAATTTGTGTAGTGTGTAGATCATTGATAATGCTTCATGCTCAGTAGTAGTATAATTCTGCTATGCTAGTGTTAACTTTCTACTAGCAAAACACAAGGGGTGGTTAACAATTCCTTATCTAGGTTTTGCTAAGATTTCCCCAATCGCCATTCCTGAAGCATCAACATGTACATGGAATGACTTATCCCAAGAAGGAAAGCATAATATGTACACAGTGATAAGCTTATTCTTCAATGCATCAAATTCCAAGTACTGAACCTCTCCCCAGTGAAATGATTTTTTTTGTTTCAGTAACTCCAATGGTGCGACGATCTTGGCATACCCCTTAATAAATTTATGGTAATACCTTGTATGCCCAAGGAATCCACGTACTATGATTTGGATGGTAGGCTCCCCCAATCCTGCAATAATGAAAAATTTGGCGGGATTCTCCAATAAGCATTCCTTACAAATGATATGCCCCAACAAGGTTCCAAATGAAGTAGTGAAGAGACATTTCTTAGTGTTGAGGGGTATAAGCAACTACCGACATCTCTCGAACATCAACTGTAAATTTTCACAATGGTCCTTTACTAGTCCATACACTGTCCAGTAATCAAGGTAGACTTGAAGGAACTTATGGATAAAATCTTGAAATGCCTAGACCACTATGTGCGAAAACATAGTAGGCACATTATTTAGTCTAAATGACATGACAGTGTAGGAAAAACTTCCCCATTTAGTGGAAAAAGTTGTTTTTCCTTGGTCTTCCTTTGCAATTCTAACTTGATGATATCATAATAATCCATCTATAAAAGAATAGATTTCACACCCAACTACTCCCTCTAGGATTTCTTCGGTAAAAGGGGTTGGGAAAGGATCAATTACACATACCACATTCAGGTCCTTGTTGTTAACAAATATCCTTATCCTTCCATCCTTTTTAATACTTATGACCATGGGGCTTATCCATTATGATTCCTCCACAACTTTAATGATTCCTGATGCAATCATCTTGTCAATTTCCTCCTTGAATTTGATGTGAAGAATAAAATTTATTCAATAAGGTTTCTTCCGAATTGGGAGGACACCTTCCTTAAAATTTATTTTCATTTCCATGAAGGAGTGGTGAACACCTCTAAGATGATGGTACCCATGCATAAATAAGTCATTAAACTCGCACAATAGATTAATGATCTTCAAAACCTCCTTTTCTGACCAATAGTCCCAAACAATAGCCTCCTTAGGTTCGGATTCCAAACCAATGTTCACCTTCTTGGTTTTCAGGGGTTCATGGTAGGTGCACACTTTCTCATCAGAACTATGCATAACTTCGTGCATACCTTAAGTATAGTTAAAATCCAAATTTTCCACCTCTTCACCATCTATCACATAAACTATTTTTCCTTTTTCTTTCTCCATGCATGCATGCTTAAGCTATATCTCCTCTGATTCTTCCTCATCAAAACACACTTCTAAACTAGTTTCACCCAATAATTCCAATATCCTATCCTCTACCATGGTACTATCGCCCATTGTAAGGTGCTTAACAACTTGCAACACCCTATCCACCTATGGTTTGGTACTCTGATATTTAAAATATTGAATGAGGCCAGCCATCAAATCCTACCAATTTATTGTCTGACGGTGCATATCTGAGTGAATGTACCATGTGCATGCACAACCTTGTAAGGTGGAGTATATCTTATAAAACCATAAATAAGGTGGTAAGGCTTTTGTGCCTTCCATCTAGGCCCTCTCACATGCTTGGACGTGAAACAAGGTAGGTTCAATCCCATGATAGTATTGTATGATAGTGGGTGCATTGCTCTAGGAAAACCTAACAGAGAATGTGATTCTTACTTTGTGCCACTCTAGAAGGCTATTACGATGTATCACCCACCAACACACAAAATTCCTGAGAAAGTTATAGTTGAGCATCCTTCTTATTTTGATCTCAATTTTCCACTGGGTCTCCATTTCTCATAAGAAAACATCAGGGTTGGATCCTCCATAATAACTTGACAACTTATTTCATCACAGGTGCTTAATTGAGCACACCTTTTTCAATCTTCACACAGAGCCTCTTAACTGCGTTTCGATCAAATCATATGTTCAATTCAGCCAATTGTCACATGTCAAATTAGTTGTATCACTTATAGATTGAGTGTCTTCAAATTGAATAAATCCTTCAGTAGGATTAATCATCTCAGGATCCCTGATAGTGCACACATAGATCATGTCAAGAACTTCTCCCAAGGGCTTAGTATAGTGTGCTAAATTCTTATCGGTCAAGGGGGTGATTACATGTTCTTCCCTATTCTCAAAGCTTATGTACCCCTTATTGAACCGTAGGTCAAAATTGTTATTATAACACCATGAGTGACCAAGTAATGCTGGAAAGTTGTCCACCTCGGATAGCGCAAAGACTTTGAAATATCCAGTGAATTTCACCCATTGGATAGTGATAACATCGTCCTTGAAGACACCAATGGGCATCAACTTTATCTTATTAGCCATTTACAACACATTTGAAGATGGATGTAATGGGGGCCTTCCCATTTTATGCCATGTGTTTAGAGTGAGAACATTAACTTCTGCACCTGTGTCTATCAAAATATTTCTCATAAGCCACCTGTCGACTACTACATTTAAGGTAATATCCTTGTCATAATAAATGGTGTGAGGGGGAAGGTTAGCATGTAGGAACTGTCACTCATTCTCTCCTCTAGCATGTAATAATTTTCCTTGTAACCATTCCCCTATCAAAGGAATTATATTCTCTTGCATCAGCATTTTACATACTTCCCTGATCTCATCTAGATCTTTTTATGGGGCCTCAATGTTGTTCCTTTGCTCTAACTTCCTTGACTACTAATTCAGGAAATGGATTTCTCCTTGTAGGATTTGAATTACATCCATGGTATCTTGAGACACATATTTATGATGAGTAGGGTCTGGATACTTCCTATGGACCACCTCTTCTCTAATAACCAAAAGTTTCTACCTTGGTATCTCCCTAGCATGCACAACTTCAAATCGCGTCGTCACCAGTACAGGCTCTAGTTTTGACTCGCGTGCCACACTTAGCATCCATTGAAATTTGACCTTATTTATTCTTACCATTCTGGTGCATTTTTCTTTATGCTATTATTGACTCATATGCTCAAATAACTCTAAGAAATCCTCATACTTATGCTTCTTTCCACACAAAGAGCATTGTAATATATCAGGGTACTCACACTTGAAGTTCTCCGTAGATCCACAATTGTAACAAGTTCCATGTGGGAACTCACTTCTTCCTCCTCTACGGTTTCCTCGACCTCAGAATCATCCTTAGAAACATCTTCCATGTGCCCCTCCATTTGCACGCCCTTCATAGTGACAACCATTGTCCTTGGAATTATTAGCAATGCTGGTCTGCGGTATACCAATATCAATGGCATCATGTATCTAGTCAATAAATATACAATCCTTGGTGTCATGAATATTAGAGGTAAAAATCTTACAATAGAAAAATACATTTTTACGGATGACATGCTGTAATATTGGACACTTGCTTGCATCATGATCTCTGTGGAAAATATCACAGTCCACTGTCATGACGTGTACTGATCTCCAAGGAAAAATATTCTTTGTATGCCCCTCTACCTCACAATCTGTGAACCACATACCACTGCGAGTCTCACATGCCAAGTTTGTAAATATCTTGTCCAACTACTTCTCCATTGCAAAAATCTGAGCCTTAAGGAAAGGGATAACACCGGTATCCACACTTCTAACAACCTCAGTGTGCAGGGTAGCCTCCAAGGCCTTACACGAATTTATGAAAGTCTTGTACGAAAGTTCTCTCTGAAAAGATGTTATCAACCCTCCCACAAACCACTAAGCATGTTGAGAAGGATGAATATCATAAGACATTTTTGATAAGATATTTAAAAAAAACGCGTCATATTCCAACACACTCTTTTCCATACCTCGTTGAATCTCATTTAGCACACTAATGCTCTTCTTTTCAAACTTAGGGATATGAAATTCAACTAAGAAGGCATTCTGCAGAGCAGTGTAGTCTACCACTATTCGGTGGGGGTCATAATTTTGGTACCAACTATGTGCGTGTCCTTGCAAGGTTGTTACAAACTAACTTGCCTTCTGTTCCAGGGTAGTGATACCCTTTGTGTGCCATAACAACTCATATTTTTGTACATGCTACAACATCCTCAACACCTTTGTAGTTTGGTAGATACAAAGACATTTCAAAAAATACTTGCTGAGGTGGTTAAGGCACATGTCCACCTGATCCAAAACATTGATTCCCTCTGGTGTTGCCTCCACCACCACATCCACTAGATCCACTAGTGCTTACTCCTCCTGATCCACTAGATCCGCCAGGTCCACAAGGTTTGCTAGTTCCTATACCACTAGATCCACCTCTCGTAGCTGGTAAAGGCTCTGAAGTGGTTGTGCCTACTGTCCCCAGTGTCATGCTGAACTGTGCACTAACATCCTGTGATATTGCACTGCTACCAGGCATGTGTCCCGCACCACTTCTAGATGTGATAATCAATCCTTGTATACCTGTAATTTTCCCAAACACCTCTCCACACAATATACCTCCAAACACAAGAAATGATTGTACAACCATAGATGTGCCAAATGAAAAGTTATACCACCTAGGTTTTGATCGATCACTTTCACTAATACCGAATGGGTTAACAATACTTATCTCTAGATTTGGAAAGCTAAGCATCTAGGGTTGGTCACCAGGTGGATTCATATGCATGTCAGCAAATCCTCTCCTTTCTTCATATGATGAGCCTTCTCCAAAAGTTGAGGTGGTTTCTCTCTTACGCTTTCCAAGATGGGGTAACACAGATTACTCAAGCTCCATGTCCTTTGCATGAACCTCAATTCCTTCCCGCAATGTCTACCTCCATAAATCCATAACTCCTGTAATTTCACATTGTCTATCTATCTCCCTCTCACATACTTCATTGTACTTGAGTCACCCCTCTTCCTCTCTTACTCATCCGTAAGGTCCGCCGTCTTTCCTCCACCCTAATTTCCTCACTTAGTGTTTAGAAGAAGCTTAGCTGGCCATAAGAAATACTTCCACACTCAGTGTAATGGTCAAGATATTTATAGCTAAGGGGAAAACATGTAAAAATGATCCTCTAGGATCCCTTAAGAACTCAAACTCAACAACCTCCAGACAAGAATACATAGAAATAATGTATTCTAGGGTATAACTGGTTAGCACTCTTCTTTACCAATGATCAACAACACGTGTCCAAGTCAGATCAACATCCTATAGCCTCTGATATTCATCTTGGGTCCACACACGAGATCTATAGTTCTAACTTGATCTAGATGCATACGCCAAAATCCATACATACAGCTCCACTCGAAAGAAACAAAAGAAGGTCTCATATAGCTCATGATATAAGTGCTATTTTACCCATTTATGTGCATCAAACTCAGGTCCAACACTAAATCTATGAGAAAAATCATCCTCTGTGATTTTAAACCATGCTTCGACACTATCCAAGGTCAAGTGATTTGTCATCACACATCATTCTCACAACAACTTCAAAAATAGGTACCGACAACGGAACTAAGATGTAATCATTTTATTTACCATTAATAATATTTTCTAACCCCATGCGTGCTATCTTATCACCCAGTGAGTGCTAAGTGCTCACTCGAGGCATGCGTAGGTGACGAGCCCCTCCTTTATGTGAGCTTTGTGAGAAGGTTTCGTCATTAATGGAGGATGATTTGCAGAGTTAGAAGTATATTCATTTAAAAGAAAAGTGGAAGGGGAAACTTATAGATCCACACCTTAATGCATTACAAAAACTTAATAACAATGAAATAAAAATAATAAACCATATCTGAGCCATGATAGTCATATAATACAAGGGTATAAACCCTTAATAATGATATACAAAATAAACCAATATATATATGTATGTATATATTTAGAATAGTTCTGGTAGCTACATTACAATCAAAAGAGTCATCTTATACCATACATGTTAAATGACATAGACTCAACTCCTATAGATCTTTCCTGGAATGAGATCCTAGATATACCCTTCCATTTTAACCCTTGTTACAGATTCTAGTGCCATACAGAGGATTATGACATCCCTCACAACCCTTAGCACTAAGTGATCTAAACCCTAACATTACTACAACACTTTGTTACTCAACATTTTACTCTCTATGGATTTTCTCTATCTATATTTTGTATTCTCTTCTATTTCTATCTCTTCTTCCCCTTGTTGGCTTTTGTGCTCTCCCTTCTTCCTCTAGCTTGAGAATATCTTTTTATAGGACCAATACCCACTGCCATGCCTTCTCTCTTGAGCAAATCACATGCCAAGTGTTGATGTGATTCTCCAATTGTGAATTCTTATCCCTTTGAAAACCCTCAAATCTTTGTAATGATGTCTTCTAGGAATATTCCTTGCATGGAATATCCTTTTCTTGACTTCCAAGGTTCCATACTGGTACCTTATCCACTCATCATGCCTAGCCAGGTCCTCACATTTTTCCTCAAGTGCTCCTAGAATTCCACATATGGCTAAGTCCTTTTAACCCATGTTCTTAATTTTTGCATGCACTGGTTTCTCCTAAACCCTTCTTAAACCCCTTTGTTCTGTGCTCTTTTCCCTGAGTTCCCTTCTTCTAACTGGTCTTGTGCATGTACCATTTGGTATTTAGCCAATATTTTAAGTCCCAACAATTCCTTAGATAAAAGCTATAGCTTCTTTAAGTTAAACACTCAAATATTATGATCTCAAGTACAATTTTGTTGAGAATAAGGTCTTTGCTGTCATCTATGCACTTAAAAAATTTAGACACATGCTTTCAAATAATAAGATTCAGTTGATTGTGTCTCATCTAAGAGTGAAATACTTTCTCTTGAATAAAGATGTAAATGAGAAGAGTGTTGGGTTGATCACCAAGGTCATGGAGTATGTTGTTCATATCAAGGTCACCAAGCTTGTGAGGGGTAAAGGTTTGTGTGAACAACTTACAATAGATTAGGAGTTGAAAAGGTGATCTACATGTTATAAGAAGACTTGTCACCTCCTCCCCATGATATTAATAGATGGTATCAACATATGATGAATTTCTTGCAATCAGGTGGCTACCCTTAGGGTTTGGAAAAAGTAAAAAGGAGATACTTCAGATTGCAATCTATTCCCTATGTTCTCATAGATGACATCTTGTTTAAGAAGGATATCGATGACGTTCTTTTGAGATGTGTTGATGTAAATCAAATAGATTTTTTTTTCCAGGAGTTCCATGATGGACCCGTGGGGGGATGTCTTTCTCCTAGAGCCACAACACTTAAGATCTTGAAGGGTGGTTACTATTAGCCTAAGAAATTCAAGGATTTCCATGCCTAGATAAGAAAATGCAGGAAGTGTGATTTATTTTTTAGGAAAATAAAAAATTGTAGCCCATCCCCTCCATTTGATTTCATTTGGACAACCACTTATACAATGGAGGTTGAATTTTATAGGAGTGATTAACCCACATTCAAGATTGGGACACACATGGATATTGAATGTAACTGATTATTTTACCTAATAAGATGAATCCATTTCTTTGAAAGAGGTAAATGAAGTTAATATCATGGACTTCTATGAGGGAATTGTAACCAGATTTGGGGTCCCTTCCACAATGATATCAGATAATGCCTTGACATTATTGGGAACTAAAATAATTAGATGGGATATGAAAAATGGATTCCATTTAAGAACATTTTTGATCTATAATCCCCAAGACAATGGGCTTATTGAATCAATGAAAAAGAATATTCTAAAGATTATTAAGAGAACTTTGTGAGAAATTAAAAAAATATGGCACACAATACTGAAATCATCCTTGTGGGCTAATAAGAACAATCCTAAGAAGCCAACTGAAATCTCACCATTCAAACTTGTTTATGGTATGGAGGCAATATTTTTGATCTCCTATGATTTTCAAGCCTTGGAACGCATAATCCAACTTGAAATATTTTAAGAAGAGGTAATAGAGGTCAGGTATACAAAGTTGATGGAGCTAGAAGAACTAAGAGACAAGGTCATGCATATAATGGAAAGCCAACAAGCCCAAGTGAAAAATGCTTTGACAAGAAAACAAAGAAAATAACCTATAAGTAAGGATACCTTGTCCTCAAATGGGATAATAAAAGAGCTCAAATAGGTAGACACCCCAAATTTGACACCGTTTAGAGTGGCCCTTATGTGATCTAGAATTGTAAATTAAATAATACTTTTCAATTATCAAGGTTAAATGGATATTAACTCCTTATCCCAATCAATGGGATGTACCTGAAGATCTGTTATTGGGGTAAGGTGCCACCTTTTACATATTGGTTGTTTATTATAAATAAGTGCTTATACACACTTATTATGTTTTCCATTTGGAACATGTATGATTTTCCTTTTGTACATTGTTTTTATGGGTATCTTATCATGGTTATACACAATTTATTTTAGAGTAGGTTGCATGGTGGAAATAAGGTGTTTTGGGACATCCCTACGGTGTATTATTTCAACCCCCAATATTATCTTCAAATCATAGTTCTTCATGCTCCTTCCTTACCAAGAATGTAATGTTTTTGGGACACTTTGCAAGTTTTATCAAAACATCCCAAGAAATCAGCTTCTAAGAGAAACAGTAAGTGGTTCTAGGTCAACTCTAAGTCCATGCAGATCCAAGGGTAAGGACTTCAAGTGTTAAGATCAATTTTAAAGATTTTTCAGGCTTGAATCCATGCCAAATGAATTGCTTCAAGGAAATTGACCTTATATTTATTAGGAAGATAGCCCCATTAAGTCACCAAATTTTTGTCCAAAATAACCCCAGGATATTTTGACAACTCACATAGTAATTTTTTTAGAATTAGACTAATTTTATGTCTAAAATCCACAGAACACTGAAAATTAGTATTTCACATAATCAAGGAGCTTAGTGTTCCATGGGTTCTCCAAACCCACAAAACAAAGGAAAAATCATATAGGAGTCAGAAGGAGTTTGGATCAAAATCTGTGGAACATTAGAAGACAATGTTCCATGGAATGTATTAAGATAATGTTTCGCAGGTTCACTTAACCCACATAATAAAGAGGAATATTCATAGTGCTATGTAGATTCTCTAAGTCCACTGAACAAAATAAATGAGCGCAAGGGACCTTGGAAGATTTCAATAGCCATGATGCACATGGGATTTGAGTTTAGTATTCTGTGGAAAAAGAGATGTAACGTTAAAATATAGTCAAGTTCGAAGCTGATAAACACTATTTTAGTGTTCGGCAGGCTTCTTAAACAACATTGTTCTACTGGATTCTCAATGAACAATGTTTGGTAGATTCTCTGAGTCTGTAGAAAAAAGGAAACATGTCTACTAATAAAATTCCATGCAAAAAAAGTGGAGACCTTCGCAGTATGTGATAAATCATCCAAAGGTTGCGGAACAAAAAAAACATCCATAAGCCACTAAACATAGAAATGCTTCCAAAAAAAGAGTGAAACAATGAAAAAAAGGTAGATCAACCAAATCCACGGAACAAATGAATTTTTTGTGGGGGGTCATGTTTGGTTTTTTGATGATATATTTCATTACAGGACACTAATTTGCCTCATATTTGATTCATTAGGAATGTCTTGGAGAGACCTTTCAAAAGAAGTAAACTTTATAAGGAATGATCAATTATTTTGGGAGATTAAAGTTTCAAACTTTGGGGACGTTTCATGTCACTTTTAGAAGTTAGAAGATGCCATTTTCAGTTGTGAGATTCTTGTTTGATCCCCCCTCACCTTGAGATCCTTCTGAATACTTCTAATAGAGCATATTCTTCCCATGCACAACTGAAATGAAAAGGAATGGTGATATGTATAACATATCTAAACATTTGGAAACGTTACCTTCTATCCATCTTCCTAATTTCATGGGAATCCATTGAGATTCAAGTTTATGCTCACCCATAGAAAGTATCTAGAGTTTTCTTGCAATTAAAGGTAATTCCAAAAGCATGAACCATCATGAGGTGAAGAGGTTACCTTCTGGAGGTAGTTCAGAAGGTTTTAACAAGGTTTAGCATGTTTAGCATCTCCCCATAATTTTTACCCCCTCTCCTCTCCTTGCTTCTATAAAATATAATGTGTTTCTTTACTAAACCATCCTCTCTTTCTTGGTAATGTTATTATGCCAACATTTTTATAGAACTAAATATTTACATACCCATGACATGCATTTTGTAATGTATCTTACCCTCCATTAATTGTAGTAGGCTGTTTATACTTATAACAATAATATGATGTCAATTATGGCTTGAATCTCCCCCTTGTGCTGCATTATTGTTTTCTTACCTTTATTTATTTCATTTGTGATGTTTATTAGATATTTTTTTAGAGTTTCATGTCCTATATGTCAACTATACAGGGCTATGAGTTGATTTATTTATAGAGTTGGGTTGTGGCAACTATTTTCCCATTCAACTTTATATTTATCCTTCATTTTTCTTTGAGAGTTCAAGATAGAGCGGTCACCTTGTTCTAGTGCATCACCATTCCCTTTTCTTTCAGCTTATATTCCTTTCATACATTTCCTCATCCCTTTTCATATGTAGTTTAGTTCTTAAAATTAGTTTAGGAGTGTTAAGGTTTGAGCATTTAAATTTACAAATTTAAATAATTAATCATTATAAAGTTATTTAAATGTTACAAGAATAAAATATAATGAAAACATTACAAAAAATAAATAAAAGTACAGAGAGAAACTTAGATTTAACATGGAAAATATGGAAGGGTAAAGAACAAGGATAAATAGATTTCCATTTACAATAAATTATTTTTACAAGTCCAGTGAAAGCCTCTTCTTTCACCCACTTCTCCCCATAAAACATATTTCATGTTTTTACCATGAATATATTTCACCCGACCTCATGGGTTTTATTTAAATGGTTCAAATTGGTGTGATTTCTTGTGAAGCACCCCTACCACTTAATAAATTAATTTTAAATAATTAATTAAACTTATAAATTAGAGATTATATTAAATAAATACAAAATATTATATATATTATATGTGTTTAATTATAAAATAAAGTTTATAATCTTAAGAACACTTAAGAGGGGTAAAACCACACTTAAGATTAATTTTCTAACACCCCCTCTTAATATTAAGTGGGGTTTATATGCCAACATTACCTATTTTTACAACAAGATTTATAATCCTTAAACCATAGTGAGAGTTTAGGATAACATATCACATTTGAAGTATTCATACACCTTCATCATGCTAAACTTACCTTTTTGTATAAAAGGATTCGGAATCCATAAATTAGAAATGATGATTTATGCTAAGAACGATTTGTGAGACTACATCTCACAATTTCTCATGGAAAATCTATACCAACATCTCTAGGAGCATTTTATGAAGTACGGACCTCCTTTATAACATGATGCTTCATTACTGGACTACACAGTAACATTAGAGTGACCAGCTTACTAAGATCTTAAAGAAACATCTTTTACAATACTTAATTTAAAGAATAAGTATAAAGGTGAAGAAGAGAAATACAAGGTTGGATGTTAGGAGGTGGAATTGTCATGCACAATACCCCTCAATGGTAACTCTACAAGGAAAAGCATTAAAAGAAACTTGTATAACTCCACATCACACCGTGAATTCATAAATATATGTATAACTCGCTCTTTAGTCAGGAAGTACTGGAGACCTATATCACCAAAAAGCACCATCTCTCAAATATAGCATACATATCTCTATATACTTCATTCTCTCATGCTGAACTGAATTATTATATAAAGAAACATAACTATAACTATCACAAAAAAGAGGAGTGTTTTCTTTAACTTCCATGTGGATTTCTTCTAACAAACACTCTAGCCACATGGATCCTTTTTCTACTTCCATCAAATTTATATATTCTACATAAATAGAAGAGATGGAGACTCTTAGATGATTTTTGTTGCACCAAGTAATGACGCCTATACCAAACTCGAACATATATCCAATTATAGATTTTCTATCTATCACATCACTGACTTGGTCAGAATCACAATATCCATATAAACACACATTTATCATAATAAAAAAATAAACCATTTATTGATTTCACTTTTAGCCATAAATTAATCCTACATTAATAGGTTTAAAATCAAGTTATATACCAACTTAAATGACAACATTATTATAATCAACCTTGTCACATTACCAATATATTTATTTTTTGAAAAACCAATTTCAAATTTTTAATCTTTGAAAAAATAGTTTATGACAAAGATAATATCCTAAATATGTTACAAATATTAGATGTAATCAATATTGGGCATCTCCAATACTAACACAAAGTGTAGTGCCCACTTACCTTTGACACGTTTTGATGCTTATGTTGATACTATTGATTATATTATAGACATTATTATGTTTTGATTTAGTATGATGTTATACATTGATCATGGATTATTGTTGATCTTGATTTGATTTTGATGCATGATGATTATTAGAGACACCTTATTTGTAGATGATGATATATTATTTGATATGGATGTGGTTCATACTTGTGATTTGGATATTATGAGTTGATCTAGAAAATGGGTATTATTTTGATGATGATATAGTTATGGATTAAGAAAATGAAAATGATGTAGTTGTTACTTTGATGTTGTTGTGATTCATTTATATAATTGGTTTTGTGATTTCATTTATATCATGTTGGATGTTCTGATATGGCCACAAGGCCGAATGAGGTATTTGCATTTTGCAGGTTAAAAATATCACAACAAAGCATCGGGGGATCAGAGACCAACCAAAATGGAATTCTAGGTGAATTCAACAAGGTCACCATGGCAACTTGTTTTATTGTGTTGTGTTTTGTTAAGGATTCCCATGGGGGGGGATTATCTTTACATGTGACCATGGGTATTATGTATTTTATTGATGTGTTCTTTTTATTATTGTTGTATGTATTTTATTAGTAATGTGTTCCCTTCTTTTAATTAATTAAATTATGATAGAATCAATGTGAGAATCATATGATTAAAATGTTAATAAATAAAATTGGGATGTGAGAAAGTAATTATAAGAGTTGTTGGCTGATTGCATTTAATTTGTAAGGGATGTGTAAGTTGTGAAAGATCTTGTGTAAGTCATATTTTGGAATAAGAAATACTCCACCTCCATAGAAATTCGAATTTGTCCTTGGGGGTTGTTTTTGGAGGCTTGTGGGACAAGTAAAACTTGTCCCATGCCTCTAAATTTAATCTACCAACCATACTTATGGATGGAGATTTGATTTGTGACTTTTATAATGAATTTTAATAGTCTTGTTGCATGTTTTTAATTGCACTTTCTTACATTTTAATTAATTTTATATCCCTTGAGTTGTGGGATTTTTAAAGTGTGCAAGTAACTTGTCATATTTTTCACCCACCTCTTTATTATGTTTGGGAGAATGGAGTTTGTATTTTGTGTTGAATTGGAAGATGTGTGATGTGACATCCTACAGATCCACATCATCCTGTTCTCTCCCTCTTTTATTTAATCCAAACTCTTGCCTTGTTTTCGATTGTTGAACCTTTTTGCATTCTTCCTTGGGGGCAAATTTTTCTTGTGTGGAGCTCTTGTTTTTGGAGGAAGTTGGAGAAATATTTGCATGCTTGGAGTTTGCTATTTTGGACTATGTTTTGGCATTTTAAGCTTGCTGTTTGGAGACAAAAGTAACCATGGAGAGGTAGGAATTTAACTCTCTTTTTATATGCTGTCATTTGCTTGTTGTGTTGTGTGGATAGTGCATGCTTTGTTTTATTTGTTGGCTGGTTGGGTAGATTTCCATAGGGATGGTGTAGGAGAAGGCTATGGGGAATCAATGTGGGGGGGGGGGGGGGGGGAGGCATAAGGGAATGCCATTGGAATCATAATTTTGTGGAGGGAGTTTGGGTTTGGGATCCACCATGAAAAAGAAAAAGCTTTCATTTCTCACTTTGTGGGGGGCATAAGGAGGGATTTGTGCGGGGCATAAGGAAATGTGTGTGATGAATTATTTTGGTGGTTTGTTATTGGTGGATACCCAAATTCCAATTGGGAGGCATAAGTAGCTTCCTTCATAAACTTTGCTCCTTTGGCTTTCTTGATCAAGCATGAGTTTTGATTGATATGTTTTCAATTGCAGTTGTAAACTGCTATTTTGTATTGATCTATGTTTTATTTTAAAATGTGTATATGAAAGAATGTTGTGTGTTGTGGAAGCTAGTTGTTGCCATGGGTTGAATTGCATCTATTATTGTATTTTTGTTGGGGTTCAGGGGCCAATGATGAAGGAAGGCTTCTCCTTTCATTAGATGTCTTGGTTGGGTGGAGAGCATTTCCTTTCCGCCTCTTTTGTTGTGATCAACTGGAGAAAAGAGAAAAGTGTAGTTTGATAGTCCATTGTGAAAACACATTCATTGCAATCCTTTCCACATGATGTGGATGAAATTGTAATAGTTATGTTATGGAGAAATGATGTTGAATTTTTTTATGAGAATGTATATTTGATTTGAGAAAGACATTTGCTTTCTGCTCTGTACATTGGAAGAAATAAATGAAAGTCTATTAACTATATTCAAGAAATGGAAGAATGTGAAGATGTACAATTTTATAAATGAATTCAATAAAGAATTGCAAGTTATTCTCTTAATTGCATTGTTGTGATGAAATGAGAATATCAAATTGTGATTTGAAGCTCTGTTTATTTACAAAGGAAAGAAAATGCGTATGAAGGAAGGATGTTTCTTGTTTCTTTTGGGAAAAATATAAAATTAAAATCAGAATTGCTTTGAGTATAGAATAATTGATTTAAGTCATCTAAAGGTATTGGATTGGGTTAGAAATGAAGTACCACACTTAAATGATAAAATTGATATACAAATTTATAAGAAATAGATCTCTGTTATAAAATTTATACTGGGAATTAATTTTAATAAAAGTATATAGTTCGGATCTACACACATAAATCAACTTGGAGATGTTAAAATGTAGTATATTCTATCTTAAATGAACTCAATTTGACAAAGAAAACTTAAGAAAACAATCTAACCATTGCAAAATCAAATCAAATCCCTTCCTCAGTCATTTTTTCATCTATTGTTGGAAAAATACAATTTTTAATCAATTGAACAAATTTAAGTTCCTAAACCACTTTAAATCCTTCCTAGATCAATTCTCCATGTCTTTTTGACATGTTGAGTGAAGGTGGAGATCCAGTTTAATCAAATTGCAAAGTTAGAAATTGCTAGTTTGCTAATTAAAATACTGCAGATCATTTTTACAAAATTATCCCTTTAAATTTCATCAAAATGTAAAATTTATGTTTCTTGTACAAAGAGGGCATCGATATACTTCCGAAAATTCCTTGTTTTTTGAAAACTGAGATTTCTAGCTCAAGTTATGGCACTTTGAAGTTTTTGTGCCTAGGAGGGAAAATTTTTCCTGGCGGGCCCGCAACCCAAAAATTTCCCGTCGAATTACCTTAGAATTTTTTTTAAAAAAAATTTGGTCCAGGAAAATTTCAACTTTTCCTCTGCCAGCCCGAAACCAATCAAAGGATGCCACGTGTCCTCATGGGGTAGCAGTGGAGGCGTGGCATTTTCTTTGCCCTTAGAATTTTTGAAAATTTTGGAAAAAAATTCCTTTTGGCCCCTCCGACCCACGGCCAATCACAGGTTGCCACGTGGCAGCTTTGGGTGCTAGTGGAGGGGGCGGACCCTTTGTTTTTTTTGGTTTTGTCCTTTGGAAAATTTGGAGAAAATTCCTCGCGGCCCCACATCCCCGCCCTCGCCTTGGAGAGTTCCTTCCGTGGGTGAGCGGACCCGCGTGACCATTTTCCACTTTGTTCTTCCCTTCGACAAAATTCATCAATATTCTCCACCGCTCTGCCACTTCCTCTCCCTTATTCCTGCAGTGAATGGTGGAGTGCCATGTGTCCTTTGTGGATCCACAGGCACGTGGAGGCCAAGTCTATTTTTTTTCCCTTTTGGCGAAGTTCGCCAAATCGCCCCGCCTCTCCGCCCCTCCCTCCCCTCTCTTGCTTTGAACCTGGAATCGAAACGTGTCCACCAGGGACCCATGGAGGCACGAGAGAAATATTGTATTTGTGCCACGTGGGGGAAAAATTTCTAAAGCCGCCTCGTGACCCGCCAACCCGCCAACCCGCCAAAGGGTTTTTCCTCCCCTCTTAACATGTGTCCCCTTGAAGAAAATTTGACCCCAAAACTCTGCTCGCTCATATCTTGAGTTTCTGAAGGATTTAGGAGGAATTCTTTATATCACCGAAAAGGTGAGAACATTTCCTATCCAATGGAAATGATTTAGGGAAATTTTGGGAGCATTAAGTATGAGAAAAATCAAGTTGAAACTCTGAGCCTGTTAGAGAGTGGGTATGGGGGTAAATTACTCTTTGAACCTAACTGAAACCTCTAACCCTAAAATTTGAACCTTGTGAACTTGAAAATTTGTTAATGAAGGAATAATATATTATAGTAATTTAGATTCTTTCCGAAACCTAATAGGGTCAACTGTTTCCTTGTAACTTGATTGTAAACACTTCTAATAAAAAAAAATTATTCCATAATTTTCTAACTAACCCTAGGTTGTTTCTTAGGTCTCAAGTGGGTTGTTTTAAATGGGCACTACAAAAATTCATCCATAACTGTCATTTTTATGTGCATATAATATCCTTTTTAGTAATTATATACTAATTTAGAGTTTATAAATGTTTTATTAACATATATATCTTCATTATCTTATTTAAGACATTTAAATTTGTGATAAGACTGAGTATTAACTAAGGATTTAAATTTAGATAACACATCTGATTTTTTTAAATAAAGAATGAATAAATTATGCAAGAATAATAATCAATGAAAGTAAAAACATACACTGAGCTGTTTAGGAAAGGAACTTATAAAGGTCCTCTAAAATCATTGTGGACAAGTTCTAGAGGTTTTGAGGAGTTCTCTTTATGATGACTATGAAAGGAGTTTGCTAAATGCTTACCATGTAAGCACCATTCACAGGTTTCTCAAGCATGAGATATATGTTGCAGACCAATAAAAAGGTTAACCTGAGACATATCATATATGCTCCTAAAGTTTACATGACTTAATTTTTCATGCCATAACTGAACATTAATACTATTATGAGTAGAAAAACATGAAGTAGATGTAAAACCTTTAAAGACATATAAATCATTCTTTTGTGTGCCTTCAAAAATAGTAATATATAACTCATTTTTAATAAACCATTTACCTTTTAGTAAGATTACACTATATTTTTTTGTGTTAGCTTTGAATAAGAAAGGAAATTCATTTTAAATTTAGGAACACACAAAACATCATTTATAAAACCATTGAAAAATTTAGCTTTTCCTTGACTCTAAACACCGGGAATAGAATGATCACCTAGATAGATTTGATCATTACATTATTTTATATCATTTAGACTATCAGATCAATAAATCATGTTCCTAGATGCACCACTATCTAATATCCATTCATTTTCTTTAACAGTGACTAATACAACATATAAATAAACTACATTAGGTTTTTGATTGTTATTTTGATTTTGATTTGGTTTGTTCCCTTTATTATTTTTGAAATTTGGATTGTTTTAGTTTACCTTACAGTCTTCCTTTATGTGTCCAAATTTTCCACAATTGTGACATTTCCCATGAAAACTGACTTTTAGGTGATTATTTCTTGATTTCTTATCTTTACTAGGGGTTGTAAATTTCGATTTGAAATTTTGATTCCCATTAAACCTATAAAATATATTCTTAGTATTTTGAGCGAGAAGTACCTGAGTGACAATCTCCTTTAAATGAAAATTCACCAAGAATTTCTCACCCTGAATTAGAAGATCACTAAGAGTAGCTAGTTCTGGAATATCTTGTTCAATTTGATATTTTAAGTTTAATATGGAAATTAAGTTCCTGAATATTTCATGGATGTTCATTTGAATAATAAATTATAACTTGTTTTAAATCCACTTACAGTTACATCTATCTAATTGATATTTAATATCTTTAATTTTAGCTAGAAAAATTGACCACTTTTTCATCTCCCTTCATGGGAGTTTTCATTAACTCAAGAATAAATTTTATAATATTTGAAATATGTGTACCTTTGTGTATTAATTCTAATTGTTTCCAATCTTCACTCAGACTTTCCTAATTTACAATGTGAAATAGTGAGTCATCTTGCACACTTTGTAGTATGATTGACATCACTCCCTGCACTTTCTATTGAAATTTGGATACGTTGTCTGCTATCTCTTATCTACTGGTCGGTGCCTTATCCATACCATTCAAAAAAATTCAAAGCTTACATACCATGAATTTCACCTTCAGTCGTATCTTCCAAATGTTGTATTTAGTACCATTTAACTTCTATGTCTTGTCAATGCTAAAATGATTATAACCCATTTAAAGCTTTCAAAATTGAATCAAGAGGAAAAAAAAGATTATTACGACAATTCAAATCTTATTCTTTAATTTTTGATAAACAATTAGGTTTTACAGAGGAAAAAAAATACAAAAAGTTTAGAAAAAATCCCTCTGTCACTTCTATGCGATATAACACACCAATATATATATATATATATATATATATATATATATTTCCAATTTTGATATTTTTTTGTCTTTTTCATGCCGTAATTTTCTTGTCACTTGTTTCTTTACGATACATGAAAGACACTTTATTGATTATATCCACAATTTCAAAAAATAAATTGAACAATAGTTTTTTTTCTAATTTTTATTTAAAAGGAATAATCTTAAAAAAACTGATACATTAAAATAATCATCGATTTGTATTTCTTTTATAAAAAAAATTACTTGATAAAAAATTCCTTATGTATAAAAAATTAATGGAATGGTTTTGAATCAATAACCTATGTTTTATGTAATAATTATAGTTTTTTTTTAATATTGGTAAATAGTTTTTTGAAAGGGACTATACCCTTGTGTACAGAAGAAGGCCTAAAAGCCGGAATAAGAGAGAGGAGCAGAGAAGCTGTAGCAGAGCACAAAAGTTACAGCAAAGAACAACAAAGCCCAGAAACAGCTACACAAACGAGACTTAACAGCAAAACAACGGCAAAAAAACAACAAGCCTACAGCCAAGAAGCAGTAATAAAAACAATAAGGACCAGCAAAAGTAGTCGGGACTACTTCTTGGCCGCTTGATCAATACTCGTCTTTACTCTTTTCCAAGCATGATACATGCCCAACGTGGTCATATGAGCAGCATCCGTCTTATCGAGCTCCTCTCTGGTTCTTTTGCTCTCTTTCTCATTGCCCCAAAGTGTAGCCGGGACACCGCTAAGATGTGAAACACTTCTTGCATGACCTTCGATGAACTCCTCGATGGCCCTGAAGGCTGCAATATTATACTCATGCCTAGTCTTCATCTTCCCTAGGCGGGAGTCTAAGGAGGTCAGTTTTTTGTATATGTCATCAATCTGGCTATTGCCAATGCTCCCTTCCCCCTCAATGCTTTTTTTGCCTTTTTGCTTAGCAAGGTTTTTGACCTCATCCTTCAGCAATTTAAGCTCAGCCTCTAAGGCCTCCAATCTCCTAGAAGGGTTATCCATTGGTGCCGCCTGGGGACTGGCACTACTAATGTTCAGCAGATCACGAGCAATGTCCTCCAAAGGTTCATCCCCCTCAGCAGTAGACTCAAGGTTGAGTCTCCTAGAAGCCCTGGTGACACGTTTAGAGGTAGAGACAGGGTGGGTGGCAGGGGCAGCAACAGGAGGAAAAGAAGGAGAAGCATGAGCAGCTGGCATGGGGGTAGCAGCACCGAAGGCGGGGGGGGCAGTAGCAGGGGCAGCAGGGGAGACAGGACTGGCAGCAGCGGAGCCCAACAAAGCCGGGCCGGGAGAGGAAGGGAGACCGGGGAATTTAATAAGGCAGTGCTTGTGAATAAGCAAAATAAGCCCTTGGTGTAAGGGAACCGCCCGGGTATGCTTCTGGAACTCCAAAATGGAGCGCTCAAGAGAGTTTAACAGATAGTGAGGGAAGCAAACCAACCTACTCCTACGAAAGTGATTCAAAAAGACAAGGTGCTTGGCAGGAACAGTAACAAACCTGCCTTCCAAGGATATGAAGCGAATCATCATGCGGGTGACTTCATCATACAAAGATGGAATTGAGTTAACAAGCAGACCCGCGGTGTTGAATATAAGCTTCTCCTCCTCCTCCACAAATCTTCTCTCTTCAAACTCTTTGATAACCCTCTTGTTGAAGAAGCGGTATCCTTCCAAGCTGAGGCCAGTCGCTTCGGCTATGAGTTCCTCATTAATAAGAATTTTCTGCCCTCCATAGTCGACCGTCCTCTCATTCCACTCCTTGGCAAAGCGAACAGAGATGCTTTGATCATGGCCTTGCACTCTTTCCACAAAGTTGGTGAATCCGCCGGTGCTAAGAATGTTCCAGAGCTCAGTGTTTTCTTTCCAGTCAGGGTCCGTGCACAGCTCAATCTGGCAGGGAGGCCCTCCCATCTTCATAATGATGTGCTGGTTACAACAATTTTCAGAATACCTTTGGGTGTTGAGAGTGGTTCGTTTCTCACTGTTGCGGGTCGCATAAAAATGGGAACTGTAGCCGTTGGTCCTCCCACGAACGACTGTATAATTGCCGATCTGAGCCTGCGTGAAGTCGCGCGTGAAAACCCTTTCCCTGTCAGCTTTCACCTTGTAGTTATCTTCGGTTTTCGCGGAGCTTGGCATCCGAATATCAACAGCTATTGTACCTCCCGCGTGCGCTATTTTTAAATTTAGACAACTCCACTTGAAGTTCCTAAACAAAATCTTGCTATCATTTGAAGTAGATATCATTTGCCACGCCAAATAAATTAAAACAGCACATGTGGAAGAATTTATGGATATCCTCCAAAGATTAAGGCATATCTCTAGAGATTGTTTGCGTGTGAAGGTCCGCATGTATGCTGTTGTGAAGCTGATTAGGGATACTATCATTATCCCAAATAGTGAAATTTATATTAATGCCATAATTGGCCAAAGCATCGGCCAGCTTGTTTCCCTCCCTGTAAGAATGTATGATTCTGATGCTGTTGAAGGTATGACTGATGCTTATGGATTCAGAGATAAAATCTTTGATATTCCAGCTAGGAGAAGAGGACTGATTAAGCAGTTTAATAATATTAAGGGAGTCCCCTTCAACAATGAGGTTCTGGATATTTTGGGCCCGTGCAACTCTCAATCCCTAGAGAGCAGATAAAGCTTCTGCAAAATGATTGGTTTGGATTCCCATTTTTCCAGCATATGCAGCAATCAAATTACCTTTATGGTCCCGTATTGCTCCTCCTCCAGCTGCTGTTCCAGGGTTCCCCTTAGAGGCTCCATCAAAGTTCAGCTTGAACCAATTGGATTCAGGGGGATGCCATTTAACCAAAGATCTATCCACACTATTCCCAGGGTTGCTCCAATATCCGATCTGCCAATTTGATAAGATGTGCTTTTCATTTTCAGGGTAACAATTGTTCTTGGGAGGTTTAAATCTGGCCATGTCCTCTTTGATGCCTTGGGAGATCTTGCCAGTAGTGAAATTAAAATTCTGCTTCTTATTTCTAAAAATGATATTATTTCTATCCTTCCAGATCCTCCAAATTAAATGCGGGATGGCTAATTTCCAGATTCTTTTGATAGCACAATGTCTGAATGGTGGGTTCCATTGATTCATTACATCATTACATTTTTATATATAAGAAAATGTTAATTTAAATTTAACTAAGTTTTAAAATAATAATTAAAAAACAACAATAACTAAAACCTGACCATTGAAAAAATACTAAGTGGTTTGCTTTTAATATAATGTGAAGGGGAATTTTTTTAAATAGTATACTTGATAAATAATATATGGTTTACCCACCATTTAAAAAAATTCCATGTCATAGGCTAGTTGAGTGAGGTTTAATAAATGTTAAGTGTTTATGTTGGAGCACATATGATAACCATGGACCTAACACATTCCACCAAGTGGCTATATATAAGGAAAAACTTAAACAAAAAAAGAAAAGAAATAATAAATGGTGCAAAAATTTCTCCAATCTCTTCTTGCAAATGTTATCCAATTTTGCACATGTGGAAAGAGTGGAAAACATGGTTCTATCACATTCAAAATGAAATAATAGTCCCAGGAACCCACCTTCGGTTATTATCGAGATAAAATAATTAAAAATAATTCCTAAACTGCATATGAAGAGATTACCTAGCATCGAAAGGCACCCAGTTGATCTCAACTCAGTGAAGAGTTCGGGGTCAAGTTGATAAAGAACCCGGTGTCAAATTGATTGTCATCTCAGAAATCATCTCAGTAGAGTCTCTCAGTTGTAAGAGCTCGATGAGATCTTATTAATGCAAAATATAGCTAGTTAAAAATTGATGAATGAAGGGAACTCTATAAGGATCTCAGTAGAGATCGATGCAAAAAGATATGAAGGCCGAGTCAGGGAAAGATAAGTTAACATGAGGCCAGGTCTAATCCATTAAGACAATGCTCGACCAACCACTTAGGAGAATTATCTTGTTTGACTGAGATGATATGAAATTATGCAAATATGGGAGGTTCAACATCATTGAATCTTGGGTTTATAATTACGTAATGGAAGGAATTCTATCGACCTAGGAAGATAGTATAAGCATCATAGAATACCAATGTAAAATTGAGTCAAACCGATATCTTAAAAAGAGCTGTGAATTATAACGGTGTTCAGACCTTCCTCGGTCAAGCATTCGGTGCACAGGCAGCAAGCATGTTGTAGTATAGTAGAAGCCTTTTTTAGCACTTCCAACAAGCAGGTTGTCCAACTATGTTGTTATCTGTTCAGTATCAAATGCATCCTCAAATTCGGGATTTTCCTTTAAGATATTTTTATCAAAATCGATTAAGTGATAGTGAGAGTGTTACCGGGAGACGTGATGAAATTTTTTACAAAGATTTTCTATCGAGACCTTACTTGTTTTACGATGTAACTCATGGAAGTGAATCTCATAGAGGTGGATCTGTTTCATATCAGAATATTCATGAAGCACAATTTTCTTTACAATTATATGAGCATCTTCAACGAGTCACTCAGAAAGTTAGGCATAAAGGTTTCTGTTGGAATTATCACACCTTACAAGCTACAACTGAAATTTTTGCACCAAGAAAATGATGTCTCCTCATGCTGAGTGGAAAAGTGGAAATCAGTGGCCATCTATCCAAAACGAAATATGGCCAAATAATGACGAAACCCCACACTCCAATCCCTGACGTGGAAAATAAGGAAAGCATTGCAAAGGGAAATGACGTGATGTCAAGCCATCGAAAAAATTCTGAGCATGGGATAAGATTGAGTCTATTGCCAAAAAATCAGGAGCACGATGATGGTAAACTGAGCAGGTAATCCTGCGCATGGGAAACATTTCACTATATTTCCAAGGTCAGAAATTTGATGATGGCAGGCCAAGCTGTTAACTCTGCATAGGGGAGATTCAGGCAAGCATGGTCAATTGGAAATATTGGGATGGAAAACCAACATGAGACTTCCACATGGGCTGTGTAAACGGGAGGATCAGAGAATGTTGGTGAATTTGGAGGAGGAAGTTGATGACCGAGGTATGGTGAGTGAATCGCCATATAAACTGGTGAATAAGGAATGATGCCAAGCTGGAAGAATGAGTCAAATGCCGAGTGGAGTGGTGCATAGACCTTGAATGCATCGCAAAGTGAGGAACACCAAACATTGAAAGGATATCGGTAAAATGAATAACAAGTGTTCATCAAATGAGAATCAAGACTGAGTTGAGGTTTGAGTCAGCATTAACCAGTGCATGGAGATCAAAGGATGTGAGGAAAGAAAGGCCAATCAATTTGAACTTGATGGTGTTTGGCATGATCAAGTTGAACCAGATGGTTTGGTGATAGCGTGACAAGCTCCCATGCACACTAGGTAGTAGGCATGTTGCAGTATAGTAGAAGCCTTTTTGAGCGTTTCCAACAAGCAGGTTGTCCAACTATGTTGTTATCTATTCAGTATCGAATGTATCCTCAAATTTGGGATTTTCCTTCAAGATATTTTTATCAAAATCTATTAAGTGACAGTGAGAGTGTTACCGGGAGACCTGATGAAATTTATTACAAAGATTCTCTATTGAGACCTTACTTGTTTTACGATGTAACTCATGGAAGTGAATCTCATAGAGGTGGATCTGTTTCATATCAGAATATTCATGAAGCACAATTTTCTTTGAAATTATATGAGCATCTTCAACGAGTCACTTAGAAAGTCGAGCATGTTTCTTGGGAGAAAGGAAAGCTTAGCGTTGAAACATTTGAGCTCACTGAGAGATCAAGCTTATAGCTCAGACTGAACTTCAGTTAAAATATTAATCCTGGTTAGACCCAAAGGAATTGATGGTCGAGTTTACTGATATCTTAAGTGAAATCAATTATGGCATAGCGGTTCTTAGAGACATGTTGTAGATATGATAAGATGACATGGGAAAATAGGATATGGCTGAACTCAGCCCGACAGATAAAATGATATTTTCATAGCCACGAGTTCAAGGGATCACTTAGATGGACTCTATCCTGCAATATCCATGTTTGCAGAAGCTTGAAGCTCGAATGGGTCATGTAAAATCTTTGGGAAAAAATTGTTGCAAGGTATGCATGGAAGGAGATCAGGCATGATCAGACAACGATCCGAAAAGACCTGTTGAGGTTTGGAGTTCGACATGATATAAAGGGATTAAGCATGTATTCAAAGAGAAGCACTTGAAATACCACATGAATTTCTCAGGGTGATCGTAGGAATCAACATCGAGGAAGAGGCGTGAAAATGTGAACATGATCGAACAAGTCTTAATATTTCCCACAGATACAAAGCATAGAATAGCTCCAGAGATAGACTGAATCAAAGAAGATCTCAACGCATGAGCTAGTGCTTGAGTTTATAACCAATGAGCATAGACCCATTGTTGCTAAGGGAGTAAGGAACTCAGATGTGCAAGATGGTATATATGAGCTTGGTACATAGACATGTGAGAGTCCAAGTTGAGCTAACCAGGTGCTTGGGTCGACATGCGAAACAAAGCCAGGATGAGTTAGTTGAAGAGCTCATGGGGACACACTTGGCGGTGATATTGATGCTAGGAAAACTCAATAGATTTCGTGTATAGCTCTCCGAGTTGGAAATAATTGGCTCAGGAAAGCGTGAATGACAATTCAGGGAGCTTGAGGTGTTGTTTCATGAAGTTTGAATATGGAATGCATAAATGGCCTTGAGTTAACCAAGGAAAATGATAAGAATTGAGTTTGATAGCTCACCATTTGAAGGACTCAATGCAAAAGAGCTTGATTGCCAAGGCAAGGAAAGAGTTGGTGTGGGGTTCAAAATCGAGTGCAACACCAAGTTAGAGGATTCAAAACTCACCAAGTTGGGCTATGTGCAGACTCTATCCACATGGACCCCCCCCCTCTTCAAGTCAAATGGGTCAACCAAAGGGTCCCGACATTATGTTAATTAATTTAATATTTTTACTAAAATATTTTAATAATAATATTTATTATTATTATTCAAATATTTTATTTTAATATTCTTTTAATTAATTGAGAAGACTAGATCATCAAGCAATTAATGACCCCTTGATGGAACCTTCTCAGGTGGTTCAACTAACTGTAATGAATACATCATGGGCCTTCAATTTAGGAATGTAATTATGACCTTTCCTCTTCTTTCTCACATATTCTTCTATAAATGTAAGTTGGAAGCTCATTTCAAAGGGTTCCAATAGTTCAGACAAGTTGGACAGTTAGATATCTCAGGCGAGTGTATACTTTTCAAGAGTCCTCTCTCTTCTGCAAGTTGTTCTTATGTGTTGAGAGAACTTTCAAGCCTCCTCTTCAAGACTGTAATGGAAACTATTGCCTCTTCTAAATGTATGATGCATTGTGCATGTTATTGAAGTAATAAAAGTGTGTGTTTTGTGACTAATCTTGGTCCTTTCATCCTTCTATGCTTCTTTGTGCCTTTCTTGTACTTACAAGTACATTGTGCAAGTTTAAGTTTCTATTGTAGGTTCTTGGAGTTCTGTGCTTATCGAGTGGTAGAGTATTGCATGTAGTTGAGTTGTGGTGTTTATTCACCCTTCTTAAGTTCATCCTTCTTCATTGGGAAACTGGTATATTTCTCGTTCTAATAAAGTTTAACAAAGAGAACACATGTCTCTTAGTTTGTGGTATCATGTACCCTCTCTAAGTTGCAGTAGGTGAAGTTGACCTATGGTGCACACACCCTCTTCAAATTAACCCTTCTTGAGTCTGGAAACACCCTTTATTTGGTGCATCACCATCCCTAGTATAGTTTCATTTCTATAAATCTCTTTCCCTAAAACCCATGAAGATGTTAGCATAGGATTAGATAATCATTTTTGTTACACTAGGAGTCATACAACACTTAGTTTAGCAAGAGGAAGATAGCCTTCTCTGAAGGTTCACCTCAATCCCAAGTCCAACAGCTTGAGAGGTGATCCCATGTGTCCTAATCACACTGAACGTCCTATTCACATAAACTCTATCTCAAACTTGGCCAACTCGATGATGTTTTCGACCACCAACCTAATAGTGACCCATATGACCTAGGGCTATCCAACCTTTACACTGAGCCATACAAACATGTTGGTGAATCACACATCCAGACAACCACCGAACTTGCACCTTGAGCCATCTAACATCTTGGGTTGGATGACTATCTAACCTCCATCCAACCCTGTGTTGTTTTAATGCACCAAGCCACCAATCGTGAACTCGCCCCCATAACCTTGTCTTCAACTTACCACTCCTAAATGAGCTCGATTGAGATCTTCTACCTTGGTCCCCTTTGCACTATGTGAGCTCATCAAGTAGCTCGGTGATATTTATTCAGCTCGGTCCCCCTTTTCAGGCCGATTTTTCCATTTTCAACCATGGCCTTGTTTTTTTGGCATTTTTTTGGATTTTCTTGAACCAGAGGGTTGAGAGGAGGCAGTGAGATGCCCTAAAAGTGATTTTTCCATTTTTTCTTGTTTCTTGGCTAGATGTGGGCCCTCGAGGCTTGTTTTCACTCTTAGCTAACACTAAGTCCCTTAAAATCCAAAAGAGGAAAAATTATTTAATTAAATCCCAACTTCCCAAAGCCACTTGCAATCCTCCCTAAACTGGAAAACTCACTTGTATCATACTAGATTTATTCATGAATCCCTATCCAGTGTTCATACCTATCCTCCCAAGTTTTCTAGTTTTATGGGGGGGTAAAAATAGATAACAATAATTGAAGTAGATGAAGAAGAGTAAGAAGATAAGAAGTTGAGTTGAAGAAGTGATCATAATCAACTGTGGGAGACAATATAAGAAAATTTATCAAAAAAGAGAAGAATTCTAATTGGATGCTTAGAAATTAGGGAGTTGAAGCTTCCTTGTAAGTGGCATCTTACAAAAGATAAATTTAAAGCTTGGTTGAATTGTTGAGAGTTGAATCTTTCATACAAGTAGAATCTTGCTAAAGGTTGATTGGAATCTTGAATAAATTTTGGAGTTACAAATCCATGTTGAGTGGATGCTCAACATGAAATCATTGTAATATTTACAGGAAATTTTGTTCCAAACTAGTTCTTCAGTTTCAGTGGGGTTTTCTTGCTTAAAGGGTTTCCCACATTAAATCTCTTCTCTCATGTGTTTTTTCTTGTTTATAGCTTGTGAATTATTTTTTGGTTTCATCATAACTAAGATAAGGAAAATTAATTGTATGTAAAATTTTTTTAAGCAATGATTCACCCCCCTTCTCAGTTCCTATAATTTCTAACAATTGGTATCAGAGCCTAATTCTCATGAATCAAGTCTAACATCTTGGAGGTGGTCCTCTTGAAACACAATCATGGTTACAAAAATAGTCTCTGGAAGAATCTCAAGATATAAATATCTCAATGGAGATGAAATGTCAGATGAAGAGGAGGCTAAAGTGAATCTTGAAGCATAAATGATAAGTTCCTTGGAAGAGTTAAAACATAAAAGGAAAAAGAACTAGAAATTGAAGCTAATGGTTAACGAATATGAAGAGAAAATAAAAATTCTTGAGGAAAGGAATAAGTGGAAAGATAAATATGGAATCAAAGAACTTGAAACTCAATTGGAGTTGATCTCAACATCTCTCAAAGACAAAGAGGAAGAGAATCTCAAAGTTAATACATAGCTGAGATATCAAGTTGATATGAAAAGGAAGAAACTTGCATGAGATATGAAAAGGAATTAATGTCCTTGAAAACTGAACTAGAAGAAGAAAAAGAAAGAGTGAATATGTATGGAAAGATCGAAAAGAGATCTAAATCTTTGAATGGAATGTTGAATAGAAAAAAGGCAGGAGGTGACAAGACAAGACAAGGCTTCATAGGATAACTTATGAAGAGTTGTGAAGATGAAAAGGTTGGTCCTAACAGAAAATAAAAATGAATATGACCAAGGGGAAAAATTCAAGAAGGCCTAAATAAATTAGGTAACTAAATGCATTCAGGTATGAAAGAATATTTAATGGTTTTTGTTTTTCTTGTCACAATTTTGGACACAAAGCTAAGGAATGAAGGAATCATGTCATGAAAGGACATCCATGAAGAGATAAAAGAGATGAGAAAAATAATAATAGAGTATGCTTCAAGTGTAAAGTGAAAGGAAACATATCTCAATACTTCCTTTATGAACCAGAAAATCAGAATTAGAGAATAGAAGATTCAAGAGGTATGAAAAAATAATTTTATATAGTTATAATAGGATTAGACATGTTGCTATTAAGTTTTATGGTCATGAGAGTGCTAAGTATGGTTGGAATATCAACCCATACCCATATAGAATCAAGAATCAAGTTGTGTGTTTCAATTTTCATAAACTTGGACACTTTACAAAACATTGTTACCAAAACCAACCTCCTAGGTATAACAACATAACTTAAGTAGGTAAAGGGAAGGTTAAAAAGGTATACAAATTGAAAACCAATCCTAAGAGCGTGTCATAGAAATTCATGGGAGATTCTAGTATAATCAAGGCATCAAAAAGTGTTGATAAGGATGAGAGCAAGCCAAGTGCCAATAATGAACAAATCCAACCATAGCCAAGGGAAAGCAAGTGGATATAGTTCATCATTGTCTATCACACATTCAATCAGAAGATGAAGGCTTAAGTAATGAGATCACCACACCTAGAAGTGCATCTAAGAATATTGATAAGGTATCATGAGAAAAATGAGAAAATAATGAGTCATCAAGTTCCTTCGATGACTTATTATTATTTTGAGGTGGTCTAACAGGCATAATGTGCCTTCTATAGGCATCTAGAAGGAATATTCTACTTAAAATAATATTTGGTGTGTTCTTAAGTTAAATTCATCATCAGTAGGTGTTGATAGAAAGTCCTTGTACACCTGAGAATCAACACGTGAATCCTATATGCACGAAACCTCCTGTGGTTGTGTTGGGATAACTGAAATGTTATTGATAGGATGGTAATAAAATGGGTAAATGGGAATGGAAAGAACATAGATGGAAATGATAATGAGAAATCAAGGCAATATAATGTTATTGACATGAAAAAGGAGTATTTACTGATTGAGGGTGATAAACATTTGTCTCACTTGTTCAGGGGTGATGGTACGATCAAGAATGATCGATGTACAAAAGTCACAGTAAATTTTGGTAGAACTAAATAAGACCCTAATAGATTATGGAACGCAGGGAAAACATCCTTTTTCGTCTACAAATTCATTTCCAAAGAGGGTCATGAATATGCAACGAGTAATGAAAGAGGGAAAAGTCTAGTCTCTACAAGGATGGTTTTCCCATAACTCCTTGAAAGCGTCTACCTCTTCATTCAAAGAAATAAACTGTATACTGATGGTTGGTGGGATTGGGGTAGTCTGAAAGATAAGTTGTCTAAGGCCTTGGTTAATATCAGTCAATCATGTATCAATGTTTCGTTGTGGCATGGTAGGATAAAAAAACCTGTCTTGGTTGAGGTGGACCTGTCGACACTAAAATTTTCCTCCATAATTTCTATTTAATTAATGTATGTATTAGGAATAGGATGTTGTTAAGTATAATTAGTAGTAGCGTCTGATAGAAGATAACGGCGCCGTCAGTACGGTGTTGCCAATAATGTGGAGTACGGTAACAGTCAAAGTACAATAGGAATGTTGTAAAAAGTAAATATTTGTCGTAAGTGGTCTGGTAATGTTAAAATGTCAAAGTTTGGGTAATTAGAGAAGTAGGGGTCTACATGATTAGGAATTAGAAATATTATATTGGTAATAAGGACAAGGAGTGAGGTCATAAATATTTTGTGTATTTTATTTGTAAAAAGTCTAAAAATGCGGAACCCATGTAAAATGATAAGGTTTATCTTATCTTAACAGATAAGCTTACATGTACAGATAAGAGTTAAGGTATGGAATATGATTCGTCAGAGTGGATTTCTTATCCTATGTTAGAGATAGGATGGATAAGCCTGGAAGTTCTATAAATAGAGAGGCCACCCCCCTCATTTAGCATAGAAAGAAGTAGTGAGAAATATTGTAGGAAGTGTGCGAAGGAAGCCATCAGTTAAAGGTGTGTTGAAGAAGCCATCAAGAGGTGTAATTGTAAAGTTTCTCCCATAGTCTTGTTGAAGTATCTCATGGGTGAGATTGTAACAGTTTCATGTTAATATTATAATTTATTTTGATATTTTAGATTTGTCGTCATTCTGTCTTATCATAGTCAATGGTATTCTTGTGTTCGGTTGTTGTTTTGTTTCCAGATTACATCCACCAAAATAAAGGCTGTGCATTAGTAAATAATCATAGCAGGAGGAGTTCCCGTTGAAGAATTATCATAGTGCCGGATTGGTGATGACATTTTGGTTCCGTTGCCGGGACCATTCCTCGTTGGTGGATTTTCTGGAGAGATATTCCCACTTAGGCAAAAATTAATTAGAGGGTAACCTTGTTTTTACTGTGCATAGTAGTTACCATGGTAAAGTCATTTTTACCGTGAATAGTAGTTACCATGTTAAAGTCATTTTTGCCATGAATAGTAGTTACCCTGGGAAAGTCCTTTTTGCTGGGAATAGTAATTACCGCAGTAAAGTCACTTTTTACTGTGAATAGTATTTACCGCAGTAACTTCACTTTTTACCGTGAATAGTGTTTACCACAGTAAAGTCAGTTTTTACCATAGTAAGTCAAGTTTTACCATAGTTTACCGTGGTCATTTCTATAGTAATTCCAATTATTTGTGCACATAAGTCTTGTTGATTGTACTTGTGAGTTGGTATTTCACGGTGGTTACTTTTGAAAATGGGAAAGATTCCCGTTTTTTCAGCTCAATCTAATGAAGATGCTTCTTCTTTCATTCAAGAATTTAAGCGATCTTGTATTTGTAATGGCCTTATAAGAAGGGAACAATGGACTGAATTTTTTCCTACCTTTTTGGATGGTTCAACACTTAGGTGGTTTGAAACACTAGGTGATAATGTAAAAAATTCATGGGATTTATTAACTGAAATTTTTCTTGAAGAATTTGGTGAACAAAAGAAATATGCAGATCTCATGATCGAGATCACAAAGCTATCCCAAGGAGAGAAGGAGAAGATAAGGGATTATCATGCTCGTGTTCTAGAGCTAAGGAGGAAGCTCGATGCCCAGATCCGGAAGGAAGGACTAGCGGATGGGTTGATGAATGGCGTGGATAATATCCTCTGTAAGCACTTCATTCTTGGGATGAAGCCGGAGATCAGACAACGAGTGAAGTATGACCGCCCAGCTACCATTGAACAAGCAAAGGAGATTGCAAGAAGGCAAGAAGAAAGCATGGAAGAGGAGCCCAAAGAAATTGTTGCTAAAGTAGAGCCTACACCAACACCTTTGGTCCTGAATCCACAACCACTCCCCGGTGAGCACAAATATTTCTCCTAATACATCTACTGAGTATGAAGATCTCCTCAAAAAGATGGGTCAGTTAACTATTAATATTCTTCAAGGAAAGGAATTTAGTTCTCAGGGAGGGGATAGAAGTCCAAAAAGAAATATTTTTGAAGTTGTTTGTTATGGTTGTTATAAAAAGGGTCATTATAAGTATAATTGTCCAGATAGAGCTTCTACATCTGGTAAGGGAGATAATGATAAAGGAAAAGCACCTGTAAATTCTTTTGATGTAGTAGATAAGAGCAGAAATAATGAAGTAGATGTGTTTGTAACAAAAAGAAAGAAATAAAAAGATAATCAAGATGGAAATGATCCTAAGAAGATGAAAGAAGAAACTAGTAAGAAACATAGGAGAAGAAAGTTGGGTGTGCAGGATTTTCTGATTTCACAGGGGCAAGGACCATACTCCATCTTGGAAGATCTGTCCAAAACGCCTGCAAATATTACATATGGTCAACTCTTGGCTATGTCTTCTGAGAAGAGGCGGGAGTTGCGAGGTGGACTCAATGCTCGAAGAAGGAAGGAGGTTGAGGTCCCTATTTTGGAGGCAGAGGCAGATCCCTATGCTCCACAAGCTGAGGTATTATGTAATGGTATTTCAATTCATGATGTCTTAGTTGATGGAGGTGCTGCAGTTAATGTAATGACCGAGTCTGTAATGAATATGTTGGGTTTAAAAATTGATCGCCCTTCAACACTTATGTTAAGGTCATTAAATAAGGGAAAAACTAAACCAGAAGGTGTAGTTTCAAATGTGGCAATATCTGTTATGGGTGTTGTATGTGTGGTAGACTTTCAGGTGATGAAAAATGGTACTGTTGCGTACCCAATGCTGCTGGGAAGACCATGGCTAAGGAGAGTTCATGCAAGAAACTACTGGAATGAAGGTTTCATGACACTTGGATGTGGTAGAGAGAGGGTGAAGATAAACGTGATCCCTCGACATCATAAAGCAGAACCTGTTGATTCAAGTGATGAAACTGATGATTGGACATCCTCTGATTACTCTAGCACTAGTGAAGTGGACACTGAAGATGAAGAAAGTGAGGTTGATGTTTCAGTCATGGATATTCTTCCAGTCACACCAACCCAGGACCCCATAAAATTATCTGAAGAAGAAGTTGATGATCGTCTCCAACAAATAAAGATTGGTGATGTTGTGATGGAGAGTGAGAAGGAATCCTACCTCCAGCTCTTTCGAAGGTACATACACCTATTCACTTTCGATTACAAGGAACTCCGTCAAGTAAGTTGGGTAGAACATTGTATTGAGCTGGTAGATGGTGCTAAGCCTATAAAGCAAATGCCATATAGAATGAATCCTAATTTTTTCAAGACTGTAAAAGAAGAAATAGATAAGTTGCTTGATGCAGGATTCATATTTGCTGTGGAGAATTCAGAATGGGTTTTTCCCATTGTGATCTCAATAAAAAAGAATGGGAAGTTACGCATTTGTGTTGATTACAGGAAGCTCAATAAGGCAACAAAGAAGGATCATTATCCTCTTCCATTTTCAGATCAGATCTTGGACGAAGTAGCTGGCCAGGAGTGTTATAGTTTTGCTCATGAATATAGCGGCTACAACTAAGTTCGTATAGCAGAGAAAGATCAGCTGAAGACCCACGTTCACCACTCCTTGGGGAACGTTTGCTTATAGAGTTATGTCTTTTGGGTTGTGTAATGCTCCAGCAACATTCCAGCGTTTGATGAATAGGGTGTTCGAACCCTACATTGGGACCTTCATCAGAGTATTTCTGGATGATTTTTTGCATCTATGGGAGCAAGTTGGACCACCTGCACCAGATGGAGACAACATTTCAAAGGTTAGATGAAGCACAAAGCCTCACTAAACCCTACAAAGTGTGTCTTTGGATGTTCTAAAGGTGTTTTGTCAGGGCATGTTGTATCCAGAGATGGTATTGGTACTGATCCTGATAAAGTTTCAAAAATCAAAGATTTACCATTTCCTATGAATAGAAGTAAGTTGAGATCATTTTTAGGCCATGTGGGTTATTATAGAAGGTTCATCAAGAATTTCTCAAAGATTGCACAGCCACTAACCCAGTTCTTGAAGAAGGATGTTGCTTATGAACCAGGAAACAAGGCGCATGAAGCTTTTGGAAAACTGAAGGAAGCCCTGGTGTCTTCACCTATTTTGAAGAATCCAGATTGGAGCAAGCCATTCATTGTGTACACTGATGCCTCAGATGCAGCACTAGGTAGTACTTTGAGCCAAAAGGATGAAAATGGGAATGAACATCCAATTTACTTTGGGAGCAGACAAATGAGCAGTGCTGAGGTAAACTATACTGTAACTGAAAAAGAGGCTCTGGCTATCATTTTTGCTGTAAAGAAGTTTAGAAATTACTTGCTAGGGCCGAAAATTTCTAGTTGTAACAGATCATCAGGCTCTAAAATATATTGTAAATAAGCCTAACCCATCAGGGAGGATAGCAAGATGGATAATTTTGCTACAAGAATTTGAATTTGATATTATAGATAGGCCAGGAAAGAAGCATGTCAGTGCAGATGCACTCTCTCGAGCCTATGATGGTTTAGGATTATCTTGTGATGATGATGATTTCCCCAATGCAGCCTTGTTATCCCTTGACACAATCCCTAGTGAATACATAGATATTTGAAATTATCTGAATGAATTCAAGTTTCCTAATGGTGCCAATGCAAAGACTAAGAGAAAGATTACTCAAGCGAGTCGTCCATATTCTAGGACTTGATGGACAGTACAAGAGGGCAATTGGACATGATCAAGGAAAGGAGCTGCTAGAAGAATTCCACAATGGTACATGTGGAGGGCACTTCTCTGGACAACTTACAGCAAGAAGGATCTTGGATGCAGGTTATCACTGGCCCACTCTTTTTAAAGATTGTTATAATTATTGTAAGACATGTGATATTTGTCAAACACATGGTAACCGTAAGACTTCATCAGCTCCATTATGTCCTATTCTTCCCCTTGGTCCCTTTGAAAAATGGGGAATAGACATTGTAGGTCCACTTCCAACTACATCACGTCAAAATAAGTATATTGTAATTGCCACAGATTATTTAACCAAGTGGGTTGAAGCTAGGCCATTGAAAAACAGCTTCCATGGATGAAGTGGCAAGGTTCATATATGAACGCATTGTCACCAGATTTGGTTGTCCATTAGAAATTGTAACAGATCAAGGAAGCCACTTCATTAATGAGGTGGTAGAAGCCCTAGTCAATAAGTTTTCTATCAAGCATAGGAAGGCAACAACATACAAGCCAAGCACAAATGGACAGGTGGAACGAACAAATTTTGTGCTGTGTCAAATTCTAGCAAAAGATGCAGCCTTACAGGTACATAAATGGGATAAAAGGATTCATGCAGCATTGTGGGCATATAGGGCAACATCAAAGTCAGCAACAAGATACTCCCCATTTCAGTTGGCCTATGGCATTGATCCAGTTCTTCCTATTGAGTTTGATATTCCCACTGTGAGAGTTATGAAAAATGAAAGGATGGATGAAAGTGATTCAGTAAAAGAAAGGTTGGTACATCTTCATTTGCTGGAGGAAATGAGAGAAATAGCAAAGGATACAAGCCATAAGAAGAAAATGAAGCAGAAAGAATACTTTGATCAAAAGATCCGGTGGTCTCCATTTCATGTGAATGACTTGGTTCTAGTATATGATTCCAGATACAAAAAAAGAAGACAGAGAAAATTTCTTCCAAAATGGATGGGGCCCTACAAAATAGCAGCTGTGCATGAAAATGGTACGTACCGACTGGAGGAATTGGATGGAACTCCCCATTACGAAATGGGTCAACCACGACAAGTTTGAAGATTTTCCAAGCACCAGAATAGTCTACTCCGAGGATGGAGTAGAAGCTAGGAAGGGGGAAGGTGTCAACACTAAAATTTTCCTCCATAATTTCTATTTCATTAATGTATGTATTAGGAATAGGATGTTGTTAAGTGTAATTAGTAGTAGCATCCGATAGAAGATAACGGCGCCGTCAGTATAGTGCCGCCAATAACGTGGAGTACGGTAGCAGTCAAAGTACAATAGGAATGTTGTAAAAAGTAAATATTTGTCGTAAGTGGTCCGGTAATGTTAAAATGTCAAAGTTTGGGTAATTAGAGAAGTAGGGTCTACATGATTAGGAATTAGAAATATTATATTGGTAATAAGGACAAGGAGTGAGGTCATAAATATTTTGTGTATTTTATTTGTAAAAAGTCTAAAAATGTGGAACCCATGTAAAAGTGATAAGGTTTATCTTATCTTAACAGATAAGCTTACATGTACAGATAAGAGTTAAGGTATGGAATATGATTCATCAGAGTGGATTTCTTATCCTATCTTAGAGATAGGATGGATAAGCCTGGAAGTTCTATAAATAGAGAGGCCACCCCCCCCCCTCATTTAGCATAGAAAGAAGTAGTGAGAAATATTGTAGGAAGTGTGTGAAGGAACCCATCAGTTAAAGGCGTGTTGAAGAAGCCATCAAGAGGTGTAATTGTAAAGTTTCTCCCATAGTCTTGTTGAAGTATCTCATGGGTGAGATTGTAACAGTTTCATGTTAATATTATAATTTATTTTGATATTTCAGATTTGTCGTCATTCTGTCTTATCATAGTCAATGGTATTCTTGTGTTCGGTTGTTGTTTTGTTTCCAGATTACATCCACCAAAATAAAGGCTGTGCATTAGTAAATAATCATAGCACGAGGAGTTCCCGGTGAAGAATTATCATAGTGCCGGATTGGTGATGACAGACCCTGAATGGTCATGTGGGCACAAAGTAAGCAATTATATAAAGCAAACAAAACATGCAAGGAACCAAGGAGTTCTGATACCTAGGATGGGTAACCTAGGGCACTATGAAGACGTGGGGGTTCTTATTCATTCTAGTCTAATTAAATCTAGATTCTTGTTTTAAATAAAAAAACAAGAAAATTTAAACTAAACAAAAGCTGATTACTCTCCTTTAATTTAATTAAAATTGGGTGCAAGTAATTAATTTAAACAACCGTAAAACAAATTAATATACTTATTTTTGGTATTTTTAATGAAGATTTTGGATGTAAACAAATAAACAAATCTAAACTAATTCTAAATTATTATTTTTGTATTTTCTAGTTATTGGAAATAAATAAATAAAAGCTACAGAAAAGAGGAAATTGCTTCTAATTAAATAAAACTAATTCTAAGCTAAAATAAAATAAAACAAACAGGGAATAACCGGATGTGGCTATTCCTCTATTGCAGATTAATGAATCCTAATATAATTTAAACAAAGGTTCTTTCCAATTTGTAACCATGGATTATTTATTTCTTCTAATGCCTCACCTCAGAGTCACAGGGAGAAATGAAGATTCTTAGAAGTAATTTATTTCCCTCAAACTTCCTCAGTAAGAACATTAGAATTTCATATAAGCTTTTAATGTGAAGAAATGTACAAGAATGCACAGACACAAAAGCTTCCTCAAGATTTTTTCAGTTGGAGATCTATATGGATAAGCAAGGAGGAAACTCTGAATGAAATATTTTCTCATGTACATATTTACATAATAACCAAAATGTCATCTACAGGTGCTATTAATTAAAGAAATGAAGAAGTCTGTATATAAAAACTTACTCAAAATCCTTTACCAGACAAATCCATAGGGATAAGCTGAGAAGGAATTATCAATGGAAGCTACTTACAATGAATACTTACTAATTATACATTTTAAAATAAGCTATTGATTTGATAAAGAAATGTAAAGAATTCAAATTCTACCCCCAACCTGGATATGTAGAACTGTGAAAATATCCAGAGGTAATTGTTCTTTTCTTGATCCCCTCAGCTTATTTTTCAGATATGAATCCAAATGGCCTACACAATTGTGTTGGCTGATATGTAGAAGAAGTTATGTAGATGTTAGAATAGACTGGTTATAGGTTAGCTAGTCTAAATGTAGACAAGGAAAAGATCTGAGTTTCTTGTGTGCTTCTTGGAAATATTTTGGTAGAGTAACAGTGTAATCAAATTCAATGGAATCCAACCAATGCTTCGGGAAAACTCTTGGTTTTTATATAAAGTTAGTAGGGAAGAGGTTCAACACACTTGGTGATCTAGAGGATTTTTCACTATACAGATCTTCCCTAAAATTCCCTAAAACTAGACCATGATGAAGGGATTCTCGAGACCTTTCCGATGGTATGCTGAAATTCAGAAACGAAGTCCGTATGAAGATTCTATCGTCGATCAAAGTTAATGTCTTAAATGGGTCAACCCTGGTCAATAGTCCAATCTGAAAATGACACGTGGCAAGGAGCAAGAAGGAAAAAAGGTTCGATATGGTTTCAGGCCTCTAGTATTCAACTCATATTATGGCTCGACAGAAAAAGAGGCTCAACTTTTGTAATAAAAGGGAGCCTGACCACTGCGAGAGCTATTTTATGTTCACTGACATGGTGGGCCCTCAAGTCATGACATGGCTTGCCACCATGAGATCAATTTTACATTGCAGATTATTGAGCTAAGAATTTCTATTACAGCTCGACAAGCTATTATTTTTAGCTTGGTGGGGTGATCAACTCCCCGCCGAGTTGATCACGTTTACCACATTCCTTGGGATCAGTTTTATCTCCTTATGGTTTAGGATTTACCTTATTCCCTATTACCTTGGAAACCACATTGACCATTTAACATACAAATCGGTGGATATGACAACTCAGTAGATGAATCAGATAATATTCCAACTGATTAGCCTAGTACTTATCTTGGTGGTTCCACACTATATCCCTCATGACTTGGTGCATATTCCAACTCAACACACAACGAACCAATCGATCAGCCCACCATTTGGATGAATAAACATAGCATACATCTCAGCCAACTATTTATTTGGTGAACAAAAGGGTGATATGGATATGGTTGTTGTCATGGTGGAGATAGGCTTACATGCCTATGATAAACAATAATCTCACCTCCCACGCCGAAGATGTAGGACTATACCCACATTAGAAATAAAAATCAACGAAAAAGGTGGACTGATGGGGCTCAAACATGAGACATCATACCTCTAAGATGAACCCACCAAAAAACTTGCCCAATGAGATCGACGAATATAACCATGAGCTTGACTCTATTTAAAGAGCTCTGAGGTAGGACTGTGATAAGGAGGATAAGAGGTGGTTTACAGTCAATTGAGAATTTGAGGCACTTAGAGGCTGAATTTCAACTTGGTGTAAAATGAAAACATGTTTAGAATTATGAGATATTTCCAAAAATATAATTTATGTTACATGAATTGCTTTAGATTTTCCTATGTAGATGATTTTCCATCGCAGTTGCACAAAATAGGCACAAGGAACCAACAGAGATCTAAATTTTCCAAGCACTTCTGGACCGAACTAGGACATGGAGTAAAAAGGGAAGTTTTTTAGGTTTTCATAAGCTTACTAGATATGTAATTTATTTTCATGTAGTTTTTATAAATGTACAGTTATAGGCATTTTTAGTCCCATTTGCAAGGGGATCACACTGTAGAAGCACTGTAAGAGCCCTGGATCATTTTGGGAACCATTTCTGGTAAATTAAAGAGTTTTCAATGTCTTTGATCAAATAATTTGTAGGTTTTTTTATCTATCTATCATTATTGAAGGGTTATTATACTTCATTGGATGTTTAATAGATCGATTCTCATTTCGAGAATCCAGAGATGTAGCCTTTGGGTGAACTCCATTATCAATATGGTTTGTGGTTTTTATATTAAGTTTTTTAGAAGCTTTAGATTAGATAATTTTTGTCATCATTTGATTAATTTGATTAATTGATATAACAAACACAAAACTGGATTAATTGGTTTGAAGTAAATTTCAGTATCCATAATGCACAATTAGTCAGTGAATGTAGTTTAAAAATTTGGAATCAAGAATTCAGTTTGAGTGAATAATTGAATTCCACTTGTGAATATTTAATGGATTTGTACTAGATTAAGATATTTCACTTAAGATGGAAAAATCAAATTAATTGATCATATTGGAAGATTTTAAAAAATTGGGCCTCAAGACACCAAAAATTGAATAAATTGAACTCATAACCAATGTTGAATCTGATAAGTTTGATCATCTGAAAATTTTCTAAGTACTGCAAAAAAATTTAAGTACCATTTTCGGATCAAGTTGGTATCAGAGTTGGTTTATCTCTAGATTTGATTCAATTGATTTGGTTCTGTTTTGTTTTTGCATTTTTGGGGCTTGATCTTTTAGTTGCAGTGTGTAGAGTTGGAAGTACAGGTGTGGAGGGAAACCATGGAAAAATTATCTAACAAGACCAAGTTTTAGGAACTTGAAGCATGTAATCAACATATACAGGAAGAAAATGCCTTCGTAAGATGTCAATTATTGACTCTTGAGGAGAAAACTGATAGTCTGAAAAGAGAGCTAGAATCTAAGGATGAACTCTTAATGATGTTGCAGATTAATGGACCTAAGAAAGAGGTACCAGTTACTATTGAATCGTTGATGCATCCACTAATATAGATGAATGCATGGTAAGTATGAAAACACCTAATTCCTCTCCCCAATAAAATTTAGATTCAGATAATGTGTTGGGTGATTTTAAAAAACACACCAAAGGTATATGATATAAAATTTTGAATATTATGGGTTTTAATGGAATTGGCCTTGGTAAGAATAAACATGGCATAACTAACCCAATATTGGTATAGGAAATACCTCATTATATAGGAATGGGATATGCCAGTGCAAGGGAAAAGGTAATTGGGGAGAGTTCCAAGTCAGCTAGAAGATGCCAAGTTTTTGATAGCGAAGTGTCATCCCCGCTAGCTTAAGATGGTTCATCCTTAGGAGGAGGATCTGAAAATAACTCACCATAGAGAGCTATAGAAATCCCTCCAAATTCTATTTACCATGGTTCTAAAATGAAAGGAAAATAAAATGATCCATTATCTACACTAGAAAAATTTGGCTATAATATGGAAGTAATTTTTCATAGTTATCCATGCACATTCTGTAGTTTATCTAATCACTGTGTGGTTAAGTGTAAGAAGTATAAATCCATGTTGGAAAAGATTGAGAAAATTAATTCTCCTAAGCTAGGCTTAGCTAAAAGCATTCTAGGTAAATTTTCTAACAATGTGGATCTTAAAAAGATGGATCAAAGAATTTGTGGTCACTATAAGAAAACATGTCATGTAATTAAAAACTTTTGGTAGCTACATCTAGGAAAAAGTTAAAGTTCGTTAAGAAGGATAATAATAATAAACCAACCAATTTGACCACTTCAGTGAATCAGGTGAAAATTGAGTTGAATCAACCCCCTAAATAGGAAAATGTGTGGAAAAATGTGGGTAAGTAATTTATCAATTTTATGTTTTCATAGTTACATTGTTGAATAATATGCAAACTAACCACATAGTTTTGGAAATCCTGTTGAATTGTCAAAAGGAATAATTCCAAATTTATTTATTTGCTTTGGTGTTTGTGAAGTATCATGAAGAGAAAATAATTAGGTGACATGATTAAGATACTTGGTGTAATTTTATTTTTTTATGGTTTTGCAAACATCATCTTTTAGCAACATATGTAGTTTCAGTGGGCATGATCCATGGTTAGATGTATATATTTGGATTGTAGCTAGAATGTTGTTGTAGTGCAAATTGTTTCTTGTATGTGTTGTTTGTGTGTGTACATTTTGTGCATACTATCTGTTTTCTATGAATGATATTTTCACATGTATAAGTATTTTTATTAGAATTAATATTTGTAACTATCAGATATAGTTGCAAATAGTATGTAAAAAGTTTGCACTAAGAAGATATGAATGCAGGTTTCAATTTTGCATTGTCAACAATAGTGAGTGTAGGATCATATTGTATAGAGGAATATGGAAGTTGGATTTGTCATATCAATTGCCATTTAGGCCATGGGTTATGTTAATTTAATTGGCATTTGATCATTACAAATATTTGGAAAACTACCATGCTATAAAATGGGTTCTGTGTTTGTGATATGCAAAGAATGTGTGTACATTTCAACTAGGTAAAATATCCATTTTGGCGTCAAAATGGTATTACTGGGGAGGAGTGATCCAGAGGATTTTTCACTATGTAGATCTTCCCTAAAATTCCCTAAAAGTAGACCATGCTGAAGGGATTCTTGAGACCTTTCCGACGGTATGCTAAAATTCATAAATGAAGTTTGTATGCAGATTCTATCGCCGGTCAAAGTTAATGTCTTAAACAGGTAAACCTTGGTCAATAGTCTAATCCAAATGTGACATGTGGCATGGAGCAAGAAGTAAAAAAAGTTGTTCGATCTAGTTTTGGGCCTCTGGTCTTCGACTCATGTTATGGCACGACATAAAAAGAGGCTCAACTTTTGTAACGGAAGGGAACCTGACCACCGTGAGAGCTATTTTATGTTTGCTGACGTGGTGGGCCTGTCATCACCAATCCGGCACTATGATAATTCTTCACCGGGAACTCCTCATGCTATGATTATTTACTAATGCACAACCTTTATTTTGGTGGATGTAATTTGGAAACAAAACAACTGAACACAAGAATACCATTGACTATGATAAGACAGAATGACGAAAAATATGAAATATCAAAATAAATTATAATATTAACATGAAACTGTTACAATCTCACCCATGAGATACTTCAACAAGACTATGGGAGAAACTTTACAATTACACCTCTTGATGGCTTCTTCAACACACCTTTAACTGATGGCTTCCTTTGCACACTTCCTACAATATTTCTCACTACTTCTTTCTATGCTAAATGAGGGGGGTGGCCTCTCTATTTATAGAACTTCCAGGCTTATCCATCCTATCTCTAAGATAGGATAAGAAATCCACTCTGACGAATCATATTCCATACCTTAACTCTTATCTGTACATGTAAGCTTATCTGTTAAGATAAGATAAACCTTATCATTTTACATGGGTTCCACATTTTTAGACTTTTTACAAATAAAATACACAAAATATTTATGACCTCACTCCTTGTCCTTATTACCAATATAATATTTCTAATTCCTAATCATGTAGACCCTACTTCTCTAATTACCCAAACTTTGACATTTTAACATTACTGGACCACTTACGACAAATATTTACTTTTTACAACATTCCTATTGTACTTTGACTGTTACCGTACTCCACATTATTGGCGACACCGTACTGACGGTGCCGTTATCTTCTATCAGACGCTAATACTAATTATACTTAACAACATCCTATTCCTAATACATACATTAATGAAATAGAAATTATGGAGGAAAATTTTAGTGTCGACATCTTCCCCCTTCCTAGCTTCTACTCCGTCCTCGGAGTAGACTATTCTGGTGCTTGGAAAATCTTCAACTTGTCGTGGTTGACCCATTTCGTAATGGGAGTGCCATCCAATTCCTCCAGTCGGTACGTACCATTTTCATCCACAGATACTATTTTGTAGGGCCCCATCCATTTTGGAAGAAATTTTCTCTGTCTTCTTTTTTTGTATCTGGAATCATATACTAGAACCAAGTCATTCACTTGAAATGGAGACCACCGGATCTTTTGATCAAAGTACTCCTTCTACTTCATTTTCTTCTTATGGCTTGTATCCTTCGCTATTTCCCTCATTTCTTCTAGCAAATGAAGATGTACCAACCTTTCTTGTATTGAATCATTTTCATCCATCCTTTCATTTTTCATAACTCTCACAGTGGGAATATCAAACTCAATAGGAAGAACTGGATCAATGCCATAGGCCAATTGAAATGGGGAGTATCCTGTTGCTGACTTTGATGTTGCCCTATACGCCCACAATGCTGCATAAATCCTTTTATCCCATTTATGTACCTGCAAGGCTACATCTTTTGCTAGAATTTGACACAGCACAAAATTTGTTCGTTCCACTTGTCCATTTATGCTTGGCTTGTATGTTGTTGCCTTCCTATGCTTAATAGAAAACTTTATTGACTAGGGCTTCTACCACCTCATTAATGAAGTGGCTTCCTTGATCTGTTATAATTTCTAATGGGCAACCAAATCTGGTGACAATACGTTCATATATGAACCTTGCCACTTCATCCGTAGAAGCTGTCTTCAATGGCCTAGCTTCAACCCACTTGGTTAAATAATCTGTGGCAACTACAATATACTTATTTTGGCATGATGTAGTTGGAAGTGGACCTAAAATGTCTATTCCCCACTTTTCAAAGGGACCAAGGGGAAGAATAGGACATAATGGAGCTGATGAAGTCTTACGGTTACCATGTGTTTGACAAATATCACATGTCTTACAATAATTATAACAATCTTTAAAAAGAGTGGGCCAGTGATAACCTGCATCCAAGATACTTCTTGTTGTAAGTTGTCCAGAGAAGTGCCCTCCACATGTACCATTGTGGAATTCTTCTAGCAGCTCCTTTCCGTGATCACGTCCAACTGCCCTCTTGTACTGTCCATCAGGTCCTATTCAAAATAATGCTCCATGCAGAATAGAATATGGATGACTGGCTTGAGTAATCTTTCTCTTAGTCTTTGCATTGGCACCATCAGGAAACTTGAGTTCATTCAGATAATTCCAAATATCTATGTATTCACTAGGGATTGTGTCAAGGGAGAACAATGCTGCATCAGGAAAATCATCATCATCAGAAGATGATCCTAAACCATCATAGGCTCGAGAGAGTGCATCTGCATTGACATGCTTCTTTCCTGGCCTATCTATAATATCAAATTCAAATTCTTGTAGCAAAATTATCCATCTTGCTATCCTCCCTGATGGGTTAGGCTTATTGACAATATATTTAAGAGCCTGATGATCCGTTATAACTATAAATTTCTGCCCTAGCAAGTAATTTCTAAACTTCTTTATAGTAAAAATGATAGCTAGAGCCTCTTTTTCAGTTACAATATAGTTTACCTCAGCACTGCTCATTTGTCTGCTCCCAAAGTAAATTGGATGTTCATTCCCATTTTTCATCCTTTTGGCTCAAAGTACTTCCTAGTGCTGCATCTGAGGCATCAGTGTACACAATGAATGGCTTGCTCCAATTTGGATTCTTCAAAATAGGTAAAGACACCAGGGCTTCCTTCAGTTGTCCAAAAGCTTCATGCACCTTATTTCCTGGTTCATAAGTAACATCCTTCTTCAAGAACTGGGTTAGTGGCTGTGCAATCTTTAAGAAATTCTTGATGAACCTTCTATAGTAACCCACATGGCCTAAAAATGATCTCAACTTACTTCTATTAATAGGAAATGGTAAATCTTTGATTTTTGAAACTTTATCAGGATCAGTACCAATACCATCTCTGGATACAACATGCCCTAACAAAATGCCTTTAGAACATCCAAAGACACACTTTGTAGGGTTTAGTGAGGTTTGTGCTTCATCTAACCTTTGAAATGCTGTCTCCATCTGGTGCAGGTGGTCCAACTTGCTCCCATAGATGCAGAAATCATCTAGAAATACTCTGATGAAGGTCCCAATGTAGGGTTCAAACACCCTATTCATGAAACACTGGAATGTTGCTGGAGCATTACACAAACCAAAAGGCATAACTCTATAAGCAAACGTTCCCCAAGGAGTGGTGAACGTGGTCTTCAGCTGATCTTTCTCTGCTATACAAACTTGGTTGTAGCTGCTATATCCATCAGCAAAACTATAGCACTCTTGGCCAGCTACTTCGTCCAAGATCTGATCTGAAAATGGAAGAGGGTAATGATCCTTCTTTGTTGCCTTATTGAGTTTCCTATAATCAACACAAATGCGTAGCTTCCCATTCTTTTTTATTGAGATCACAATGGGAGAAACCCATTCTGAATTCTCCACAGCAAATATGAATCCTGCATCAAGCAACTTATCTATTTCTTCTTTTACATTCTTGGAAAAATTAGGATTCATTCTATATGGCATTTGCTTTATGGGCTTAGCACCATCTACCAGCTCAATACAATGTTCTACCCAACTTACTTGGCGGAGTTCCTTGTAATCAAAAGTGAATAGGTGTATGTACCTTCGAAAGAGTTGGAGGTAGGATTCCTTCTCACTCTCCATCACAACATCACCAATCTTTATTTGTTTGAGATGATCATCAACTTCTTCTTCAGATAATTTTATGGGGTCCTGGGTTGGTGTGACTGGAAGAATATCCATGACTGAAACATCAACCTCACTTTCTTCATCTTCAGTGTCCACTTCACTGGTGCTAGAGTAATCAGAGGATGTCCAATCATCAGTTTCATCACTTGAATCCACAGGTTCTGCTTTATGATGTTGAGGGATCACGTTTATCTTCACCCTCTCTACCACGTCCAAGTGTCATGAAACCTTCATTCCAGTAGTTTCTTGCATGAACTCTCCTTAGCCATGGTCTTCCCAGCAGCATTGGGTACGCAACAGTACCATTTTTCATCACCTGAAAGTCTACCACACATACAACACCCATAACAGATATTGCCACATTTGAAACTACACCTTCTGGTTTAGTTTTTCCCTTATTTAATGACCTTAACATAAGTGTTGAAGGGCGATCAATTTTTAAACCCAACATATTCATTACAGACTCGGTCATTACATTAACTGCAGTACCTCCATCAACTAAGACATCATGAATTGAAATACCATTACATAATACCTCAGCTTGTGGAGCATAGGGATCTTCCTCTGCCTCCAAAACAAGGACCTCAACCTCCTTCCTTCTTCGAGCATTGAGTCCACCTCGCAACTCCTGCCTCTTCTTAGAAGACATAGCCAAGAGTTGACCATATGTAATATTTGCAGGCCTTTTGGACAGATCTTCCAAGATGGAGTATGGTCCTTGCCCCTGTGAAATCAGAAAATCCTGCACACCCAAATTTCTTCTCCTATGTTTCTTACTAGTTTCTCCTTTCATCTTCTTAGGATCAGTTCCATCTTGATTATATTTTTCTTTCTTTCTTTTTGTTACAAACACATCTACTTCATTATTTCTACTCTTATCTACTACATCAAGAGAATTCACAGGTGCTTTTCCTTTATCATTATCTCCTTTACCAGATGTAGAAGCTCTATCTGGACAATTATACTTATAATGACCCTTTTTATAACAACCATAACAAACAACTTCAGAAATATTCATTTTTAGACCTCTATCTCCTCCCTGAGAACTAAATTCCTTTCCTTGAAGAAGATTAATAGTTAACTGACCCATCTTTTTGAGCAGATCTTCATACTCAGTAGATGTATTAGGAGAAATATTTGTGCTCACCGGGAGTGGTTGTGGATTCAGGACCAAAGGTGCTGGTGTAGGCTCTACTTTAGCAACAATTTCTTTGGGCTCCTCTTCCATGCTTTCTTCTTGCCTTCTTGCAATCTCCTTTGCTTGTTCAATGGTAGCTAGGCGGTCATACTTCACTCGTTGTCTGATCTCCGGCTTCATCCCAAGAATGAAGTGCTTACAGAGGAGATTATCCACGCCATTCATCAACCCATCCGCTAGTCCTTCCTTCCAGATCTGTTCATCGAGCTTCCTCCTTAGCTCTAGAACACGAGCATGATAATCCCTTATCTTCTCCTTCTCTCCTTGGGATAGCTTTGTGATCTCGATCATGAGATCTGCATATTTCTGTTGTTCACCAAATTCTTCAAGAAAACTTTCAGTTAATAAATCCCATGAATTTTTCACATTATCACCTAGTGTTTCAAACCACCTAAGTGCTGAACCATCGAAAAAGGTAGGAAAAAATTCAGTCCATTGTTCCCTTCTTATAAGGCCATTACAAATACAAGATCGTTTAAACTCTTGAATGAAAGAAGAAGCATCTTCATTATATTGAGCTGAAAAAACAGGAATCTTTCCCATTTTCAAAAGTAACCACCGTGAAATACCAACCCACAAGTACAATTAACAAGACTTATGTGCACAAATAATTGGAATCACTATATTAGAAAGTGACTTTACACCTTCCTACATTAAAATAGAAATGACCACGGTAAACTATGGTAAAACTTGACTTACTACGGTAAAAACTAACTTTACTGTGGTAAACACTATTCATGATAAAAAGTGAAGTTACTGCGGTAAATACTATTCACGGTAAAAAGTGACTTTACTGCGGTAATTACTATTCCCAGCAAAAAGGACTTTACCAAGGTAACTACTATTCATGGCAAAAATGACTTTAACATGGTAACTACTATTCACGGTAAAAATGACTTTACCATGGTAACTACTATGCACAGTAAAAACAAGGTTACCCTCCAATTGATTTTTGACTAAGTGGGAATATCTCTCCAGAAAATCCACCAACGAGGAATGGTCCCGGCAACGGAACCAAAATGTCATCACCAATCCGGCACTATAATAATTCTTCACCAGGAACTCCTTGTGCTATGATTATTTACTAATGCACAGCCTTTATTTTGGTGGATGTAATCTGGAAACAAAACAACAACCGAACACAAGAATACCATTGACTATGATAAGACAGAATGACGACAAATCTAAAATATCAAAATAAATTATAATATTAACATGAAACTGTTACAATCTCACCCATGAGATACTTCAACAAGACTATGGGAGAAACTTTACAATTACACCTCTTGATGGCTTCTTCAACACACCTTTAACTGATGGCTTCCTTTGCACACTTCCTACAATATTTCTCACTACTTCTTTCTATGCTAAATGAGGGGGGTGGCCTCTCTATTTATAGAACTTCCAGGCTTATCCATCCTATCTCTAAGATAGGATAAGAAATCCACTCTGACGAATCATATTCCATACCTTAACTCTTATCTGTACATGTAAGCTTATCTGTTAAGATAAGATAAACCTTATCATTTTATATGGGTTCCACATTTTTAGACTTTTTACAAATAAAATACACAAAATATTTATGACCTCACTCCTTGTCCTTATTACCAATATAATATTTCTAATTCCTAATCATGTAGACCCTACTTCTCTAATTACCCAAACTTTGACATTTTAACATTACCGGACCACTTACGACAAATATTTACTTTTTACAACATTCCTATTGTACTTTGACTGTTACCGTACTCCACATTATTGGCGACACCGTACTGACGGCGCCGTTATCTTCTATCAGACACTACTACTAATTATACTTAACAACATCCTATTCCTAATACATACATTAATGAAATAGAAATTATGGAGGAAAATTTTAGTGTCGACAGGCCCTCAATCCACAATGTGGCTTACCACCATGAGATCAATTTTGCATTGTAGGTCATTGATCTTGGAATTTATATTGCATCTTGATGAGCTATTATTTTTAGCTCAGTGGGGTTATCAACTCCCCACTGAGTTGATCACGTTTACCACATTGCTTGGGATTGATTTTATCTCCTTATGGTTCGGGATTTACATTATTACATATTACCTTGGAAACCACATTGGCTATTTAACGCAAAAATATGTGGATATAAAAACTCAGCGGATGAATCAGTTAACATTCCTACTGATTAGCTCAATGCTTCTCTTGGTGGTTCCACACTCTCGGCAGATATTATAGCTCAACACACAATGAACCAACCGATTGGCCCACCATTTGGGTGAATAAACATAACATACATCTCAGCCAACTATTTATTTGGCCAAAAAAAGGGTGAGATGGATGTGGATTTTGCCATGGTTGAGATAGGCTTACATGCCTATGTTAAACAATAGCCTCACCTCCCATGCCGAAGATGTGGGACTATACCCACATTAGAAATAACAAGAAGTGAAAAAGGTGGACTGATGGGGCTTGAACCTAAGACCTCGCACACTTAAGATGGAACTGCTAACTAACTTGACCACTGAGATCAATAGAGATAAAAATGAGCTCGGCTATATTTAAAGAGCTCTGAGGAAGGATTGTGATAAGGATGATAAGAGGTTGTTTGCAGTCAAATGAGAATTCAAGGCACTTAGAGGCCAAATTTAAACTTGGTTTAAAACAAAAACTTGTTCAAAATTATAAGATATTTCCAGAAATAATTTATGTTACATGACATGTTGTATATTTACCTGTGTAGGTGATTTTCCATTGCAGTTACACATAACATGCATGAGGAATCAATAGAGATCTGAATTTTCTAAACACTTCCTGTCCAAACAAGACCATGGAGTAAAAAGGGAAGTTTTTTAGGTTTTCATAAGCTTACTAGATATGCAAATTTTTTTCATTTAGTGTTTATAAATCTCTAGTTGTAGATGTTTTTTCAGTCCTATTTGCAAGGGGATCACATTGTGGAAGCATTGTAGGAGCCATAGATCATTTTGGAAACAATTTCTGGTAAACTGTAGAGTTTCCAATGTCTTTGATAAGCTCATTTATAGGTTTTTTGATCTATTTATTAGTATTTAAGGGTTATTATAGTTCATTGGATGTTTAATAGATCAATTCTCATTTTGAGAATCGAGAGAAGTAGCCTTTGGGTGAACTCCGTTATCAATTTTGGTTTGTGGTGTTTATATTGAGTTTTTTTAGAAGATTTTGATCAGATAAAAAATCATCATTTGATTTATTTGATTAATTGATATAGCAAGCAAAAAACTAGATTAATCGGATTGAAGTAAATTTTAGTATCCATAACCCACAATTATTCAGTGAATGCACTTTAAAAATTTGGAATCAAGAATTCAGTTTGAGTGCATAATTGAATTCCACTTGTAAATATTTAATGGATTTGTACTAGATTCAGATATTTCACTTAAGATGGAAAAATGAAATTAATTGATTATATTGGGAGATTTTAAAAAATTGGGCCTTAAGACACCCAAAATTTAATAAATTGAACTCATGATCAATGTTGAATATGATAAATTTCATCATCTTAAAATTTTCTAAGTACTGCAAATATTTAAGTACCATTTTCATATCACTTGACAATTAAGAAGTGCTAGTTCAATCAAGGGAGGGGCAGTCAACTTACTAAAAATAATAAGTTGGGAAGAAGAGATTCATACACATCTAATAAGCTTAGAATAAAGAGAATTGGCTGAGAAACATGCAAGAAAAGAAATGGGTAACTTGCAACATGCGTAAAAAAATGGAAGTGTTAACTCTCATATTTATGTACACATAACCATTAATGTACATAGACAAGTGGTTACATAATTGCTGCAACATTTGGATAACCACCGTTCAAGGAAGACTGATAGTTATGTAACCGATGCGGCGGTTACGTAACTTAAATGAAAAACTAATGGAAAAGGGGGAAAAATACATTTGTGAGAGCATGCAAGTCTAGGGAATTAAGAAACAAAGAATACTAAGTCACATAGGCAAGAAGAAAGCAAGGAAATGAGACCTAGATTCATAAATTATTCTAAAAATGAAATTTATCATCATTGGGAGTTATTACTGTTCTAACAATATAACATCATGTAATTTTGGGTGTGTACATATTTCCCCCTTAAAGAATGGTTTTAGCCATGAAGAGGCATAAAACGTGAAGTTTGAGTATGATGATCCCAAACAAGAAAGTTAGAAATTATACCTTACAAGCCCGTGTGTTGGAATTACACAGACAAGTGGTTACGTAATTGCTGCAACATTTGGATAACCACCATTCAAGGAAGACTGATATTTATGTAACCGATGTTGCGGTTACGTAACTTAAATGAAAAACTAATGGAAAAGGGGGAAAAATACATTTTTGAGAGCATGCAAGTCTAGGGAATTAAGAAACAAAGAAGACTAAGTCACATAGGCAAGCAGAAAGCAAGGAAATGAGACCTAGATTCATAAATTATTCTAAAAATGAAATTTATCATCATTGGGAATTATTACTGTTCTAACAATATAACATCATGTAATTTTGGGTGTGTACATATTTCCCCCTTAAAGAATGGTTTTAGCCATGAAGAGGCATAAAACGTGAAGTTTGAGTATGATGATCCCAAACGATAAAGTTAGAAATTATACCTTACAAGCCCGTGTGTTGGAATTACACTAATCCAAGCTTCACGCCACATGCAAGAGAAAATAAGAATCAAGTGTAGATATAAAATATAACCAACAAATCATTTTAAACTAAAATGATAAGACTACTTACCATATCCATGGGGATAGGAGATATACCTGCACAAACACTCCCATTTTGTGAAACATGCACTCAAAAGAATATTAGAAAACACACTATATATGTCAAAATTACTATTTATAGAAATAAATTTCACTTACCCACTTGGTGAATTTTAGAGCTCTGAATGTTTCACGCGAGATTATAATGGAAACAAAGAGCATCTTGAGATGATGTTAGTTTTCAGAATTTATAAAAATTTACCCTAAAATGTAGGAATTGATAAAAAATAGCTATATGGGGTAATTTTTGATAAGTTTATAGTCAAAATGATCATGAGGGGGGTGCAATGTAGGATTTATCCTTTGTGTTTATTTAGTTTGGTGTATTTTTCAATATTTTTACCTTTTTTTGCCTTTAGGGTACGACCCACATTTCACGGGAAAAAACTCCATGACAGTTGCACAACCGTCATGGCGGTTGTTCGATTGCCACTTAGGCCGGTGACAATTGCACAACCTCTACTTTGCTAAAAGTGGCGGTTGCATACCCGTCAAGGCAATTTTCAAATTTTGACTAAGTATTGATTTTTGCTTACATTTGTATATTTTTTGGCGAAGGTTCTAAGTTGCTCTTTTATGCTATTTGTGGGTGTAGTGGAAGTATATTTGATGTAGCAGGGTCCACGAGTAGGATTGGTTTCCTCATATTTTGGAAATGTTGACTCATGGGGAGAGGGACTTACTATAGAGAGCTGATATTTGGAGGATTTCACAAACATGATTGGTTGCACCTGCTAGTCACTTTGTGACTTATTGACTTATTGAGATGCAGACCAAAACAATTTATAGATGCATGGGGTTAGAGGTGAGTGGAAAATCACCTTGGAGGATGTTTACTGGATTTTGGGAGTTCCTATCATCGATAGGAAGTTAGTGTTGATGAGTACCAACTTAGAAATCGAGGCTCACCAGTGGGATAATTACTTGGGGGATGGACAAGCACCTGATACGGGTGCAAAACAGGGAGTGATATTTCTTTCATTTGACTCTGCACCTATCCCTACTCTTCACAAGGCCATCATTGGTATCTTGGCCTCATGTTTTATTAGGGATAAGGGTGGGGAAAAATTCTTGTACTAATGGGCCCTCATAGTACAAAATATTGAGTTACATGGAAGGGTCTTCACACATGGAGTGGATATCTTGGGCACTACTTACCACAATCTTTACAGGGTTTTGTGACTGGGGAATAAGAACCTCAGCCACCTGAAACTTGTTATGACTTGGGTTTATGAGAGGATGATCCCCTATCATAGGGGAATTAGGATAGTAGAACTAACAACAGTTAGATCTGCGAGAGGGGTTGACATGGCTCCACTCAGGGGTCTATGTCAGTTGATTTATACACTTACCATTGCAGATATGATTGTGTAGCCATATCAGGATATGGATGGTAGATGGGTTTAGGAGGCTACTTTGATAACATACAAATCTACAGTTCAGTTAATTTACCAAGCTAGCTGAGTAGAGACTCATCCAGTCCTCATGGTACCTCAGAATTTTAGGCTACCCTATGTAGATGCACTCCCATAAGTGCCTACATTATATAGATGCATTTGAGAGTTGAGAGCTAGCCGGAGGGGAAAGTTAGAGTAGAAAATTGTTACCTTAGGGATTCTCATTGGTACACCATAGGCTACACCAGATAATGGTTTTGAGGAAACAATTAAGCCAAGACTGATACTTCAAATTGAGGCATGCCCATCACACATCAGACAGGAGGAGGAGGATGAGACTAATTCGGGCTCAGAGGAGGAGAGTGACCCATAGTGGGAGGCCACAGGAGAAGCCTCCACCATTCCTAGAGCTAAGGCAAACACAGAGGTAGAGAAATTACATTCAGAGGATCCTTTGTCCATCCATTAAAATCAGAGGGAGAGGATGATGATTCAGTCCATCCATAGCTGATGGGTGAGGAGGAGATTAGAGCAGAGGAGGTACCTGCACTAGCTCCTATGCCAACACCACATGTTGACCTAAACTAGATGCTTGGAGATTTGAGAAAATAAATTACTCTTTTCCCAATTTTACTTTCTAGATTATACTATTAGGAAACTATTCTACAATCTTTTTATTTCTTTTTTTTTTAATTTTTTCTAACTTGCCATTGTTTACTTGTACTTTACAGCTACTGTGGATAGATGAAAATACCTCATTTGATGGATTATCCTTGACACATTTGGGATTCCCATGAGGATGAAATGGGAGAAACTTCTTATAGACACATGACATCCAATGATAGCTGGATGCCACACAGATGTGTTCACATCAACATGATATGCAACAGAGACCGTGAATCATATGAAGACAAAAATTTCTACGTATGAGGAGATTGAGAGGAGAGAACAACGAGATCATACATGTAGCAGAGATACTACTACTGGTAGATTATCTACCTCGATGCATGGTTATCATCACAGACATTCTCATATATCTACACATGGAGGTTCTCATGTTGCACCATGTTATTCTCGTCATAAGAGACGCAACTGGACCCCTCACGCTACACCTTCATAGGGATCTTGACAAGAGGGATAGACCATGGATTTTTATTGATTTTAGACAATTTTTGTGTATACATCAATATTTTGTATTTTTGAGTCATAGATGTGTGTTTTGACCACACTTGTTCTAGTGTGACGACATTGTACACAAAAACTTGACATTATACACACACACACACACACACACACACACACACACACACACACACACACACACACACACACACACACACATATACACACACACACACACACACACACACACACACACACACACACACACACACACACACACACACACACACACACACACACATTTTTTTTGGTTTAGCATTCTTTGTAAGAGTTGACTTGGTCATGGTTTATCTCATATGTGTACTCTTAGATGGTTATAAATTTTAATGATTTTTTATGTTTTATAGATGCATGATATGGATGATGATGATGCAATGTGATAGAAAAAATGATTTTTTATACGATTATGCATATGATAACAAATTGTAGTTTAAATACTTTAATTTTCAAGTAATATTTTAGCATTTTTGTTTTATTGGAAAAATGTGATGAATGTGGTATGATAAGAAGATGAGCTCACTCAATTCTTAACTCCACACAACTAGTAAGATCCAAGGGCTCATCACCAAGAACCAATAAGGATGTGAGTTTCATGATTTGAAGAATGAATATGATGATGAGGAAACAAGATTTTGAGAAATATCCAATTAAAAACCTACAAATAAATCCTAAGAAAGGTCAATGAACAAGTTTAGAATGAAGTTTACTTGTAATTTCGACTAGACTTAGATCTAGAGATGGCCTTTAGATTGACAAAATATGGTTTTTAGGATTGAATCTCTTGTAATATACACATATAGCTCATTTTCTTGGGTTTTTTAGATTTCAAAGAACTTTTTTTATTTCTTAAATTTATTTTTAAATTTTTGATTTATTGGTCTTTCCCCATGCTACTAGTAAGAAGCATGTAGTCATCACTGAAGGCAAGACATAGACGAGTAAGGGAAATTCCCTCCTTTCCCAACCTCATGCTACTAGTAGGGAGCATGTGCTCATCACCAAATACTGGTAGGGAACATAAGTGTAGTTTTATTCGTAAATGAAAGATATTTTGTTTATTGTTTTTTTAATCTTTAGACTTTGGATTGTAATTTTGGGAGGGAATGTTTTCCCCTAGCCTCAAGCCCACACAACTAGTAAGATGTGAGGGCTCACCACTAAATGTTGAGATAGGTAAACAAAGGCTCTAGGTAAAATGTTTAGATTGAATATTTCGTAACATATATTTTTAGGGAGAGATGTGACATAAAGAAGCATATAGAGGAAACTATGGGAAAAGAAACAGGAACTTGAAGAGACCATGCATAAAAATAAGTATGCAAGATCTCATATGATCAATGTCAAAATTTCATCTTAAGAACTGAAATGATGAAGAAATTAGATAATATGGAGATGATAAAATGGATACTTGAAGAGATATGATCGAATGTTTTTGCCAATTTTTGAAAGTCTTAAAAATTTCTTATAAAGTAAGTTTCCAGTTTACAATTTCACAGGATGATAATGGAAATAAAAAATAATATGGATGCAATAATTTATAGTATGGAAATGTGAATGAATATGCATAGAAGTGTTTAAGGTGAAGTGAATTAACAAATTCACTAAATTATTCATTCTAAGGTACCCAGATGGTACACACCATTCTTATAGTCTTCTATTACTTGGTATGGGTTTAACCACTTTGGTCTAAATTTCCTTCCTTCACCAACATTTTTATCGATCCAGGTGTCAAGTCTCAACACTAGGTTTCTTACCCAAATTTCATGTTCATACACTTTCTATTTATACTGAAGACACATCTTGTCAACATAGAATCAATGATGTTTTTCAACTCTAAGATGTCTTTCATCTAGTACTTCTAAATTCACCAATCACATTTCTCGGTATGCATATTTGTCAAGAATGCCTTATAGAGACACATGAATACTAGGTAATTCCACCTTAAGTGGAAAGAACACTTTGGCACTGAAAACTAAAGAAAAAGGGGTTTCCCCCATGGGTGTTAGTACCAAGGTTTTATAAGCCTACAAAGATATAAACAACTTTAAATCCCAATATTTATTTTTCTCCTTAACTATCTTAAGGAGGATGAACTTTAAAGTCTTATTCATATCATCAACCATTATGTTGGCCTGAGGGTAGTACAAAGAGGTTGTGTGGTGAGATATCTTAAACTACGCACACATCTCACACACCTCTTTGTTTTTGAAAAGTGTATCATTATCTGAGATAATGACCTATGGGAAATCATATCAGAAAATGATTTAGTTTAAGATGAATTTAACAATAACTGATTTGGGTACAGTGGTTAGAGGCATGGCCTCAACCCATTTCATGAAATACTCTATGGCCATAATAATGAAGTTGTGGCCATCTGAAGACAAGGGAGAGAATTTCCCTATCAAATCAAAACCCTAAGTAGAGAAGGGCCAAGGTGTAACTATCGGCTGTAGAGCCTATGCTAGGATATGTATGGCATGTGAAAATCCTTGACACTTTTGACACCTATGAATGCATTCCATAACATCACGCTCCAACGTGGGCCAAAAGTATCCCATTCAGTGAATTTTATGAGTAGTTGAATGCCCTACAAAGTTAAAACCATAGATTCCATTGTGGGCTTCAAATAAAACTTTTTCCTCTTCTTGTTTGTCAATTTATCTTAACAACATGCCATCAAAAGATTTGTGATAGAGAAATTCCTCTACAATTACATATTTTGTGGCTATAATACATAGTTATCGCCTCTATTGTAAACTATATCCTTTGGGATATGCTTGATCTACTATGTGATTTATGATGTCTGTATACTATGAACAAGAGGTGATGGAAGGCCTTTCCTCTATATAAAACACACATTCATTGACAAAATATAGATCAACTATCTGTCCAGAATCTATAGGGTTATCCTCTAACCAATTTGTGATAATTTGTCCCTTAACAAAAATTTTATTGATGAAGGTGAGTTCAAATTCACCCATTAACGTGATGAATCTATCAGCCTTATTAGATAATGTTGCTTGAGTAATTAATGTCTGCAACTTCTATGCTTTAACATTTACTCACATTTCTTGGTTAAACATGTAGTGCCTTAACCTATTACTTGTAAAGATGATGGCAAAACACTCTTCCACTTGAGTATACATTTTTTTGTAGTCAAGGAGAGTGTTACTAATGAAGTAGATGGCCCTTTCGTGACCATCATCATCCTCTTGTGATAACATGCATGCTATCAAGACATGAGTGGCTTGAGAATACAATATCAGAGGGTGATCAACCTTGGGTGGCATGAGAATAGGTGGAGACATGAGAAAACACTTGATCAACTCAAACACGTTGTGATATTCATCTATCTTCTCCTTAGAAAAATATTTCATTAGCAAGTAATTAATAGGGTGAATGACATATGTCAAATCAAGAACAAATCTATGAATTGCCCTAAGTTTTCCTAAGAAATATCTAATGCTTGAATCATCCATTGGTGGGGTTGTCTCTAAGATTTCTCAAATCTTCACAGTGATTAACTAAAATTAACTAAAACTAATATAGTATAAGATAGTTAATCTAATCTAGAAGGACATATAACGTAGTAAGTAAATGTAGTAAAACAATATGTAGATGAGATAAGTAAATAAACTAATAAAAATAAAAAACCCTAATGTGCAAGAAGGGAAAAGAAAGAACTTAGTTAATAATGGATGACTCTCAGACTATGTCGTAGTGATGCACATAAAATCAGAAAGTAGGAATGACTATGCAGAAGTGCTAAAAAGGATAGATATGGGTTATGTGTCTAGGATGGGGTACCTGGAAGAGGACTGGGGTGCCCACAGGATATCTAGTAAGGAATCTTGGTGCCCTAGTTTGGAAAAAGTGTCTGTAACTGGTGCTCATAGGGTTGGAAGTTTATCTGAAACTCAACCTTCCTGTCACATTAATTTTTCTTTACAATGCCAAATGCTCCAAATATTCCAAGAGGAACTAATGACCTGAAAAATACCAAAATGAAGTATCACAAACCTAAAAAAGGAAAGATGTAGAATGAATGGGTTGTATTGACCTCATCTACCACAACAGTGGGCTTACTAACTGAGTGTTGCACTACATTTAAGACCCATATGTAGTTCTGGTGTGTGTGTGTGTGTGTGTGTGTGTGTGTGTGTGTGTGTGTGTGTGTGTGTGTGTGTGTGTGTGTGTGTGTGTGTGTGTGTGTGTGCGCACGCGCGCGCGCGTGCATGTCATGCCCTAGGTGCTCTTGTGCTAGTCACACTTTATGAAGTAGGGAGTAATAGAAAATGTAGTAGAATGTGTGCATGGAATAAAATAAAATCCCCCCGTATGAAGTGTGATGCAGATGTCCTAGTTTTCTCTTTGATGATGGAGCTATGTGGATGTTAATGCAATAGATGGATGCAACTTTACATGGAGTGATAGTAGTGTTTAATGCTAGGTCCCTCATTATGGTCTCATAACTTTATATTTATAGGGTTCTCTTTCTCTAATTTCATAATTAACCTAGAAAAGGCCAACCCCAAGAAATATAAATATGAAAAATGGCTAGAAGAGGCATAAAAAGTGGAAGGAAAGTGCTAGAAGGATCAAGACGCCCATGGGCACCCTAGTACGAAATCTGGGTGCCCCAGCCGAGGCTAAAATTATGTCAGATGTCTGAAAATGGCTAGGCATATGGGTGCAATAGGTCACAAATTATGAAATAAAATAAAAAAGATAACAAAATTATGGGGGTTAATTAGTACTTTCTTTACTCAAGAACCTTCTAAATAGTAGTATGAGATTGGGATAAATAAAATGTCTAAAGTGCATGATTTTGTGACTATATTTTACCCCCACTTTATGTTGGTGAGATAAAACCTCTGTAACATAAATTAAATAGATATGCCTACCTTATGTCCATGAAGAGTGTAGTAAAAGTGTTCCGAAGGACTAGAAAAAAGCATGGAATTATAAAAAGATGGAGGAGCACAAAAACTATAGATGAAAAATCTGCAAAGAAAAAGTGATGAGAGTGAACCCAGGGTGAAACATGTGTGTGTAACTTCCACATAATGTAGTGTACCTTCATGAAAGTGTGATTTTTTTTCTATAGTGTGCCACCACATAGTTTATTTGTCATCGTCGTTGTTGTTTCCCCCATTTGACTGCTTGTTTCTCATTCAACTGGACCTGCAAGGAGAAAACACTCAAGTAGTCAAATATGTATGTATATAAATATAAAAATGTTATGTAAAAGACACATCTGTATGTAAATGTAAAGTACACAAATGTAAATGTAAATATAAATGGAACATGTGCCCCTGATCCATGTTGAGAAAGAGTGTAGAAGGATATCCTTTACTACGAGTTTTTGGGTGATCTCGTGCCACCTTGGCTGAAGAAGTGTAGGGAGGAAAGGCTCTGTGTCCTACAAGATCTAATCACTTCTGCTGAAATGTGTGTGGGGATATCTTTGTACTGTCCTAGATTTTTGGGTGATCTGAAACTAGTGGTAGACTAAGTATTAAGATAAAATATGATGTATCCTCCAACCGTTAACTTCTCCACCAAATGCTAAGGACACCATGTGCTTTAAAATATGATATGTATGGGGTTCATATATTGGTCTGAACCCACTTTTTGTATGTAACTCACAATTCCTAGGATAAAAAGTGCACTGAACTGAACTAGTGTAAATAAGTTGTGTTAGTAGAAACCCCTAAATGATTCCCCCTCTTTGGGAGTGCATGAGACATTGCTGATAGGAGACATGCAGCCCCAAAATAGCGCCAACCACATGTACACTATAACGATGAAAATTTCTTGGTAGAAACCAAGGAAATCACAAACAAGAAGGCTAGCCAAAGACAAGTGTAAACACACATGCATGTAGAAAACAATGTATAAGCTACACAAACAATGTAATGTAAACACATAAGAATACAAGTATGCTACACAAAGTGGGTTGCAAATATGGGACATCACTCATGATGTCGCAAGATACACAAGACCATAATTTCCGTAAACAACATACAAGCATTCACATAAAACATAGGGAAATTCCCGCAAACGATAACAAACAAAAGAAATCAATGATAGAAAATGTAACAAACAAGTATAGAAACCAATATCCATGCACAACAAATTCTACACATAAAGCACCCATTAACATGTTAGCATGATAGCTAGTATTACAAAATCATGTAGAAGCAAGTAATGTAAAGTGCTAAGTACAAAATGAAACAATAACACCTGGAAGATATGAATGTGTGGGTGCCCCCAATGACCATTGTAGAAAGGGTAGAAGGTGAGCATCTATGCCAAATGTAAAAGAATTGTATCTGAGATCACAACTATAAAAATACATGAACATGCATGTGTGTATGATATAGATAAATGAAATACAAGTAATCAAACTAGCACGTGTAATAAAGTGACCATGAACAAGAAAAATTAAACATGAATATAAGTATCCATAGTATGCAGTATATTGTGGATGGATGGAATGGAATGCAATATGGAGTGATAGGATCTGTGTGCCCCTCGAGTGGATGGAAATGTCTGCCATGACGTTCATGTTGTTTTCCCCCTCAATAGTAAAGAATGAACCGTAAACGAGAGTGCACCATCCACAAATGGTCGACTAGTGTGTATCGTGTCGAGTGCGCTGCGAGGAAATGTGTATACACGTAGTGGTGATGATATGCAACATGTAGAATATATGTGCATGGACCTGATAGCCTAAGTGTATACCAAAATGAGATGAAATGTGGAGTGATGATTTATCCCTACGCATATATCACTATAAGATGTAAGGAGGGTGTGGTGATGTAACCTAAGGTTTATACCACTATAAGATCATAGAATACGTGACGATTTAGCCTAAAGCATATGTTACTAAGCTAGTAATGTCACATGATGAAAGGTGGAATAGTGAATGTGTGGTGAGTGTAGGGTCCATTTGATTTGTAAACCATTGGAAATTGAGTATGGACCGAGGACCTAAAGTGTTTCATAAGGTAATGAGTGTAGCGTGTACATGATAATGTAGTATACGTAAAGATAAAAGATGACCATGTGATGAGTAGAATATGTAAGGATGTAATGTGTAGATATGCTATGTGAAAAATGCAAATGCAATATGTGTGTAAAGTATAATGTAGAAAGTGACCTGTAATGTATGTAGAAAAATATGAATGTAATGCTAGATTCCTATATGATGAATACTAGTAGAATATGTATGAAAATATGTGGCACAGTATGTATGGGATGTATATGTATGCAACTATCATGATTTATGTAGTGAAGAAATGTAAATGACCAAATGTGGTAGAATATATAACACGTAATGTGTGATGAAGTGTAATGTGTAATGCCTATGGTGTAGTGTGTGGGGTTCAGTGTAGTAGTAATACCTCAACAGTCAAGTGTGAACCGAAGCACAAGAGTGTGTCATTGGGTAATGACACTACTAAAAGATGTGATGAATATGGCTATGTGAGGATATTAAGGTATGATAATGGAAAGATGAAAGATGCACCTATGCCAATATGATAAGGGGGATTGTGTGAGTTCTATGCCCCCCAAGTGTATGATAATGTGTGTACTATGTGATAAATGATGTATGAGGATAATGAAGAGTTATATATTTCATTTAATTGATGATGTGTAAGGAACATTAAAATATGATAGATGTGTGTATGTATATGTGGTAATGTAATAGGTAAGTATGGTAATGTAAGATGAAACAAGGTTCTTTATTATAATGGACCCATCAACAGTCATATAAGAACCATAAGAGTATGAGTGTTTCATAAGGAGGGTAGGGTGACAAGAGTCACCTACCAAAGAAAAAGTTTGTGTTTAGCAGTGGAAGCATGGTAAAAAAAAGTAACAATAGGATCATGCAATTGCAGTGGAATTTACAATGTGTTATGACCACTAGTAGGAGGATTAGTTTCTTTGACGAACATTATTGGTTGGATCTTAGACTTGAGAGGAGACTTTGTTGCATTAATTCTCAAGGGAGACTGATTAGGTTAACTTAGTAATGCAGTTGATGACTTAATAGGAGTGGTTTGTGAACTAATTTTGATAGGGGTTGACTTTGTTAACTTAGGGATATCGTAGGTGATTTCTTAGATGGATCATGAATAATCGAAGGAGTAGCCTTAGGAGCCCATGTGGGTGTAACCTTTTTAATAGGATGTTGTGCATTAAATGGAATAATACCTTGAAATTGAAGACTTTGGATTATGCGATGAAAAGTATGGAAATAATTGTCATTATGTCCATTGATTTGATGATAATTGCAGTATGGATGAGCTTGATATTTTTTTAATTGATAAGGAGAATAATGTTGTATATTTGGTAGATTGATTAACTTATGATTAAGGAGGTGAGGAAAAATGTCATGTGGCATAGTATTGTGCTTAAACATGATAGGCTCAGGAAATGGCATGTCTTGAGGTTTAACTAGATGACATGTAGTGGTCATATATTGCATATGAGATGTAGAAGGAGCACAAACCTGTGATTGAGAAGCATCCTTAAGCTGTAGAATTTCAAATCTAAGGGATGTAATGGTTGATTCCATAGCCTTAAGTTTGTCTTGAAATAAATCATGTAGAGATTGAATTGAATTCAATATGGGTTGAGTAGATGGAGGATCACTAGGATCAACGTCATCAGATAAACGATGGAATATAGGACTTATTTTGTGTGTCAACATATTGTCATACATATACATGCAGTCTAGCTATTTTTTCAAAACAACCTGGTAAATAGGATATCTCTTAAGTAAAGTAGATAAAGAGACTCGAGAAACTTTGGTAGCCATGATAGATGAAAAATGAGGATCCTAAGCGTGAAAGCATCGGGTTCGCCAAAATGATTAACTAAAATTAATGTAGTAAAAAGAAAGTTAATCTAATCTAGGAGGACATATAACGCAGTAAGTAAATGCACTAAAAAAAATTGTAGATGAGATAAGTAAATACACTAATGAAAATAAAAAACCCTAATGTGAAAGAAGGGGAAGGTAAGAACTCAGTTGATAATGGATGACTGTCGAACTGTGTCATAGTGATGGAAAAAAATTAAAAAGTAAGAACAACTATGCATGAGTTACGAAAAGGATAGATATAGACTATGTGTCTGGACTGGGGCAACTGGAATAGGACTGGGGTGCCCACAAGTTCTCTGGAAAGGAATTTGGTTGCCATGGTCTAGGAAATTTATTCAAAATTGGTGCTCATAGGGTCATAAGTTCATCTGAAACTCTTCCTATCTATCGCATTAATTTTTTGGTATTGCACCAAATGCTCCAAATATTCCAAGAGGAAGTAATGACATGTAAAATATAAAAAGGAATCATCAAAACCCTAAAAAAAGTAGGATGATCAGGTCAGATTGACCTTAGCTTCCACAATAGTGGGCTTACTAACTAAGTGTTGCACTACATTTCAGACCCAGATGTAGTTTTGATGTGTGTGTGCATGTCGTTCCCTAGGTGATCTTGTTCTAGTCACACTTTTTGAAGTAGAGAGTAATAGATAAATGTAGTAGAATGTGTGCATGGAGTAAAATGGAATCCCCCTATGAAGTGTGATGTAGATGTCCTAGCTTGTGTGTAAGGGCCTTGAAAACCAAGGTTCAATTTTTTTTCATTACTCCCAATAATCCCATTGCTTAATTGATATGTTGATTTCACACATAATCAAATCATACAATTATACAAACAAATCATATGTGCTAAACACATCAATAAAAATAAACTTTGAGTTCAAAGGATATTTCATTATTTTTAATATCTCAGTATAAGCTTATAAGGTTACATGCAATGGCAAAGAGCCTCATAAGCTTATATAATATACTCATTATTTCAGCAGCACATCTAGTACAATTTATTCCATAACTGAAATATAACAGTAACCAAGCAAGATCTGAAATTAACTTGAATCCCTTCAAATTCTTTCCTTTCCCTTATCTATAGAATGGCCTGTATTTTCCACAAAGGGTTAGCTCAAACTGAATTGGAAAGGATTTCCATTTTCATATATGTAGTATTATACAAATGAAAACGTATTCAGAAATATACAATCATGCATCAACATACTAATTCATTCGTTATTATAATAATGATTTCAAAAATAATGTATACGTGTATGAACTATCCAAGTTCAGAATATATTTCAAGAGTGGTTTCTTTAACCGTCTTACATGAAAATGCATAAAACTTACCTCACGTAAGGCTGATTACATAATGCATTTCATAATATTATTTTATTCTAAATCAAATCAGCCTACCAACTGTTTGAAGAAATGTCACATATAGGCTCCATATAAAAAGGAGAAGGCATGATAAGCAATTGTTAAAGCATCAACATGAACTTCACTTTACAATTCTTACAATGAACATTCTGCCAAATCAGATCAGCAATATAACATAATTTCCAAGAGGAACAAAAGATCCTTTATACCTAAGAATGCATGCCAAACATATAACAAAATGTCATATAATGAATTCACATATATTCCAAGGAATGCATACCAATTGTATGACAAAATTTCATATCATGAACTTCACTTCGCAAGCTCAAAATGAATACTATGCCAAATCAGATCAGCAACATAATGCATTTTCAACAGGCACAAAAAATCCTTTTTACTCAAAGGATACATGTGAACTGTATGACAAAATGTCATAATATAACCTTCCAATATAATCCAAGAATGCATTTCAGTAGCATGACAAAGTGTCATAAAATAATTTCACATAAATTCCAATGAATCCAATCTAGCAGCATGATAAAATACCATAAAATAACTTCACATAAATTCAAACGAATTTGTTTTAGTAGCATAATAAAATGCCATAAAGATATTCACTTCAATTCCAATGAATTAATTTTAGCAGCATGATAAAATTCCATAATCCATACTCATGTATTTATGCCAATAAAAGATTGCATATCAACTATTTGATGTAATGTCACAACACCTCATTCTTTAAATATTCTAGCCAAATGATATCACACTAACCGTTTGACAAAATTTCATAGCACAACATTCTTTTAAAATGCTATGCAAATGATTGCACACGAACCATTTGATGAAATGCATCGTACTAGTAGCAAAAATTGCAGCAAAGAAAATAGCAATCAACAACAAATCTGGAGCATAGAAATCACCCCGAAGCACTGTGCTTTGATAGCTAATGTTGTAGAAAAATAACACCTCAAATAATAACTACACATAGCAAGGAATTAACCCAAAACTTGGTGTTATAACAGCCGATGCTGCAACAATAAATGTAACAATAATTTAATTAAAAAAATAGCACTTCTAGTAGTTGTTACCACACCAATAAATCCTTAAATAACACAACTTTTCTAGTGTAACACAACTTATAATAGCTGTAGTAGAATAAAAAATCAACCAACAAAAACAACATTCCAACATTTAAAAATGCATCTTGGATATCAGTCCAAAACCCACAGTGAAAATATCCAGAAATCTTCTCTCAACACCCAAAGAATAACCTCATTGATTTCATTTATCGAGTAAGGATTTAAAAACAAAATCTCTGGCTCTCATACTTGAGAGATCTGAAATATATAGTGCCCATATTAAAATAAACACATTTTCCAAATACCCATAAAGGATTGATTCAAAAATATTAAAACCCACAATAGATAATCCATATTTCTCATTACCCAGAAGAGGAATAAATTGAATATGCATTTATTTGTAAAATAGTACATAGAAAAAAATAAGAAACCCTTGCTTGAAAGATTCAAGATGAAGATGACCAAAAAAAACCTCTGTGTTTTTCCTCTTTCCTTCTCTATTTTCTTCCTCCAGCTTCCTAGCTCCACACCGTACAAAATAAAACTCCAAAACCTTATTTATTTTTCTAGAAAATTTCTCCCCAACATTGCTGCAATAAAGAATGGCAAGATCCCAAATTACAAGTCCAAAATCAGCTCCAGATGGTCGTAAAACTTCCATGAAATCCTCTAGATTTGTTTTTGACATGGTCTCCCCTCTATCTCCTCCTCTCTTCAAGCCATGCTAAATGGTAAATATCAAAACCTAACTCTCCTTTATTTCATGGATTCCAAAATCCATTTAAATATAATTAAACTTCAAAATGCCTCCACTTAGCTTTAGGCTGAAGTTAATTGTTTTATTTATTTATTTTATATAAAACTATGTGCCACATTCCACAAGGAATAATTAACACATAAGATAATGCCAAGATAATTCAAAATTAGAATTCCACAAAATATCATTCCAATTAAGCATTATTAAAAATATTGAGTTCTAAAAGTCAGGATGTTACATTTTTCCTTGAAGATGGAGCTATGTGGATGTCAATGCAATAGATGGATGCAACTATAGATGGAGTGATAGTAGTGTATGATGTGGTGTCCCTAATTATGGTTTCATAACTTTATATTTATAGGGTTATCTTTCTCTAATTTCATAATTAACCTCGAAAAGGATGACCCCAAGAAATATAAATATGAAAAACAGATAGAAGAGGCCTAAAAAGTGGTAGGAAAGTACAAGAAGGTTCAGGGCACCCATGGGAACCCCAGCCAAGGATAAAATCACATGGGATGTCTAAAAATGACTAGGCGTATGGGTGCAATAGGTCACAAATTACAAAATAAAATAAAAAATATGGTAAAAGGATGGGGGTTAATTAGTACTTTATTTACTCAAGAACCTTCTAAATAGTAGTATGAGACTGAGATAAATAAAATGTCTAAAGTGCATGATTATGTGACTACATGTGGGATCTACGTCAATGGCTCGAGAAAAAATGGTATATCCCAACAACTTACCACTAGTAACTCTAAAAAACACACTTCTCCAGATTTAGGGTTACACCACATTCAATTAAGTGTGAGAGAATAATACAAAGAAATTCAAGATGGTCACCCCATTTCTTAGCATTCTCCAAGAGGTCACCGACATATGTCTTCAAAATATTATGAATGAGATCATTGAAGATATAAATCGTTTCCTATTGATACGTAGATTCAACCTTCTTCATCCCAAATGATATGACAACATAACAAAAGGTTCCCCAAGGAGTAGTGAAATTAGTCTTGGTATGATCTTCCTCGGAGATCCTTATTTGGTTATATCCAAAAAATCCATCCATGAGGGAAAAAACTCATATCTAGATGTTACATCAACGATGATGTCAATAGAAGGCAACACAAAGTCATCCTTAGGGAAGGATTTATTGATGTCCCTAAAGTCAATGTAAATATGAATCTTCCTATTATTTTTATGGACTGGGTCAATGTTAGAAATCCACATAGAGTAGTAAACTGGCTTGATAAACTGTACTTGAAGAAGTTCATAACTTCCTCTTTGACCATCAAAACAACTTCAAGATTCATCAGTCACAAATTTTGTTTTATGGGCTTCACATCAGGTTGAAAGACTAAGTTATGAACACTACATTAGGAGAGACACCTGTAATTTCTTTGTAACTAAAAACGAAGGCTTTAAATTATTTTTTAAGCACTTTTGTATGTACTTCCACTTCTTTTGGTGACAACGAAGAACCAAGTTTAAATATTCTATGCTCCTCTTCCATTTCGATGCTAACGTCTATGGTTCCTTTGATCAAGGAAACGTTACCTTGTTCAAATTTAGGAGGGGCTGGAGGAAATTACAGCTCATCTTCCTCAACTTTATAGATCTCAAAGCTTTCTGATGAGGAAGGGATCATCGTCTTATCTACAAAATATGAAAAAGGATGAGGATTAATGGAAAATCCATTCTTATGATGTGCAAAATGAAGGTCAGTATATGCATGGAGTTATCCTAAGATGGCCTCATCATTATCCATAAAATCGAACATAACATGCTCATTATCAATCTCTACATATGCCAAAATTACATTGTTGGGCATCTTATGAACCAAGGGTTTAACTCAGACTGAAACAATGAACTTTGTTTCCTCTAAACCCTCGTTAGGAAAAAACTATGAAGAAGTACCCATCAAATCAACGAGTTAATTTTTTCCTCGAGGAATAACTTATATGGAGATAAAATCAAAATATTTACAAATTCCGTGCATGACGGACTTGTAATTTTTGAGGTGCTCAGTTCTATATTGTAAACTTTTGAGACTTGGTTTGTAATGAGTTATGAGTCTCCTAGGACTCTCACATTGTGCACATCCATCCACTTGGCTATAATAAGAACAAGAAGTAGAGCTTCATACTATACTCCATTATTTGTACATTCAAATTTTAACTTGAAGGTGAAAGGCACAACTCTTCCATATGAAGAAGTAAGAATCACCTCTTCCCCTTCACCAATGTGAAATTTCACTCCATCATAGTTAAGGGTCTAACAATTAGTGGGGAAGATAGACATTTCATCATTTTTTGAAATATCTTCCTGAATTTCTGAAACCTCAACCATGCACACCTCTCTAAAGTAGCATGCAAGGCGAGAGGCTATCCCAAGATCATGACCAATGCCCAAAGAATCAAAAGGGAGAATGATCAGTAGATCATTATCTAAGATTTTTAGAATATCCACTGTATATTTTGTTGAAATAACTACTAAAACGAATTTATTTTCATTAACATCCACACCTTCAATTGGTTTAGGTGGCTCTAGCTCCATTATTGAAACAAGGTTGATCATGGAAATGGGTCCCCATGAAGGGAGGGGGCTGTTATAGTAGTTTTATGGGATATCAAACTCTGAATGAACCCTAAGATTTTCCTTAAGGTTATCCAAGATGAATTTCAAAGGGTTTTGGATCACCTTGGGCCACAAATCCCTTCCCAAATGAAGGAATCATGGACTTCTTGGAACAAGTTAGAGGGAATTACCTTCATCCTATGAATCCAAGTTCATCCAAGAATCATATTATAGTTAGTTTCGTTATCTATAATATAAAATTTGGTCAAAAAAATATTGGGTCCAAGCATGACCATGAGAACTATAGTCCCGATGGAACTAGCATTAAGAATATCATAGCCTCTCAACGTGTTTCAGGTTAAGGAACAATTCATCTCCCCATAACCTAGATTTGTAACAACAAAAATGGGACAATGTTAACCACAACTCAATCATCAATCATGGCTCTCTTAACGTAATTTTTATAGATCCATACTTGTAAATAAAAATTAGGATCACCTCTCTATGCTAGCTTGGCATCAGTGGGCATCTTACTAATATAAAAAAAAAACCCAACATCTCTCTCATGCTATTCCAGAAGATATACATCAAATTCTATGTGGTTTATTTGGGCTTCTAGAGGAGGTTTCACATGCACTAAGTGAACAAGACCCAATGCTTCTAATAAATTAGACTGGTGCACTAAAGATTTATTTAACAAATCTAAGAAGGATATGTGAGAAAAGGTCTTGGTTATGTTCATAATCAAATCATAGGCCCCTATTGTATTAGGTACTACTAACATGGATTCTTTCACTAAGGGGTCAACAGGGAGAGGATGTGATGCGTAGTTATGGGTATGAGTAGTGTCATGGATTTCTGGCTCAGTTTCGAACTCAACTAGGCCAACAATCTTGGTTTGGTTCCATTGGTCCAAAGGGGGAGCTACTCATGAATCAGTGGACATAGGCTTCATGATAATTTTTATCTACGAGAGTCCCCTTGTTCGTTCCATGAGGGTTGAGTTTCTCATTTTCAGGGTGCTTTGAGAAGGGGTCTCTATAAATCCCAAGAGTAGTATTTTGCAAAGCAAAATGCCCCATGTGGGTATTCTACGTAGGTGTTGTGGGATAAGCTAGGAACATATTAATGAAGAGCTGCCTTTGGTATTATGGAAGACATCGTATGAACTTGTTAGTCCCTAAAATTTCAAGCAACGTGACCTATAACTCTATGGAAACCAGTAGTATAAGTTAGGATGATATTCTTGAGGTCTTTGGTTTTGATTTTTTAACGGCCCATAGTTCCTGATATTGTTTTGATTTTTATTGTTATAGTAGTTAAAATGCCTTTAAACCTAGTTTTGATATTGATTTGGGAATTAGTTTGGGTTAGGGATTTGGCCTTGAGTTTGAATTTTTTATGGGGGAAGATGACTGAAGTCAAATGTGTTAATGGAAGGAGTAAGGTTGTTACTCCTTTGATTATTTTCATTTTCATTATTATTATTTACATTATTTATGTTCACAACATTTTATTTCTTGGTTTGGTTAGTAACACCATCCATTGTAACACCTCGGTTTAGATTAATGAATTTAGGTCCTTGATTGTTGTTAGCACTATTATGATAATGAGGGTTGTTCTGAGAAGAAATGACCAAATTCCCATTTGGACCATAGGTATTACACCCGCTATCTATCACCGCTTGGTCAATACGAAGGACTCCCTATAAGACTTATTTGTAGCTCCTAAGGGGGAAATTTTATACTTCTTCCTTGGTTTCCTGATAAAGAGAATGAAGGAAAAAATCAAAAAGCCTCGTCTGATCCATGTTGGGAGCACTAGTGAAAGAATAGAGGACCCATCACCACCTTTGAATGAAGTGACTCGTTATGCTCTTGTTTTATATGCAAGAATTATTTAATTCCTATTCTCAATAGTTTGTTCATATCGAAATCCTTCATGAACTTGGACATGAGATTCTTTAAGGAGTGGATAGAGGCTTCCTAGATTTGGTAGTACCAGTCAAGAGAAATCCCCTCGAGATTCTTGGGAAATATCTTTACAACTACTGCATCCCAAGGGAGTAACTCTCTAATGGCAGTGGCATATGCCTTTATATGGGAATTTGGATCTCCCTCCCCTTAAACTTAGGGAGGTACGTTAATGGATGCAAGAGCATGAAACCTCGTATAGTGAAATCTAGAGGTCTTTTAAGTACTCAGAGTATGTTCCCACTCCATATGATTCAACCATTGATGATCCTTGAAGGGGAAGTGGAGGTGGAACTGGAGTTTGATACAACACAACATAGGCATTAGTTGGGGCATAAGGAACACCTTGTTGCTACATGTAAGGACCATGAAAATATTACATATCAATAGGAGAGGATTTAGAATACATGTGCATGTAGGGAGGAACTACAGTAGGGTATGGGCTTGTAGGTGCAAAACCATTTAATACTACATTTCCTTAAGGAATAACATTTGAGAATGCACTTCTAGATGACATGTGTTTTGGTTACATGTATAAAGGATGAGGACCCATCCCTAACATTCCCGAACATGTAATGAGGTCACCCAAGTTAGAAGCACCCAAGTAGGCCTAAGATGGTGGTTGTTGATAGGTACTTGAGGAAGGAACATATAATTTCTTTTGCATGTAGTGGGAAGTATTATTTGGGCCTACAAATTTTCTGGGCTATGCGGCTTGGGAAATCTCTAATTCCTTTATCCTACCCACCAATTACAAGATCACATCACAGGTGAAGGTGATGAATTTTTCTTAGGCTCATGCTGGGCCTTGTTGGGTTATAAAGGTACATGATACCCTGCTATAAATTGGAATTTTGTAGACCACCCCTCTTTAGGTGTGTTTTCTATCGTAGGAAGAGTGGTAGCATTGTTCTGAAGAAGATCATTAGTGTATCCTTGCATCTTATCCAAGGTTTCATCTATTATGTTAAAATGATCACATATTTGGGTGAATTGTACTTGAAGCTCATAATTCGATGGTAGATAATAGGATAAGGAATCCAATTGCATGCTAATCTAAGGTATGGATAAGACCCGTGGATAAAATGCTTGTTCTCCCGTGAATGTAATGTTATTTGAGTTGGAGAATTGTGGTTGTGTACTATGGTTAGATTGGTCTATCTCTTCAATCATAACTGTTGAAAAAGTGTTAAACCCTTGAGGAGGGGGTGTGAGGAGATAACATATTTTATGAGTAATTATCATCCCACCTTGACTACGAGGGTGAATGTTGCATACCTACTTGGTTGTAATAGGCTTCGAGACCTAAGATGGGCCTACCATATTCTTGAACTGACATATTCAGGGGGTGTATAAATAGCTATAGAATAATGGGAGAGGAGAAGAATGGATAAAAGAAATAAAAGAAAAAGGAAATGAAAATAAACTAGTCTTTCATGTCAGGTTCACTAATTTTTTACGCTTGAGAATTAACACTTGACTTCTAGATGCATGCAACCTCTTGAGGTCATGTTGAGACAACCGAAATGGAATGGATGGGATAGTAATAAGATGGGTAAATGGGAATGGATAGAAAATAGATGGAAGTGATAACAAGAAATCAAGGTAACCTAATGTTATCAACTAAAAAAATGGGTATTTACTCGTTGAGGGAAATAATAGCCCATCTCACTTGTTCAGGGGTGATGGTATGATCAAGAATGATCATCGTACAAGTCACAGTAAATTTTGGTAGAACTGAATAAGATCCTACTAGGTTGTGGAATGCAAGGAATTTTTCATTTGTTGTCTATGAATTCCTCTCCAAAGAGGGTCATTAATATGCGAAAGGGAAATGGGATAAGGAAAGTCTAGTCCCTACTAGGTTGGTTTTCCCAAAACTCCTCGATAGTCATCTACCTCATCGTTCAAATCAATCAGTTATATAATGGTGGTAGGTGGGACTAGGGTGGTCTAAAAGATAAGTTGTCTAATGCCTTGGTAAATATCAGTCAATCATGTATAAATGTTCAGTTGTGGAATGGTAGGATCACAAACTATTTGTCTTGGTTGATGTGGACCCTAAATGATCATGTGGGTACAAAGCAAGCAATTAAAGAAAGAAAAAAACACGCAAGAAACCAAGGGGGTATGAATTTAAGGAATGGTAGCCTAGGCACTATGGAAATGTGGGGGTTATCGTTCCGGTCTAATTAAATCTAGATTCCTATTTTAATTCAGCAATGCAAGAAAATTTAAACTAAATAAAAGTTGACTACTCTCCTTTAATTAAATTAAATTTGGGTGCAACTAATTAATTTAAACAACTACAAAACAAATTAATCTACTTAATTTTGTATTTTAAATGAAGATTTTGGATGCAAACAAATAAAAAAATATAGACTAATTCTAAACTATTTTTTTGTATTTTCTGGTTATTAGAAATAAATAAATAAAAGCTACAGACAAGAGGAAATTAATTCTAATTAAATAAAACTACTTCTAATCTTAAATAAAATAAAACAAACAGGGAATAGTCAGATGTGGCTATTCCTCTATTGTAAATTGATGAATCCTAATCTAATTTAAATAGACGTTCTTTCCAATTTGTAAATGTGGATGATTTATTTCTTCTAATGCCTCACCTTATAGTCATGGGGAGAAATGAAGCTTTTAATAAGAAATTTCTTTCCCTAAAACTTCCCCTGTAAGAACACTGAAATTCTATAAAATATTTTAATGTGAAGAAATGCAACAAAATACACATATGCAAAATCTTCCTCAAGCTTCTTTCCCTTACAAATCCACAAGGATAAGAAGGGAGGAAACTCTCAATGATAGCTTTTATCGTGTACATATTTACATCTAACTAATAACCAAAATAAAATCTACAAGTGTTATTAATTAAAGAAATGAAGAAGTATGTGCACAAGAGCTTCCTCAAAATCCTTTCCTAGATAAATCCATAGGAATAAGATGAGAAGGAATTATCAATAGAAGATACTTACAATGAATAGTTGCTAATTCTACCTTCTAAAATAAGTTATTGATTTTATAAAGAAATCTAAGTTCTACAGATAAAAGAAAGCTTTAAAGAATTCAAATTATACCCAACCTAAAAATGTAAAACTCTTACAATATCCATAGGTAGTTTTGATTTTCTTCATCCCCTCAACTTATTTTCTAGATATAAATCTAAATGGTCTAGGGAACTGTGCTGATTGGTATGTAGAAGAATTTGTGCAGATGCTGGAGTAGACTAGTTGCAGGATAGTTGGTCTCAAATGTAGGTAAGGAAGTAACAAGGAAAGGCTATGAGTTTCTTGTGTGCTTCTTAGAAATATTTTGGTAGAGTAACAGTGTAATCAAATTCAATGGAATCCAACCAATGCTTTAAGAAAAATCTTGGTTTTTATAAAAAATTGGAAGGGAAGAAGTCTAACACACTTGGTAATCAAGAAGTGGCAGGTAACTCAAGGGAGGGGAAGTCAAGTTAATATTCATAATAAGTTAGGAAGAATAGATTCATACACATGTAAAAATCCTAGAATCACAATAATTGGTTGAGAAATGTGTGAGAAAATAAATGAAGAACTTGCAACACGCGTATAAAATTGGAAGTGTTAACTCTAATATTTATGCACATGGAACCACCTATCTACATAGATTGGCAGTTACACAACTACCACACCAGTTGCATAACCGCCTCTCAAGGAAAACAAATACTTATGTAACCATCATGGAAGTTACACAACCACTACGACAGTTATGTAACATAAAGGCTAAAATAAGGAAAAGGGTGGAAAAAAAATTTTGTGAGAGAAAATGAGGCTAGGGAAATAAGAAGCAAAGAAGTCTAAGTCACTTAGGTAAGTAGAAAGTAAGGAAATGAGACATGTATTCATCATTTATTCTAGAAATGAAATTTATCATTATTGGGGACTATTACTATTCCAACAATGTAGAACCATGTAATTTTGGGTATGTATAGTCCTTCATGTTGAAAATTGAATGAACAGTAAAAGGTATGGTTTTCTACCTTATCATACGAGTCTTGAGCATACATTATCTATACAAAATAATTTGAAGATCATGCATTTTTGTCAAACTAAAGGAAATTTCCTTCATATTTATCATATGGTATTCCAAGTATGATTACATCAAACCCAAGCCAATTTTTTCATATCTGACTAGTCATCAAAACTTGAGTCATAGAAGGATTTAAAAGAAGATGAACATGTCTGCCACCAAGTATGTTGATGCTTCAAGTAGGATTCCTAGTCTTAAGAAAGGTGTAAGAACCATGCAAGATCTATACTAGCCCTCTAAAAGGAACTTACTAAAAAAGATATGCTCTGAATTTGTAGCGTGTTATATAAATATGTCTTATAGTCATGGTTTTGTAACACCTACTTAATCAATGATATAATTTAAGGGATTAAATACAACATCAATTAAAAATTCAATCCATATGATAACATAAAAAACATGTGCAGTTTTATGGGTCATTTAGATCTGCCCAATCCTCGATAGTTCACTCTTCATGAGTGCGTATACAAGTATACCATTGGTTACACTTTAAAATGTATTGATAATCAAATTTTGGTCCTAAGCATCTAGCTGAAATTTAGACAATTGACTTCCATTTGGCATTTCACACTTCATATAGGAACTTTGTGAATCTAACAGTGTAATCAACAACTTACACTACTTCAGCCAAAGTTTAAGATACATGCGTTTCATGCTCAATGTATTGACGATAAACTCATCATTAGAAACTGGTCCTCTCACCATATCACTTTCATTTAGCTACTAGGATTTTAATCAGTTAGTTAAGAATTTATCTTTAAAGGTTATGCACAAGGTACAAGACCTATCCAACATGCATGGAAGGGCACATCAGTGCCAACTTAGGTTTCCTAAGGAAAATAAAATGTTTACATAATGACTTGGATCATTTTGAAGTAATTTCCTTCGCCGTAGCCAACATAAGCTGGTGCAAAGGTGTTCTGAACTTTCAGGTTATAAAAATATTGTTCCCTTGCTAAGTGTAGTTATTAATTATGCTATAATATTCTTAAAGATAGGATCTTATTTAGGACAACACAACATTCCTATAGAAAGGAAATGTTCACATAATGACTCATGTAATTAAGTGATTATTGACTTCTCGTATACAACTGTGGTTATCTCAATTAAGATTAACTCTTAGGGAACATTACAACCACATTGTTTGTTGAATTACAATCTAATTGGTTTATAACTAATCCTATTTTCGTCACAACTATAGGTATGTTACAAAAACACATCTTTTAATTGTACTTATTAGTATCATAATATTTTACTATAACATTTACCATTTGTAATAGAATGTAAAATCATTGTTCTCTATATTATGATTTAAGTTAACTTATTGTTTTCCAAATAACTCTCCTAGTTATTTAGACAACTTACATACATATTATGGCTCAGAGATCTTCATTACAGTGGCACGCACCTTAGTTTTCTCCTTGGCACATTCAATTAATCATTGTTTGCTTACATGCCCTTGTGCGCTTTCCATGTTCCCCTTTCCATTTTCCTTTTCCTCTTTGTTCCACTCTTACCTTACAGGCATCTTCTTCGCATTTTCCTCCTTCCTAGTAGCTATTCATCCCCCCGCGCACCTTTCACTTACTTCAATCATCTAAGTCCCTATCCATCTCACGCGCCCCACACATTACCTTGTAATAGTTGCGCCTTGACCACACATTCTCCCCACATCAATTTTCCTCATTTCCTCCATGCGTGTTATGCATGTTGTCCTTCTACTTCCTTCACATGCCTCATTATTCTGCGCACATATATTTGCACCCTCCTCGATGCCATTATGTGCCACATCATTCTAATACACACTTGAGTGTGCCACATGCAACTAGTAAAAGCATGCCAATAGGGCATTGAATCCTTGCAACAAATAAATGAGTGACATGTGGAAAAAAAGATAAGAACATTTACATAGTTGGACATACTTTCAACCAATCCGTGTGTGCCACGTGTCTTGTGTGTGAAAATAACTCTAAAAAACTTCTGACATCCATATATTTTTCTACAGAGCTCCGATTGGTGTGCACCTAGTCTCAATCAATAGATGCTGACATAGGCTACAGTGCTAGACATTCAAATTCAAATTCTTCGTAGATCTAGTACGTGAGAAATAGGAAAATGTCTTTGTTGGAATTAATGAGTAGATATGATTGCTACAACCACCCTATTTGATCCGATCCTCCCTCTTTCCTTCTCCAACATGTCAAACAAACTTGGGGAAGTGCATTTGACAAATTTTAGGAGGATTTTAAGGCATTGAACGCTTCTTGTTGGTGGTTGCATATCAAATTTTTTCCTCCTTCCTCTCTTCCTCTTCCATGAATTCATCTATAAATGTAAGAGCTAGGCTCATTATTAATGTTGAAAATTTTGGATACTTACGAATTTGCTAAGGAGTTCATATTTTCTATATTTTAAGTCACAGACCTCTAGATCTGGCTCGTGCATATGGATATTAACCTTTTTCACTATTGTAATAGCTCTGCGCATTTTTGGAAGTAATGGAAGAATCATTTTGTTAATGTTCTCTATCCTAACGTGTTTATATTCCTTCTTCTTACATTTTCTTTTGCATTGTGTGTTTATTGTGTCATTCTACGTCCCTTGCATCCCCCCTTTTAGCTGTGTTCCATGAAACTGATATGGTAAATACATTTTAGTTGTGCTACACGTGCCTAGCCTTCTTTCACACCTTTCCCTTCATTTTCACTTAGAACAGATAATGTTCATCCCTCTTTTTCTGGTGCTATCACCTTTTAGTTTAGTTTCCTTCCATGTTATCCTTCTATCCTTTATTGATTGTCATTATTAGCTTAGCCTTCCCTTTCAGTAATAGGAGTAGCAGTAATAATAGAAATAGATAGAGAAATTGACCTTATCTGGATATTTGTCTCAAGCATGCAAGGTCCCACAACTTTGAGATGGTTCCATTTTTGTCTCAAATGACTCAATCCTTCCATATTTGAGTCATGGGTGAAAGTTTGATGACCAAAAGTTTCTGGCATGCTCAGTGGGACCATAAGTGAAAGCTTAAATTTCATATTTCTAAGTTCTGGTGTGTGAAATTAGTATTTCCATCCTTTGAAGGCTTATTTCAACACATCTGGTGATTCCCAACATTTCAAGAGCTCTTGTTTTGCAGTCCTGAGTGCCTTTTATGAGAAGAGTGCATACTAGACAAAGTGCTGCAACCAAAGGATCATTTGAATACCTCCATCTTTCACTGAGAAACACTTGCAACATATCTTCTGCACACACATCCCCATCTCCAGTGCACCATATGCACTCTACTCCTCCCCAATATAGACAAGCATGCCCTGCCATGGTGCTTCAACCTCCTCATCCTCCAAGGAACTTCACTAGCTTCACTGGTAGAAGCCCACTCAATCTCAATTCTCAGAATGATATGCCAACAACCGCACTCAAAAGTATTCCATACTTCACGGGAGAAAATCAAGTCACCTTTGTTGAACACATTCAAGATGTGGTCAATGTATGCTCTGTCTATCTGATTACACATGATGATGTTGTGATCAGGTTGCTTGTAACCTCTTTTAAGGGTAAATCACTTCAATGGTACCATGGCCTAAGACCTGCATCTATTGCTACTTGGGATGAACTTGGAATAACTCTTTATAATTACTTTAAAGATAAATAAAATCATTTATCACCGGTGGAACAACTAATGACAACAAATTGCATGCCCAATGAGAAGATGAATGATTTCAACATCAGATTCTAGAATACTTGGCCTCAAGTGGTAAGGCCTATAGCCCAATATGCTTTATTATACTATCTAATGGATTTGAATAGTGACATTTTAGTCATGATAAAATCTATGGGAGGAATAACCTTACCTGATGCATGCAACATCGCAATAAGGGCAGAAAAATGTATCATTTAGGATGGCAAGTTGGCACATAGGCATCATACGCCCTTGTTCCCAGAGATGTTTATAATGCCCCAACCTTCTATTGCTCTAGTTACAGTGCAGAGTGTGAAACTAGTTACATCTACATCCTACTCTCCTGCACAACAACAAGAAGATGATGAATTAAAGGCCTTGATTAGAAAATTATCCAATAAGGTCATATCATTGGAGAAATAATAGGTGCAAGCCTACAGAGGAAGTTCTAATCAGGCACAAGGTCAAAGAAATCAACCTTGGTGGAATTAGTATGGGAATCAAAGGTACAAACAAAACCAATAGAATGGTAGATGACATATTAATGTGCAATTTCCTTTGCAAGTTATTCCTCCTGCACAATCTTTTCAAGTGCCTAGCACGAGTCAGGAACTTGTCCTAATTTAGAATAACATTTCGCAAGAGTTTGAATGGCACTTTCCTTGCGAATAGCCTCATAGGCGATATTAATGTGCTAATGCTGGGTGTGTGCAAGCCTACATGATTCAAAACACTTACAACTATGATCCTTCAATGAGTGCAGTAGAAGTAGATAACCAAGAAAGGCCAGAAGCTCCCCTATAGGTAAATTTGATGTTCTTTAGGCACTGAGGACTTCTGTGAAATCAAACAAGCTACAAAGGATAAAAGCAGACCACGTGCCTAAGTCGCGGATAACACAAGATACAAGAAGAGAATGCTCAAATTTGGCGTGCAGGTCACAATCCTACCAACACAAGTAGAACCTAAAAAGAAAAAGGAAGTGGCTAAGATATCCAGTAGTAAAATCACTCACGCTCCCACACTCGAGGCTCAGTGCAAATCTCCTCTAGATGTTGCGTGCACCCCTCCTTTAGTAGGTCAAGCCTCTGCGCCAACTAACGTTCTTGCCTCTGTAGTCGAGAAACCAAGTAAGGATGTTGTTTTTCCTCAAATGTGCAAGTCAATGTGTTTTCCATTCAGCATTATGGACTGGATGAAAAATAAAAATATAAATGTTACAATGTGGGATGCCCTGACCATTCCATCCCAGTGCAACTTATTGCATGAATCTCTAGTGCATCTCCTACACACTGATCCAACTATTCACAAGCCATGCACTTCTATCAATATCTACCAAGAAGAGGATAAAAAAGTAAGTAAAGTTGTTAAAATCCCACCCTTCTATATGTCTTTGATCATAGGAAAACATATTTTCCATAATTATATGATTGACTCGGGTGCTAGTACTTATATCATACCTAAGAAGATTGTTGATGTATTAGGTCTTAAGTATAGCCCTCTAAAAAAAGTAGTCCTGCAACTCAATGGTTCAACTGTCACTACCCTAGGAATCATCAAGGATCTTGAGCTAACTCTCCATGCATGTCCAAGTCTTACAATAACTCAAGATGTGTCAATCATTGATCTACCCCCTCTGTTTGCCTTATGTTTTTCAAGAGGTTTTACTACTAAAGTGGGTGGTTACTTGTCTTCAGATTGGTCCCATATGTTACTCAAGACAAGGTATTATACCCAGTTTACCATACAAGATGAGCCAATATTTTCCTATCATGTAGAGTCATATGTCCCATCCCCTCTCCAAGCCAACTGTTTAATCCAAAAAGAACAAGATTCGGTTTCTAAAGAGAAACCTCTTCCACATACTATTCCTGATCTAGTACTCGATGAGTGGGTAGAGATGCACCATAAATTTTACCCATATGCTAAATAAATAAAAGCTTATGAAACTGAGCTTTACTGCATTCTTGAAGAAGAAGCTATGTTTCCATGCGTGCTCAGGAAAGGTTAAGAGAAACCTGGTCTATGGAAGTTATAATTTGATTGATCCAGAAGAATAAATGGCACAGGAGCAAGAGTCATTCTCATTTCTCCCAAGGATGAGAAATTCTTCTTCGCTCACAGGTTACAGTTTACGTGTTCTAACAATGTGGCAGAGTATGAGGCACTAGTGCATGGTCTACTTATTGCTAAAAATAAGAAGATTAAGGAACTACAAATATTTGGGGATACAAAATTGGTTATTCACCAAGTCACCAACAAGTTCCAGGAAAAGAATAATCTTCTCAAATATTATAAGCAGAGAGTTTGGGACCTCCTTGAGAGATTTGATGCTCTAAATTTGTAGGTGATGCCATGCTAAATGAATAGGGAAGATGATCAGATGGCCATGCTTGGTTTGCAGTTCTCTCATGCTGAGGAATTTATCAAAGGAAATACTCAACACATTAATATGGTGATTAGACCATCCATTATAGATAACAACACCACCTGGTAAGTGTTTGATAGTGATGCGCAAATCGTTCAATTCATCCAGAATGAAGATAAGTTCTCATCAAACATGCAAGCTAACTTGCATGATAGCTATGGTGACCAAGTGATTCAACTGAAGTCAAATAAGCTTCCTAAAGGGATAGTCACCTTAGAGTAAATGTTTAGCCCTGATGAAGAGTTCAAGGGTGAAGAAAGGTATATGTGCAAAATGTAAGAAGACTGCTCCCCAGTCACTATTACACACAAAAAAGAGTTGTTTCTCATTAAAAATTACGCACACGATATATAGTGATATATTTTTATGGGAGTATGAAGACCACAAAGGTGTTGATCCAAGTGTTTCTCAACACTCCATTGACCTTGATCCTAGTATCAAGCCCATTAGACAAAAGTAATGACCAATAAATCCAAAGATAGAGTCTCTCATGAGAAAGGAATTATACAAATTCATTGAGGTGAAGATTGTAACATATGAGGTTATAATCTATCCCTTATGTTTTGATTGATGTAATTATCTTTAAGAATAATCTTAATGACATTCTGTTAAAATGTATCAATGGTGCACAGACTGAAAAAGTGTTAGCATAATTTCACGATGGATTCTCTAGTGGAAACTTATCTACCAAGACTACAACAATGAAGATCATAATGGTAGGTATCTTTTGGACTACTCTATTTGCAGATGCACACATGTGGGTCACAAAGTGAAAGGAATACACCTTCTTTGTAGGAAAGAAGAGATTTGTAATGCTTCCCCTCTGACCAATCCAAGAGGATCAACCTTTTACGCAATGGGGTCTCGACTTCATAGGCATGATCAATCCACCTTCAAGTGCTGGATACAAATGGGTGTTAAAAACTACAAAATAATTTACCAAATGGATAGAAGCTGTCACACTCAAGGAATCAACCAAGTCATTCATCCTTGAATTTCTCCAAGGTATAGTCATAAGTTTTGGCATTCCTCAAACCATTATCTCTGATAAAGTAAAATCCTTCCTTTTCACTAAAATCACTGATTGGGCTCTAAATCTGGGCATCTATATGAAGAATTCTTCCAACTATTACCCCTAAGAAAATGGTCTAGCAGAGTCAACAAACAAGAACCTGATAAGGATCATGAAGCACACAATGAACATCAGTCAAAGACAGTGGCATACAAAGGTATCACATATGCTTTGGGTAGATAGAATCACAATTAAAAGGGAAATATGGGATTTGAATTACAAGATTTTATATGGCAAGGAGGCTACCCTTCCTTTGACACTGGAGTTGAACTCATTGGTGCTTACCTAGTAGCTAGAGCTTGAAGATGCAGACCAGAGAGAAATCATAATGGTAGAGATAGTTAGTATTGAAGATTCAAGGAACTCTACCATGATCAGGCTAGAAAAACATCAACAAACAACAAATAAATGGTTTGACAGAAGGTCCAGGCCTAAATATTTCAAAGTTGGGGACTTGGTCTTGAAATAGAATACTAATAGAGCTAAACCAGGGTGCTATTCAAAGTTTGATGCACTTTGGAGTGGACCATACATCATCAGTTTATGCAAGGAGGCTAACTCTTTTGAGTAACTCATCTTGATGGAAGTGCACTACAAATCCTAGTAAATGAGATCTATCTCAAACCTTTCCATTAAGTTTTCTGCATCCTCTTGTAAATATTAGAGTAGTTTAAATTCCTCCAAGTGTGTTATGCACACTTTGTTTATTTATGCATAGTTCTTTCTTCTTGTGTTATTCCCGCATGTTCTCTTCTTTTGCTTCTAGAGTTCCGGTCTTCTTTCATTAGTTTTTAGGACCCGAAGTAGAGTCATTAAATGATCCTTCAAGTGATTTCAGGAATAGTTCTTTAAAGCTAAAAAACCATAATTTCATGATTACATAATAGAATCCATGCCCAATGAATTATCTAGGTTACTGATCTCCTTCATCTAGCAAGAAGATGGCCCCAGAAGTTTCCAAAACTGTTATCCAAATAACTCTCCTAGTTTTTTGGACAACTTACATACATATTATGGCTCAGAGATCTTCATTACAGTAACACAAACCTCAGTTGTCTCCTTGGAACATTCACTTGGTCATTGTTTCCTCATACACCCTTGTGCATTTCCCCTGTTCACCTTTCCATTTTACTTTTCCTCTTTCTTCCACTCTTACCTTACACACATATTCTACACATTTTCCTCCTTCTTAGTAGCTATTCATCCTACACGCACCCCTTGCACTTACTTCAATCAGTTAAGTCCTTGTCCCTCTCGCATGGCTAGTACATTACATTGTAATAGTTTCACCTTGACCATACATTCTCCGCTCATTAGTTTGCCTCATTTACTCCACTCGCGTTGTGCGTGACCTCCTTCTGCTTCCTTCTCATGCCTCATTCTTCCATGCGCATATCTTTGCACCCTCCTTTGCATCATTATGTGCCACATCATTCTCTAAAATGCTTGAGTGTGCCACACGTAACTAGTCAATGTGTGCCAATAGGGTGCCAAATCCTTGCAACAAATCAATGAGTGACATGTGGAAGAGACAACAAGAACATTTTCACAGTTGTCCATCCTTTTAGCCAATCTATGTGAGCCACGTGTCTTACATGCATAGATGAATCTACAAAAATTCTGATAACCATATTTTTTGCTACAGAGCTCTGATCGGCATGTGCTTAGTCTCAATTGATAGCTACTTACATAGGCTACAGTTATAGACATTTAAATTTAAATTCTTGGTGGATCTGGTAGGTGAGAAATTAGAAAACATATTTGTGGGAATTAATGAGCATATTTGATTACTCCAACCACCCTATTTGATCTGATCTGCCCTATTTCCTTCTCCAACACATCAAACAGCCTTGGAGAAGTGCATTTGACATATTTCAGGTGGCTTTGTAGGCATTGAATTCTTATTGTTGGTGGATGCATCTCAAATTCAGATTTTCCCTCCTTCCTCTCTTCCTCTTTCATGAATTCATCTATAAATGTAAGAGCTTTGCTCATTATTAATGTTGGACATTTTGGATCCTTATAATTTTGCTAAGGACTTCATATTTCTTGTATTTTGAGTCGCAAACCTCTAAATCTGGCTCGTGCATGTGGATATTGGTCTCTTTCACCATTGTAATAGCTCCACGAATTTTTGGAAGTAATAGAAGCATCGTTTTGTGACTGTTCTTTGTCCTAACATGTTTTTAATCCTTCTTCTTGCCTTTTCTTTTGCATTTTGTGATTTCTGTGTAATTCTACATCCCCATTTTTAGTTGTGCTCCATGAAACAAATATGGTATATATGTTTTAGTTGTGCTACACATGCCTAGCCTTCTTTCACATGTTTCCCTTCATTTTCACTTAAAATTAGATAATGTTCATCCCTATTTTTCTGGTGATATCACCTTTTAGTGTAGTTTTCTTCCACATTATCCTTCTATCCTTGGTCCCGTGGCATTTTTATCTTAGCCTTCCCTTTCATCCCTAGGAGTAGCAGTAGTAGTAGGAATAGATAGAGGAACTGACCTTCTCTGGAGATCTGTATCAAGCGCACAAGGTCCCACAATTTAGATACGGTTCTATTATTGTCTCAAATGACTCGATCCTTTCATATCCAAGACATGGGTGCAAGTTTGATGATCAACACTCACTACATTACCACAATAATATGTGAATGTATGATATGAAAACATCACAAGTTATACTTAATTTGTAATCATATAACTATTTTCTATGAAGTTATGTTTCATTGTACTCAATTAAATTTTTTCACATTACTAATTGTATCATGGATACATTTACTTTGTTATATTTTTATACTAGGGAATTTCAATACCAACTTAATGATGAATCACTAAATAATAGTAACATTTTACATTCAATTTATATAACAACATTATGTTGTTATTCAACAATACAAAATGCCATAAATAAATTATAAGTAAACATCAACATTATTATTTACAAACAATAATAATTATTACAAGGTACAATAGGATTATCCAAAATAATCTTTTTATAATAACAGGATATTCGTGCCTTTCTTTCCTTAATATAATGCTGTGAAATATAGATTTTTCAATTTACAAGAGTCAATACAAATCAATACCAACTTGAATCAACTTAAATAACATGATCATGCATGTTAAACATGCGTGATCTTTCTTTACTCAATTGCCAAAGATAGCTTGATTCTACCATCTGTAGGAGACAAAAAGATGGTAAAAAAGACCAGTTCAAAATGAAATAGCATGAATTTGAAATTATCATCACCCTTCTTGTTTATTGTTATTCAAATGAATATATTAAAACATCTCAATAATTCCATCATATTCATTTTCTAATATTATCAAGTTTACTAAATGATTGAGACTAATGTAGTAATCTTTATTACATATATTATCATTACTTACCATAAGAAAAGTAAACTTATACATTGAATAATAAACATTAAGTGCATTAAAGTGATGCTCTAAAATGGTTAGAAATTATTATCATTAGAAATAATGGTTAACTAAAACTTAGTCTATTACAAAAACCTTGACATAGAATCAAACTACAAATGGTAATATACATTAATCCCATTCACTAGAACCATATTCCTAGAAGCCAATCAATATTTAACGTCGATATACACCCTTAATTCAAATGGATCTGGTAAGTACTACTACCTTAAGGCATCCAACAATAGTATTAAATAACACCTTAATCATTCCTGTTAACAATGATAGGGATTAAATTCTAATTTTTACACAAACAATAATGATATGAATAATATTCCTTAATCTTATCAAACAAAGATTGTGCTTATAACCTTAATCTTATCAATAATGATATCGGATAATACCTTAACCTTTATCAACATAGTGATAATTAATGTACCCCAAATCTTATAAAAAAGAGATAATGAAAATACCTTAACCTTATAAAAAAGTGATAGTAATGATTACATTAATCTTATCAAATAGATGATAGATGGAACTTAATCTTATCCTTGACAGAAATAATGCTATATTACCTTAATTTTATCAAACAGTAAATGATTAAAACTGCCTTCCATCTTATGCAGACAATGTTAATTCCTGAGAACTGTAATTCCTTCAAACATAGATATACCCAAATTAAGACAAAACTGAATTTTCCATTAGTAACTAATTTATCTTCATAAACCTCATACAAGTTGAAACATCCATATTATAAGAAAAATAATCATTATTATATATGCATATTCTAGAAATCTAATTCGTCTACCCTTTGGAGTAGCAACCACATACATATTTTGGAATACGTCATTAAGAATACCTAATTACAAGAACCCACATTCGATATATCCTTTACATAACAACGGATAAACGAAAACACCTAGAAATTGGGTTGAATCGATATCACAAGTATCCAATCCATTTTTCCTTCACAAGGTATAGGAACCCCAATAACAAAATCGACCAACACCCAGATTGAATGAACCTCATCTTTTTATAAATTTAAACCATAAATCCAGAGACACATTTTATACTACTACCCAAGAATGATCATATAATCTAAAGATATTCTAATAGATATACCCATCATTGAGTAAAAATGTATGCCCAAAATTATTCAAGGAAAAAAAAAAACCACACACACCCAAGACAAAAAATGATCCCTATATTTGCATGTTTTTGAACTATTATTTATGAAAAGAGAACCATAAGATTTAAACTATAGCTAAAAATGGATTTTTTCTAATATCTTACATGTTACCAGAATGATTTCCAAACTAACATCTTTAGAAGCTAAACAACTATGAGTTCTGAATAGCTTGAAGGTACAAATCCAAATTAAACAACGTATTCACAAGTTTTAATCACAGCATTCCGGTAAATAAACCCTTGTTGGTTAGATTTTACTATTCGAATACCACAAATAAATTTTAAATACCCAAAAAATCCCAGAGATATGTTATTATATATAAATCATTATAATGAAATAAATGACAGGGAAGGGACAAGAAACAAATCCATGCATGAAAATAGAAGCTCTGAAATCTCCTCTCTATTTCCTTCTAAATTTCCTCTACGGGTCGAGTAGAGAGGAGTCCAAAATTCCTATGCTCAACTAACCTAGCTGGTATCAACCCAAAACCACCTAATAATAATGCTTCTAAATCCAAAACTAATAGTGCCAAAGAAATCCATCAGGGTCAAAAATTTATTAACATTTCTCAGTCACCTGATGTAATAAATCCCACAAAAATATCCATGAACCATTAAAAAAAGCATCCTTAAAATATACCACTTATCATTTGCAAAATAACCAGATTCAAGATGGAGTAGAATGCATAGTAATTTTCCCATGTAGGAGCTCGAAAGAGCTGAAAAACTGAATTAAGAAAATGACACCATAGTTAACCACATGAAAACCTCACAATACCTTCCTTGAGAAGCTTCATGCTTCTCCCAAGGATCTGCATGAATGGAGTTAAATGCCATTAAAGGATGCATGTAGGTGCCACCATAGTTACATGGAGAGTCTAATTCCTAGTTTCCCTTAATTCGATCATAGAATTTCCTTTAGCAAATTAAAACGATCAGAAGAATTATTCATATCAAACTCTTAGCTATGCCTAAGTCTAAAATAATTATAGATAAATATATATTCTATGACTTGCATTTGCGGTCCAACCTTAATATGACTAGTTCAACAAACATAAGCATGAAATCGATTAATTAATCACTTACCCATGTAGTAAGGTTGGTCTTAGACCACTTTAAAAAAAAAATCCATTCATCATAACCTTAAAATAATTTTCCCAACCATATGGTCAAAGACCATAATGGTTCATTTTTATGCCGTGAATATGGTCTTAGACTAAAGTAGAATAAATTAAACCAATATACATTTAATTTTGGTGTCAATATTAACTAAGATTCCAATTATAACTTGATATTCACGACCTAACTATTAGATTGTTTAATCATTTGAGAAAAATTACCTTTCCCACCAATATTAGTATCAAGGATTTGGTGTTATTAACTCCCCAAAATCATTTTGCGTTCTTATGGTCTGTGACCATTAAACCCAACATGCAGATAGCAATAGGTAATTCATGTTAGTAGTGTGAACACAAAATCAACTTTAACCTTTATTTTTATCTAAAATATGATCTTTAATCGAATCATGGTCAATGTCCCGCTTCATCATAGGGAGTTTATAGAGATACTACATGTTATTAAAATTCATGCAAGTATACATAGATATAATATGCTCAACCATCTACATGATCATTTACAGACAACATAACAACATAGTAATGCAACACATGATGATAACGAAACAAATCTATCATCTACAACAAAGAATGTAATAAAAATTAACAATACATAGTGTTTACCTAAAATTAATTGTGATACGTTAAGAAACATTGTGGAAACATGACAAACAATTGCATGCTATAATGTTGTGCATATACCATTCCACATTTATATATGTACACCATTTCTAGTTACGCCCACAAATGTATGTACAATCCACATATGGGGACAATGTAATAGTAACTAATCCCCATGTCTGTAAAAATTGTTTACCATCAAAACTAACTTTCACGAACCAAAACATAATGAAAAAGGTGGGGTGTGATAGTTTTTTACAAGGATGTAAAATGTGTTTACATATAGAAGTATTGGTTAGGTAGATCAAATATTTTATCATCTGCAATTTTCATGAAAGCTATGAGTTGTCTCCAAACAAGTGGAAAAATTACAAGAAAATGTCTTGAGTTCATGCTCATTAGGTTTTTCAAGATCTATCATGAGTTTAGTTGAGTCATTAAATGTTTTCATAGTCATGATAAGATGCTCTTTGTCTCCATCCAGTCAAATAATATTTGGTCAAGTTTGTTTAGCTTCAAATGTCAAGTCATAAAGACAGTGAAAGTCAATAAGGTCTGTCAATAGTTATCATAAAGTTAAAGTGTGTGATTGAGGCATCTTGTGCTCATAAGAGTCAGTCTTAGTGTGCTATGAATCTGAATGTGCAAGAAACTTGGTGATGATGTTGTCAATAAATTTCAATCTAGGAAGAATTTCAAAAGAGTGTGTACATGGGTAAACCTTACATGTTATAAGAAAATTATCTTAAGAGTTCAGTTTAAGGTGTGAGTCTACACTAGGAGATCTCTATGTCATCAATTCATCAATGCTCTTCAAACTACATGAAGAAGAAAACACGTATTCAAAGCTATGTGAGAAAGAATGTGAAAATAAGTTTGCAGTGATTGGTCTTAAAGTATTAGATGAAAAAATAAATAAAGATGAAGTCATAATAATTTCAAAAGAGTATTAAGTTCATCAAAGGTAGTGAAAGAAAGGTTAAAAATTTATGAGGAATAGTTCTGGTCATCTATTGTCACATATCTAGTTATGAAAAAGTCAGAGTAGTGTAAAGTTTGAGTATGGAGAAGAAATGGTGATAATGTTTTGTCACGATGTTTCAAGTTTGTAGAAGAGTCAAGGAAGATAATCCATGGGATCCTTATATGATTCTAATCAAATATGAGTTCAACCTATCAAATTGGGTATGAATGAAAAATCTACAAGCTTGTCTTATTCAAATATGTGTCAAAGTCATGACTAAGGGTTTGCATGAGGGTGTAAAAAAGAGTTACATTCATGAGGATGTTTTGGGTTCATGAGGTCTTGGTTATCCACTCATTCTAAGAGCTTAAAAGTGTTTCATTTGGATATTTTTGTCTTCAAGTGCTCATGGTTAAGTTGTTTGAAAGAGTCAACAGGATGACAATGACTAAAAGGGATGTATTCATGAAGGAAATACTTGAAGTTAGTAATTGGTGAGGGGAAATTTAGACGAATAGGGCCATAAGTAACCTTCAGAGATATTATCACCTTTGGTGAAGACATCATTCAATTTGGAACAATCTTGAAAATTGAGAATTCCTTGTTCTAGTAGAGAATACAATCTCATAAAGACCATTATTTAAGTACAAGAGTTCATTTAAGATCACTTTCATGATAATAAGTTCAATGAGAAGTTGATAGACCTATTAAATGTTGCTAGAATCATCAAAACCAAGTGCAAATTAAATGGTGAGGAAAATGCTACTTCGGGATGATTGTAAAACCATCCTAGGGTTTGATGATAAAAATAAGTTTGAAGGGACTAAAATTCATTCCAAAGGATAAATTTCTTAACTAACCATCTACAAATCTCCCCTAACAAGAATAAAGAATAATTTTGTGTGGACAAGCTTTCAATTATTTATAATATCTAATAGCCACCTTAAAATCATGTAGCTCACCCTGAAAGACATGATTTAAAGCTTGGAACTATTGAATTGAAGAATCATTACCAAAGGAATCCATGGTGAAGTCTTGCATATATAAGGAGGAACCAAATGTGCATTATAATTTTCCTTTAAGTTGTTGAGGAAACCCTCGAGAAAAATATATGTTTAAAAAATTGTGAAAGCATGGCTAGTTGAATAAGAAGTTAGTTAGAAAATTGAAGAGGTGGAAAGGTTATTTAGGCTAAAAATTAAAACTCAAAAATAGAATCATACCATCAAAATAAAAAGGGTAATAAAAAATGTCCTCAAATTGTTTTGGGTATACATAGGTTGATCCACTCATGAAATCTCCATGTGTATTACTCTTGAGAGCTTAAGAAGACATGTTCGTGAAACTGAGAAGGAACTTGAAATTTGAGCTCTTGGTTTCAATATAGTAAGTGGTTATAATGAATTTTTTTGGTGTATTAAAAAATTTGGTGCTTGATAGAGACACCTTGAAGTGAAAATAGTGCATTTTAATAGCTTGAGTTGTCTAAACCAAGACCATTTTCTCCTAAAATAGGAGTCAGGACAGTCTTAGTAAATATAAAAGGAATTATATAATATATTTGATTTCATATAAGTATAGGTGAATGATGTACAATATGATGGTATAGTCAAATATTAAGATAATGAAAATACCACCTATAGGTCTGAAAAGAAGATATGCAGTTTTGAGAGAGACACTCAAGGCATGGAAGCTTCCTATGAACTTCAGGATAAGGTTTTAGGTGTAATGAAGTTCGATAGTAAAAGAATACATGTACTTATAAGGGGGAGAAAAATTTCAAGAAAAAATGGTTTAATTGACATAAATAAAGGAAAATAAAACTAAATAATGGTTTTAGGATTGTGTGAATAATGTTGGGGCATCTACATGTCATAAGATCAAGAGGTGAAGACTTAATCATGCATAGATAGGTAAATAGTGACAATACAACCACAAGGGGAGTAATAAGGAGGTATTGAATTAAATAAATGGTGTTCCAAGGATGATAAAAGTTATTTTGAAATTAACTAACACATGGTTTTAGGGACCTTAGACCTAAATGTTCCTATAATTAACATATGGAGTAATTTAGCTTGGAACTGAATTGCCTTAGCTAAGACTGGCATATTAATGTACTAGGAGATTTTTTTCACCCAAGTATCAGGTTTTTGAAATGTGTATGTGCCATAAAAGCATTCTCTTAGGGGGAGATAGTGAGCTCAATGAATGGTGAAGACCAAAAATAGTGTTAAGGTAAAGAAATATAAGAGGAGAGATTTTGAGTAATGATTTAGTTACTGTTTACAACCAAAATAGAGGTCAAATAAGATGATGCAAGAGGATACCATGAATAAAAATAAGTACTTTATCATTAATGAAAAAGGGGGAGAAGAATCAGGAGGTTTTTCCATCAATGAAAAAGGGGGATATTGTTGGTATTTGTATGTTAAGTTGTCATTGATGAGCTACAATGCAAACTAACTTAATTTGGCCTAGTTCAAAGAACTAACATGAGGGTATGAAATAAAAAAAACCATAAAAATAAAATAAAGGAATGGGAAGTGTGTAAGGACATTTTCAAGAGTCCTCATTTAAATCTACAAGTCATAATTCAACTTCTAGAGGCATGGTTAGGGTCATTGGTAGGACTGCCCTTTAGGACAAACAAGTTTAACACACACAAATGAGATTTTTCAAGAAGGTAAAGGAACTTTTATGAAAAAATATTCATTTGAGATCATGTATGAGGTATTCATGAATGTGTGGAAAAATGTTTTAGACTAGAGGATGAGTTTTGTGCAAGATATTACAATTTTACCAAAATCGAGTTAAGTGAGGTATGCTAAAATAGTGCCATGATGTCTTTGCATTCAATATAAATCATAGAGAATACTTCTGATAAATCATAAGAGACATTTTTTAAGATCATAGAGATAAAAATATGTTTCAAAAATTCTAAGGCCAAAAGGATAAGAAAAAAGAAATTTCTATTCATTTTTGTGGAAATAACTTAAACCCTCCTAAACCCCAGTTGAAAGTGGTATGGAGAAAAATGATTGGTTAGGTGATCAAGTGGAACTTTTTTAATTTCTTATGAACATGAGCATGTATATAATTTATCAAACTATCTTTTCATGGTGGTTTGATCTTATGATTCATGGTGGAATCCACAAGAAAACAACTATTTTGTGGACAATTTAGTATACAGACAAAACTTGCAAATGAACCAATGCTAAAAATTTTGGTGAAGGAAGTTGGGGGTGTGATATTTATGTTCATGAAGTCATCTGGGTTGTTCCTTTGGAGAAATATGATGATATATGTGTCTTTGTGCTCCAACCATTTGAGAATTCTATGAAGAGAAACCATAGATGAAGGTACGAAGATGCTAATGATATTTGCTTAATAATGTTGATATTTTTTTGTCCTAGATAGGTTTTAGGAGTCGTATATGAGGTTGGAGTGTGCTTAATTTGGTCTAGTAAATTAATTTCATGGTGAAAACTTTAATGTATGCAACCACCCTATATGCCTAGTTATGAAGGTTTAGAAATTGAGATGTTTTTGTAAATTTTTCTTAATAACCTATACACACATGTTTTTAGAGATGGAGTAGGGGTACCATTTGATGTATTTGTGGTTTTGGTGGGTCCTGAAATTGAGGTTGTGTAGGTTTGGAGTATCCAAGTTAAGATCGGTTTTTAGTGTCTTGAGAACCAATACATACAGTCCAATAATTACTTGAGTTTTATGTTCATATACCTTGATTTGAAGATTTAACTTGGTGTGATAAGTTACATAGGGATAGGATATTCTCAGAAAAGTAATTTAGAAGTCATAAACATAGATTTACATAGCTAAACCAACTCAATTTCAAATACTGGTGTTTTATCCACCAGGAGTGTGAATGTCCAGCTAAGAAGTAGAGTGAAATGAAGGTATGATGCCCTAATTTTATGAAGCTTATGCATGTGGTGATGAATTAGAAATGTTTTAGTGTCCTAGATGAAGTTTGAAAAGATTGATAAAACCTAAAAGTATAGTAGTTTCTCCTAAATTTAAGACTAGTATTTGAAGGACTAAAATCAGCTATGCATAGAAGCTCTTATGGAAGTTGAAGGAGAAATGGTGAGTTAGGGAGAATTCCAAGAATTTATAGGGCCAAGGAAGGAATATTGTAACACCCATGCATGATTTGAACACTTTTCCTAAGTCAGGATCAATTAGAAGACAAGAGAACTCGCCAAGGAAGGAAAAAGACAAAAATTGAAAGGGTAGTTACAAAAGAGATGTCAGAATTAAGATGTCAGTTGTAAGAGGAATATTTTCAGTTGTGAAATGAATTTAGGTGTATTTTATTGATCCACATGAAATTTAAAAACTCAATAAAATTTTGGTTTAGATGAGCATTTGAAATTGACATTGAATTAGATGTAATTATTACATGAAGACAGTTTGAGATGATGTCATTTTCCCGTTCTTAATTTGAGTTGTATTGTGAAGTTGAAGTGTTTATTTGTGTAAGGGAAGTGCAAGGGACCTTCAAGATGTTTTTAAATAGCTGAAAGTGAGGATGTATTTCCTTTTTTTTGGATATGCTATTGAAGGTGCATGAGGGAATGCAAATTAAAGAATGCATCTAATGTATTGAGGAATGAAATTTTACAGAAGTGGTAAACATGAAAGTACAGATGTTTGAGAGATACTTACAACAGATGAAGGAGAGTGATAATAAAATAAATTGAGATGAATAAGTGATCATAATAAGTTATGGGAGACAACATAAGAAAAGTTATAAAACCATGAGAGTAAGTCTAAGTGGATGCTTAACAATCAGGGAGTTGAAGCTTCCTTGTAAGTGGTAGCTTAGAGAAGATCAAGTTGAAGCTTAGTTAAATTGTTGAGAGTTGAAGCTTACATGTAAGTAGAATCTTACTAAAGGTGTGGGAGCTTGACTAAATTTTGGAGTTGCATCTCCAATTTGAGTGGATGATCAACATGAAATCATTGTAACATTACAGGACATTCTTGTCCAAGCTAGTTCTTTGGTTTCAATGGGTTTTTATCCCTCGAAGGGTTTCCCACATTAAATCTTGTCTCTTATACATGTTCTCTTGTTTATAGCTTGTGAATGATTTTGTGGTTTCATCATAATTAAGATATGGAAATTGAATTGTATGTCAAAATTTTTATAAGTACTGATTCACCGCCCCCTCTCAGTGCCTAGAATGTCCAACAATAACATCAGGGATTAAAAAATCAGCCATGGGTGGGCCACAAAGAGGATCTAGGAGTAGACTAGGATAAGATTAGGCTAAGACACAATTACAGGGTTAGACACAAAAAAGGTCCACAAGTTCAGGTGACAAAGGGGCCATAGATTGAGGTTACATAGGGGCCACAAGTACATGTTTCATAGGTGGTATGGATTCAAATATAAACTTCACCATAGATTTTGGTAAAGGTTTCAGTACAACTACTAGTACATATTCTGGTGGAGAAAATTTTGGTGCCATTGTAGGTAATTTTTTCAAGTTGAGGGGTAGGGACAGGGTCCAATGTAGGTTTCTTTATAGATGTAGGTGTCATTTTAGGCACCAGTACAGATTCCACTATCGCCACTTAAAAAACTTATATTAGGAGGAAAAACTACAGGTAGAGAGGGATATGGAGATAGAGGAGGTGATGGATGGGATCAAGTAGGAGATTAGGATGTGTGGTCTTGAGTAGACAGCGTACGACACTAAGGAGAGGGCACACAGAAGATTCACGCATAGGAATAAGGCATGCATTTGAAGGTGTGGGAGGATAGGGAAGGAAACACGTGCCATGACAAGCTGATTTGAGACTTAGTTATTTTTCATGCTTACGAGATATTTTTAGAGATAGCATGTAGAGCACACAACATGATGGATACTTGCATGACACACAAATGCTATTTTTAGGATGAGCATCTACTAAGCTGCCATGCATGAGTTTGGGATGATAATAGGATTACTATTATGCAGTTAACTCTAGGAAATCTATTATTAGCGCACTTGCATGTGTGCATATTATTGTAAAGGCACATGGCTATTTTAAGCATGTGACCTATTTTGGGAAGTGCATAAGATGGTGAAGGGAAAGTCCCCACCCCTATAAGTATGTATTAGTCTGTGTAGTTAGAGAGAGACATGTGTATGAGATATTGTGGAGTTATGCTACTAGATCTGATATGCACGCATAAACTTATGGTATGTTATATGATGTAAGAAGCTTCTATGTTTTACTGTGTTTAATATAATGGAGTATATTGGATGGATAAATGGTGTTAAACATGACTGTAACTGGTTCTTGTATGGTCAATCTTGTCATTATTTTATTGTTTAATTCATGATTCTTTAAGATCTAGATCTGGAATATGCATTATGTGGAATGTTTATGTTTACTTAGGGTTTTAGATGCATATATTTCATCTTCAACACATTAACATCCTACACAAAAAACTCTAAAGAGGGGCCTGGTACCTTTACGTGCTTTGGGTGAGTGCTCATCTTAGGCTGAGTGATGTGTCAGTGCTGCCTGGGTTGTTCATGGTAGATTCTAGGCTTGCATCATTGGTTCCATTTCTGGGACCTCTTTTTCAGTTGTTTTCAGGATGGTTCATGATGAAGATGTACCAGTTGACCCTAGAAAGTGTTGAGGAGTGGATAAAATATCTAGAAGAAGAGTACGCATGGAGGTTCAACACTAGATCTAAGTTTGAAACACGCGTGTGGGTGGAAAATAATCTATATGACTGTTTGTATGAGAGATTCTTTGTTATCTTCCCGGTAGAACTGTACAAGTGGCTGGTTGCTTATGCATCTAAATGGAATTGGAGGTATCGCACACTTGTCTAGATGCAGGAATAATTTCAGGCCCTGTATGATGCTGATCTGATTTGGACACGCGTTGTGGATACTTGGTTCCATGGTGTTTTGAATAGCTATATTATGGAGTACTCAATTTCCACTTATTCTTTCCCAGAGGTAGTTGAGTTCCAATTTTTACATTATCCCAAGGGAACTTACTTGCAAGGCATTCCACTAGTGATCAAGATCTTGATGGTGACCCTGAACTTGGAAGAAAAACCAATGGCTAGCTAAACCCCACCACGTGCAGGGCAAGAGCAAGGTTTGGTGAAAAATGGAAGACCTAGCAACAAAAAGGTAGAGAGAAGAAATGTTGGCTTAAGTATAATGAGGCATGCAAAAGGGAGATGGAGAAGTAGTAAGATATTGCAGAGTGGATGGCATTGAGGAGAGATATGGATCATAAAGGATTTGGAGCTCATGTATAAGGCATGGACCCAGAGCATATGGAAATCCCCCATTTGGGAAATCATGACAGGTAACCTTCCTCGGCCTCACAAGGGAGCATGCCTAGCAGAGACGACCTGGGCCGAAGCACGCATCTAAATCTACCTGATAACCTATCCCTTGCCCTTGGTTTTCCAGTATCTAGTACATCCAATAGTCATCAAACTAATTTGGGCAGTAGGGAAGCAGGAGTAATTCACATAACAATTACATCCATGGTAGGGTAGATGTCTTTGTTGTTGTTTAGAGGTATCTTTTCAGGTGCATCATCAGCACAAAATTCAAGTGAATAGAATTTTGGACTCACTTCTGGGAGTAGTACCACCACGTAGACTGTAGGAGTTTAGTTTAGTACTACTGTTGGGACACATGGAAGTACATCTTCTTGTCCACTTCTAGCTACATGTGGAGGATCAGGGGGTATAGGTGGCTCTAGTTCTAGTGGATGGTGGTTCTGGAGGCAGAGGTAACACAAGAGGTTCTGGATCAGGTGGGCAGGGTCCGCACCAACCCTAGAATATTTACATGGAGATGTCTCTCCATCTTTTTATAGGGGCATAGAAGATGTTGTTGAACACATGCACATGTGTGAGATACTGTGGCGCACAAAAGGGATCACAGCTTCTGAGCGCAAGGCAAGTCAATTTGCAACTACATTACAGGGATGCACACACAGTTGGTATAGGAAGTTTGACCCTGATCAAACTTGCGTAGATTATGCAGCATTAAAATATGCTTTCCTTAAAGAGTTCTATATCCCTAAATTTGAGCAGAAGAGTATAAGCACGCTCAAGGATATTAAGTAGGGCACTACTGAGAGTGTCTGGGAGTATGATGCCCATTTCAAAACACTTTTGTCTAAGCTTTCTTATGATATTCATGCAAGCCAGCATGCACAATGGTTCATTGGAGGTCTGATCACACCTTTTAGAAGGGCACTGTCACATAAGACATACATAGATATGCACAAAGCACTTGAAGCATCTTTGCGAGATGAGGTAGTTAGAAGTATAGACACTGGAGTTAGCCTATTCTTGGAAGCACATATTTCAGCTATGGCAAAGCAGTTGGAGAAACTATCGGCAAATTCAGCACATGAGATGCATGCACTAGGATTTGGTGTACAGACTGTGAAGTGGAAGGGAACACCAAGGATAGTTGTCCCTGTAAGTCAGTGCATTCATTATTTCTAGACTATGAGATATGTCATCTGAACCATGATGCCAACAATTTCCCATTATTACAATACGTGATAAGGAAGAATGTATCTTGCTATTGTAAAATTTTCCAATCCATGACTCACGATACAGAAGACTACAGGTTGATTGGTCAGATCCATGATGTTATAGATATTGGTGTGCGAAAGACATGAGTATTAGATAACTCTAAGGGTAAAGGTGAGCACTAGGATATAGATCACAATCAAGTGCGTTATGATCAGAACGAGGGGCGCTATGAAGGAGGACGTGTCAGAGGTACCATGGTGGATTATGGGGTCGAGGTCGTGGTGGTGGACAAGGAAAGTTTCCTCATATGAAACATGCTTTACATGCAGGATCTCCTGACCACTACAGGCATGAATGTCCTCATAATATTACTTGTTCTTTTTGTGGGAAGAGTCATAGCTATGAGGAATGGTCCCTACCTATATGAGCATCTTAGCAAACATCATAAATAGGAAAACAAGCGTGTAAAGATGGTTAGAATACAACTTGCTGTGGAAAATCAATGGATGCCAAAGTTGGCACCAGAACCTAAGGTATTACCTGCCAAGATTACTACACGCATTGAAGCTACATGCACCAGAGTAGTGTTACAACAGAAGCCTACCATCACTAAGGAGGATGTTTTTCATGCAAGGTATCCAGATCTTGCACACCAGAAGGAGGTTTATCAAGAGACCATGGAGGTACTTAGAAATATTCAAGGTGAAATACAGTGTTTAAAGGAGCAATCATGAAAGATGGAACAAAAGAAGGCAACATAGATGGTCCAATCAGATATTGATGACTTAAAAGAGGTATGCAAACTGTTGTGCCAGGAGAATATCATTCCATTACTAGGGAATTTGGCTAAAGGGAAACACTTCCACGTGCGTGAAGGTATTGAGAATGGACGTCAAATCCTACATGAAAATATTCCCCCTCATAGCTTAGATTATGAACAAGGAGATCACTTTGAATGTTGTTGTGGATGGATGGCTCTTGAGTAATATATTGATTGACACAGGTGCAAAGGTAAATGTGCTTACTTTAGATGCATGGGTATAGATGGGGAGACCTCCATTGCAGCCATCTTCTAATGTATTGTTTATGGCTAATCGAACTAAGGCCACTCCCATCAGAGTTTTAAAAGATGCATCCATTACTATACAAGGGGCCAAGTTCACTGGGGACTTTGAGGTTTTAGCACTTGCAGAAGTAGACAATTTCCTAGCTCTGCTTGGGCGCCCTTGGTGTTACACAAATAATGTTGATCTATGGTTTAACAAGGGATATATAAGTTTTGAGAACAAGGAGGAAAGATTTATTATCCCTTTAACAGATGGGAAATATGCTCCTTATGTTGATCCTTTGAGTGAGGAAGATCTGAATAGGATTTATGTACGCGTCATTCGGGACCCAAAAGTACTTGAGCCATCTAAGGAAGGAATCCTCCAGTGGGAAGATGCACAGTCTATTAGTGATACCACAATTATTTTTTGTGATAATTGGGCTCATGGCACTTATGAAATGGTTGGGTGCAAGTAAGGAGCGCATTTATGCATGAGCAATCAAACCTCGTTACATCAGGAGAATAGGTAACAACTATGTACCTCGGTACACTAGAGAAGGAGACCCTATGGTATTTCTACATGCCATGGAGGAACATTGGATAGACCAATTTGAAAGAAGAAATATGTTAGCATATACCCTATGTAGGACAACAACGCGCTAGTGGGTGGTTCACATGGTTAATCTTGTAGAATGGAATGAATTCAAGATTTCTCTTACAACTCATTTTTCCAAGAGCAATGCACCTAATCAAATCTGCACTTATCATGGTAATCAACCTGTTTAGCACCACATTTAGCAGTGTGAGAGGCTCTGGATATAGGGGCAAGGAATATTTACCACCTTCGTTATGGGTGCACAAACTTTATTCCACTTTACAAGGTTACGCATGCGTTGGTATGTATATGTGGAGCTACATAGAGAGACTCAAAATTGGCAGGATTTTATTACAGGAATGATCCACACTTTTGACTACTTCTCTACTAAACCTCCAGTGGAAGAGGCATTAAGGGTTATAAAGTTCTTAACTATGGGAGATAGTGCAAAGGTGGAAGAACTCATTCAGGATTTATTTGGTGAGACAGACTCAGGAGCGCACTTTGATAAAGAAGAAGAAATAGATGTCATGCTACTTAAGCATGCTTTCTTAGAGAAAGAAAAAGGAAAGATGGTCTACATAGTGGATGATGATGAAGTATAATATTTTGATATAGATCATTCAACGATTATGTTTGAGGTGTTAGATAATGTGGATAAAAATGTTTCATGCGTCTATCATGAACCCATGAAGATAAAAAAAGTGAAATATTGGTATGGATGCTTAACCTAAAGAGGAAATAATTGGGGATTATTGATCTAACTCTGAAGTGGCAAAAATCATTGAGTTACTATGTGATTTTTAGGACTTATTTCCTAGGGGCTACCATGAATTAAAAGGAGTACATGAATCATTAGGAGACTATGAAGATTAATCTTAAGGAAGGTGTGTGCCCGGTCAGAAAGAGACCTTACATGGATGAACCCTAACCTATGTGTAAAGGTTAAGGAAGAAATTGACAAGATGTTGACAATATGGCATCATCAAGCCCCTAGAATAATTAGAGTGGGTTATCCACATGGTCATCAATATAAATAAAGATGGTCAGATTAGGATTTGTGTGGATTATAAAGAACTGAATGTTGCATGTGTGATTGATCCTTTCCTACACCTTTCACAGAGGAGATATTAGAAGGTGTTGCAATACAAGGCAATTTTAAATCTATTTTTTACAGATGGATTCTCTTAGTATCATCAGGTCAGGATTACACAGGAGGATCAAGAGAAAAAAACTTTCACCACTGAATGGGGAAGTTTTTGTATACGGTGATGCCCTTTGGTTTGAAAAATTTGTCCAACTGTTGTGTTTTCATGGTAATGACATAGTTGTTCAAGCATTCCAAGATTTTATTCACATTTTTTTACAGGTTTAAATGCGTTGCATGATTACCCATAAAGACAAAAAAAGTGTATGTGGACTTGTTAAGGATCATTGGGTGATAATTTGTAACTCTGAATGTTTGAAAAAATGATAGACAATTAATCATCTTTTAAACATTAAAGAAGTGTGTGTTTGGCTACACCTTTTGGAACTTTGTGCAGGGTGACATCATCTACAAGGAATGTTTGTTAGATTAATTTAGCTAAGGTTGTAGTTATTGTAGGAAAATATCCTACCATTCAATGAGGTTCATAACTTGGGTCACACTTGGTGTTAAAAGTTAAGGAAGAAATTGACCTTTGGAAGATGTTGGGTCAATCTGGGTATCATCAATCCCCTAGAAGAATCAGCAGTGGGTTAGCCATCATGGTCATCAGTATAAAGAAATATACAACATTAGGATTTTTGTGGATTACCCTCATGAAACTGAATGTTGCATGTGTGATTGATGCCTTTCTAGCTACACCTTTCACAAAGGAGATAACCTAGAAGGTATTGCATAGATCATCCTAATCTATTCTTTTACAAATGGACTCCTACATAGGTATCATTAGGTAGGATTGCTAGGAGGATCAAGAGAAAATGACTTTCATGCACTGAATGGGGAATTTTTATATATACTGTGATGCCATTTGGTCTGATCGATCAATGGCATTTACTGTATTGTTAACATAGTTGTTTCAAGCATTCTAGGATTTTATTCACAACTTCTTATATTTTACTTAGATGATTGGACAATGTATGGACTTGTTAAGGATCATTTTGACAACCATTTATCAAGTTTCATGTTTGGGGAGATGTAGACAATTAAGCATCTCTTTAAACATCAAGAAGTGCATAGTTTACAATACACCTTTTGGCACTTTGTTAGGGCTACATCATCTGCAAGGAATGAAATTTGTTAAGTGGATTGCAATTAAGGTTAGACACCTAGTTATTTAGGCATTAGAATTTCCTCCTATTCAGTCAGATTGAGGTGCGCGGATTCTTGGGTCACACCTTCTTATTATAGAAAATCTTATCAAATTTATGACAATTCTCATTTGTACCTCCTTAATCAGCTTATTTACTAAAGGGAAAAGGGGCGTTATAGCTGGGGAAACACTCCTAGTTTCAACCATTTAGGCACTGAAGGAGAGACTTACTACAAGACCTATTCTATATTTTCCCTCATCGAACCAACTATTTCAATGTACATGTGGTTATCCTCTGACACGGACCATTAACTGTCAGTGTTAGCTCATAATCCTAGATAATCAAATTTAAGATCATCCTATCCCTATTTTTTAGTAAAGCATGTTGACTCCTAATATAGGAAGTGCTTTTTAGACTTTAGTCCCAAAGTGACCTTGTTCAATTATCTACGCACTTGCATAAATTAAATAATACCCCTCCCTGCTAGCAACACCATTTGTATTTTATATTTGATCACATGGCATTAGAAATAATTGGTAAACAATAGGCATTTTATAGGGGCGCATATGTCGATTGTGAAGCTTATTCCAAGAATTTGATTTCATAGTTGTGGTAAAACTAGGTAAAATCTAATTCTAGCCTAGACCATTTATCGAGAATTCAGTCAGGGGAGGACATGCAAACAATTGAAGATACAATGCTTATTGATGCATAGTTGTAACTAGGTTACAATGCGTGTTTTAAGTAATTGGAGGATATTGTTGTCTTTTTTAATGTACATGTATGTTATCTTGTTTAGCACTCATCTCAAGGAATGAAAGCCTTAGAGAAGAAATTCCAACTTGTAATTTCCATTGTATACACACACACCTTTATGTTGATCAGTGGTGACCTATACAAGTTAGGCCGAGATGAAGTATTACACGGTGTGTACTAGAGCACGAGCATGTAGATATCATGGAAGAGGCTCATGGGTGTATTGTAGGTGGGAACTATGCAGGTGATGCCACTATGCACAATATTCTACTCATTGGATTATGGTGGGAGACCCTCTACAAATATTGTAAATCATATTGTAGGGCATGTGATCACTATCAACTGCCTTGGTAAACCTAGGCAAAGATATGAAATGCCTTTAAGACCTATTCCTAGTGTAGAACCATTTGAGAAATGGGCTATAGACTTTGTGGGTCCTATTTCACCAGCCACACATAGAACTGGATCATGCTACATCATCACTTTCACATATTATCTTACAAGGTGGGCAGAAGTAAACACCTACCAAGGATTATACAAAAGCTACAATAGCCAGGTTCTTATGGGAAAATGTTCTTACAAGGTATGGATGCCCGCTGAGCTTGACAAGTGATAGGGGTACACATTTTTTGAATGAGACAATCATAGATACTTATTGGATGAATTTATGATTGCGCACCATAAGACTACACCCTATCATCCTCAGGAAAATGGGACTGTTGAGGCCTTCAACAAGATTTTGAGCTAGACATTGACAAAAAATTGTGATGTTGGAAGGAAATATTGGGATGATAAAGTTTCTGCAGTGCTTTGGGCATATAGAACAACATACAAGAGGTTAAACAAGGCCACACCCTTTCAGTTGGTGTTTGGCACAGAAGTAGTTCTTCATATGGAATTCATGTTACCTTATTTGTATATTGTGCATGCTGGAGGTCTAGCTGATGAGCAAGCATTAGAAGAAAGAATTGATAAATGACAGTTGGATGAGAGGCGTCACCCCATAGGACATTGGAGTCAAAAGTAGGAAAAGGCCAGGTAGAAGGCATGGCATAATAGGCACATCAGGGACAAAAATCTTGAGATTGGACATATGGTGCTTATTTATGATTCTAAGTTTATGTGCCATCCAGGCAAGCTTAAAGTGCATTGTTTGGGACCGTATATTATCACTCATATACTTGAATCAGGTGCTTTCCAATTAGAGATGCTTAATGGAATATGGTTACCTGATTACTTCAATGGGAGTAGGATGAAGCCCTACTATAAATAAGTCTTCTTGGTGTTTGTAATAAGGTAGTGTTGCCATTTTGAATAGGATTTCATTTCTATATTTCCTAAATGTATTTCCTTTTTTGTCACTATGCTTTGTCAATTTAGTTTGGTGTTTTTTGTAATAAGCATGTTTACGCATTGGAAGCTAATTACCATTTGAAGAATTTTTTATGCGCAAAGGACTACACATACCATTGGTGTGGGGTGGTTATTCACAACTGGGTACACATGAGAAATAAATGGTTACATGTGTTATTTAAGTGTGGAAAGGAATTGTTAGAAAGGAGATTGCTCTAAAAATATGACCGTAGATGGAGATAAATGAGTGAACAATATAACATGAGGTAATTACCATCCGTGGAGACTACTAGGGGAAGGCGCAGTGGCAAGGTACTCAGGTGCATGGAAGTGAGTTGAAGAGAAGTTTGTAGATAGAAGGTAGGAAGGTGCACTAGAAGTTTATAGCTGGGGCATGAAGATGTACCACATGGATATTGTGAAAATGTTCAATTAATGAGAGGATTATTGGTAGGTGAAGGAGAAATAAATGCACTAACTTGTTGACAATCTATATAAGGATGTGATGTGGGTTCATTTTTACCTTTATGATCACAAGTATTTGAGTGAGCTAAGTGCGATCAAGCCAGCGATTCATGTTGAGGTGCAAGCATTGTGAAACCAGACCTGGAGATCAGACTATTACATGAAAGAGGCTTACGTTCCCATTAGTGAAGGGTTTGAGTGAAGCAGAAGCATTGAGAAGGAACTAGGGCATGTGGTTTCAAGCTAGGGAACACATATTTGAGCTAGGGTTTGAGTTTTCTCATTACAAAAAACAAAAAGGTGGGAATTTTATGATGGCGCCAAAGAAGGCACCTATAGAAAGAAAAAAAGGAAAGAAGAAGGTAGAAGATGAAGTTGAAATTTCTCCTGAGAGTAATTTTTCAGATATGCAATACCCAGAAGGAGTAATAGTCAGTCAAGAGTGGCATTCCCACATCTATATATGCAAAATAAGTGACTACAACCACCATACCTCTTACAACAAGGGATATTTGGACGCATTATCGAATAAGAATACCAACAAGCACACGGTGGAGGATATGTCAGTGTATGACGATGTTGGGGAGAAATTACTAAAGTAGGTAGGAGTTTATCAGTTATATGAGCTCCCATATTTTGGAAAATATGAACCCTTATACCAATGGATGATGAGTAGAGTCCATGAGAATTTTGTTTATTTCACCAGATGAAGGGTTAGGATCACAGAATCCCTTGTTTCAATACTAACAAGATTGAAGGGTACATGGGTAGACCTTGTTAATGATCTGACTAATAAAGCAGTGGTCATTAAAACAAGAAAGGAGTTGGGGTATATCAAGGGTCAATGTGGAATGGACATTGATAAACTAAAGAAGTTTCATGTGGTGCAAGTAGCCACGCATCTGCTAACCAAGTTGAATGACCAAGAGAGATTGTCGCAGGTAAACACCATGTGGCTTCATATTGCAAAGAAAATGTCTCAGGGAGTAGTATACAACTTAGCAGGCTATATTGCAGAATACCATTGTTGAGGAAGTGTGCACAGGAGAAAAGATAAGTTTTGGCACTATCCTACTTTCTCTTGTATTTTTAGAAATTAGAGTGCCCGATGGGCCAAAGAACAAGATCTAGGAGTACCCCTTGGAAAATAAGTCCCTCACGGAGAGGTTTAAAAAATATTTATGTGAAGGATCAATGAGTGGGTTTTTTAAGCAGAGGGCGGAGATGTGGTATGACTGAATTTGTGTGGCATTTGAGGAGGAGTGGTGCATTCCCAAGGAGCTACCTTTAGTAGTGGGAAAGGTAGTACAATTCACGGTGTACTAACACTTTTACATCATGTAGTTTTCTATGAGGGCATGGGATATGTAGTCAATGATGTAAACTTTCATACGCCTTCATAGCGCACTACTTCCAGGTCTCAATTCACATATTTACTAATGTGCACCTTCTAAACTTCAATGAAAACAAGGTAGATTGTGACTACCACACCCTTAGGAAGACATATGTGTATCCAAAAAATACTACCTACATTGAGAGGCTCATCTTAAATGTCATAATTATGAAGCCAGTAAGCTTGTCTATTAGGGGACAAGTGGAGCCGCACTCATATACCTTTAGCTTAAGCATAAGCTGGAGGATAACAAGTATGTGGAGAATAAGTTCATGCTCCTAGGGCCACCTAAGGGAAAGCATATAGTGGAGAATGTGCCAGCTCTAAATCATGTTGTGACTTTAAAGGTATATGAGGAGGAGGAAGAACAAGAAGATAGTGGTGGCTTATATCATAGAGGTTGGAGGTAGCCCACAGATAGAGTGGATACAGAGCACACAGATACTCCACCTTAGGTGCAAGAAGTAGACGAGGAATTGGATGTGGAATCGATCCATGAATAGTGCCATTTTAAGAGGATATTCAGAAGAACAATAACCTAAGGCGCGGGAACTCCACAGCCTGTAAGAAGATCACCATGACTCTCCCCTCAGAAAGAGGAAACTGAGAAGAAGAGGAGAAAGATAAATTTGAATGAGGAGGTGGAGGAGTTTACATAGAGTGCACCTGGAACCCCAGTGCAGCCAGAAGATATCAAGGGGCCCAAATATGAGGATGTGAAGGATGAAGAGGAAGGTTCAAAGGATGCTGAAGAATTAGAGCATGAGCAATGTCACACACATGACACTATTGTTATCCAAAATTCACCCCCCAGTGTAAATTTGATAACACGCATTAGAATACTCAAGTCCCAGGTAAATAGATTGATTCAAGGCAAAAAATCATGTTTCTAGGGTCCCCTCAGATTTTTTCTAACTCCCCTGTCCAAGAAGAAAAGAGAAAGTTCCAAAAAATCATAAAAAAGTGGTAAAAAACAAGCTTGATCCAGAAAAAATCATGAAAAATAGCTAAGTCCTAGTCCAGGCGGTCCTTGGGACAGTTGGGACATCGGGGCATGAATCAGCCAAAAGGCCGCTAGGTGGTCCGCATAGTAAAGGAACATCTGGGCCATCGGGACGCGAAAGGGAGAACCGGCCGAAGGTAAAGAAAAAATTGACTAACTGTGCAGCACTGGAACACAAGGGACATCTGGGCCGAAAAGACGCGAAGGACGCGCAAAGGTGAAGTAGCTGCAAAGAGGGACAAGGAGGCCCATTTCAGGTGGTTTGGAAGAATTTGTCCCAGACAGTCTGGGACAAGAGGGACACAAGTACGCGGCAGACGCGGGGAGCCGAAGGAGCCGAGAGCCAATCAAATCACGCCACGTGTCTTCATCTCAAAGAGGGACAGGGAAGCCTGAATCGGGTGGATCGGAATTTTTTGTCCTAGATAGTTTGGGACAACCGGGCCAAAGGGACGTGAGGGACGTAAAAAGCCGGCAGGCCTGCGGACGAATCAGGAAATGCCACATGTCACAAGGGAAAGCATCCAAAATTTCAAAGGGGCAAGGTTTGAAGTGCTGGCCCGAGCCAATAAAAAGAGGACACATGTCCTAAGGAGAAGGGAAGTGTAGAGCTCGGGGAGAAATTAGAGAATTTTGGCAAATTTTTTGGTCAAAAACTAAAAGGCAAAGGATGACCCCGTGCCCTTGCCCTCCAATCAATGCATGCCACGTGTCCCAAGTGGTGGGGGCGCGGGGAAAAAATGGAAAATGTTCCAAAATCACAAAAAGTCAAAACTTTCAAGGAAAACCCATGGGTAAAGGAAGGAGAGAGAATTTCTCAACCAATCAGCACCTGACACGTGTCGTCCAGGTGGCGGAGTGCGGAAAAAATAAAATTTCAAAACCCATTTTTGCCTGTTTTGTGCCCTAAATCTTCAGATCGCCATATCTTTCGATCCAGAGCTCGGATTTGCACGTTATTTATATCATTGGAAAGATTATAAAATTCTCTACATGATTCCAGGGTAAATCTTGAATTTTGGTGTAGTCTAGAGAGAGAAAGTTAAGAAACAGCTCTGACACGTGTTCATGGCCAGAAGTGACATTTCAGCGACCAAATTTAATGCAGAATGGGTCGCATTCTCCTCCAATTTGGCCAAAAATGGCAAGGTATGGGTTTGTAAGGTCCTCCATGCCGTTTTAATGAATTTTTAGTTAAGGAGGAATGGGCTCCCACGTTTTTTATGTTTTCTCTCTCCTGGGCTCGACCCATGCAAGGTAAAAGCCAGATTTGGGTCATTTCTAAAGGGGGAACATTTTTGGTATAAAAAAATTCTTCTTTCACCTCCAGCAAGTTTTTGTTTAAAGAATTAGAACTCTTCAAGGATTGTAACAGTTTTTTACCTCTCTGAGGTTGTAATGCAGTGATTTTGACATTGGAAATGATAATGCAAGATTTGTGAATGAGTTTCAATCCTTTGTTTGTATTATTTGCTTCAGTTCAGATCCTAAATTATATCTTATCAGCCTGTGTATGTTTTATGTTACAGTCTTTGGTTTGTGTCTATTTGCATGAAAATAATATTCACCACTCCTTTTGGTGCATCACCATCTTTAGTTAGTTTCAATTTTTGCATTTCTATCCCTGTCTCCTGCAGTTTAGAATAGGATTAGGATCTAAACCTCTGTATTTTTGTAAAATATAGATCTAAATCAGAGGAGTTTGAGGAACCAGCCTCTAATCTGGAGATTCCTCTCTCAGTTTCACAAGTCCCACACTTGGAGAGAGGTTTCCATGTTGTGTAATCACACTGAATGCTAGAGTGATCAACCTAGAAGCCTGATCTGCATCCAGGGGTGCTGTGAGCCTGTAACAATAGTTTTGGCACGCCCGGTGGGACACTAGAGGTCTCATTTTTATTGCAGAAAAAGTTGATGTGCATTTGCTACAATTTTATTTCTTAAAAAGAGTTATTATTTGCATATCTGGCGACTCCAAGGGGAAGAATCAACTGGTTTCAGCAGTGTAGGCCTAAAAACTCATGAGAAGAGTCACCACAAGGTCAAGAGTTGGAGAAGAAGAAGTGCTATTTGAATACCTGCAATTATCTCCAAGAAGAAGGAAAAGAGGAAGAAGGATTCAAAGGTCTCCATCTCCACCAAACAGAACTCTTTCAACTCCTCCACCTGGTAGGCCTTTCATTCAGTCAACAAGGGTTTTAAGACCAATTAGAATGGCACAAAACAACCCATACATCAACTTCACAGGTAGCAACCCACTTGCCCTCAATGCACAACATACGATTCCTATTGCGGCCTTGAAGAACATTCCCTACTTCACTGGAGAAAATCAGACTACTCCAGGTGATCATGTTAAAGATATTGCTAACCTTTGTGTAATCCATGAAATCAATGAAATGCAAGTGGCTGTTAAGTTGCTGGCATCTTCATTCAAGGGTAAAGCATTGCAATGGTTTAGGAGCCTTGGAGCTGGTTCTATCACAATCTGGAATCAGCTGTGTATAGCACTTCATGAGCAATTTGGAGAGAAGGGAGACAACTTGTCTCTTTTGGAGCAGCTGACAACCATCAAGAGAGCTCCCAATGAGCAGCTGACCGATTTCAACTTCAGATTTCAAAAGACTTGGGAGAGAATTCTAGTGGCAGTCAGGCCAACAACAGAAGGTGCTTTTCTCTACTATCTCAAAGCTCTAAATTCTGATATTTCTATGTTGATTCAATCCATGGGAGGCATAACTATCCCTATGGCTTTTAACACTACCATTAGGGCTGAAAATTGTTTGATCCAAGCCGGAAAACTTGCCCCTAGACCTCCCATGCCACTGTTTCCAAGTTTAGAGAGTCTAAACACCAATTAAGCACCTAGTGTGGCTCCTTCTCCCACTCCTAGAAATCAGAGTTCAAATGAAGCTTCCACTTCATCTCCAAGTGCCCCAAATGAGCTTCAAGAAGTCATGAAGCAATTGCAAAACCTAGGTAATGAGCTGGTTACTCTCAAGAGGCAGCATGCCCAAGGTTTTAGACCTTCTTATCAACCCCAGGCCCAGCCTAATAGGCAGCCATACCAACCACAAAGGCCACCTAATTCAGTTACAAATATGAATCAAACAAGGCCTCCTGCCAATAGACCATTTCAGCCCTATAATCCAAATGCCATATCTGCCTCTAAGGCATTGGTGCCAATACAAAACAACATTGCTCAAGAGTATGACTGGTTTTTTCCATGCAATGAGCCTCATAACCAATCCATGTGCTTCAATGGTGCTTTGAATCAAGCACTAATGGTGACAACTACTGGTGTGGAGGGTGAGGGCAGTCAAGGAAACAACCAACAACAAGAAACATTCCAACAACAATCTGCCCCAAATGACACCACATTGGTAAATTGGTAAGTAGAGGATTTTTGTGGCATGAACCAGGCAGTTTCTCAAGGTGTTGCAGCCAACACAAGGTCAAAAAGAAGGAATTTGGGTGAAGAATATCCATTAGCCCCAACCAATCCACGACCTTCTGTGGTTCCACAAGTGGCTGGCAAGCAAAATCCAATTTCAAATGCACAAGGGCAGCCAAGAACAGCCCCTAGGCCAACTCAAATACTAGTTGTTATTGTCCACATGCAAGGAGTGAATGTGCAAACCAAGGGACAACAAAGAGATCCTTCATCACCATTCAATATTATTGATCATATGAAGAAGACAAATGTCAACATATCAATGTGGGAATCCCTATCCATCCCAGGCCAAAGAGATTTGCTGCAAGCTGCCATGAAGGACTGGCCAACTTCGAATCAGCAAGTTCAGATGCAAGACAAAGTGCTTACAAATGCTACCCAGCCTGAAGGAAATCATGGAGGTCGGCAAGGTAAAATGTTGAAGCCCCCTCCTTTCTATGTTTCATTGATCATTGGAAGCCAGCTAGTGCACAATTACATGATAGACTCCGGGGCAAGTAGCTCAGTAATGCCTAAACAAATAGCCAATCAGCTAGGGCTCCAATATGAAACAATATCCAAAGGGGTAGTGCAGCTAGACGAGACAGCAGTAGCAACAGTTGGAGTGATTAGAAACTTGAGTCTTACCTTGCATGCATGTCCAAATGTTGTTATTTTACAAGATGTATCAGTCATAGACCTTCCACCACTCTTTGACCTTTGCTTGTCAAGGGACTTCACAGCCAAGATTGGGGGATACTTGTCTACTGATTGGTCACACATGCTATTCAGAACAAGGTATGGAACCAAAGCTACCATCAGGTCTGAACCTATTGCAAACTTCCATATTGAGCCTTACACTCCAAGTTAGATCGATGCCAATTGCTCAGCATTTGATCAAGAAGATCACCCAAGAACTGATGAAGCTAACACCAAGGTTAGAAGCATCCCGGATCTAACTCTTGATGAATGGGCAAACAAGATACATGCATTTGATCCTTATCAAGAAGTGGAAGAATCTGAGCTAGGGGTCTATTGCATACACGAAGAAAATCATCCTATTCCTAACATCACCAATCCAAACCACAAAGATGACAATGAGGTATGTCAGTTGTTTTTTGATGGATCAAGGAGTAAACAAGGTGCAGGAGGTGGAGCTATGCTTGTTTCACCTCAAGGAGTAAAGTACTATTCAGCTTTTAGATTTTAGTTTGCATGATCCAATAACACTGCTGAATATGAAGCCTTAGTGCAAGGGATGCATTGGGAAATCAAGAAGGGAATAAAGAACTTGTAAGTCTTTGGTGACAGTGAATTGATTGTAAATCAGGTCAAGGGACATCATGCTGCCAAGAATGATCTTCTCAGGTGGTATAAGAACAGGGTGTGGGACCTCATAGAAGATTTTGAGGGTTTTGACATCAAATCCATTCCTAGGAAAGAGAATCAAGCTGCTTACAGACTTGCAGCAGTAGGGGCAGCCTTTGACATTGTGGAAAGCATTCAACAAGACAAGGTATAGCCAAACATCCACATGATTGTGAGGGCCCTTTAGTGCCAGATAAAAATGTTAGTTGGCAAGTGTTTGAGAATGACCAGCAAAATCATCCATTTCTTGCAAGAAGAAGCTGAGTTCTCAGCTAAGAATCAAGAAAAATTGGAACAGCAGTATGGTGATCAGGTAGTACAGCTGAGAACTAATAAACTGCCCAAGGGACTTATCACTTTGGAGTCCATCTTTAATCCCAATGATCAGTTTAGAAAGGAGAAATCAAACATTCAGGTCAAGAGGGAGGATTCAGTATCCATCTTGGTAGAAGATAACAAACCATTGCAAATTGGAAGGATGGCAACTGAACAAGAAAGGTATGAATTCATATAACTATGTCAAGAGTTCCCTGATGTGTTTGCTTGGAGCTATGAAGACTTGAAAGGTTTCAATCCCAAATTAGCTCAGCATACCATCGAATTGGATCCAAATACTAAGCCTGTCAGGCAGAAACAAAGACCAGTCAACCCACACATGGAGCCTCTCATGAGGAAAGAATTGGACAAGCTGATTGAGTCAAGGATCATATTCCCAATCAAGCATTCTAGCTGGGTTGCCAAATTAGTTCCAGTCAGAAAGAAGAGTGGAGAGATCAGACTGTGTGTTGACTTCAGAGACGTGAATAGAGCCTCTCTCAAGGACCATTACCCACTCCCTTCCATGGAGCAAATCTTGCAAGTTGTGGTTGGCTCCAAGAGGTTTTCACTACTTGATGGCTACTCCCGGCTACAATCAGGATTATGGTGAAGGAAGAGGACCAGTTCAAGACAGCCTTCACAACCAAATGGGGAACTTTTGCATATAGGAAAATTCCCATTTGGGCTGGTCCAACGCTTGTGCTACCTTCCAAAGGGCAATGGACATGGCATTCCAAAGGTTTGATTAACAATGTGGTGCTGATTTACCTTGATGATATCACTGTTTTTTCCAAAAAATGCAGCAGACCACCTCTCTCATTTGAGACAAGTCCTTCACGAGGTGTGTAGGAGATTTGGAGTGTCTTTGAAATCCTAAGAAGTGCATCTTTCTTGCACTTGAAGGAAAGCTCCTTGGCCATATTGTCTCCAAAGAAGGATTAGCAATTGATCCAGAGAGGGTTGAAGCCATAAGAGCACTACCATTGCCAAGCCACAAGAAATCCCTTCAGAGTTTCTTGGGAAGGATAAACTTTGTTCGAAGGTTTGTCCCAGATTTTGCAGCCCTTGTCAAGCCCATCACCAAAATGTTAAAGAAGAGAATGGCTTTTAAATGGACAGCAGAAGGCAAGGAGAGTTTTGAAGCAATCAAAGAATCCATCTCTCAAGCACCAACTCTCATCAACCCGGACTTCTCCAAGGATTTCATCCTCTATGCATTTGGAGGTAATGACACTATTTCTTCCATTTTGGTACAGTAGAACAAGGATAATGATGAGCAGCCAACTGCCTTCTTCAGCTAGAGCCTAGATGACTATGAGGTGAGGTACTCTTTTATTGAGAAGCATGTACTTGCAGTAATCAGAAGCTTGAAGAAATTCAAGCATTTAGTCTCAAACAACAAGGTCCAGTTGCTGGTCTCACATGCTAGGGTTAAGGACATCCTCCTCAACAAGGATTTGAATGAGAAAAGGGTAGGTTGGATCACCCGTGTCATGGAGTATGACATTGAGATCAAGATCACCAAGCTAGTAAGAGGGAAAGGATTGTGTGAGAAGCTGGTTTTGGGGAAGCAAGAAGAAGTATGCAATGAAGAAGAGGATGTTTTGATAGTCTAGGACAGCCATGAGCCAAGTGGAAATCAAGAAGAAGACAATGTTTCCCCCACTCCTTGCTAGACCCAAGGCATTATACACTTCCTAGGCACAGGCCTATGCCCTCCGGAGATGAACAATACCTAAAGGAGACACTTTAGATTGCAGGTTGTTCCGTATGCCATAGTAGATGGAGTTTTGTTCAAAAAGGATGTGAATGGAGTGCTGTTGAGATGCATTAGCACAAATCAGATTCAAAGGGTGTTGGAAGAGTTCCATGGTGGACCAGCTGGTGGTCATTTTGCACCAAGAGTGACAGCTCTAAAAATCATGAAGGCTGGTTATTATTGGCCTAAAATCTTCAGTGATTGCTATACATGGATCAAGAGGTGTAAGAATTGTGCATTCTTCATAGGAAAAGAGAGACTTGCTGCCCTTCCATTACATCCAATCTCAGTTGACCAGCCATTCATGCAATGGGGTTTGGACTTCATTGGAGTCATTAATCCCAATTTAAGCCAAGGGAACAAATGGATTTTGACAGCCACAGACTACTTCACCAAATGGACAGAAGCAGTAGCACTCAAAGAGGGAAATGAGTCTAGCATCTTAGACTTTTATGAGGGGGATAACAACCAGATTTGGTGTACCTGCTACAATAATCTCTGATAATGCATTGGAATTCATTGGATCTAAGGTGACTGAGTGGGCTGTCAAGAATAGTATCTACCTAAGTACTTCATCAAACTATTACCCTCAAGGTAATGGCCAGGCCGAGTCTATTAACAAGAACTTGTTGAGGATCATTAGGAGGAATCTTGACGAGAATCAGATGTCTTGGCATACCAAACTGAAATCAGCCTTATTGGATGATAGGATAACTCTCAAAAGATCCACATGTAACTCTCCATTCAAATTTATCTATGGAAAGAGAGGCAATCTTTTCCCATGTCACTTGAGTTGCCAACATTGGAACTCATGAAGCAGCTGGAGTTGCTAGAGTTTGAGCCCATGGAGGTGAGGTATGCAGAGTTGATGGAGCTACAAGAGATCAGAAATCAGGCATCCCAAGTAATGGAAAAGGATCAAACTCTGATCAAGAAGACCTTTGATAAGAAGGCCAAGGATAGATATTTTCAAGTTGGAGATCTAGTGTTGAAATGGGATGTGGATAGAGAAAAACCAAGAAGGCATTCAAAATTTGATGCCATTTGGAGTGGCCCATACATGGTCACAAAGTGCAAGAACAACAATGCTTTCCAATTGGCCTCATTGGATGGTGAAGAACTTCATATTCCAGTCAAAGGAATCTATCTCAAGCGTTGCTTCTAGAGGGAAGTTCACTACCTTGTAAATATTAGATTATACTTTCATTCGTCCAAGTGCTTGTGTACATTGTTTTTCCGTAGGTTAGTTTTATTTTTCCTAAGTGCTTTGGCACAACTTGCTATCCATGGAGATGTTTTACAGTCCTTACTTTCATCAGGTGATATTCCATCTTCCTCCTTACACATTCTGAGTCAGTTAGGGTTCTAGATAGAATATTTGATGTCTCCATGCCCAATGGACTACTTCAGACAACTGGTATCTTCTACCTAGCAGGAAGGTAATGCCGCCGAGTCACCAAATTGTTATCCAAAATTCACCCCCCAGGGTAAATTTGATAACACACATCAGAATACTCAAGTACCAGGCAAATAGATTGATTCAAGGCAAAAAATCATGTTTCTATGGTCCCCTCAGATTTTTTCTAACTCCCTTGTCCAAGAAGAAAAGATCAAGTTCCAAAAAATCATGAAAAAGTGGCAAAAAACAAGCTTGAGCCAGAAAAAATCATGAAAAATAGCTAAGTCCTAGTCCAGGTGGTCCTTGGGACAGTTGGGACATCGGGGCGCAAATCGGCCGAAAGGCCGCCAAGTGGTCTGCAAAGCAAAGGAACATCTGGGCCATCGGGATGCGCAGGACGCAAAAGGGCGAACCGGCCGAAGGTAAAGAAAAAATTAACTAACTACACAACACTGGAACGCGAGGGACATCTGGGCCGAAAAGACGCGAAGGACGTAAAAAGGTGAAGTAGCCGCAAAGAGGGACAAGGAAGCCCATTTCGGGCGGTTCGGAAGAATTTTTCCCAGACAGTCTGGGACAAGAGGGACACAAGTACGCGGCAGACACGGGGAGCCAAAGGAGCCAAGAGCCAATCAAATCACGCCACGTGTCTTCGTCTCAAAGAGAGATAGGGAAGCCTGAATCAAGCGGATCAAAAGTTTTTTTCCCAGACAGTTTGGAACAACTGGGCCAAAGGGATGTTAGGGACGTGAAAAGCCGGCAGACTCGCGGATGAATCAGGAAACGCCACGTGTCACAAGGGAAAGTCTCCAAAATTTCAAAGGGGCAAGGTTTAAAGTGTTGGCCTAAGCCAATAAAAAGAGGACACGTGTCCTAAGGAGAAGGGAAGTGCAGAGCTTGGGGAGAAATTAGAGAATTTTGGCAAAACTTTTGGCCAAAAACTAAAAGGCAAAGGATGACCCCGCGCCCCTGCCCTCCAATCAATGCATGCCACGTGTCCCAAGTGGCGGGGGCGCGGGGAAAAAATGGAAAATGTTCCAAAATCACAAAAAGTCAAAACTTTCAAGGAAAACCCACGGGTAAAGGAAGGAGAGAGAATTTCTCATCCAATCAGCGCCCGACACGTGTCGTCCAGGTGGCGGAGCGCGGAAAAAATAAAATTTCAAAACCCATTTTTGCCTGTTTTGTGCCCTAAATCTTCAGATCACCATATCTTTCGATCCAGAGCTCAGATTTACATGTTCTTTATATCATTGGAAAGATTATAAAATTCTCTACATGATTCCAAGTTCAATATTGAATTTTGGTGTAGTCTAGAGAGATAAAGTTAAGAAACAGCTTTGATGCGTGTTCATGGCCAGAAGTGACATTTCAGTGACCAAATTTAATGCAGAATGGGTCGCATTCTCCTCCAATTCAGCCAAAAATGGCAGGGTATGGGTTTGTAAGGTCACCCATGCCATTTTAATGCATTTACAGTTAAGGAGGAATGGGCTCCCATGTTTTGTACATTTTCTCTCTCCTGGGCTCGACCCATGTAAGGTAAAAGCCAGATTTGGCTCATTTCTAAAGGGGGTACATTTTTGGCATAAAAAACTTCTTCTTTCACCTCCAAAGAGTTTTTGCTTGAAGAATCAGAGCTCTTCAAGGATTGTAACAGTTTTTTACCTCTCTGAGGTTGTAATGCAGTGATTTTGACATTGGAAATGATAATGCAAGCTTTGTGAATGGGTTTCAATCCTTTGTTTGTATTATTTGCTTCAGTTCAAATCCTAAATTATATCTTATCATCCTGTGTATGTTTTATGTTACAGTCTTTGGTTTGTGTCTATTTGCATGACACAAATATTCACCACTCCTTTTGGTGCATCATCATCTTTAGTTAGTTTCAATTTTTGCATTTCTATCCCATCTCCTATAGTTTAGAATAGGATTAGGATCTGAACCTCTATAGTTTTGCAAAATATAGATCTAAATCAGAGGAGTTTGAGGAACCAGCCTCTAATCTGGAGATTCCTCTCTCATTTTAACAAGTCCCACACTTGGAGAGAGGTTTCCATGTTGTGCAATCATATTGGATGCTAGAGTGATCAACCTAGAAGCTTGATCTGCATCCAGGGGTGCTGTGAGCCTGCAACAACAACTACTCAAGACATCGAAGGGCCAAATCCTAACCTTGGCACTCAAGTTCCTAAGGGGCCAAGAACAAGGAGAAAAAGTGGAGCATATGTTATGTCGAGCATGGGCTATGATGAGGACACAAGAAAAATCATCCGCACCAATTTTCAAAGCATAGTGGGCTTGAAGGGGTTATATGGGTGGGAGCTGATGAACCCAGACATGGCCACTACATGCACAAGGAAACAAATATCTTGGTCCATGCAGACTCACATGGATGAGCCAAATTTTGATGTATGTGAGGATTCTTTTGTGTGAAGAAGAGTGAAGAAGGCACCTCAAAGTAGGCACATGACTATAAAACCCACTCTTGTGTCTAATGAGCAAGTGAAAAATGCCTTGGTTAAGGTATCTACAGAGGTGGCACGAAGGAATATTGATAAATATGCAACTATTAGAGTGCTACAAGAAGATAACAAGGAAAAAGTTGTCGAAATAGCACTTCTGAAAGGAGAGAAGGATTTAGAGAAAAAAAATAATGAGGATTTCATCAGTATGACAGAAGAAATTGGTGACTATGTTCTAAAAGCAAGAACACATCTAGAGTCTAAGGTACCTTAGAAGTTTCCTTTGGCTATGCGTTACGTGCACACATTAGTTGATTTAGTGCTTGAATATGGACCAATTCGAATGTCAGTGCCTAAGGATCCTGAACATAAAGATGAGAGAGAAAAGGCCTCTATGGTTAGAAATATTTCATCTTACGAGGCATTAATCCAAACTCTACAAGATGAGATGAATAAAGTAGATCGAGCTCTGAATATATGTGTAGCACTAGAGCAGTGATCAGGATCAGGACTATAATAGAAGATAATGAAGTTTTGAAGGAAATGAAGGATGATATTTTAGGGTGCGCAGAAAGATTAGCATTAGTAAAAAAAAGTGTGAATCCCTTGCATCAACACAAAACCCACATAAGGAGAGGCTAGACGAGATTGGAAATCTCATAGAGAAAAAGATAGATCTTCTAGAGGGAAGGACATCTGCTATGGCCAATGTTGTCCTAGTACTACATAATGAAAAGGAAGAGATAACCCAGGATGAGTTGGAAGCCATCACCACATATGTTCTAGAGAAGACAAGAAATGCATTGGATGAATGGAAAAAATTAGAGGCTGAGATTAAAATAGAATATCCATAGTTTATCCTCCCAGTAGAAGTGGAGGGTGTTGTAGAGTAGAATTCTATTATTTGTACAATGATTCTTTACATTCTTTCCATTCTTTTTCTTTATTGTTTGGGAAGATCAAGAGGAACCCCATTTATGGGATGGAAATGTACATTATTGTGGGGTAATGTTGAGTAGATAGAGTATGACACTAAGGAGAGGGCACATAGAATATTCACGTGTAGAAGAAAGGCACATTTGAAGGCATGGAAGGATAGGAAAGGAAACATGCACCAGGAAAAGCTGATTTGGGACTTAGCCATTTTCATGGTTATGTGCTTTTTTGGAGATAGCGTACAAAGTACACAATGGGATGGAGACTTGTGCAACACATAGATGTTGTTTTTAGGATGAGCGTCTACTAAGTGTAATGCATTAGTTTGGGATAATAACAGGATTACTACTACAAGTTAACTGTAGGAGATCTATTATTAGTGCACTTACATGTGTGCATATTATTGTAGAGGTGCATGGATATTTTCAGCATGCGACCTATTTTGGGAAGTGCGTAAGTGGTGAAGGGCAAGTCGACACCCCTGTTAGTATGTATTATTCTATGTAGTTAGAGAGAGACACTATGTATGAGCTATTGTAAAGTTATTCTACTAGATTTAATGCACACATGACTTAGGGTGATACTAATTATTGTAGGAAGCTTATGCATTTACTGTGTTTAATAGAATGGAGTATATTGGCTGGATAAAGGTGTTAAACCTGACTATAATTGGTTCTTTTATGGTTGATTTCATTTTGATTATTTTTTAATTCATGATTCTTTAAGATATAGATCTGGTATATGATTTATGGAATGTTTATGGTTAGGTAGGGTTTTGGATATATGCTTTCTCTTTAACATGTTAAAATCCTACACAAGCAAATCTAAAGAGGGGCATGGTACCTTTGCATGCTTTGGGTGAGCGCTCAGCTCAGACTGAGTGATGTGCTAGTGCACCTGGGTTATTCATGGTGGATTGTAGGCTGCATCATGTGGCATAAAATTACATAGGTACAACCACATATACTTATACTAGCCCCAAGCCCATCAATTGGGCCATCGGTTGTTGTATTACAGGAAGAGAGAGATACTACAATAATACAGGGAGATTTAAATTTATCACCATATAAACCCTTCAGAGGCACCTATATCAGACAACTGCTAAGAAAGACAACATGAGATAATAGCTACAGTAGAGGACTACATAGAGAGACCAGGTTGCCATACATGTATGGAAAGTGACAGTTGAGAGGGATGTTGCACATCATGTGGCAAAGGTAGGGGTATGCATGATGTAATGAAGGATGTTATTATAACATCACAAGAGGCATGATATTACCATGCATTATATGAGGTAGTAGTACCTGAGGGCCAGAGTGCTCCAGGTTATAGCCAGAGGACAACCAACCGTTCTACCAGATCACAAAGGTTTTCTAGGTCAGTCAGGTTAGTGCAAATGCCATCACTAAGAGGTGGTAATGAGAGACCTGACATTCCTAGTGTGGGAGAGAGTCATGTATGACTCACTATTTGATTATTTATTATATATGTTTTTGTATATGCCTCACGATTGAAGGCACATTTTTGTATATCAATGTCATTGATAACACATTAACATGTATATGACATTTTTGTTAGAGTGTACATGTACACTTTTTGGATGATATGGACTTTATTTATGATGGAAATTTGATATGATATATGATGATGACATGTATGTTTTTATTTGATTTAGTTTTTATATATGGTTACATGATGGTATTGATTAGAATAGATGATGATCTGTGATGTGAGTTATTATGAATGTATGGCAATTACATGATGGTAGCATAAATTACATGTTCGTAGCTTGTCTTTTATTCATGATGTATGATGATTATGGGTATATGATGATGTTATATGTGAACCAAGATGTCATCAAAGTATTTACAATTAGGTAAAAAGAACAAGCACACAAGAAGTGTAAAACAAACCCAATCAGACATAGTAAAAGGAATATACACCACAAATTTTAATAAACTAGGATGAAAACATAATACTTTCAATTGGCACAAAAACATGAAACAAACCCAATATGAACAAGTATTGAATACACCAAAATTCAAAACTGAAATGTTAATAATTCACCTACAATTGTTCCAAAATATATATTTTTTAAAGAGAAACAAAGGCCAAGATAAAAAGAAAAATAAGTACACCAAGGCTAACAAAGAGCCTAGATGATAACAAAATACCCATCATTGGTCAAGAAAAAAGATGAAAGTGGAAAATAGAACCCAATGCATAAATAAAAAATGAAAACACCAAGGCTAACAATGATCCTAGTTATCTTATTATACGTGATTGGTCAACAACATGTACAAAAATGTAAAACAGGGACGAAACATACAAAAATAGACATAAGGATAGATACAAACCTAAGTGCTAACAATATTACTTACACTAATTCAATATACAACAAAAATGTAATAAAATCATGTAATATCAAAATATAAATACACTTCTAAGGTGTTCTATGATGAACAACATGCAAATACGAGTAACCCTAGATAACGATATATGCAAGGGGATTGGGAAAACCAAAGAGTGGAGTAACTACTCGTCATGAAAATATTATTAGATCCTATAAAAGTTTGATATGAAATTGGATAGTGATGTAGATAATTTAAGAAGCCAATGCAAACAATGAACAAATGAACATTAATCACCAATACTTTTCATTTTTCTTTACTTTGAGGATCCTTTCTTTATAGCCCAAATAGGCTCAAACATGCAAATATTGGATTTTTAGATTTAATTGATCTTATAATCAATGAACCTTGCTTCATATGATGAATTCCACTTAACATAAACTCTTAATATGATCAAGACAAAAGAAGGAATCAAACTTCTATATCTTATCAAAATTTTCCTTCTAGGCATCCACTTTGTAAGCCTAAATGGCTCAATTTAAAAGAAAATTTGATCATCCAGCTCCAAATTGGTTTGCATTATCATTGAATCTTTTTTCTTACCTTTATTCAATGCCCAATCCACCATAAAAAAATTATCGACATAACAATCAAAATAATTCTTTCATTCCCACAAAATTTCCCTTGCAAGCTTCTCAAAAGTAAAGTTGAAGGTGGAAACTAGTTGGGAGAACCTAAAATCCATGAGAAAAACTAAAACTAGAGTTTTTATACTCATTATCCTCCTTGAGGTGTATGAAAATTCTTCTAGCTCAATTCAATTTGAAATTACAATTTCCAACACTCACTCTTCTGCAAGGACTAGTCTTTATAGCCCTAATTTGACTGTTTTTCAAGATTAGATTTTTATGTAGAAGGTTTCAAGAAAAAAATAATGCTTCTCGAGTACTCATTTCAATCTTATAACTTCCTACAAATTTTCAAATACAAACTCCAAGCAGAAACCTACTTTTTCCATAAATCTCTTAACCAATTAGGTCTCTTTGACTGTCTACAGGATCTTGATGGGATTTCCAGAAATTGTGGTTTTTAGGGACTCAATATCGCTACCAAACTATTGGGAATGCATATTTTATTAGTGCAAACCTTGTATTTTTTATAATAATGTGAGTTTTTGAGTTGTTATAACAACTCACTTTTTAAAGGAAATATGGAGAGTTTTGTAGTAGGGATAAAATAGGGAAGATTATTGTATTTTGTTTAAAATCCTTATTTATAAGAGTTACATATACCGTATGAATCAATTATATTATTATTGAGTGTTTAATCTCTAATATTTATTATGCAATCTAAACCAAATTCATTATCTAGTATTAGAGCTGGTATTTTGTATGAATTATGAACAAAATGAAAGTTTAGAATAGGTTAGCATTTTCAAGAATGATTCTAGTCTAATGGAGATCCATGAGAAGTAATAGTAATTTCACCTGGACCTACCTCATCCCATTAGTTGGAGTTACTTTTGGATCAGTCATGGATTTTTTCTTCATTGCATTGAATGGGTTTGGTTTTCTTACTAAAGTATTTTAGGGCGTATCAGTCTAGAATTGTGTTTTATCCAAGTTAACCTTAAGTTTTATAAAATCATGTATATTTAGCATATTTAAATTAAAAAATGTGTGAGATCTATGTCATAATATTCAGCCATATGAAGTAAGAGTTTTCAGGCCAATAGTGGAGTCAAAGCTTGTAGTCATTTCTTCATATACCTTCTTTCTACCCTAAGCACGCTGACCTATCACCCAGTGTGCACTGGGCACTCACCTGAGGCATGCGCAGGAGCCGAGCCCTTCCTTTATGTGATCTTTGTCAGAATGATCCTCCATTAATGGAGGATAGGTTGTAAAATCATAAATGCATTCATTTACTTAGAAACAAAAAGTATGAACACCAGATCTAAGCACATGTGCATCATAAATGGAAATAAGCATTGCAAATAACAAAAAGGAAATGGATCTGATCCATAATAACATGAATAACATAAGAGTTATACCCATAAACAAATATATCCATAACATAGCTCCATATATCAATTTATAAACATCCACAATCGTCACCTTACATCACAAAAGGGTTCATCTCAGACCGTATACATCAAGGAATATAGACCTATCCATACAAAACTACCATGCATAGAGATCCTAGTTATGCTTTGCCCATTACAACCCTTGTTATAGGCCCAAGCGCATACATATATTCCTAACATTCTTTCCCATATTTCCTAGCACAAATAACTACAAACCTTGGCATTACCAAGCATTCTTACAGCACTTTGTTGCCTCTTTTGTCCCCTCTTCATTTTGGACCCAAGCACTTCTTTAAATAGAATATGGATACACCACCATAGCTTCTCTCATGGATAGATCGCATGCCAAGTGGAAGTATGGTCCTTCATAGTTGAGTGTTGTTTCCAGCTTGCAAAGGCCTATATTAACTATAATGATCTCCCTCGGGAATATTCCTTATGTGGAATATTATTTTCTTGACATCCAAGGCTCTAGGCTAACACTTTATCAATTCCTCACACCTACTCAGGCCCTCATGTGTTTCTCCTACGATACTGCCTTCGAAATGTAGCTAAGTACTTAAACTCTTGTTCTACTTTCGTGCCTTCCCTAATTCCATATTAAACCCTTTCCTTGCATGTTTTTCCATAAGCGCCTTCCTCTTACTTTTCTTACGTGTTCACACCTTCTTTCTTGGGACTTAGTCAATTCAGGGACCACCATTACCCCACACTAAGTGTGTTTTCCTTCCTCAGAAACAATCTTCTCTTTCGCCAAAGAATAAATAATAGGAGGGATGAAAGAATTTGTTATTGAATATAGAATGGGAGAATAGAAGGATCCTACTACTATTGTAGAATTATAAGGAGGTCCTTTGTCACAATGACCTTGATCTTATTCAAGGCATCAACCTCACTTTGCGCCTGTTGCATCATATCCCCTATTAGTGTGCTAATTTCATCATATGCCAACTCTTCACCCTTAGCCTTAAATGTATCCACAATGTTTTCCATTTACTTGCTAAGATCGCCCAATGCGTCCATTATTTTAGTAACATGGGGGTCTAACACTTTCACCTTATTTTTGATTGAAACCCTTAACATATCAATGGCCTCAGACTTATTTTATTCTTTTGTGTGGATCATGTCCCTCTCTTCCTTGTTACCCTTTTTTTCTCCCGAAACTCCTTCACTCCCGACTCATGGGTAGCTACTAAAATGATAGGTACTTGATCTCTATCACCACAGTTGTTATACAAAATTTTGGCCAAGTGCATTGTGGTTTTTACTGAAGAAAAAAGCTCAGTATAATGGGATATGGTCTCCTCCATCTTCACCTTATCTTCCACCTTATGGCACACCAAAAATTCCTCATCTAACTCAAAATGAAGGGGTTACCTCTCTATAGTGAGTATGCACGCTAAGTCTTCCAAGAAATGCATGGTTGACTCCTACTTCTACTCAGGAGGGGCCAGGTCTAGGTGCTTCAAGATAATGGAATTGTAAATAGCCTCTACCTTCTTATGGACCTTGTGCACCTTCGCCTTTTCATCCCTCATCTCATGTCTTAACTGCACATTAATTAAATCCTTTTTCTTTATCTCTCTGTCCCTCTCAATGATCTCCTCATTACTCTTCTCAAGTTCCTCCTCCAAGAATCTTATCCTATCATTTCTCCCAAAAAATCTTGCCTCCACTTCTACCGACACTTTTTTTAGTGTGTTACTAACTTTCTTATCTGACAACTGCTAGGAATTCATAAGAGGGTTTATTCCCTTGACACTTGGTGACTTCATTAATATGAGCGGTCGTCATGGTGTCACAAGTGTAAGCTTAAAATCTCTTGGCAGGGGAGGGGTCCTCATCCAGGTACTCCCAAACAAACTTATTTGACCCATCAGGAACCCTGATTTCTAAAAATACAATGGTGAGGCAGACGCTACCAAACATAATTTTCTCTTCATACACGACATCTATAATTTCCTCTGCAATAAAGGTTGAAAGGTTATATACTGTCCCTTTCGAGATTCTGTGGCAAACATTAAACCAAATCTTATTTATCTGATTCCATCTCTCTAACCCATTTAACTTTATAACCAAGCGTGTGACCATCCTCATAATAGGGTCAATGATTTTAGAGATAGAAAAGTAATGCAAACCCTTCTTGTAATCATATGCTTCAGCTATTTCCTTGATGGGCTCCTTGTCACACAAGTCCTCATCTAGCGGATCTACCTCACAAATAATGTCAATGTACTTTGAAATCAGCTGAGGAGTTATGTGTAATAAAAGTGATCCTCATGCACATGTGACATCAGCCATTGGTATATTCAATCAATTTTTCCAAATTAGGGAAAATCATATAGTTGTAGAAGCCTAGTATTTTCCATATTAACCTTTAATTCGTCATCATAAATGGGCTTTCCATCTGGTGTCCTCTTTTCTGTAGGGCAAACCAAATCTAACACCATCTCCTTTTCTGTGGTAATCATTCAATGGTTATAATCACTTATGACCATCTTTCATATATGAGACTCCCATTCCTTACCTAACAATATGCCATCTGGGTAATGTATCTCCACATACCAATCTTCATTGAAATTGGTCAAAATGATTGGTTTTTATTTTTCCTTTCCCTTCTTTGGTGGAACATTTGATCCCTTTCTTGGTGCCATATTTTTCCATCAGGTTCTTATAACTTCCTTCTTTCCTCCTTTCCCTAGCTCTTTCCAAATCCTGTGGATCCAATCCTCTAGAAAAATTCCTTCAAATCCAATGCCCTAACTCTTTAACCCTAACCTGGAAATCCCTTATTCCACAAGATGGCGTAACACCCACATAATCCTCCAAAAAAACTCCTCCACTCATGCCCATGTACTCCCTTTCCACTCTGGTTCATAGATCAAGTCCCGTTGAATATTTCACACGCAAATATTCTTAAATTCTCTTGGCACAAATATTATTTCACAAGGATGCCCTATTTTGCAAGAACTCTTTGATAACTTAAAACAAAAGGTAAAATAATAATTCACCTCGACCTTCTATTTATAGCTTTTTGCTTTTTCTGCACAAATCCCAATGCTACCTACCAACGTACAAACACATTAAAGTCAAAATTTTCCAACTCCATCCTTCCACGAATTCTATCCAAAACTTTTCCTCCATGTGAAAGACTACGTGAACAATCTTGCAACCTTTTGGTGTGCAACTGCCTCGACCATATAACTCTTCACGCTTTCTCCTGGGCCAAAGTCAATCTTCCTCTATGTCTTGGACCAAGATCTTTTTGTTTCCTACCTCATGTTGCTCCTGAAATTTTTCCTTGCACGTGGTTTTGAAAAATATTTTTGAAACCAATATTCTACCATATTCACCTCTACTACATGCACTCTTTTGATCCCATGTGCCTTTGACTTTACAACCCGGGCCACCAAAAACCATTGTTTCTAGTCTTTACCATATTTTACATTCCAACCCACACTAAATATATGTGTAGTCCTCTGCACATATAAACCCTTTGAAAATAAGTGGCTACTGATACAAAAATGTGCCCACAAAAAAACAAACCAAAAGACAAAGAAAATCAACAAAGAAAGGAAAATCCATTAAGGGAAATCCTAAGATAACTGGTAATATTGCCTTAGTTACAAACACCCAGAAGCCTTATTTATAGTAGGAATTCAACCTACTTCCATCGAAATACCCAGGAAGTCATGTTATTTCCAATGCCTAAATCAAGTATATGGTTAATATAATATGATCCCAACTAATGAACCTTTAGCTTCCCAGGATGACACAAAAACTTAGAATCATAAAATAAAACCATCTACCCAACCTCAATTTTTTGTACTTTATGTGACGATCATCTCAGGCCTTTATCTCACCTTATTATTCTTCTAAGTACACTTAACAAGTGATTACATTTCATCTAAAATCATTAGCTTGTCAATGCGCTCTTGCAATGCTTGTTCGTTGGCCAATCCTCTTGCGTGTGTAATATGTAGAGAGGACAACATAAAATCTACCAACAAAACAGCTTCCGTGCCAAACAAAAATTGGAATGGTGTGGTTTTTTTCAGTCTCTTGTATGTTATTCTATACACCCATAACATGGCTAAGACTTTTTCATCCTAATACTTCCTCCCAACATCAGAAATCTTGGTAAGTGTATGACTAAATATATTGTTAAATGCCTCAAAAGTCCCATTAGACTAAGGGTGATAAAGAGTAGTCTTTTGATGAGCCACCATGAACTCTACCAACAAAATCTTGACAGTCTCATTCAAAAAATGAGTACTCTGGTCACAAGTGAAACTTAGAGGGAACCCATACCTACTAATTATATTTTCCCACAGGAATCTTATTGCTGTCACCATCGTATAATCCCTCATAGATGCTACCTCCATCCACTGTGTTGGATAATCAATGCAAGTAATGATATAGCGTGAACCTATCCTTTGTGTGACAGGCATAATAGGGCCTATAAAGTTAATACCTTTTCTCGAATGGTTCAACACTAGATATTGGTCTCAATGTAATTTCATCCCTTTTTCTTGGCTTACCAAGGCACTGACATTGATCACAGGCCTTGCAATATTCAATATAATTATTGTAAACCATCTCCCACCAAAGGCCAGCTAAGAGGGTATCGCACGTAGTCACATTCCCCACATAGTGTCCCCTTTTGATTCCACCATGAGTTTCTTCCATGATTATAGTGCACTCAATCTCAAGGACACACCGGTACAAAACCTCATTGCAACCTAGTTTGTATAAGTCTCCACTAATTAATATATAGGGCGTGGTGCATATGGCTAACTGATTCCTTTCTAAAGTCTTCATTCCCTCCTATGCCACACCCATTTTGAGAAACACATCAATATATGCCAAGTCAGAGGGTGCATGCTGCAATCTGAGTAGTTGTGTATCTAGCATTTTATCCTCAATGCTTTGTCCTGAGTCAATCCTTGATAAATGTTCAGGCCCCAAATTACTCTTACCAAGTTTTACAACAATCGTAAACTCAAAATCCTGAAACAATAGGACCCACCTGCATATGAACCCTTGAAATACATGATTGTTCACCAATTACTTTAATGTCATGTGTTCTGTGTAGAATATAAATGGTGTTTCCAACAAATACCACCTGAATTTTTGCAGCACATAAATCATCGACAATGCCTCGCGCTCTGTGGTAGTATAATTTTTTTCTATTGGGGTTATCTTCCTAGTAGCAAAGCACAAGGGATGGTCAACAATTCCCTATCTAGGTTATGGTAAGACTCCTCCAATCACCATCCCTGAAGCATCAACATGTACATAGAATGGATTATCCCAAGAGGGAAAACGTAATATGGGCACAATGATAAACCTATTATTCAAGGTATCAAATGTCATTTGTTACGCCTCTCCCAAATGAAATTTACTTATGTGTTTCAGCAACTCCACCAATGACGCAATGACCTTAGCATAACCATTAATAAAATTTTGATAATACCCCATATGCCCAAGTAATCCACATACTGCGCTTTGGCTGGTAGGCTCCCCCAAACCCATAATAACAACAACTTTGATAGGATCCATTAGCAATCCTTCTTTACATATGATATGTCCCAATAGGGTGGCAAATGAAGTAGTGAAAAAACATTTTTTAATGTTGAGAGATATACTAAATTGCACACATCTCTCAAACATCAGTATCATATTGTCTTAATGGTACCTCACCAATCCTTATATTGTCTAGTCATCCAGGTAGACTTGTATAAATTTATGGATGAAGTCCTGAAACTCCTGAACCACAATGTGTGAAAACACATCAGGCGTGTTCTTCAATCCAAAAGGCATGACCATATAGGAAAAAATCCCCATTCAGTGGCAAAAATTTTCTTTTCTTGGTCCTCCTTTGCAATTATAACCTGATGATATCTTGAGAATCCATCTGTGAAAGAATAAATCTCGCACCCAGCTACTCCTTCCAGGGTATCCTCAATGAAGGGGGTTGGAAAAGGGTCAATGAAACACATCACATTAAAATCCTTGTAATCAATGCAAATAATTATCCTCCCATCCTTCTTAATGATGATGACCATCAGACTTATGCACTATGATTCCTTAACAACCTCAATGATGCCTGATGCGATCATATTGTCAATCTCCTCCTTTACCTTGAATCACAGATTCAGATTCATTCAATAAGGTTTCTTTTGAAATGTGCACACAAATTCCTTTAGCTTGATCTTCATTTCTCCCAGGGAGTGGTGAACTCCTTTAAGCTCATGGTACTCGTGTAGGTATAAATCTTGGAATTCACGCAATAGATCAATAATCTTTGAAACCTCCATTTCTATCCAGTATTTTCCAATAGTAGCTTCTTTAGGTTCCACCTCTGAGCCAATGTTAACCTTATTGGTTTTCAGGGGTTAAGGGGAGGCACACACTTGCTCATTATCACTATCCATAACCTCACGCATACTGACAGTATGGTTAACATCCAAGTTTTCCACCTCTTCACCATCTATCATGTAGACCAAATTTCCTTCCTCTTTTTCCATGCAAGCGCACTCAAGCTGTACTTCCTTTGATTCTTCCTCATCGAAGCATGCTTCTAAGTAAGGTTCTCCCAAAAAATTTAGTATTTTATCCTCCACCATGGTACTATCTCCCATAGTTAGGTGCTTAACAACCTGCCTCGCCTTAGTTATCGATGGCTTAGTACTTCAATGCTCAAAAATTTGAATAAGATTAACCGTCAACTCTTGTTAGTTTCCCGTCTGGTGGCACAACTCTGAATGAATGTACCACGCATGCATGCAACCTTGTAAGGTGGAGTAAATATTATGCACCCATAGTGATGAGGGATTCCGTGCTTTCCATGCAGGCCTTCTCACATGTATAGATTTGAAACGAGGAAAGTTCCTTCCCATGATAGTCTTATATAGCAGTAGGTGCATTGCTTCAGAGAAACCTAAGAAAGAATGCTATTCTCACCTTGCGCCACTCTAGAAATTTATCTCGATGGGTCTCCCACCAATGTGTTGTGGTCTCAAGAAAACTATAACTAAGCATAGTTCTCCTTTTGATGTCACATCTCCATTGGGTCTCCATTTCTCGCAGGAAAACATCAGGGTTGTCTTGCCCAGTGTAACTCGGTAACTATTTTCCTCCTAGACACCTGATTAAGTGTGCTTTTTTTATTCTTGTCACAGAGCCTCTTAAATTCCTTCTAACTAACTCATATGTCCCTTGTGCCCAATTGTCACATGCCACATTAGTTATATCATTTATAGATTAAACATCTTCCCACTGAATAATGATTTATTTTTTTGGTTGCACAACCTTAGGGTCTCTGATAGTGCACACATAGACTCTATCTAGGTCTTCTTCTCCCAAGAGCTTAGTATAGGGAGTTGAATTTCCATTCATCAAAGGAATTATAACACATTCCTCCTTGTTCTCAAAAATTATATACCCCTTATTGAAATGCAAGTCACCATTGTTCTTATAGTACCAGGGGTGCCCAAGTAATGCTAGAAAGTTTCCCGCCTCATCAAGCACCAAGACTTCAAAGTCTCTAATGAATTTCACCCCTTGGATAGTGATAGCAGAATCCTTTAAGACACCAATGGGTATCACCTTTGTCTTGTTAGCCATATAAAACACATTCGAAGATGGATGTAATGCAGGACTTACCATTTGATTCCATGCCTATAGGGTGAGAACATTAACTTTCGTGCCCGTGTCAATTAAAATATTACTCAGGAGTCATCCATAAACAATTGCATTCACGGTAATCTCTTTATCATAGTCAATACTATGAGGAGGTAGATTAGCATGAAAAACTTTCCTCTCATGCTCTCTTCCAATGCTTGGTACTTTTCCTCTCATCCACTCTCCTAATAGAGGGATGATATTATCTTATCATACCTCCTTGACTTCATCTAGATCCTTCTGTTTATCCTCAATGCTATTCTTATGCTCTAATTACCATGACTGATCCTTCAGGCAATGGGATATATCCTTGTAGGCTTCGAATAACATCCATGGTTTCTTGATAAACTTCCTTCTGATGCGTAGGGTCCAGATACTTCCCATGCATAACTTCTTCTCTTATAACTAACGGTCTATGCTTTGGTATCTCTCTGGTGCACCCAGTCTCAGCTCGTGTCGTCACTAGCACAAAGTCTAACTCTAACCCGCGCGCCACCCTTGGCATCCATGGTGGATCAGCTCTATTCACACTTACCATTTTGATGTCTTTATGCTTCTGTTTCTTCTGCCTCATGTGTTCAAACAAATCCAACCATTCTTCATACTTTTGCTTTTTTCCACACCAAGAGCACTACAACAATACGGGACACTCTTGCTTGTAATGTTTTTTAGATCCACTATTATAACAGATTCCATGAGGAAATTCACTTCCTCCTCCTCCATGATTACGACGGCCTCATAATCCACCTTGAAAGCCTCTTTCATAACCTCCTCCATCTGCATTCCCTTCATAATGATGACCATCATCCTTGGAACTACTGGCAACACTAGTCCAGCGTACACCAATATCAATGACATCATGTATATGGTTAATCAATCTACAATCCTTGGTGTCATGATTAGTAGAGGTGCAAATTTTGCAATAGCAGGACACATTCTTACATATCACACGTTGTAGCAATGGGAATCTACTTGCATCATGATCTCCATAGAAAATATCATAGTCCACCAACATGGCATGCACTGATTTTTATGAGCAGCTATCCTTTATATGCCCATCTACTTTGAATTCCATGCACCATAGCCCACTTTGAGTCTCATTAGTCAATTTCGTAGAAATTTTCTCTAGCTACTATGATATGGCAGTAATCTAGGCTTCAAGGAATGGAATAATTTCAGTGTCAACACTTCACACAGACTCAAAATGCAAGGTAGATTTAAAGGCCTTGTGTAGATCTATGAAGGTCTTATGTGAAATCACCCTCCTGAATGGAGTGATCAGCCCTCCGATGAACCACTGAGCATGTTGAGGTGGGTGAATATTATAAGAAAAATTTGACAGAAGAGTCTTAAAGTGCACATCATATTCCCACACACTTTCTTCCATCCCTTGTTGGATTTTTTTCAACGTGTTGATGATATTTTGTTCAAACTCAGGGATGTGGAACTCCACCAAAAATGCATCACGTAGTGCAATGTAATCCACCACCTTCTAGTGTGGATCATACTTCCTGTACCAAATATGCGCGCACTCTTGCAACATAGTTACAAAATAACTCACCTTCCTTTCTAGTGTAGTGATACCCTTCACGTGCCATAGAAAATCACATTTATGAACATGTTACACATTGTATTCCACACCTTTGTAATTAGGAAAATGAAAAGACATATCAAAACACACCTGCTGAAGTTGTTGAGGCCCTTTCCCACTAGATCCAAAACCTTGGCCTCCTCCAATATTTCCACCACCTCTAATACCACTAGATCTACTAGTGCTAACTCTTGCAAATCCACTAGATCCTCCTCCTGTCATAGGTAAGGGGCCTAACCTAGCTGTTCATTGTAAACCAATTACCACGCTAAACTACGTGCCAAAAGTATGCAAAGTTGAACCACTCCTATATGTGTTTCCCACGCCACTTCTAGACATGATACCCAAGATTTGTGAACCCACACCTTGTCCAAATTTCATACTAGAAAGGATACCTATGAATACAGGAAATGACTATGCAGCCAAACTTGTACCAAACGAAAAATTATACCTCCTAGGTGTCACTCGACCACCAATATCAACACCACTAACAACCGAATAAGAAACATTTTCAACAAAAAATGGAAGGCTAAGCACCAGGGTCTAGTCACCAGGTGGGCCAAGAGGCACGCCTATGGCTCTTTATTTCTCACGTGATAAACTCTCACCAGAATCTGAGGGGGTAACTCTCCCATGCTTACCAAGATGGGGTAACATGAACTACTTAGGTCCCACACCTTCCACGAAGACCTCAAATTCTTCCCACAATGTCTGCCTCCATATTTCCATCACTCTTGCAACCTCACACTATCTCCTCAACTCCCTCTCTTGTGCTTCATCATACTTGAGTTTTCTCTCTTCTCTCTCCTTCTCCACCGTAAATATCCGCCATCTTTCACCACACTAGCTTCCATGCCCTATGCTTAGATGGATTTTAGTCAGCCATGGGAAAGGCTTCCAAACTCAAATTAATAAATCGGATCTTGATAGCCAGTGGAGTATCACACAAGAATGATCCTCTAGGCTCCCTCAAGAACTCAAACTCAACAATCTCTGGGAAAGAATACATAGAAATAATGTATTCCAAGGTATAACTAGTCAGTACTCTACTCCCCCAGTGATAAAAAAAATGGGTCTAGGTTAGATCAGAATCATGCAGCCTATGATACTCATCTTGGGTCCATAAACAATAACAAAATGTTTCATACAACTTATGATACAGGTGGTCCTCTACCCATTTACGTGCATCAAACTTAGGTCCAATGTTAAATATCTAAGAAAAATCATCCTCCATGATTTTAAGCCATGTCTTGACACTATCCAAAGTCAAGCTCTTTGTCATCACACCTCATTCTCACAAAAAATTCAAAAAGAGGTCCTAGAAATGGAACCAAAATGTAGTCATTTCTTCATATAGCTTCTTTCTACCCCAAATGCATCAACCTATCACCCAGTGTGTGTTGGACTCTCACCCAAGGCACGCGTGGGTGCTAAACTCCTCATTTATGTGAGCTTTATGAGAATGATCTGTCATTAATGGAGGATGGGTTACAGAATAAAAAATTCATTCATTTACTCAGAAATAGAAAGTATAGACACCTGATCCAAGAAAAGGTGCATCATAAATGGAAATAAGCGTTGATAATAGCACAAAGGAACTAGATCTGATCCATAATAACATGAATAACATAAGGGTTATACCCCTAAAAAATATATCCATAGTATAGCTTTGTACATCAATTAATAAACATCCATAGTATCCACCTTACATCACAAAAGGTTTCATCTCAGACCATATACATCAAGGAATATAGATCTATCTATAAAAAACTACCCTAAATAGAGATCCTAGCTATGCTTTCCCCATTACAACCCTTGTTACATGCCCGAGAGAATACATATATGCCTAACATTCTTTCCCATTTTCCATATTTCCTAGCACTAAGAACTACAAACCCTGACATCACCAAGCTTTCTTACAGCACTTCATTGCCTCTTTTCTCCCCTATTCATTTTGGACCCAAAAAAATCTTTAAATAGAATCTAGATACATAGCCATAGCTTCTCTCATGAAATGGTCACATGCCAATTGGAAGTGTGGTCCTTCATAGTCGAGTGTTTTTTCCAGCTTGCAAATGCCTTCATTAACTGTAATGATCTCCCTTGGGAATATTCCCTACGTGGAATATTCTTTTCTTGACCGCCAAGGCTCCATGCTGGCACCTTATCCATTCCTCATGCCTACTCAGGCACTCATTTGTTTCTCCTACGATAAAACCTTTAAAATGTGGCTATGTCCTTAAACCCTTGTTCTCCTTTTACGCATGTCCTAGTTCCATCTTAAACCCTTTCCTTGTGTGCTTTTCCCTGAATACATTCATCTTGCTTTTCTTGTGTAACATTCCCATTTTAAGACTATAAAACAAGGGAATTTTTAATCTTAAATAATGCTCTCTATTCTAAATTAATACAATTTAGAACACACATTCGAATGCCAATCCATCTTATAATAGAAAACCATAAACAACTGTAAATGACTTGGTGAAACACCGATCTCTCATGTTAACTCAATAATGTGTATACTAGGTATACCTGGTTCCTTTACCTTTTTAGGGGCACCCAAGAGTTATATCTAAGAGGCCTATCAGAATATATGTTACCAATACTCATATGAAATCCTACATCTTAGACTAGGTGACATAGGATAATACAACCAACAACTTGTGATACTTTGGCCAACATTTATAAACATGTTTAACATGTTTACATTCCTAGCTGACATGCTCATCAAATGGAATATGTCCCTCACCACACTTGTTCTAGTATCTAGAGTGGTCTTTCTTGACTCTTGTCTGTTCAATCTGATTCAATGTTTCGTACTAGACAAGGGAAACAACATGCACTAGTGTGGAAGACTACTCATGGTGACTAAGGATAAATAGACATACTCAATATACTTACATCGATTAGTTGTGTCTAGTTACCCTAAGTTAACAAGAGTTAACCTCAACACTAGATCATGTTTCTATCCCTGATTAGGATGGAACCATGATCCAGTCTTACACTTATGTCAATCGAGTTAAACAAACTAAGTGTGGTGTTAAGAAATAACAACTGCATCATAGTATCCTCATAATGAATCATGCCATTACGAAGGTACTATACTGTAGTTGATGTGTTCCAACATCAAATTGAGTTTCCTCAACTAGACTAACATCCTTAAGATTACAAGTTACTAACCCATTTAATCATTGTCTTAAAGATTAATGATTACAACACTCTAAGATTCAAATAAGCATCATTTAACCTAAAAGGGTTACAAGGTGTAATTACATGAGAGGTAGGTATGCGGGTAAAATATGTTTTTCTAACAATTCAATTTACATGTTAAGTTTGTCTTTAAATGAAACACTTTATAACATATAATGACATAATTAATCTCAATGTTATGAAGGTGTGCTCATTAAACCTTTTCTTATTTCAGCCTTAGCTTAATTTTTTTTTATTAAATATCTTTATTTTAGACATCATAAATATGAAGTCTAAATCCTCTTTAGTTCCCTTTCAAGCATTTGTATTTTTAAATAAATCTACCTAAGGATGAATTTAGTCAACCATTATCATAATGTATTCATAACATTTTAACAAGATCTGCAAATAAGTCTCTAAGATTGATTCAAGGAAAATATCCTTTTTCCTTTATCAACGACTAATGTCCAATTATGAAAAAATATTACATATGTTTTAAATACAATCAATAATTCATACATATATATCTATATAATCCATTCCTATTCCTTTTCAACTATTTAAGGATCTATTCGAGAGTATCAACTCTTAGTTGCATCTCTTTTGTGGGTAATGAACCAGCTAATATTACAAATCATTAATCTAAAAGTCTTATAAATATAAGAACTATTAAGTTTCCAAATCCCACAACACTTAAACCCCTATCATCCCCTTCATTAAAGAGATAACTTAATAATACATCCCAATTTATGCTAATGAAGGTATCACAATAATGTAGATTTCAACAATCACCAAACCATTTATTTATCAAAAGGGAGTGATCTATTTACTGAATACATAAATATTTTAGGGATTACAAAGTGTCATTACAACAATATAATACTAATCTTATTACATCTTCCTTTTCTGACAAAAATACATCTCAAGTAACGACGTTATTTAATCATCATAATAAAGAGATAATTTCTTTAGTAAAATAGATGTAACTTTCTATATGTCTTTCTCCTTTCATATTTTATGAAATCCATCTCCAAAATCGTTAGCACAATTCAATTCATATGAACTGAACATGATAAGCACTATAATATTAAAACATTGTGCTTGTATCTAACTGTTTCATAAAAAGAACCATGTTGTTTATGAAATAGTTCCAAAAACACAAACAAGATAAATAGAAAGACTTTTACCTAAAATATTACAACCCAAGAAGGAGAGAGAAGAAATAAGATTCAATAAGTAATGTATAATAAGGACTAATTAATCATCATGGTTAATCCTAACTCTACATCCATATAAACTCATTTCAACATGCTGGACATCAAAACAATAGAATTAAAGAAAGGAGAAAGTCATATATCCATCCTAACATTACCTTCTCATTCAAGTTTGTAAATAAGTTCCTCCCTTCAACCTATTCTAACTTTTCAAGAAGTAATACAAGATATACAAAACTACCTTTCAAAATAAGTATACTGTATTATTATTTCAAGTTATCATCCTAAATTATACATGAAAGAATAAGAAATTATATTCCATCTAAAAATCATAATATCGTAGATTCAACCTAGTGTTTAAAAAGTAAATTGAACATGAATAAGTCCCATCACAAATAGGTAAGGAAAAATTAGTCAATTAGAAATAGCCAAATTAACTCACGGTTTAAGTTCTCTATAATTCATGAGTTTGTTTTCAAATTTAATTCAAATAAATAGTCGTAGCTAACACTCTGCAGTCCATAAAAATTGCATTTTTATTGCAATCATAAGCCAAAATAATAACGAGCTATCATTTAGAACTACACACAATTTTTAAACCATCCACTCCCAAATCTAGGAATGGACATGAGAACTAAGGTTTTGAACTATATCAAGACTTGAATCATTCTCCCAGATTAATCTTATACTCAGATCCATTTGCATCAAGGTATATAAAACACTAAGACCGAACACAAAGGTTAAAGTGTAATAAGCTATGCAAACCTGATACAAAAAAACAACTATTCCCAAATAATCAAGTTCCACAACTCACAAATAATAAGGAAAGAAGTAAGATCATAGTCTCTTCAACCAATCAGATTCATCTGAGGAAGAGTTATCACTACTCTATGTAAAGAAGGGAAAAAAGGAGACAAAATAGAATCCCTTAAGAGTAATGCACATTAAGTGCTTAATCAACTTGGAAATCCCACTTAAGATCAATAAGATCTTCCCCAGGTACTAACATATCATAGAATTGGGTGTAATGCCTACTTCAAACTACCACTTGAGACCAAGAAACAGACTAGGTTCAGTTAGGAAAAATTATGGAATTTTTTTTTAAGGGTGTTTGCCAAGAAGGTTACAAGATCATAGTTATCACAAACCAAGTTTAGGTTAACAAACAAGATTGACTTGTAGAAATTATCCTACAACATCTCAAAACAAGTTCAAGATCCATACAAGGGATTAAATTCATCACTTAGGTTAGGAGAGTAAATTCTTACTCCTCCCTGCACTAACGGGCTTACAGGATTCAACTTGATTTTTCACACATTTAGATTCATAAAAAATTTCCTAAATCATGTCCATTAGATAGAAAATTCTCTCACCTTTCCAACCATATAAATAAGTCCTTCTAACTCCTTGTAAAACTCAAGTTATGGGGTGGTGGAGTTTCAGGGAGAAATTTTCCCTTCCTTAGGCGCAAGGCACAAAACACCTCCGCGCGCCCGCGAGGCCGACGAAGGAGACACATGGTGTGCTCTAGTTGGCTGGAAGGATCAGTGGGATGATAGAGTAGGTTGATAATTTGAGTCTCAATTTCCAAAAAATACTAAGAGGACAAAAAGGTCCGCGCGCATGCCGATGCCCTAGTGGCACGTGTCGAACGCCTATAGGTCGCGGGGAAAAATTGTGAAATTTCCCCAAGGTCAAAACCCAAAATCTTCCAAAGGAAAATTTTCCTCCAAACCTTCACCCATGTAAAAATTTCCATGTGGAATCCTGTGATTTGATGCGGGTCGGCGGAGAGGCGGAGAAAAAGTGTGATTTGGGTCAAAAAAGTTTAAAAGTCGAAATGACTTGCACGGGTCCGTGCGTCCGTTAGGACACATGTCAGCATCCCATTGGTTATGGGTGTGGGGGGCCATGGGGAAAGTGATGAAATTTTTCCAAAAGGAAAAAATTTAAAGTTTTTAAATTTTCTTTCGTGCGCCCACCAAGCCACATGTCTGCACGTGATTGGCTGTGGGGCCGCAGGGTTGTAGAGAAAATTGGGAAAATTTTCCCAAAGGAATTTTTTTCAAAAGTCAAGTTTTCAATAAGATTTTCCCCTCCCAAGTGCCATGTGGTGACACATGATTGAATGAGAGTGTTATAGGGTCGTGGAATTTTTGGGGAATTTTTTTCCAAAGTTCAAATTTTGATTTTAATATAGTTAGATTTATTTTTGGATGGCCATTTTGAAGTAAAAAATTCAAATGGCCATAACTTTTGATAGGAAACTCCATTTTGGGAAAACAAGGACTTTCTGGAAATATCTCAGAGTCCTCTTTGCAAAAAAATTATTAATTTAGGATTTTGATGAATTTTTGGGGGTCAATTTTAAGAAATTGATCTGTAGGGTTTTGCATTTAAAATTGGCAAATTTTCCAAATTGTAAGATTTTGTTCAAATTTTGAAATTTCTTCCTTTCAACATGTAAACTTAACATGGAGAAATGGTCTTGGGTAAGTTTAGGTTTGTTTTCAAGGTTCAATTTGTGGATTGAGTTGCAATTTATATATTTTGTAACTTTTGACAGGAACGATTGAGCAAGTTCTAAAATTGATTTTTGTGAAGTTTTAAAAAATGTCTTTCTTAAATGTTGAGGTCAAATTGAGTTCATTAGGAATTATTACATCTGAATTATAATTGTTTCATATCTTAATTACAAGTTATAACTTTGAACTGTAAATTTATTTGATAAATTCAATTGACAAATTTGTGGATAAACCAGAGATCATTTACTAACATTTTCAATTAACAATTTTACAACTCTTAAGCATGGAAATCATATCAAATCTGATCTAAGGAATTCTCAAATAAAAAATTTCTCATTCTTTCATGTTATTTTAAAATAGAGTATGAAATAATAACTCTTTACATTTCACAAATGAATCTTTATCTTTTCCTTGCAATAAAAGACATCTTCCAATTACAACAATAATACATTTCATCCACTACAAGGTGGGAATAGATACAATGAATTTCTCAAAGGAAGCGACAGTCAAAACTGTGTTTTCTCCAAGATCCAAAACAACAACATGCTGATTTCTTCATCTCTTCATCTGTTCACAACAAGGAAGGGGGAAAGGCAACGCTCTCCACCCAACCAAGACATCCAAAGGGAAAGGAGAAGCCATCTTTCCCCATTGGCCCCTAAGCCCCAACCATATTGAAATGGAGCATGAATAAAAACACTTGGAAACATAGGATTCTTTCACAACAAGCAACTTTCTTTTCATGCATAGAACAACAAAGTGCACAATTCAAAACAAGACAGTAGTTCCCAACTGCATTTTAACATTTCCAACAACACAAAGGATTCTTCAAGCAATCCAAACAAGAGCAAGAGCTATGGGGAGCTTCTTATACCTCCCAAGTTGGAATTGGGAATCCACCAAATGCATACCACCATAACATACCAAATCCCATAAACCTTATATCTCCAAACCCCTCCTCATTTCTCCCTTATGCCCCCCCAAGAGCAAGAAATGCAAGAAATTTATTTTCCTAGGTGGATCCCAAACCAACACTCCCTCCACAAGAATAAGTGCCATTGGAAATCCCTTATGCCCCCCATATGAAACCCCATAGTCTTCTCTTACACCTTGCCCTAAGCATTCTACCCAACCAACCAAGAATGTAAACACAAACACCATTCAAAAATGCATGTAAGAAAAGGGAAAAAACGACATATTAAAAAGGGACAAGATCCTACCTCTCCATAGTGGAGATTGTTTTCCCAAACATTAGTTCCTTCAGTGCTCAAAATTTAGTCCCAAAACATAGCAAGGTATAAGCATGCAAAATAATTTCCAACTCCTTCCACAAAGCAAGCTCCAACAACAATAAAAATTCGACCCAAGGATGAGAGAGCAAAGTTTCAACAACCATAAAAGGAGGAGAAATTTGAATTTTAAAGGAGAGGGAGGGAGAGGATGATGTGGATTCCAAGTGGGATGCGACATCATTCTTACTCAACCCCAAAAGGAGAAATTAAACCTCACAATTTATCACAATAAATGGAGATGACAAGCAACTTACACACTCAAAGATTAACCCATACTTTAACAAGGACTGAATTAAAAATTTGTAAGTAAAGTGCAATAAAGACTTACACATAGTCATTTCAAATTTTAATTAAAAAGGCTAAAATTTACTCCCAACCCATAGGCATGGTTGGTGGATGATTTTAAGAGGTGTGGGACAAGTCTAACTTGTCCCACAAGCCTTAAAAAGCAGCCCTCAAGGACAAATTCGAATTCCTTTGAGGATGAAGTGTTATACACTCCAAAATCTGACTTACACAAACTTTCACATCACTTACACATCTCTTACATCCTCTTACACATTCTTACAACATGAATTAATATCTATGACTTCATTTATTACATTCTTTTGACATAATGATTTATTTATTTAACATATGGTTATACATAACATAATTCTAATTTAATTAATAACTAAGACAACAACTTTATTACTTACATTCCACATCCAAATTAAATTAAATAAAATTTAACTATATGACTCTTCACATTAGAATTATCATATTTAAATTAAATTGCAAGAAAAAACACTTTACTAAATAAAATACATACAACAATATTAAAAAGGGAACACATAAATAAAACACATATATCCCATGGTCACATATAATGGAAATCCCCCCATGGGAAATCCTAACATAACACAACACACAAACAATTACAGTTGCTATGGTGACCTCATTGAGTTCATCCAGAATTTCAATATGGTTAGTCTCCAGTCCCCCAACATTGTTGTGATATTTTAACCTACAAAATAAAAATACCTCCTTTGGCCTCATGGCCATATCAGAACATCCAAAATGATATAAGCAACATATAAATATCAAATCCAAATCACAACAATATCAAGAATTCAACATTATCATTTTAAATTTCAATTTTTCCACTATATCATCATCCAATGAATCTCTATACTAGAGCTACTCATAATATCAAATGTCACATGTCTAAAATCAACATCAATAACCTGTCCATATCAAAGCAGTATATCATCATCCATAATAATAGTGTCTCCAAATAATCATCATGCATGTTAACTGAATCAAGGTCCATAATAATCTGTGATCTAACATATACACATCATACTAAGTCAAAACATAATAATACCCCAAAATGAGATCAACAAGTAGCAAGATCAGTATCTAAACAGTGTCAAAGGAAAGTGGGCACTACATCGCCCCTCCCCTTAGACTCAACTTCCTCCTGGAAGTCACTGGAACAAATGTGGAAACTGCACTCGTAATACTGTGGCATCCTCCTAAGTGGCTGCAGTCTCGTCATATCTGTCCCACTATACCCATACCTGATCAATATCTCTACCTCGAAGGCCCAGGGTCCTGCGATCTATGATACAGACGGGCTCCACTGTCACCTGCCCCTGATCCTACACCTGCAATGATGTCCAATCCAACACATGAGAAGGATCTGTAATGTACCTCCTAAGGACATAAACATGAAACACATCATGTACGTGAGACAAGCTGGGTGGCAATGCTAGACGGTAGGCCAAAGGGCTGATACGCTCCAAGATCTCAAAAGGACCAATGAATCGAGGAGCTAACTTAGAACCTTTTCCATAGTGGATAGGGCTCTTGTGTGGCCTAACATGAAGGAACACCTTCATGCCCACATCAAAGCTACGATCAATCCTATGCTGATCCGCATACTTCTTCTACCTATCTTGTGCCTCCTATAATCTCTACCTGATCAACACTACCTGCTGCTCCATGTCCTGTAAAAGAGCTGGTCCAAGAGATACTCTATCCTCCAACCTGTCCCAGCTAAGGGGTGTCCTGCACTCTCTACCATATAATTCCTGAAAAGGAGCCATGCCTATAGAACTCTAGAAACTATTATTGTAGGAAAACTCCACTAAGTACAGGTACTCCTACCACTTAGACTACTGATCCATCACGTACATCCTGAGCATATCCTCTAAAATATGATTCACTCACTCGGTCTATCCATCTGTCTCAGGATGATATGCTATGTTGAAATTAATCCTCATTCCAAGGACATACTACATGGTAGTCCAGAAATGTGAAGTGTACAAGGGGTCATGGTCATAAATGATCTTCCGTGGGATCCCATGTAACCTGATGATCTCATCCAAATATACTTGTGCCATTGCTCTAGCTGTATAAGTGGTCTTCACCAAAGAAAAGTGAGCCACTTTTGTCAATTTATCAACCGTGACCATAATGGCATCATGGTGATATCTCGACATAGGTAGTCCAACAATGAAATCCATGGAAATGGTGTCCCACTTCCATTCCTGTATGGCATGAGGATAAAGAAGACCTGCTGGATGCTGATGCTCAGCCTTAACCCTCTAGCACTCTAAACACCATGACACAAAATGAGCCACGTCTCGATGAAGTCCTCTCCAGTGATACAACTGTCTCAAAGTGGCGTGCATCTTCTTCACCCTGGGATGGGCTGAATAGGGTGTACGATGTGCCTCTACCAAGATGTCCTACCTCAAGCCTCCATCTCTGGGAACATATATCCTACCTCTGTGCCTAAGAAGACCATTTACCTCTAAGGTGAAACCATCAAAAATTCCCCTCAAGGGGTCTCTATGACTCGATCTTTTCTCATACTGTCATGTAGAAGCTATCAAGAGGAAGCTACTGAAGAATCCTACTCTGTAAATATGTGCTCACTATAGTGGCCATAGCCACATGTCTCCATCTACTAAGAGCTTCTACTACCACATTCTCCTTCCCCTTCACATGCTCTATCTCCATGTCATACTCACAAATCAACTCCATCCAACGCCATTGACGAGTGTTTAGATTGGGCTGCGTGAAGAGGTGGCAAAGACTCAAATGATCTGTCCTGAGTGTGAATCTCCGTCCAAGAAGAAAATGTCTCCATCTAACCAAAGCATGCACAACTACTGCAAGCTCAAGATCATGGGTAGGATAATTAAGCTCGTGATCCTTGAGTTTGCAAGACTCAAAAGCTACAACCCTACCATCCTACATCAACACACCTCCAAGCCCTGCTAAAGAAGCATCTGTGCAAACAAAGAACTCACCCTGTGGGTTTGGTACTGTAAGAATGGGTGTTGTAGTGAGGCACTCCTTCAGTGTCCTGAAGGCCTACTCGCATCTATCCATCCAAACAAACTTCTTCCCTTTCCTCTAAAGGGAAGTGATAGGGTGCGTAATCTGAGAGAAGTCTTGAACAAATCTCCGGTAGCATCCTGCTAACCCCATGAAGCTGCACACCTCAGTCACTGTAGTGGGTGCTGGCCAATCCATAATGGCTCTAATCTTGGAAGGATTGACTGTGATACCTTCCCCAGAAATAACATGACCCAAATACTGCACCTCTGTCTAGAAGAAAGCACACTTCTCCAAGTTCTTGTAAAGTTGTTGCTCACGAAGACACTAAAGAACCTATCGAAGGTGACCCTCATGCTCCTCACGTGTACATGATTATATCAAGATTTCATCAAGGAAGATGAGCATGAAGCGATCTAAAAAGGTTCTGAATACCCCATTCATCAAACTCATAAACACTGTAAGGGCATTCATCAAACCAAAAGGCACCACTGTGAACTCATAGTGCCCATATCTTGTGCAGAAGGTGGTCTTATGAATGTCCACCTCTGAAATCCTCAACTGATGGTAGCCTGACTTGAGATCAATCTTAGAGAACACCGTGGCTCCCTTCATCTGATCAAACAAGTCATCAATACGAGGAAGAGGGTAACGATTCTTGATCGTCACTTTGTTCAACTGGTGGTAATCAATACACAACCACAATGACCCATCCTTCTTCTTCACAAAGATCACTGCTACACCCCAAGGGGATACACTTGGATGGATAAGGCCCTTCTCCAAAAGGCCCTCAAGTAACAACTTGAGCTCATAGAGCTCTGGGGTGGTCATCCGATAAGGTGCCCGTGAGATAGGCTCTACTCCTAGGACTAGGTCTATATGGAAATCAATCTCTCGTGGAGGTGGCATCCCTGGTAGCTCCCCTAGAAAAACATTGGAAAACTCTCTCAAGATGGGATGATCATCTAGTGATGGTCCACTAGACCCATCCTTTGACCTGTCACTGACTGTAACAGTGTACATCTGACAACCCCATCGCACACACCTCTTTAGCTACATAGCAGAGATGGTGCAAATAGAAATGAGTCTCCTTGACCCCTGTAATCACAGACTCAACTCCAAGATCATTTGCACAAGATATAGTCTTATGATAACAATCCATCCTAGCCCTATGTTTAGAGAGCCAATCCATGCCTAAAATGACTCCATACGAGCCCAAAGGAAGAATGTGGAGATCTGAGGTGGTGGTGAAAGGTCCCAAATCCACTACACACTCCTTAACTAAGGAGTCCATAGAGATCTTAGCTCCAGAAGCCATCTCGACATCCCAACTAAGACCCTGCCTAACTACCACCAACCTACATCACTCTACTAAAGATGGTGTAATGAAAGAATCAGAAGAACCAGAATCAAACAATATAGAGGTAGGAATACCACCAATGCTACTTGTGGTCTCAATGACTGTGCTCTAGTGCTCTACCTAGTGGTTCTCAACTACTACATAGATCCTGTGACTATACACCATATCACCAACTATTGGCTTTGAAACTGGTGCCTTACCCTTGTTAGGGTTCTAAGGGCAATCTCTCCAGAAATGTCCTAGCTACTCCACATCTAAAGCAACCACCTGATCCTCTCTAAGGAGCAGTACCTCCAGTAGGTGCCCTAGAAGCCTATGTGGTGTAGATCCTGATGATCCTGGATGTAGTCTACAGTGGCCTCTGCTTGTGAGCTCTAGCTGACTGAGCTCTAGGTCCACCCTGTGTCCTGATGGGACCCCTAGGAGGAGGCCCCATGCTCTGACCTCTCTGTGCATCAGCTCTCTGTGGAGGTCTATACGGTGGGAGAGACTACTGCTATTGCTACTATGGCCTAAAGGATGACTATGCTGAATGCTACACCACCATGAGGAGGAGGTACTGAACCTCTCGATCTACCATCCTGCATCTGTTGAATGTGGCTCCTGAATCAATATCTAGCCTGTTGGGTTTTACCTTGAGTCTCTTATGCAATATAGGCCTTCTCTACGGCCTCTGCTAAAGTTCTGAAGGAAGTGAATCCAAACTACACCTCCAATGTCCAAATTTAGGCCCCAGATGAACATGTGAATCCACATCTTCTCATCCTACATATACTCTACATACTAAAGTAGATCTAGAAATCTACTCTCATACTCTGCTACATGAAAGGGTAGCGTGTCGGAGGTCATGGAACTCGTCAATCCTCTGCTGGATGAACCTCCATGATAGGTATTTGCTCCTGAATCTCTCCTCAAATAGCTCCCAAGTCACTGTCTCTGAATCTACATGGAGCTTCTACTCCTCTATCCTCCACCATACTCCTGCTCCATCCCTCAGTAGATGGATCACAACACGAGCTTTCTTGTTGCTAGAACAAGGACAAAGCTTGAAGCAACCTCTCAAGCTCACTAGCCATGCCTCTACCTGAAATCCACCTGTATCACCTGAGTAGTGTGAGGGCCTAAGCTTCAGGATCTCCTTGATGTGATCCGATATTGTGGTCTGTCATCCTCTAGGCCTCTCTGCAAGCTCATCCCTAAGCCTAGGGCTTCGAGAACTCTCTCTATGCTCTGAAACTCTGTCACCCTGTCCTCCTAGGTGGTGAATCCACTCTGACTAACTCCACATGGGAGTTCTCTCCTCTATGCTCCTCACTGAGTGGAGGAGGTGCATGTCCCTCAATAGAAGAAACTTTATCATTTCTTCTTGAGTTCCCTCCTACTGATCCTCCACGTAAGGTGGTATTAACATCCTGAAGGGTCTGTAGAATCTGAGGTAGAATGGCTACTACACCCTGAGCTAGTGGTGGTGGTGGTGGTGGTGGTGGTGGTGGTGGTGGTGAATCTGGGTCTTTGTGAATGTTCCTCTTGCTCTTTCTAAGCCTCCTACATAGACCAAAGTAAGAGTTAATTCATTTACTTTAATCTCTCTTCTTCAGTTTATAAGTTTACTATCATGTTCAATTTTCAACCAATTCTATTTTTTTTTCTAGATTTAACAGGTTTACTAGTTTTAAAGTTTCAAGTCTCAATTTTCTAGTGTGCCCCAATCTTTGGAACCAATGCTCTGATACCAAGTGTAATTCCCGCTTCAAACTACCACTTGAGACCAAGAAACAAACTAAGTTTAGCTAGGAAAAATTATGGAATAATTTTTTTACGGGTGTTTTCCAAGAAGTTTAAAAGATCATAGTTATCACAAACCAATTTTAGATTATTAGTCAAGATGGACTTGTAGAAATGATCCTACAACATCTCAAAACAAGTTCAATATCCATACAAGGGATTAAATTCATCACTTAGTTTAGGAGAGTAAATTCTTAATCCTCCCTGCCCTAACGGGCTTACAAGATTCAAATTGATTATTCACACATTTAGATTAATAAAAAAATTCCTAAATCATTCCCATTGGATAGGAAATTCGCTCACCTTTCCAACCATATAAAAAATTCCTTCTAACTCCTTGTAAAACTCAAGTTATGGGGTGGCGGAGTTTCAGGGAGAAATTTTCCCTTCCTTAGGTGCAAGGCGCAAAACACCTCTGCGTGCCCACGGGGCCGACAAAGGGGACACGTGGCATGATCTAGTTGGCTAGAAGGATCAGTGAGCTAGTAGAACAGGTTGAGACTTTGAGTCTCAATCACCAAAAATTGTTAAGAGGAAAGAAAGGTCAGCTCGCACGCCGATGCCCTAGTGGCACATGTCGAACGCCTTAGGTTGCGGGGAAAAATTGTGAATTTTCCCCAAGGTCAAAACCCAAAATTTTCCAAAGGAAATTTTGCCTCCAAACCTTCACCCATGCAAAAAGTGCCATGTGGCATCCTGTGATTGGACATGGGTTGGCAGAGAGGCGGAGAAAAAGTGTGATTTGAGCTAAAAAAGTTAAAAAGTCAAAATGACTTGCTCAGGTCTGTGCGTCCGTTAGGACACATGTCAACATCCCATTGGTTGCAGGTGTATGGGGCCATGGGGAAAATGATGAAATTTTTCCAAAAGGCAAAAATTTAAAGCTTTCAAATTTTCTTTTGTGCGCCCACCAAGCCATGTGTCTGCACGTGATTGGCTGCGAGGCCGCGGGGTTGCGGAGAAAATTGGGAAAATTTTCCCAAAGGAATTTTTTTCAAAAGTAAAGTTTTCAATAAAATTTTCCCCTCCCAAGTGCCACATGGTGAGACATGATTGGTTGAGAGTGTTGCAGGGTCACAAAATTTTTGGGGAAATTTTTTCCAAAGTTCAAATTTTGATTTTAATACAGTTAGATTTAGTTTTGGATGGCCATTTTGAAGTTAAAACTTCAAATGGCCATAACTTTTGATAGGAAACTCCATTTTGGGAAAATAGGGACTTTCCGAAAAGATCCTAGATTCCTCTTTGCACAAAAATTATTAATTTAGGATTTTGATGAAGTTTTGGGGGTCAATTTTAAGAAATTGATCTGTAGGGTTTTGCATTTAAAACTGACAATTTTTCCAACTTATGAGATTTTGTCAAATTTTGAAATTTCTTCCTTTCAACATGTAAACTGAACATGGAGAAATTTTCTTAGGTAAGTTTAGGTTTTTTTTCAAGGTTAAATTTTGTGGATTGAGTTGCAAATTATATATTTTGCAACTTTTGACAGGAACGATTGAGCAAGTTCTAAAATTGATTTTTGTGAAGTTTAAAAAAATGTCTTTCTTAAATGTTGAGGTCAAATTGAGTTCAATAGGAATTATTACATCTGAATTATAATATTTCATATCTAATTACAAGTTATAACTCTGATCTGTACATTTATTTGATAAATTTAATCGACAAATTTGTGGATAAACCAGAGATCATTTACTAACATTTTCAATTAGCAATTTTACAACTCTTAAGCATGGAAATCATATCAAATCTGATCTAAGAATTCTACCCAACCAGTCAGGAATGCAAACAAAAACACCATTCAAACATGCAAGAAAAAGGGAAATAACAACATATAAAATGGGACAAGATCCTACCTCTCCATAATGGAGATTGTTTTCCCAATAGCAGTTCCTTTAGTGCTCAAAATGCAGTCCAACACAGCAAGGTATAAGCATGCAAAATTATTCCCAACTCCTTCCACAAAGCAAGCTCCAAAAACAATAAAAATTCGACCCAAGGATGAGAGAGAAAAGTTTCAACAACCACAACAAGAGGAGAAATTCGAATTTTAAAGGAGAGGGAGGGAGAGGATGATGTGGATTCCAAGTGGGATGCCACATCATTCTTACTCAACCCCAAAAAGATAAATTCAACCTCACAATTAATCACAATAAATGGAGATGACAAACAACTTACACACTCAAAAATTAACCCATACTTTTACAAGGACTGAATTAAAAATTTGTAAGTAAAGTGCAATAAAGACTTACACATAGTCATTTCAAATTTTAATTAAAAAGGCTAAAATTTACTCCCAACCCATAAGCATGGTTGGTGTGTGATTTTAAGAGGTGCGGGACAAATCTAACTTGTCCAACAAGCCTCAAAATGCAGCCCTCAAGGACAAATTCGAATTCCTTTGAGGATGAAGTGTTTTACACTCCAAAATCTGAATTACACAAACTTTCACATCACTTACACATCCCTTACATCCTCTTACACATTCTTACAACATGCATTAATACTTATGACTTCATTTATTACATTCTTTTGACATAATGATTTATTTATTTAACATATGGTTATACATAACATAATTCCAATTTAATTAATAACTAAGACAACGACTTTATTACTTACATCCCACATCCCAATTAAATTAAATAAAATTTAACTATATGACTTTCATATTAGAATTATCATTTTTAAATTAAATTACAAGAAGTAACACTTTACTAAATAAAATACATACAACAATAGTAAAAAAGGGAACACATAAATAAAACACATATCCCATGGTCACATATAATAGAAACCCCCCCCCCCCCCATGGGAAATCCTAACATACCACAACACACAAACAATGATAGTTGCCATGGTGACCCCGTTGAGTTCATCCAGAATTTTAATATGGTTAGTCTCCAGTCCCCCTGACATTGTTGTGATATTTTAACCTACAAAATAACAACACCTCCTTTGGCCTAGTGGTCATATCAGAACATCCAAATGATATAAGCAACATATAAATATCAAATCCAAATCACAACAATATCAAGAATTCAACATTATCATTTTAAATTTCAATTTGGCCACTATATCATCATCTAATGAATATCTATACTAGAGCTACTCATAATATCAAATGTCACATGTATAAAATCAACATCAATAACTTGTCCATGTAAAGCAATATATCATCATCCATAATGTCTCCAATAATCCTCATGCATGCTAACTGAATCCAGGTCCATAGTAATCCATGATCTAACATATACACATCATAATAATTCAAAATATAATAATACCCCAAAATGAGATCAACAGTAGAAAGATCAGTATCTAAACAGTGTCAAAGGAAAGTGGGCACCACATTGGGTAAAAATTAACGAATCAGTCAAAAAGAATAGAAAACGAAACATCTAACAAGTTTATCTGTCTGTCCTTCCTCAAAAAAAGGTAAAACCTCCATACATGATTCAACTGATTAAAAAATGAAATGATTCATTTCCCAGTAAACTTAACGATGAAAAGAAAGGATAAAAAACCTGACCTAGTTCGAAACTAGTTCCCAAAAGAACTTAAAATCGTCAAAACAAGAAGGGAAGATGGATCATTAGATCAATCCCCCTTCAGTAAGAGTTCATCAAAATTCAATAGTCTTTACAAAATTTCCAATATCAAGAGATCTGCTAAGGAAATCAAAATCCCAGAGTGGGTTTACAAAAATAAGAAGTAAATGCAATAGAACAGAACCAAAAACTTCTTGCAAACTTCCTTCCATGTTCAACTTCCATTGTAAAATACTTCCATTCATACAAGGTTCAACAATGAAGTAAGGATCATATAAATTCAAGCTCAACGTAAGTATTTTTATACTCCTAACCTCAATGGTAACAACAAAACGATTCAAGAAGTACATACATGAATTTTAGTCAAGCAATATTGGTGGATTTTCAACTATGATAAAAAAGGAAACTGACCCAACATAAAGAGCACTGAGATTGAATCTTAAATTACCAAATTTTCTTTTCCTATTCTGTTAAACCCTAGTCATAATGTTAAGGAAGCATTTGAATCGAGAACCAACAGATTCTAAACAAAACCCAACTATTATTACTTCATAAAGAAACATTAGCTCAGATAATCCTTTAACAAAGACAAACACAGATCCAATCTAATGTCAAGGAGGTTCAAATACAAGCAAGATAACACAATAGAAATAAATAAACACTGCCATATTTCATTTTCCACACAACAATGAAGAACCAATTTGCATCCAAAAGAATCAAAACAAAACACCATTGAAGCAAGAAGGAAAATCACAATCCCAAAATGAGCAAGTTTTAGAAAGAGCATAGTTATTTTAATGAATTCATTTAAATAAAAGCATAAGACTTAAAGAGATAGAGCCTATCATCTTGATAGAGCTCCTATCTTCTATTTCTTACCGTAAATCTTCAAGCAGAGCCTCGAAAATAATTATTTTCGATGAAAACTCCAAAAACCATCTCTGTAACCTCCTTCTCTTCCTTCTTATAGCTTCTCAATGATATTTCCATTACCAACACCTCCATTCAAGGTGAAATGAGCATTCAAGGATTCAAACTGAAGGTTTGAAATGAAAAATGACATACAGAGCTTCAAGCTCATCAAAACCAAATGAGCAATGCAAAAACTGAAACTATTATTTCTTCCAACTTTCCCTTCTTCCTAGGAATTTTTTCTGCTATTGCCAAGAATATTAAATGCCAAACAGGACTGATAGTCCTTCCATATCTCCCGCCACCAGTAACTTATATTTAGTCATTACTAAATTTAAAATTTCATGTAACTAACACTTTAACAGAGGTTCCAACTCAGCGTCATGTTTTCTTTCATGCATTGGCCAAATTTGGCTACAACAGAGAATTTGAAACCACATTTATTCCCTTATAAATTCATAGAGGTTGGTGTCACTGAACTTCCTTTACATTTCATCCATTCCAACCCCTTAGGTTATCCCAAGTCTAGGTTAGGTTCATAACATTGGTTATGTAACACCCTGAACTATTGTTACTTCCTCCTGAGCATTCAAGTGTTGATATATGATTTCTTCTATATAAGGACGTGTTCCTTTGATTTGTGAAGTCATGCTTGATATGGATTGTATCTTCTTTGTTCTTGAAGATCTTTGACTGAGTCAGAATATGCTTGGACTCTTTTATTTCTTTCATTTTTAGCACCTGAGTTCAATTTGATTTCGGGATGAATTGTGGATTTATCCATCTTTATGACTCAGCCTTGGATCAGTTGCATTGATCCAAGAGATGTTTTAAGCTTATTCAGGATGAACAAAAATTATTGACCTTACGAAAGTTGCAAGGTCTGAATGAGTTGAATGAGCAATTCCAGAGTTTAACTCAGGCTGATCGTGTTAAATGAATTTGGTTCCAGATATCGTAATATCGGGAAGGCCTAGACCTTAAGCCAGGTAAGATGTTCTTGGGTATACCGTAAGCTTAATTTAGCTATTCCCGATAGGATCCTTTACAGGAATGTTTTACCCTGTTTGGTTCTAATACTGAATGGTCCTACTTGGGAGACCTAGACTGGATTCGTTAAGATTAATAACCTTAACCTAAACTATAACCTATTGGTTAAATAATTGCTAATCTAACCTAGCCCTAAACTATAAGCTTAATGCTCCTAAGGTTAGCTACACCTAGCACTATGGAAGTAAGACTAATGTCTTACCTTATGATCTACCCTATGATCTAACCTATCTTAACTAATGATAAGGATGGAGGGGGACCTATGAAGGGGCGCGAGTCATGGGCGGTGGTTTCCATGGCATTTATGAGGTAGATAAGGATGGAAAGACTTGGGATGCTGTCAGATTTGGCGGAGGTTGCAAACGGCTATATGACCTGACGTGGCAGTATCACCAAATATGGGAATGGTTGTTTGTTTTCATTTGGCAATCACCAACTTTGGCGGTCGGTGGCAATGGAGAATAGGCGGGAATATGGGAGTTAATGCAATTGATGAACTTCGGTTCCCGAGCATGGATTGCTTGGGAAGGCATGCAACTGGAAAATTGTTCGGTTGTTTGGTTTTCCATGCACTCCATTTTTCGCTCTGCTTGAGCACTGGTTCTTTGAACCAGTCGTCTACTCTGTGTTGCATGGCAACTTTGAGAATTTTTAGCTCCTTTCTCTGTCGGGGAAAGTTTATAAGGCATGAAGGTAACAATTTATTGTTGTTTAATTTATCGTGGAAGAAGAAGAGAAGGTGCGAGCACATTCAGAGGTCTTCTTCAGATTTTTAAGCGACACTATCAGGCATGATAGGCCCTAACTTTTAAAAATCTTGCTTTCCTTCAAATGATTTCATTAAAACAACTCTGTTCAGGTGATCTTAGCACAGTTGGTTTGAAGCAATGTATTGGGTTCTTCTTTTCTTGTGGATTTAGGAATCTCTGGTTATGCGAAGACTCTGTTGAAATATTTTGCTGTATTTATTTTTTTCTATGGATTCATCTTCGGCTGAAGACCTGGCTGTGTTAGCATGTTGTTGAACTTTTGTTGAATTTTTGCTGGGTATACTTAAAGATTCTTCTGATTAGAATGCTTGCTGTGTTTACATTTGGTTCGACTCTGTTGAATCTTTGTTGGGTATACTTAAAGATTTTGACTTCTGTTGGAATGCTTGTTGTGTTTGCATTTGGTTCGACTCTGTTGAAATGTGTGCAAGGTTTACATATGAACACGACTCTGTTGAAGTCCTTACTGTGTTTTCATTTTGGTTAGACTTCTTTCGAAATGTTTGCAAGGATTATATATGAAAATGACTCTGTTGGAGTCCTTGCAATGTTTTCATATGATTTCGACTTCTGTCGAAGCTTTGTTGTGAATACTTGTTGGAAATGACTCTGTTGGAGTCCTTGCAATGTTTTCATATGATTTTGACTTCTGTCGAAGCTTTGTTGTGAATACTTGTTGGAAATGACTCTGTTGGAGTCCTTGCAATGTTTTCGTATGATTTCGACTTCTATCGAAGCCCTGGTTGTGAGTACTTGTTAGAAATGACTCTGTTGGAGTCCTTGCAGTATTCTCATGTGAATGTGACTCCTGTTGAAGTCCTTGATGTGTTTGCGTGTTGGCTCAACTTCTGATGTAAGTCCTCGCTGTGCATACATATTGATTCGACTCTGTCGAAATGTTGCTGTGTTTGTATATGGGTTCGACTTCTGTTTTGATGTTACCTAGTCTCTTGTTCGACTGAGGTAATGAGTTCCTAACTGTGCCATGACAGGCGATGGCGTTGGGTAATTTCATGTTTGAGGAATGACATGGAAAGAATTGTTGGGTTTAATTTGATTGTTTTATAGATTATTACTTGGTCGCAAGAACTCTTGTATTGCTTAATAGCTACAGGTGATTTTTATAATTGAATTTTGATGAAACTGTAGTTTCTTCTTTTGATCTCGACTGATTTAGTCGCAAGCGTATAATGTAAGTTATATTTGAGCCTGCACCTCTGTAAAAAGGGTCTGGATGGTCAATGAATATAGATTCTGTATATGATGAAAAATTAATGTGATTATTGTTTTCTTTACGACCTTGCTTGGTTAATGGGAACACATCCTGACCGAGAGAAATCTTGCTTGAGGAACTCTGATTTAAAAAAAAATGTATGTGTAATCCTGGACCTGCATGGATGGAAATCAGGTTTGTATTTGGAAGGAATGGGTGTTGATTTTCTTGCCTTCTCTTTTCCCTTATTGAATTCAAGCTTGAATGTATATGCGTTATTCTTGAGAAGTCGGTACAGTCCTGAACATGATTGGAATGGAAATCTGATTGCCTCTGTTTCCTTCTCCTAAGCTGTAAAGTATATGTAGATATATAACTGTAGGAATAAGAAAATATTCTCTCCTTGTCTAGAAACTTTGAGCGCTTTCTTCTTTGTATCCTTATGTGAACTCTACGGTACGGGCTTAAGAAGAAAAGACGGTTAAATTGTATGGAGAGACTGGTAAAATTGTATTGCAGTATAAGTTGGTGTATTTGTCAATACCATTGAAATAATGTAATGTTTATAAAGGAATCTCGTCAGTTGAACTTGTTGGATGTTATAATCTGCCTTTGCGGAATTGTTAAAAACATACCTGTTGGATACACGAATTGATAGGATATTCATTTTTGAATGGAATAATTTGTTGGATTATTGTTGTTCTTGGGATTCAGATGGATGGATGTTTTGGATTCATTTTGTGCTTCTTAGTCTCTAATATATATGATGAATCATCTGAAAAATATTTAGGTTTAATTGGCAGCTATAATATGAGTCATGCGTTAAAGTCATGTTAGAATTGTAGAAAGCTGATTAGCCTGATTCATGTATAAGGATTTGAAGAAATGATTTCATTTAAACAGGTTGTTTAATGAGAGCAATTGGTAGAATGCAATTGTTTTAAGAATTAGTGCTTATCATGCTCAGTTCACAGAACTGACCTGTGCTAGCAAATTTTGTAGATGGACATTGTAAGTAATAAAGGCACGTGGATCTGATATGATGCTCAGATTGTTTAATCTGGTTTTATGATGAATTCCTATTTGATATCTCTAATTGTACTATAGTAAGAAAGTTGTTCTTTTACTGTTGAGTATTGTATCCAATATGCCGAAGTGCATAAGTTGTAATTGTATGGCTTGGAAATAAATGAAAAGGGGAAAATTGTTACTTATGTGGCTGCATTTTTAATTGATGGAATTGATCTTCTTAGGTTCGATTGATTTTAAGTGCATTTTTATTATTTTATACCATAGAGTTATTGGATTCTCTAAGTAGGCCTTGTAAAGATTATGTGACTGAATACTTCGTGAATGATTAGTAATTCTTTTATGTTTTGAATAAGGCTAAATTGTAAAATTAGTCCACTGTTAACGGGAAGTTAAGGTTAAACTACATCTCTATAGGTAGCTGAAACAGGAAGAGTAATCTATTACTTCCTATCCATGATCTAAGTCAAGACAACGTAACTGATGATTTTAAATCACTATATCTTAATAACAATAAGTAAGATATATTTCAGTTTTGAGAACTGATATAAACTCATATGGGTATAGTTAGCATCCTTATGAGAGGACTTAGGGCTACTGCCCAATTTCGTTGATTAAGATTATTTTGAATCAATGATCTCCTTGACGAGATCTCAAATTTATTAAACTTCTCTCTGTGAAATGGATCTTAAATAAGTAAGGCAACTCAAAGGTGAGGAACCCAGGGGTTGGGAAAAGACTACCCAGATAGGAGAGTCTTAAATTATAATTTCAACTCAACGTAAGTAACACCTTGAAGTTAAGTAAATCTTTCCGAGGTGGTTTTGTAGGATGACGACACATGTCAACTACAGGGTTGTACCTTCAAGAAGATTAGGATCTTCTCGAGGATACAACAATGCAGGTGACTTATGGCGACACCCTTTGCATTGATCGTTAATATTTACACCTTAAAATCGAACAAGTTTTTACTCTGGGACTGGTTAGGAACATGGTCATGTTATGAGGCTGCCCTTGGAGACTCGGGGTACCTTGACACACAGGGTTAACTAGGGTTGACCCAGTATGTCAGCTTACCCTAGTCCTCGAGAGCATCCTTATAACGTTGTCATGTTATTAATCCATTCCTGAGTGAATGACTTGGGACAGGGGAGGCTGACAGAAGTCAGTATAAGACATTCTAATTAACATCAGAGTGGGGTGAAGGACGTATTCCAGATTGACGAGTATGCCGTCAAGGAATACGAGATACGAACAGTATGTTTCAAATCTTTGGCCAAAGTATCGCAAGCTGCTGATTGCGTTGTCCTATGTCACCTAGTCTGAGGGACGTGATGCCGATGAATAGTGGTAACAATTATTTAGATAGGTTCTTTGGACAGAGCATTCTGAAATCCCAGATTAGGGAAGAGAACCGCAAGAGTGAAGTGTTAAAATAAAAACGCCAACTCTATGATACCCATGAATAGATCGGTAGATCACCGAGTCATGGAATGAATAGATCGGTGGTACACCGAGTCATTACAGCTGCATATGGTTATCTGTTATAAGAATGATTGTTATGATCTGTGAGTTCTAAATTATGTATTTAGAACTAGGAAGCACTTATCAAAAAAAAAAAAAAAAGAAAATTCTTGTTCTAATGTACTAAATTGGGAATGTTACATCTTGGTATCAGAGCTGAAGGTTGCAGCTCTTGGACCTATTGTGTCCATAATCTGATAAAAACCTGAATTTTCTTGTAACAGAAAATGGTTAGAACAAGAGGGAACGTTGCGAATAATGCTCCACCAGAAGGAGGGGTGGCAACAACCCAAAAACTTGATGAGATCCTTGCTGCCCTATTGGACACAAGAGATCGTTTGGCTGTACTTGAACAACAAGTAATGGGAAATGAGGAGGATGATGAAGCTGGTAACAACAATCAGCTACCTCCTGAGGACAACCCCGATATGGGTGTTGATAATAACACTGGAAATGTACCTGTCAACCAAAAAACAAAAAGGCCAGGTTGGCAGCGGAACTCACTAATGATATAAAAAGGATAAGTCCACCTAAATATGATGGCACCACATTAGGAGATGGAGCTGAGAACTGGCTCAGCGAAATGGAAAAGTATTTTGCAATAATTAACCTCTCTGAGGAAACCAAATCTATTTGGGGAGCCTATCAGCTTTCCCATGAAGCATCTTCATGGTGGGACAGCCGTAAAGCTGAGCTAAATATTGATGAGACCAATATCACTTGGGATCAATTTAAGGGCTATTTTAGGCAACGTTGGCTGCCACAACTTTTCTATGATCAGAAAATGATAGAATTCTAGAACTTAGCTCAAGGGAAGCTAACGGTAACTGAATACTGGGAGTGGTTTACGAAACTCCTCAAGTACGTACCGTAATATCAAACTGACGAGAAGTTCAGAATATGAAAATTTATCATGGGACTAAATCCCGTGATAGGAGGAGAGGTCGATGTTCACAGCCCAACCACTATGGAAGGGGTTGTTGAAAAGGCCATAAGGCAAGAACAAAAATTAAAGGCTATTTCTGCTCATAAAGAGGAAGTGCGGAAGAAGATTGCAAACCCTTCTTCAACTTCACTGGCACCCAAGAAGGGGCCATGGAAAAAGTTTGGAAACAGAAGTAAGTTTCCAGTGGATAATAGTAAGAAAACAATAGCGAATAAGCCTGCTGGAAATGTAAGGGATAGTTTTGCCAAAAATTATAACAATGGGCAGAAGTCCTATGGAGGACAATGTGATAATTTTAAGGCTGGAAGTAATTTTGAGCCTAAAAAGGGACCTGTAGGAGGCTGCTACAATTGTGGCAAAGACCACTACACAAATCAGTGCCCTTTGAAGAAGGATGATCGTAATCAGCAGCATAAGATACATGCTGCAGTAGCAGACAAGCAAGCTGAAAAGCAAGTGACACCTATAGAAGTTCTGGGTAAGTTATTCGGCATACCTGTCACTATTATTTTTGATACAGGAGCTACTGAATGTTTTATTTCTAGTAAACTTGCTTCTAAACTTAAAAGAAAAGCTAGAAAAATGGATAAATCTTGGACTGTACAGTATGGTAATAACTCTATTCATACAGTGAGTATGTGTCTTTTTGGGGTAGTCCTTGACTTACCTAACTTTTCCACGGAAGTTGACCTCTATGTTACACCTTTGGGATCCTATGACATTGTCATCGGTGTCAATTGGTTAGCTGACCATAAAGCAAAAGTAGACTGCTTTGAAAAGAATATAAGATGTTTAGATGATCGGCTGAAAGCAGCAGAGATTCAAGGTGTGAAACGGGAAATTTCAGTTAGGAAACTGTCAGCTATGCAACTTAAAAAGGCTAAAAACAAAGGATGTACCTTATATGCAGTAAAGATATCTGAATTTTCAGAAGAAGATGGTGATTCCATGAAACGATTCCCACTGTTGCAAAGTTTCAAGGATGTATTTCCGGAGGAATTACCAGGTTTACCACCCAAGAGGGAATTTGATTTCACCATTGAAATCAAACCAGGGATGGAACCTATTTCTAAGGCACCTTATCAGGATGACTACTACAGAGTTAGTCGAGCTTAAGGCACAATTGCAAGAACTTTTGTCTAAGGGCTTGATTAGACCAAGTGTTTCACCTTGGGGAGCACCAGTAATATTTGTAAAAAAGAAAGACGGAACACTTAGGCTGTGTATTGACTATCAGATGTTAAACAAAGCAACAATTAAGAACAGATACCCACTTCCAAGGATTGACGATCTATTTGATCAGATGCGTGGGGCAGCAGTTTATTCCAAGATAGATCTTCGATCTGGTTATCATCAATTAAGGATTAGAGAAGAAGATATTCATAAAACAGCTTTCCGAACCAGGTACAGACATTATGAGTTCACGGTTTTACCCTTTGGATTAACTAATGCACCCGCAGCTTTTATGAACTTAATGAATAATATCTTTCAAGAATATTTGGACAAATTTGTGCTTGTATTCTTGGACGATATTCTCATATATTCTAAAAGTGTCGAAGAGCACAATGAGCATTTGAAGATAGTTTTGGAAATATTGAGAAAAAGAAAGTTGTACGGTAAGTTATCCAAATGTTCTTTCTTTGATACTGAAGTTCACTATTTGGGTCATGTTATTAGTAAAGAGGGAATTGTAGTAGATCCTTCAAAAATAGTGGCAATAACCGAGTGGCCTGCACCAAAGAATGTACATGAAGTAAGAAGCTTCATGGGCCTTGCTGGTTATTATAGAAAATTTGTTAAGGATTTTTCTAAAGTGGCTGCACTGATAACTTCATTGCAGAAGAAGGATAAGAAATTTATTTGGAATGATAGGTGTGAAACTGCTTTCAAAAGTTTGAAAATCCAGTTGACTTCAACACCTATATTAGCTGTACCAGACCCTAATGGAAGCTTTATTGTTGTAACGAATGCTTCTGGGGAAGGCCTTGGAGGTGTTTTGTTACAAAATGATCAAGTCATAGCATATGAAAGTAGAAAACTTAAGTTACATGAGCTGAATTATGCCCCTCATGATTTAGAGCTTGCTGCAATTGTTCATGCGCTTCAAGTTTGGAGACACTATTTACTTGGGAAACCTTTTGAGTTGAAAACTGATCATTTAGGGCTGAAATATATTTTCACTCAGCCCAACCTAAATGCAAGACAATGAAGGTGGTTAGATTTTTTATCTCAATATGATTTTGATATTAGCTACATCAAAGGGAAAGAGAATAGAGTAGCGGATGCTCTAAGTCGTAGGAAGCACATTTCTGCTCTTATAACATTAAGAACTCAGTTTAAAGATGAGGTAAAAAGTTCCTCAGAATCTGATATATACTTTCAGCAAGTAAAAGTAGCACTTGCTACAGAACCAAAGGATGAAAGGTATAAAGGTTTTCATTTTGATAATGAAGGAATCTTACGTTATGAAAACAGGGTATATGTACCTTTGTTAAACGACTTGAGAAAGAAATTGTTAGTTGAATTTCATAATTCACCCTTCTCTGGACACCCGGGTATCACAAAAATGCTTGCTGATCTAAAACAACAATACTTTTGGAAGGGTATGAAAAAGGATGTTATTGGTTTTGTGACTCATTGTCTGGAATGTCAGCGGGTTAAGGCAGAACACATGCACCCTGCTGGACTATTATATCCCCATAGCATACCACAGTATAAATGGCAAGTAATAAGCATGGACTTTGTACAAGGGTTGCCTATGTCAAGGAATAAACATGATGTTATCTTGGTAGTGGTAGATAAACTAACTAAGGTAGCTCATTTCATCGCTGGAAATCTAAAGGATGATTCACCAGTGTTAGCCAAAAGGTTTGTACACGAAATTTTCAGGTTGCATGGAGTGCCTGAATTAATTATATCTGACAGGGATCCTAGAATGACGTCAAGATTTTGGCAAACGCTTAATGCAGCGCTAGGAACGAAACTAAACTTCAGTTCTGCATATCATCCGGAAATGGATGGACAAACTGAGAGAGTAAATCAAGTGTTGGAAGATATGTTACGAATGTATTGCATGGATCAACAGTATAAATGGGAAGAGTATCTTCCATTAGTTGAGTTCGCATACAACAACACTTATCACTCATCTCTTAAAATGGCACCTTTTGAAGCACTTTATGGAAGAAAGTGCAGAACCCCTGTTAGTTGGGATAGTATTGAGGATAGAGTGGTAATTGGGCCAGAAATCCTCACTGAAATGGAACAACAAGTTAAAATGATTCGTGAATGATTGAAAGAAGCAGCGGACAGGAAGAAGAGCTATGCTGACCTAAAGTGGGTTGATCGAAGGTTTGAACTTGGTGAAAAAGTTTTTCTTCATGTTAAACCCAGAAAGAGTTCTATAACTTTTGGCAAGGCTGCCAAGTTGTCACCTCGTTACGTGGGACCTTTCGAAATTGTCGAAATAATCAATCCTGTAGCTTATCGATTAGCATTACCACCTGCTTTGTCTCACATGCATGATGTTTTCCATATTTCTTTGCTTAAGAAATATGTTTCAGACTTGTCACATGTTTTAAATTGGAATTCCTTGCAGGTCCAAGACCCAGGAATAATCATGGTTAAACCCACACGAGTGCTGGAAACTCACCAATTGCATTTGAGAAATCATGAAATACAACAATGTAAGGTCCAGTGGGACCAGTTTAATGAAGAAAGTGCAACTTGGGAAAATCTGGAAGAGATGAAAATTGTTTTTCCCTTTCTTTTTGAACAGAATAGAATCTGTTGACAAAAAAATGATTATGAACTTATCTTTTTCATGTCTTTATGAAAGCCGGTTGGAGGCAAACATTATTCAGGTTGAATAAATTATATCATGACATTGATTTAAGAAATAATTCATGTTGGAATTGGTCTCTTGTATTGTGAACTAATAAATTGGTTGACCTGAAGGTAAATCAAAATATGTAATCATCGGGATGATGAATCTTTTAGGAGGGAAGCATGTAACACCCTGAACTATTGTTACTTCCTCCTGAGCATTCAAGTGTTGATATATGATTTCTTTTGTATAAGGACGTGTTCCTTTGATTTTTGAAGTCATGCTTGATATGGATTGTATCTTCTTTGTTCTTGAAGATCTTTGACTGAGTCAGAATATGCTTGGACTCTTTTATTTCTTTCATTTTTAGCACCTGAGTTCAATTTGATTTCGGGATGAATTGTGGATTTATCCATCTTTATGACTCAGCCTTGGATCAGTTGCATTGATCCAAGAGATGTTTTAAGCTTATTCAGGATGAACAAAAATTATTGACCTTACGAAAGTTGCAAGGTCTGAATGAGTTGAATGAGCAATTCCAGAGTTTAACTCAGGCTGATCGTGTTAAATGAATTTGGTTCCAGATATCGTAATATCGGGAAGGCCTAGACCTTAAGCCAGGTAAGATGTTCTTGGGTATACCGTAAGCTTAATTTAGCTATTCCCGATAGGATCCTTTACAGGAATGTTTTACCCTATTTGGTTCTAATACTGAATGGTCCTACTTGGGAGACCTAGACTGGATTCGTTAAGATTAATAACCTTAACCTAAACTATAACCTATTGGTTAAATAATTGCTAATCTAACCTAGCCCTAAACTATAAGCTTAATGCTCCTAAGGTTAGCTACACCTAGCACTATGGAAGTAAGACTAATGTCTTACCTTATGATCTACCCTATGATCTAACCTATCTTAACTAATGATAAGGATGGAGGGGGACCTATGAAGGGGCGTGAGTCATGGGCGGTGGTTTCCATGGCATTTATGAGGTAGATAAGGATGGAAAGACTTGGGATGCTGTCAGATTTGGCGGAGGTTGCAAACGGCTAAATGACCTAACATGGCAGTATCACCAAATATGGGAATGGTTGTTTGTTTTCATTTGGCAATCACCAACTTTGGCGTTCGGTGGCAATGGAGAATAGGTGGGAATATGGGAGTTAATGCAATTGATGAACTTCGGTTCCCGAGCGCGGATTGCTTGGGAAGGCATGCAACTGGAAAATTGTTTGGTTGTTTGGTTTTCCATGCACTCCATTTTTCACTCTGCTTGAGCACTGGTTCTTCGAACCATTCGTCTACTATGTGTTGCATGGCAACTTTGAGAATTTTTAGCTCTTTTCTCTGTCGGGGAAAGTTTATAAGGCATGAAGGTAACAATTTATTGTTGTTTAATTTATCGTGGAAGAAGAAGAGAAGGTGCGAGCACATTCAGAGGTCTTCTTCGGATTTTTAAGCGACACTATCAGGCATGATAGGCCCTAACTTTTAAAAATCTTGCTTTCCTTCAAATGCTTTCATTAAAACAACTCTGTTCAGGTGATCTTAGCACAGTTGGTTTGAAGCAATGTATTGGGTTCTTCTTTTCTTGTGGATTTAGGAATCTCTAGTTATGCGAAGACTCTGTTGAAATATTTTGTTGTCTTTATTTTTTCTATGGATTCATCTTCAGCTGAAGACCCACTGTGTTAGCTTGTTGTTGAACTTTTGTTGAATCTTTGCTGGGTATACTTAAAGATTCTTCTGACTTGTTGTGTTTACTTTGGTTTGTTGTGATTATTGAATGCTTTCTGTGTTTGCATTTGGTTCGACTCTGTTGAAATGTGTGCAGGGTTTACTTATGAACATGACTTCTGTTGAAGTCCTTATTGTGTTTTCATTTTGGTTAGACTCTGTTGAAATGTTTTGGGATTATATATGAAAACGACTCTGTTGGAGTCCTTACTAATGTTTTCATATGATTTTAGACTTCTTCAAAGTTTGTTGTGAATACTTGTTGGAAACGACTCTGTTGGAGTCCTTGCAATGTTTTCGTATGATTTCGACTTCTGTCAAAGCTTTGTTGTGAATACTTGTTGGAAATGACTCTATTAGAGTCCTTGCAATGTTTTCATATGATTTCGACTTCTGTCGAAGCTTTGTTGTGAATACTTGTTGGAAATGACTCTGTTGGAGTCCTTGTAATGTTTTCGTATGATTTCAACTTCTATCGAAGCCCTGGTTGTGAGTACTTGTTGGAAACGACTCTGTTGGAGTCCTTGCAGTATTCTCATGTGAATGTGACTCCTGTTGAAGTCCTTGATGTGTTTGCATGTTGGCTCAACTTCTGATGTAAGTCCTCGTTGTGCATACATATTGATTCGACTCTGTCGAAATGTTGTTGTGTTTGTATATGGGTTCGACTTCTATTTTGATGTTACCTAGTCTCTTGTTCGACTGAGGTAATGAGTTCCTAACTGTGCCATGAAAGGCAATGGCATTGGGTAATTTCATGTTTGAGGAATGACATGGAAAGAATTGTTGGGTTTAATTTGATTGTTTTATAGATTATTACTTGGTCGCAAGAACTCTTGTATTGCTTAATAGCTACAGGTGATTTTTATAATTGAATTTTGATGAAACTGTAGTTTCTTCTTTTGATCTCGACTGATTTAGTCGCAAGCGTATAATGTAAGTTATATTTGAGCCTGCACCTCTGTAAAAAGGGTCTGGATGGTCAATGAATATAGATTCTGTATATGATGAAAAATTAATGTGATTATTGTTTTCTTTACGACCTTGCTTGGTTAATGGGAACACATCCTGACCGAGAGAAATCTTGCTTGAGGAACTCTGATTTTTAAAAAAAACGTATGTGTAATCCTGGACCTGCATGGATGGAAATCAGGTTTGTATTTGGAAGGAATGGGTGTTGATTTTCTTGCCTTCTCTTTTCCCTTATTGAATTCAAGCTTGAATGTATATGCATTATTCTTGAGAAGTCGGTACAGTCCTGAACATGATTGGAATGGAAATCTGATTGCCTCTGTTTCTTTCTCCTAAGCTGTAAAGTATATGTAGATATATAACTGTAGGAATAAGAAAATATTCTCTCCTTGTCTAGAAACTTTGAGCACTTTCTTCTTTGTATCCTTATGTGAACTCTACGGTACGAGCTTAAGAAGAAAAGACGGTTAAATTGTATGGAGAGACTGGTAAAATTGTATTGCAGTATAAGTTGGTGTATTTGTCAATACCATTGAAATAATGTAATGTTTATAAAGGAATCTCATCAGTTGAACTTGCTGGATGTTATAATCTGCCTTTGCGGAATTGTTAAAAACATACCTGTTGGATACACGAATTGATAGGATATTCATTTTTGAATGGAATAATTTGTTGGATTATTGTTGTTCTTGGGATTCAGATGGATGGATGTTTTGGATTCATTTTGTGCTTCTTAGTCTCTAATATATATGATGAATCATCTGAAAAATATTTAGGTTTAATTGGCAGCTATAATATGAGTCATGCGTTAAAGTCATGTTAGAATTGTAGAAAGCTGATTAGCCTGATTCATGTATAAGGATTTGAAGAAATGATTTCATTTAAACAGGTTGTTTAATGAGAGCAATTGGTAGAATGCAATTGTTTTAAGAATTAGTGCTTATCATGCTCAGTTCACAGAACTGACCTGTGCTAGCAAATTTTGCAGATGGACATTGTAAGTAATAAAGGCACGCGGATCTGATATGATGCTCAGATTGTTTAATCTGGTTTTATGATGAATTCCTATTTGATATCTCTAATTGTACTATAGTAAGAAAGTTGTTCTTTTACTGTTGAGTATTGTATCCAATATGCTGAAGTGCATAAGTTGTAATTGTATGGCTTGGAAATAAATGAAAAGGGGAAAATTGTTACTTATGTGGCTGCATTTTTAATTGATGGAATTGATCTTCTTAGGTTCGATTGATTTTAAGTGCATTTTTATTATTTTATACCATAGAGTTATTGGATTCTCTAAGTAGGCCTTGTAAAGATTATGTGACTGAATACTTCGTGAATGATTAGTAATTCTTTTATGTTTTGAATAAGGCTAAATTGTAAAATTAGTCCACTTTTAACGGGAAGTTAACGTTAAACTACATCTCTATAGGTAGCTGAAATAGGAAGAGTAATCTATTACTTCCTATCCATGATCTAAGTCAAGACAACGTAACTGATGATTTTAAATCACTATATCTTAATAACAATAAGTAAGATATATTTCAGTTTTGAGAACTGATATAAACTCATATGGGTATAGTTAGCATCCTTATGAGAGGACTTAGGGCTACTGCCCAATTTCATTGATTAAGATTATTTTGAATCAATGATCTCCTTGACGAGATCTCAAATTTATTAAACTTCTCTCTGTGAAATGGATCTTAAATAAGTAAGGCAACTCAAAGGTGAGGAACCCAGGGGTTGGGAAAAGACTACCCAGATAGGAGAGTCTTAAATTATAATTTCAACTCAACGTAAGTAACACCTTGAAGTTAAGTAAATCTTTCCGAGGCGGTTTTGTAGGATGACGGCACATGTCAACTGCAGGGTTGTACCTTCGAGAAGATTAGGATCTTCTCGAGGATACAACAATGCAGGTGACTTATGGCGACACCCTTTGCATTGATTGTTAATATTTACACCTTAAACTTGAACAATTTTTTACTCTGGGACTGGTTAGGAACATGGTCATGTTATGAGGCTACCCTTGGAGACTCGGGGTACCTTGACACATAGGGTTAACTAAGGTTGACCCAGTATGTCAACTTACCCTAGTCCTCGAGAGCATCCTTATAACGTTGTCATGTTATTAATCCATTCCTAAGTGAATGACTTGGGACAGGGGAGGCTGAAAAAAGTTAGTATAAGACATTCTAATTAACATCGGAGTGGGGTGAAGGACATATTCTAGATTGACGAGTATGCCGTCAAGGAATACGAGATACAAACAGTATGTTTCAAATCTTTTGCCAAAGTATTGCAAGCTGCTGATTGCGTTGTCCTATGTCACCTAGTCTGAGGGACACGATGCCGATGAATAGTGGTAACAATTATTCAGATAGGTTCCTTGGATAGAGCATTCTGAAATCCCATATTAGGGAAGAGAACCGCAAGAGTGAAGTGTTAAAATAAAAACACCAACTCTATGATACCCATGAATAGATCGGTAGATCACCGAGTCATCACAGCTGCATATGGTTATCTATTATAAGAATGATTGTTATGATCTGTGAGTTCTAAATTATGTATTTAGAACTAGGAAGCACTTATCAAAAAAATAAAAAAATTTTGTTCTAATGTACTAAATTGGGAATGTTACAGTTCACCCATGACTCCAAGAAAACTAGAGTTTAGAGATCCCATAATCTATCCAACTCGGTCAAGATGACTACAATGTCATGAAATTGATCCAAGGTATAGCTATCCTTCACCATAGGTTATGAAGACTGAAGCAAAATTTTAAGTCCAATAAAGACTTATGAACTAGTTTTAAAAATGAATCAATTTATTATTTCCACATGCAGTGAATTATTCAACATAAGAAGGAATGAAATAATTCATTTTCAATTCAGCATAAACATGGCAGAATGGTATCTATTTCCAAATAATAACATATTATCTACAAAAAACATGATTTTTTAGTTCATAAGAGTACATCGTCTTCAGACAAGAATTACATATCAACGTTTACAATTTCTAGCATAGAAGCCATCATAAATATCAACCATGTTAGGGGCATTACATACCTCCCCTCTAAAAAGCATCATCGTCCTGATGACTAAATTATTCCACATTTTAAATAAGAAGAATAATCATAATTATAGTTCTTTTATCCATAAGTTCACAAACAGAAACCAGATTTGAGAAATTCAATTTTTCATACTTTATTACAACATTAAAATAGTTGTTCCAATAGTAATAAATATAGTACCTATCAAAAACTGGAAGAATTATTGATAGCTTAAAAAAAGGTATTTAATTGTTATCAATAATTTGAACTAATACTGTTCAAGTAAGTGAGGAAAAACAATTTTCATGTCCTCAAGGTTTTCCCATGTTTCACTTTCTTCATTAAACTGGTCCCACTGATACTTGCATTGATTAATTTCACAATTTTGCAAATGCAACTGGTGAGTTTCCAAAACTCTTATGGGTTCAACCACGATTATTCCTAGGTCTTAGACTTACAAGGAATCCTAATTTAACACATGTGATAAATCTGAAACATATTTGTTAAAAAAATAAATATGGTAAACATCATGCATTTGTGACAAAGCAGGGGGTAATGCTAAAGGATGAGTTATAAGTTTGATTACTTAAAAAATCTCAAAAGGTCCCAGAAAATGAGGTGATAGTTTGGCTACCTTGCCAAAGGTTATAGAAATCTTCTTAGGCTTAACATGTAAAAATACCTTTTCACCAATTTCAAATTTCTTATCAACCCTTTTTAGATCTGCATAACTTTCCTGCCTATCTGCAGCTTCTTTTAATCGTTCATGAATAATTTTAACTTGTTGTTCCATTTCAGTAAGTATTTCAGGTCCAATTACCTCTTTGTCTTCAAAGCTATCCTAACTAGCTGGATTTCTGCATTTCCTTCCGTATAATGCTTCGAAAGGTTCCATTTTCAAAGAGGCGTGATATGCATTATTGTAAGAAAATTCAACTAAAGGAAGGTATTCTTCCCATTTTTACTACTAATCCATGCAGTACATTCATAACATATCTTCCAAAACCTGATTAACTCTCTCAGTTTGACCATCTATTTTTGAATGGTATGCAGAACAAAAATTTATTTTTGTTCCTACAGATGCATTTAGCATTTTCCAAAATTGAGATGTCATTCTAGGGTCCCTATCAGATATAATCAATTTAAGTAATCCATGTAATATGAAAATTTCATGTAAAACTATTTTTGCTAACATAGGTGAATCATCCTTAAGATTACCAACAATAAAATGTGCTACTTTTGTTAGTTTATCAACAAAAAATAAAATAACATCATGTTTATTTATTGACATAGGCAGCCCCTGAACAAAATCCATGCTAATTACCAACCACTTATATTGTGGATGCTACAAGGATACAATAAACCAGTTATGTGCATATGTTTAGTGCCCACACCTTTTATAGCTTAACAGCTTGTTGTTTCTTTGCTCATAGACATGTTTTGACAGAGTTTTGTTATATCGTGGACATTCAGGCATATAGCGCCAATTTAGCTTAATTTCTATGTTGTCGCATTTTCTTATAATGTCATGGATACTAATGGATATGATGCTATGTTTAGAACATAATTATATTGATAGATAGTTGTTGCATGTTGTGATCTTATGGTTATATGTCACTCTATCATCTTGTCTAACTTTTGGAATATTGAGTAAAATTGTGCACGTTGTCACATTTTGATTTCAGTGGGATGTTAAGCTAGTTTAGAACTTATAGATATCTTACTATGTCATTGTTTTATATTTTATCAGACATGTATGGTTAATGTGTGTAATGAGTGTACAGGTGACAGGTTTATAGGAGAACGTGGGATTCAGGCCAGCTACACAATCTTACACAAGCAGCCCACGGGCTAAGTCCTAGCCATGTTCATTGTGTGAATCCTTAGTAGAGGAGATTATTATTTTGGGCACTATGAGTGACCCCAATTTTTGTAATGTATGGTGCTTTGAATTATTAACTTTGTTTAGGGTTATTAGTGGTGTTGTAAACTTGTTTTGGGAGTTAATAATCCCACTTTCATTTAAAATTTTGATTTTTTTTAATGAATCCCTTAATAACAAGGGTTTAGGGTCATATGTGAGACCCTTGGGTGGTCCCCACACCCTCTACCCTTGTGCCAAAAATGTAAAACCCGAAATTAGGTTATTTTGGGCATTTTTGGGGACCCCTTTGTTGCTTGGGAGTTCCCCTAACACAAAAATGAGCCATTGGACCTTACCTAATGGATTGGGGGGCTTATTTTAAAGGCTAGAGGGAGTTTTCCCTCCCTTTTTACCTCTTGTTTGGTCACATCCATGTAAGGGGTGTGGATTGGAGTGCTTATTAAAAGTCTCACTAATTTTGTCTTGCTAACATTTAGGGGAATTTGGGAGAAGAGGGAAAAAAGACAATTTTACCCTTTCTCTCTTTTGTTTTGGCATCTTTGACCTTGAAGAAGGAGAGGGGTGACACATGTCACCCCCTCATTTGTGAGGATGTTTGATTGCTCCTCTTCAAATTCCCATTCATGGGAAAAGAGAGGGACTTTTTCTTTTTGGAACTTCTTTCTTGGATGCTTGGAGTGAATTGGAGCTTGTGATTTGCTTGAGTGAAGAGGGGAGAAACTTGAAGTTGGAAAGCTTTTTGGAGATCTTTCCTTGAGGTAGGATCTTATGTCTTTTATTTGTGTTTTTTTCCTTTTAGATGTTAGATTAGGTGTTTGAAATTGTTATTGTTACATGTGGATTTTGGTTGTTATTTGCTTGTTTTACTCCCTCCATCATATGGCATGATGGAGTTTTGGAGTTGTGGGGGAAGAGAGAGGGATTTTTCCTCTCAATCCTCAAGGCTTGATGGACAAGCCTTGTAAGGTCTTATTATTTTTCCCCTCAAATGGTTGAGGTGGGGAAGTTGATTCATTTGGCTTGAATCTCCTTCCCCATTCTTGGTAAGGAAACCCCTTTGGGGTTTGAAAATCCTTTCAAGAAGGACTTGGAGAAAGGGTGGAGGAATAAGAAGAGTTTTGATTTAAATTAGGAGCAATAAGGAGGGTATGGAGAATTTTGCTTTGTGCAAGTAATTAGGAATATGATTTTTTGAAGAACTTTCTCCTCTCTTCCCCACCTTTGAGGAAGAACATGGGTTCTCCTCCTTGTAAAACTTTGAGTCTTGATTTATGCTTGTTTTGCTTCCATGAGAAAAGTGTTCTTGGTTTCTACACCCTCTTTCTTGTGCAAGTTTTGGTTAGTTGACCTCTTTCCCATGGGCTTGGGGGAGGCTAGCATGCATCCCAACCTTGGGAGAGGCATGTAATGATGCCTATGGTTGGGAGGAAAACAAGTTCTTTCTCCTTGTTAGATTTCTTGAAGGCATGAAGGATGTATCTCAAGCTTTGAATCTCTTGTCATCTTGGTGATCATTATCTCCTTAACTTTGTTGGCATCTCTCTCTTTGTGACACTAAATTATTGCTATTTGGAAATTTCCTTGTTGTGTAAAGTACCCTCTTGTGATTTGGAACCACTTGTAAGATTGAAAGTCCATTTTATTTGAAAACTTTATTACAACCTTGTAAGGGAATTTTGTTGGATTGTTGCCTTGTATTTTAGCATGCTTGTGAAATGTGAAATATTGAGTTATTGTGTTTTGTAAAATAATGTTATTTTCTTCCTTAAACTACATTTAGTAGAAGCATTCCTTTTACATTCCTTTAACATGATTTTTTGTTGAACATCATTTTGGTAAAGGAAGTTTAGTTATTGGAAAAGTGTTATTATAAAAGAAATAATATCATTTTGTTGAAAGAATCATTTGTTTAAAAAAAATCTGACATAATATTTTAGTATTGCCTTTGAAAAGGAAGTAGTTCCCTCTTGCATTGTTTTTTCTATTTATCTCATGAGTATGATTTTCTTCTTTCTACAAAACTAAATATTGGAAAAATTGTAGGATTACTAGACATTAAGTTAATAAATAGAAATCTTTTTTTTTTTTACTTGAAATAATTTCCTCCCGTTCTTATAAATGAATATTTACTACTTTTTTTTATTTTAATACCACTAAATAGTTGCATACTCTATTTAAATTATTTACATGAGCTTTTAATAAAATAATGTAAATATTGGTGAGTTCAATTTCCAGAAATAAAATATACATACATACATACATACATATATATGTATGTATATATATATATATATATATAGATTATAATATATTTTAATTTTATTATATTATATATATTATATGTTTATTTTTATAACATATATTATGAATGTTATAAAAAAAATATGTATATAATAACATTTCTTAAATATATTAAGAAATTTATAAACGAAAACAAATATTAATAATAATAATAAACAAAAAAACTGTTTTATAAAATTTGAAATTTATATGTAAAAACAAAAAAAAAAGTGTATTGGTTGTAAGGTTCGGCCCCCCACCCCTGCGCATATACAAAAAAAAATGCTGGTGGAAGGGGGCCGAACCCCCCGCCCCCCACCCCTTTCATTGTTCTGTGGGGGGCGCTGCCCCCCCCAAAAAAACCCCGCATTCCCTGGGGCTCCTGCCTCCTTCCGCACCCCTGTACTGCCTGGGCCACTGCCCCTATCCCATGCCCTTAGCGCTTCCCCCACCTGTCCGACCCAGCTCCCATGGCCACCCACACAGCACCTCCTCCATACGCCTCCCCGTGCACCCTTCCATCCTCCCTCTGTTGCGCCTTCCCCCACCACGACCCTCTCCTCCACGCAACCCCCCTTCACATCCTTCCCATGTAACAACAATAAATCCACCCCTCTCTTTTCAAAATTTAACAGTAAATAGAAATATTTTTAGACACACACACACACACACACACACACACACACACACACACACACATATATACTCCATAAAAAGGAATAACACAACAAGAGTATTACAAATAAAATAAAATAATAAAAATAATCTCCATAGTTTCTCTCCAACCACCTGCACAAGGGAAAAGAAAGTAAAATGAGAGAAAAAAAAAAGAGAAAGAGAAGAAAAGGCCTTGAGAGGATTAGGGCAAAAATTTTAGGGAATTTTCTAAAACCAAGGGCCCAGATGGATTTAATTCTAGGGTCATTATTAAATCCTACACTTTTTTTTGTCATGGGGTTTTAATGGGAAATATAACAAAAAGGAAAGGTGTGATGAGTTTAATGAGTAAGAAAAGGGTGAATAGAATAGAAGGGGTGTAGTCTTATCTTTATGGCCCTAGTAAGTTAAAATATAATTAAATAATTAAATTTGGGTTTAGGCTAGTGATCAATTTAATTAGATAAATTAAATGGGAATAAAAAATTAGTTTTTATCAAGGATGGGTTAAGTGATGGATTAGTACTCATTAATCCTTAAAAAAAAAAAAAAAAAATTACCCCAAATTTTTAGTAACTTTTGGCTTGGCTCATTGTCCCAGAAATGGGTACGACATTTGGTATCAGAGCTTGAGGTTCGCACTCGCGGACCCTGGGTAACTAATTAAAATGGTTAGTGGTAATGTTAATAACATTAAATTTAATAAATGGATAAAAATAATAATAATAATAATTAAACACTATCCACAACTATTTAGTAACTCCTTCGCTCACCTCGTGCATAGGATGGCACCCAAGCGAGGATAATCAGCTAGAGGTTTGGGGCATGGTGTACCTACGCAGGAGCAGCTGACAGCCAAATTTAGGCCTCAGATATTAGATGCCTTACACTATCTGATAGGAGTTGTGGAGCAGCATCAACCACCACCACAGGAGGTGAGAGTGGAGACACCATTGGTAGATGGGGAGCCGATAGGTGAGGATGTGCATTCAGAGCCACCAGAGCATGATACACCGAGGTGGGAGAGATCACACAGCCCTTCTGTTCATCACTAGAGGGTAGCCTCATTCCGTCATATCTACTCACATAGTCTTGAGGGACCATTCAAGGATAGGCGACCCCCTTCGCCTGTTGGACTACATCGCCAGGATCGAGATACAGGTAGTGTGATCAGGGATCTTCTTCACTTGTAACCACCCACTTACACTGGCTCTATAGATGGCTTTGGGGCTAAGTCATGGCTCCTTAGCTTGGATAGTTGCTTTGGTTTGCACTCTTATGAGAGCAACGTCAAGGAAAGGTTCGCCATACACCTCCTCCAAGATGCAACAGGAGTTTGGTGGAGGAATGAGGAGCGGAAGCTCCATTTGACTCGAGATATAGTGACTTTGGAGATGTTCGAGGAGCATTTCAGGGCTCGTTATATGTCAGAGCATTTTGTGCAGAAGAGGATCAATGAGTTTCATGACTTATGAAAAGGATCTGGCATAGTAGCGTAGTATGAGAGCAGGTTCTTGGATCTTCTGCAGTATGTGGACTACCTGCAAGATGAGAAATTGCAGGTTAATAGGTTTATTCGAGGCCTTAATGCAGATATAGCAGGAGTAGTTAGGATGTTATCTCCTCCCACACTTGAGAAGGCCGTTGAGAAGGCCTACTTAGCTAAAGAGAACAAAACCAAGCCACAGGAGCACCGAGATAGGAACAAGAGCAAGTTTCAGGAGAGGATACAGGCCTTTCAGAGTCAAAGGTCACGAGGTACTACACCACCCCCTAGAGGAGGATTTTGGCCTCCGCCAATAGCCATGAGGGCTCCACCGCACCCACAGCGACAGACACAGTAGCAGGGCCACCCACAGCAGGGGGCTAGGTAGACATAGGGATTTCAGAGAGGTCTTTCTATAGGTGGTTTTGGTGGAGCCAGGGATAGGAGGTAGTGTACTCAACAGGCATAGCCAAATCACACATAGTAGTCTGTTAGGGTTGGAATGGAAGGATCAATACACCAGAGTACAGGAGGGACCCCATCTCAGAGGGGTGCAGTAGGATGTTTTATTTGTGGATATCTTGATCACTATGTGCGCATGTGCCTGCATAAACCCAATACCATGGATATATAGAGAGCTGCTAGATCTGAGCAGACAGTGGGTGACGTAGGACGTGCTCATCGTGTATATGCAGCGGTTGATAACCACCAGGCCAAGCATCAGGCCACAGTCATTGAGGTGACAGGTACTATCAGGGGTATTTCTGTCTTAGTAATTTTTGATTCAGGTGCTTCAGATTCCTTTATATCACCTTTGATAGTGGACCAGTGTGGGCTAGTGGTGGCTAGGCAACCAGATAGCTAGCAGGTTGAGTTGGCCTCTGGGGAAAAACTTGCCGTGGACTCGTATGTGGAGAGTTACGTACTTGATTTAGGAGCCTTCTCCACTACTCTTGACCTCCGAGTTATCCCTCTAGGTTCCTATCAGGTAGTGATTTCCATCGATCTAAGGTGGATTGCAAAAATAAGGTCATTGAGTGTCAGGATGATCTTGGGAGTGCAGTTTTGATATCAGGGATGTAGAGACCTATCTCCTTGCGCATGATATCGGCTAAGCAACTCAAGTGGAGCATGCATAAGGGGTGTCAGTTGTTTGCTATTACCATCAGTGATCAATCTAAGAGCATTCCATAGCATTCACCCTTAGATGATCATGCAGTTTTGAGGGAGTATGCAGATGTGTTTCCAGGTGAGCTTCCAAGGTTACCACCCCATAGAGAGGTGGATTTCACCATTGATTTAGTACCTAGATTAGCACCAGTTTCTAGGGCACCTTATCGGATGATGACCCCATAGCTTCATGAGATCAAGATTCAGTTAGAGGAATTGTTGGATAAGGGTCTCATTCACCCTAGTGTATCTCCTTGGGGAGCGCCAGTCATTTTTGTGAAGAAGGACGGTTCTCTCAGGCTTTGTGTAGACTTCTGACAGCTCAATAAGGTCACAATAAAGAACCGTTATCCACTTCCTAGGATTGATGACTTATTTGATCAGATGCGGGGAGAGAGAGTGTTCTCCAAAATTGATCTCAAGTCAGGATACCATCAGTTACACATTTCAGATGTAGACATTCATAAGACAGTGTTTCACACATGTTACGAGCATTATGAGTTCACAGTAGTTCCATTTGGTTTGACCAATGCCCCAGCTGTCTTCATGAGCCTCATGAATGGAGTATTCAGGACATTTTTAGATCACTTTGTCTTAGTGTTCCTTGATGACATATTGATTTATTCTCATTCCGATGAGGAACATGAGGAGCATTTGAGACAGGTACTTCAGGTTTTGAGAGAGCAGAAGTTGTATGGGAACTTGGAAAAATGCATCTTCTTTCAGATAGAGATTCAGTACTTGGGTCATATCATTTCAGGTAAGGGTATCTCTATAGATCCCTCTAAGATACAGGCTATCTTGGACTAGCCAGCACCCACATCAGTTACTGAGGTAAGGAGTTTCATGGGTTTAACAGGGTACTACCGTAGCTTCGTACAGGATTTTTCTAGGATTTTTCACCCTATCACTTCTCTTCAAAGGAAAGGGAAGAAGTTTGATTGGTCAGAGAAATGTGAGAAAGCCTTTCAGTTGCTTAAGGAAAGGTTAACCACGATGCCCATCTTAGCAGTTCCAGACCCGACAGAGGATTTTGTTGTTTGTACTAATGCATCACTAGAGGGTTTGGGAGCAGTTCTTATGCAGGAGTGTCGGGTTATTGCTTTTGAGTCTCGTAAGCTCAAGGACTACGAACTTAATTATCCTACCCATGACTTAGAGCTTGTAGCCATTGTTCATGCTCTAGTTCATTGGTGACTTTTCCTTTTAGGTAGACCTTTCATTTTGAGGATAGACCATCGTAGCTTGTAACATATATTCTCACAACCAAACCTCAACGGTCGTTAATGGCATTGGATGGAGTTATTATGTGAGTATGACATGGAGGTTCAGTATATCAAAGGGAAGGAAAATGTTGTTATAGATGCACTTAGTAGACGATGACATGTGCTTGCTTCTTTGACACTGCAATCAGATTTGAGAGGCAGGATTCTTGAGCACCTTCCAGAGCACAGGTTTTATGAGGGAGCTAGACAGATGTTGGAGGCACATGGTTCATTAGAGGGAAGATATTCTAGGTATGTTTTAGAGGCAGATGGTTTGCTTCAGTTCCACAGGCACATCTACATGCCTAAGTCAAGTGATTTGCATAGTTTCATCCTCATAGAGGCTCATCGAGCCCCATATGCGGCACATCCAGGAGTGAAGAAAATGCACGCTGATATGAGAGAGTTATATTATTGGCCAGGTCTTTGACGAGACATAGCAGATTTTGTTGCACGTTACCTTGAGTGTCAAAGGGTCAAGGCAGAGCATTCACATCCCGTAGGAATTTTACACCCCCATGATATTCCCAAGTGGAAATGGGATGTGATTTCCATGGATTTCATAGTCAGACTTCCTATGTCTTCTTATCATCATGATGCCATTATGGTTACCGTGGATAAGTTGACCAAGGTTGCGCACTTCTCACTAACGAAGGTCACCTATAATGCACAGGCCATTTCTAAAGTGTTTATGGAGGACATTGTTAGGTTGCATGGGATTCTGAAGACCATCATAAAAGACAGCGATACCATCTACACTTCAGTTTTCTGGACTTCTTTTCAGGCTGCTCTGGGTACTCAGATTAATTTCAGTTCAGCTTATCATCTAGAGACAGATGGACAGATAGAGAGGGTTAATTAGGTGTTGAGGACATGTTGAGAATGTATGTGATGGATCAGCAAAATAAATGGGAAGATTATTTTCATTTAGTTGAGTTTTCTTACAACGACAGCTATCATAGTTCCATTGGTATGGCTCCTTACCAGGCCTTGTATGGACGACCTTGCAGGACACCTCTGAGTTGGGATAGACTAGATGACAGGATCATTCTGGGACTAGCCTACCTTCAGGATTTAGAGTAGTAGGTTATTCTGATTAGACAACATCTTGAGCAGGCCAGAGCACTCCAGAAGGTGTATGCAGACACTAAGAGGATTGAACGTCACTTCTCAATGGGTGACAAGGTCTTCTTGAGGGTTTTTCTACACAAGAGTCCTATCCGTTATGGAAAGGGTTCTAAGCTATAGCATCGTTTTGTGGGGCCTTTTTATATTTTAGAGGTCATCGGTCCAGTTTCCTATCGCCTAGCTTTGCCACCACGCTTTACATGGGCCCACGATGTGTTTCATGTTTCTGTACTACGTAGATATGTACTTGATGCTTCTCATATCTTGGATTGGTTGGCATTATAGGTAGAGGACGGAGGACAGTGGAGACTGGAGCCCATATGCATACTAGAGCACCAGAGGTTGGCCCTTCGGGGTCGAGACTTGGACTAGGTTAGAGTATAGTGGGACCGATATGACGAGACAACAACTACCTGGGAGGATGCGATACCTTTGAGGGCTAGATATCCCTATCTCTTTTAGTGACTTCTAGGAGGAAGTCTAATTTTAGTAGAGGGGGATGTAGTTCCCACACCTTTTATAGCTTAGCATCTTGTTTTTTCTTTGCTCATAGACATGTTTTGACAGAGTTTTGTTATATTGTGGACATTATATTAGAGATTGGATCTTATTAGACATGTGTGGACATTCAGGTGTATAGCGCCAATTTAGCTTAATTTCTATGTTGTCACATTTTCTTATGATGCAATGGATACTAATGGATATGATGTTGTGTTTGGAACATAATTATATTGATGGATAATTGTTGCATGTTGGGATCTTATGGTTATATGTCACTCTATCATCTTGTCTAAATTTTGGAATACTGAGTATAATTGTGCATGTTGTCGCATTTTTATTTTAGTGGGATGTTAAGCTAGTTTAGAACTTATAGATATCTTACTGTGTCATTGTTTTATATTTTATCGGATAGGTACGGTTAATGTGTGTTATGAGTGTGCAAGTGATAGGTTTACAAGGGAACGTGGGATTTAGGCCAGCTACACAATCTTGCACAAGCAGCCCATGGGCTGAGTCCTAGCAATGTTCATTGTGTGAAGCCTTAGTATAGGAGATTATTATTTTGGGCACTCTAAGTGACCGCAATTTTTTTAATGTATGGTGCTTTGAATTATTAATTTTTCTTAGGGTTATTAGTGGTGTTGTAAACTTGTTTTGGGAGTTAATAATCCCAATTTCATTTAAAATTTTGATTTTGTTTAATGAGTCCCTTAATCACAAGGGTTTAGGGTCACATGTGAGACCCTTGGGTGGTTCCCACACCCTCTACCCTTGTGCCAAAAATGCAAAACCCGAAATTAGGTTATTTTGGGCATTTTTGGGGACCCCTTTGTAGCTTGGGAGTTCCCCTAACATAAAAATGAGCCCTTGGACCCTACCTAATGGGTAGGGGGGCTTATTTTCAAGGATAAAGGGAGTTTTCCCTCCCTTTTTACCTCTTGATTGGTCACATCCATGTAAGGGGTGTGGATTGGAGTGCTTATTAAAAGTTTCACTTTTTTTGTCTTGCTAACATTTAGGGGAATTTGGGAGAAGAGGGTAAAAAGACAATTTTACCCTTTCTCTCTTTTGTTTTGGCATCTTTGACCTTGTAGAAGGAGAGGGGTGACACATGTCACCCCCTCATTTGAGAGGATGCTTGTTTTCTCCTCTTCAAATTCCCATTCAAGGGAAAAGAGAGGGACTTTTTTTTGGAACTTCTTGCTCGGGATGCTTGTGGATTTTAGAGCTTGAGATTGGCTTGAGTCAAGGTGTGGAGAAATTTGAGGTTGGAGAGATTTTTGGAGAGATTTCCTTGAGGTAGGCTCTTATGTATTTTGTTTGTGTTGTTTTCCTTTTAGATGTTAGCTTGAGTGTTTGAAATTATTATTGTTGCATGTGGAGTTTGGTTGTTGTTTTCTTGTTTTACTCCCTCCATCATATGACATGATGGAGTTTTGGAGTTATGGGGGAAGAGAGAGGGATATCTTCTCTCAATCCTCAAGGCTTGATGGACAAGCCTTGTAGGGTCTTATTGTTTTCCCCTCAAATGGTTGAGGTGGGGAAATTGATTCATTTGGCTTGAATCTCTTTCCCCATTCTTGGTAAGGAAACCCCTTTGGGGTTTGAAAATCCTTCCAAGAAGGACTTGGAGAAAAGGTGGAGGAGTAAGGAGGGATTTGTATGTAAATTGGGAGAAATAAGGAGGGTATGGAGTATTTGGTCTTTATGAAACTAATTATTGGATTATAATTATTTGAAGATCATCTTTCCTCTCTGGTCCCCATGTTGTTCTAGAGTTAGAACTTGGGTCTTTCATCTTCTTCCTTCCTTGTAAATTTGGAGTCTATGTCTTATTTTTGTCCTACTTTCCTTGTGTGTGTAAAGTACCCTCATGGTTAGTTCACCCTCCATATTGTGCAATTTTTGGTTGGTAGTCCTCTTTCCCATGGGCTTGGGGGAGGCTAGCATGCATCCCAACATTGGGAGAGGCATGTAATGATGCCTATGGTTGGGTGGCAAACAAGCTCTGTATCTCTTAGCATGGTTTCTTGAAATGCATGAAGTATTAGAGCTCAAAGTTGATAGTTGGTGTTGTGCAAAAGAAGATCTTGTAAAATAATGCTTCTTCTCTCTCTTTGGGGACATTACCTCTTTGTTATCTATTTGGTTATGGCTTTGTGGAAACTAATGTTACTTTTCTTCCTAAAAACTACTTATTTTGTAAATTTCATTCCTATAACATTCCTTAAATCATGCTATTGATGTTAGTACATCATCCTGGTAAAGGAAGTCTTAGTAATTGGAGACTTGTAACTCATTATAAAAGAAATAGTTATGCATGTTGTTGAAAGACTCATTTGTTGAACATTGAATTTGAGATTTTGTAAATGAATATTTTGGTAACTGCCTTTGAATGAAGGAAGTGGATCCCTCTTGAATTGCATGCTCTATTTATCTCATGAAAATATCAAAATTATTGGATATCTACAAAACTAACTATTGGGCAAATCTGTAGGATTTCTTAGACATTATGTCTTGCATTGTACATAGAAATCTGTTAGTTGTTTTACTTTAAAGTAGTTTGGTCCCTTTATTATTAGAAGAAAATATTCAATCCTTTTGAAATTTTAACTACCACTTTGGAAATAGTTGCATTACTGGATTTAGATTATGTAACATGAGCTTATAATAAGATAATGTCAACTATTGGTAAGTTCAATTTCTTTAAGATAATATATACTTGTAATACCTTTACATAGTATATGTATACTCATTTAAATTGTTATATATTTGTAATTTAATATTATGAATCATTTTGCTATATTATACATATTAATATTAAATAGAATAACATATGTTGTAAATGCTATTAAATCACAATGTTTATATTAACATTTCTTTTAAATATAAAAATGGCAAATATATATATACGATAATATATATATATATATATATATATATATATAAACTTTTAAACCAAAAAAATGATTTAATTAAATTCAAATTTTATTTATAAAAAAAAAATGTGTTGGTTGGGGGGGGGGGGGGTTTGGCCCCCCCCCCCTACGCATATACAAAAAAAATGCTGGTGGGAGGGGGTCGAACCCTTCCCCCACCCCTTTCAATGTTCCATGGGGGGGCGCTACCCCCCCCCCCAACAAAACCCCGCATTACCTAGGGCCGCTGCCCCCTTCCGCACCCCTGTACTGCCCGGGCCACTGCCCCTGTCCCGCGCCCTGAGCGCTTCCCCCACCTGTCCGACCCAGCTCCCATGGCCGCCCACACAGCACCTCCTCCACGTGCCTCCCCGTGTGCCCTTCCATCCTCCCTCTACTGCACCTTCCCCCACCACGACCCTCTCCTCCACATAGCCCCCCTTCACATCCTTCCCCTGTAACAACAATAAATCTGCCCCACTCTTTTCAAATTTAAATAGTAAATAGAAATAGTTTTATACACACACACACACACACACACACACAGATATATATATATATATATATATATATATATATATATATATATATATATTTACTCCATAACAAAGAATAACACAGAAAGAGTATTACAAAAAAAAAATAATAATAAAAATAGTCTCCATAGTTTCTCTCCAACCACCTACATAAGGGAAAAGAAAGCAAAATGAGAGAAAGAAAAAAATATAAAGAGAAGAAAAGGCCATGAGAGGATTAGGGCAAAATTTTTAGGGCATTTTCTATAACCAAGGGCCCAGATGGATTTAATCCTAGGGTCATTATCAAATCCTGCACTTTTTTTTGTCATGGGGTTTTAATGGGAAATATAACAAAAAGGAAAGGTGTGATGAGTTTAATAAGTAAGAAAAGGGTGAATAGAATAGAAGGGGTGTAGTCTTATCTTTATGGGAGTAGTAAGTTAAAATATAATTAAATAATTAAATTTGGGTTTAGGCTAGTGATCAATTTAATTAGATAAATTAAATGGGAATGAAAAATTAATTTTTATCAAGGATGGGTTAAGTGATGGATTAGTACTCATTAATCCCTTTAAAAAAAAAAATTTACCCCAAATTTTTAGTAACTTTTGGCTTGGCTCGTTGTCTCGAAAATGGGCACGACAATATGCTCATCCTTAACATGCTAACATTCGAAGCAGTAAAAAACAAAATATTTTATATTTTTTCATCCCTTTCCAAAAATATTTTTGTTTTACATCAGCAAGCATTTTTGTAATACCAGGATGTTGTGAGTAAGGTGAATTATGAAATTCGATCATTAAATTTTTCCTTAACTCATTTCCCAAAGGTACATAAACTGACTTTTCATATCTCAAAATTCCTCCATTAGCAAAGTGAAAATCTTTATATCTTACATCATTTGGATCTGCATCAAGTGTTGTTTTTACCTACTGAAAATAAAAATAAGATTCCACGATACTTTTTACCTCATCCTTAAACTGATTTCTCAAAGTTATAAGTGCAGAAATATGTTTCCTACGAATTAGTGCACCTACCACTTTGTTTTCTTTACATTTTATGTAACTTATGTCAAAATCATATTGTGAAAAAAATCTAACCGTTTTCATTGTCTTGCATTCATATTTATTTGAGTGAAAATATACTTCAAACCAAGATGATCAGTATTTAATTAAAAAGGTCTTCTTAAAAGATAATGTCTCGATACTTAAAGTGCATGAACTATGAAAACAAGCTCTAGGTCATAGGGAGCATAATTCAACTCATCTAACTTGAGTTTTCTAATTTCATATGCTATAACATGATCATTTTGTAACATAATACCTTCGAGTCCTTCACTAGAAGCATTTGTAACTACCATAAAGTTTCCATTTGGATCAGGTACAACCAAAATAGGTGCAAATGTTAACTAATCATTAAGAGTTTTAAATGTTGATTCACATTTATCACTCCACACAAAATTATTGTCTTTCTTTTGTAATGAAGTTATCGGTGTTTTGACTTTTGAAAAGTCCTTAACAAAATTTCTATAGTAACCAACAAGCCCCATGAAGCTTCTTACTTCATTTACATTCTTAGGTGCAGGCCACTCAGTTATGGAAACAATATTGGATGGATCAATTGGTATTCCATCCTTACTTATGACTTGTCCTAAATAGTGCACTTTTGTTTCATAAAAATAACATTTGGAAAACTTACCATACAATCTTATTTTTCTTAAGATTTCAAGTACTATTTTCAAATGCTCATGATGCTCATCAATTATTTTCGAATAGATAATAATATTGTCCAAGAATACAAGTATAAACTTGTCCAGGTATTCTTGAAATATTTTATTCATTAAATTCATAAAATTTGTAGGTGCATTTGTCAAACCGAAAGGTAAAACTGTAAATTCATAATGTATGTACCTTGTTCTAAAGGTTGTTTTATGAATATCTTCATCTTTGATTCTTAACTGGTGATACCTAAAACAAAGATCTATCTTAGAATATACTGATATTCCACACATCTGATCAAACAGATAATTAATTATAGGAACTGGATATCTATTTTTTATTGTTGTTTTGTTTAACATCCTATAATTAGTACACAATCTAAGTGTTCCATCTTTCTTTTTCAAAAAAATTACCAGTGTTCCACAAGGTGAGACACTCGGTCTTATCAAACCCTTAGAAAATAGTTCTTGTAACTATGATTTAAGGTCTACCATTTCAATGGTAGTTATTCGATGATGTGCCTTGGAAATAGAATCAGTTCCTAGTTTGATTTTAATTGTGAAGTCAAACTCTCGTTTGGGTGGAAGACTAGGTAGTTCTTCTGGAAACACATTGCTGAAACCTCTTAACAACAAAAATTTTCCAAAAAATCACTATCCCGTTCAGCTATTTCAGAAATTTTTACTACATTCAAAGTGTAACCTTTATTTGTGGCCTTTTTAAGTTGCATCGCTGACAATTTTCTAACTGAAATTTCTCATTTTACCCCTTGGATGTATGTTATTTTCTGCAGATCATCAAGAAAACTAATGTGTTTTCCAAAAAAATAAAATTTTATTTTTGATTAGAAATCCAATTAACACCTATTATGACATCATAAGACCCCAAAGGATCAATATAAAGATCAACTTCAGTGGAAAAAATAGGCAATTCTAGGAATGCTCCAAAAATACATTTACTAACAGTATAAAAAACATTATTTCCATAATGTACAGTCCAATATTTTTCCATTATTCCATCTTTTCTTTTTAGTTTTGGAGCTAATTTACTATAAATAAAGCATTTAGTAGCTCCAGTATCAAAAAGTATAGTAATATGTATACCAAATATTTTACCTGGCACTTCTATAGGCATAACTTGCTTTTCGTCTTATTTATCAACTACTGCAACATGTATCTTATGCTGTTGATTATTGTCATCTTTCATTAAAGGGAACTGATTTGCATAGTGATCCTTACTATAGTTGTAGCAACCCCTTACAGGTCCTCTTTTAGGTTCAAATTTATTTCCAACCCTGAAATTATTGTTTTTTCCTCCATAGGACTTTTGTCCATTGTTATTGTTCTTAACAAAGCTGTTTTGAACATTTTCAGTAGGTTTATTTGCTACTGTTTTCTTATCGTTATCAGCTACAAATTTATTTTTGGTACTAACATTTTTCCATGCCCCCTTTTCGGGTGCAAGAGATGAAGAAGAATTAGGATTTTTATTTCTATTATCTTCCTTATGGATAGAAATTGATTTTAATTTTTGTTCCTTCCGAATGATTTTTTCTACAACCCCTTTGATGGTGGTTGGGATGTGAAAATCTACCTCACCCCCTATGATAGGGTCCAATCCCATAATAAACTTACATATCCTGAACTTCTCGTCATTTTGATACTGAGGTACGTACTTAAGAAGTTTAGTAAACCTCTCCCAGTACTCTGTTATAGTTAACTTTCCTTGAATTAAGTTCAGAAATTTAGTCATCTTCTGATCATAATAGAGTTGTGGTAACCAATGTTACCTAAAATAACTCTTAAATTGATACCAAGTGATGTTTGATTCATCAACATTCATTTCAGCCTTACGACTGTCCCACCAGGAGGTTTCCTTATGGGAAAACTGATAAGCTCCGCTATGGGAAAACTGATAAGCTCCCCATACTGCTTAAGTTTCCTCTAAGAAGTTCCTTATCACAAAGTACTTCTCCATTTTTTTGAGCTAGTTCTCATCTCCATCCCCCAGTGTAGTGCCATTGAACTTAATTGTATTTATCCTTTTTATGTCATTTATGAGTTCAAATGCTAATCTTTCCTTTTTATTTTTAGGCTGATTGGGTACATTTGCATTTGCATTCACATCATTATTATTGTCAACACCAGAATTTACAATATTGGCATTTTCCCAAGGAGATGGCTGATTATTATTACCAGCATCTTCTTCCTCCTCATTACCCATAAGTTGTTGTTCAAGTATAGTCGGACGATCTATTTTGTCTAACAGGGAAACAAGAATCTTGTCAAGTTTTTGTGCGGTAGCTGCCTCTTCACCTGGAGGTGGGTTATTTATAACACCTCCCCTTGTTCTGACCATTTTATGTTAACAAGAAAATTAATTTTTTATCAGATATGGACTCAATAGGTCCAAGAGCTGCAACCTTCAGCTTTGATAACAAGATGTAACATTTCCATTTTAAGACTTTAGAAACAAGGGAATTTTTTTTTATCTTATATAATGCTCTATGTTCTAAAATAATACAATTTAGAACACACCTTCCAATGCCATTCCATCTTATAATAGAAAACCATATGCAATTGTAAATGACTCGGTGAAACACCGATATCTCATTTTATGACTTGGTATTAAACCGATCTCTCATGTTAATGCAATAATGTGTCTACTAGGTGTACTTGGTTCCTTTAAATTTTTAGGGGAACCCAAGTGTTTTGTATAAGAGGCCTATCTGAATATTTTTTACTGATATTCATTTGAAATCCTACATCTTAGAGTAGGTAACATAGGACAACAAAACTAGAAGTTTGCGATACTTTGGCCAAAGTTTCTAAATATTTTTAAAATGTTTACATTCCTAGATGACATACTCATTGAACGAAATATGTCCCTCACCACACTTGTTCTGTTATCTAGAGTGGTCTTTCCTGACTCCTGTCAGTTCAATCTGATTCAAGCTTTCATACTAGACAAGGGAAACAACATGCACTAGTGTGGAATACTACTCGTGGTGACTAAGGATACATAGACATACTCAATTAACTTATGTCAATTGGGTGTGTCTAGTTACCCTAAGTCAACATGAGTTGACCTCAACACTAGATCATATTTCTATCTTTCTTTAGGATGGAACTATGATCCAGTCTTACACTTATATCAATTGAGTTAAACAAACTAAGTGGGGTGTTGAGACATAACAACTACATCATAATATCCTCGTAATGACTCCTATCATTATGAAGGTACTATGTTGTAGTTGATGTGTTCTAACATCCAACTGAGTTTCCTCAACTGGACTAACATCCTTAAGATTACAAGTTATTAACCCATTTCATCATTGTCTTAAATATTAATGATTACAACACTTTAAGATTCAACTAAGCATCATTTAACCTAAAAAGGTTACAAGGTGTAATTACATGAGAGGTAGGTATGTAGGTAAAATATGATTTCCTAACCATTCAATTTACATGTTAAGTTTGTCTTTAAACGAAACAATTTATATCATATAACGACATGATTAATATCAATGTTATGAAGGTGTGCTCATTAAACCTTTTCTTATTTTAGACTTAGCTTTAAACAAGTTTATTAAATATCTTTATTTTAGACTTCACAAAGATGAATTCTAAATCCCTTTAGTTCCTTTTTAAGCATTTACATTTGATTAAAGAAATCTACCTAAGGATGAATTTAGTCAACCATTATCATAATGTATTCATAAAATTTTAACAAGATCTGTAAATAAGTCTCTAAGATTGATTCAAGGAAAATATCATTTTTCCTTTATCAAGGACTAATAATATCTGCCCCTTCTTCAAAGAGATCACTTAATAATTCATCCCAATTTATGCCAATGAAGGTATCACAATAATGTAGATTTCAACAATCACCAAACCATTTATTTATCAAAAGGGAGTGATCTATTTACTGAATACATAAATATTTTAGGGATTACAAAGTGTCATTACAACAATATAATACTAATCTTATTACATCTTCCTTTTATGACAAAAATACATCTCAAGTAATGACGTTATTTAATCATCATAATAAAGAGATAATTTCTTTAATAAAAAAAATGTAACTTTCTATATGTCTTTCTCCTTTCATCTTTTATGAAATCCATCTCCAAAATTGTTAGCACGATTCAGTTGATATGAACTAAGCATGATAAGCACTGTAATATTAAAACATTGTGCTTTTATCTAACTATTTCATAAAAAGAACCCTGTTATTTATGAAATAGTTCCAAAAACACAAACAAGATAAACATAAAGACTTTTCCCTAAAATATTACAAACCAAGAAGGAGAGAGAAGAAATAAGATTCAATAAGTATTGTATAATAAGGACTAATTAATTAGCATAGTTAATCCTAACTCTACATCCATATAAACTCATTTCAACATGCTGGACATCAAAACAACATAATTAAAGAAAGGAGAAATTCCTATTTCCATCATAACATTACCTTCTCATTCAAGTTTGCAAATAAGTTCCTCCCTTCAACCTATTCTAAGTTTTCAAGAAGTAATACAAGATATAAAAAACTACCTTTCAGAATAAGTATATTGTTTTCTTATTTCAAGTTATCATCCTGAATTATACATGAAGGAATAAGCAAATAGATCAGAATTATATTCCATCTAAAAATCATACTATCTTGGACTCAACCTAGAGTCTAAGAAGTAAATTGAACATGAATAAGTCCCATCAAAAATAGGTAAGGAAAACTTAGTCAATTAGAGACAACCAAAGTAACTCATGGTTCAAGCTCTCTAAAAGTCATGAGTTTGTTTTTAAATTTAATTAAAAGAAACAATCGTAGTTAACACTCTGCAGTCCATAACAACTGAATTTTTATTGCAATCATAAGCCAAAAGAATAATGAGCTACCATTTAGAACTACACATAATGTTTAAACCAACCACTCCCAAATCCAGGAAGGGACAAGAGAACTATGGTTCTAAACCAGATCAAGACTCGAATCATTCTCCTAGATTAATCTTATACTCAGACCCATATTCATCAAGGTCTATTTAACACTAAGACCAAACACAAAGGTTAAAGTGTAATAAGCTATGAAAACTAGAGAAAGAACAACAACTATTCCCAAATAATTAAGTTCCACAACTCACAGGCAATAAGGAAAGGAGTAAGATTGCAATCTCTTTAACCAATCAGATTCGTCTGAGGAAGAGTTATCACTACTCTATGTAAAGATGGACGAAAAGGAGACAAAATAGAATCCCTTAAGAGTAATGCACATCAAGTGATTAATCAATATGGAAATCCCACTTAAGATAAACAAGATCTTCTTGAGGTACCAACATAACCCAACCCAGAATTGGGTAATAATTAATGAACCAGCCAAAAAGAATAGAAAACAAAACATCCAACAAATTTATTTGTCTGTCCTTCCTCCATGAAAGGTACAATCTCCATACATGATTCAACCGATCAAAAAATGAAATGATTTATTTCCCAGTAAACTCAACGATGGAAAGAAAGGAGAACAACCCAGACCTAGTTAACAACTAGTTCCCAAAAGAACTTACAATTATCAAAACAAGAAGGGAAGATGGATCATTAGAACAACCCCCCTTCAACAAGAGTTCATCAACAGTCAATAGTCTTTACAAACTTTCCAATATCAAGAGATATGCTAAGGAAACCAAAATCCCAGAGTGGATTTACAAAAATAAGAAGTAAATGCAACAGAAAATAACTAAAAACATCTCACATAATTCCTTCCATGTTCAACTTCCATCATAAAATACTTCCATTAATATAAGGTTCACCAATAGAGTACGGATGATACAGATTCAAGATCAAGGTGAGTATTTTTATACTCCTAACCTGAATGGTAACAACAAAATGATTCAAGAAGTACATAAATGAATTTTAGTTGACCAATATTGTTGGGTTTTCAACTATGATAAAAAAGGAAATTGACCCAACATGAAGAGCACAAAGATTCTCTTGAAATGAAGGAGTGAATCTGAAGCTGCCAATTTTTTTTCCTATTCTGTTAAACCCCAATCATAATGTTAAGGAATCATTCAAATCGAGAACCAACAAATTCCAAATAAAACCCATCTACTGTTATTGCGTAAATAAACTTTTTTCTCAGATAATCCTTCAAAAAAGACAAACACATATCCGTTCTAATGTCAAGGAGGTTCGAATACAAGAAAGATAACACAATAGCAATAAATCAACACTACAATATTTCATTTTCCACACAACAATGAAGAACAAATTTTCATCCAAAATAATCAAAACAAAACACCATTGAGGCAAGAAGGATAATCAAAATCCCAAAATGATCAAGTTTTAGAAAGAGCAGAGTTATTTTAATGAAGTCATTTGAATAAAAGCATAAGACTTAAAGAGATAGGGCCTATCATGCTTGATAGATCTCATGTCTTCTATTTCTTGCCGTAAATCTTCAAGAAGAGCCTCGACAATAATTATTTTCCATGAAAACTCCAAAAACCAACTCTGTAACCTCCTCCTCTTCCTTCTTATAGATTCTCAGTGAAATTTTCATTTCCAACATTGTCATGCAAGGTGAAATGAGCATACAAGGATTCAAACTGAAGGTTTGAAATGAAAAACCACATGTATAACTTTAAGCTCGCCAAAACCAAATGAGCAATGCAAAAACTGAAAATACTATTTCTTCCACCATCCCCTTCTTCCTAGGCGGGTTTTTTTCTATTGCCAAGAATATTAAATTCCAAATAAGACTGACAATCCTTCCATATCTACTGCCACTGCTAACTTGTATTTATCCATTACTAAATTAAAAATTTCATGAAACTAAAAACTTAAGCAGAGGTGTCAGCTCGACCACATATTTTCTTTCATGAATTTGCCAAATTTGGCTACAACAAAGAGTTTAAAACCACATTTATTCCCTCATAAATTCATAGAGGTTGGTACCACCGACCTTCATTTTACATGTCATCTATTCCAACCCCTTAGGTTATCGCAAGTCTAGGTTAGGTTCATAACATTAGTTTATGAACTAACTTAGGTCCTTAGGTTAAAGTTTATTAATTTGTCATAGGTTTTCATTTTTACTAATATTCCACATTAATAAAATAACATAGTAACTTAGGATAAACTTATAACTTAGGATAGGATTACCATGTTAGGATCATAGATTAATTAGGTTCCTTTAGCCATATCTGAAAAATTTAAAATGAAATCTTATCAAAGGAAGAATTAAAATAACCTTCAAAGATCACATACGTAACACGTGAACAACAGAGTTCAAAAATCCCATAATTTGTCCAGATCAGTCAATATGACCACAATGTCATGAAATTGAAAGCATGCCTTGTGTGTCACCATTTTATTTACCTTTTCGAAATGATGAAATAGATAAGGGTAAGGGCCAAGGAGGAACACCTGTTAAATACTGGTCGATTGATGCTTGTTGTGCGCGTTCTGAATTCTTGATCCACAGCTGAATGTGAGAGCTTCATTTTGGCTAGAAGGAACTACCTGTAATAGAAAACAAGACCACAAAAGATAGTTAAATGATATATGATAGTGGACTACCTATCGTATGCTTGTTCTGGGAAGTGTGATACTTCCTAGACGGTTGTCAATCACTGTTTAAAAAAAATTAATGTGAGAAATAAACTAATTCCTAATGTAGTTGATATGATTCAGGTATTTCATTCAAATACAATAAGCAAATCCAATCACAATAGGCTAGGCTATAGTTGGATCTGAGAGGTGAGGTGTCTTTCAAGGTACTGTGACTAGTCAGGGTCAGATTCTAGGTTATTTAGGTCAACTGGTAGGGTTATTGTTGGGTATGTTCTTGGTCAAGGTGTAAAACATAGAGACCAACATCGGCTAAATGTGACCGATGCTGGTTTAGGTAGAACCGACGACGGTTATGGATAACCAACGTCGGTATGGTCGAGTTAAAAGAAACTCAAAATAGATTAAATGGTAGGGGTGATATGAGGTCAAATAAAGTTTGGGTGAGTGAATGGGGAGGTCTGTAGAGATCTTATGTATGCTTAGAAGTATACAATAGGTGAGGATAGGTGATTTGGTGATATGGGTGAAGGGATTTTTGAGTTCACAGGAAAGTGGGTGATGAAGCAATAAGCATGCAAAAAATAGATTAATAACAGGAGTAATTGTTTCACCTGATTCTTAGATGCTTCTTTGAATATTGATGAAATAGATAGGGTAACGTGTGTAGGTGGAATACATGTTGGAATGCAGGTTAATAGGAATGTAGGCATTGATTTTTAGGGTTTGGGTAAGTCTTAGTTAGTTATGGCAACTTACTAAGAATAGGTATTAGAGTGAGTTGGCTTGGTGAGGTGTCTAGGCGAGGTGTAAGTGTGGGCATTATTTAAATTAGGATATTTAAATAATAAATATTGTGAAGCTAATGAATTAAATTAATTAAATTAATATTAGTGGGGTGAAGGGGGCCATGGCTAGGTGAATGTGATGAAGGTATTTATTTTTCGAGGGACTAAAGGGGAGTGTGACCTAATTTTAGTGTCTACAATAGTAAATATTAATAACTGAAATAAACCATACTAGTTAGGGTCATACTTACTATATTAAGGATCTGATGGATGAGTGGTGGAGGTGGTTGATCGGAGAATACGTGTATGGTCATGTAGTGGTGATTTCCCAGAGTGCTCCCATGAATACAATGGCTCTATGATTGATCATGGTGATGGCTCTAGATGTCTGGATGCATAAAAGGATGCTTGTTTTGATTATATGCAACTCTATTGAGTGGTTTGATAAAAGGTAAATATGAGAAAGGGAAAAGGCGGGGAGTGGGTGGAAAAAGGGAAAAGGTCGATTCGGGTAATCTAGGTAATGGGTCAGGGTCAAAGGTAGGAACAGTTAAATGCACACACACGTATAAACTACAGCATGTTACCAAGTTGAAGAGTAGGAAAACTCTACATTATCTAAGGTCGATAGGTTCATCCAAACAAGGTCGAAGTGATTCCAGTATCTAAGGTATATGATATGGTCAAGAAGCACAACGTACGTGAGGTGCAGGAACGTTTAGGTATGTTCCGGTATAACCAAAGGTAGGGTCGGGATAAATGGTCATGGCTAGAGAAAAGGTAAGGTCATTAGGTCAATCAACACAGGTAATAGTGTCACAAGGTATAGCGAACACATGGGGTCAAAGGTCACTAGCGATGGTCTAGGTCCAATTATCTAGGTCACGACATGGGTAAGGCCGAGGGATGGGTAAAATAATGAGTCCCCAAAGGAGGACCAAGGTAGGTAGTAAATGATGAGGTTAGGAAGGTGAGGTAAATGGTCAGGGTAAGGGTTGGGTGGGAAAAAAAGGAGGGATAGGGAGTGTAATAGGGTAAAATTTTGGGTTTTGTGCAAGGGAGGGTGACCAATGCCGATCAGGGGTAACCGATGCAGGTAGAGTGATAATATGGGCTATTTTAAGATGCTTTATAATAAATGTATGATAATGGTAGAGAAATAGTAGTCATAAGAAATGTATGTTATGATGATGATAAAAATGTTAAGCAACTTGTTGTCTGTGTGGTTTGATTTTCAATTGTTGATATAAAAAGGAAACTAAGTGGGTTTGAATGTATTTTAGGAAGAGGATAGATGGATTGGTTAGGGTAGAGAGTGGTTGAGCTAACCTCTAAGGGCTCCATGCCCTCAGCGTGCTGCCTACATAGTCCCAGTGAAAAGGAACCTCAGGACAATGTAGTTCTCCCATAAGCTAGGGAAGAATATGAGGGGGTATGAAAATGAGTTGGTAGGTTTTAGGCATGTTGTGGGTTTAGGTCTGTTAGGTGTGTCTGGGTTATAGGGAAATTGGTATAGGTGATGTTGATTGTGGAAAAATAAGAAGATTACCCCAAAGGTAAGCATCGAGGACCAAATCCTGTATAAGGTAATCAAAACATAAATAATGTCATTTGAAAGATAAGAGGAGGCAATAAAGCCACATGATTGGTTAGGATCATATCAAGTAGATCATACCATGGAGGAAGTGATGAACGTAAAACCCTAAAGACATTGCCTGATTGATTATTCTAAGGTGAAAAGTAGTCACATGATCACCAAATATCTTTGTTTCCAAGAGGTCCCTTGAGGTGGTAGGAAAGGGGAGTGGGAATGGTGAGAAAATTAAAAGGTGGTTAAATTTTATATGATATGTGGTAGCATGATCTCTGGGTAAGAGATCCAAGGTGACAATGGGAAAGTCCATGACTAATTTTTTTTCTGTTTTGACTTGTATTTGAGATAGATTGATCGATAAGGGAAGTCTATATGGGATGAGGAATTTAACTCCTTGAGGTCTTCATGAAGTTGATCGATGTGGGAAGCTTCCACTTTTGTCTTTTGTTTTTTTTAGCTTTACATGTTGTCCTTCAAGGGAGCAGTCTATTTACAACAACGATTGTTGAGAGGAATATTTCCTTTTGAGGGAGTCATATTTTTGTGAGAAGTTTGACTCAAGGAGTTGGGTCCCATGTGAGGTATTTGAATTCAAGGACAAGACCAAGGTGAAGAATAGGACTCTTGTTCAGAAATTAGGGTGAAATGACCATGGGATCTCATCTAAAGGTGGATGAAAAGTATCCATGAGAATCAGGCTATGTGCAGTGCTGTGGTACACATATTCAAGAGAAGATGACAAGTGACGAGTACTCACATGATTCTTGTTTAATCATTGGTGAGGATGTAAGAAGTGGGTAGAACTAAAGGGAGAAGCATGGAAAGAGGCAAAAGGTGAGGTAGGACTAAAAGTCAACAGTAGAATGGTCAAAGATGTAAGGCTTTAAGGGGTTCAGGTTTGGGTTTACCATTGAGTGAAGATAAATGATAAGCACCTGATCCATAAGTATGAGTCACGATGTATGGTCCAAGCCAATTAGGAGAAAATTTTCCCCTTTTACTTTTTTCTGCTTTGGTTACGTGTTTATTTTCTTTTAGGACAAGGTCGCCAACTTGGAAGGTTCGTTCATGGATGCATTTGTCGTAGGCACGTTTGATACATTTTTGGTAAACTTGAAGGTGATCAAGAGCATTAAGATGACATTTGTCTAATAACTCAAGCTATGCTAAATGGTCTTGGTGAAATTCATCATCATTGAGCATGTCATGGAGAGAAATGTGGAGTGAAGGGATCTGGACTTCGAGAGGAAGAACAGCCTCTGTACCGTAGACTAGAGAAAATGGTGTAGTGGCAGTGGAAGTGTGAATACTAGTGCGGTATGCCCATAGGGAAAAAGGAATGTGCGTATGCCAATCCTTCCTGATATTGTTAACCACTTTCATGAGAATTTTGTTTAGGGTTTTGTTAGTGGATTCAACTTGGCCATTGGTTTGTGGGTAATAAGGTGATGAGAAACTTAGCTAAATGCCAAAGGCGTCGCAAAGTTTTTGCAGGGTTTTTTTTTGAATTGTTTTCCATTGTTAGTGATGAGGCAATGAGGAACACCAAAGTGACAAATGATGTGATGATTTATGAACTCACATATTTTCTCATCTTTCATGGAGATGAGTGGTATGGCCTCAACCCATTTTGTGTAATATTCGGTAGTAGTGATGATCCATTGATGTCATTGGGAAGAATGGGGGTTAATCTCTCCGACAAGATCTAAACCGCATTTAGAGAAGGGCCAAAGGTCACGGGTGACCTGTAAGGCATGAATGGGTGTATGATGAAGGTTGGCATGTTGTTGGAATTTTATACAACGTTTGACGTAGTTACAACAATCAAGGTTAAGGGTCAGCCAGTAATAGCCTAGGTGAAGGATACACTTAGCAACAATAAGGCCACTGAAGTGACCTCCACATATGCCATCATGAACTTCCTTAATGGTATAAGGGATTTTAGAAATTGTGAGGCATCGTAAGAAAATACCATCAAAGCTATGCTTATAGAGGAGGCCTCCCATTATGACGTAACGAGAGACCAATTTAAGGAAGGTGTGTTGTCTGTTACAGGTGAGATCAAGAGGTAAGATGGAGAGAGAGATAGTTGGCGTATTGTTTGTACCAAAGGTCAGTCGGGTTGGAGGTGACAGTTCCGATGGAGTTAACATCATGAGGTAGATAAGAAGGTGATTGGAGTCATTTTATGGTGACAAATATTTTAGAATCGGTGGGCGAAGCGGGTATTTGAGAAGTCAAGCAGGCCATGGTGTCTGTAAATTTGTTGGTTGAATGAGGGATGGTTTGTAGGGCGTAATGGTCAAAGGTGGTCAAAATTTTGTCCACATGATGTTTATACTTTTAAAGTATCTCATTATGACATTGGTATATACCATTGACTTGGTTTACGACCAATTAAGAATCACCAAAGATATTGATTGATTTGACATCTAGGGCATAGATGGTTTGAAGACCTAATACGAGTGCTTCGTATTTGACGATATTGTTTGTGCATTCAAAATTGAGTTTGAAAGACAAAGCCATGGGCTCACCATCAAGAAGAATGAGGATAATTCCAGCCCCACCCCCATGCTGACAGTTGGAACCATTAAAGAATAGTGTCATTTGGTAAGGGTGTTTGTCCAGGGAAAGGGTAGCAATTGACTCATCTGGAAAGTCAAAATTAGAGGGTTGATCCCCAGAAATAGGTACATCAGCCAATTGGTTGGTGATAGCTTTGCCTTTGATGGAATTTTGATGGATGAATTCAAGGTCAGCCAAAAGCATAAGCCAGTGTATGGCACGTTGATTTTGGTAAGGTTTGGCATACATGAAGTGTAGGGGGTTGGTGTTGGTTACAACATAGGTTTTGTGGTTGAGTAGGTAATGGAAGATTTTTGTGGCAACGAAAACTAAGGATAAGAAATTTTTTTGGGATGGGTGTATCAGGTTTCATAGTCCAAAAGAGTATTACTTATATAATAAACCGCCTGCTCCCTGTGTTGTTCATCGCGATGAGTGAGCATGGCTCCCAAGGAATGATCGGTAGTTGAGATGTATAGGTAGAGAGGTTGATCGTCTTTAGGTGGAATGAGTATGGGTGGTTGGAGAAGGTATTGTTTTAAGGCCTTAAAAGCTTTGTGGCAGTCATCATCCCATTTAAAGGAGACATCCTTCTTGAGAAAATGATGAAATGGTTGACACCGATCAGATAATTATGAAATGAAGCATCAAATAGACTACAAATTACCTTGCAGGCTACAGAGTTTTCTAAGGTTAGTAGGTGGAGGCATTTCGAGAATGGCCTTGAATTTAGTAGGGTCAACTTCTATACCACGTAGGGAAACGATAAATCCCGGTAGTTTCCTGAGAGGACTGTGAAGACGCACTTCTTAGGCTGAAGGTGAACACAATATTTAATGAGATGGTCAAAAAATGGTTTTTAGGACGGAAAGGTTCTCGGAGCGGCGTTGATATTTGGCCAGGAGATCATCCACGTAATCTTCTAATATACAATGCATGATATCATGGAAGATGTAAGTCATAACCTGCTGATATGTGGCACTAGAAATTTTAAGGCCAAAAGGCATGACTCGGTAGCATAAGGTCACCTAAGGGGTGCTGAATGCTATTTTATATTGATCCTCTAGGGCAAGCTGAATTTTGTTATAACCTAAGAAGCCATACATGAGTGATAGCATCTTGTGACTAGTAGTAAGGTTGACTAGTTGGTCAATACCAGGTAAGGGGAAGTCATCTTTTGGGCAGGTTAGGTTGAGGTCACGGAAATACGTGTAAATGTGGAGTCCCCCTGTTACCTTAGTGATAGGGAAAATGTTAGAAATCCAATTAGGATAATCTATGGGTAATATGAAGGAAACAAAAATAAAGTGCTGAAGTTCTTCTTTGACGAGAAGGGCAATGCGAGGGTGCATTTTCCTCAGCTTTTGTTTGATGGGTTTGGCATCGATAATGGTTACGATATTGTGGACCACTATGGTGGGGTAAATACCAGGCATGTCTGCATAAGACCAAGCAAAATCATGGTTATGATATTTGAGAAAGGAAGTGATGGCTTTCTATTTAACAACATCCAAAGATTGGCCAATCTTTAGGATATGCGAGTCATCCTGAGTATAAATGTTGATTTTGATAGTCGATTAATTCAACATGGTTTGCATCTCAAAGGGTAATGACCGATGAATATATGAGTCTTCTGCACCAAGGTAGGTGAGTATAGATTCATCATCCTGACATTGAACAACGTTAATTGAAGGTGTATCGTCATCGATCATTTCATGATACAGGAAGGGAAGAGAGGAAGGAGCCTTGCCCTCATTTTGATAAGTCAAAGGCCCCAATGAAATGGTATTTACGAAAAAAAAAGTTAGGAGGAATAGATTCAGGATCCATCGACTCCGTCTGTGAAGGTGGTGATGAAGGTGGAGCAGGTGAAGAAGGTGGAGAAGGGCTAGTATCCTTGATGAGTTCAATACGGGCCTGTTTGGTAGGTGGTTTAGGAAATTGGATACCATTACATTCATTATGTTTGCAGGTGGTACATGGAATAACGGTATGGTGGAATTGCTCGTAAAAGCCAAAATTGAAACCCTTCCACGCACATCAGTGTAGGAAGGTGCGGGAAAAACAGAAATTGGTGAGAGACTAGAAGTCAATGGAAAATGGGCGGGTTTGTGACAGTGGTTCAGGTGTGTAAGTGGTAGTATCAAGTCCCCCATAGGTGAGACTGGTACGGAGATGAGGAGGAAAATAAATGAGGCGTTCTCCTATGCGGTGATCGTAGAGAGGGTTTTGGTGAGGCTTCCATAATCTTGTGTAGTAAGGAATGTGTTAACACTATATAGGCGATACTCCCCCAAAGTGAGGCATTAAAAATTACCTTCTAAGGGGTCAGCGGTTAGTATGTGGGTAGCTGGAATGGATGATGTGTCAAAGGTCGATGCGGAGGTGGAGTTAATGGATTGGGAGGCTGATGGGTCATCCGTGGAGGTTGTGGTAGTGGTAGGAATGGAGGAGGCATGTGCGGTTGAGGTAGCGACTGTACTGGTAAGTAGAGGTGTAGGTGGGGTGGTAGGGGTCATGGAGGTAGATGCCTTAATAGGTATTAACACATCATTGGGTCGGTAAAGCATGTTGTATGTTTTAAAAGGTGATGGATCAGCTGGGATAGTGTAGGTGTATCCCTCATGTTCAAACTTTACACAACGATGAAAAGTGGAAGGAACACAACCCATGACACTAATCCAGGGTCTGCCAAACAACAAGTTATATTGAAATTCCCCCTCTAAGATGTAGAATAGATCTGGAATAGTGTGGGGGCCCACACGAATGTGCAGGATGACGATGCCTAGTGTAGAGGTGATAGCATCATTGAATGAATGCAACATGACATGATGTTTATGCATGTAATTGTTAGGTATGCACATTTGAGTGAATGTATGGAATGAAATGATGTTAATTCTAGTGCCCCATCAATCATCAAACATCATACCCATATAACATTGATGTGGATAAATATGAAGAGGGCTAGGTCTGGGTCATTTGTTTGGTGTGATTCGATCTCTTCCTCTGAGAAGCTAAGGGAGGATACGTGGTGAGTATGCTGCAGTGTGAATAAAGGTGGAAATTTGGTGAGAGAGGCTACATGATGGGGTGTGATAATGGATGCTACGGGTGTAGGGTCATTAGGTAAAACCTCAATAGATTAAAGAACCTCCATGAGAGCTTGACAATGGGATTTTGAGGTTTGGATGAGATCATATAGGGAATTTTTGAGGGGAGATTGGTGTAATTGTTTGAGCATGGTGCAATGTGTGACCCCATTAGACATAGGGTATGTGGGTTTGTGGATAGTAATCTTAGGTGTGGGTGTAGATAGTATGTTGGGTATAGGATTGGTTGGTGGGTTAGTCACCTTTTCCTTACCTTTATCCTTCTGAGGATGTGTAGTGATGTGTATCACATTGATTTGAGGGGAGTTGTTAAATGGAGAAGGTGTAGGATGAGTAGTATAATGACATAACAGGAAAAAACCTATTGGAGGAGAAATGCCTTGTGAAGTGAGTTGAGCGCAACGAAATTTGGGTGATGGTGTGGAAAGTTCTCTAATGCAAACATGTTAATTTCAAATCTTGGAGGTGGTTCTAGGAGCTGTGGGGGTGGAGGTCATGGTTGTTGAGTGGGCAGTGTGGTAATGGGTGTCGGTGAAGCATGGTCCTCATCGAGAAGGTCTTCATCGTCAAAGTTGGCTTCCGTAGGACACAACTGGATAAGGACGGTTTTCAAGGCCTTACAATTCTCCACATCGTGCCCTGGCACATGATGGTAGGTGAAAATTTTGGTATCATCAAACCCATTTGGCTTGGGTTTGAGGGGTTCATAAGGTCTGAGTGGTGGTAATGTGATGACAGAAGTCTCAAGGAGGTTGGTTAAAATTTTGGCATAGGACCCTGCTAGTGGATTGCAATGGGAAGTGAAAGTGGGTTTGGGTATAGGTGCGGTTGATTGTTGAGGAATGGTCATTGTAGGAGGGGGAGTAGGTCGAGCTATGGTTTTGGGTGCTGGCATGGTCTTGGGTGTCAGTCGTGTTTGTCAAGATAGGGGTATGGTATATGAATGAGGAGGGTGTGTGGTTGTTTTGACTACCTTATTGGGAGGTAGCAGAGTTTTGTCTTTGGATTACACTTTCTTGGGTAAAGGTGATATGGGTGCATGGGATCTAGAAGGAAAAGTAGATGGGGGAAGAGGGTGAGTTACCTAGGGGGATAACGGAGGTGTTGTGAAGGTAGATGACGTGGGTCGTGCAGGGGGTGTGAGGGACAGAGACTGAAGTGTAGTGGGTAGTGAAGAAATTGTGGAGAGTATTGGGGGTATGGGTGGCAAAGATGCTGTAGGTGCAGGTGTAAGTCATGTCAGGTGCTTGGGTAAGTTAGAGGTTTGTGAGGAAGGGATGGGCTATTGTGTTTTTGGTTTATTGATCAGTGGAGGTTTCTTAACCGTGCTGGGAAGCTGAGGTCCTAAGATAGATGGGACTGGTGTAGGTGTGATTGGCGTAGCCAGAGTATGAGTTCTATGGATTTGGTTCTTCTGTTTGGGTGCTAGAGTAGGTGTGGTGTTGACTTTGGAGGATATAGCTAAATCCATTTTGATAGGTGGATGAGTAAGGCTGGTGGTTGGGGTGACCCCTAAGGTAGTGATATGTTTAGTCAAGGAAGATGATGTATGTACGGGTTTGGATTTAGATGTAGGTTAGGTTATGGGTAAGGGTACGTGTTGAGTTATGATGGGTGTCGTGGAAGAAGTTGTGATAGAGGTGGTTGTGTTCGGTTGGATTGGTCGAAATATTGTTGGATAGATAGTGGAAGTATCAGCAAGCAACATCTACATTTGTGTTGAAACAAGAAGCAAAAGATGCCCCCATAATAAGGCTTTATCCACATAATCTAGGTGATTGCCCAAATGTAAGAATGACACGTCTATAGGTGAGTTTGATGAGGACCTAATGGCTATTCCCGTAAAATGTGTCTTAGAGATGGGAAATTCGTTAGCTTCAGCTTCCATGGGTAAGAGAGCCAAAAGTAGGTCTGCAAGATCTTGGGTAGTTGAAGGAGAATTCTCACCTAGAGGCAAAGGTATTTCTATTGGGTCTGTGATAGGGGAGGAGATGATGGGTGCTCCTCTGTGGGTGGAGGAGGTAAAAAAGTATCCTCCATGAATTGAAGAAGTATCGTGGGTGTCAGTTCCATAGGTGGAGAAGCCAAAGGTGAAATGGTCTCAATGTTAGCGGAAGGCTCCTCCATAGGTGAGGAAGGAGGTGAAAGGTGTTCCTATGTGGGTGAAGGTAGGGGAGGTTGGTTCCGATGTGGAAGGAGGATTTTGGGCTAGAATCTCTTTTATGGAAGGAATATGGGGTGATTACGAAGTAACAGGTGCATCACTAAAAATAGCTTGGACCTCGTGGGTATGAGTATCATGAGTTGAGGTCTCATCGGTTTGATCAGATGAAGGGGAATGATTGTGAAATGGTTTCTTGAATATGTGTAGGTTTTGGTTGGTAGGTGCATAAGGATTATCCATGGTTAACTCACATTTCTCAAGCATTTCTTGGACAATGTTTTTGAAAGTGATGTATTTTCTATCACTATGACCTTTTACTCGATGATAGTTACAGAATTCATGTTCTTTATACCATGTGGGCATGGGGCAAGCAGGATCAAAACTAGTGTGCACTTTTATAGGTGGAAGGGTGATGGCCCCAGCTTTGATAATCTTTTCTAAGATAGAAGAGTAAGGCTCCCCAATTGGGGTGTATTTCCATTGTTCTCATCTAAATTGAAAAGTTTGGATGGGTGAGAGATTAGCTGAAGGGGTAGCCTAATTTAATGAATGAGCTGGGCTGGACTTGAGTACCACTGTGTTAGTGGTGCCCTTGGCCTTTGAATAATTGTTCTGTGGTTTGGAAGAATAAGAGGTATCATTCAACTTGAATGCTAAATTTTTACTGAGTAATTGGATTTTATTTTCTTCGATGGCCCGAATCTCTAACTTTCATGCCATGGTGAATGCTTCATCAAATGTTTGGAAATTCTGAACCTATAGGGTCGGTGAGATATGTCTAGCACAAGCTCGTGTGCAGAGCTCAATGAGTTTTATTTTTTGAAGTTGGAAGGTGAGTTGATTAATCAAGCTACGCCAGCGAGCGATAGATGCTTCCTCATATTGATGTGTGGAGTATAGGTCATTCATGGTAACCTTCTTGATGATATTGATGGAGAAGTGATCTAAGAAGGCTTCGACTACCTAATTAAATGAAACTATAGAGTGTATAGGTAACCGAATATACCAATCTAAAGCAGGTCCACTTAGAGACATGGGAAAGGTCCTCAAGAACAAAGTGTCATTATGAGAGATCAGGTAGCACCTATGTTTAAATGACCACAAATATTGTTGTGGGTCTTCCTTGCTATTGAAGTGGTTTAATTTAGGCATCTCCCAATGCATGGGGTATGGACGAATAGGAATGGATGGGTGGATGGGTTTGTTGAAAATTTCGTCGTAGGTGAGAGTGTTGTGGGAGCCAGAAACTGATGCCTCCAATGTCTGCATCTTGTCCAACATCAATTTGATTAGGTTGTTGGTAGGTTGTGATGATTAGGTGCCTCCTATAGCGTGAGAGGGTTGGTTTTGGGAATATAACGGGGGTGACATTCTAATATATAGTGCTTCCGTGTAGGTTTATTGAGAAGAAGGTAGTTAAATAGGGGGTACGTACCTAGATTGAATAATAGATGAAACGGGAGGCTGTTGATAGTATGTATATAGAGGTGGAAGGGTCGTGGTAACCCTAGTTGCAATGGGGGCTAACGATTGTGGAATAGAAAGGACCACGTTCTGAAAAGGGGTAGGGGTCACCGACACTAGAGGTGGTAATGTAGCTACGGGTATATACGAGACATTAGGGGTGGATGAGGTTGTGTTTTGGGTGGTTTTCAAAGTTATGGTGGATGTGGTGGGTGCAATGGTGGTAACAGATGCGACAGTCATAGCGGGTATAGGACCTAGCTACTAAACGACTTGGGGTATGGTAGATGCGGGCAGCACGTAGCCAAATGGGACTGATACAGGACTGGGAGTGAGAGTTGGAGGGATAGATATGGGAATGTTGTATATCAATTGAACCAAAGCATCTTGAGTGGATGAGTGGGAAATATAAAAATATAAGGCAACAAGGTTTTGGTCAAGGAGTCGTGCGAACTCCTCATCTCTGGTAGCAATAGTGATATGTTAGATAAGATCCATGGTTGGTGATAAAATGGAAGGTGGTGAAGGACTAGGTTGGAGTGGTTGACGACTGGTGTGGAATACAAGATCCCTTGCTTGTCTCCAGGTCAGCACCATCTGAACCAGTACTGGTCTGGTTGGGTTGCTTCTTCTAGAAAAACAATAGGAATAGGTCAAACAAGTGGTAAAAGGTGGATTAGGTACCAAATGTCAGTTGGAAAATTACATAGGCTAACTAATGTCGTTTAGGGTAAACCGATGCTAGTTACAGGTAACTATGGTTGGTCACTATGGGAAATGGACACTGAGTGAAAAACAAGGTATACGATCAAATTTGGTAGGTATGCCAAATCTGATGAGTTTTACAAGGCCAATGGGAATGATAGTAGTAACAGGGACTCTAAAAAGTTGAAGAAGGTGAATAAATGTCCTTTTGGGTAGGTTAACCAAAATGAAAGTGAACCGACACCAGTTGGTTAAAACCAACGACAGTCAGGGGGTAACTGACGATGGTCACTGGACCGACACTGGTCACTATGAAATTGAAACAGTGATGAAAGGAAAATGGTTGTGAATGAAAATATGATGTGGAATCAGATCCAAAATTCTAAGAATGACGAGAATATGGTCCAGGAACCCTCAAATGAAGCCAGAATACACCAAGTATGATGAGGAGCATGCAAGGATAAACAAGATGAATGAAGAATGTGATCTCTCACCTCAAAACGCAAGCCAAGCAGAAGCACTAAGAAAAATGTGATCCTAAGAGTGCCTTTTCTATTATGTTTTTTTACCTTATGCTATTTAAGAAATGACTCATAAATTGTAGAATTGAATTTTTTGGTGAGGATGGCTTCGTACAAAGAAGGATATCTAAAAGGTGAGGTTTTAGGTATGTTATGGTGGGGGTGGGCTTCGCTCTGAAGTCTGAATCGATAGAGCAGCAAGATGGGGAGTATCTGTCAATCCTCATATTAGTGCGATCGTTGACAGGTGTTCCCAAGAAATATGTTGTTTAAGAATATGTATTTGTTTTGAATTTGTGCAATGTGGCAAGACTTAGAGAGAGAGAGATGTGCTTTCTACGGTTTGTTTGTAAACCATCAACTGGGAATGAATTCCAGCGTATAGGTTGCCCTCAATTAATGTGAGCTAATGCGATAAATGAAAATGCAATGCACTTATTTTAAGCCCAAATTGAAATATGAAGTTTGATGACACAAATGGATGAATAGGAAGAGGGATGCTCTTTCACTAAAATGTAGAAAACGAGAAGAAATTATTCTTTTTAAGTATACCAAAAGAAAGGTTTCTTTTAGAGCAAATAGAAAGAAAAAGAGAGTTACCAAGGAAGAAAATTAATGTGTATGATTTTCTGAGGGGAAACAAACACACAACTTTTCCTAGGAATGAATAAAATGCGAGGAACCCCGAATGGGTCCCACTTGGCATCCCAAAATGTTTCACCTAATTCTTAGATGTTTCTTTGAATATTGACAAAACATATAGGGTAACGGGTGTAGGAGGAATACTTATTGGAATGTTGGTTATTGGGAATGAAGGCATTGATTTTTAGGGTTTGGGTAAGTCTTAGTTAGTTATGGCAACTGACTAAGAATAGGTCTTAGGGTGAGTTGGCTTGGTGAGGTGTCTAGGTGAGGTGTAAGTGAGGGCATTATTTAAATTAGGAGATTTAAATAATAAATATTGTGAAGCTAACGAATTAATTTAATTAAATTAATATTAGTGGGGTGAAGGGGGCCATGGCTAGGTGAATGTGATGAAGGTATTTATTTGTCGAGGGACCAAAGGGGAGTGTGACCTAATTTTAGTGTCTACATTAATAAAGATTAATAACTGAAACAAACCATACTAGTTAGGGTCATACTTACTGTGTTAAGGATCTGATGGCTGAGTGGTGGAGGTGGTTGATAAGAGAATACATGTATGGTTCTATAGTGGTGATTTCCTGGAGTGCTCCTGTGAATACACTGGCTTTATAATTGATCCTGGTGATGGATTTGGATGTCTAGATATGAAAAAGGATGTTTGTTTTGCTTACATGTAGCTCTGGTCTCCTTCCTTTTGCTCTCAGAATGTGTCAACCTCAAAATAAGGTTACCAAAGGGAATAAAAGGTAACTAACGATGGTTCTGGGTTGAGCATCAGTTTAGGGGTGACTATCATTGGTTAGGGTGGAATTACCTAGGTTTATTAAAAATAGGAGATCATGGCAATGATTTCAACCAAATGTCTCTATTCATCCAGGAAAGAGTGGGAGTTACCTTTTCTTATGCAGGAATTTGGTTAGAGGGGATGTAGGCTTTGATTTTTAGGGTTTAGTTAGGTATTAGTCAGTTATGGCAACATACTAAGAATAAAATTAGGGTGAGGTGGCTAGGTGAGGTGGTGGGGTGGAAATTATCCTAATTAGGATAATTAAAAAATAAATATTGTGAGGACATGGATTAATTTAATTTAATTAATTAAATTAATATTAGTGTGGGGTGCAAGGGGCCATGGTTAGGTGAGTGTGTTCAAGTTGATTATTTAATGAGGGGTCAAGGAGAGTGTGACCCAATTTTGGTATCTACATTTTCCCCATTTTTGTTGCATAGATCATACTAGCATCCAGTGTGATTGCACAACATTGAAACCTCTCTCCAAGTGTGGGACTTGCAAAATGAGAGAGGAATCTCCATATTAGAGGCTGGTTCCTCAAACTCCTCTGATCAGATCTGTTATTTGCACAATTGCAGAGGTTTGAATCCTAATCCTACTCTAAATTCCAAGGAGACAGAGATAGAAAGTGCAAAAATTGAAACTAAACTAATAGGCGATACACCAAAGGAGGAGTGGTGAACACTTCTAGTTCTATAGATAGACACAGATCATGGAATGTAACATAAACATCATGCACAAATTGATAAGATGTAATTTAAAGTATGAAATGAAGCAAACAACACAACCAAAGGACTGAAAACTGGTCACAGAGCTTGTATTGTCATTTCCACTATCAAAATCCTTGCATTACAACAATCAAAAGGTAGAAAAACCTGTTACAACCATCAAGAGGTATGATACTTGCAAAAATCACTTGTTGAAGGTGAAAGAAGAAGCTTGCTATCCAAAGAAATGTTCCCCCCCCAAAGAAATGAGCCAAATCTAGCTTTTACAATGCATGGGTCGAGCCCAGGAGAGAGAAAACATGTAAAAAACATGGGAGCCATTCCTCATTGAATGAAGATGCATTAAAACAGCATGGGCATCCTTACAGACCCATGCCCTGACATTTTGGCCATGCTGAAGAAGAATGCGACCCATTTTGCATTAAAACTGGTTGTTGAAACGTCACTTCTGGCCATTACCACGTGCCAGAGACGTTTTCTTTATTTTATCTCTCCAAACTAAACCAAAATGCAAGATTGACCCTAGAATCATGTAGAGAATTTCCCCAGCTTTCCATTGATATAAAGAACGTGAAAATCCGAGCTCTGGATCGAAAGTTATGGCCATTTGAAGATTTAGGGCAAAAACAGGCCAAAATCGGATCGGCGGGCAAAAAGTTTGAATTTTTTACCCGTTTGGTCTTTGGAAAAAATTTCAAATTTTCCCCGCACTCTACCACTTGGATGACACGTGCCAGGCTCTGATTCATCTGTGGGCTCATCCTTTGAAAATTTCTTTCGGGCCCTTCCTTAAAATTTTTTGCCACTTGGACATGTGGCACTATCTTATTGGCTCGGGCCTGAGGGGCACACTTTGCCCTTCGAAAATTTGGCATTTTTCACTTTGGGAAAATTTCCCATTTCCCCCCCATGCTCCGCCACTTGGATGACACGTGTCAAGATTCCATTCGATGGTGGGGGCAGTGGGCCAAAACTTTTACCTTTGAAAACTTTGACTGAAACTTGGAAAATTTTCTAAGTCCTTCTCTTTTCCCCGCCACTTCCTGGGACACATTCTCCCGCATCAGCCGATTCAGGATTCCTTGTCCTTGCTTGCGGATTTTTCACCTTTTCACATCTCACATGTGTCCTGTGCATACCTTTGTCTCAGACTGTCCTGGACAAAAATCTCCTGCTTCGGCCTGAAATTCCTTGTTCCTGTTTGAAGCTTTTTCGGCTTTTCGCGTTCGCGTCCTTTTGTTTACTTTTGTCCCGATTGTCCCAGACAAATATCTCCGAACTGCCTGAAATGGATTGTTTTCGGTGAATCAACCGGTTCGCATCCTCCACATACTTTTGTCCCAACTGTCCTGAACAAATATCTCTAAATTTCCCGAAATGGACTGTCTTTCGGCGAATCGGCCGGTTCGCGTCCTCCGCGTACTTTTGTCCCGGCTGTCCCAAACCGCGTGAAACAAAGACTTAGATGATTTTTCTTGCTTTCGGCCATTTCAAATTTTCACGTCCCTCACGTCCCAACGTCCCAACTGTCCCACGGACTTCCTGGGACAAAAATGTCCAACTTAGCCGATTTTGTTTGTTTTTTTTGGCCCCAAGCTTGGTACGATGAACCTCAGTATGACCTGAACTGGATTAAAACAAACCTGCAACCTTATTTTTTCATTTTTTGCATTTTTTCTAACTCGTTGGGATATCTTCTTGGATGGGAGAGTTAGAAAAAGGCCGAGGGGACCCCGAAAACATGATTTTGGGCCTCGAATCAATCTTACTTGCTCGAGACTGAATAATTTGATGCATGTTATCAAAATTACCTTGAGGGGTGAATTTTGGATAACAGCTACATTGTCTAAGGTCGATAGGTTTACCAAACAAGGTTGAGGTGATTATGGTATCCAAGGCATAGGATATGGTGTGGAAGCACTTTGCAGGTTAGGTGCATGAATGTTTAGGTATGTTCTGGTACACCAAATGTTGGGTCAGGATAAATGGTCATGGAAAGAGGTAAGGTAATGTCATTAGGTCAAACAACATGGGTAACAGTGTTACAAGGTATAACAAGCACAGAAGTTTATAGGCCACTAACAATGTTCTCCAAGTAGCTAGGTCACAGCACGGATAGGGCCGAAGTATGGGTAAAATAACAAGTCCCAAAATGTAATTAAGGACAAGTATAGGTAAGGTAGGCATGGAGGTTGGTTATAAGAAGGGTGGGTAAGGTCAAACAATGGCTGGGTTGGTTAAGTGGGATCAACAATGGGGAAAGGGATAACAATTCTAGTGACTCAGAGGGGTCATCTGCCTACTGGATGAAGTTACTAGTTACCTGAAGCAATCCATTGGGTATGGAGTCATTGAATTCTCTGTTTGATACCCCAACTGACTAGAACAATGCAAGGAGGAAGATGGAATATCACCTGATGGAGCAAGGCCTACAAACACATCTCCAGGGACAGCAAGCTTGTGCCAAAGCACTTAGGGAAAGAAAAACTAATCTACAGCAAAACAATGTGCACAAGCACTTGGAGGAATGAAAACCTAAGCTAATATTTACAAGGTGGAGAATTTCCCTTTAGTAGCAATGCTTTAGATAGATTCCATTGACTGGAATCTACAGTTCTTCGCCATCCAATGAAGACAATTGGAAGGCATTGCTGTCCTTACACTTTGTGACCATGTATGGGCCACTCCAAATGGCATCAAATTTTGAATGCCTTCCCGGTTTTGCTCTATCTGCATCCCATTTTAACACTAGATCTCCAACTTGGAAAGATCTACTCTTGGCCTTCCTATCAAAGGTCTTCTTGATCAAAGCTTGATCCTTCTCCATTGCTTGGGATGCCTGATCTCTGATCTCTTGGAGCTCCATCAACTCTGCATATCTCACCTCCATGGGCCCAAACTCTAGCAACTCTAACTGCTTCATGAGTTCCAATGTTGGCAACTCAAGTGACATGGGTAAGATTGCCTCTCTTCCATAAACAAGCCTGAATGGAGAGTTACCTGTGGATCTCTTGGGAGTTATCCTATCAGCCCATAAGGCTGATTTCAGTTTGGTATGCCAAGACCTCTGATTCTCATCAAGAGTCCTCCTAATGATCCTCAACAAGTTCTTGTTTGTAGATTCAGCCTGGCCATTACCCTGAGGGTAGTAGTTTGATGAAGTACTTAGGTAGATCCCGTTCTTGACAGCCCACTCAGTCACCTTGGATCCAATGAATGCTAATGCATTATCTGAGATTATTGTAGCAGGTATGCCAAATCTGGTTACTATCCCCTCATAGAAGTCTAAGATGCTAGACTCATTTGCTTCCTTGAGTGCTACTGCTTCAGTCCATTTGGTGAAGTAGTCTGTGGCTGTCAAAATCCACTTATGCCCTTGGCTTGAATTGGGATTAATGACTCCAATGAAGTCCAAACCCCATTGCATGAATGGCTGGTCAACTGAAATTGGATGCAATGGGAGGGAAGCAAGCCTCTCTTTACCTATGAAGAATGCACAATTCTTGCACCTTTTGATCCACGCGAAGCAATCACTGAAAATCTTGGGCCAATAATAACCAGCCTTCATGATTTTTAGGGCTGTCACTCTTGGTGTAAAATGACCACCAGCTGGTCCACCATGGAACTCTTCCAACACCCTATGAATCTGATTTGTGTTAATGCATCTCAGCAGCACTCCATTCACATCTTTCTTGAACAAAACACCGTCTACTATGGCATATGGGACAGCCTGCAATCTGAAGTGTCTTCTTTGGGTCTTGTTCATCTCTAGAGGGCATAGGCCTGTGCTTAGGAAGTGCATTATACCTTGGGTCCAGCAAGGAGTGGGGACAACATTATCCTCTTCTTGAGTGCTACCTTGCACATGGCTGTCTTGAACTGTCAAAACAACCTCTTCTTCATTGCATACTCCCTTTTGCTTGCCTAGAATCAGCTGCTCACATAATCCTTTTCCTCTTACCAGCTTGGTGACCTTGATCTCAATGTCATACTCCATGACACAAGTGATCCAACCTACCCTTTTCTCATTCAAATCCTTGTTGAGGAGGAAGTCCTTTACTCCCGCATGAGAGACCAACAACTGAACCTTGTTGTTTGAGACTAGATGCTTGAATTTCTTCAAGCTTCTAATTACTGTAAGTACATGCTTCTCAATAAAAGAATATCTCACCTCATAGTCATCTAGGCTTTGGCTGAAGAAAGAAATTGGTTGTTCATCATTGTCCTTGTTATGTTGTACCAAAATGGCAGAAATGGTATCATTACCCCCAAATGCATAGAGGATGAAATCTTTGGAGAAATCTGGGTTGATGAGAGTTGGTGCTTGAGAGATGGCTTCTTTGATTGCTTCAAAACTCTCCTTGCCTTCTGCTGTCCACTTGAAAGCCATGCTTTTCTTTAACATTTTGGCGATAGGTTTGACAAGGGCTGCAAAATCTGGGACAAACCTCCGAACAAAGTTTATTCTCCCCAAGAAACTCTGAAGGGCCTTCTTGTGACTTGGCAATGGTAGTGCTCTTATGGCTTCAACCCTCTCTGGATCAATTGCTAATCCTTCTTTGGAGACAATATGGCCAAGGAGCTTTCCTTCATGTGCTAGGAAGATACACTTATTAGGATTCAAAGACACTCCAAATCTCCTGCACCTTTGGAAGACTTGTCTCAAATGAGAGAGTTGGTCTGCTGCATTCTTTGAAAAAATAGTGATATCATCAAGGTATATCAGCACCATGTTGTTGATCAAACCTTTGAACGCCATGTCCATTGCTCTTTGGAAGGTAGCTCTAGCGTTGGACAACCCAAATGGCATTTTCCTGTATGCATAAGTTCCCCATTTGGTTGTGAAGGCTGTCTTGAACTGATCTTCTTCCTTCACCATAATCTGATTGTAGCCTGAGTAGCCATCAAGTAGTGAAAACCTCTCAGAGCCAGCCACCACTTGCAAAATTTGCTCCATAGAAGGGAGTGGGTAATGGTCCTTGAGAGATGCTCTATTCAAGTCTCTGAAGTCAACACACAATCTGATCTCTCCACTCTTCTTTCTGACTGGAACTAAGTTGGCAACCCAACTAGAATGCTTGATTGGGAATATGATTCTTGACTCTATCAACTTATTCAATTCTTTTCTCATGAGAGGCTCCATGTGGGGGTTGACTGGCCTTTGTTTCTACCTGATGGGCTTAGTATTTGGATCCAATTCAATGGTGTGTTGAGCTAACTCGGGATTGAAACCTTTCAAATCTTCATAGCTCCAAGCAAACACATCAGGGAATTCTTGACAAAGTTGTATAAACTCATACCTTTCTTGCTCAGTTGTCATCTTGCCAACTTGGAGTGATTTGCCTTCTCCTACCAAGATGGACACTGAATCTTCTCTCTTGACCTGAATGTTTGCTTTCTCTTTCCTAAACTGATCATTGGGATTGAAAATGGACTCCAAAGTGATAAGTCCCTTGGGCAGCTTGTTAGTTCTCAGCTGTACCACTTGGTCACCATACTGCTGTTCCAATTTTTCTGATTTTTAGCTGAGAACTCAGCTTCTTCTTGCAAGAAATGGATGATTTGCTGGTCATTCTCAAACACTTGCCAACTTACATTGTTATCCGGCACTGAAGGCCTCACAATCACATGGATGTTTGGCTGTACCTTGTCCTTTTGAATGCTTTCCACAATATCAAAGGCTGCCCCAACTGCTGCAAGCCTGTCAGCAGCTTGGTTCTCTTTCCTAGGAACTGATTTGATGCCAAAGCCCTCAAAATATTCAATGAGGTCCCACACCCTGTTCTTGTAGCACTTGAGTAGATCATTCTTGGCATCATGCTGCCCTTTGACCTGATTTACAATCAATTCACTGTCACCAAAGGCTTACAAGTTCTTTATTCCTCTCTTTATTGCCCAATGCATCCCTTGCATCAAGGCTTCATATTCAGCAGTGTTATTGGAGCATGCAAACTGAAATCTAAAAGCTGAATAGTACTTTACTCCTTGAGGTGAAACCAACATGGCTCCCCCTCCAACACCTTGTTTACTCCTTGATCCATCAAAAAATAGCTGCCATACCTCATTGTCATCCTTGTGGTCTGGCTTGGTGATGCTAGGAATGGGCTGATCTTTTTCATGTATGCAATAGACTCCTAGCTCAGATTCTTCTACTTCTTGATAAGGATCAAAAGCATGCACCTTGTTTTCCCATTCATCAAGAGTTAGATCCAGGATGCTTCCAACCTTGGTGTCAGCTTCATCAGTGCTTGGGTGATCTTCTTGATCAAATGCCGAACAGTTGGCATTGATCTGACTTGGAGTGTAGGGCTCAATGTGGAAGTTTGCAATAGGTTCAGACCTGATTGTAGCTTTGGTTCCATACCTCATTCTGAATAGCATGTGTGACCAATCAGCAGACAAATATCCTCCAATCTTGGCTGTGAAATCTCTTGACAAACATAGGGCAAAGAGTGGTGGAAGGTCTATAACTGATACATCTTGTAAAACAACAACATTTGGACATGCATGCAAGGTAAGACTCAAGTTTCTAATCACCCCAACTATTGTTACTGCTGTCCCATCCAACTGCACTACCCCTTTGGATATGGTTTCATATTGAAGTCCTAGCTGATCAGCTATTTGCTTGGGCATCACTGAGCTACTTGCCCTGGAATCAATCATGCAATTGTGCACCAATTGGTTTCCAATGATTAATGAGACATAAAAAGGAGGGGGCTTCAAAATTTTACCTTACTATCCTCCATGATTCCCTTCAGGCTGGGTAACATTTGTGAGCACCTTCTCTTGCATTTGGACTTGCTGATTCAAAGTTGGCCAGTCCTTCATGGCAGCTTGTAGCAAATCTCTCTGGCCTGGGATAGATAGGGATTCCCACATTGATATATTTACATTTGTCTTCTTCATCTGATCAATGATACTAAATGGTGATGAAGGATCTCGTTGTTGTCCCTTGGTTTGCATATTCATCCCTTGCATGTGGGCAGTAACAGCTGGCATGTGAGTTGGTTTAGAAGCTGGTTTGGGTACTCCTTGCATGTTTGGAACTACATTTTGTTTTCCAACAGCTTGTGGAGTGGTAGAAGGTTGTGGATTATTTGGAGTCAATGGCTGTCCTTCACCCAAATTTCTCCTTTTTGACCTTGTGTTGGCTGCAACACTTTGAGAGGGTATTTGATTCATACCACAGAAATCTTCAGCCTACCAATTGACAAGAGTAGTTTCATTCCGAGATGTTCCTTGCTGAGGTGCTTCTTGCTACTGATCCTCTTCGTGGCTGGACTCTTGCGACCCACCAATGGTTTGCACCATAAGAGCCTGATTTAATGCACCGTTAAAGCACATTGATTGGTTATGTGGCTGACTGCACGGGAAACACCAATCATATTCTTGGGCCATGTTATTTTGCACCGGTACCAAAGCTCTGGATGTGGATGCAACATTGGGGTTATCGGGCTGAAATGGTCTGTTGGCAGGAGGCCTTGCTTGATTCTGATTTGCAGCTAGATTGGGTGGTCTTTGAGGCTGATATGGTTGCCTGTTAGGCTGAGCTCGAGGCTGATAAGAAGGTCTAAAACTTTGGGCTTGCTACCTCTTGAGTGTAACCAGCTCATTACCTAGATTTTGTAATTGCTTCATGACTTCTTGAAGTTCATTTGAGGCACTAGAAGATGAAGTGGAAGCTTCACTTGAATTTTGATTTCTAGGAGTGGGAATAGAAGCTAAATTAGGCACTTGGCTAGTACTTGGGCTCTCTAAACTTGAATATAATGGCATTGGAGGCCTAGGAGCTAGCTTTCCAGCTTGAATTAAACAATTTTCAGCTCTAATGGAAATGCTATAAGCAACAGGGATAGTTGTGCCTCCCATGGATTGAATCAACATAGAAATATCAGAATTTAAGGCTTTAAGGTAATATAGAAAAGCACCTTCTGCTGCTGGCCTTACTGCCACTGGAATCCTCTCCCAAGTCCTTTGAAATCTGAAGTTGAAGTCGGTTAGCTGCTCATTGGGAGCTCTCTTGATGGTTGTTAGCTGTTCCAAAAGGGACAAGTTATCTCCCTTCTCTCCAAACTACTCGTGGAGGGCTATACATAGCTGGTTCCAATTTTGGATAGAACCTGAAGCAAGGCTCTTGAACCATTGTAAAGCCTTCCCTTTGAATGAAGATGCCAGTAATTTGACAGCAACTTGCATCTCATTAATCTCATGGATTGCACAAATATTAGCAATGTCCTTGACATGATCGCCAGGAGTGGTCTGATTTTCTCCAGTAAAGTATGGAATGTTCTTCAATGCTGCAACTGGGATTGGATGTTGTGCATTGAGAGAAAGTGGGCTGCTGCCAGTGAAATTGACATACAGATTCGGTGGTTGCGCCATTCTGATTGGCCTGAGAACCCTTGTTGATTGGATGAAAGGCCTACCAAGTGGAGGTGTTGACAAGGTTCTATTAGGTGGAGATGGAGATCTTTGAGCTCTTATTCCCCTTCTTTCTCTTCCTGGAGATAGGTGTAGATGAACAAACAATCCTTCCTCCCTAGTTCTTGACCTGGTCTGTATTCTTCTCATAAATTTTCCAGGCTTGGACTGCTGAAACCAGTGGATTATGCTTCTTTTGGAGTTGCCAGATGTGTGATTTTAAGCTCCTTCAAAGCTGGAACTTACAACAAGTGCACATCGATCTTGTTGTAATAAAAGTGAAGACCTCTAAGGTCCCACTGGGCGTGCCAAAACTGTTAGTGCAAATCAGCAGCACCCCTGGATGTTGATCAGATTTCTAGTTTGATCATACTAGCATCCAGTGTGATTGCACAACATTGAAACCTCTCTCCAAGTGTGGGACTTGCAAAATGAGAGAGGAATCTCAAGATTAGAGGTTGGTTCCTCAAACTCCTCTAATTAGATCTTTTATTTGCACAATTACAGAGGTTTGAATCCTAATCCTACTCTAAATTCCAAGAAGACAGAGATAGAAAGTGCAAAATTGAAACTAAACTAATAGGTGATACACCAAAGGAGGAGTGGTGAACACTTCTAGTTCTGCAGATAGACACAGATCATGGAATGCAACATAAACATCATGTAAAAACTGATAAGATGTAATTAAAATTCTGAAATGAAGCAAACAACACAACCAAAGGGCTGAATACTGATCACAGAGTTTGTATTGTCATTTCCACTGTCAAAATCCTTGCATTACAACATCAAAAAGGCAGAAAACCTATTAAAACCATCAAGAGGTTTGATACTTGCAAAAATCACTTGTTGAAGGTGAAAGAAGAAGCTTGCTATCTGAAGAAATGTTCCCCCCAAAGAAATGAGCCAAATCTGGCTTTTACAATGCATGGGTCAAGCCCAGGAGAGAGAAAACATGTAAAAAACGTGGGAGCCATTCCTCATTGAATGAAGATGCATTAAAATAGCATGGGCATCCTTACAGACCCATGCCCTGACATTTTGGCCATGCTGAAGAAGAATGCGACCCATTTTGCATTAAAACTGGTTGTTGAAACGTCACTTTTGGCCATTACCACGTGCCAGAGATGTTTTCTTGATTTTCTCTCTCCAAAATGAACCAAAATGCAAGATTGACCCCTGAATCATGTAGATAATTTCACCAAATTTTCATTGATATAAAGAACACAAAAATCTGAGCTTTGGATCAAAAGTTATGGCCATTTGAAGATTTAGGGCAAAAACAGGCCAAAATCGGATCTACGGGCAAAAAGTTTGAATTTTTTACCCGTTTGGTCGTTGGATTTTTTTTTTAATTTTCCCCACACTCCACCACTTGGATGACACGTGCCAGGCTTTGATTCATATGCGGGCTCATCCTTTGAAAATTTCTTTCGGGCCCTTCCTTAAAAATTTTGGCCACTTGGACACGTGGCACTATCTTATTAGCTCGGGCCTGAGGGGTGCACTTTGCCCTTCAAAAATTTGGCATTTTTCACTTTGGGAAAATTTCCCATTTCCCCCCCGCACTCTGCCACTTGGATGACATGTGTCAAGATTCCATTCGATGGCGGGGGCAGCGGGCCAAAACTTTTACCTTTGAAAACTTTGACTGAAACTTGGAAAATTTTCTAAGTCCTCTTTTCCCCGCCACTCCTTGGGACACATTCTCCCGCATCGGCCGATTCGGGCTTCCTTGTTCTTGTTTACAAATTTTTCGGCTTTTCATGTCTCATGCGTCCCTCGTGTACCTTTTTCCCAGCTATCCCAGACGAAAATCTCCGAATTGCCCGAAATGGACTAACTTTCGGCGAATCGGCCGGTTTGCGTCCTCCACGTACTTTTGTGCCGAGTGTCCTGGACAAATATCTCCGAACTGCCCGAAATGGACTAACTTTCGATGAATCATCTGGTTCACGTCCTCCACATACTTTTTTCCTGACTGTCCCATACAAATATCTCCAAATTGCCCGAAATGGACTGACTTTTGGCGAATCAGTCGGTTCGCGTCCTCCACGTACTTTTGTCCCGGTTGTACCAAACCACGCGAAACAAAGACTTAGACGATTTTTCTTGCTTTTGGCCATTTCAGATTTTCGTGTCCCTCACGTCCTGACGTCCCAACTATCCCGCGGACCACCTGGGACAAAAATGTCTGACTTAGCCAATTTTCTTTGTTTTTTTTGGCCCCAAGCTTGGTACGACGAACCTCAGTACGACCCAAACTGGCTTAAAATAGTCCTGCAACCTTATTTTTTGCATTTTTTCCATTTTTTCTAACTCGTTGGGATTTCTTCTTAGATGGGAGAGTTAGAAAAAGGCTGAGAGGACCCCGAAAACATGATTTTGGGCCTCGAATCAATCTTACTTGCTTGGGACTGAATAATTTGATGCATATTATCAACATTACCTTGAGGGGTGAATTTTGGATAACAGCTACATTGTCTAAGGTCGATAGGTTTATCTAAACAAGGTTGAGGTGATTATGGTATCCAAGGCATAGGATATGGTGCAGAAGCACTTTGCAGGTTAGGTGCATGAATGTCTAGGTATGTTCTGGTACACCAAATGTTGGGTCAGGATAAATGGTCATGGAAAGGGGTAAGGTAAGGTCATTAGGTCAAACAACATGGGTAACAGTGTCACAAGGTATAACAAGCACATGAGTTTATAGGCCACTAACAATGTTCCGGGTCCAAGTAGCTAGGTCACAGCACGGATAGGGCCGAAGTATGGGTAAAATAACAAGTCCCAAAATGTAATTAAGGACAAGTATAGGTAAGGTAGGCATGGAGGTTGGTTATAAGAAGGGTGGGTAAGGTCAAACAATGGCTGGGTTGGTTAAGTGGGATCAACAATGGGGAAAAGGTATGGGCAAGAATATTATAGGTAACTAATACTGGTCATACGTAACCAGTGACGGTCTAGGTAAGCTGATAACAGTTTATTGGGGGCAGATGACTGATGTTATTCTTAGTATAACCAACCACGGGGAGCTAGGGCACAAGAACGATATCGTTTTAGGTATAACTGATGTCAGTTAGGTTGACGTGGGTATATAAAAAGAAAAATCCGTATAATATGGATTCATTTGTACGTTTTGGCTTTTGTGAAAATGACAGAGAGTTGAACGAGTTGTACTTTGTTAGGAGAAAAATGAGGGATGATATCCTACTAAGGTGGATGGATCTAGTTGGTTAGAGGAGCTTGGTAGATGGATTCACAAGCACATGTGGATCGATTCGGATTGGGTGGAGGTCAGGAGGATTAGATTTGGTGATTGGACATGGCAGAGGTGGGAGAGGGATTGGGTGGACCACCAGTGCAGTGACCCAACGTGCCACCACGGAGATGACAATGCGATGAGGTAAGATTCAATCTCTTGCATTGGTTTGGGAGGTAGATTGGGGATATAGGTTAGGGAGGGAATACAAAATTTAAGGGGGAAAAGGGGATTTGAATTTGGGAAGGCAAATTGGGTAAAATAGGAATGGGTAGAGGTGTGGGGAGGAGATAAGGGTAGAGATTTTTGTATTCATTTGTATTTGTGTACATATGTATACATACACATACATCATGATTTATAGATAATGATATTTATAATATGGATCGTATACTTTTTTTAATTTCCATTATTATTTGTGTATGTGATGGGAACTATGTGAATTAAGTATGATTGAGTCAGGGTCATGTAGGCATGGTGGAGTCAGGTCATAGACATGATGGATTCAGGTCATAAGCATGGATGGAGTCAGGTCAGTTCAGTCATGATGGAGTCAGGTCATAGGCATGGATTGAGTCAGGCTGACTTAGGTATGGTGGAGTCAGGTCATAGGCATGGATTGAGTCAGGTTGACTAAGGTATGGTTGAGTTTTTAACTCATTAATTTGTGCAATCAATGATGATTTGGATCCTATTAAGATGTGTTGTAGTAAAATACAGGATAATGGTAGAGAAATGGTAGATGAAATGTATATATGAGAAATGGTAAAGATGTTAAGAAATTGTTTTTTGATTGGTTTAATATCCAATTATTGATATAAAAGGAAACTAACAAGGGTAAAATGTGAATAGGAAAAGGGGAGAGGAAATTAGTTAGGGTAGAGAGTGGTTGATCTATCCTCTAAGGGCCACATGCCCTCAGAGTGTTGCTGCCTACATAGTCCTGGCAGAAAGGGACCGCAGACCGATGTAGTTATCCCATAAGCTAGGGAATATTAGGGTGAAATAACAGAATGGTCTGATGGGTGTTAGGCATGGGTGATGTAGGTCATAGGCATGATTGAGTTTCGGTTGTAGGTATGGTTGATTGATTTTTAAATACATGTGCTGAGGATCTAGTCTTGTATGGGATAATCAATAGGTAATGAGGAAGGTGAATGATAAGAGGTGGTAAAAGAGATGCTTAATTGATAAGAACCTTGATGAGTCTACCATACCCTAGACGAGATTATGAACATAAGACCCTATAGGCCTTGCATAATGGACTATTTTAAAGGTGAATAAAAGTCACATGATCAGGAAATGCCACGTTTGAGGAAAGTCCCTTGAGTAACGAGGAATTTAGGCGAGAAAGAAAAGGAGGTGAGAATGAGAGGTTTAGTGTAAATTAGTGTACAACCCATAATCCAAAATAGGAAAGTCCATGACAAAAATTTCATCTTTTTCTTGATTTGTTTATTTTTAATAGACTGATCGATGCGGGAAGTCTATATGGGATGAATTTATTATCTCCTTGAGGTCTTCGTGAAGCTGATCGATGTGGGAAGCTTCTGAATATTTATTATATTTTTGTAATGACCGTATATAGCTATCCTTCGAGGGAGCAGTCTATTGATAGTGGTAGAATATGGAGAAGAGATGTCCCTTTTGAGAGAGTCATATTTTTCTGGAAGATTAACTCAAGGAGTTTTATCCCTTTTAGTTTTTTAGACGTTTAAGTCATGGACAAGATTATAGAGGACGATTACATTCTAGTTTTAGAAGACAAGATTGTAGTACACAAAGATTAACTGTGAAAGAGGTGGTGTTGAGTGATGAACGACCATGGGATTCCATATTAAAGAATACAAAAAGTATCCATGAGAATCATGCTATGAGTAGAGTCGTGGTACTCATATTGAAGACAAGGCTAAAAGGTGATGGGTAATCACATGATTCTTGTTTAGTCGTGGATCCTCAAAATGGGTATTAATGGAAGGTGAATAACACTTAAGGGACGAGCAACCAATTGACAAAAAGTGATATAGGACTTGATATCAACAATAAAATCGTCAAAGATGCAAGGCATTAAGGGGCTCAAGTTTAGGTTTACCTTCGAGTGAAGACAAATGATAAGCACCTGATCCATAGGTATGGGTGATGATATAGGGTCCAAGACAATTAGGATCAAATTTACCCCGTTTACTTTTCTCCTCTTTGGTTACATGTTGATTTTCCTTTAGGATGAGGTCACTAAATTGAAAGGTTAGTTCATGAACACATTTTTCATAGGCACGTTTGATACATTTTTGGTAGATTTGGAGATGGTCCAGAGCGTTGAGATGACATTCATCTAATAATTCAAGTTGCACCAAATGATCTTGGAAAAATTCATCGTCATTGAGCATGTATTGTAGTGAGATGCAGAGGGATGGAATCTGGACTTCGAGAGGTAAGATAGCCTTAGTACCGTAGACCAGAGAAAAGGGGGTGGCATCAGTCAAAGTGTGAATACTAGTGCGGTAAGCCCATAAGGTGAAAGGAATGTGCATATGCCAATCCTTCTGAGTATCATTGACCACCTTCATAAGAATTTTGTTCAAGGTTTTATTGGTTGATTCAGCTTGACCATTGGTTTGTGGGTAATAAGGTGATGAGAAACTGAGTTGGATACCAAAATCATTACACATTTTGCGTAGGGTTTTGTTTTTGAATTGTTTTTCGTTATCTGTGATAATGCGGTGATGAATGCCAAAGCAACAAATGATGTGATGGTTGATGAATTCACATATTTTCTCAGCTTTTGTGGAAATGATGGGAATGGCTTCTACCCATTTAGTGTAATATTTAGTAGCGGTTATGATCCATTGGTGGCATTGTGAAGAATGAGGGTTGATCTCACCGACAACATCCAAACCCCTTTGAGAGAAATGCCAAAGGTCTCGCGTGACCTGTAAGGCATGACTAGGGGTGTGATTGAGATTAGCATGTTGCTGGAATTTTACACAGAATTTGACATAACCATAATAGTCACGGTTCAGGGTTGGCTAGTAATATCCTAGGCAAAGAATGCATTTTGTGACAGCGAGACCACTAAAGTAGCCTCAAAAAATCCCATCGTGGACTTCCTTAATGGTGTAACAAATTTTAGAATTGGTAAGGCATTGCAAGAGAATGCTATCAAAACAACCTTTGTACTGAAGACCACCCATGATGACATAACGCGAGAAACTTTTAAGGAAGGCACATTGTTCATTACGAGTGAGATCAGTGGGTAAAATGGAGAGGGAAAGATAGTTTGTGTATTACTTATACCAAAGGTCACTTGTGTCAGGAACAACAGTTCTAGTAGAGTAAACTTCATGAGGAAAATAAGAGGGTGATTGTAGTCTTTGGATGGTGACAAATATTTTAGAGTCAGTGGGCGAAGAAGGTATCTGAGAAGCCAAGCAGGCCATGGTATCTACAAATTTATTGTTAGAATGTGGGGTGGTTTAAAGGGCATAACAGTTGAAGGTGGTCAAAAGTATGTCCACATGATGCTTATACTTTTGAAGTATCTCATTACGACATTGGTATATACCATTGACTTGGTTTATGACCAAGTGAGAATCACCGAATATGTTGATTGACTTAACATGTAAGGTATAAGCATCCTGGAGACCCAATACGAGTGCTCAACAATATTGTTTGTACAATAAAAATCAAGTTTGAAAGATAAAGGAATAGGTTCACCATCATGTGGAATGAGGATAACACCAGCCCCACCCCATGCTGACACTTAGAACCATAGAAGAAGAGTGTCATTTGGTAAGTGGGTTCATCCAGGGAAAGGGTAGCAATAGACTAATCTGGAAAGTTGAAGTTAGAGGGTTGATCCTTGGAAATGGGTACGTCGGCCAATTGGTCAGTGATAGTTGGGCCTTTGATGGAATTTTGATGGATGAATTTGAGGTTGAGGTCAGCCATAAGAATAAGCCAACATGCGACACATTGATTTTGATAAGGTTTGACATACATGTAGTGTAATGGGTCGGTATTAGTAATGATGAAGGTTTTGTGATTGAGTAGGTAATGGTGGAGTTTGGTGGCAATGAAAACTAAGGCTAGGAAAAGTTTTTTGGCGTGGGTATATCTAGTTTTGTATTCAAGAAGGGTACAGATTATGTAATAAACCACTTGCTCTCCGTGTTGGTCTTCGCAATGAGCGAGCATGGCACCTAGAGAATGGTTAGTGGCGGAAATATATAGGTAGAAGGGCTGGTAATCCTTAGGAGGAATGAGCACTGGTGGTTGAATTAGGTATTGTTTCAAGGCTTTAAAGGCTTTATGGAATTCATCATCTCATTTCAATGAAATATCTTTCTTGAGAAGATGATGGAATGGTAGACAATGGTCAGAAACCTGGGAGATAAAACAATGAATTGATTACAATTTTCCTTATAGGATACGAAGTTGGTGGATATTAGTGGGTGGTGGCATTTCAAGGATAACCTTGAATTTAGCAGGATCAAATTCTATGCCACGCAAAGAAATGATGAAACCTAGGAGTTTCCTGAAAAGTACAGCAAAGAAACACTTTTTCGGTTGAATACGAACACAATATTTGATGAGGCAGTCAAATATGACTTTAAGAATGGGAAGGTGTTCGGTTCGATGCTTGGATTTGGCAATAAAATCATCTATATAATCCTATAATATGCGATGCATGATGTCATAGAAGATGTAAGTCCTGGCTCGTTGATATGTAGCACCAGCGTTTTTGAGGCCAAAGGGCATGAATCGATAGCAAAAAGTCCCCCAAGGGGTGATGAAGGTAGTCTTGTGTTGATCCTCGGGAGCTAGTAATATTTGATTGTAGCCTGAGAAACTATCCATGAGCAATAACATTTCATGGCCAACAGAGAGATCAACTAGTTGGTCAATGCCTGGCAGTGGGAAATCATCTTTCGGACATGTGAGGTTAAGGTCATGGAAATCCATGCAAATGCGGAGTCCCCCTATAAAATTTGTGATAGGAACTATGTTAGAAATCCATTGGGGATAATCAATGAGTAGAATTAAGGAAACCGAGAGAAGGTGTTGACGCTATTCTTTGACTAGAAGAGCAATGTGAGGATGCATTTTGTGCAGATTTTGTTTGATAGGTTTGACATCAGGAATGGGCATGATATTATGAACCATGATTTTAGGATCGATACTAGGAATATTGGCATAGGACCAAGAAAATGCATCACTATGATCCCAAAGGAAAGAGGTGAAGGCTTCTTGTTCAGTAGCATCTAAGGATTGGATGATCTTTAGAATGTGTGGGTTGTCTTGAGTATTAATGTTGATTTCGATGGTTGATTTGTTCAACATGCTTTGTATCTCATAGGGTAACGACTGGTGAATATAAGAGTCATCTACACCAAGGTAGGTGAGGATGGACTCATCATCTTGAAATTGAATGATGTTAATTGAAGGTGTATCATCATCGATCATGTCAGGATACAGAAATGGGAGAGAAGAGGGAGCCTCACCATCGCGTTGATAGGTCAGCGGTCCTAGGGAAATGATGGGTGTCATTATTCCCTTCATTTAATCAACTTCCTGTTGATGTCATATTCAAACTAGGGGTGTGTCTAAAGCTATAAGCAACAAGAGTAATCCTATCGATCTAGTAGTTGACTATATTTATTTTTGTATTTTTTGGGGGATCTTTTCAATGTATTAAGGACTTCTTGGTAAAAACCTTATTTAAATTATACTATGAAAATTTTGCTGAAAGGAAACACACTGAAATATTTTTTGAAAGGAAACACACTTTGTGAAATGGAAATAAACACACTTGATTTTAGAAATAAACACACCTACTTTTGGAAATAAACACACAACTTAGAGTGCTTGAAAATGGTTGTAAGAAGAATAAGAATCTATCTAGACACATGTAGGAACGAACATACAACAGAGTTTAACTAGAAGAATTAAAAGCAATACAAAATTAACAGATCTAAACTATTTTCTTATGAAATATAAATACCAAATAGAAAAATATCTTGGTCCTTGGGGGAGTGGGCCCTTGCTCCTCCTTGAATCAGGATTTAAAAACTTAGAATTCTCTCATATAGGAATGGCTATTTATTAATAAAACATTCAGTTTTAGAAAACATACTAGATCTTTATACTTCAATATGTATTACTTATTCTATATCTATCTTCTCTTTTATATATATTTATCTATTGCAGGTATGCTTATATATACATTTACAATCATAGCTATCTATATGATTTTGATGAAATTGAATCATGCCCAGAATAGATGATGACTAGGATTGTGGCTGATCACACAACTGTAAGATAACTATCCCTGGATCTGTGATCGGAAATCTTCTCATCCTTTCTTGATTGAAAGGTTTGTTGATGCTAAATCACCGGATGTGCTTAGAATAGATAAAATTCCATTGGTTTCAAAACTTCAGAGAAGTTCCAGAACCATAGGAAATCGTTAAAGATTTAAACCATGAGAGTTCCAGAGCTATACCCAGGAGTTTCGGAACTAAGTCTGAAAATTCTGGAACCATATATTGGATTTTCAGAACTAAGTCTGAAAGTTCTGGAACTAGATGATAAATGCGTAATGCAGTTCTAGAACTAGCTTGGAAGTTCTCGAACTAAGCCGTATTGGAACAGATGCTACCAAAAACATGTTCAACGCTACATACTTCATTTCTTCGACTGATTGGACCTGCTTTATTAAAAAACTAAATTTACAACACACTTCGTCAGGAATTTCATAGATTTTAAACGTTAGAATCACAATCAATCAAAAGATGGACAATTACATCCTAACTCATATCAGATCAAATAAAAGTCACATAATGTAATCAAACTTAATTAAAAGGAGAGTAAGATGAGATCATTTATTGTACATTTAATGGGTATATTTTGTCCTCATCATTTCCCCTGTACTTAGTTGTTTTTAAGTCCCTTTACAAAATTTATTCTTCAAAATTGGGGTTATATGTTCTGTATTCCATTTGATTTCTCAAATCAAATGGCTGAAACTGGATCTTCTAATACTTAAACTTAGAGGTACTGTACCCTACTCCTGATTCTATTTTCCTTTGACACTCTTCAAATTGAGTAGGATCTTGAGGTTCTCTATTTTGCCAAAGAGACATGGGGGTGAGAAGTAGAGGGGGCCTTGTTCGAATTCTCATCCATATGTGTCCGTAGGACTCATTGATTTGAGGAATTATTGTGCATAAATATTTTACTCTTTCTAAACTCCAGATCAGATTTGTAGGGGATATTACTTCCCTTCTTCTCAATGAAACCGTAAGAAGTTCCCACCTTTTCAAGAATCCCTCATAAATATCTTCAAACTTCTCCTCCTCATAGGAGGTAAAGGTATCAATAATTTTTTGTAAGCCAGCCAAATAATGTATCTTGAATCGTTCATCAAAGGCATGAGTTCTAAAATGTATGAAGAAGGTAGAAGGTTTACCATAGCGAGCCCTCATGCAGAGACCAGTTGAGCTAGATTTCAATAAAAACTCAGAATCCATTTCCATCCATGCAATCTGATTTTGCAGAACATAGACAAATGCATTGAGCTAACTTTTCCCCACATACAGATTGATCATAAATCCTATGTTTTTTTCTAGCATCAGATTACAAAGATAAAATTCACACAGAAGATTTTTCTGCTCAGGTCTGGCTAAAGAATAAGTTGTGATGAATTTAGATTCATCTTTTAGTTCATGTGAAGTCCACATGCAATCCTTTATAGCTGCTAGCGAATGAATTGTTCTTCAAAAAACACACTATGTATAGGAGAGGGCCTCCTACAGGCAAGCAATTTTTCATTCATAATGCAGACCATCTATATTTTTGTAAGACATTTATATTTGTCTCCTTCTTCCTTATAAAACTTTTCTTCCCACTCTTTTCTTTCCTTATTTTCTTCTTCCATCTTGGTATTCAAATATTCATTGGATGTTTTAGCTTCTTTGAGTTCCCTGCAAGTGTCATTCCATATTTTTTTGAGTGGAAACTAAGTTAACTCGGTCTGTATAGAGACTGTGGACACAATATTCTATTTTTTGGAAGTTTGACATTCTTCCTCTTTCTCTATCAGCTATTTTTAATTACTAATAATTCCTTAATCTTAACTACAAGATGAGTTGTTAGATCTATAATGAGCATTTCCCTCTGTTCTAATTTGAGTTTGAGGAAATCCAATTCCTCATCCTTTTCCCTAATAATGAGCTCTACTCTAGACAAGAACAGAGCTTGTTTAACCTAATGTTTTTCTTCTTCCTCTGAAATTTGTTGGGGAGTTGAGAATTCTTCTTATATCAAAGGAAATTTACCTTTTCATCTCCAGGATGCCAACTCTTCTTCTTCATGTAATAATGTTGATGGTTCATCCAATTCTTAAAAATCCTGCTCCTCAAGTCTCTCATCTTCTTTGTCCATTCAGCTTGACTTGGTTAAGGAGGAGTCATGGCCATGCTGCCCCAAATATTAGCAGCTTCTTTTTCCATATTTTCTTGTTCACTCATTCCCTTTGGGATTTCCTTTGACCTCTTATGAATTTTCCTTCTTTGGGGAATTTCAACATACCTAGCGGTGGATTTTCTCCTAGAGATTCTTTTTACTTTTGTTTCTTGATCTTGCACGGGTGAACTATCATCGTTAGAGACAAATATTAGCTCCCCTGTAGCTGGTATAGAAGAAGGAATTTACTTCAAAGGAACAAAAGGTTCTGTTATTTTGATCTTTCTTATAGATATTCTTCTTTTTGGTATATTCTCTCTTCTCACTTCCTTTTGTTATTTTACAGGGGCATTGATTTCCAAATTAGTTGAAGGAGAAAATGGAGATGGTATTTTCCTCCTGATAATATCAGGGTTTTTGTTAAACTTGCTAAGAAACTTTTCCCAAATTTCTTCTCCATTTTTCTTTGACAGAAAATGGTACTGGCATACCAAATGAACTAACCTATGATGCATGATTGTCCCAACACCCTTGGAATACCTCTGGGCCATGGTCTGGATAGAATAAAAAAGAAAACCTGGAAGGTTTATTATGTATTCTGGTTTTGTGGCTCCATATCTCAAATATATGAGCATCTTCAGAACTTCTTTTCCTACAGACCCAAATTGACCATCACAGGTTAAATACTTCACTATCCAAAATGCTACCCTATCAAAGGCTTTGGGAAAACTAGCTGTTCTGACCCCTTTTATGATTTTATTTGTATTATAAATGTATTGGGGTTTAGTTTCCCCTTCTTGTAGTAGGGTTTCAACTAGTTATTTCAAGGTCCCTTTGGTAGGATGTGGGACATGCACAATTGGTACTCCAAACACATTACTTATTGTATTCACAGAAAAAGGAATAAAAATATTTCTAACCTTTATCCTGGATTGCTCTAGATTTGTGTCAAATTCTCTTACTAATTCATCATTATACTTTGAAAAAACTTTCAAGAACTCTAGCCATCCTGCGTGCTCAAAGATAGATGCCACTTCTTCATCCGCGAGAAGTTGGGAATCATCGTCTGGTTATTATTTCTTTTTAATCCCCATATTGACTCAAATTTTGTTTCCTTTGATTCTGTGAAAATTGGTTGTAGGGCTTCTTGATTGGCTGTGGAACTGATAGTTTTATATGCGGAACCTCTGTTCTTAGATGCAGAACCTCTATTCTTAGCTACAAAACACAAACCTAATTCATTGCTTCTCCCTCAAAATTTCTCTGCAACTATTTCAATTTCTTTTTCACTAATGATTACTCATGGTAACTATGCCACTACTTATTCCATCCAAATCATCTTCATGATTACTCACTGTTAATAATAATGTATAAATAGATGAATCATCATACCAAATTTTAAATCAATTCTAATCATACATGCAAAATTTTAATCTAACCTGAAATAAGTTAAAAGATATAATTACCATCCTTGATGGTGTAATCCTTTCATTATGATGACTCATCATTCCTACAAGTGGAACAAAAATGGTTAGAAAAGATAGCTGGAATTCCAAAGAATTCCCTTTTATTTGAATTATCCATTTGAGGAGGTCAACCACCATTGTTGGTTTTCAATTGACCTCTAAGAGAATTTTTTATTTTTATTTTTATTTTTGGGGAAGAAAACGCCATTTACTAGTTTTCATTTTCTTCCCTATTATTTTGGATCTATCATCTGGTTATTTGATCATTTTGGAAGAATTGGGTTATTCCATATGATCAAATTCTTTATCTGCTTCAATCTTCCTCAAGAATTCATCCTTAGTAGGAGGCTTCCTATAGAGTTTTAGCCTATGTCCATTGACCAAGAGTTTTCTTCTACTGCCATCAATGGGAAGTAACTGAATAGAACCATTGTTGAATATCTACTCAATTTGATAGGGTCCCAACCATCTGGTTATCAATTTTCCCTTGAATTTTTGGTACTTAGAATCAAACAGCAATGCCCGGTCTCCTACTTTGAATTACCTTTTCTTGATATGTGTGTCATTCCATTTCTTCCTTTGATCTTGGATTATCTCTGTCTATTGAAGTGCTTCCATCCTTAATTCATCCAATTCATTGAGTTGAAGAATTCTTTCCTTTTGAGTTGCATCCAACTCAATACCCACCTTAACTGCTGTCCTCAATGTCTATAGTTCAAACTCAATAGGAGGAAACAAGGGATTTTCCCCATAGATTAACTCATATGGTGAAAACCCTGTTGTAGTTTTCCAAGTTGTATTATAATCCCAGAAAGCTTCAGGTATTCTCTTTACCTAATCTTTTCTCCCAGCTTCAACTGTTTTGGTAAGGATGTTTTCCAATTCTCTGTTTATTACTTCAACTTGTCCATTTTATTGTGGGTGATAAGGAGATAACTTCCTATGATTGATTTGGTAATACATTGTGAAATCTTGGATCATATTAGACATAAATTTTGCTCCCTTATAAGAAACTATACTCCTTGGTGCTCCAAAATTTACCATAATTATGTTCCAAAAGAAATCAACAACTACTTCTTCAGTGGCTTTCGTTAATGCCTGCACTTCTTCCCACTTTGTCACATAGTCAGTACACACAAGAATATATTCCTTTCCTTGTGAAGGAGGATTAAAGGGACCAAAAAAATCCAATCCCCATCTCTCAAATGGTTCAATCACTACTTGAGGTTGAAGAGGCATTTCATTGGTGAAATTTGGCTATCTCATGCTTTGATAAGGATCACACTGCTTGATATATCTTTTCACATCCTTGTATAGATATGACCAATAATAACCAGTGCCAAGTATCTTATGAGTTATTCTTTTCATTGAATAGTGTCCTCCACTTAGTTCATCATGACATGCTCTGAGGATGTCAAATATTTCATCTTCTCTTACACACCTGCATAAAAGAAAATTAGGGCCACATTTAAATAACATTCCATTTAACCATTTGAATTGTGTATTGGTTTTTATTAACTTATTAATTTGTTTCTCAATGAAAGAAGGAGGAAACTTCCTTGTTGCAAGATAATTTTCCATATCAGCAAACCATGGTGTAACTGCTGAAATAGAAAAAACTTGTTAATTTGGAAAGCTATCCTTTACTGGATCTTTCTCCCTTGTAGTGGTTAGTCTTAACAAAAAATCAGCTACCACGTTAGATTTACTTGGATTGTCCATAATGGTAATATCAAATTCTTGTAAAAGTAATAACCATATAATTATTCTTCCTCCAACCACTGGTTTGTTCATTAAATATTTAATTGTTGAATGATCTGTGTGTACAAATATTTTGTACCCTATAATGTAATTTCTGAATTTATTGATTGCATAAATCACAACAAGAAATTCTTTTTTAGTGGTGGTGTAATTCTTTTCAGTGGGAGTAAGATTTTTACTAAGATAATAAATAGCATAAATTTTTCCTTCTTCATCTTTCTATCCCAAAACTGCACCAATGGAATTATTTGAGGCATCTGTTTGGATATGAAATGGATTTTCCCAATTAGGTCCTCTCAATATTGGGGCAGTGATTAATTTTTCTTTAATTTCTTCAAAAGCATGCTGACACTTTTCATCCCAAATAAATTCATAGTCCTTGGTTAGAAAATTAAACATGGGGGACATAAATTTTACTGAAATATTTAATAAAGTGTCTATAGTACCCAATATGTCCTAAAAATGACTTGATATCTGTGGGGGTCTAAGGAATAGGTAAATTTGAAATGATCCTAATTTTGTTTTGATCAACGTAAATTCCTCTTTTTGAAATATGGTGTCCTAATACAATCCCCTCATCAACCATCATTTAAACTTTTCATGACTAAGAGACAAATTGTGTTGTTCACATCTTGTTAACACTCTGTCCATATTTCTCAAAACATCATCAAATGTATCTCTGTGTATAGTGAAGTCATCCATATATACCTCAACACAATCATTTGTTAGATTAGAAAAGATTACAACTCTCTGGAAAGTTGCAGGAGCATTACATAAGCCAAATGGTAACACTCTATAGGTAAAGGTACCCCATGGACATGTAAATGTAGTTTTTTCCTAATCTTTAGCAGCAAATCTAATTTGATTGTATCCACTAAATCCATCTAAGAAGGAAAAGTATTGTTTACCTAAAAGGATGTCTAGGACTTGATCTATGAATGGTAAGGGAAAATAATCTCTCAGTGTGGCTTTGTTCAGTTCCCTATAGTAAACACATATTCTCCATTTTCTATTCTTTTTAGGAACAATTACAAGAGGAGATACCCACTAACTATCTGAGATAGGGTAGATAAAACCTACTTGTAATAGTTTTTCAATTTCTTGTTTGACTATATCCCTTAAGGATGGGTTAATCCTTCTCTGAGGCTACCTAACTGGTTTAACATTTTCAATATAGATGTGATGATTATAGATACTTGGGTGAATTCCCTTCATGTCTTTGTAATCCCAAGCAAAATTTTTAGTATGATTTTTTAGAACATCAAACAATTTAGCTTCTTCATCATCCTTCAACTAGCTGTTAATGTTCAAAATTTTACCCGGTTGAATCTCAACATGTTTGGTTCCAATGTGTGATGAACTTATGTGTTAAAAGGGTTCCATTAGAGTATTTAGTGGACATGCATGTGGTAACAACATATGATATGTAGCAACATCTCCAAAAGTTCCTTGAGACTGAATACTAGAAAAAGGACAGTAATGAGAATTATGATACTTATCTCTTTGTAGGTAAAACTCTTCGTCACTGCTACTTTCTAGAAATTATTCACTATTCCCTGATGTATTTGAAATTGAAGTTATTGATTCTTCCTCTCTCCACAAGAAATCTCGTTATTTTGGAGATAAATTATTTCCAATCACATAGAACTGTTGTTGCCGTGATTCCAGAACTAAATGTGGTGGTTCTGATACTAAATGTGGTGATTCCAGAACAAATTTCATAGGTTTTGGAACTATGGTCACAGGTTTTGGAACTATTTCTGATTGCTTCGAGGACAGCTAGTGCTCATTCAATGGTGGATTAATCATTTCTTCTACTTCTCTTATGTGATCCTACAATGTGATCATAGCCAAAAAAGAAAAAAATTTCTTATTAGTATCAGGAGAATCAACCCACAACTATTCTTGATTGTCAATAAAAGGTCCTACAAAAGGATATAAGGAAATGTGCTTAGAGTTCTTACCATTCGAGATAGTCATATCACCTGACCTGCAATCAATTAAGGCAACAACTGTAGCTAACCATGGTCTACCCAAAATAATGGGATAATCCAATGTTTTACCTTTTGGCTGTAATATAAGGAAATCAACTGGATATTCCCATGACTCCACCATAACTGCCACGTCTTCAATAATTCCTTCTGGTTTTGTTACAAACTAGTCTGACATCTGCAATATGGTATTAGTAGGTTGTATACCCGTTAATGGTAATGTTTTCAAAGTGTCCACTGTCATTACATTTATAGCCACTCCCAAATCTACCAAAATGTTATGTATATCCTTATTCCCTATAGAGAAAGAAATAATAGCAATTCTAGGATCTTCGTATTTGGGAATTAAAAGTTTTCTTGCTAATAAATCAACAAGTTTCCCATTTACTTTGATAGTCTTGGGGTATTGTCTCTTCCTTCCAAGATTTTACAAACATAACATTTTGATTAATTTGTTCAATTCTAGAATGTCCTTAATTACTTGTGACAGTGGTATTTCAATATTCAATTTCCTTAGTTCTTGTACCAATTCAGACTCCTTGGTTTTTATATCTTCTTTAAATCTCTCTGGAAATGGAGTCTCAGTAGTGTCGATATCTAGATCCTTTTCTTTTCTTTTTATATCCTATTTTGGAACAACAGTACTACGGGTTTCATTTTCTTTTGTCATTTCAGTGATTATAATAGGTGGACTGCTACTTATTTTTATGGATCTAGTTTGAATATCCTTGCAATCCATGACATTTAAATTAACTGATTTTCTAGTTCTGTTTCATAAACATGAGTTGTTTGTTTGTTTCTTGGGTTTTCTACTGGCTGTGCTGGTATTTACGTTTGGACTATATTCTCAATTTTTGAATTTTGTGTAGGGGATCCCATGATGGCCTGTTGATTCTAATTTGGATATGTTTTTCCTTGAGCATAATTACTATGGTTCTATAGGTTGTGACCAAGCATAAGGACTTCCTTGATCAGCCCATGGTTATTGATGTCCCTGAGCATACCAAGCTTGACATGCCCAATCATGAGAGTTCCATGTTGGTTAAGGTACCCAAGGTGGTTGTCCCCAATTTTTTGGTACTGTCTGAGCATCCCATGGCATCATCCAGGGATTAGGAACTAATCTTGGCATAAACTGCCCTTGGTGAGGCTGTCTCTAAACAAAATTCAATTCTTTTGTTGTGGATGATGTATTGGTTTGTTTAAGCTGATGCTTTATGACTGGGAGTAGAGAACAAGCATCAGTATCATGGTCTTTAGATTAACAGATAAGACATACTTCTATTTTATCCAAAGGACAGTCTCTTATTGCATGTTTTCCTACATCCAGGAAAATACATAGCTAATGGTTCGGTTTTGGTGTTTGATTTAGCTTGTAATCCATCCATAGTATAGGGTAATTGAACTAAAATGTATGTTTTAAATTTTTCTAACTCATCCATTAGTTTTTTCATATCTAGATTCAGAATTTTCACCGATTTTCCTTTTCTAGGTCCACCCCTTGTTCTGGAATACTTCTACAAATCTCCTTAATTTCATTCATCCTTAATTTATCAATGTCTCTACCTCCTATCAAGTTAAGGTCTTCCCTAGATTCGTCATCCAAACCCTTAAGAAAAATGGTTTTACTTAACTCCTCTTGAAGTACAAATCCACACCTTTTTCTCATACAGAGGAATCTGTCTAAATAGTCTTCTATATTTTCATCCTCCACCTACTTGATTTTGAAGAATTCTTCCTTCCTATTTCTCCCTCTACAATAATGTGGGTATTTATCTAGGAAGGTAGTTTCCATTTTTTCCTAAGTGGTAATAGAGTTGGATGTTAATCCCATGAACAACCTCATTGCCGCATCCTTTAGAGTGGATAGAAACAACTTGAGTTTTTGATTATTTGTTTTGTAGTCATAGGTTTGACATAGTACCTTGAACTCAAATAGAAATTGGTCATGGTCTTCAGATGACATCCCTCAAAATGTGGGTAAATGTATAGGTGAGATATTTTCATTGGTTTATCATCATCACCCAATTAGATTGGACAAGTAAAGGTCTTATCAAGTTCTCTTTCAGCTTCTCATGCCATTTTAAAAATATTTTCCAATTTTTTCTCCCAATCAATGTGGTATGTGGTATGCCTTGGGGAAGGTGAAAAATCAGGAGTAGGAGGTTGACTAAAAAATTGAGAATCAAAACTATCCCTAAATGGATCTTGAGAAATAATCCTTCTCCTAAAAGTTCTACTTCCTTTAGGTGATTGATCTAAGAATTCCAAAGGTGGCAATTCTGTTTCTTGTATAACAGGGGATGATGGTGCCTCCAATTCTTGATCAACTTCCTTATTTGGACTAGAGGATGTTATGAATTCTTTTGAAAATGTTTTTAGGATGAATCTACCCTTTGAATCTCTTGGTCTACTCATAAATTTTATGATATAGTAGGGAAGATCCTTCAACTACTAGATGTATGATTGTTGCTCTTATTAACACCTAATTATAAAATTCCAACTAGTGTGTCCTTGGAAACAGTGCCAAAAATTATGTGTGTCGTTATTCCCTTCATTTAATCAACTTCCTATTGATGTCATATTCAAACCAGGGTGTGTCTAAAGCTATATGCAACAAGAGTAATCCTATCGATCTAGTAGTTGACTGTAGTTATTTTTGCATTTTTTGGGGGATGTTTTCAATGTCTTAAGGACTTCTTGGTAAAAAACTTGGTTAAATCATACTATGAAAACTTTGCTGAAAGGAAACACACTGAAATCTTTGTTGAAAGGAAACACACTTTGTAGAATGGAAATAAACACACTCACTTTTGGAAATAAACACACTTTCTTTTGGAAATAAACACACAACTTAGAGTGCTTGAAAATGGTTGTAAGAAGAATAAGAATCTATCTAGACACCTGCAGGAATGAGTATACAATAGAGTTTAACTGGAAGAATTAAAAGTGATACAAAATTAATAGATCTAAACTATTTGCTTAGGAAATATAAATACCAAATAGATGAATATCCTGGTCCTTGGGGGAGTGGACCCTTTCTCCTCCTTGAATCAGGATTTAACAACTTAGAATTATCTCAAACAGGAATGACTATTTAATGATAAAACATTTAGTATTACAAAACATACTAGATCTATATACTTCGATCTGTATTACTTATTCTATATCTATCTTCTCTTATCTATATATTTATCTACTGTAGGTATGCTTATATATACATTTACAATCATAATTTTCTATACGATTATGATGAAATTGAATCATGCCCAGAATAGATGTTGACTCGAATTGTGGCTGATCATACAATTGTAAGATAACTATCCCTGGATCTGCGATCTGAAATCTTCTCATCCTTTCCTGATTGAAAGGGTCGTTGATGATAAATCATCGGATGTGGTTAGAATAGATAAACTTCCATTAGTTCTGGAACTTTAAAGAAGTTCCAGAACCATAGGAAATCATTAAAAATCAAAACCATGAGATTTTTAGAGCTATAACTAGGAGTTCCAGAACTAAGTCTGAAAATTCTGGAACTAAATACTGGAGTTCTAGAACTAAGTCCAAAATTTCTGGAACTAGATGATAAATGTGTAATGGAGTTCTATAACTATCTTGGAAGTTCTAGAAGTAAGTCGTATTGGAACAGATGCTACTGAAAACATGCTAAACGCTACATACTTCATTTGGAACAGATGCTACTGAAAACATGCTAAACGCTACATACTTCATTTCTTTGACCGATTGGAACTACTTTATTACAAAACTGAATTTCCAACACACTTTGTCAGGAATTTCAAAACTTTTAAACGTTAGAATCATAATCAATCAAAAGATAGACAATTACATCCTAACTCATATCAGATCAAATAAAAGTCACAAAATGCAATCAAACTTAATGAAAAGGAGAGTAAGATGAGATCATTTATTGTACATTTAATCGGCATATTCTGGCCTCATCATTTCCCCCGTACTTAGTTGTTTGTAAGTCCCTTTACAAACTTTATTCTTAAAAATTGGGGTTATATGTTCTGCATTCCATTTGATTGCTCAGATCAAATGGCTGAAACTAGATCTTCCAATGCTTAAACTTAGAGGTATTGTACCCTACTCCTACTTCTATTTTCCTCTGCCACTCTTCAAATTAAGTAGGATCTTTAGGTTCTCTTTTTTTGCCAAGGAGACATAGGGGTGAGAAGTATAGGGGGACTTGTTCACATTCCCATCAATATGCGCCCATAGGTCTCAGTGATCTGAAGAATTATTGTGCATAAAGATTTTTCTCTTTCTAAACTCTAGATCAGATTTGTAGGGGATATTACTTCCCTTCTTCTCAATGAAATCATATGAAGTTCCCACCTTTTCAAGCATACCTCATAAATATCTTCAAACTTACCCTCCTCATAGGAGGTAAAGGTGTCAATAATTTTTTGTAAGCTAGCCAAATAATGTATCTTGAATCCTTCATCAAAGGCACGAGTTCTAAAATGTATGAAGAAGGCAAAAGGTTTACAATAGTGAGCCCTCATGCAGAGACCAATTGAGCTAGATTTTAATAAAAAATTAGAATCCCTTTCCTTCCATGCAATCCAATTTTACATAACACAGAAAAATGCATTGAGCTGACTTTCCCCCACATACAGATTGATCATAAATCCTGTGTTTTTTCCTAGCATCAGATTACAAAGATAGAATTCACACAAAAGATTTTTCTACTCAGGATTGGCTAAAGAATAAGCTATCATGAATTTAGATTCATCTTTTAGTTCATGTTGAAGTCCACATGCAATCCTTGATAGCTACTAGCAAATGAATTATTCTTCCAAAAACACACTATATGCAAGAGAGGGCCTATTGTAGGTAAGCAATTTTTCACTCATAATGTAGACCATCTGTATTTTTGCAAGACATTTATATTTGTCTCCTTCTTCCTTATAAAATTTTTCTTCCCACTCTTTTCTTGCCTTCTTTTCTTCTTCCATCTTGGTCTTCAAATCTTCATTGGATGTTTTACCACCTAGTGAGAGAGGTTACGTGGTGAGGGGTAACGATGGAGGCTACGGGTGTGGGGTCATTTGGTAATACTTCGATAGATTGAAGGACCTCCATGAGGGCTTGAAGTTGTGACTCCGAGGTCTAGATGAGGTCATATAAAAACATTTTGAAGGGGAATTAGTGTAGTTGTTTTAGCATTGTGTGATGTGTGACCCCGTCAGAAATGGGATATATAGGACCTTTAATGATGACTTTGGGTGTGGGCGCGGATGGTATGTTTGGTACCGGGTTAGTTGATGGGCCACTTACTTTCTCCTTGCCATTTTATTTCTGAGCATGGCTGGAAATTTTGATCATGTTAATCTGAGGGGAGGTGGATGAAGATGGTGTGTCATGGAAGGTATAACGGAAAGAGGGACAAAACCCTAGTAGTGGATATGAGCCTTGTGAGATGAGTAGGGAACATTGGCATTTGGGTGGTGGTTTGGCCAACTCTCTTATGTGAACCATGTTAATTTCGAATCTTGGGGATGGATCTAAGAGTTGTGGGGGTGGAGATTTTGGTTGTTGAGTAGGCAATGAATGAAGATCTGTGGAAATTGGTGATGGTGAAATGGGGTCCTCATCAAGAAGATCATCATCGTCAATTTTTCTTCAGGAGGACATAATTGGACAAGAGAAGCTTTCAAAGATTTACAGTTCTCTACATCGTGTCCTGGTACACGATGGTAGGAAAAAAATTTAGTTTCGTCAAACCCTTTTGGTTTGGGTTTGAGTGGGTCATAAGGTCTAAGAGGTGGTAATGTGATGACAGAAGTTTCGAGGAGGTTGGTTAGGATTTTGGCATAGGACCCTACTAACGGATCACACTGAGAGGTGAATTTGGGTTTGGGTATAGGTGTGGATGACTGTGTAGGAAGAGTCTTTGCAAGAGGGGGAGTAGGTTGGGATACTAGTTTGGTGTGTGGTGTGGTCTTAGGTGTTGGTCGTATCTGCTTGGGTAGGGGCCTGGTAGATGAACTGGCAATAGGTGTGGTTGGTTTAACAACCTTATTGGAGGGTAGCAGATTTTTAGCTTTAGGTTACATATTTTTGGGTAAAGGTGATACGGGTGCACGAGATGTGGAGGGAAAAGTAGATGGTGGAAGAGGGTGGGTTACTCATGGGGGTAACCGAGGTACTATGGAGGTAGGTGGTGTGGGTTGGGCAGGAGGTGTGAGTGAAAGAGAAGGAAGTAACATGGGTAGTGAATAAATTATTGATGGTATTGAAGGTATGGGTTGTAAGAAGGTTACAAGTGATGGTGGAGGTTGTGTGGGTCATTTGGGTGTATTAGAGGTCTATCATGGGGGAATGGGTTGTTGCATTCTTGGTCTACCGGTGGATGTGGTTTTCTTGGCCAGGGTCGATGGGTGAGGTCCTAGGATGCACGGAAAGGGTGAAGGTGGTAAGGGTGTGGTTGGCAAGGTTGGGGTATGAGATCTAGAAGATTGGCTCTTTTGTTTAGGGGCCGGGTTAAGTTTGGTGTTAGTTATGGAAGATGTAGCTAAATCTAATTTGATGGGTGGGTGAGTAAGGCTAGGTGTTGGTATGATCCCTAAGGTAGTGATAGGTTTAGGTAAGGGAGATGATATAGGCATGGGTTTGGGTGTAGATGTAGGTTGGGTCATGGGTAGAGGTGTGATCTAGGCCATGAGTGGTGTCATGGAATGTATTGCGATAGTTGTGGTTGTGTTTGGTTTGGTCAGTCGAAACACTTTTGGATAGATAGTGGAGGTGTTAGTGAGTGACAACTGCATTTGTGTGAAACATGAAGTGGAAGATGCCCCCAAAGCAAGGCTCTATCGACATAGTCCAGGTGATCAGCCAAGGATGAGAATGGTATTGTTGTAAGTTGAGCCAACGTGGACCAAGTGGAAATCCTCGTAAAATGTGTTTGAGATACAGGGAAATGGCTAGCCTCGGACTCTGTGGTTAAGAGAGGTGAAAGCAAATTAGCGGGATCTTGGAGGTCCGATGGTGAATGGTCATCTACAGGTGGTAGTACTTATATAGTATCCTCCATGGGTAAAGGAGAGGATGGGTCATTCGAAGTGGATCTCCTTGCGTTGGTGTAAGAGGTGGACCTACATCTTCTATGAGTAGGAGAGGTGCCACTAAAAACTGCTCAGAATTTTGAGAGGTTAAAGGCGGTGTGATGATTATAGGATATTTCATTGGTGAAGGAGAAGATGAAGGGGGTTCCTCTATGGGTAGAGGAGTAGATGAAATAGGTTTTGGTGTAGGTAGGGGAATGCGGGATAATATTTCATCTATGCAAGGAACATGAGGCAATTGGGAAGCAACTGGTACATCATTGAAAATAGCGTGGACCTCGCAGAAATTATTATTATTGTTTGAGGTTTCTCCCCCTTGGTCAGAATATGGGGCATGATTAGGGAATGGCTTCTTGAAGATGTGTAGGTTTTGGTTAGTGGGTGCATTCAGGCTATCCAAGACTAGATCTCCATTGTCTATCATTTATTGGACGATATTTTTGAAGGTGATCCAGTTATTGTCACTGTGACCTTTGAAATGATGATAGTTGCAAAATTTTTGTTCCTTATACCACGCGGGCATGGGTCGCTCAGGGTCAAAACCAAGATGTGATTTTATAGGTGGAAGGGTAATGGCACCAACTTTGACAAGATTTTCATAAATGGAAGAATAAGATTCTCCTAGCAAAGTGTACTTTCATTGTTCTCATCTAAACTGGAAAGCTTGGATAGGAGAGAGATTAGAAGGGGGTTTGGCTGGGTTTGATTGATGAGGGGGACCAGATTTGAGAACTATGGAATCAGCAGACCCTTTTTTCTTTGAATAGTTTTTTTGGGGTTTCTAAGACGAATAAGCATTATTTTATTTGAATGCAATGTTCTTGTTATGAAGTTGAATCTTCTTTTCTTCGATAGCATGAATTTCTAATTTCCATGCCATGGTGAATGCCTCGTTGAAAGTGCAAAAATTTTACACATGTAAGGTTGGTGAGATGTGTTTAGCACATGCCCAAGTAAATATTTCTATAAGCTTAGTTTGAGGTAATTGGAATGTGAGTTGGTTAATGAGGCTGTGCCAACGAGTGACGAAGTCAGTGATAGACTCATCGTCATACTATCATGTGGAATAAAGATCTGTCATGGTAACCTTCTTAACAATGTTGATGGAGAAATGATCTACGAAGGCTTGGGCTACTTGATTGAATGAGTAAATGGAGTGTCTTGGTAGTCCACTGTACCAGTCTAATGCAAGTCCTGTCAAGGACATCCTATCAGGGACATTGGGAAAGTCCTCAAAAGTAAAGTGTCATCATGGTAAACCAAGTAACACCTGTGTTTAAAGGACCACAAATGTTGTTGCGGATCTTCTTTTATATTGAAGCGGTTGAATTTTGGCATCTCTTAATGTAAGGGGTATGGTCGAATAGGAATGGATGGGTGAATAGGCTCATTACAAATTTCATAACATGTGAGGGAATTACATGAGCCAGAAACTGATGCTTCTAGTGTCTGCATCTTTTCCATGATCAACTTGATGAGGTCATTTGTATGTTATGATGGAGGGACACCTCTTGTGGCATAAGGAGGTGGATACTGAACCTGATAGGGAGGTTGAGAATAAGGAACCGACATAGAAGGTACATATCAAGAATGGGTGAAAGATGAGATAGGGGGTTGTTGATAGTAGGTGTATGTAGGTGGGATGGTTGTCGTGACTCTGGTAGTGATTAAGGGTAGTGTTTTTGGGATGGAGAGGATGATATTTTTGAATGGAGTAGGGATCACCGACACCACCGGTGGTTGTGTTGTAATGGGTATTTGTGAGACAATGGGTGTAGATTGTGATATGGTTTGGGTGGTGGACGAGGGGACAATAGATACAATAGGTGTGAGGGAAACTATCGATGCAACAGTCATGATGGGTATGGATCCTAGTTATGAAACTACCAGGGGTGAAGTAGGTGAGGGTAACGTCGTATTATTAGGGGATGATGTAGTAGTGGGAATAAGGGTAGGAGAGATTGATACAGGCATGTCATATATAAACTGACCAGAGGAGTCTCAGGTGGAAGAGTGGGAAAGGTATAACTGTAAGGCCGTGGGATTCTTATCAAGGAGTCGTGAAAAATATTCATCACTGGCAGCAATGGTGGTAGGTAACCTTGGATCCATGGGTGATAGGATGGAAGGCAGTGAGGGACTAGGTGAGTGTGGTTGACAAATAGCATGGAATATGAGGGCCTTAGTCTTGTTGCAAGTCAGTACCATGTTGACTTGGTAAGACTGTATTCTGTAGATGACACAAAAAATAGTAGAAACAGAGAATAATGGGCTCTAGGAGGTGAATCTGGTCAATGTCTATATTTTGAAAAATCAAATACATGTAACTAACGATGGTCAGGTTGACCGGTGATGGTTATGGGAAAATTGATGATGGTTAGGATGACCAGTGACGATTGGGGCAACACCGATGATAGTTTCTAAAACTGATACCAGTCACTGTGGAAGAAACTAGTCTCTAAAAAAATGAAGTGGGAATGTTGGATTTGTACTGGTGAAACTATGTATGACAGTAAATATCAACAAGGGAGAAATATGATGATGCCCTGAGGGCCAAAAATAGAACAAAAGCAGCAATGAAATCTATTCTAGGTAAAGTAAAAAGAAATCTAGAAGCCAACACTGGTTAGGGTTTAGCTAACGACGGTCAGATGTGAACTGGTGATGGTTGTTGGACCGACATTAGTGATTGTGAAATTATAAAGAAATGAAGAAAATTGTTTTTGTTAATTAAATTAAGTGAAGAATAAAAAATCAAAAGCCCGAGAATGAGGATATGGGGTGAGAATGAGGAGATGGGGCCCTGACACACTCAGAAAAAATTAGAATACTCCAACTATGATGGTGGAGTGTGCAAGGAAGAAGAAAAATGAAGATTCGTAGTCTCACACCTCAAAACACAAGCCAAGAAGAATGCTAAGAAAAAGCACGATCCTAACAATGATTTTCTTATGTTTGTTTAGCTTATCCTATTTAGGACTAATTGTGTGTATTTAGAACAAAATTTTTTGGTTAGGAAGGCATATTATGAAGAAGGATATCTAAAAGGAGAGTTTTTAGGTATGTTATGGCGAGGGCGAGTTGTCCTCTAATATGATGACTCGAAAGAGGCAATGAGCTGGAGAGTACATGCCAATCGGATTGTGTGATCACTGACAGATGTTCCTGGGTAAGATGTTGTTTAAGAAAGATGTGTATATTTGATTTTGTGCAAGTTTGGTAAGACACGGAGAGAGAGAAAAATATGCTCTCTACGATTCTTTTTGTCAACCATCAGCTGGGCATGACTTCCAACATATAGGTTGCCCTCAGTTTTAATGTAAGCTAATAATGCAACAAATCATAATGAAATGTAATTGTTTTAAACCCAAATCAAAGTGTGATATTCGATGTAGCAAGAGATGAACAGGAAGAGAGATTCTCTTTCACTAATGCAATGTAAAAAAAAGGAAGATGTGTTCTTTTTAAAAGCCCCAAAAACATGATTGTTTTTAGACAATAGAAAGAAGGAGAATGATTCCAAAGAAGAAAATTAATGTGGAAGATTTTCAAAGGGAAACAAACACACAAATTTCACCTATGAATGAATAAATGTAAAAGAACCCCTGATGGGTCCCACCGAACATGCCAAAATGTTTCACCATTTTCTTTACCTTTTTAAAATGACAAAACAGATAAGGGTAAGGGACAAGGAGGAATACCTGTTAAATGTTAGTCAGTTGATGGTTGTTACGTGCATTATGACTTCTTGATCCATAATTGAATGTGATAGCTTCCTTTTGGATAGGAGGAACTACCTGTAATAGAAAAAAAGACCACAAAAAGATAGTTAAATGATATATGACAGTGGACTGCCTAGCGTATGTTAGTTCCAGGAAGTGTGATACTTCCTAGACGGCTGTCAATCTACAGTTTAAAAAAAGTTAATGCAAGAAATAAAAAAAGTCATATTATAGTTGATATGCTTTAGGTATCTCATTCAAATACAATAAGAAAATCCAATCACAACAGGCTAGGCTATAGTTGGATCTGAGAGGTGAGGTGTCTGTCAAGGTACTGGGACTGGTCAGGGTTAGATTCTGGGTTATTTAGGTTAATTGGTAGGGTGATTATTGGGTCTGTTCTTGGTCAAGGTGTAAAACACAGAGATTGATGTTGGCTAAATGTGACCGATGCTAGTTTAGGTAGAACTGACGATGGTTGTGGATAACCGGCATCGGTATGGTTGAGGTAAAAGAAAGTCAAAATAGATTAATTGGTAGGGGTGTTCTGAGGTCAAATAAAGTTTGGGCGAGTGAATGGGGAGGTCTGTAGAGATCTTAGGTATGCTCAAAGTATACAGCAGGTGAGGATAGGTGATTTGGTGATATGGGTGAAGGAATTTTTGAGTTCACAGGCAAGTGGGTGATGAAGCAATAAGCATGCAAAGAATAGATTAATAATAGGAGTAATAAAGATTACTAACTGAAATAAACCATACTGATTAGGGCCATACTTACTGTGTTAAGGATCTGATGGCTGAATGGTGGAGGTGGTTGATTGGATAATACATGTATGGTCCTTTTGTGGTGCTTTCTCTGAGTTCTCCCATGAATACAATGGCTCTATGATTGATCCTGGTGATGGATCTGGATGTCTGGATGCATAAAAGGATGCTTGTTTTGCTTGCATGCAGCTCTGGTCTCCTTTATTTTTCTCTCAGAATGTACCAACCTCAAAATAAGGTTACCAAAGGGAATAAAAGGTAACTGACAATGGTTCCAGGTTGACCAACGTCAGTTTAGGGGTGATCGGCGTCGTTTAGGGTGGGATTCCTTAGGTTTACTAAAAATAGGAGATCATGCCAATAATTTCCACCAGATATCTCTATTCATCCAGGAAAGAGCAGGAGTTACGTTTTGTTATGCGAGAATGTGGTTAGAGGGGATGTAGGCTTTGATTTTTAGGGTTTATTTAGGTCTTAGTTAGTTATGGTAACATACTAAGAATAAACTTAGGGTGAGGTGGCTAGGTGAGGTGTCTAGGTGAGGTGGTGGGGTGGGAATTATCCTAATTAGGATAATTAAATAATAAATATTGTGAGGACATGGATTAATTTAATTAAATTAATATCAGTGTGGGGTGCAAGGGGCCATGGTTAGTTGAGTGTGTTCAATTCATTACATTCACTTCTCATGAAGAAGATAAACTCCAATTACAGTCTTGGATAAGAAAACAGAGTCTTCCCCTTGTTTTTCTTCCATATTTTTCATCCTTCCTTCTAATTACAAAGATCTTCATGAGAGATTACAATGAATACCTTCCCTAACTAACCTCTACACAAGTTTCATTTTTCTTTTTCATAATTTTTCCAAAAACTCTAACTACTTCCATATATCTTTATACACAAAACCTTAGAATAATGATGTAATTTAAATTTTTAGCACATTCTAACATCTTTTACATACCTAGGGATCACTTAAAAAATTCTAGTAACCATCCACAACCTCATCATCCACTAAACCTTGTATACTCATCTAATAATCCAAGTTAGCTTAATTACACATTTGAAAATTTAAAAATCCCATTGGGCGGGAAAATGGAAATCACATCTAAGTTTAAATTTGGTGATCTTCCAAGGCTTTCTAAACACTCCAACTAGTCTTTTATGATCCCTTAAACATGTCCCTAATGAAATTAGTTCAAATGGAGGCTTTCCAAGTGATGATCCTACATTATATAGGGTCAATTTTCCAAACAATGATACATGCGAGGAAAAACTTGAGAACTGAATGTGCCCCAAGTGAGGATATACACGAAGGGTTAATTGATGGTCTTGCCAAAATGAAATTATGCATGCAAGGGGTAGTAAAAAATGAGAATCATAGTATAATATAGAATGATTATTAGGATTGTATTCAAATGGAGATATTGTTAAACTATGTTGAAAATTACTGAGATTTTGTAAAACATTTTCTGAATGTTTCTGTTTTTTTCTATTTTTTTAGAATTTGAAAGTTTTATAATATTATTGATTTTTGATTTATATAATTTTTTGATTTTATACATACACTAATGAAGAAGGAAAGGTGTCCCAAAAATCGTATCAAACATGGTACAAATGAATAAGCCTAGTGAAACCAAGAGACATAATATAATTTAAGCGGGAGAACATATGGTGACAGAGCATGGAATTCACATCCTATCTAGAAATAACACACAATATAAGGTGGGATGGAATGATGCAACAAAAAAAACAAGGTGATGAATGATACAAGTGGTTGTACTGACATGCCCCCAAAACTAGGGATACTGTTAGAGGATTCAAGAGTAGAAATTTTTCAGATGAACCAAATTCATGGGATCCTTAATCTATTTGCCATATTATTTGGATAGTTTATATGCTCATGATATTAACTTAGCAGTTATAATATATGGTCCCAACTAATTTGGTTTGAACTTGCCTTCTTTTTTCATGTTATTTTGTAGTATTCCTATGATTTTCTTTAAGTATAAGGTAACCAACATCGTACTATCTTGGTTTAATCCGTTTATTGTAGCTATGCAAAATCCAATTCTAATATAATTTTAGGTAATCCAAGGCATGGAATTGTATCTCATATGAGAGGTCCACCTCTGCAAGGTCTTCTTGACGGTAAGCCTCTTCATGCACCAAGTGTTATAATGATATGTGGAGGGAAGAGAGATCAAATTCTATGGGTAATATGACTTTAGAACCGTATACAAGGGAGAAGGGAGTGGTTCTAGTTGGAGTGAAAGAAGAGGTTTGATAAGCCTAGAGGGTGGGATACAATTATATGTTCCAATTTCAACCATGTTTAGCAAAAATATTTTCTAATATTAATTTTATCGTTTTGTTGAAAGATTTTGATTGGCCATTTCACTTTGGGTAATATGAAGTTTCCCATTGTAGGCGGATATGGAAATTTTTAGCTAATGCTTTGACATTTTTTTATGTTTGAAGGATGTACCATTGTCTGTAACAAGAGATGTAGGGATCCCAAAGTGGAAAATCATGTGGTTAAATATGAATTTGGAAATATTTGACCCTATTACATAGCTGAGAGGCATAGAATCTATCCACTTGGTGAAATATTCAGTGGTGGTGATTAAGAAGGTGTGACCATCAGAAGATGTGGGCTTTATTTTTCAGACTAAGGTGAGCCCCCATATGGAAAAAGGATAGGGTGAAGTGATAGGTTGGAGGGATTGTGAGAGTACATGAATAATATTACCATGTCACTAATATGCTTAGCATTTCTTGACAAATTTACATGTGTTTGATTCCATATGCCAATAATAACCCACATGTAATATCTTTTTTAGCCAAGACCATGCCACTCATGTATGCGGCACAAATTCATGCATGAAATTTGAATAGAGTTTAATTAGCTTCATCCTTATAGATATATATTAAGAGAGTCCCATCATATCCTCTTCTATACAGGGTGTCAGTGAGAATGGTGTAGCACAAAGAACGTTGTGTTAAGGCTCTTTTATGGGTTAAATTCATATTAGTGGGATCGATTGTATCTTCGATAAATGTATAGATTTCGTGGTACTAGGGGTTCTCATGATCAATAATTTCCCACACCATGATGGACTCTAGAAGATCATATACAGACACTAAAATATGTTCTATGTGAAACTTGATATGTGTTTTATTTGTATCAAATTCAAGAAGAGACATGATAGTAGCCATGTTGCCTACTTTTTTATTCTACGCTTAAGGAACCTGTTCAAATGTTATAAGCTAAAAGTAACATTTAATAATTTCAATCATGAATTAATATTGAACAATTTTATCATCCATTACCTGATATTATCCATTTCCTTTCTTAATGATTAAAAGGGATCCCCAAATATTGTCAGCTCTTGGATCTGCCAAGATATAACAAAACTTAGACATGTTATTAGAGCTTCATAGCCCATGGTGATGTTAGTGCATAACAAACAAATATGGTAATATTTGGGAATAACGTCACCATATGACATGGGTAACACAATTCCAGATCATGATCCATGTATGTTGTAAGAGCCATAAAAAAATAGAGTCTGTGAGGGAAAGACATCAAGATATAAAAATTATTTGTTAGGAAACTCAAAACAAGTGGTTGAGAACTTGATAATGGTAATGTGACCAATTGATCTACTAGATATTTCCATTTTATAGATTTCTGATTGAAATTTTTTATGTCAAAATCACTTAGGAGAATGACCCAGCTAGACATTCAACCTGTTAGCAGAAGTCTTGATAGCGTATATTTTAAAGGATCTAATTTGGAAATAATCTTTGTTGTATGATTAAGTAGGTAGTGTCACAAATTGTGAAAGGTGAATGATATTGCCAAAAATACTTTTTCAACCTAAGAATACTTAAGTTATTGGGTTATAAGGGTTATACTAAAATAATATATTTTCTTTTTGTTTTCCTTTATTATTGTGTTGTGCAAGTAATTCCCCAATGGCATGTTCTGTTGCAGATGTGTATAATAACATTTTCTTGTCTTGAATAGGTGGTATTAGCACTGGTGGAGTTGACAGGTATTCTTTCTACTTAGTGAAATAATCTTGGCATCCTTGTGTCCATTTAAAATGTACATCCTTCCTAAGAAGTTGGTTAAAATGATGACACTTATCTATAAGCTGAGATATGAAGTTCCAGATAGATTGAATATTTATGTGGAGACTTTTTATCTGATGACAGGCATCTCAAAGATTTATTTTACCTTTTCAGCGTCAACTTAAATTCCCCTAAGTGAGACTATAAATCCCAGGATCTTCCCTGAAGTAACACCGAAGACACATTTATTTGGATTAAGGTGCACCTTGTAATCCTAACATCCTCTTTGTTACATTTCTCAACTAGGGAATTTTTTTATCAACTCATTAATTATAGTTAATGCCTTCAATGAATTTAACACACAATGGTTAAATTCGAGCATAAAAGAGTTATAAATCCCTTAATTTTTCATAAGCTTAAATAAGTAACATCATTTACAACCCCTTCTGAATTATATCAACGTTTTTAATTATCTTTTACAATAGCTTTCGTACTTCATTTATTTAAATACCCCGCATTCAAATACATATGCCTTTAATGATTTGAATGTACAACCAACATTTAAATCCAGCATAGTAAAGTTATAATTCTTCAAATAAAAATCAATTAAACATGTGCATATGTATGGGTCATCTAGATCCTACTCGATCCCCCATAAGGTACTCTTTCGATTTAGTATACAAAGTATATCTGTCATTGCCCTTCTTGGCATTGATTTACACATGTTTTTTCAAAGTGTCTACCTAAGGTTTATTCAATCAAATCCCATCTGACATCACACAGTTAGAAGTAGGTGAACATGACGATGTATTATCATACACTACTTTGGCCAAATTTTATGAGTCATGCATTGCATGATCTATTTCTAAACTAGACAAAGTCTCTGAAACATGTCCCATCACCATATCAATTGGTTTCATTATCACAATTGAATTACTTGTTTAGTTAAAATAATTTAAGTCACACATCCATGTAAAACTTGTGCATCTAGTGATGCAAGCACAACTGTGCCAACTTAGGTTTCCTATTGGGAGAAAGAGCTCAGGTAACGAATTTCATCGTCATGTGGAATAATTCTTCCCCATTTCCAACATAAGATGGTATAAAGGAAATAAACTAGATGGATGGGAAAATTTATTATTCATAGCACAACTTAATTAGATGTTGATCACGACATGTGTAATAAGTTTGTCTTTCACCCCATTTAATTTTTATATGAAAATTTGAATTTCATAATGCAATGATATCCATCGCATTAACTATTCAATCCTAAGGTCCATAACTTAGTTTTAGTTAATTAAACATATTCAACTTCCCCAAGTTCGCTTGTGCACATTCCTTAAACATTGAGTTAACTAGGGCAGCAAGCTGCATTAATTATGTAGTCCCTAATTATTAAATTACGACCTTGGTGTTATATTTGCTTAAGTACAGAGATGTAAAACTCATCACTAAATGTACACAATCATAAACATCCATAAGGTTTTCATACTTAGGAATAACAACTAATATTCCTTAATACATATGACTCAACCATATGTAATTTTAGTTACACATATACCATTCAATATATGAACTGTATTCAATTTCTAAATGTAGAAGTATATTTATAATCCACTACATCCATTAATAATGCAAACATGCATATATAATTATTTAATTACATCATACTTATACACTTAATAAGTTGAATTTTGATGGGGCCTCCAAAGGAAACCCTAACAGAGTTGGCTGCAGTGGGGTATTTTAGGATTCTGAAGGTAGATTTATTCTTGGGTATTACTGTAATCTTAGCACACAAAAAAATCATGTTGTTGAAGCTCCAACGGTCTTTTTGGGGTTTTCTATAGCACATCAATATATATTTGTTAGATTTGAAGTTAAAGGAGATTCCCTAAAAATTATCAACAACGTTACTGGTATAGGTACCATTTCTACTTCTATTCAGAACTATATTAAGAGCATAAAAGAAATGTTTATTTTGTTTGAAACTATAACTTTTTAGCATATCTATAGAGAGGATAACTCTGTGGCTGATTATTTCACTAACATGGGGGTTAATTGTCATGAGTTGACACTAATAAATGAAATTGGAGCTCTTGAAACCAAGGTGCGAGCACACCTCCACAATGATCGATATGGACTTGTTTCCAATTAATGTCAGATCGCGGGGTGTTAAGGTCATGTTATACATAAGCTGTATGAATAATGAAAATTTATTAGGGGATGATGAGAATATTTGCACTCAGATTCGCTCATGTTATTTTAAGGAAATTACCATCATCCGTGCGTGGAACAATGCTTTTATCGGGTTGGATTATAGTTTTACGATTATTTTGAAGCTCTAGTTTTTTAAGAACTGGTTTTTGTGCTTCTAAATGGGGGAGATCTTGTGAGGATGGAGCCTTTTGACTTGGAAGGGGTGAATCTAGAAGCAATGGAGGTGTTCGAGGGTAAATGTTTCTCATCCTTCATAAAAAAATTGAAGGCCACTATGAAAATCTTAGTAAAGATTTCGCCAGATTATGGAAAACTACTAAAAAAGGGGTTGTTGTGGAAATGGAAGGCATTCATATTGATATCACTGTGGAATCAGTTGCAAAAGTGATGGGAGTTCCTTCTGTTGGAAGGGAGGTTTATAAACCTAAGAAGGAAGCCATAGAAGAACTGAAATTGTTTCTCAGAGATAATGAGAAACTTACCCCTCACTTTGTTGGTTATCTCTATTCTACTCTTCCTATGACTTATGATGAAGTGGATTTTACCCTAATTAAATTTTTCACTCTTGAGGGTCGTCATAAGAGAATTCATACCTATCATATGCCTATGATTAACCATTTTCATCATGGCCATAGCTTTATTTTCCTGTACTTAATGTTTCACTCCCTAAATGCCTCCATAACCTAGTTTAAAATAACAGAGTTGTTGTCCCTATCCATCAAGGCTTCATCCTCACCCTTGTCAAAAGAGCCACTCTTGATGTTGATAAAACAAGTTCCCTTAAGCTAGTGCTGGAAGTTTATGCCGAGACTGATGATTCAGAATCAGATGAAGAGGACTCCAGTGATGACTTGGATACATAGGAAGATGAAGTTTCGGGGGAGGAAAAGGATGCCACTGAAATTTATGTGGTTCAAAATCTTAATGAGCTTAAATCCAAGTAGGGTCCTATTCATTTGGTCAAACCCAAAGGGGAATAAAGTAAATAGGAAAATCATGCTCCTATTAATGTTCAACTGGAACAAAAAATTGAGGCTATGGGACATGTGGGACTGGTGAAAGGTAAAAACCATTTAGCTAAGATGGATTTGGATATCAAAGAGCTGAAGGGTGATATGAGGATCACCAAAATCTCTGTGTAGTTTTTATTTAATGACTAGCATAAGATGCAGGCACAAGTTGAAGATTTTGCTAAAAATGTAGGGGAGATTGAGTTGTTGAAAGCCAATAGTAGTTACCTCACTAACAAGTTTGATCACATTAGAGCTATTTTAAATTGCTACATGGAATGGAATGTGGTCACTGTAAAATCTACTTTGCATTATCTCTAGACCCTGGGTTAGCTGAAAAATGTAGACATGATGGTGGATGATTAGGGAAAATCCAAGAAGAGAAAGATGGAAGTTATGTCATCACCAATCCGGCACTATGATAATTATTCACTGGGAACTCCTCGTGCTATGATTATTTACTAATGCACAACCTTTAGTTTGATGGATGTAATCTGGAAACAAAGCAACAAATGTAACACAAGAATACCATCGACTATGATGAGACGGAATGATGACAAATCTGAAATATCAAAGTAAATTATAATATTAACATGAAATTTTTACAATCTCACCCATGAGGTACTTCAAGTGTTATTGACTTCACTTGCCTTCCACCAATACTATGGAAGAAACTTTACAATTACACCTCTTAATGGCTTCTTCAACACACCTTTAAACTGATGGCTTCCTTTACACACTTCATACAATATTTCTCACTACTTCCTTCTATGCTAAATGAGGGGGGTGGCCTCTTTATTTATAGAACTTCCAGGCTTATCCATCTTATCTCTAAGATAGGATAAGAAATACACTTTGACAAATCATATTCCATACCTTAACTCTTATCTGTATGTGTAAGCTTATCTCTTAAGATAAGATAAACCTTATCATTTCACATGGGTTCCACATTTTTAGACTTTTTACAAATAAAATACACAAAACATTTATGACCTCACTCCTTGTCCTTATTACCAATATATTAATCATGTAGACCCTACTTCTCTACTTATCCCAACTTTGACATTTTAACATTACCAGACCACTTACGACAAATATTTACTTTTTACAACATTCCTATTGTACTTTGATTGTTACCGTACTCTACATTATTGGCGGCACCGTACTGATGGCACCGTTATCTTCTATCAAACGCTACTACTAATTACACTTAACAACATCCTATTCCTAATACATACATTAATGAAATAGAAATTACGGAGGAAAATTTTAGTGTCGTCATCTTCCCCCTTCCTAGCTTCTACTCCATCCCCGGACTAGACTATTCTGGTGCTTGGAAAATCTTTAACTTATTGTGGTTGACCCATTTCGTAATGGGAGTGCCATCCAATTCCTCCATTCGGTACGTACCATTTTCATGCACAACTGCTATTTTGTAGGGACCCATCCATTTTGGAAGAAATTTTTGTTGTCTTCTTTTTTTGTATCTGGAATCATATACTAGAACCAAGTCATTCACATGAAATGGAGACCAACAAATCTTTTGATCAAAGTATTCCTTCTGCTTCATTTTCTTCTTATGGCTTGTATCTCTTACTATTTCCCTCATTTCCTCTAGCAAATGAAGATGTACCAACCTTCCTTTTACCGAATCACTTTCATCCATCCTTTCATTTTTCATAACTCTCACATTGGGAATATCAAACTCAATAGGAAGAACTGGATCAATGCCATATGCTAACTGAAATGGGGAGTATCCTGTTGCTGACTTTGATGTTGCCCTATATGCCCAAAATGCTGCATGAATCCTTTTATCCCACTTATGTACCTACAAGGCTGCATCTTTTGCTAGAATTTGACACAACACAAAATTTGTTCGTTCCACTTGTCCATTTGTGCTTGTCTTGTATGTTGTTGCCTTCCTGTGCTTAATAGAAAATTTATTGACTAGGGCTTCTACTACCTCATTAATGAAGTGGCTTCCTTGATCTGTTACAATTTCTAATGGATAACCAAATCTGGTGACAATGCGTTCATATATGAACCTTGCCACCTCATCCATGGAAGCTGTTTTCAATGGCCTAGCTTCAACCGACTTGGTTAAATAATCTGTGGCAACTACAATATACTTATTTTGGCATGAGGTAGTTGGAAGTGGACCTACAATGTCTATTCCCCACTTTTCAAAGGGACCAAGTGGAAGAATAGGACATAATGGAGCTGATGAAGTCTTACGGTTACCATGTGTTTGACAAATATTACATGTCTTACAATAATTATAACAATCTTTAAAAAGAGTGGGCCAATGATAACCTGCATCCAAGATCCTTCTTGCTGTAAGTTGTCCAGAGAAGTGCCCTCCACATGTACCATTGTGGAATTCTTCTAGCAGTTCCTTCCCTTGATCACGTCCAACTGCCCTCTTGTACTGTCCATCAGGTCCTATTCGAAATAATACTCCATGCAGAATAGAATATGGACGACTGGCTTGAGTAATATTTCTCTTAGTCTTTGCATTGGCACCATCAGGAAACTTGAATTCATTCAGATAATTAAAAATATCTATGTATTCACTAGGGATTGTGTCAAGGGATAACAAGGTTGCATTGGGGAAATCATCATCATCACAAGATGATCCTAAACCATCATGGGCTCGAGATAGTGCATCTGCATTAACATGCTTCTTTCCTGGTCTATCTATAATATCAAATTCAAATTCTTGTAGCAAAATTATCCATCTTGCTATCCTCCCTGATGCGTTAGGCTTATTGACAATATATTTTAGAGCCTGATGATCTGTTACAACTATAAATTTTTGCCCTAGCAAGTAATTTCTAAACTTCTTTAAAGAAAAAATGATGGCTAGAGCCTCTTTTTCAGTTATAGTATAATTTACCTCAGCGCTGCTCATTTGTCTGCTCCCAAAGTAAATTGGATGTTCATTCCCATTTTCATCCTTTTGACTCAAAGTACTTCCTAGTGCTGCATCTGAGGCATCAGTGTACACAATGAATGGCTTGCTCCAATCTGGATTCTTTAAAATAGGGGAAGACACTAGGGCTTCCTTCAGTTGTCCAAAAGCTTCATGTGCCTTATTTCCTGGTTCATAAGTAACATCCTTCTTCAAGAACTGGGTTAGTGGCTGTGCAATCTTTGAGAAATTCTTGATGAACCTTCTATAGTAACCCACAAGGCCTAAAAATGATCTCAACTTACTTCTATTCATAGGAAATGGTAAATCTTTGATTTTTGAAACTTTATCAGGATCAGTACCAATACCATCTCTGGATACAACATGCCCTAACAAAACACCTTTAGAACATCCAAAGACACACTTTGTAGGTTTTAGTGAGGCTTTTGCTTCATCTAACCTTTGAAATGATGTCTCCATCTGGTGCAGGTGGTCCAAATTTCTCCCATAGATGAAAAAATCATCCAGAAATACTTTGATGAAGGTCCAAATGTAGGGTTCGAACACCCTATTCATCAAACACTGGAATGTTGCTGGAGCATTACACAACCCAAAATGCATAACTTTATAAGAAAACGTTCCCCAAGGAGTGGTGAACGTGGTCTTCAGCTAATATTTCTCTGCTATACGAAATTGGTTGTATCCGCTATATCCATCAGCAAAACTATAACACTCCTAGCCAGTTACTTCATCCAAGATCTGATCTGAGAATGGAAGAGGGTAATGATCCTTCTTTGTTGCCTTATTGAGCTTCCTATAATCAACACAAATGCGTAGCTTCCCATTCTTTTTTATTGAGATCACAATGGGAGAAACCCATTCTGAATTCTCCACAGCAAATATGAATCCTATATCAAGCAACTTATCTATTTCTTCTTTTACAGTCTTGGAAAAATTAGGATTCATTCTATATGGCATTTGCTTTATAGGCCTAGCACCATCTACTAGCTCAATAGAATGTTCTACCCAACTTACTTGATGGATTTCTTTGTAATCAAAAGTGAATATGTGTATGTACCTTTGAAAGAGCTGGAGGTAGGATTCCTTCTCACTCTCCATCACAACATCACCAATCTTTATTTTTTGGAGACAATCATCAACTTCTTCTTCAGATAATTTTATGGGGTCATGAGTCGATGTGACTGGAAGGATATTCATGACTGAAACATCAACCTCACTTTCTTCATCTTCAGTGTCCACTTCACTGGTACTAAAGTAATCAGAGGATGTCCAATCATCAATTTCATCACTTGAATCCACAGGTTCTACCTTATGATGTCGAGGGATCACGTTTATCTTCACCCTCTCTCTACCATGTCCAAGTGTCATGAAGCCTTCATTCCAGTATTTTCTTGCATGAACTCTCCTTAGCCATGGTCTTCCCAGCAACATTGGGTATGCAACAGTACCATTTTTCATCACCTAAAAGTCTACCACACATACAACACCCATAACAGATATTGCCACATTTGAAACTACACCTTCTGGTTTAGTTTTTCCCTTATTTAATGACCTTAACATAAGTGTTGAAGGGCGATCAATTTTTAAACCCAACATATTCATTACAAACTCAGTCATTACATTAACTGCAGCACCTCCATCAACTAAGACATCATGAATTGAAATACCATTACATAATACCTTAGCTTGTAGAGCATAGGGATCCGCCTCTACCTCTAAAATAGGGACCTCAACCTCCTTCCTTCGTCAAGCATTGAGTCCACTTCGCAGCTCCCACCTCTTCTCAGAAGACATAGCCAAGAGTTGACCATATGTAATATTTGTAGGCCTTTTGGACAGATCTTCCAAGATGGAGTATGGTCCTTGCCCCTGTGAAATCAGAAAATCCTACACACCCAACTTTCTTCTCCTATGTTTCTTACTAGTTTCTCCTTTCATCTTCTTAGGATCATTTCCATCTTGATTATCTTTTTATTTCTTTCTTTTTGTTACAAACACATCTACTTCATTATTTCTGCTCTTATCTACTACATCAAAAGAATTCACAGGTGCTTTTCCTTTATCATTATCTCCTTTACTAGATGTAGAAGCTCTATCTGGACAATTATACTTATAATGACCATTTTTATAACAACCATAACATACAACTTCAGAAATATTTCTTTTTGGACCTCTATCTCCTCCCTGAGAACTAAATTCTTTTCTTTGAAGAAGGTTAATAGTTAACTGACCCATCTTTTTGAGCAGATCTTCATACTTAGTATATGTACTAGGAGAAATATTTGTGCTCACCAAGAGTGGTTGTGGATTCTGGAGCAAAGGTGCTGGTGTAGGCTCTACTTTAGCAACAATTTCTTTGGGTTCCTCTTCCATGCTTTCTTCTTACCTTCTTGTAATCTCCTTTGCTTTTTCAATGGTAGCTGGGCGGTTATACTTCACTCGTTGTCTGATCTTTGGTTTCATCCCAAGAATGAAGTGCTTACATAGGAGCTTATCCACGTCATTCATCAACCCATCTGCTAATCCTTCCAGATATGGGCATCAAGCTTCCTCCTTAGCTCTAGAACACGAGCATGATAATCCCTTATCTTCTCCTTCTCTCCTTGGGTTAGCTTTGTGATATCGATCATGAGATCTGCATATCTCTGTTGTTCACCAAATTCTTCAAGAAAAATTTCAGTTAATAAATCCCATGAGTTTTTCACATTATCACCTAGTGTTTCAAACCACCTAAGGGCTGAACCATCCAAAAGGCTAGGAAAAAATTCAGTCCATTATTCCCTTCTTATAAGGCCATTACAAATACAAGATCGTTTAAACTCTTGAATGAAAGAGGAAGCATCTTCATTAGATTGGGCTAAAAAAATAAGAATCCTCCCCATTTTCAAAAGTAACCACAGTGAAATACCAACCCAAAAGTACAATCAACAAGACTTATGTGCACCAATAATTAAAATCACTATAATAGAAAATAGAAATGACTATGGTAAAACTTGACTTACTACAGTAAAAACTGACTTTACTGTGGTAAATACTATTCACAGCAAAAATGACTTTACCATGGTAACTACTATTCATGGCAAAAATGACTTAACCATGGTAACTACTATGCACAGTAAAAACAAGGTTACCCTCCAATTGATTTTTGACTAAGTGGGAATATCTCTCCAGACAATCCACCACGAGGAATGGTCCCAGCAATGGAACCAAAATGTCATCACCAATCCGGAACTATGATAATTCTTCACCGGGAACTCCTCATGCTATAATTATTTACTAATGCACAAGCTTTAGTTTGGTGGATGTAATCTAGAAACAAAGCAACAAATGTAACACAAGAATACCATCGACTATATAAGACGAAATGATGACAAATCTGAAATATCAAAGTAAATTATAATATTAACATGAAATTGTTACAATCTCACCCATGAGGTACTTCAAGTGTTATTGACTTCACTTGCCTTCCACTAATACTATGGAAGAAACTTTACAATTACACCTCTTAATGGCTTCAACACACCTTTAAACTGATGGCTTCCTTTACACACTTCATACAATATTTCTCACTACTTCCTTCTATGCTAAATGAGGGGGGTGGCCTCTTTATTTATAGAACTTCCAGGATTATCCATCTTATCTCTAAGATAGGATAAGAAATCCACTCTGACAAATCATATTCCATACCTTAACTCTTATCTGTACGTGTAAGCTTATCTCTTAAGATAAGATAAACCTTATCATTTCACATGGGTTCCACATTTTTAGACTTTTTACAAATAAAATACACAAAATATTTATGACCTCACTCCTTGTCCTTATTACCAATATATTAATCATGTAGACCCTACTTCTCTACTTATCCCAACTTTGACATTTTAACATTACCGGACCACTTACGAAAAATATTTACTTTTTACAACATTCCTATTGTACTTTGACTGTTACCGTACTCTACATTATTGGCGGCACCATACTGACGGCACCATTATCTTCTATCAGACGCTACTACTAATTACACTTAACAACATCCTATTCCTAATACATACATTAATGAAATAGAAATTACGGAGGAAAATTTTAGTGTCGACAGTTACAAGGTGTGATTTGGCGTCACTGGGAACCAACATTGAATATCTGGCTAAAGAATGGGTGAAAGTACTTGATGGGCTTGAAATTTCCAAAAAGTAATCTTTGTGGGGGTGGTTGTTATTACTATGTTTTATTTTATTATGTTGTTGGTTATTTTGGTAGTCTTATTTAGTTGATGTTTCTTCTATGTTTTTTACTTGTTTTATTGCTCAGGATGGAGCTTGAACGATTTTATTGGTATATATGTTATATTTTTTGGACTAATTTGTATTAAATCATCTTCTCATACAGAGCTTTGACTTGTAAGGGTTAGGGTCCCCTCAACCCTTTTTTACATTTAATAAAAAAATACACTTAATAATATAAATTATTAATCCACATAAGTTTCCAGTCATGTAATCAATTAAGATAAAGAAACCTTAAATCTAATTTTTGGATGCAATCAAGAATCCATTAATCAAAGAATACATATTTCTTTATTTCCTTTTCGAAATAGATATAATCGGAATGGCTAATTTAGCCTCTCAAAACAATACACAGTATTATCTCAATTAGAATTTTCACTATGTAATATAATTAAACTTTAATCAATCAAATTGAAAAACTAATATTTTTCAACATCATTCACCTTCTAGGATTAAAGTACTCCATCTGCAAAATGTTAGCAACAGTTAGTTTGAAATAATTGGCATGATAAGACATATTCCCCTTCTAAAGGTTTATGCCATTTAATATTTATATAAATGAAATGATTCATTAATTTAAATCAAACCATTGACATACTAGAACACAATACCAAATTTGTAACATAACAGATAAATACCTTGCATTCACATTACAGTCAACTTGATTAAAATATACTTAAGGATAAGTAATTATTATCCAAATAACTCTCCTAGTTATTTGGGTAACAGGTATAAATACTCTAGCTCTCAGTTCCTCATTGAAGGTTGCATGCACTCAAGATCACTTGGCACATTCCCTTGGTCACAATTTCCCTACGCACCCCTTTCTTTTCACTCCTCCTTTTTTCCCACCTTCCTCGCATTTGATTTCTTCCTAATCAGTTTCTTCCCTTCCTGCGCACCTTGCACTTGCTTCAATCGGTAAATTCCTTGGCCCTCTCACGCGCCACATCCATTACTTGGTAATAGTTGTGCCTTGACCATGCATTCTCTTCTCACCAGTTTTCTTAATTTTCCCTCCGTGTGTATTCTTACATGCCTTCCTTCTGTCTTCTCCCTGCACCTCATTCTTCTCTACGCATCCCTGCACCCTCCTTTGCACCCTTCTGTGCCAGGTAATCTTCTAACAAGCTTGAGTGTGCCACACGAAACCATTCAAAGAATGCCAACAGGGCATCGAATCCTTGCAAAACATCAGTTAGTAACAAATGGTAAAAATGACAAATATTTACACATTTGGCCATCATTTCAGCCAATCCATGCGTGCCATGTGTCTTATGTGTGCCAACGACTCTAAAATATTCTGACAGACATATGTTTTGATATAGAGCTCAGATCAATGCACACCTAGACTTGTTAGAAAGCTACTGACATCGGCTACAGTGCCAGAAATTTAAATTCAAATTTTGGTAGATTTAGTCAGTGAGAAATGGTAAAACATCTTTCTAAAAATTAATGACCATATTTGATCATTCCAACCACCTGATTTGATATGATCCACCCTCCTTTCTTCTTCAACACACCAAATAGGCTTGTTGAAGTGTATTTCACAGATCTCTAGGAATATTTAAGGGCATTCAATGCTTCTTGTTGGTGGTTGTGTTTCAAATTTTGGTTTTCCCTCCTTCATCCCTTCTTCCTCCATGGATTCATCTATAAATGTAAGGGCAAGGTTCATTTGTTATGTTGGACACTCTGGATCATTACGTGTTTTACTAAGGACTCCATACTTTCTATATGTTGAGTTGCATGCCTCCAGATCTAGCTCTTTCATGTGGATATCGGCCTCCTTCATCATTGTAACAGCTCTGTGCATTTCTAGACGTAATAGAAGCATCGTTTTGTGACTATTATCTATCCTAATGTGTTTACATTCCTTCTTCCTGCCTTTTCTTTTGCGTTGTGTGCTAGTTGTGCTATTTCGTTGCAGTTCCATATTTAGTTGTGCTCTATGAGAACGATCTAGTGAATAAGTGTTTCGCTATGCTACTTGTGCCTAGCCTCCTTTCACACATTTCCTTTCATTCTCACTCAGAACAGATAGTGTTCATCCCTCTTTTCTGGTGCTATCAAATTTTAGTATAATTTCCTTTCATGTTATCCTCCTATTCCTGGTCCCTTGGCATTATTAGCTTAGTTTCCCCTTTCAGCACTAGGAGTAGTAGCAGTAGAAGTAGATAGAGGAACCAACCTTCTCCAGACATCCGTCCCAAGCATGCAAGGTCCCACAACTTAGGGACAGTTCCATTGTGGTCTCAAACACCTCGGCCCTTCCGAGATCCGAGATGTGGGTGCACATTTTAGAAACCAACATTAATTGAATATAACCAGTTTACATTAACTTTTCATTACAAATATTATAAAATCCCAACATGACTAATATAAGTATAAAATAGAATTTAATCACAAAATTTAATACACTATTCAAGGTAATAGTTATTAATCCCAATAATAGTGTAAATATCTCAATAGATATCCTTAAGGTTATCATCATATATCACTTAGTAGTATGAAAATCCCTTATTCTAGAAAGGGTTACAATCTTCAAAACTATTTTATGATCCCAAGTCCGTCATTAAAACCTAGTCAAATATTGTTGACCAATCTTAAAAATGTTGGCCAAATAATAATAAATTATTGATAACATCATAATAGTATGTAAAAAATTTCGATGATAACAACGTAAATCCCCTTTACCTTAATATTTACAAAGGTTCCAAAGCCCATAGAAATTACCAAAACCAACTCATACTTCCTATAAGATACCACTAGAGTCCATTTACGTACAACCGTTATGGGAAGGAACATGCATAGTAAAGCATTAAATCCCCAAGAGCCTAGCCAAGAGTGCATACATAATACGACACTGTGCCTTACAGGTGTGACTATAAGTCACAAAATCAACCCATTAAATGAACACAACAATCCATCATCAAAACCATCATGATCCCCCATCAAGAGGAAATATTCGACATAGTTAAACTTGGGAACATAAAAAAGGTTCCAGAGATTTATTTGTATTTAACCCCCAAGACTCTCCTTGCTTGAAAACAATGAGGTAATATTCCAACACCAAAATCAGTAGCAAGTTTAGAATACTCCTATAGCCATTCTAACAAAGAAAATTACACATAATGAAAAATTGAAAACATCAACGGAATAAGAACTTAGAAGCCCACCCATATACCCTTATGGGTAAGGATCTTAGCAACATAAAACCATGACAGGGATAGAACACATATATTTTTATAGTCAGTAATATCATATCAGAAATCTGAAATAAATAACTAGAAAACATATCCAAGACACTAACGTATAATTCAAACCATAACTAAACCCAAAAAAATTTAAGGGAAGACTAATAGGGTTTTTGAGAACAATCAATCTTCCAATCACTAGAAGAGGGTAGACCTTAACAAGTTGAATAATATTACCCAAAACCTCATTATTTCAAAAAAGGGTAAACCACAGATATATCTACACACAAAACATTGAGTGTATAAGGATTTCCACCTAACTAAAACCATGACGTAACACCATAATATTAACCAAAAAGATATCAGAAGCCAACTTTCTTTCACCTATTAAAATAACATAAGTGACGGGTATTAAAAATACTACAATTTTTCAGAGATTTCATTCTTACCTAGATTTAACATGATATAAAACAAGAAGTACATTAATCCCTAAAACCCATTTCCATATAATCACACAAAATTAAATGCAGATATTGTATTTACGAGAATAGTAAATGGAGAAAGTTGTTAGAAAAGGGATAGATCACATCATGCATGTGTGAAAGAGGAATAATTTATTCTTCTTTTCCCAACTTTCTCCTGTGATTCCAATCCAAATTTGATTCTTTGAATAATAACCAAGTTCCACACATAGTCTGCCACTCCTTTTTATGTGTTAATTCTATTAATATTTAAGAAGAAAATATTTCAACTAATAGTCACAGAATGCATGCAACATCACACTAGAAAGAAAATGCAAAAATAGGAGGAACATCGAGCATGCAGAACTTTATAGCTCAAAACCATCGAGTGAAACAACAAAAATAAAAACAACTCCAAGTTCTCCAATTGCTCCTTGCATGCCTTGAAATTTGTGGGATAATATTAAATTACATTAATGTAGGAGTACCAGTATAGGTTCTCCCCCAAAGAACTGATTATCTATTTGTTGTTCAGATTTAGCAAAGACTTTTTAAATTGCCATGTAATCTCACTAACTGTTATCTAACTAACAGATAGCTATTCCCTTTTTACTAACTTATCTCCCTATTGAAGTGGTTGGTGGTGCCTATTAAAGGACAATTAAATATGGAGCAGGTAGTATAAAATGCAAAGGGGGTGAGTTTCCATTAGGCCCTTCCACATTGGTTTAAAACAAAATAATTTGAATAACCTTATACCTTAACTTAGGTCCTTCAATAATTATTCTTCAAGTTTTATCACATTATCTTTGAGGGTATTCACATTAGAACCTTCGTTAATAAGCACGATCTTATTACCTTATCAACCTTGCTTCCCCTTTTCTTAGTTTGAGTCGGCCAGTGGTAAGAATAAACCACAATATAACCTAAGATCATTGTTAGGATCTAAAAAAATTAAAACATGTATTTATTAAACAATTATCATTAAAATGCCAAGGTACACCAAAAAATCCTAGGGATTATAATACATAACCAAATTCATGTTAGCCTATCCCATATAGTGACTGTGTACAAATCAATCTTTACCATGCAATTACTAATCACAACAAGCGTACCAAAATAAAAAGTATCAAAACCAAATGCCAAGTATAGTAATAAGACAAAGTAACACATAATGAAATTATCCCATCTCCTTCCTTGATTCAGTATACATTTGGTGTTATCCACTCAACCTATTATAACAACATATTATGACACTTGCTGGTGTAAGTTAGGATCATATAAATAATATTCTCAAAATAACAATGATACTCATTTATGTTCCGAAATCATTTATAAAAAATACAATACTTTCCAATATCCTTTAATAAAATTAATTACGATCACAAATATCAGTAGAGGTCATGATAAGAACCTTGCACAGGTAAGTCGTCAATTTTTACATTAAATATCAGTAGTGACCTCTTATTAATAAGTCACAATCATTCAAAGATCAAATTTAATATAATAAGTTTATAAAAGCTAAAGGAATCTCACAGAACATCAAGCACTATAATCCCATTTGACAACTTATCCTTTCATAAACACAAACTTAATTTGTGGGGTGTGACATACTTCCCCCCTTAATGAATCATCATCCCGATGATTTTTACTTATTAATCTCAATGAATGAAATCAATCACATATTTGCATCTAATAGCTTAAGGAGAACAATCTTCATTTTTCACAAAAAATTGAAATTTCTAGATCGAAAAATCAAATTTATTCACTCGAATAACCTTTCAAAAGCAAAAATTGTCATACATTTAGAGACATGACATAATTTTTTTCATAAAAACAAGTCAATCATGTAATAGTATTTAATATATATAACAAGTAGTAAAAAAAATACGTATATCACAGATACAAACAAGGAAAACATTGTTTTAAATTTCCCACAAGTCTTCCTAAGCTATTTTATTTTGTTACTTGCTCATTTTTTAGACCTTTGTCTTGTACTATTCTCAATTTTCTTTGCAATGTACCAGTGATCTTCCTTTTTTGACTTTTTTTATCCAAATACTTCCATATGGCTTCAATGATTTAAATGCACAACCAACATTTAAATCCAACATAATATAATTATAATTCTTCAGATAACAAATCAATTAAACATGTGCATATGTATGGGTCATCTATATCCTACTCAACCCCCCATAAGGTACTCTTTCGAGCTAGTATACAAAGTATATCTATTAGTGCCCTTCTCGAGATTGATTTACAATTATTTGTTCAAAGTGTCTACGTGATGTTTAGTTAATTGAATCCCATCCAAAATCACACACTTAGTTAGAACTAAGTGAACTTGATAGTGTACTACTATACACTACTTCTCCCAAAGTTTATGAGTCATGCATTGCATGCTCTATTTCTAGACTGTAAAAAGTCTCTGAAACATGTCTAGTCACCATGTTACTTGGTTCCGTTATCAAAATTAAATTAATTTTTTAGTTAAATTAATTTAATTCGCACATCCATGTAAAACTTGTGCATCTAGTGAGGTGAGCATGACTGTACCAACTTAGGTTGCCTATGGGGTAAAAAGAGCTCAAGTAACAAATTTCATCATCATGTGGACTAATTCTTCCCCATAGCTAGCAGAAGTTGGTATAGAGGAATTAAAATAGCTGGATGGGATAGTTTATTCTTCATATCACAACTTACTTCTATGTTGATCACGACATGCATAATAAGTTTTTCATAACTTTCACCCCATTGAATTTTTTTACGACAGTTTAAATTTTGTAACATAATGATATCCATCGCATTAACTATTTGATCCTGAGGTCCATAACTTAGTTTTGGTTAATTAAACGTAATCATGTTTTCTTGTGCACATTCCTTAAGCATTGATTTAATTAAGGAAGCAAGATAAATTAATTACTCAATCCCTAATTATTAAATTACGACCTTGTCGTTATATTTTCTTGAGTACACAAATGTAAAACTCGTCATTGAATGCATACAATCATAAATATCCATAAGGTTTTCATACTTAGAAATAACTATTAATCTTCCTAAATACATACGAGTCAATCATATGTAATTTCAATTACACATATACCATTCAATATATTAATTGTATTCAATTTCTAAACCCGTAAGTATATTTATAATCCACTAGATCCATTAATAATGCAAACATGCATATATCATTATTTAATTACATCATACTTATACACTCAATAATATAAATTATTAATCTGCATAAGTTTCCAATCATGTAATCAATTAAGATAAAGAAACCTTATATTTAATTTTATGATGTAATCAAGACTCCATTAATCAAAGAATACATATTTCTTTATTTCCTTTTCGAAATAGATATAATTAGAATGGCTAATTTACCCTCTCAAAACAATACAGTGGTAATTCACTCAATTACAATTTTCACTATGGAATACAATTCATCTTTAATCAATCAAATTTAATAAATAATCTCTTTCAACATCATTAGCCTTATAGGCTTAAATTACTCCATCTGCAAAATGTTAGCAATGGTCAGTTCAAAATAATTGACATGATAAGACCTATTCCCCTTCTAAAGGTTTATGCCATTTAATATATACATAAATGAAATGTTGCATTAATTTAAATGAAACCATTAACATATTAGAACACAATACCACATTTGTAACATAACAGATAAATACTTTGCATTCACATTATAGTCAACTTCATTAAAATCTTCTTACTTTAGGATAAGTAACAAAACATAATCAGTTTACATCAACTTTTCATCACATATAATATGAAATTGCAACATGACTTATAGTAGTATCAAATAGTATTTAATCACAAAATTAAATACACTATTTAAGGTAACAATTATTACTCCTAATAATAGGGTAAATATATCAATAAATATCCTCAAGGTTATCATCATATCAATTCATGATATATCACATAACAATATGATAGTCCCTTATTCAATAAAGGGTTACGGTCTTCAAAACTATTTTATGATCCCAATTCCATCATTGAAACCTATTCAAATACTATTGACCAATCTTAAAAATGTTGCGTAAATAATAATAAATTATTGATAACATCATAGCAACAGGTAAACAAGTTCGACAATAACACGGTAAATCCCCTGTACCTTAATATTTACGAAGGTGCCAAATCCTATAGAAATTCCTGAAACCAACTCATACTTCCTATAAGATACCACTAGAGCCCATTTACATACAAATTCTATGGGAAGGAACATGCATAGTAAAGCATTAAATCCCTGAGAGCCCAGTCAGGAGTGCATACATAATAGGACACCATGGCTTACATGTGTGACTGTAGGTCACCAAATCAACCCATGAAATGAACACAATAATCCATCGTTAGAACAATCGTGATCCACCATTAAGAGGAAACATTTGACACACTTAAAATTGGGAACATAAAAAAGGTTCTAGAGATTAATTTGTATTTAACCCCCAAAAATCTCCTTGCTCGAAAACAATGAGGTAATATTCCAACACCATAATCAGTTACAATTTTAGAACACTCCGACAGCCATTCTAAAAAAGTAAAGTACATCTAATGCAAATGCAACAATGTCAAAAAAATAAATGCATAGTATCCTGCCCATATACCATTATGGGTAATGGTCTTAGTAACCTAACACCACGATAGGGATAAAACCCATTTATTTGTATAGTCAGTATTATCATGTCAGAAAATTGAAATCAATAACCAGGAAACATATCCAAGCCACTACTGTATAATTTGAACCATAACTAAACCCAAAAATTGTCTGGGAAGCCTGATAGGGTTTTTAGAACAAAAAATCTTCCAATCACTAGAAGAGGGTCGACCTCAATAGGTCAAATAATATTACCTAAAACTGTACTATTTCAAAAAAGGGTAAACTACATATATATCTATACATGAAATAATGAGTGTATAAGGATTACCACCTAACTAAAATGATATGTTAACACCATAATATCAACCGAAAATATCTTAGAAACCAATTTTCTTTCACATATTAAAATAACATAAGTGAAAAATATTGACAATACTACAATTTTTTAGAGATTTCATTCATACCCAGATTTAACATGATATAAAACTAGAAGGACATTAAACCCTAAAACCCATTTCCATATAATCACACTAAATCAACTATAGATATTTTATTTACAAAAATATTAAATGGAGTAAGTTGTTAGAAAAGGGATAGATTTCATCATTTCTGTGTGAAAGAGGAATGATTTCTTGTTCTTTTCCTAACTTTCTCCTGTGATTCCAATCCAGATTTGATTATTTGAATAATAGATGAGACCCACACATAATATCCCACTCCTTTTTATGTTATAATTCTATTAATATTTAAACAAAATATCTTTCAACTAACAGTTACAGAATGCATGCAACATCACACTAGAAAGAAAACTCAAAAATAGGAGGAACATCAAGCATGCAGAGATTCATATATCAAAAACCATCAAGTGAAATAAAAAACCAAAAAAAAATCCAAGTTATCCAACCACCCCTCGCATGCCCCAAAATCCATGGGATAATATTAAATGCCATTAATGCAGGAGTACCGATATAGTTCTCACCCAAAAAACCAACAATCTATCTGTTGTTCAAAATTAGAAAATCCTTTTTAACTTACCATGAAATATCACTAACTGTTAGCTAACTAAAAGATAACTATGCCCTTTTTAATAACTTATCTCACCATTGAAGTGATCGGTGGTTCCTATTAAAGGCTAATTAAATATGTAGCAGGTAGTACAAAATGCAAAGGGGGGGTGAGTTTCTATTAGGCCCTTCCACATAGGTTTGAAAAATAATAATTCAAATAACCTTTACCTTAACTTAGGCCCTTCATTAATTATTCTTCAAAATTTATCACGTTATCTTTGAGGGTATTCACATTAGACCCTTTTTTAATAAGTGTGACCTTATTACCTTATCAACCTTGCTTCCCATTTTCCTAGATTGATTTGGCCATTGGTAAGAATAAACCACAATATAGACTAAGATCATTGTTAGGATATCTAAAATTTAAAACATGTATTGTTTAAAAAATTATCATTCAAATGCCAAGGTACACCAACAAATCCAAGGGACTATAATACATAAAAAAATTCATGTTAGACTATCCCATATAGTGACCGTGTACAGATCACTCTTTATCATGCAATTACTAATAACAACAAGGGTACCAAAATAACAAGTATCAAAACCAAATTTCAGGTACAACAACAAGATGAATCACCTCATAATGAGATTATCCCATCTCCTTCCTTGATTCAGCATACATGTGGCGTTATCTTCTCAACCTATTATAACAACATATTGCGGAACTTGGAGGTGTAAGTTAGGATCATACAGAGGATAATATTAACATAACAATGATAGTCATGTATTTTCCAAACTCATTTATAAAAAAATCCAATACTTTCCAATATCATTTAATAAAATTAATTACAATCACAAATCTCAATAGAGGTCATGATAAGTACCTTGCACACGTAAGTCATCAATTTGTACATTAACTCTCAGTATTGACCTCTTACTAAGAAGTCACAATCCGTCAAAGATATAATTTAATATAATAATTTTATACAAGCTAAAGGAATCTTATAGAACATCAATCACTGTAATCCCAGCTGATGACTTATCCTTTCATAAACACAAACTGAATTTTTGAGGTGTGACCATATTTATTAATTTTTCAAATATAATACACAAAAAATATGGATGGTATATTATAGTATTGGACTTATCAAGGATTTCATCAAAATAATCCTCCCTGATATCATGTAACATGTCATGAAAGATGACTTTCATTTCCCTTCTGATAGGTAGCGCCTTCATTCTGAAGGCCAAAATGCACAACCTGATAACAAAATATACCCCAAGGTATTATGAATGATGTATTTTATTGATCCTCCTCAAAAATACGATTCTATTTTTAACGTGAAAATCCATCTATTGAAGATAACATCTAATGCTCCATTGTAGATTCGACAATCATGTCGATGTTGGGTAAGGGAAATTTGTCCTTAGGATATGCTTTATTTATATATCAAAAGTCAGTGTAAATATGGATGGAAGGTGTCTTATTTACAACACTCAACATGTTTGATATTCACTCAGAGTATTCTATAGACCTTATAAAGCTGAATTCTAGAAATTTTTGAAGTTCTTCCTTGACTAACAATGCAACCTTAGGATGCATTTTCCTCAATTTCTATTTGACAGGTTTTACATCCTGGCAGACCACAAGATTATGTACGAATATGGAGGGATATAAGCATGGCATATCCTTATTGTACCATGAAAATACATCTTGAAATTCTATAATGAGTGTTGTTAATGTCTTGATATCTAGTTCTGATAAGCTCGCACCAAGATGTAATGGTTTAGGATTACCACTTGCTTCGATATTGATTGTGATGATCTCTTCTACCAAAAATTTAGATGTATCATTATCCTGAAATTATGTTATAGGTTTGTATAGGTTATCTATCTGATATGACATTGATTCTCCTCTCTCTAGTGCCTTATAAATATTTTCACTAGGAGATATGTCCATTTTTTTGCTTATTTTTCAATTTTTTTTTTTTTGTTTCTCAAATAGCACCTCAGTGAGGTTTTCACTATAAGATATTGTATTTTTTTCTTGATTTTTGGTGGACCGAAGCACTTGAATTCCTCACCAAATTAAGAGGAAGTGTTGATATTTATATCAAATCCCTTCTTTTGATCTGATAAGGTAATAGGGTCTCGAGTCTCAAGAAACTCCTCTATGGCCTCATCATTCTGAAAGAGTTCCATGATGATGTGATTTTGTTGGTCTTGATAGATAAGATATGGGTAAACAATGTCAAATTTGAGAGTAAAGATAGATAGATATTCGAGTAAGAGGTTGGTTTCAGTGATGCCTCTGAAGAGACTATATGTGGAATTGATATCAACTTCAAAGTCAAAGTTCTTTTCACTATTTGTTATGTTGAATATTATGGTCCTATTTTCAAAAGTTTCATAACCTATACCATAAAAATATAGATTTTATTTATATAAGATAGGTTCAAGATGGCCTTTTTCTTGTGGGTCAAGTCCTTTGACTTTCCAGTTTATATTTTTCATCATTTTGTGAGCCTTGCTATAATATGTGGAATTATAGCAACCAGCCATCCTATCTTCATGTAACCAAGAGCCATCAAAGCCATGAATGTGTTCATTATCTACGAATCCATACTGTCTCCAAAGAGTGTTTTTGAGGTAGTACATAGGATATTATTGTAAATGGGGGGAATTTGGTCATCCATAAATGCATGAAGACAATGGAATATTGCCAGTATGAAAAAGTGTTTTCAAGATTATATTCACCAATACCTTTATGGGTTAACTTCATTTCAGGGGGAGAAATGCAAGTAGATGGATTTGAATTATATGTAGAAGCTTGGGATTGGAAAATCATGTCAGGATAATGCAATTATTAGCAACTGGTATGATATGAGGTTCAACAGATTTATCTATAGATGGACAATAATTTACATGGTTAAACCTTTCTTCCAAGATCTTATAGTATTCGAAAGGTTTTACATCACCAATCAGGGTAAAATATTTTCCATCATAGGGATGAAACATGGAAGGAATAAATTACATCGCATGTATCCAAGGCCATCCCAAAAATATATTATATGAAGTCTTGAAATCACTAATTTGACAAATGGTTTCAAGAATTCATGGTCCCACTTGGATAGACAAGGTGATTGTTCTAGAATACTATCATTCATTATTGTCATAACCACGAATAGTTATAACATTAAATCCTAAAATCTCTTTTGTATGGCCAAGAAATCTCAAAAATTTCATAGAAAAAATGTTTAATACAACTACATTTTCATTAAGGACTCTTTTGACTATTTTGAAGGTTTATGTTAAATAGGTCCAAGGAGATAATTGTGGTTAGTAATGTATGATTCAATGTACAAATATTTATTAATGTAGGATTCAATGTGCAAAGAGTTATTGTCGGGTGAAAGGTTAGAAATTAGAGCTTAGAATTGTTGAGATTATTCAGAATACATGCCTCATAGAGATCATCAGTGGAATTTATAGAAATTTATATGATGATTTTAATAACTTTGTGAGGGAGATATGTGTGGGTATCGTCGTTAGCATATTGACTAAATCATAAGGAACAAACAAATATTTAGTTATAGTTATAAGTTTTGGATTTTTTGGAGCTGTAGGATTTGAAACTTGAGGCTCAGTATAAGTGGATGATTTCTTCGCTGTGGGCACCAAAACCTTCTTTTTTCGTGTGGCCACTGCATATTTAGGATCTTAGAATTTGATGGTGGAAATGGTATTAGTTAATTCTTCAATGAATGAAATGATTGAATTGAATTCAACATTATTCAAGGATTGTCCTTTTTCTAGATCTTTTCCATTCATATCGTGCTTGGGGAAGGGATACAAAAACACCTTTATCGTTAGGTATTTTATTGGGTCTTTGAACACAATGTCTCCACTATCAATGAGGTATTGAATATAGTGGTGAAGTATCATACATTGTTCTATTTGATGGCCACCAATGTGATGAAAGTTGTAATATTCACTAGATTTATAAAAATATGGTTTGGGTTCCCCTTCTACGAAAGGTTTTATAATGGGGTAAGTAACCATATTGACACTTACCAGTTATCATAAGAAACTTGAAAGGATTTCTCCCAACAATGTAAATTTTCTTCAATTTTTATCACAAGGGGGAAACTTCTTTTCTAAGAACAATGATGGATTGTTTTGATTTAGTTTTCTTCACTTGATTATTTTGAATGTTATGTACATTATGATTTACCATTTCACCATCGTTAATGACATTGTGATTTCGATGGATGTACTTGGGTTTATCTTGATGATTGTTGTTGCTATTGTTATTATTTTTGTGCATGTTTTCCTTGGGAGGAGGTTTGACTAAGCCTTTCACAATGAGATATTTTTCAATTTGAGTCCCCTTCTTGATAATTTCGTCAAAAAAATTGAGACAATGCATTTTGATGTGAAAGGAAAATTCATTGTTAAGGTTTGGTATAAATATACTAACCAACCATTTCTTAGGAATTGAACATGGCAATTGACTTGCAATTCCTCTCCATTTGCGTAAGAATTATGTAAAGTTTTCATGTGTTCATTGTTTTTCATTACACAAGTCCATCATGGTAATCTCAAAGTCTAGGTTAAAATAGAAATGCTTAACAAATTTCTTAGAGAGGTCCACAAAAGTGATGATTGATCCCTTTGGAAGGTGTAAGAACCAAACTAAACCTTGACCTCATAAAATTTTTGGGATTAAGTGCAACAGAAAGATATCCTTGTATGCCACATCTTGACATGTCATGAAGAACTCTTTAATATGCTCTCGTGGATCATTTTTACCCTTATATTTCTCAAATTTTGGCATCTCGAAAGATTTTGGGAAGGGGATGCTCAACATGTCCCTATTGAATGGATAAGGACATAGCTCAAAATTGAATTTCTTTCTTTTTTTTTTCATTCCTAAGATTTTATCCTTCATAGTTTTCCTTTATTGAGTGAATGGTGAATTGGTTTGAGGAATAGTTGAAATAATATCAATTTTTGGATTATTTTCTCTTTTTCTGTTTCATTTTTTATTTTTGATTCAATCACTTTGTGTCTTTGTTTCTTTTTTGTTTTTGTCATCAGTGACCTTAGAATGCATTGGAGCTAATTATTTTTCCATTGCACTGATTTGATCTTTCAAGGCTTGATTTGGATTGGAGGTAGAAGCACAATATTTAATTAAGAGATTTTTATAAAGTATAATAAAAGAAATGTGATAAAGTTTTCTTTATTTCACGAACAAAGAAACCTACAATTAGTAGTTTTATTTGAAGACAATATTCATAGATACGGTCCTGCAAACAACAAGTTAGCAGCTTTATTGAGGTGAAATCACAAATGAAAAATCATGTTTCTAGTATTAAATATCACCCAAAATGGGTGCGAGAAAAGATCATATGTGGGAGCTTGTAAAGATTATATTAATTGATGATTAAAATCTAATAAATAAATCCAATGGATTAGTGGTGAAAACCTACAAGGAAAAGATCAATAACAATACTAAAAAATAAGATTAAAATAAATTTTACTTGCTAGAAATTAAAGAAAACTAGAAAAACACAGACAAGCATGCTAGCACATGCACTGGGATGCGCTAGCATTAACAAGCTACAATAATACATGAATTAGAATGTAAATGAGTGGAGTAGAGCATAAGTTCATGCTAGAAAGTGTGGAGTAGAGTGTAAGTGCATGCAGGAAAAGAATTAATGTGATGCTAGTGCGTACAAAAGGATGCTAGTGCACGAAGGTAGAAATCAATTTTACACTAGTGCATAGATGGATACTATAGCATGTGTAAGACACATAGATCATATAAATAGTTAGCCTCCATAGTGTGAATCAATATGTAAGCACGTACACAATGAAAATAGCATGTATAGTTACACGCTATTGAAATTCACATGCAATGTTAGCACACTGATTCTATAAGTGGACAAAATGGACAAAATACAACTAGAGACCTATTTTATTTGGATTTTCTCCTTCTACAATAAATATGAAACCCTTAAACTTGGGAAATGAGGTTAAAATAACACAAAGAACAAAAAAAATAAAGTTATTTTAACAAAAAACAAACTAAAAAATGATAGAAAAAAGTGTGGGAGTACCATTAGGCATGCTAGAATGTATATAAGGAAAAAATCAAGAAATTAAAGGCAATTAATAATAAATGGTGTAAACATTTCTCCAAGATCTTCTTGCAACCTCAAATGAGATTAGTTGAAGTGTTACACTTGTATAATATTGAAATAGTTTTATTGTGGGTGCTCTGATTTATGTCTCAAAATGAAGAAGATAATGTTACGAGTAATTTGAGGAATTACATGAACACATTTTCGTTATGAAAGTTCAAATGAAAAAGTAGAAGAGGTTTTATGTAATTGCTCAAAGATTCCAAGAATTGTTTTTGGAGGATATAGCTTGTTATTTATAATGGAAGGAGAGACTATAGAGTGGTTAAAGGTTTTTAATGAGATCATGAATTCATTTAAAAAAAAAACATTGGAAATTCATTATGACAGTTTGAATGAATTCAATATCCATTTAGGGGAAATGAATTTGTGTTTTTTATCCAATAAGGTGGTTATATGTGCATTTGTTTTCTTCTAACCTTTGTAGGATTCTAGAAGTGAAGTGAAGTGGAGTGAATAGGATAATGAAGTGGAGTGTGAGTAGATAACTCAATTTATTGCTATTTAAATAACTAATTAAATTAGTTAAGGGGTGTGATTGGGTGAATAATATTTAATTATAAAAATATTTAAGTAAATTAGCCAAAGGATATTGTAGTATGGTTTAGAATTAATTTAATTAATTCTAAATGGATGAATTTAAGCATGAAATAATTAATTTAATTAATTCTAAGGAGTTTTAGATTGACCCATTATGTAAAGGATATAGATATCCAAAGAAAGGATAGAAATAAGTATGTATTTTTAGGGTATCTATAGTGGCCAACCAAATAAGTGACCAAAGTGGATATGATGGGAATAATTTATTAAATATGAAGTCATGTTTTAAAAAATCATGTAAATAGGAGGGACAGTTAATATAATTCCTTAAGCGCTATCAATTAATAAACCAAGTGCCACCAATTTCAACACCATAATATGTGGTTAGGAGGGATATTCATTACTTTAAGGTTCCCGCATACTACCGGTGGTATTTGACCATGTCAAGTGGAATGAGGTAAGGGGGAGGTAGGTCTTAGGTCTTAGGTTCAATGATTAAAGTTTACAAAAAAAAATTAAAGTAGCCTTCAATGACCTCCACCATCCACACCAACATAAGCCCATAGTATGGGGGGTTGTTACTTAGGTTGGTGTATTTACCTAAATGTTTTAAAATTTAATTAAAAACTTTTATTTAAAAAAACACATTATAATGTAAGATAAGTGGCCAATCAACCCCCCTTCCATACGAGAAAATTCCTCTTGTATGTATACCACTTACTTTCTCTTGCCTTTTCTTTTTCCCCTCAAAAACATGAATCTTTTTAGAGAATATTCTTCCTTCGGGATAGGATCTAATATACTTATTATTCCTTTGAAAACATTTATCTTTCATGTTTCCATATGGAGGAATTGCGAATGATTTACAATTTTTTGTTTTCTTAAAATGACTAGGATACCATGTCACCCTTTTGGTATTAATTTCTTAATCATTTATTTATTAGCCTTTTAAGTATCCCAAAATCTAGTTGATTTGATACTAATCATTCCCTCCTTTTGGGAATTTTCCTTGAGACATGTACACTCATTAACATATCTTTCTGCACTGAGTGTTACCACATGGATCAAGTCACATCATGCCAATTACTCCCTTTTTGTGTAGGTATCACAAACAATCTCTGGAGTCATATCACCATGAATTTTCTTTGTTCAACTTATCAGCCTCATATTTCCTATAAACTAACATTGTTTCCACTACAAACTCTCATCTTTTATTATGAGTGCAAGAGGCTTGGTGAAATTTTATCTGCACTATGGTAGGAACACCATTAGCATATATCTTGAAATACATATCTTCACAATATTTACACTCAATTTTTGATCTATCAAGACCTAATGAAGAGTTTGTGAGAATGTTATTTGGGACTGCTGGTCTTGAATACTACACCAGGCCATTGACAACTTAGGCTATTCGATTTGTGTTGATACAAAGATTGATCATGATCAATCATGTGTTCTCTTCCTTCCAAATGATGTATTTTCATCTCTTTAGACTAGAGAACCAGAAAACCCCTAAAGTGTTGAAATAGTTTTGGCTCAAGAGCAGGACTACTATGTAAGGTGCATCTAACAATACATGCCCTTTCATTTGTGATGAAGGATTAACTGTGAAAGAGATCCACTTGATGAATGGATTTCATTAGGTATCATTCCTACTCTCTTTCGTAAGATGAGTGAATTGGAGAAAAGTGTTTCAATTATATAAAAGAAACCATCATGGACTATGTCTTCCCAGCCTCCTAGGACATCACCAATCTTCATGAAGAAATGTAGGGGTGAGTCTCGTTCCAAATTTCCTACTCCATCTAATCCACAAATATTTGTAGTTGCATTTCTAGATTTTTCATGGACTACCAATCCATCTTCCACTTTCAAAGCAACAGGGAAGAAGGCCTTTCCCAAAGGTGGTCTAGACATTACTGAATGGGTTTCCTCTTATGAGAGGAGATCAAAATTGATTATTTTACTAGATGGTCCCATGAAAAGTATTGAGGAGCTTATGTCTTTGGGTATGCATTGTATTTTAGCATGGGACGTTATATTTGTGAAAATGGTGATTGGGATAGAGGATTTTGTTCTTAAAAATAATAGGCTTGTGAAGAAACTTCCTCTTTGCAAAGAGGATTTTTTTTTCAGTAGAAGATTAGGTACTTTTTATTAGTTTTTATTAGATGTAATATCAATAATGTATGTAAAAAAATTTTATGGGTTGGGGCCCCTATAGAACCCCTATTTTTTATTTTTTCATCAATACAAAAAACTCAAACTGTTACATTAATACACATGCTTCATAATAGATTTAGAATTCTATCAGATAAATACAAAAGTCTATTATATTGTATCGATTTATATTCATGCTTGAAATTAACAATTTAAAGTAGTGTTCAATTAGCATAAAATAAGAGTATTAATAATGAAAAGATGAGAAATGTTAGAAGAAACAAGCCTAAGCTTTCTCACTGGAAAATCATGGATAGATCTTCATCTTTATTATCTTTCTCTTCATCACCCTCTTCTGCTTATCTTTCTATGTAGGAATCATACCTTTGAAATAGTTGTATCATCTCTTCTTCATCATGTCCCAAATAATATTTGAATATCAGGTGATGCTTATTTAATACATAAACATAGTTGGGTATTCTTGTCTTATGCTCCCTCAATTTCTTAATCATCTTGGAAATCTTGTTCTCTAAAAGGATGAGTCTTTTGATAACATCATAAGAATAAGGTTCCTCCTTGATGTATTTTTCAAAGAATTGAATCACGGTATCAACTTCCCAATTCCCATAAATGATTTTATTGTTATAAAATACCATCTATTCCAGTATGTTGTCTATGTTATCAATAGTATTTAATACCTATTCATTCTCAATTACCAACTTTTCCTTAACTTGAGTTACAATTTCCACCCTGATTCTAGCCAGATATTCCATCACATATTGAGTTCCCCTCCCTTTAGGTGGCACTATTCCCTCTTTTTCTAGAAAATGCTCCTCAAGTTGGTTTATTGTTTCAAGTTTAGGAAGAATACCCTCCTAAGAATATAATTCATTTTCACACTACTCAAGGATTTCCTCAATGTCATTGAGTGTTTTGGTAAATTTTGCATACGCTTTTGTTTCCTTTTCAATGATCTTCTTTCCTTTTTTAGATAAGTCCTCTACCCATTTATTTATTTCTTCATATTTCTTACTGGCCTTTTCTATTTCATCCATCATATCATGGGTAATAGTAGTGGAAACTTCTTGATCTTCTCCTGCAGGCCCTACCACCTTTTGCAAACATGAAATTAGTCTTTTTATCTACTCTTTCAGATGATTTTTGGATATTTTATCCTCATCAACCTTTTGTAGTAAGCCTTCAACTACCACTGTAACTTCTTACTTCAATGATTCCTTAATATTCCTTCATAATTAGATGTGTTTAATAACATAGTCATTATCTGTAATATCATCCTTTATATTTCCTTGGCGGGGAGTTACAACTTCCAAATTTCTAAATCCATGTTGGTCTATTCGTGTCTTAGTAAGAATATTCTCTTTCTTTAAATATTGTTTGGGCTTTGGAAATGAAATGCTAGTGATACTTAAAAATTACTTTTGGGTGGCTTCCTTCTCCCCTTGTTGAAGAAATCCTCCTAACCATCCAGTCATAGGGGAACTCCCTTTTTTTATTTCTGTGGAGTCTCAGAATAAAATACCAATTCTTTTGATGTTTCTCCCACTTGTACCATTTGTTTTTCACCTTCTAATGTTACAACCCCTAATTTCCCTTTTTTTTGTCTATGAATATGTGGCTGAGTGATATATTCTAACTTATTTCCACTCAATGCTTTGTCATCTTGACCTTTATTGTCTCTAGAAACCATAGGTTCATTTAATACTGATTTTGGACCTTCAACAGGAGTATCCACTGTATTTGTATCTACATCATTTGCTGAAATAGTTGTCACATTTTCAATCTCCTTTGGAATATCTTTATCCAAACTTGAGGCTTTAACTGGTTCCTTATCTTTTCAAATATCTTCATGCCCTATAAGTGGTTTTTTGGTTGATGAATCTTCTTGGAGCTTCTCTTTAACCTCCTTATGCTTAGTAGGCTGAGCCTTAGAGTGTGATTTCATATTTTTTCTTGTAATTTCTTCAAGATGAATCTCAACAAGTTTTCTTATTTCTTTTGACACCTTTGCTACAAATTCTTTCATGACATATTTATCTTAAGATACCTCACCTTCCTTGACTTCCTTTGAATCCTTTGATGATTGGGTTTTAGTATAAACAACACCTATTGCAGGTGTGTCACAAAAAATTGTTTGAACTATCTTTCCAACACTCATGACAGAGGTTGTGCCTTCACTCTGAGTATTTTTGAGTTCATCCCGCATACTTTCACTTGATTTCTGATGAAGATATTGAACATGCACTTCATGTTGAGGGAAACTTACACCCTTAGTTGTATCAGTTTCAATGTTTACATCAACTATCTCATAAGCTACTTTTGATTACTTTCCAGGATACTCAATCACTAGTTTGTTTTACACTTGTTCCTCCCCAACTCCAACTGATTGACTAGATAGATGAGCACTACCAATTATTCCTGGAATAGTTTCAGCAGAGGATGAAAATACTGGGTGATATCACACTTGGAATAGAATACACACTCTCATGAATTTGGGATGATAACACCTGATGATCAAATCAGGTAACCACTCCCTTTTGAGATTTTGTCAGAGTAGGGGGATCAATTACCTCAGGCTCTCTATGTTTTTTATTTTTTGATACATGACAACTTTATTTCACTGAAATACCAATATCCATCACCAAGTGTTTCACTATTTTAAATTTATCCTTAGCTCTCTCAATGTTCTTGAGATCTAGTGCCTCTCTTTCTTTGGTACTTTGTGATTTGGATCAGAGATCAACACCTGTTAAGGCTCCCCTCATCAACTTTCTGGTGGAAGACGATCCTGGTAACACTTCTGAAGGAAATTTTTGTGTATTCAAGCATTTACCCTTTCCTTGGATTGGCACTGCTTACATGATGGGGGCATCTTACATAGCCTTCAAAAGTATTCCCTCAAATTTTTGAATCAAAACATATTTTGAAGTTCCAATCTTACTAGTTACTGATATCCACTCATCAATAATCTATATGGTAGGCTTGTTACTAGGTAACTAAGGAGCTTGTCCATTTAAGGGATCTATTTTATCCGCTCCCTCCTTCAGTGGGGGGAGATCTCCCTCTAAAACATTCAAGTCTTGGAACTCTTTGAACACCTTTTTATTTTACAGTGATAAGTTTAAGCCCTTTATAGTCAACCAAGTACATGTTCTCATTAATACATTGAAAATCCTCATATGAGGGCTATCTGATTTTGTTTCTTTCCAATCTATAGAGATTATGTTTTTGATTCAATATTTTGATCATGGTAATATTGTCTCACCACATCCTTTTCATCTACAATTCCTTGTGGGACTACAAAAATATTGAAATCAATAATATGTCTTAAGGTCATTGTGGAAAATTCTCTCAACCAGACTTCTTCTTCATCTATACAATTCATCTAGTAATCCTTAAAGTGAGGCTCATGTTATATTGTACTAACAACCCATAAAATATCGTAATTAAGTATTGTAGTGGATTTTTCCCTTTGAAATCTCTCCATTTCTTCTTCCATCAATCTGTCTTTTATTTTACTTTTGCATGAATATATGTCGATTTGGAGGGGGAATTTGATATTTTTTGGTGCTTCGTTGCAATATTTTTGTGCATAGGAGTTAAATGTATTCACAATTCCATAAAATCCTACTTTTCATTCACATACCTAGATAGTTTATGAGGTTGTCCCTCAAACCCACTCACCCTAAAATATGTAAAGTATCTTTATTGTATGAAAATGCAACCATACTCGAGAATTATTGCCCTAGCAGTAGTAGATAATATATACAGTTCCCATTTTGGTTTAAAAAGACATGTCACAGGGGAACTGAAATCATCATTTACTAACCTAACATTCCCTTTCCATCTATCCAACCTCAAATGTGGGTACACATCATACACCCTATGATCTTCAAAAATTACTTGCAATGGGATACCTGGAAATGATTTTAAGCAGAAAACGTTATGGATAAGATATGACATCATATAGAAATTGATTTCAAATGTATTACCTGTGCTAATTGTAGACACAAAATTATGCACTTTACACATAATTTATCCTAGTTTTATACTATTATTTAGAAGGTTCTCAAGTGGATAAAGTACTAATTGATCCCACCTTTTGACCACCTTTATTCTATATTTTAGTCTTTCATTCCCACATATTTTATGGCACTTATCTACCCATTTCGCAACTGCCCCGTCATTCTAGCCCAAAATCAAGGTGTCCCAGCATGTACTGGGGTGCCTCGGGGTGCCCCAGTCCCACTTTGGGTGCCTCGGTCTATGCACATCCTTTACTGCTTCTTTTTGGGGTCTTTCTAGCCATTTGTTCATCCGTATCCTTTTCTCAGTCGGCCTTGTTGGGATTAATTAAAAAATTAATCTTGAGAGCCATATAAATATAAGGTTAAAAGACCATAACAAGGGTCCTAGGTTATAACATCATATACACTACTACCACTCCATCTAGATTTGCATCCATTACATCACGTGTATCCACATAATGACATGCATCAAAGCTAGGAGATCTGCATAACACACACTGCATAGGGGTATGGATTCTATTCTATTCCATGCACACATGATATTTATATTTTCTATAATTATTATTATTGCTTGCTACTTCATAAAGTGTGACTGACACGAAGAGAACCTAGGGCACAAGATGCACACACACACAAACACAGACACACACACACACACACACACACACACACACACACACACCAAAAATACATCCAGGTCTAAAATGTAGTGCAACACTCAGTGATAAGTCCACTAGTTTGGCAGTTGAGGTCAGTCTCGACCCATTCATTTGAATATTTAATTTTGATAGGGTTTGATACTTACTTTTTCATTGCAGTCTCATTTTCACAACTCATCCAGATAGATCTAGCATGATAGATAGGAAGCATTCTAAGACAACCTTACAACCATATTAGAATTCACGCTTTTAAGTATTTACAGATGATTATAGTCACCCAAATTGTAGACCACGGCGCCCCTAGGGTACCCCATTACACTCCCATGTGCCCCAATCAACTTCAGATCTTCCATATTTATCCTTCGTAGGGTCCCTGATTGTTTGTCTGCACTTCCTGATTTCATTTCCATATATGTGACAACCTATGACAGTTACCTCTGCAAATCAGATGAGATATTTTTGTTCCTTCTCTTGCACATTTAGGGTTTTATTTCAATTAGAATAGTTTACTTGCATTTATTCCATTTACTATTTTAGTCCATTTATTACAAAATTTTAGTCCTCCTAATTAGATTAACTAGGGTTAATATTTCCTAGTACCCCCTTTTATGCATCTATATCCTTATTTTTGTTAATCGTTTTTATGAACCGGATCCTCTTTCATTGCACCTTCTAGAGTCTTGTATTTAAGCATCATGGGAAACTCTATTTTTGATTATCTGACCACATTTATCATGCATCTCCTTTCAACATCCTACACATTAGGGTTTCATGTGAATTGTCTGACTCATCTCCCATCTAGGTTGTTTTCAAGTTTCTACACCATGATTATCTCTCTCCATACTTATCTAAAAAATAGCCATGATTGTATGAAAAATATTGGAGAATATTTATCTACTAAATTCATCCCTCCTCATACTTCACCCGAATATGTCTATCACAAATTTACCTCTATTTTATCTTTTGATGAAGATCAAATAACTTTCACTACTAATGATTTACCCTTCTCATGAAATACAAAAACGTGACCTACCTTTGTATATCCAAGTTTATATAAATAAATTAGGTGTCAAAAGGGCATTAGTTGATAATGGATTTGGTCTCAATATTTATAATGATCACCTTTCTTGACCACTTAGGTATTTCATGGAATCATCTCTCACTCCATCATCTATTTCCATTTGTGGCTTTGATAACATACCTAAGCGTGTGTTAGGTATTGTAAACCTCCCTATTACCATTGGTTTAAAAACAATTACAATCTACATGCCATGTCATGCCTAATAATGTTAATTATAACATTATTTTTGGCTGACCTTGGATCCATGCCATTCATGGGGTCCCCTTCTACACTACATGCGCATTTCAAATTTCAACATCAAGGCACTGTCTACAATGTGTTGGCTGACCCATCTTGTTTCAAATATTGTAACTCGAATTGATCAATATAAGGGATGTATTCTTCTAACAAGTCCCAAGATTTTTCTAAGTATGGGTCAAGGTATGACTACTAAGAACGTTTTGGTTTTACTAATACTAGTACACAAGACCCTAAAGTCACAACCCCTATGGGATCTTACTACACAAAAACATAAGTCATTGGTTAGGCTATCCCTATTTAATCTCTATATATGTTCACACTACCTTCCATCCTCCTCCACCTAATAAACCCTTATTAGAATAAATGTCAGGCTATACATTCATTGTTTCATGAAAAATATCAAGTTATAGAATCTGAATATTACATCTTTCAAATATGAAATCCAATATCTTAAATATGATTCTCAATCAAATGTTTTTCCTCTTCTTACATCTCATATTAAATCTAGGTCCACTACATATCATATAATTGACTCTCAGGACATGCCATCACCCGAATCCTCTCATAATTGAACGTAATAATAATGCTACATCCCAATGGATTCCTAGCCATGACTTATCAATGATCTAATAATCAAAAATCACCTCATTAACCTCCTCTAGAAATTAATTCAGCACCTCCTTCTCTAAATTCATCCACAACACTACTAATTCAAAGTACACAACCACCTCTCAAAAAAATTCCACCTCCTTCTCCTACCAAAACGTATGAAGCATCACCTATCACCACATAAGCTCCAACCAATCACTATTGACAAACACACTACTCCTTCTACTATAGGAAAGTCCACATTTCCAACTCCATCATCATCACATGGTTTTAATTTTGTTTCATCCTACCATTGTGTTACCCCTCTCTCCTATCATGACAACCAGATGTCTGGCCCATAATGGCATGGTACCTCTTGCATGGCTGTATAGATTGATATCATCATAGTACACTTGGGATGCAGTATCAAAATAACATGCACCCACCTTCCTATCCCCTCCCTTCAGTTACATCTTCTTTTATAGGCATATTCCTCATGCATTATGACACCATCATTACCCGATGATGCACACTCTTGTGCTTTAGATTCACACTAGACTATTGAGGGATTACAATCACATTGAAGCCCACAGACTGCACTATATGTTATGCATATATATATTCTTTTACATATATCACCCTTTCTATCCTTAACATACATCCTATGTTATTATATACAACTCTCATTTATTAGTCATTTACACATCCACTATCTTATAGATACTACACTAGTCGACATTACTTATGATTCTAGTGCTACATTTCATCCATGCATTCTACACACTACACTAGGTTAAAATATATATGGATCTAACTTTGCATTCTTGTACTACATCTCCTATTTCTACCAACACCTATCATTTTATCTTAAACATTACATATACATCCTACACACCCTCATTGCATCCTACATAGGTTGTACATGCTATACTATGATTTCCGAAATATACATGGGTCTAGTTTAACCTATCATCATTACACATTTTATTTCTATCTGCACACTTATTACATCACACTTTACATACCCACTACACATTCTACCACATACATTTGCTACATTGAGCTATTCACCATACCTTGGTCATTTCTACACTATGTTGTTTTCTACATGCTACACTCACCACCCTATGATGCACTCTAGTTCCTTGGTCCATACTCGACTACTGAGGGTTTACCAATCAAATGGACCTTACATGTAATCATGCTACATTCTCATCCTATGCCATTTCATAGTGTTAGTGACATACACCTTAGGTTAAATTGTCACCCCTTCTCTATCATCTTGTAGTGGTATACGCTTTAGGCTAAATCGCCACCCTCTATTTTATCATCTTGTAGTGGACATAAACCTTATGGTACATCACCACTGACCTTTTTATTCATCTTATAGTGATATAGGACTTCAAGCTAAATCATCACCCATCTTCACTCCTTTCCTCTTATAGTGATATATGCTGTAGGGCTAAATAATCACTCATACATTCACCAAGTTGTGGTATACGCTTAGGCTATAGGGTCCACGTATATATTTCCATTTGTCTCTTTACCATCCACTCATCCTATAGTGATATGCGCTTAGTGATAAATCATCACTCCTCCATTCAAAAAAATCATGATATACTCTTCAACTATATGATTCAAACACATCTCCCTACATATCACATTTCATCACCACTACACATTCACACTCATCACAACACGCTAGATATAACCATACACTACTCAACCATTTCCCGATGATGCAATCTCATTTATGGTTCATTATTGACTATTGAGGGGGGAAAAAATGAACCTCACTGCATACAATTCCATCCACTTGGGGGGCACATTGCTCCTATCATTCCATTTTGCATTCCATTCCATCCATCCACAATGTATTGCATTGTCTTGGTGAGCATTTAATCTTGCTCTACTAGTGTTTTACATGCTCACTTTCCTACACATGTTAGTCTTTCTTTCTTGTATGTCACTATCATACACACATGTACGTTCATGTATTTGTTTAGTGTGATCGCAGGTACATGTCTCTACCCTGTGGCATGAATGCTCACCTTCTACCCTACCTATACCGGTCGTTGGGGGCATTCAAAATTCATCTTATCCAGATGCTATTGTTTCATTTTGTACTTATAATATTATACTACTTTCCCATACATGCATTTTTACATATTGGTTATCATTATAAAATGATAATAGGTGTTCCATATGCAACACTTGTTTTTGCAATATTACATGTTTCTATGACTACTGGTTTGTTTGTACTTGTTCTACGTTTTGTTTGCCATTGTATGCAGTGATTTTTCCTTTGCTTTTGAGCACACTTGTATATCTGTTTTGTGGCCATGATGGACTTGCATGTGTTGTTTCCAAATCATGAGTGATGTTCCATGTTTGAAACACATGATTTGTGTAACCTAATTGTTTTGTTGCATGTTTACAGTAATTTTTTTAGTAGTTACTATATTACCTATGTATTTTACACTTGTCTTATTGCATGCATGTATTTTCAAAATCACACTTGTATTGGCTAGCCATCCCACTTTTGTGTCACACCTTTGTATATATCAAGCATCTTTCCCTTTCCCCTTGCATAGGAAGAGTTCTACAGGTCAGAGTGTGATTGGGTCTTCTTTTGGGGCCACATTCTCCTTTCTGCGACGTCGCATGAGCCCCGAAAGAGGGGGGGAATCATTGAGGGTTTTATACTAACACAATGTATTTACACCTAGTTCATGACACAGATGAGTGAGTTTAGACCAGTCTACAAACTCCATACACAATGGCCATAACAGGACATGGTGTCCTTTGGACAATTCTATGAAGAAGTTTACAAGCTTGGGGGTTATAGTGGGTGTGCCTATCTACACTTCTCCATCTAGTGGTGTTGGATTTCCTAAAAAAATAAGACAAGTATAGAGATCTCTTCACACATTTCAGCAAAAAACAATTAATTTTAGAGGACACTATCACATTTCCTCCCTATACTTCTTTAGTCATGGTGGCATGAGATTGCCAAAAAAACTTGTGACAGTACAAGATATCCTTTTACACCAATTTTTTCTTGACATAGATCATGTGCACATGTTCCATTTACAATTGTTCTAGCATATTTTACTATTTGTGTACTTTACATATGCATATTTTACACAACATGTTTTTACATACATACATATTTGACTAATTTATTGTTTTCTCCTTGTAAGTTCTTCGGTATGAGAAATAAACATTCAAATTAGGGGCAAAAACAACAAAAAAAACAAATAAAATGACAACGAAAACACACCACTATAGAAACTTTACCTTTATTGACCATGTAGGTACACTACACACAAATATAGCTACACACACATTCTTCCCTAGGTTCACTCTCATCACTTTTTATGCACATTTTTCATCTTTAAAATTTACACTCCTCCACATTTTTTCTTTTTCGTCATTCCACGCATGAATCTAGTCCATTGAACATGTATTATTCTACACTCTACATGGATATCAAGTACACATATATATCTACTTTGTGTTACCAATCTGTTCTTCTCATCAAACATAAAGTGGGGGAAAAATGTAGACACAAAATAATGCACTTTAGGACATTATTTAGCTCTGGTCTTATACTACTATTTAGAAGGTTCTAAAGTGGATAAATTACTAATTAATCCCAATGTTTTGTACATCTTTATTTTATATTTTATTTCTTCATTCCCACATATTTTTTTGCACTTATCCATCCCATTTCAACAATTTCCCTCGACATTCTAGACCAAAATCAAGGTGCACCAAAGTTGTACAATGGGGTGCACCCTGGGTCCTACCCTAGGAACCCCAATCTATGCACATCCTTTATCTCTTCTTTTTGGGTCCTTTCTACCCATATTTCATCCTTATCCTTTTCCCAGTTGGCCATGTCAGGATTAATTACAAAATTAAGCTTGATATCCCTATAAATATAAGGTCTATAAGACCATAATAAGGGTCCTAGATCATAGCATCATATACTACTATCACTCCATATAGAGTTACATCCATTGCATAACTTGCATCCACATAGTACCATGAATCAAGGCTAGAACATCTGCATAACACACACTGCATAGGGGTGTGGATTCTATTCTATTTCATGCATGCATGTATATTTACATTTTCTATAGTTATTATTGCTTTATACTTCACAAAGTGTGAACTGACACATGAGTGCACCTAGGGAAAAACATGCACATGCACACACACACACACACACACTAGAACTAAATCAGGGTCCAAAATATAAAAAAATGCTTAGTGATACGACCACTAGTTTGGTGGTTGAGGTCAATCTGACCCATTCATTTTCATATTTTACTTTTCTAGGGTTTGATACTTCCTTTTTCATTGCAGATCATTATAAAACTCATTTGGATAGATCTAACGTGATAGACAAAAAGAATTCGAAGACACCTTATGACCATATCATATTTAGGTTTTGAGCATTTACAGAGATCAGAGCACCCATATTGTAGACCAGGGCACCTCGGGGTGCCCCATTACACTCCCAGGTGCCCCAGTCATTTCAGATCTTCTATATATTTTCTTTGTAGGGTCCCTGAGTGTTTTTCATACAATCCCCAATTTTATTTCCATATCTGTAACAACCTACAACAGTCACTGCCAACCAGCTAAGCTATTTATCTTCCTTATCTTACACATTTAGGGTTTTATTTCACTTAGAGTAATTAATTATACTTTCTCTTTACTATTTTAGTCTTTTATTAGAACGTTTTATTCCTCCTAATTATATTAAGTAGGGTTATTATTTCTTAGCAAATAGATCCTTATTTTTTTTAATCACTAATATTTACAGCTATTGTTATCAGTTGAGCATGAATGGATGTTGATATGAAGCTTTCCAAACAAATATTTCCTTTTTCCTCTAGGATAACCATTATAAAAGGGCACATTCATTCTTGAAAATCATTAGCTCCTTCTAACCCTGTCATTCTCCTTAGTAACATAATAAGGTCCTCAACTTCCATAAAAAACATAGCCCTGGTCAATCTCTTGGGGATCCATTTGACAAATGATTTTTTTTATCTTTTAACCATTATGGATTTAGCATTACAACATATTCACCCTGCCTCACCTCATAATCAATCTGTGTTGATTCAATTGTAGCAATTATTGGTTGATCCAATCTTGGTAACCATAGAATTTCCTTTAAATCCTCTTGTGTTAATTATATCACCATTTCTCCACTTCTGTCTAATAATTCTTTCTTTTCTTGGTTATATTTCTCAGAACATAACCCTATGAGCTCAGAGTGTATGGATGGTGGGAAGGCAATTGTTAGGGAAATGTTACTTGCATCAATGTTTTCCATCCATTTACTTTTATTTGAATTATTCAGTCTCATCCAAAAAATCATGTAAATTAGCATTTAATAATCATGTTTCCATGACCTTATCTAAATTACTTGAAATATTGGAACTTTCATGGAAACCCGACACCAGTAGATGCTTCGTGTTGTGATACCCTAAGCTTCACCCTTCTAATCTATGATTGTGAGTCACTAAGTCAATCACTGGGGAACACATACACAATACAAGAATTACCCCTTGTTTCTCTACGAGCGTCTGTGAAGTTATATTCTGCTTCCTATGCTCCTAAGATTGTTTAGCTCAATTTAACCACTTGTCTTAGTCAAATTTTCATCCTTTCTCCTTCATGAAAATTCTTACATCTAGAGCATGAATACCTCTTCGTATGCAATAGAAAACAATTTGCAAAATCTTTTAAAACCTTTCTGAAACATCCTACCTCGATCCATGACAAAAACACATTGATGGTGGCAGCCATAAATGCACTGCATCTTAATCATCCACCATTGACTTCCTCCATTTTAATACAGATCATGCACGTGGCTTAATATGTATACTTTGCTAGGGCTCAAGGAGTCTTCTCTACATATTTGCACTGCCTTTTGAATAAGTGCTAGTTTTTTGAAAAATTTGAATCGAAATCCCTCACCCTTGAATTTTGTTGAGAGGTTGACATGTGTCTAAGATCTGAAGAGGTGACAGGAGTTGTAGGACTTATTTGCACTTTTTGTCTAGTTTGTTGACTAGGTGCAAAAATGCTAAATTTGACGTGAGTACCCACGATATTTAATCCTTGACTAAGAAATTACCACGTGTTTCAACCTAAAGGTTCGAAGGTACGTTAGCCACGAGGCATTATATTGATCATTTTAAACCAAATTTTTTTGATCACATAGCTGCAAGATTGCAATCATATGACTTGACACGTCCATGGTCCTATCGCTAAACAGGGTTTTCTTTGTAGTTTTCAATTGTAACTCACCATGTGTCCTCCATCAGGCTTTGGAGGAATATTCACACTTTGCGCTATAATTAAGCCTTTTATGCAAAAATGCAAACGATGATCCACTCAAAACTGCTCCAACCAATTATATCATGACACGTATTCCTTTTTGGCATTCGGATAACTAAAGTGTAATTTGTACTAGACATCATACAAGGGCTACACATATGATTATTTTATTTTAGGATAAGCAAGGTCATTCAGAAAATATTTTCACAAGGATCATTTCGAGGATGAACTTTCATGGTCATTACATTCCTTGACCAAAAAAGAGGATTCACACCAGATTCACAACTCATACACATGATTTTATTTGTATTAAACATGACTGCATCTTTCAAGCATACATTTTTGAACATTGATAAACAAGTCAAAAGAAATTTTTGAAGGAACACCTAGGAAAAAGGGGCAAGACACAATTGAGCACCAACATTGGCTCCAAATTGAGGATGGGCACCCCCACGGATGGGCCACATGAACCACAGTAAACAAAAAAATTCATAAACCAAGTGCCTTAATCCACAGGGCAATAAATTCATTTCAAAAAATACACACATGGTATAACAAAGAAAACAGACTTCACAAAAAACTTAACTGAGACACCAATGCAATTAGTCTTTATAGACCAAGAAAATGAAAAGTGAAACAAAAAGTAAAATAGAAAAAAAAAACCAACATAGATTGTACACTATACAAATTTCATACCTATTTACATATGTGTTTAATCTAGAAAAATTTTGAGGTGTTTGTCATTGACAGGCAACTCTAGCAAGTCTCCCTCCAAGTCTTTCAAGGAGTGTTCAAAAATCCTTATATCAATGAAATAGGGACCCATCCATAAGGAATAAAATTTTCCATGTTTTCCTTTTTCCTCATACCTACTATCCCATAAATAAACAATATCTCCAACATTGAATGATCTGGGAGTCACCTTTTCTATCAAATATTTTCTTGAGTTTCTCTCTGAACTTAAGGAGTCTTTTATGGGACTCCTTTCTCTCTTCATCCAATTCCAATATATTATTTATTCTATACTCTTAAGCGTTCACTTCCTCATCCTCAAGTTGTTACATGAACTGATAGGAAGATAATTGCATATGTAAGGATAAGAGAGTGTGGACTCAATAGACCAACTCAAAGGGACTTTTTCCAATAACTCTTTTAGTAGTAATCCTATCTTCCCATAAGGAAAATTTAAGTTTCTTACCCCATTTTATTTTATTGACTTCCAATGTTCTCTTGATTGTTTTGAGAAAAATTTAATTACTTGACTCATCTTGACCATTCCCCTGGGGATTGTAATTAGATGCATATCTCGGGATGATTCTATATTATTGGAAAATAGTGACTAATAGTTTAACCCTATAGCTCATAGAATTATCAACCACTATTTTTGCAGTAACCCCAAACATAAAAATTATATTATTTAGAATAAAATCCATGAATACTTGGTAGGTTGCCTTCTTTGTAGGGATATCCTCAACCCATTTAGTGAAATAGTCAGCAGCCACTAGAATCCATTTGTGCCCTACACTTGAAGAGTCTTATATTTATCCAATCAAGTCCATCCCACTCTTCTTGAAATGGGATTCAAATGGTACTAATTGCAAAGATAAATCACCTGAGGTTTTCATCCTTTTGGATAATATTTGACAACTCTCACATTTTCTGACTAAAAAGACTACATCTTTAAAAAAAACTTGGCCACCAATAACTTTCTCTCAAAATCTTATGAGCAGTCACTCTTCCAGCAAAGTGACCTCCACATACTTCCCCATGAAACAATACAATAAGCTTAGGAGCTTCTTCTTCTATGATTCACCTTAATAATATCCCTTCTAGGTTATTCCAAGCCAACCCATAGTCAGTTATAACATATTTTTGAGAGGCCAATTTAAGTGTCCTTCTCTATTTTTTATCCAAATTCCGTGGACACTACAAATTATTGAGATAAAATATCACATCTTTATACATTGCGAAATTGATCATCTTTTTTTGTATATCGACATTTCCTTCTTCAAATTCATTGATCTCCATTACTTTTAAGTTACTTTATGCCATTATATTTGAAAGGCACAAACCCCTAATCAATTTGGTATTTGTATATCCATATCATATTCTTGTAGATTATTCACCCAACAATATATTTTTCTAGAAACTTCCATCTCTGACAAAATTTCCTTGACCATCGTGTGAGGAACATAAGTTACAATCTTAGAACTCAAGATATAAGGCCTGAAAACTTTAGTTACTCAAACAATTGCAAAAGCTTTCTTTTCCATGATGGTGTATTTTAATTCAGATACTTGCAAAGTTTTGTTGAAAAATGAAATAGGTCTCTCATTCCCTTCATCATCCTTCTGAAACTATACAAAAGCAATTGTGTTCTCATAGACAAAAGAAAATAAGTGGAATATTTTCTTATATTATAGGCTAACTAGAATAGGGGCATTCTTTAGTACTTCATTGATCCCAGTAAAATCTTGGACAACTTATTCTTCCCATTTAATAACCAGGTCTTTCTTTAGCATGCTGGTAATAGGGATGGTTATTTCATAAAATTTTGAAATGAACCTCCTAATGAAATTGATTTAATCCCAAAGAAATACTGGATTCACTTTTTTGAAATAGGTATGGGAATTTTTCCAATAGCTTCTACTCACCCAGGATCTATCATGACCCCTTCCCTAGATACTACATGCCCAAGTAGGTTTGCCTTTTGAACACCAAAGTGACTCTTCTTGGGATTCAATGAGATCCCATATTCTCTGCATCTAATCAACATTTTCTCCACATGGATCAAGTGATCACCTCTCTTCCTAGAAAAAATGGTTACATCATCTTGATATACAACAATAAAATCATTAATGTAACTTGAAAAGGAAACATCCATGGCTCTTTGGAAACTAGCCCCATCATTCATCAAACCAATTGGACTTCTCACATATACATGTGTTCCACATGGGGTGGAGAAAGCATTTTTAATTCTTTTTTATTATTTTACCACTACTTGATTATATCCTAAGAAATCATCTAGAGTTAAAAGTAACTCAGATCCTATGAAAAACTGCAACATGTTATCCATATTAGGAAATGGATAATATCTTTGATTCAAGCCTTATTCAAATTTCTAAAATCCACACACAACCTTATATCTCCATTTCTTTCTAACTGAAATGAGATTGGCCACCCACAAAGAGTATCTTGTGGGATGGATTATCCCTCCATCCCTTAAATTTATTAATTCCTCTTGCATCTTGAGTGAAAGAAGTGGGTTAATAGGCCTCTATTTTTACCGAAATGGTTTAGCATTAGGTTCCATGCGTATTTCACGTTGGAATAAATCTTCTCTATAAGCTTTTAGTTCTGAATAGGACCATATTAAACAATCTTGATAATTTTTCAACAACTCAACATTAGATTATTTTTCCTCTTTGCTTAGATTAATCTCTCTGCAAACCTTCCTGGTCATCTCCTCGGTTCCAAAATTGTATTCCTCCACATCCCTTGAAGTGGAGATGTACCTATGGACCACCCTATCTGCATTTTTAAAATTAGATTCTAAAGAAACCAATACCCTAGTAATCGTGTTAGTTTTCAATTGAATTATGTCCTTCCCAAATAGGGTTTCTTTTCCATCACATGTTTCAAACATTGGCTCCCAATCCATTCATTGATTTGTAAATTATCATTCATTTTTCAAGAACCTTTGAACTTGGGCATCATCATGAAAAACTTTCCGATGCTTCACATTATCAGGCACAGATGGTCTTGACACCACATCTACATCATAATTACAATAAGGAGAAACAATACAATTACCAAACATAGAGGAAATCATTGACAATTTATTAGTTGAAACATTTTGAGCTCGAGCATGGTAAAGGGTATTAAAGGATTCAAACATCTCAATTAAGTCCGACACTACATGCTTATAATTCTTCATCCTTTGATTCTTTGTTGTATACATGTTTTTACTTATTTTACAACTGACTCGGAATCCCCTTTAAAAATTATATCCTTTATTCCATACCTCCATGCAATTGTCAAGCCTAAGAGTAGTGCTTCATATTCTATAATATTATTGGTACATTCAAAGTTTAACTTAAAAGAAAAACTAAATGTTTATTTTTTGGGGGATATAAGCACTACACCAGCCCCATTTCCAACATTAGGGCATGCTCCACAAACATCATGGTCCAAGGGGCACTAACTTGTTCAATATATGGATTCTCATTTATGTTGTTATCTTCAAAGTATGCACATCTGACAAAATTATTAGCATCCACATCAGCAAACAAAACTTCATAGGATGCATATTTTGGGTCCTCAATCAAGTGTAACATTTTCTTCTCTCCATACATATTCACCAAAATTTCATTCCAGAGGTAAAGTGGCATAAGACATGTCCATTTGCACACTCCCTCCCACACTTGCAGCCCATTTTCTTGACTAAAATATACCCCATTTAGGAGGGCAATAAAAAATGACCACATTCAAAGCTAGGTACTTACCATGATAAGATGTCAACTACACTACCAAACCTATTACATACCCTACCCACTAACACCTCTCTTGAATCCATGGCCTAAAATTTTCCAAAATCTATTATCACCTTGACATTTAATTCATTCATAACTTCAAGAGACCTCACATTGCATGAAGTTCATGAATCAAACATATAGTTATGAACAAGTCTATCCTTGAAATTCAAAGTAGTGAAAAATGGATCCATTTAAAATTTAGATTCTACTAAATATGTGCCTAAATATATCTCCGGTGATTCCCCCATACTTTCCATTTCTTGGGGCACTTCTAACTCAACAATAACAGTTTGAAGATCTACACTATTAACGTCCTTACTGTTATCATCGAATGACAACACCCTACTAGTTTGCACAAGTGTGTGTGCTTGAGCTCATAGTGTGATTGGATAACATGGGTACTATCTCCAAGTTGTGGGATTTGATACTTGAGATAGACCTCTAGAGAAAGTTGGTTTTTTCTCCTAAACTACCTGCCATAATCTACTCTAATGTAGGAAAAAATATCTTTCCTAATCTAACTTTCCAAGGGACCAAGGAGAGAGAGTGCACGAAAATAAATCCTATACTAAAGTGGTGATACACTAGAAAAGGAGGGGATGAGTATTGTATTCCAATGTGTGAAAACTAGAAGCAAAAATGCATGCTAGAAGAGGTGATAGTAGTTCTCTGGAATCTATAAAATACATTCACAATGACATTTCATACACACACAATGATAATAGATCCCCGCAAGAGCATAAAATAGACACTATATATATGTAAGGAGATTGAAGGGGCAAGAGGAATGCAAACAAACAATACAGGGGAAGATACATCTACAAATATGCATCTATTGCTTCATGAGTATGCACAATTCAATCTATTACAAGATAAGGTCCTGGATCATCATGTGAGGAGTCCACTACAAGGGCCTGCAACACATTGGATTCATAAAGAAATTTGGGAAGTGATTTTCTACTCCAAAACTACCTCCTTGACAATGAGCCCAACACTCCAATTTATAGAAATTTGAGAAGAGAGAGATAGAGGGAAAATGAAAATCTCAAAATCTATCCTTCAGCCACTTGCAAGATGTATTAAATGAAGTGAAATGATATTCTGTTGTTTGCAAAATGCTCCCCATACTATCCCATAACTTTTAGTAGTGAAATATGTAAGCCCATGCTTCATTAATGTATCCCAGCTACCAAGTAAAACATTATTCTGAACCTAGCCACATTTTCTGTAAAATCATCATCGATTTATCATCAAGAATTTATTGAATTTTGTGCTTTGGGCTCAGAAACACTATTCCAACTGTACCACTTTTGTGTGCTTTCGTTGAAAAATTAAAAATTTATGTACTTTTGAGTGGGGGAAACTATTTTGGGTCTGCCAGGCATTTCTCTCATTTATCAGGATTGAGTGTTTAATTATCTAGAGCTAAAGATGTTTCATTTATTTTCATATAGCTGCCCTCATCAAAATTAATAAATCCAATTTTCTGGCATAGAGGAAGTCGTGCTTGTTCAAGAAGTTCAATTTTAAAAAAAAATTGGAGCTCAAGGTCAAAAGTTATGGCCGTTTGAAGTTTGGGGTATGATTTTCATTGTTTTCTCTTGCATGCGGCTATATCGGGTCTTTTGGGTCCTTGTGTCCCAGTTGTTAACGACAAAAATATCGACTTCACCTGCAAGTCTCCTTCCTGTCAACATTTTCAGAAAAATTGGGTCCTTGGCGAACAAGTTTCTTATGAGTACCACCATTGACCAAGCCATTAGGGTCGTTGACCGCGACTTCAATGCATCCCTTTGTGATTGGCTACTTCAGATTTTCGGAGCCTGCACATACCTATGTCCTAGCTGTCCCACGCACCGTGTGGGACAAAAACCTCCACTTTTACCTATTTTCTCCTGGTGTGGCGATTTCGGCCTTTTATGTTTTGGATGTCCCTGAATTGATCGGGTCGTGAGGGATGTTGACTCTCACTCCACCAACATATCTTTGCAAATCATCTATTTCTGCCATGCGGGTCCTGGATGTCTTGTGCATACCTGTATGGCCTGGTCTCCAAAAACTTGATTTTTCCAATTTATGTGCAAATCGGCCCATTTCGGCCATGTGGGTTCTGAATGTCCCGCACGTACCTGGGAAACCTTGGCTCCAAAAACCTTATTTATCCGCAATTTACTGTCTTGAGTTATTTTTTAGATTTTTTCCATTTTTCCTAACTCCTTTAATTTTTTCCTTACATGGGGAAGTCAGAGAGAAACTAGAGGGGCTCCCAAAATCCTATTTTTGTCTTTCCATCATTTCTGCTTGCTCCAACATGAGGATATTATGAAAGTTATCCAAATTACCTCGAGGGGTGAATTTGGGATAACACTTACTTGTGGACACAAAATCCTCCTTGATTCCCAAATATTCAAATGGTCTTCTTTTGTGCTCAAGAATTCTAAGCAACTCAATAATTGGCATGGTAACCTTGATTTGACTCAAAATTTGAGCCATATCACAAGGGGTATAGTTGGGTAAGAATGTAGTACGAGGTAGGGTGATTGCGTTTTTAAGGTGGTATGAGACTTTTTAGTCCTTGAGTCAAGGAATGGGAATTATTGTTAGAAATGATTTGGCCTTTTTTTTGGTACATATTTCTTGGGAACATCCTTGGGGATGATGGTAAGGAGAGGAGTCTTTTTTCTAGGTTGTGGCCCTTGTCCTTTGACTGTCCTATTTCTCATATTATATTCTTTTTCTTGGGACACTACTGCATTCATTAGCAACTACCTAGCTTCTTCAGAAGGAATACCACCATCATATTTTTTTATCATTAATGCCCTTAAATATTCAAATTCATGGTTAGGTAACTCGAATGTATGAACAATATCAACATATAGATAACTAGTGGAAGGAATAGAAGATATCCGAAGTATGCAATCCTAAAAACATTCCACAGTTCTGAAACTAACCAATTCAGTTGAAGTAGTTCCTCTTTGTTGATTATTGGAATATTCCATCATGCACACATCACCAAAGGTGGCATCATCACTATCTTCTTTAATTTATTTATTGAGATCACATGGTGAATGTTGTAGAAATCCTTTTTCACACCATTCATTGACATGATCCTCCTATACCATATATACTCTAGAACGCAATGGATCAGGAACAAATTTTCTTTCCCTTGGTGGTTCTTTCTTGTTTCTTGATCCCATGGGTTCCTTTCCACTTTCATTAGTTCTATGATTTTTTCTAGGATGATTTCCAAATCTATTCTACCCTCGAGGTTGGTGTTGGGCCTGAGAACCTTGACCTATCCCTTTCTCTTCTCTATGATTTTTGTAATAAATCTCCTTTACTACCCCTGCTAGAGTTTTTACAACCTCTTCTAGATCTACTTCCTTTCTTTCCTAAGGCTTTTTAGGATTGATCAACTTAACACCTTCTCTATTGGGAGGCTTCCCAACTGCCTTGATATTATTCTCTATTTGGATAGCCATAGAAAATTCTTTTCGTAAGGTTAGAGGATTTTTATCCCTCAAATAAGAGGTTTCATTTTTTCCAAAGGCATATGAATATTTGATCAGGAAGGAATCATCATTGAGCCTCATATTTATAGGCAATCTTGTCTTGATGTCTTGTTAAATCTGGTGTGAAAATCGTGAAGAAGTTTATTAGGATTTTTTTTTATATTTTCAAACTCAGTGAGATGAAATATAGGATCAGTCTTATCATTATATTGCAACTTAAAATCATCCTTCACATTTAAGCATGAATCAATTGAATTATTAAGTAATGATTCATACCATTCCCTAACATCTTCATCTAGAGTATTTATGAACAACTTTACATATACATCCTCATGTTCAATTTCAAAATATTCCAAAGCAATTAATAAGAGTATAAGATGCTGATCTCCATTGATTGCATTATTCCCCTGAAATGTAAACAATCTATTTCTTACTTCATGAGGAACTTCAGTTGGATAACTCACCATTTGCCGAAAATTGATAGGTTTGTAAGTATTCACTACAAAAGGGTTCTGGGTATAGGGTGTGCCATATTATTGAGATGAGGTGTTACAAAAGGAGGGTTAAAATGATGGGGAACTGGAGCTCTCTAAGGTAATGGTGTTTTATCTTCAAAGTAATGATCCTATAATGATTTTGTCTCACAAAATACCCTATTATTTCAAATCAATAAAGGAAGGAAATGGGCAATACCTAGATCACTTGAAAATGAAGGACCCTCATGAGCTCCAATATACAAATTTGTGTAAGGAATTCTTGATCCAGAGCCCTTCGAAGAACTAGAATAATCCTTTGCCAAAGGTTTATCACTTTCAACAATAGGCACAAAATTTTCCTCCAACCTTTGATCACTCAAGGCTTTCTAGACTTGTTTCTTTGCTGGATTTGTTCTTCCTAACTGTAGAAATAGTCTTATAGTAGGATCTATCTTGAATAAACATGTTATTCATTCAAGATTTGTAGATATTAATGATAGATTACAATAATTGAAGTTTCAAGGTACTAGCATTTTACTAGATTTTATGAGAAAGATGGAGTCGCCACTAAGGTTTTGCTCCTTGGACATGTAAATCACTTCAAATCACTTTCTAACTGAAGCTTCACAATCAATTTCATTAAATCTTGGAAAATTTTGTTATCCTTTTTCAATATTTACCCCTATCCCAGTCAAATTTAATATAAATCTTTCTTAACTAGGAAAATATCGAGTGAATGACTTCTGAATAAGCTCATTTTTCACAAATTTCGATAAAAGATTGAGTCTAGATCATGTATTTTCATATCAACATAATTCATATGTTACAATAGGTCGATATTTATCTGTATTTATGAAAATAGTCCTCAGAGACAGTGCCACGAGAGTGTTGGTACCCAAATCTACACCACTTAGAGAGCCAAGTAACATTAACTAACTGAAGTGGATACTTAGAGGAAGTTAGACCAAAGATATGGTTGTTTGGTAGCCAGGGACATATTTGAAAAACACTTTGAGACTTTACTTTGGAAAATATTGGTCTTGAATCACAAAAAGGGATGAGATTCCCTACTACTTTAGGTTTTTCCTTTAACTAGGGTGTGAGGACCCATTTTTTGACCTGTAATTATGAGAATAATGGATGAAATTGTAGTATCTAGCCATTATTTTTGAAATATGAAGGATAACACTTCAAATAATGGTGAATACAAGCCATATTTAATGCTCATGAGTTATCACTCTAAATAATGCAGATGTATTCCAAAGTAAGACTTCAATTTCCTCTAGAAAGTGTAGATCTTTCCTTGCTTCTACATATTTATGAAAGGGAGGGAAAAATTGGTAAAATACCTTAGCAAAAGGTTATAAGCAAGGAAAACATGGATAATTCAAAAGTACTTAGCAATTGTAAGTTGTAATTTGTGTGTATGAATGGGAGATTAAAGCAGGATAAATTTGATTAAACATATTTATAAAGAAAACCTTAAAAATGTTTGAAAATTGCCTCAAGGTAAGAAGAATACCTCACACAACTAATAACAACCCTTTAACCAAAAGGAATGCACCCATGCAAGCCCAAGGGTTCACGATTTCACAAAACCTTTGAGAATTTACACACAAAATCTCATTCTAATTTTTCACCAAAACATTAACATATCCTATTCAACTATGCTCTAGATACACTCAAAAGCTTACTAAAATCTTCTCAAATGAATGACAACAACATGAATATTATGCATCTAACAAAAACACATACCCTTTCATCTGTGATGAGGGATTCATTATGAAAGAGATCCCCTTAAAATCTTATGCGCTTGATGAATGGATTTCATTAGGTACAGTAACTACTCTCTTTCGCAAGATGAATGAATTGGAGAAATGTGTTTGAATTCTGGAAATGAAACCATCTGGGACTATGTCTTCCTAGCCTCTTGGGACATCACCAATCTTCATGAAGAAATGTAGGGTTGAGTCTAGTTCAAAACTTCATACTCCATTTGCTCCAGAAATAGTTTTAGTTACACTTCCATATTTTGCACAGTCTACCAATCCATCTTCCACTTTCAAATTAATATGGAAGGAGGCCTTTCCCAAAGGTGGACTATACATTACTGAATGGGTTTCTTCTTATGAGAGGAAATCAAAATTTATTCATTTACTAGATGGTCCCATGAAAATTATGTTAGGAATTAGTATTTACATCATGGTAAATATTTATATGGTTAGTTTTATATATATTGTTATAACAATATATTAATATGGGTAAGTTGTTTGATACACTTCCTATTTTATAGGAAGAGGTTAGTCTATTGTAATGGCTATAAATTAGCCTAATTCATTGTGTAATTGATGCAGCAAGAATATAGAGAATTAATATAATTATTTTGTGTTTTATCTATGCAAGTCTGATCCTAAATCTATATTTGGTATCAGAGCGACTCGATGCTCTGTTAAATATGTGAAGGGGAAATTCTAAATATGAGATTTAGTATCATAGTTGTCCTAATCCGTGATGATTTGTTAAAGTGTAGCCAAGGGTAGTTTGTTATTTGCTATTGCCCTGTGTATGAGTTATTATATGAGGTGGATATTTTGGTTTGTGTATATAATTTTTAGTGTTTGTCATGTCCTCACCTATATTTAGTTTTGATGTGATATCTACCTTTGGAGGAAGAATTTATTTGATATGATATGTGCATTTTGAATCTAAACATACCTATGTCTGATGCTGTGTAATCAAATCTCCAGCAGAAGATTTTTGGCCACGTTTAATCCTACAGCCATTGGAAGGAAAGAAAGCATTATTATTATTATTTTATCAAGTTTGGCACATTCTGTAAAGATAAACAAAGATGTCATACAATCAGATCGTGCCATAATAGGCTTGCATGCATCTCGATTGCAGTATATGGGAAAAGATCTACTTTGAGAGCTATACACAATACTGAACATCTAGCGAGTTTATAAGAGCATGATTAGAGGAGGAATTGTTATCCCATCACTTCCAAATATCCTGTGAAGATTGTCTCTTAGTTTTTATCATCTAGACAGATCTGAGCACAAGTGGGGTCACAACTTTATTCATCCACAGTTTATTGGATCGACTGTTTTTTTTTGGTTGAAACTTATATGGTTGTCAAAGAATATATTAGCACCAATAGTTGATCAAAACACGGGGCACCAAAATTTGACCTCCGTGAGCTTCATGATGAAGGAAAATCATAATTAAATCTTCCCAATCAATCTATTTGAAAGGTTTGTGTTTGTTTATAAGTTTTGTTTTGGTTAAAGTAGTCAATTTGTTGGTGTTAAGTCGACTTATAAAGTCATGTTTATTAGTCAATTAAAGTTGTATCATGAGAAGTATAATCTCTTTTAAGGGTCCATAGTTCATCATCCGTTTGTTGTTTAACATGGTATATTCTCAAAACAAATAGTCATTTCCATGTGTCATGTTTGAAATGTATATAGTAAAATAATTGTGAATTCCAATGTTATTATGTGTCAAGTGTCTTGGTCATTTTGTAGAAGTGTCAAATATCATTGTTATGTTCATAATGTTAATAGTCATTGTGAGTTGTAAGTCATTGTTAATCAAATAGGTGATTTAGGATATTTGTGTCAGAGTCAAAATTTTGAAAAATAAAAATAATTTTTTTTTGTCGCACGGACGCATTTTCGGTGTTACGCGACGTCCGGAAAAATAACGTGTTTCACATTGTGGGAGGGAAGAAAAGAATAAGATCAATGTGGAAACAAATGTGCTTCATGTTCACATCTTGCTGAGTTAACAACATGATACTGGAGGACGGAGGCACAGGAGGCTGGAGGTCATTCAGCGACCTCTCGTCAGTCGCCAACGATGGGGCCGCATAAAGTTGTGGTGACAGTGTGTGGTTTGCAGTGTTCCTATTTTGTGTGGCATTTGATGGATGTTGGAAAGAGAGTTGTGTTGGAGCGCAGATGACTGTCAATGATCCTCTGAATGACTTGGTCCTCTAACTGCCGTACTTCTTTAGAAGATGGTTAGCTAGAAGAATACGTTCACTAGCATTAGTGACCATGTGCAGCAAGACCTAACTAGCAAGATCCATTCAGGAGTATGTTCTTTGATGCATTTTGCTTCTCAGTATCTATTTGAGTGGAATTTCACATTGTGGGGGGGAATACATACCATTGTTCCATTCCCATTCTATACCCAAAACGACTTAGTCAAGGAAAGCTTCCAGTGGTAGTGATAGTTTTCTATGTTGTTCGAGATCGAGTGGCAGTGATCAATGACAGAGACTACAATTAAGAACATTACGATTCTTATAGGAAGTAATGTGAAATGTTTTCAGTATATCATCTATTGTTCAGTTTTGAGATATGCATGTTGTGTTTCCTACATAATTCCCTGATGCATAAGCATAGTGATGAACAATAGCACCAGAGTAAGTCAGTTCATGGATCTTAAAAGGGTTTGTGGGAGGATCCAGAAAACCACACGAGGTGGACAGCTGATGAAGTTCCTGTCACGTCAAGGTTTGTGGTAAGCCTGTTTAAAACCATGGAAGGAGAGAGCCTTTCTTTTGGATCAAGGTCATGAGTCACAGAGTTGGATATGCCACAGGGGTGAGCATACTGTAGTTGAGTGTGTGGATGTTTTTCTACCATGTAAACACTAAGGGGGGGAATGTTAGGAATTAGTATTTACATCATGGTAAATATTTATATGGTTAGTTTTATATATATTGTTATAACAAATGTATAACAATATATTAATACGGGTAATTTGTTTGATACACTTCCTATTTTATAGGAAGAGGTTAGTCTATTGTAATGGCTATGAATTAGCCTAATTCATTGTGTAATTGATGCAGCAAGAATATAGAGGATTAATATAATTATTCTATGTTTTATCTGTGCAAGTCTGATCCAAAATCTATAAATTATTGAGGATATTATGTCTTTGGGTATGTCTCGTAATTTAGAAGGGGACATTATATTTATGCAAATGGTGATTGGGATAGAGGAGTTTGTTCCTAGAAATAATATGCTTGTGAAGAAACTTCCTCTTTGTAGAGAGGATTTTGTGTCAGTATAAGATTAGGTACTTTTTATTAGTTTCTATCGGATGTAATATCGAGAATGTTTGTGAACTTTTTCTATGGGCTAGGGCCCCTATAGAACCCCTATTTTGATTTTTTCATGAATACATAAAACTCAAACAACTACATTAATACACATGCTTCATAATAGATTTAGAATTCTATCAAAACAATATAAAAGTCTATTGTATTGTATTGAGTTACATACATGCTTGAAATTAACAATTCAAAGTAGTGTTCACTTAACATAAAAAAATTGTATCAATAATGAAAAGATGTGAAATGTTAGGAGAAACAAACCTAAGCTTTCTCACTGATCAATCATGGTTACATATTCATCTTTGTCATATTTCTCTTCATCATCCTCTTCTGATTGTCTTTATCTGTAGGTATCATACCTTTGAAATAATTGTACCATCTCTTCTTCATCAGTTCTTGAATGATATTTGAATATCAAGTGATGCTTATTTAATACATCAACACAGTAGGACATTCTTGGCTTATACTTCCTCAATTTCTTAGTCATCTTGGAAATATTATTATCTATAAGGGTGATTCTTTTGATATCATCATCAGAATAAGTTTCTTCCTTGATGTATTTTTCAAAGGATTGAGTCAAGGTATCAACTTCCCAGTTTCCATCAATGATTTTATGCTTATCAAATACCATTTGTTCTAGTATGTTGTCTATGTTATCAATAGTCTTTCCTATCCATTCATTCCTTCTCAATTACCAAATTTTCCTTAACTTGATTTATAGTTTCCACCTTGATTCTATCTAGATATTCCATCACATATTGAGTGCCCTTCTCTTCAGGTGACATTATTCCCTCTTTTTCTAGAAAATCCTTGTCAAGTTCATTTATTGTTTTAAGTTTAGAAAGGATCCCATCCCAAGAGTATAATTCATTTTCACACTGTTCAAGGATTTCCTCAATGTCATTGAGTGTTTTTGTAAATTATGCATACCCTTTTGTTTCCTTTTCAATGACCTTCCTACCTTTTTGAGACAAGTCCTCTACCCATTTATCTATTGCTTCATCTTTCTTACTAGCCTTTTTTATTTTATCCAACATCTCAAGGGTAACAATAGTGGAAACTTCCTGATCTCCTTTTGCGGGCCCTACCACCTTTTGAAAACATGAAGTTAGTGTTTTGATTTTCTTTTTTAGATACTTTTTGGATATTTTATCCTCATCAACCTTTTGTAGTAAGCCTTCAATTACCAGTGTAACTTCTTGCTTCAATGATTCCCTGGTATGCCTTCCTAATTGGATGTGTTTAATATCATAGTAAGTTTATATAATATCATCCTTTGTCTTGCCTTGGTGATCCATAGAGATCTGGAAAAACTCACCACTTCATCAGTTCTATCAGCACCAAGAAGGAGAAATGAATAAAATTGAGGAAAAGGAGGTCCTATCATCATTTTAATATAACCGCCTCCCAACCTGGGTGACAGTCTTTCTACTGCCACCCAGACAAGGTGGTGGTCCTGTAACCTCTAGTCTTCTCAAGGTGATGGTCATGACACTTTTGATGAAAAAAATAAAATTAGGAACGAGTAGTTCCGGAATTCAAAGAAATGGTTATGTCTCTTCCCTTCCATGCCTTTTCACATCCTCTAGTGCACATGAGGAAATGGGAATTCCTATAAATGCATGAAAGGAGTACAAGAATTCATGATTCATAGATCCAAAGAGATCAAAGAGAAAAGGTTTAACTTTAATGAGAGAAAGTGAGCAATATCTTCAGTGATGGAGTGGAATTGTAGAAGCAAGGTGTAGAAACAGAGCAAAAAAACATATGAAGGGAGAGTTAAAATTGTTGTTTTCCATTTTCCACTTATTGTACATTGTAATTATCTATAATTGACCAATAAAAGTGGGAAGAAAGAATGTTTTTCACTTCCCAATAGGTTTTCCTCTATTGGAGGTTTCTAGGATAAACTTATTGATGTTTGGAGTTTGAATTCTTTCCTATTCTCTACAATTTCCTTTCTATAGCACTAGATAATCAGTCACTAAAGCTCTAATATTTAAGCAATATAAAATTTTCCAAAGATGAAAGTAGAACAACATAATTGTGTGATTTTGTAGAGCTACAAAGTAGAATTTTACAAATCATTTTGGTATCAGAGATGATTATATATCTAGGACTGTGGTATTCGATTCTTTCTTGTGATTTGTATGATAGTGAAAAGGTCTAAAGGAGAATAATTTTTACCTTGCGATCTAGATATTTTTATGAAGAAGTGGAAACAAAGAATTTGATCTTAAATGGAGGAAGAAAACTTGGTCCGTAGAGTTGAGATGCTAGATGCCATGATGGCTATATTGTTTAGACAACAACGAGATCTCCCAGACCTGCAAAAGATGGATTCTATTAAGTCAGATCCCATAGATGGAGTGGTTCGAGAATTGGCTGAAAAATTTGGTATCGGAAAGAGCCACGAAGAGAAATGATGGGAAGAGCATAAAGAGGAGACACCAATTGTAAATGACAAGGTAAATTTTTCTCATACATCTTTTAATGTTGAAATGAAAGTGAAAATAAAGAACTTTGAAGGAGAAGTAGATGGAAAATTTCTTGATAAGTGGCTAAAATAGTTAGAAGTCTATTTTAGTGTGCATATTGTTACTAAGACATAAAGGATTACCTTTGCATGTCTCAACATAGAATTTCATGCTCATGGTTGGTGGGAAACCCACTTAGCCACTTGTGAAAGGAAGAAACGCCCTATTTTCAGTACTTGGAAACGTTTTAAATAATTTATTTGAGCTAACGTCTATCCTATTTAACATAAAATTAACATGATGATTAAGTGGTAGTACTTTAGGCAGGGCAGTGGTCAAAGCGTGCAAGACTACACTACGGAATTTTAGAGACAAGCCATGTTGCTTAATATGGACTTGAAGGATGAGGACATTATGACCAAGTATTTGGGAGGACTTCACACTCACCTTCAGAGGAAGGTAATATCCATGAAGCCCCAGGATATTAATGAATATTTTATACAAACATACTACATTGATTACAAGAAGAAGCAAGGAGAAGCAAATCCAACGGAAGACCAGCCAACAGATCAACAACAAAAAGAACAAGGGAAGACAAATAGAAAAGGTAAATGGAAAGGTAAACCTACCACAACTGTTTTTCATACTTGTAAATATCCTAAGAATTTCTATAAGAATTGTGATATCCTAATGCCAAATGTTGGAAGTTGCATCCAGAATTACACCCAAATCTCTGAACCAAGGATTCGAAGAAATCCATGGCCACTGTGAAGAAAAAAGGAGAGGTGGAGATTGAGGATGATTAAGATGTATACGAGAGGTTGGGATGCATGGCCACTAACATGTACAGAGGAGCAGAAGAAGAAGAGATGAGTAAGATTTTTCAAATCAGAATCAGAATCAAGAAGACTAAGGTAAATGTTTTAGTAGATTTTGGTTCTCAGTCAAATTTTATTTCTGACACGGTTGTAGAACATATTGGCCTAGATACTTACGTGCATCCACATATATACCCATTGGGATGAGTGGAGAAGGGTGTCGAAATACAGGTTACAAGAAAGTGTAAGTTTTAGTTTGGGATAAATACCCAGTATATTGATGTATTAGAAGCTGATATCATTATATTTGATGTTGTATTCAGAAGTCCTTACTTGTATGATAGGGATGTTGTGTTTACAAGGAGGTAGAACCAGTGTAGATGGGTCAAGGACAGAGTCAACTTTAACATCCAGGCACACCAGAGCAAATCAAAGAAGGCTATGGTAAGTTTCAACCAACCACCAAGAATTATTTAGGAAAATCATTAGTTTTGTTTACTTTCATTGGAAGAAAAACAAAATTGACTTGAGAGCACGGATAATTTGGATAGCACTTGTCATTTTTTGTAGATAAAGCTACCATATGAATTTCTCATTTAAGGGGAAATACAAACTTCCGCTATGCAGTCACCATATCTACCTACTGATTCAGTGGACCTGACTATGGCGCAACAAGGAGAAGAGGAAATACAAGGAATAATGGTGATTACAGTAGTGTACATAAAGAGGATTTAGCTAATCTATCTCAAGAGACAAAGCCAAGCAAGAAGAACTAAATCACTAAAATGTGGGACCTTCACCATACTTGAGTAGGTTGGAAAAAAACCTTTAGGCTACACTTCATGCAGATGCATGCGATAACAAGTTGCAAGAGATCACACCTACTAAAGCCATCTATGCATGAAAAATAAGGAAACATAAAAAATTTCCTTCCAAAGTGGATTATAATTGAGACAACTCATAGGAAGATGTAGCACTGGACCAGAAAACCAGAGATCCATAAGATTCTTGGAAAGTTTGACGAGGGAGGACACCAAGGAAAACCCAGTGGTACTCGAAGGAGCAAGAGAGGGAGTTGATTCCTCTACCACTCCCCTAATAAGATTTTTTGGGACCAAAAGCCTCCTAATAAGTGGAGGTATGATCCATAGGGATCTAGAAAAATACACCACTTCATCAGTTCTATCAGCACCAAGAAGGAGAAATGAAGAAAAATGAGGAAAAGGAGGTTCTTTCAGCATTTTAATAGAACCGTCACTCTATGTAGAGTGGCGGTTACAAAACCACCATCCAACCTAGGTGGTGGTCCTATAACTATTGCCCTACTAGGGAGGTGGTCCTATAACTACCAATTTTCTCAGGGTGGAAGTCCTGACACTTTTGACATAAAAAATTAAATCTAGAACAAATAGTTTAAGAATTTGAAGAGATGGTTGTGTCTCTTCCCTTCCATGCCCTTTCACATCCTCCAGTGCATGGGAGGACATGGGAAGGCCTATAAATTCATGAAAGGATAAAGATAATTCATGATTCAGAGATCCAAAGAGATCAAAGAGGAAAGGTTTAGGTTTAATAAGAGAAAGTGAGCAAGATTTTCAATGCTGGAGTGGAATTGTAGAAGCAAGGTGTAGAAACAGAGCAAGAAAGCATAGGAAGGGAGAGTTAACATTGTTTTTTTCCATTTTCTACTTCTTGTACTCTGTAATTGTCTATAATTGACCAATAAAAGTGGGAAGAAAGAGTTTTTTTCCCTTCCCGACTAGTTTTCCTCTTGTTGGTGCTCATTTTAATCTCACCCTATTCATTCAAATACGTCTCAGTCTGAATGGTTTGACTTTTTATTTGTCTCCTTGTATTGATGCATGAAAGCTTTTTATTTCATTTGGTTTCCATGATCAGTCCTTTACTTTGGTTGAGGATCACATTAACTCTAGATATTGTTTACCCTTTCTCTATCCATGAGAAAGAATCTGTAATTTGGGCGTGAGTTCAGGTTTTCCCCTTCCTTTTATTTTTCCACAGTCATGTTTCCCTATCAATATTTGTCCCAACATCCATGGAAACATGGGCCTTTCTGATTAAATGTGGCGTGGTGGGTCTTTTTGGTGAAATTTTCCACTTTTTTCTCATTTGTAAAAAAGGCCCCGTGGCCCCGTGGCCCCGATAGCATCTAATTGGTTAATCAATAAATATAAAGCAGCAGGGAAAAAGTCTTACTTTGACCCTGAAGGACACGTGGCATTTTTTCATGTTACAAGTGGGGAAGTGGGTTGATGGAACGTTTTGAAGTTTTTTTCTCTTTGTACAAAGGAGAAAAGTTATGAAATAACCCGCAACTCCATTGGGGCCCACATCAAAAGTTAGAAGTGGAGAGGTGGTTGCCGAGGCATTTTGAAGATTTTTGCCTTTTTGTGAAAAAGGAGCAAAGTTATAAATTGATCCGAAACCCCATAGGGGATAGAGTGATGTCACATGTTTGAGTCAACATTTGAAAAGTCAAATCGGGAGGGCGAAGCACTAGGATAAATTTTGAATTGTTTGCTTTATTATGAAAAAGGGATAAAGTATAAAAGTGAAGTGCGGCCCCGTAAAGAAACAAATGGAGTTTGCATTGAAAATTCAAAGGCGGAGAAGTGGGGCGTCGGAGAAAAATAAAAATTTGGCATTATTCTTAAAAGGAAGTAAAAGTATAAAAATGAAGCACGACTCCACTGGGGCCCACATCAAAAGATAAAAGCAAGAAGCGGGTCACCAGAGGAAAATTAGAAATTTTTCCTTTTTGTAAAAAAGGGTAAAATTACACAAATGAGATGCCAATCCATCAAAGGCCTAGATTAAGCCACGTGTCGAGCCCATATTTCAAAGGCGGAGGGGTGGGGAAAAATGTGAAAATTGCATTTTTTTTCAAAATTCATAAAATGCCAAAGGCACCCCTAGGCCCATTTCGGCTTTAATCTTCCACATGGATAGCTCTAATTTAAAAGTTGTGAAAGGGTAGAATCAATGGTTATGGCGCAATGCATCTGATTTTTCTGCCATTAACATTCCATGACTTCAGGGGATGCAAATATGCATCATTTTTCATGGTGAATCTGAATGATTTTTTGTCATTTCTATCAGCAAAGTGTAATTGAAGTGTTGTGGAGCTTGAATTTGTGGATCTGAGGAAGTGCAAGAATTGATGTTTTTGAAACAAAGTTACTCGGGCACTTGCAGAAAATGAATTGCCATATCTAGTAGAGAAAATTACAGAGGAAAGAATGAGGAGAAGGAAGCTATAGGTGTAAAGGATGAAAAACGTGTTGCCAGAGGAGATGACTAGATGCCCCAGTTAAAATAATGATGGAAATATCTGAAATGATTCACCTTTTGATCACCTGGAAATTTTTTGTTATAAATCTATTAAACATCACTTTCTTGAAATCAAGATCAAATATGTAACAAACAAAGGTTCCTCGAATATTCTTTGTTTGGGGGGGAATCTTTAATGTAAATGAGTGCTATAAAGGGCATGAGTTAGTTATGTAAATGGTCGGGTGTTTAATTCTTAAGAGAAAATTTGAGAAATCCCATCTTCTTGAGAGACCATCCGAGAAACCTATTAATCTCTTGTGTTTTAAATTTTATCATGTCAAGACGGTTGTGAGCGTACAACCATTGACAAGCTCTGAGACTGTTCAAGAAACTTTCCCCTGCTGATAAATCTAATAGATCTCGAATTAATCTGTGTTGATCTTGGGAAAAATTGTGTTTTCTTTTATTTCAAAATGTTTTCAAATGGTTTTGATTTTTCTATTGCAATCTTGTGTTGAAATCCCTCCAAATCACACAGGATCTTGTCCCTGTGATAGTTTAGTGGAATTTGCAATTTCATTATGAGAAGAGCCTTCATCTTGTAATGAGATAAATAGTTTAAAATCACTTTACTATCATTGTGTTGATAAAGATTTTCTATAAGCCTTTGAGTGTATCTTAAGTGTGAGGAACCAGGGGTATTTAATGTTTAATACCAAGATCTATTTGTGTGGTAATAACACCATATTGACGCCATTTCTGGGGACATGAAGGTGTGTGTAAAGTTTTAACACCATCAACAATGCATATAGACCCTGGTAAATGCTTCTTAAAAATTTTAAACTGCAAATATGTTGTTGAAACATCATCCTGTGTCCAGATTTGTAAGAATCGAGAAAATTTACAAGTTCTGCGTGTAATATTTCTAGTTTCTGTTAGTTTTTGCACTAAGTTTATATCATCAATGTTAAATACGGGTAAAGGAAGGTCAGATCTATGAATCTTTGCATGAATTTAGTGTTGACAGACATTTGATAGATCAATTTTTTGTGCATTTTCACAACTAAGGTGAAAATCCTTAGTGACAACTCCATGTTGAATTAATTTTTGATAAATACCAGTTTCTTAACCTCTTTCAATTGAAATTTATCACTAATCTTTGCAAAGATAGAAGGAAGAATATCTTTCTTCGTTAAAGACCCTACTAGAAGGTTGTTTCCAGAATTGGGAAAGATAAATTCTAGATGAAGAAGAATCTGGAAAGTTGTTAGAGATAAAAAATCAAGAAAAGAGTTATCAATTGTGGAAACTGATCAGCCTATCATTGAAGATTTCCATACTTCCTCAATTAATTCTGAATTAGGTAGTATTTTTGTAGATCAGAATTCTCCATCTGGAGAGGTGCCTTCATTTTTATTTGAAAATTTTACGTCTCATTTTTTCCTTTTGTTTTCCAAAACTAATAGGTTCTTCCAAGAAATAGAGTTTTTAGAGACCATTCATTCTAAGAATTTCATTCTTATGCCCCATATACCCCTTACTCCTCATCATTTTGTATCTCCTACAAATTCACCACCTCAAGGCAACATGGCCCAACCCCCACCCAGACCTCCTTTCATTGTGAATACTTTTTTTTCCTTTAGATTTAAGAGGTGTGGCTGGATATCCAAATGTAGTGCCACAAGATGTTAGAAATAGACTGACTAAATTTCAAGGGAATAATGATATCACTGGTGATCAACATTTAAAACTATTTATCAATATGATGGAATACTTTGAGATTGAATTCAAGGATGTGTATGTAAAATTGTTTATTCATACTCTTGAGGAGGATGCGCGTGGCTGGTATAAATCTGTACCAGAAAACTCAATAGACTCATGGACAGAAATGAAAAATACTTTTAGATTGTAGTATGGGGATAAGACAGATCCCAGGTTTCTTTTGTCTGAATTTGAAAATATTAAGAAGAATCCTAATGAATCTGTTCATGACATCAATACTCAGTTTAATAAGACCTTGAATAGGATACTTGTAATCCTGAGGCCAAGTGATGTTTCTTGTTTAGTAAAATACTCTGATGCTTTTGATAAGAAGGTTGCCTATTATTTGAGGGATAAGAACCCAACAACATTAAGGAAAGCCTTCACCATGGCTTTGCAAATTGAAAACAATATCAAAGTAGTTAGTAAGCCTCCTAAGAGTGAAGGTATCAAGCTGATCAATCCAGAGAAACCTCAGTCAAGTAAGTTTGTGGATCTAGAAGAGGTTGTACAAACTTTGGCTGAAGTTGTTAAGGAAATATCCTCTAAAATGGCCAGAGAAGAGAAGGGGATTGGACAAGGTTCCCAAGGTCAGCACAAGCCATAAGGCCAAGAAATATTTGCAAATACTCCTAGAGGAGATCATAGACCAGATGATAGGGGTAAAGGGCCCGTGGGATCAGGAAATAGATAACCCCAACCTTAGGAAAATAGATTGGTGCCTAATCCTCTAGCTTCTAGAGTTTCTACTGTGGAAGAAGCTCATGAAATTGAGTGGTGTGATAGTTGTTTCTTACCACATTCTCCATGTGATGTTGAAAAGGGAGTTGAGGAAGAAGAAGATGATGATGAGATAGATGATGATGTATGCACAATGGATTACTCTACAAGTTCACAACATGGAGCAACCTCAACTGAGCTGATGAGTTCAGAACTATTGAAAAATTCTAGGATTGCATTCACCAGGTATTTCCTCTTCCTCCCATTAATGATTTTGAGATTGATATGGTACAAGCTTTTGATTTGCCTAATAATGATTTTGAGTACTTAAGATTATTAATGATTAAGAAGTATGATGGAGGAATTCCTTCAGAAGAGGACATATAGTTGTTAATGAATTCAGTAGTTGGCCACGAAAAGGAATACAATACTAGGAGTACGGTTGCTAAAGGGGCAGGGCCTCAAGACAAATCAAAAATTCCAATTCTTACTAGTATCCCTAAGGAAACCCCTAATAAAGATGCATATGGCAAAGGCTTTGTCACCCCAAATAAAACTTGTGTTCCTCCCCATCCTCATATTGTGAAAAATCCCATGCCATCAGATGAATTTGTAAACATTCCTCCTAACAGTGCCTTACCCAAATATGTTCCTTGTGACATAGCCCAAATCTTGAGTCAGATCAAGATTATTGTTCCTATTGTTGAATTGCTTAGAATCCCTGAGCATAAGAAGAGGGCGTTTGAGTATTTGGGGATTAAGGAAGAAAAGGTCACCCAAGGTAAAAAGGTAAACAATGTAGAGGTTCCTCTTGCCATTGCAGAATTAGAAAAAGCACAAGCATTGGAGGAATTGAGTGAACCAATTGAGGTTTATTTGGGAACTTCTCTGGTTGAGTATCAATTGAATGTGGATCCATTTTTTACTACTCTAATTATTAAAGATAGGTTGTTACATAACTGCATGTTTGATTCAAGAGCCTCATATAATGTGATGCCTCTTGAGGTCATGAATGAGTTGAATCTCAAAGTAACATCAGCTTATGGGAAATGGACTACCATTGATTCAAGAGAGGTGTTAGTAGTTAGATGTGTCAAGGGTTTAGTAGTATAACTGGTAGCTTATCTAGGCAAGTACTTAACTTTGAATGTAGTAATTATGGATTGTCCTGCTAAGTGGGGAATGTTATTATCTAGAAAGTGGGCAGCTAGTGTGGGTGGAAGTGTGCAAATGGATATGTCTTATGCAACCATACCAATTAAGGGAAGCCTTGTGAAGTTTTCTGGTGAGAATAAAATGTTATGTCTCATTGAGGACCCCAACGATGCTTCTTATGAAGTATTGCATGCAAACATTGATGTTGATAACTCTGTAAGCTATGTTGTTTTCAAGGAATATGACATTGATCAATGCAGATATCTGAAGTAGATTGATTTTCCTGGGACTTTGATGTTTGATGCAGCCTCGAGAGATGTTGAAAAACTTGACATAGGCACAAAGGATAAGCCTGAAAAAATGTGGTTAGATAGCAACTTGGATGGAAAAGAGAAGAAATCATATGACTAGTTGTTAAAGATGTATCAGAATTTCTTAGCATGGTCATATCTAGAATCGGAGGCACTTGAAAATTTTCCTTGATTGTTTTCTTTGAATCAGGGTGCATACCATTATATAGTGTATAGTCTTTTCGTTTCATTCTTCTTTCTTGTTTTTCTATTTTGGTTTATCCTAGTCCTTGGTGACAAGTTTTTGTTGGTTTCTCAATTCCTCCTTGGGGGATTTGGTTATTGTTATTCTACTCTACAATCTTGTTCTTGATTCTATTGCCCAATGTAATTTTTGGCACATGGTCCGTTATTCTTATGGCACTTGTAGGGAGTGCCCATCCCTGAGTCGGAGCCGATGTTGGTGCTCGTTTTAATCTTGTCCTGTTCATTCAAATATGTCTCAGTCCACATGGTTTGAAGTTTTCTCAGTCTCCCTATATTGATGCATGAAAGATTTTTCTTTCATTTGGTTTTCATGATCAGTCCTTTCCTTTGGTCGAGGATCACATTAATTCTAGATATTGTTTACCATTTCTCTGTCCATGAGAAAGAATCTGTAATTTGGGCGTGAGTTCAAGTTTTCCCCTTCCTTCTGTTTTTCCACAGTAATTTTTCCCTATCAATATTTATCCCAACATCCATGGAAACATGGTCCTTTCTGATTGGATGCGGCCCAGTGGGTCTTTTTGGTGAAATTTTCCACTTTTGTCTCATTTGTAAAAAATATCAAATTGGCCCCGAAGCCCTGATAACATCTAATTGGTTAATCCATAAATATAAAGTGGCGGGGAAAAAGTCTTACTTTGACCCCGAAGAAGGACACGTGGTAATTTTTCATGTTACAAGTGGGGAAGTGGGTCAGTAGAACATTTTGAAGTTTTTTTCCTCTTTGTACGAAGGATCAAAGTTATGAAATAACCCACAACTCCACTAGGGCCCACATCAAAATTTAGAAGTGGACAGGCGGGTCGCCAGGGCATTTTGAATATTTTTGCCTTTTTGTGAAAAAGGAGCAAAGTTATAAATTGATCTGCAACCCCGTAGGGGATAGAGTGATGTCACCTGTTTGAGTCAACATTTGAAAAGTCAAATTGGGAGGGCGGAGCACCGAGAGAAATTTGTTGTTTGCTTTATTATGAAAAAGGGATAAAGTATAAAAGTGAAGCGTGGCCCCTCCAGGAAAAAAATAGAGTTTGCATTGAAAATTCAAAGGTGGAGAAGCTGGCTGTCGGAGAAAAATAAAACTTTGGAATTATTCTTAAAAGGAAATAAAAGTATAAAAATGAAGCCCGACTCTGCTAGGGCCCACATCAAAAGATAAAAGTGGGAAGTGGGTCATCGGAGGAAAATTAGAAATTTTTCCTTTTTGTAAAAATGGGTAAAATTGCATAAATGAGCCATGACTCCATCAAAGGCCTGGATTAAGCCACGTGCCAAGCTCGTATTTCAAAGGTGGAGGGGCAGGGAAAAATGTGAAAATTGCACATTTTCTACAAAAGTCATAAAATGAAAAAGGCACCTCTAGGCCCGTTTCGACTCTAATCTTCCATGTGGAGGACTCTAATTTAAAAGTTGTGAAAGGGAAGAATCAATGGTTATGGTGCAATGCATCTATTTTTTCCACCATTAACATTCCATGACTTTAGGGTATGTAAATACGCATCGTTCTTCATGGTGAATCTGAATGATTTTTTTTTCATTTCTATCAGAAAAGTGTAATTGAAGTGTTGCGGAGCTTGAATTTGTGGATTTGAGGAAGTGCAAGAATTGATGTTTTGAAACAGAGTTGCTTGGGCACTTACGGAAAACAAATTGCCAGATCTAGCAGAGAAAATTACAGAGGAAAGAATGAGGAGAAGGAAGCTATAGGCACAAAGGATGAAAAACGTGTTGCCAGAGGAGATGACTAGATGCCCCAGTTAAAACAATGATGGAAATATCTAAAATGATTCACCTTTTGAACACCTAGAAATTTTTTGTTATAAATTTGTTGAACATCACTTTCTAGCAATCATGATCAAATATGTAACAAATAAAGGTTCCTTGAATATTCTTTGTTTGGGGGGGAAGTTTTAATGTAAATGAGTGTTATAAAGGGCATGAATTAGTCATGAAAAAGGTCAAGGGTTTAATTCTTACGAGAAAAATTGAGAAATCCCATCTTCCTAAGAGACCATCTAAGAAACCTGTTAATCTCTTGTGTTTCAGATTTGATCGTGTCAAGATGGTTGCGAGTGTACAACCATTAACAATCTCTGAGACTATTCAAGAAACTTTCCCCTACTAATAAATCTAATAGATCTCAAATTAATCTATGTTGATCTTGGGCAAAATTGTGTCTGCTTTTATTTCAGAATATTTTCAAATGGTTTTGATGTTTTTGTTGTAATCTTGTGTTAAAATCCCTCCAAATCACACAGGATCTTGTTCCTGTGATAGTTTAGTGGCATTTGCAATTTCATTATGAGAAGAGCCTTCATCCTGTAATGAGATAAACAATTTAAAATCACTTTACTATCATTTTTTTGATAAATATTATCTGTAAGCCTTTGAGTGTATCTTAGGCATGAGGAACTAGGGGTCTTTAATGTTTAATTGAGTCTTTAGCTCGAGCCTTCTTGTCAAGTTCTCAAATATTGTGTGAAAATGTGCAGATCTAGGGCTCCATTGATGCACACCTTTTAGTTGAAGGAATATTTTAGCTATTTTGAATCATTATGTCATTTATTTTTCCAATTTTTGTGAAGGTTCTCAAATATTTGGCAAAATCAAGTTTTTCTTGCTTAATCTCCGACCAAAAATTATTCAAAAACAATGAATCCTACCTGAACTACCCCTATTTTCCCTGTATGTCCACAAATGAATAAATTCTACTGCCAAAATATGTAGAAGCAATCAAGATTCCATAATTTCTTTAGTAACCTTAACCTTGTTTAGAAAATATCACCATTCTTTAGAAGTGACAACTCGTGAGAGTTAAATTGTGGTGCATTGATCATATTTTCTTAAGGTTTCATTTCAAATTTATGCAAATAAGGATATATTCATTCTCATTCACCAACATAGATTACAAAATGGGTCCTCTCACCCTGGTTGAAAGGCACAACCTAAATTAGTGAGGATATATCAAATCCTTTCGAAGGTGCTATTCTATTTCTCCAACATCTGAGTGATAAAGAGCTAGCTGAATCACCTCCCCAGCTACAAAATGACATACATGATGATTTATTTGTCTCTATGCTTCTTGTTAAATCTGTGATGATACTCAGTTTGCAAAGGAGAATCAATTTGTATACCAACACCTCCATTGAAGGTTTCTAAGATAAAATTGTTGGCATTTTGAGTTTTAATTCTTTCCTATTCTCTGCAATTTCCTTTGTATAGCACTAGATAATCACTCACTAAATCTCCAATATTCAAGAAATCTGTCATTTTCCAAAGTTGAAAGTAGAAAAACATTGTTGTGTGATTTTATAGAGTTCCAAAGTAGAATTTTACGAATCACTTGGTGAGGAGTTGTAACTTCCAAAGTCCTAAATCCATGTTGTTCTATTCATGTCTTAGTAAGAATATTTTCTTTCTTTAAATATTGTTTGAGCTTTGGAAATGAAATGCTGGTGATACTTTTTGGGTGGCTTCCTTCTCCCCTTTTTGAATAAATCCTTCTAACCATCTAGTCATAGGGGCATTCCCTTTATTTTCTTTATGTGGAGTCTCAAAATACAATACCAATTCTTTTGATGTTTCTCCCACCTGTACCATTTTTTTTTCACCTTCCAATGTTAGAACCCCTGATTTTCCTTTGTCCTATCCTTGAATTTTTTGTTGAGTTATATCTTCTGACTTCTTTCCACTCATTACTTTTTCATTTTGAACTTTACTGTCTGTAGAAACCACAGGTTCATTTAACACTTATTTTGGACCTTCGACAAGAGTAGCCACTGTACTTATATCTACATCCTTTGCTGAAATAGTTGTCACATTTGAAGTATCCTTTGGAATATATTTATCCAAAATTAGGGCTTTAACTGGTTCCTTATCTTTTGAAATATCTTTACCCCATGTAAGTGGTTATTTGGTGGATGAATATTCTTAGAGCTACTCTCCAACCTCTTTATGCTTGGTAGGTTGATCCTTAGAGTGTGATTCCTAATTTTACTTGTAATTTCTTCAAGTTGAACCTCAAAAGGTTTGCTTATTTATTTTGACACCTCTGCTAAAAATTATTTCATGACATTTTTCTCTTGAGGGAACTCACCTTCCTTGAATTCCTTTGAATCCTTTGGTGGTTTGGTTTCATTATAAACAACACCTATTACAGGTGTGTCACTCAAACTTTTTTGAACTATCTTTTCAACATTCATGATAGAGGTTGTGCCTTCACTCTTATTATTTTGGAGTTTATCCCCCACACTTGAACTTGATTCTTCATGAATATATTTAACATGCACTTCCTATTCAGGGACACTTACACCCATAGTTGTATCATTTTCAATGTTTACATCAACCATTTACAGTTCAGGAATTTCAAACTATCTTATCAATTATTTTTTATTGTTTTCCAAGATGCTCAATCATTGGTTTATTTTGCAATTTTTCCTCCCCAAAACCAATCAATTTACTAGATAGATGAGCACTACTAATTATTCCTGGAATAGTTTTAGTAGGGGATGAAAATAAAAATACATTGGGTGATATCACACTTGGAATAGAATACACACTCTCATGAATCTGGGATGGAAGAACCTCATGAGAAAATTAAGTAACCACTCCCTTTTGAGCTTCTGTCAGAGTAGGGGGATCAATTACCTAAGGATCTCTATGTTTGTGATTTTTTGATATATGACCACTTTCTTTCACTGAAATATCGATATCCCTTACCAAGGGTTACACTATTTTAACTTTCTTCTTATCTCTCTTAAAGTGCATGAGATCTGATGCCTCTCTTTCCTTCGTATTATGTGATTTGGATAGGAGATCAACACATGTTAAGGCTCCTCTCATCATATTTCTAGTGCTAGATGATCCTAGTAACACTTCTAAAGGAATTTTTGTGTAGTCAACCCTTTTCCCTTTGCTTGTATTGGCATTGCTTCAGTGATGGGGGCATCTTGCATAGCCTTCAAAAGTATTCCCTCATCTTTTTGAATCAAAACATATTTTGAAGTTCCAGTCTTACTGGTTGTTGATGTCCACTCATCAATAATCTATGTGGTAGGCTTGTTACTAGGTAACTAAGGAGCTTTACCATTTAAGGGATCTATTTTATTTGATCCCTCCTTCGGTGGGGGGAGATATCCATCCAAAAATTTCAAGTCTCAAAACTCTTTTAACACCTTTGTATTTTACAAAGATAATTCCAAGCCCTTTACAGTTAACCAAGTCAATGTTATCTTTAATACATAAAAAATCCTCATGTGATGCCTATCTGATTCTGTTTCTTTTCACTCTATAGAGCTGATTATTTTATATTCAATATTTTGATCATGGTAATATTGTCCCACCACATCCTTGTCATCTACAATTCCTTGTGGGACTACAACAATCTAGAAATCAATAATATGACTTAATGTCATTCTAGAAAATTCTCTCAACTTGACTTCTTCTTCATTTATACAATTCATCGAGTAATCCTCAAAGTGAGGCTCATGTTCTCCTATACTAACAACCCATCTAATATCATAATTAAGTCTTGGAGTAAACTATTCCATTTGAAATATCTCCATTTCTTATTCCATCAATCTATATTTTATTATCCTTTGGCATGAATATCTACTTATTTGAAGGGGGAATATGATATTCATTTTATGCTCCTTTACAATATTTTTGTGCACATGAGTTAACTTTCTTGACAATTTCATTAAATCCCAGTTTTCATTCACATACATAGGTAGTTTATGAGGTTTTCCCTCAAATCCACTTATCCTAAAATATGTAAATAATCTGTATTTTATAAAAATGCAACCATACTCGATAATTGTAGCCTTAGCAGTAGTAGATAATCTATATTGTTCCCATTATAGTTTGAAAAGAAATGTCACAGGGGCAATGCAAGCATCGTTTATCAACCTAACATTCCATTTCCTTTTGACCAACCTCAATTATGGGTACACATCATGCACCCTATGATCTTCAAAACTTTCTTGTAATGGGAGACCTGGAAATGATTTGAAGCAAGAAATGTTATAGATAAGATAGGACATCATATAGAAATTGATGTCAACTGGATTACCTGTGCTAATATTTACAACTATTATCATAAGTTGAGCATGAATGGATGTTGATATGAATCTTTCCTAACAAAAATTTCCTTGTTCCTCTAGGATAACCATTATAAAAGGGCACATCGATTCTTGAAAATCATTAGCTCCTTTTGACCCTTCCATTCTACTTAGTAACATAATAAGGTACTTAACTTCCTCAACAAACATGGCCATGTTTAATTTATTGGGGATTCTTTTGACATATGGTTATTTTCCCTTTAACAATTGGGCATTTAGCATCGCAACATATTCATCATGCCTCACCTCATAATCAGTTTGTGTTGATTCAATTGTAGTAATTATCGATTGATCCAATCTTGATAACCCTAAAATTTCCCTAAAAGCCTCTAGTGATAAGTTTATCACCCTTTCTCTACTTCTTTCCAATACTTCTTTCATTTCTGGGTTATAATTCTTAGCACACAACCATACGAGTTCAGGGGAGTGTATAGATTGTTGGAAGGCATCCGCTAGGGAAATTTTATTGGCATCAATGGCTTTCATCCACTTACTTTTATTCGCATTACTCAGCCTCCTCTGAAAATCATCTAAATAGACATTTAATAATTTTGTGTCCATGACATTATCTAAATCACTCAAAAGGTGGGAACCTACGTGAAATACCAACTATATTTGCTTCATTTTCTATACCCTAATTTCTCCTGTTAATTTCTTATAAATTGTAATTCAAATAATAGAAACAAAAATGCAATACAAACCTTACCCATTTTTTTTGTAAGTAATATGTATTTTTCCTCTGCTCCTTTGATTTTGAATTCTCTAGCTCAATATTGACACCTTTCAGTTGATTTTCCTTTTCTCCTTTGAAAATTATCATAGCTAGGGCACTCAGATTTTCGTATGCAATAGTAAAAATTTAAAGTGTTTGAAAACTTCTAAAAATATTATTTGATCCATGTAAAAATTAATTAATGATGGTATCCATAAATGCATTACATCCTAGCCGTCCAACTTGCCTCCTCCATTTGAATGTGTACCATCCAAGTGGATTAATCTGGAACTACTCGGGATTAGGGAGTCCTTTTGCATATTTACATTGCCTTTAAAACGAGTGCAAATTTGTAAATTTGACCTGAAACCCCGCCTCTTAAATTTTGCTGAGAAAATGACATGTGTCCCAATATTAAGAGTGAAGAAGTTGCGAGAATTATTTGCATTTTTGTCTATTTTGTCGAATGGGTAAAGAAATGCCAAATTGACTCGAGAATCTACTTATTAACCTTTCCTAGAAAGCTGACATGTGTCCTCCATCAAGATTTAGAGTCATATTTACACTTTGCACTATAGTATGCCTTTGGTGCAAAAATTCACCGATGATCCACTTCCCCGCTCCAACCATATTAAGACACATATTCCTTTTTGGGAGGCGGAATTTCTTTGCACTTTGTACTTGTAAGTTGAATATTTCCTAGAATATACCAACGGGTTTCAGAGTTAGGCTTGCACTTTACAATTATCATGTGAATTGTGTAATTTTGAAAGCATAACCCATCACATCACCACCAAGTATATTATGCCACCTATCCTTGGGCATCAGAGAACTAAGTGCAATTTACACTGGATATTATAAGGACTACACAAGATGATTTTTTTGAGGATAATCATGATCTTTTGGCAATATTTTCACAGGAATTTCACAAAAATGACATGGTCATTACATTCCTCGACCAAAAAAGAGGATTCACACCAGATTCATTACTCAAACACGGTATTGTTTTTGTATTAAACATGACTGCATCTTTCAAGCATATGTTTTTTAAACATTTACAAACCAGTCAAAGGAAATTTTTGAAGGCATGCTTAGGAAAAAGGGACAAGATCAAATTGAGCACCAACATCGCTCACAAAGGGCCTAATCAAGCGAATAGAGAAAAATCCCTTCCCTGGCTAAAAAATGACTAAATCAGTGGGTTTGTCTTTCCTTCTTTCCCTCTCATTCATTTTAGGAATTTTCCATAAGGTGTTAGATTGGGAACTAACACTCTATTGACACAATTTCCAAGGAGAGAGATCAGGTCATGTCAAAATTTCTCAATCATATTTTCACATAGTCACTTCTTAGAGTTCAAAGGTTTAAGAGGGTTTATTTTTTAAAATTTGTTTGTTGTTATATAAAAGGTTATTGTATGCCGAAAAATTGACAGGCGAGCATGGGAATCTACAAGTGACTCTTCCGCGCACCCGACCTCCCGAGGTCGTGCCGAGACAGCCGGTGGGGATGGAAAATGTGTGGTATATAGACAGACTAGTTAGGTAGTCTGATGTCTTCGACACGCACTAATGGAATCTGCGAATCTAAGGCAAAGAAGGCCCTTCTAACCTGGACTAGTGTGATATATCGTTCAGCAAGGATGACTGCTCGAAGGCTCTAATCAATATCGAGCTCTGGCGTGATTCGATCTATGGGTTGTGGAATACATGGAAAATGACCTGGTATAGTTTCGTGTATTTCTTCGGATAGGGTCATATGGTGGATGGTAAAATAGTCAACTCTATGGATGGTTCTCTGGCGTAGTCCAGAATTCTTTAGCTTTGTTAGCTGTTGTGTCCAGCAAGGATAATTGTTCGATGATAATAGGTGGAAGTGGAGTAGACTGAAATACTAGTGTGCATAGGCCAGTATCTATGTCTAATTCTCTTATGGATTCGTTGGGCTGCGGGATTTGTGGGTCACAACCATAGGTTCGTGGTTGTTGTGGACCAGCTATGGTCATGCGTGGAATCAAGTCTTGAATCCTAGTATCCAATAATCATATGCTTTCTCAGCTTCTATGTTTAGAATCAACAGTTGTGCGATCTTCTCAGAATACCTCACAGGCGTTCTTGCAACCTGGATTCTTAGGGTAGTATCTATGTCTGTGAGGGTGTCTCCTGCGTCTAGTTATGGAACTAAAGGGTCACACCCGAATGTTTGTTCTCTTTCAAACCCTTCTAAAGGTCATGCAGATATTTTTCTAGGGTAATCTGTATTTTGGCTGATTTGACCAAAACGTATGTGCTTGGTCGTCTTCTATGTTTAATCCCCTTAATTGAGATCTGATCTGCTGGAAGTCTGCTGTTGTTTGGAAGACTTAGATTCTAAGATTTTGGTCAATATCAGTTATTTCTCTTATGAGATTGGGTTGAGGCACGATTGGCTCGAAAACATATTCTCTGGGCTCCCTAGGTCCCGTAATTGTCATACAAACGCAATAATATAAACAAACTGTAATAAAGTGAACTCTAAGTATACGGAATGTATTTTATAGCATATATGACTTCTTTTTGTATTTTCTGATGATTTATAAGAATTTAAGAAAGTAGCTATTTAAAATATTTAGAATTGACAACTAAACTAATAATTTAAAACAAACAAAATAGCCGAGTGTAGCTATTTGTCTGTGCAATTTGTATATCTATTCTAAACAATGAAATAACTAATATATTTGCAAGATTCTCGATCCTACCTCAGAAGTGAGGAGTGAATCATAGTTTCTCAGAAACTATCAATCCCCACAGCTTCCCTGGCAATATCGAGAATAGAATTTACTAAAATAAAGTGATTAACTACTCTATTTGATATTTTTCTAACTAGAACTTTGAAAGCTAGAACTTGGATTCCGCAGAACAGTGGCGAATCTGATGGTGTGTGTGATCTTGTCCCCTCAGTATGATCTCTTCATTCTTTGTGCTCACGTAGATCCAGAAAAGCGTGTAATGCTTGCATCAATAGGAGTAGATGTTTGGAACAAGGGACAACCTTTAGAATACAGACTGAATAAAACATGAATAGGAGAGGGATAGCGCAAGAGTATAGAGCTTGGCTTATGCAATTCCTAGCGGGATCTATTGCGAATCATGCAACATAATGCGTCCAGAACCTGAAACTATCTTGTTTGAGGAGTAAAACCTGCAACTTTAATGGCTTCCTAAGCTATTCTACTCTAATGGATTAGATAGAACAGCAACACTGTTTGCACAAGCTGGATATGTGGCTTACCAACAGCTGGACAATGCTACTAAACATGCAAATGAACTAAAAACAAGTACTCTAAGCAAAATTATAGCTAAATCTAATGCAAAGAGAAATTCAGAGACAAAACTTCAGACCATTTGTTTGAGCACAAGTAATTCATTTATAGGAATTCAAACACCCAAAGATCAAAATCAAACTGAACTCCTAAACAATAAACAAAGGGAAAACACTATTCCAGGGGACCAAAAACATAAATGTAAGCTTAATTCGGCGAGGAAAGCTGGTGAAACGTTGATATTTCACGTGATTCACGTCAAAAGAACGTTCTGGAAAACACGTAAAGGACCTCCGCCCTGTTCAGGGCGGCGGTTACAGGACCGCCACCCAGTCAGGGTGGCGGTTTCGTTACTAAAGAGAAAAGGGGAAATAAAAGAGGGGAAAAGGGGAAAACAAAGCATGCGGGGGCTAAGCGGGATATGCGAGATGTTAACGCATATTTGGAGAGCTTTTCTGGATCCCGCACACCTTGCGAAGAGACCTGTATCATCATTGGGGCACTTATTACGCTGTTCCGCAGTATAGTACCTTACAATTTTGGGTACGTACATATTGCCCCCTCGGAGAATTGTTTTAGCCATGAAGAGGCATAAAATGGTGGGTCTGAGTATGGCAGTCCCGAAATGGGAAGTTAGAAGTTATACCTTACACGTCCGTGTGTTGAAATTACGCCATCCGAAATTCCCGCTACCTACAAAATGAAAAGAGAACTCAAGTGCAGATAGATACAATAATTTGGAAAATAAATGCTAGAATAATAGGGAATGAGAACGTACCATTCGTGCGGGGATAGGAACTTACCTCCATCAGCGCTCCAAACCTATGAAAAGTCATTTTAAAATAAAACAGAGTGCTATATATATGAAAGTGGGCCCATTTTCCTATTCATTTGCACGAGTTGAATTGATTGTTTTTGAGCTCTAGGACCCACGGCGACGGTTTCTTGCATGAGTATAGTCAAAACGTCCGCAGCGAGATCGTGATCATGCCTCCACGCGTGGAACACCACCCTGCTAGATCACAGGTTGGTTTTCTTCAATTTTGTGTTTTTCCCCCTTTAAATTTGAAATGCTAAATTTTTCATAATGGGGGGGTTATTTTTGAAAATATTAGGTTCAAAAGGTCCACCTAGGGGGGGCGCCTACTGGGTAGGCTCCATTTTTAGGTCAAATGGTCATTTTTTGCTTTTTTTAGGCTTTTTAAGATTAAAAACCCGCGTGGGTTTTCGGACCATGACCACTACCCTGGCCAGGGCGGCAGTTACACGACCACCACCCTGTTCAGGGCGGTGGTTACACGACCACTACCCTTAAGGCGGCAGTTACAAAACCGCCTCCCTGCTCAGGGCGGCGGTTTTGCACAGAATGCAAAAGGAACTTATATTTGATATTACACTTGTATTTTCTGTATTTCTACGCATTTTTATGACCTTCTCAATATTGTTCAGATATTAATTTGCTCTGTTTTGTGTGTTTTTGGGTGTATGCAGGCGAGAGAGGAGTACATTAGATGGAGCAAAGAGAGAGAGTGTGATTGGCTCTCAAGAGTACTGGATGCCCTCTCGCAGGACTAGGAGGACACACTTCAGAGGGCTGGTATACTGCGTATATCGCGTGTGCCTCATGTTGCACCATCTAGTCACATCCTTTGTGACTTATTCTCTTACTGGGATGCAGATCGGAACACCTTCCGACTGCCAGGGGTCCGTGGTGAGTGGACCATCACCTTAGAGGATGTCTACCGCATTTTGGGGGTCTCGATCATCGGGAGGTGACTTACACTAGAGATAGCAGGCTCACGGGCACAGATTGCATAGTGGGTAGCTTACATGGGAGATGCAGCCATCTCCACGGGGTCGAAGAAGGGGGTGAGAGTTTGATCCATTCCTTCTTTGCCTATCCCCATATTTCGACAGGCCATCATGGGTATCCTTGCCTCGAGATTGATCGGGGACAAGGGAGGGGACACACTGTTATATTGTTGGGCCCCCATCATTGCACAGATAGAGGGGCATGGCTGGATATATGCCTGGGGTGCAGATATTCTAGGGACCACCTACCATGATCTATATAGGGTGGTCCATTTATAGGGATAGTCATTGAGCCACCCAACTCTAGTCATGAGTTGGGTGTATGAGCATTTTATCCCCTATGGTAGGGGTGTGGAGGTGGTAGATCATGGGGCTGTGAGGGCAGCCAGATGGACAGACATGTCGGTGCTTAGAGCACCTCATCGGCTAGTTTCCTCCCTTACTACTGCAGACATGGAGGTGACACCGTACCGGCTTATGGCCGGCATATGGGGCGAGGAGACTCTTACCCTGATCTCCTGCTCCACCATAGGGCAGCTCATTGATCGAGTGGGATGAGTGGAGGTGCATCCTTTTGGTAGAGTTCCTCAGTAGTTTGGCCTATCATATTTGGGCATGCTTCCCCCAGTGGTGTCAGTTTACAAATCAGTCCACAAGGCCGGAGGGGGGCCTAGAGGCCGTGGTTGGATAGTGATTACTCCTGGCATTCCTATTACAGCCAGGAGGATAGTTCGTGCTGGAGGGAGAGCTGGCGCACCTTGGGCACCTTTACTTCAAATTGCTGCGGGTCCTGCTCATAGTAGCGATGACCCCATAGATATTGACTCCGACTCTGAGGAGCTTACAGAGGGAGGGTCAGAGGAGCAGACTGATGATAGTGATCCTGAGTGGCATGATACTCAGGACATTATGTAGGTAGAGAGGGCTGAGCATAGCGTAGAGAAGGACACTCTAGTTTCAGAGGAGCCACTCTCTCAGGGCCATGGTGGAGAGGATGAGTCAGTTGCAGGGTGACATGTTGCCCCTGCCACAGGAGCAGCTCCTCAGTTGGCAGCGGCATCTGCGGCAGGTGCTGGCCCCAATGACCCATCTTGGAGGCCCGATGATCCGAGTAAGTTATCCTTTCTTCCTTCTTTAACGTTTGTTTAATTTAGGATTTGTTTTAATTGCTATCTCTCCTTGTGTTTTTATCTTGTATATTTTAGCCTCTTGCTTGGTTTCTAATTCATTTTTCTTCTTTGTTTGCAGAGACTGTTGATGAGTGGTGGGATCTGATCCGCAGGGTATGTACCAATTCCCTGATGATCCCCATGGATAGGACCCATGCGGAGCTATCCGTAGATGCCGGGGAGCCCTCAGCAGCTGGTAGACATACCGATGTCTTCGCTCCCATTTGGCACGTGGCCAGGATGGTGTCGACCCTGCGCACAGAGTTAGTGGGCTACAGGATGGCTGAGCGCCTTATGAGGAGCCATTCTCATGGTGAGACCGCGACTGCCCATCGGGACCCTGAGCCCTCCGTACATTCAGAGTGCTAGCGTAGCCGGGGTCCTAGGTGAGGGCGTGTGCCCTCAAAGGGGTTGCATAGGGGTTGAGAGGCCACTTGGCTCTTATGTGTTCTGTACTATTGTATATCACAAGCTCTTTGAGCGTTTTGACCATGCCTAGTGCATGATGGCATTGTATATAAACATTGATTATTTATATATATGCATTCGTCTTTGGATCAAAAGCTTGTCACTCATGTTTTCCCTTTCCATTTCCAGCTTCTTTGTGTATACTACGATGTATGTTTATAAGCTTTTTAGAATGCATGCAATGGAGAATAGATGATGCAAATGTTTGCTTTCTTTTTGTGTTTCATGATGCTGATACATGATATTGTAGATATATTGTGATTTTGAATCTTAGCTTCTGTGAGAAATTTGGATACCTCATGTTTGTTTTGCAGAGTGATGAATATAACCAGTACGTTGAACAGATTAAATTGCCCCACTCCTAACTCCACGCAACTAGTAAGATGCGAGGGCTCATCACCGAGAGCTAGAAAGGGCACAAGTTATGAGGTGTGGTGAAATGATAGTGATGAAAGATAGACAAAGCTTTGGCGGAACCAAATTGGAAGCTACAAGCTTACTCTACCCGAATGACTTCATAGTTTAGAATGCACTTGCTTTATGGTTTATCCAGACTTAGACCCATAGATGGCCACATAGTAGACAAGATCTGGGTTTTTAGGATTTTAATTCTTTTGGAATTTTGAACATCTGATTCATCCGTTTTGGACTCAAAGTTTGAATTGTTTATTTATGACCTTTAATGCTTGCTTTGTCAAGAGGACCCCCTATACTTTGCCCCATACTACTAGTAAGAAGCGTGGGTTTATCACCGTGGGCAAGGTATAGGCGAGTAAGGGCATTTCCATCCTTTCCCAACCCTACGTCACTAGTAAGAGACGCAAGCTCATCACCGAAGGTTGGTGGGGCAAGGAAATGTATGAATTTAAAAAATTTTCTTTAATCAGTTGTTGACTTGCTTGTTTGAGTAAAATGTCAGTATGTGCTTATTTCCAAAGAGATGTATATATGGGATAGACATGACACCATGAAGCTTCTAGAATAGACCATAGGCAAGACACCTATCCTAAGAAGAAATCAAAGCGAGAACAAACTTGCAGATCTTGGTATGGTTACCGTTAAGACTTTGTCATGTCTATCTTTATTTGATAAAAGATTCTGAGATGATTGATGATATCGTGAAAATGGAGAGATATGATTAGAAAGTTTTATGCCAACAACATCATGAGTTTGTAATGAATTACTTTGAGAATAGCTTCCTTGATCACAATTTATGTAAGAAATAAGTGGACAAAATGATCTTAATCTATATGAAGATGCAATGTAGATAATTATACAAGTAGTGCTAGTTGCTTATGCATAGAACTGCGTGAGGTGCAGGGAATTGACTGTTTCGCCAAAATCCTCACCTTCTAGCGTACATAAGAGGTATGCACCATTTCCATAGTCCTTCATGACTCGGTATGGGCCCAACCATTTGGGCCAAAATTTCCTTCCTTCGCCGGTCTTCTTGTCGATCTAGCTGTCCAGCCTTAGGACTAGATCACCTTCGTATATGTCACGTTCATAGGCCTTCTTGTTGTACCACCAGCACATCCGATCAGCATAGACTCTATGTCATTGTTCGGCGTCTAACCTAGTTTCATCTAGGCTTTCTAGTTGGGAAAGACGTGCTTCTCTATAAGCATCCTCATCTAGAATCCCTTGTAGTGAAATGCGGAGACTGGGTATTTCAACCTCAAGTTTGAGAACTGCTTCTGCCCCAAATACCAACGAGAAAGGAGTTGCTCCCGTTGGTGTTCTTATTGAGGTTCAGTGGGCCCACAAGGCTGGATATAACTTCAAATTCCAATCTCGTTTTTTTTCTTTCACCGTTTTAAGGAGAATGGCTTTCAGTGTTTTGTTTGTTGCTTCAGCCTGTTCGTTGGCTTGGGGATAATACAAGGAAGCCATATGATGGCTTATCTTAAATTTATTGCATAGTTCGTGAACCTCTTCATTCTTAAAAGAAGTTCCATTATCAGAGATAATGATTTGCGGGATACTGTACCTGCAAATGATTTGGTTCAAAATGAATTTGGCGATCACAGAACCAGGTACAGTAGTAAGAGGCATGGCCTCCACCCATTTGGTAAAATATTCAGTGGCCGTGATTATAAAATTATGGCCATCTGTGGATGAGGGAGAGAATTTCCCTATTAAGTCTAGACCCAATGTAGAAAAGGGCCATGGAGTAGCGATGGGTTGCAGAGCTTGTGCTGGCATGTGGATCTCATGAGAGAATTCTTGGCACTTACGACACCTGCGTACAAACTCTATTGTGTCATGTTCTAGAGTGGGCCAGAAATAGCCCATTCGATGTATTTTTCGAGCAGTGGTGTGGCCACCGAAGTGGCCTCCACATATTCTGCTATGAGATTCATGGAGAATCTTCTTGGATTCCTCTGTGTCGACACATCTTAGGAGCATTCCATCGAATGCTTTTCGATAGAGCACCTGCTCTATAACGACGTATTTAGCTATGATTATGCGTAACCGCCTTCTCTGTTGCAATGTAACTCCTTCTGGATACGTATGGTCCATGATATAATTAATGATATCAGTATACCAAAGACACTCAGAGATAGAGGGTCGGGCTTCGATGTAGTATACGCACTCATCTGGGAAGTCTAAATCTACTAGATCGCCTCTGTCTAATGGGTTGTTAGCTAACCAATCTGCGATGATTTGTCCTTTAACTGACTTTTGATTTACAAATGTTAATTCGAATTCTCCCATTAAGGTTATAAAACATCTAGCCTTTTTAGACAATGACCCTTGTGTGAGGAAAGTTTGTAAATGGTCCGTTTTTACCATGACCTTCGTTTCTTGATTCAACATATAATGTCTTAGGCATTTAGTAGCAAAGACTATGGCAAGGCATTCTCGTTCTGCCTATGTATAGCGTGTTTCATAGTCGAGTAGCGTTCGGCTGATGAAATAAATCACGTGTTCTCTCTTGTTATCATCTTCTGGGGCCAACATACAGGCCAGCGAGACATTGGTAGCTCGTGAATATAGAATTAACGGGTGATCTAGCTTAGGTGACATTAGCGTAGGTGGTGATAATAGGAAACGCTTAACTGCATCAAAGGCTTCATTGTAATATTTGGTCTAATCAATGATATAGTCTTTCTTGAGTAAATTGTTGATTGGATGAACGGCGAAGCTTAAGTCTGGGATGAATCTTCGGATTACACCCAGCTTTCCGAGAAATGATTTGACTCCAGATTCATTTGAGGGTGGAACCATTTCAAGGACAACCCGAATTTTGGTTGGGTCGACATCTATCCCTCGTGACGATATGATATAACCTAAGAGCTTCCCTCCTGTTACACCAAAGATGTATTTCTCTGGGTTTAGTGTGACTCTGTATTCTATTAAGCACGAAAGAATGACGCAGAGTACTTTTGGATGGTCACAACGTTTCTTGGCTTTAGCCAATAAGTCATCTACGTAAGATTCCATGATTTTATGAATTAGATCGTGAAATATGTATGTCATGGCCCACTGGTACGTAGCACCGGTGTTCTTGAGACCGAATGGCATAACAGCATAGCAATAGGTTCCCCAAGGAGTTATAAACGTGGTTTTAGCTTGATCTTGCTCAGATATTCTGATTTGATTATATCCCGAGAATCCATCCATGAGAGACAAAAGTTCAAAACCAGCCGTTACATCAACAATAACATCTATGGATGGTAATGGGAAGTCATCCTTAGGACATGCTTTGTTGATATCTCGAAAATCTATGCAGATGCGTATCTTTCCATTCTTTTTGAGAACGGGAACAATGTTAGATACCCATTGGGAGTAGTCGATTGGCTTGATGAATCCCACCTGGAGGAGTTTTATTACTTCCTCCTTTACCATGAGAGCTACCTTGGGCTTCATGGGTCTTGAATTTTGTTTAATTGGTTTTGCATCTGATTTAGTGATGAGGTTGTGCACCACAATGTGGGGTGCGACTCCTGTCATTTCCTTATAATTAAATGCAAACAACTTCTGATGTTCTTTGAGGATCTGAGTATGTATTTCCACTTCTTCTGGGGTTAATGAAGAACCTAGTTTCAATATCCTCAGTTCATCTTCTGTCCCGATGTTGACATCGATTGTTTCTTCGATCAAAGAGGCGTTACCCTCTTCGAACTCAGGTGGTGCTGGAGGTAAATTCAAATCATCCCCATTTTCTACTGCGTATATGATAGGTTCTATTTTTGAGGGGAGATCCATCATGGGATTCTCGAAATAGGAAGATGAATGTGGAATTAAGGTCAAATCTAGCATATGATAGGAGAGATGCAGTGCTGCATAGGCATTTAAATAATCCAAAGTAGCCGCATCACTATCAATACAGTCTAGGGTGGTAGATTCACTTCTGCTTGCAAGGGGATTTGTCATTGTTTTTATCAATGGTTCATCACGAATGGACACCATGAACTGGGTATCTTATAACTCATTGCTTGGAGTAAAACGTGATGTTGAAGTTGTTATTGAATCAGCGAGAAGATTTTTCTCTCGCGTGATTGCTTCAATGGATATGAAGTTAAATGCCTTATTTAAATTTAATACAACATCTTTGTAAAGCTGCAAGTGTTTGGCTTTAGTTTCATATACTTCAGAAACTTGGTTTGTCACTAATTGCGAGTCTCCTAAGACTCTGATGTTATCAACACCAATTCTTTTGGCTATAGTGCAGCCAAGGAGGAGGGCTTCGTATTCAGCGCCGTTGTTTGTGCATTCAAAGTTTAACTTAAAGGTGAATGGGAGGACTTTCTCCTTGGGCGAAGTAAGAATTATACCTGCCCCCACTCCGTAACGGCATTTAGCTCCGTCGAAATGGAGATTCCAATACTTAGTTGGGAGTATAGATGTTGGGGCATTTGCTACGTTTGCGCACTCTACTTCTACCATACAGAGGTCCTCTGCTGGAAGGGAACCAACACCTAGGGAATATCCTATGCCTACTGAATCAAATGGTAAGAACATTGGTGAATCTTGTTCTATCAACTCAACGATTTTTGCAGTAGTCCCTAATGATATTGTTTCTTTAGTTTTATCTTTGGGGGTTGGGATTGTTTTGGCTATGCTGATAGTTTCAAGATCCGTCTTAGGTACCAAATTTTCCTCTGGTTTTGGGTCAGTGGGTTTATTAAGTTGGTTTGTTGGAAGTTCAAATTCTTAGTGCACCCCTGGTCTTTTCTTTAAATCAGCTAGGTGTAAATCGAAAGGTTTTGGATCACCTTTGGCTACAAACACCTTTCCTAGATGCAAGAATCTTACTTCTTGAAATAACGTAGAAGGGATTGCCTTCATTTGGTGTATCCATGGTCGGCCGAGTATCATATTATAATTAGTTTCCCGATCTATAATATAAAACTCAGTCAGGATTTTTTTGGGTCCTAAGGTGACCGACAGTATTATAGTTCCTATCGAAGTGGCTTTAAGGCTATCATAGCCTCTCAATGTATTTCACGTGGTGGAGCAGTTTGTTTCCCCATATCCTAGTTTTTGGAGGAAAGAGAAAGGGACTATGTTGACTGCGGCCCCGTCGTCAACCATTGCCCATTTTACATAGTTATTATAAACCCATACTTGTAAGTGTAAGGTTGGATCACCTCGGCGTGCGATCTCAGCATCTGTGGGCATTTTACTTATTTCGAATATGAATTTGACATCCTTGTCCAGCTGCCCCAGAGGGTGGATATCAAAATCTATGTGATTTACTTGTGTTTCAGGAGGTGGAGTGATGTTAATTAGATGATCTAGACCTATAGGTGGAAGTGGAGTAGACTGAAATACTAGTGTGTATAGGCCAGTATCTATGTCTAATTCTCTTATGGATTCTTTGGGTTACAGGATTTGTGGGTCACAACCATAGGTTTGTGGTTGTTGTGGACCAGCAATGGTCATGTGTGGAATCAAGTCTTGAATCCTAGTATCCAATAATCATACACTTTCTTAGCTTCTATGTTTAGAATCAACAGTTGTGCGATCTTCTCAGAATACCTCACAGGCGTTCTTGCAACCTGGATTCTTAGGCCGGTATCTATGTCTGTGAGGGTGTCTCCTGCGTCTGGTTATGGAACTAAAGGGTCACACCCGAATGTTTGTTCTCTTTCAAACCCTTCTAAAGGTCATGCAGATATTTTTCTAGGGTAATCTGTATTTTGGCTGATTTGACCAAAACGTATGTGCTTGGTCGTCTTCTATGTTTAATCCTCTTAACTGAGATCTGATCTGCTGGAAGTCTGCTGTTGTTTGGAAGACTTGGATTCTAAGATTTTGGTCAATATCAGTTATTTCTCTTATGAGATTGGGTTGAGGCACGATTGGCTCGAAAACATATTCTCTGGGCTCCCTAGGTCCCGTAATTGTCATACAAACGCAATAATATAAACAAACTGTAATAAAGTGAACTCTAAGTATACGAAACGTATTTTATAGCATATATGACTTCTTTTTGTATTTTCTGATGATTTATAAGAATTTAAGAAAGCATCTATTTAAAATATTTAGAATTGACAACTAAACTAATAATTTAAAACAAACAAAATAGCCGAGTGTAGCTATTTGTCTATGCAATTTGTATATCTATTCTAAACAATGAAATAACTAATCTATTTGCAAGATTCTCGATCCTACCTCAGAAGTGAGGAGTGAATCATAGTTTCTCAAAAACTATCAATCCCCACAGCTTCCCTAGCAATATCGAGAATAGAATTTACTGAAATAAAGCGATTAACTACTCTATTTGATATGATTCTAACTAGAACTTTGAAAGCTAGAACCTGGATTCCGCAGAACAGTGGCGATCCAATGGTGTGTGTGATCTTGTCCCCTTAGTATGATCTCTTCATTCTTTGTGCTCACGTAGATCCAGAAAAGCGTATAATGCTTGCATCAATAGGAGTAGGTGTTTGGAACAAGGGACAACCTTTAGAATACAGACTGAATAAAACATGAATAGGAGAGGGATAGCGCAAGAGTATAGAGCTTGGCTTATGCAATTCCTAGCGGGATCTATTGCGAATCATGCAACATAATGCGTCCAGAACCTGAAACTATCCTGTTTGAGGAGTAAAACCTACAACTTTAATGGCTTCCTAAGCTATTCTACTCTAATGGATTAGATAGAACAGAAACACTGTTTGCACAAGCTGGATATGTGGCTTACCAATAGCTAGACAATGCTAACTAAACATGCAAATGAACTAAAAACAAGTACTCTAAGCAAAATTATAGCTAAATCTAATGCAAAGAGAAATTCAGAGACAAAACTTCAGACCATTTTTTTGAGCACAAGCAATTCATTTATAGGAATTCAAACACCCAAAGATCAAAATCAAACTGAAATCCTAAACAATAAACAAAGGGAAAACACTATTCCAGGGGACCAAAAACATAAATGCAAGCTTAAGTCGGCAAGGAAAGTTGGTGAAACATTGATATTTCACGCGAGTCACGTCAAAAGAACGTTCTGGAAAACGTGTAAATGATCGCCGCCCTGCTCAGGGCGGCGGTTACAGGACCGCCGCCCTGTTCAGGGCGGCGGTTTCGTTACTAAAGAGAAAAGGGGAAATAAAAGAGGGGAAAAGGGGAAAACAAAGCACGCGAGGGCTAAGCGGGATATGCGGGATGTTAACGCATATTCGGAGAGCTTTTCTGGATCCCGAACACCTTGCGAAGAGACCTGTATCATCATTGGGGCACTTATTACGATGTTCCGCAGTACAGTACCTTACAATTTTGGGTACGTATAGTTATCAAGTCATATCATATCACTTTTAGTATTACGAAGGGTAACCTACGATTTCTAGAGTGTAGACTCTAGTGACAACTCCACTCTCATTTGCTAGGTTAGATCAATAATTATTATAGCTACATTTTTTGTGATGGTCCATCTTTTTCAATTTGGTCGAGTTGCATTGATTACTCCACCACTTTTTTGTTAGCCCACAACCAGATTATACAATGAATATACAGTTATAGAACTTCAATATATTATTTCACAGACTAATATTCTTCACTATCTTTCATCATCCGGGATATTACAAATATATAGGCAATGTTGTTCCTATAAACAAGGAGGTGGCTACAACCACTCCTCCATAAATAACTGTAAACTCACGTACACAACAAACTCCTAATATACATTATTGTTACATAACAATAATGTCACCAAATTACATTTATAATAATACAAAAACTATATTATAATGTGAAGCACTAAACAAGATATTCCCAACATTCCCCCCCTTAGTGCGAACATGGTAGAAAAACATCCACACACTCCTCTGTAGTATGCTCACACCCTGTGGCATGTCCCAACTCTGTGACTCATGACCTTGATCCAAAAGAAAGGCTTGCTCCTTCCATGGTTTTAAACAGGCTTACCACAAACCTTGAAGTGACAGGAACTCATCAACTGTCCACCTCATGTGGTTTTCTGGATCCTCCCACAAACCCTTTCAAGATCCATGAACTGAATTACTCTGGTGCTACTGTTCACCACTATGCTTATACATCAGGGAATTATGTAGGAAACACAACCTGCATATCTCAAAACTGCACAATAGAAGATATACTGAAAAAATTTCACATTATTTCCTATAAGAATCGTAATGTTCTTAATTGTAGTCTTTGTCTTTGATCACTGCCACTCGATCTCGAACAGCATAGAAAACTTCCACTACCACTGGAAGCTTTCCTTGACTAAGCCGTTTTGGGTGCAGAATGGGAATGGAACATTGGTATGTATTCCCCCCCACAATGTGAAATTCCACTCATATAGATACTGAGAAGCAAACTGCATTGAAGAACATACTCCTGAATGGATCTTGCTAGTTAGGTCTTGTTGCACATGGTCACTAATGCTAGTGAACGTATTCTACTAGCTGACCATCTTTCAAGGAAGTATGGAAGTCAGAGGACCAAGTCAGTCAGAGGATCACTGACAGTCATCTACGCTCCAACACAACTTTCTTTCCAACATCCATCAAATACCAAACAAAACAGGAACACTGCAAACTGAAGCACACTGAGAAAATGGAAACCACACTGAAAATCATATACTCACACCATACATATGCCACCAAAGCATTCTGTGTGGCCCCGTCATTGGTGACTGACGAGAGGTCGTTGTTTGACCTCCTTCCTTTGATGCCTCTTTCCTCCATTAAATGGGTGCTTAACTCAGCCGGATGTGATCATGAAGCTCAAAAAATACCTTCAATAATTTGGACGTCGTGTACAAGTGAAAATGCGTCCAAAATTGAAATGCGGGAATTTTTTTTTATTTTTCAAACTTTGGAAGACGACACTTTTTACAATAGCATTGACCCACAATGAACTTTTGACGACTAAACAAAAATCGACTCTTGACTTGACAAAGTCTATTTTGAATCGGACAAAAAGACTTGACTAAATTTACTACGCAAGATGGTAATAAGAAATGGATGATAAAAAAATAACTATTAAAAAGTAATTAAAGGATGTAAGCCCCACAACCAGATTATACAATGAATACACAGTTATAGAACTTCAATATATTATTTCACAGACTAATATTCTTCACTATCTTTCATCATCTGGGATATTACAAATATATAGGCAATGTTGTTCCTATAAACAAGGAGGTGGCTACAACCACTCCTCCATAAATAGCTGTAAACTCACGTACACAACAAACTCCTAATATGCATTATTGTTACATAACAATAATGTCACCAAATTACATTATAATAATACACAAACTATATTATAATGTGAAGCACTAAACAAGATATTCCTAACATTTTTGATGTGTTTCCCATGTCCCAGAGCTCAGTATTTGAAGAGGATTGTGTTATCTATGAGTGTGTTATGTAAATAAAGTTTCATGTGTTTCATGTAATTTCCATAAATTACAGGGATCATAGGATGGTTTTTTAACTTCACAAGTTTTCTCTGTGAAAATTTTCAATTTTTTAATTCGTGCACATGTGCATGATGAAAATTTATAATTTATTTCTGTTGACCAATAGAAAAGTGAATTGAGGCTATTTTTTGTGCATTCGGGATTTCAAAACAACTTGCGCAAAGTTGTAATCTGTAAGTACATACCTGACACCCGACAGAATATTCTATGACATCTTGCAAATTTTAGTGGGTGTTCCTTTAACCTTTTCACTTTACAAGTTTTCATATTATGTAAGCATGTAAAATGCCTCCCAAGCTCCAGGACCTAATAAGAGACACATGGTGTCTTATTATTGCATTCTGAGTTCAAGCATTGCTTACAACTTTACACTTCACAATTTTGTAGTTAATACAGATATACCAGATGCTCCCTAAGATCTGAATCCTAATAGTGGGCACATGGAATGATAGCAGAGGTTTAAATAGAAATTGCAATAAGTGGGAGAGAGGTTTATTCAATTTATAAAGTTACATATATGTGGTAGGTCCAACCAAGTGGGACAAGTGGCACACTTTGGGGGTTCAGGAAGAAATATGCAATCGTGTCATCCCGTAGATTGTAGTTGTAAAATGAAAATTAAATTCACAAACTTGACTCTCATGTATAATTATTGAACACCACGTGGTGTCTCCTCGAGGATCTGATAACATAATGCATTTTGTGGGAAATACGCTAAGTCCTATATCAGGGCTTGAAACTTATTTTTCATTTTCATCCATATCTCCTTGCCCAATAGTCCAATTTTGATCAAATTGGTGGCATTCGAACTGTATTTTTGAGAAATTTCCAAGGAGATCATGTTCAAGATAAATGATGCACCAATTTTGACATTTTAATTTCTTTTTTTGAAATATGAAATAAAGTTTGCAGAGTATGAAACATAACAAAAGATAATGTTCAAACAAGCATGAAAAACTTTGAAATTTCTAAGTACAAAATGGGGATTCCATAAGGTCCCCAACCCTTGGAAATATAGACAAGAATATACCTGATATTGTATGATTGATACATCATGTATAAAGGTTTACAAAATCTCCTGTAAAAACTAGGAGGGGAGTCAAGAGATATTTCTTCCTACATTCACAATCTTTGTTATTGAGGATTTCATAAACATATTGTACATCACCTACAAACCCTTGGGACATTCCCTTGGCCATGAGTTCCATGATATTTTCCTTTAGACCCTCCATTATTTTGATTAGTTCAGTCGTATTCTCAAGGGAGGTGGCCCACTCCAAAAGGGTGGCTCCTCCAGAAAGGTATGTTTTGGTCCCATATCAAACAACAATATTGGATGTTTGGGTTGGCATGGGTGCATCAACAAGAATGCTTGGATATTTACAACATTTATTCAAAGGAGTTTGGGGAATTGTATGAAATTCCTTAGAATATGAATTTACAACATCCACTTTGAGCATAATAAGTATCTTCTCCACTTCATCCAGTTGATGGGATACTAGAATTGTATCTTTTTTACACTTACCCACAATAATTATAGGTTTAAATTGAGGAATATCATGCTCAGGAAGGTCAGGGGTGAAGAAGGTATTTATAAAATTATATATGTATAATGAATAATAAGTTTGTAATGAATCCATAACTTCTTCAACTTTTCCATTTGGACATGGTCCTTTGGATGGAAAATGTGATAAAATAGGATTTGAAAAGTAGAGAAAAAGGGAATCATCTTGATGATATTTCTCATAAGATCTATCCACACCATGTTGGGATTCAAGGCTCAATAGAGGGTTCATCCTGATTTTCAACCTTGAAAAACATTTTGACAAAGGCTTCATCTAGACTTGATAGACAAAAGATGGTTCACAATGTTTCAATGTTTCAAATGTTAACTCAGAGATCTCAGTCCCCATTAAAGATGATGTCATGCTATAAAAATGAACTTTACAAGGGATTTCAAAGGGAGACTTGTTTATGAGAGAAAATAAAGTCATAAAAAATTGTGAAAGGAGGATGATATTTTACAGGAAAATAATCCCTTAAGTGGATTGTATGAACCATTTTGTCAGAATCAACTGTTGGTCTTATCCAAGCACTCAACATGAGCTGATGAAGGAAGAAATTGTATTATGCATACCAAATGACTGGTTTCATGGCTTGATTTAAAAATACATGGAGGATATGTCAATTTTAAGTGAGTTATTGTACTCTTCCTTTTCCAATACATGCTCTCTAAATTATAGAAATCAAACCAAAATGACTACTCGCACAACATACCTATTTGAGAATACATGTCAATAAAACCACATGAGCATAAAAAAATTCTCCCTGAGAGCGTATGCCTGATGGTGTTGGGACAGGAAAAAGGCAAAGCATATTTTGTTGAAAGGAATATTCAATAAACTATCATGATAGATTCATAAATAATCTAGATAGGCGTATCACAAAATGATATTTTTATTGGAGTGATAAACCCTTAAAATTTTAATGACATAAAGTCTTGGATATTATTTTTGGATAATATTATCAGTTGATTCTTGAAGGAATCAAAGGATATTATTTTACAAGAATGTCTTATAAAAGAGATTGATTGTTGATAAAAAGAGAGAGAGTTTAGTGGCCCTTTTTGGGCACTCTGTTGGGATATACAGGTTTTATGTTCTGGGGCTAGTTTCTGTTTAGGTTTTTCTACATTATTATTTCATTCAATATTCATGCTAAGGTTGTTGTAGTTGTACAACCATTAGTAGGATTTGAGAGCATATGTATATGTCTCCCTTTTTTTCTCTATGAATGAATATATGGAAGAATGTTACCATATTTATTTTTTTATCTATTATTGTTGATAAACCTTGGAACCAAATTATTTTTATCCTTATTTTTAATCGTGTATGTATTATGGTATAGAACTACATAAAATAATTCATTCAAAGATTGTTTAGTTTGGGTAGTGAGGGGAATGGTGTTTTGTAGTGCTACTTGGCATCATTTGTTTTACTTATAAATTCCTTTCTACAATCTACTCAGAATGAACATCTATTATCTCTGGGTGTCATTTGGATTTAATAATCTGACATAATTAATATGTGAAATTATAGTCTCAGGTGTTTGTGCTAGTTTTCCAGGAATTATTCTACTTTCTTTTCTTTTCACAGGTATTCATGGAAGTGAATTACCTCAGGAGGATGAACTTGTTCTATTCACAGATTTAGACACAGTAAGGTTATCAAAACATGATGGTTGATGTAGTTATTTCCCCCTTTCCCCATTTCAGTCCCTCTCCATCTCCACAATCTCACTTAGATTGTCCTTTTGTCCTAACATTTCTATATATTTTATCACCATTGCATATCTTATGTGAGATATGTTAGAAAAAAACATAAGCCTTGCATATTTAAAGTGTGTTTTCCTTGATGCACAAAGTTTAACATCCCAAACATAAATATATACTAAGTTGTCAACAATTTATTTAGAAGTGGTACTTCTGATCATATATCATTTGTCTTTAGTATATAGTGTCTAAGTTCCCAAATGTTTGTAACGATTTTGTGACTGCTCCTTTGAGTGAAAACTACATTCAGTGGATGAATTTGGCCTCAAATTGACCTTATCAACCATGATTGAGGGCTTAGAACATCACATTCCCATCTCTCTCTCTCTCTCTCTCTCTCTCTCTCTCTCTCTCTCTCTCTCTCTCTCTCTCTCTCTTTCAAGCTGCACATTGGGTTCTCTCACCCTATTTTAGGAAGAGCTAGAAGTAGTATGTGGATAACCACACCCTTGGTCAAGTTCCTCCTTGTCATTCCCAAAGGTCCTGGTCAAGTGAGTAGAGACAAATCCCATCCCTAGCTACAAAATGAATAACTCAATGGTTCTTTCTTTCCTTTTTACCCTCTCATCCGTTTCAGGCCTTTTCCACATAGTGTTATATTGGGAATCAACACATACATCCCTACAATCAATAAAAAAATTAAATCCACATTGGATCTAAAAGAGTGAAACACGAAAATAATATAATCTCCAAAAGAGAGGGAGATGAGAGTAAAGGTTTAATCCACCATGTATACATATTTCATAGTTCATATCCAGTTACAATTACTTTCCTTTTTATTTAACACATTGGTTAATACGATTTTTAACATTCATATGAACATACATTCTCATTTCAATATAAATTTTTTTTCACTGATAAGGGACGTACATCACATTTACTTTCATATTCATTAAAAGTACATTTTTACATTATGTTCATTTATAGAAATTAGTATAAGGTACACCGAGTCACTTAGAAATCATTATAAAAATGGATTTTATTCTCTCAAGATACATGTCTCCCATAAGAAAAAATCATTAACATTTATTAAAATTTGAAGTACTCACCATCAAGTTAATGAGAAGGGATTCAAGTTTCTCTTTACTCCTTCCACGACATCATCTTTGGAAAAAAAATTACAATTGGATTTGATTTCACATGTTATATCATAACTAACCTCTTAAGAGATATTAATATTAATTTTATTCACTTTGCAATGTCCACGACCCACCATGGGGTTTAATACTAGGATAAAAACATCCTTTTTTCTAAAAAATTCTTGTACATCATGATGATCTCTTATTCATTATTTAGAGGGATGAAGAACACCTAGGGTTAACACACCATTCTACTTTCATGTGACACAAATTATATGACCATGCACTTGATATTCACAACATCTACAACCCACCATGGTGACAACACTAGGTACATGGACATACCTATTTCACAAAGTTTAGTGCAATCCAAAGGTATTCCATTACTAATTTTGAAGGTAACACTTTTATCTGCAAGGAATTAATGGGGTGAATCAAAAAGTTTGATACATAGGTAAACTAGTACACTAAATCCACTCACGTCATTTAGATCTCACAATGAGATCATTTATTAGTGTAATCACCCAAACTATCTTCACAAGAACTTGGTCACCCACTAGGGTACAAAGGAAAATTATGAACATATTGACCTCAAGTTTATCCACAAAGTGTTTAAACATATGACACCTATAAGTTCGGGTCCTACTCACCCTAGGTATGGTAGAGTATACATATTGCAATCATGCCTCATGTGAAGTCAGTTAGGATAAGGATTAGTATTATAGAGGATTCTCCATATGTAGATAGTCAGGTAAATATTTTTTATAGTTCTAGAGTCTCCTCAGATGATGATAGGGGGTTAACTATCTAGTCATAGTCCAAATTAGAGGAGGAACAAATAACAGACTAGTTTAGAGAACTCATTTATTTTCCTTATTTAAGGAGCTATACTTTATGACCACATATTCGATAATGTCAAAAGGGGACTACAAAGTGTTTTTATTATTGGAAAATAGTTTTCAAGGGACTATAACCTATTAAAAAAGGCTCAAGAGATATATATACAGGAGGAAATAGCAAAAATGGATCAAAATTCAGATAATACAAGAAGCCTAGCTATAGTAAAAAAAGGAACTACAAAATGGAGACAAGATAGATATAAAACTACAAAAAAGCAGCAAGAAAACAAAAACATAACAACATAAAAATAACATCAAGACAACTCTACAGTAGATTACTTCTTAAAAGTCCTGTCAATTCTTGACTTAACAGTCTGTAATAAGGTAAAGAGAGCCAGGGTAGTGAAATGTGTAGGATCATTGGAATCTAGTTGAGAAAGGACATGACCCCTTTCAACATCTGTGCCCCAAATAGCTTCAAATATACCATTGAACATGCTAATACTTCTGACCTGTTGTTCCAGGAATTCACAAATAGATTTAAAAACTGAAATGTTATGATCATGTATGTCCTTAGAATTCCCTAATACGTTATCAAGGGAATTCAACTTCTTGTATATTTCATCGATTTGTTCTTCACGAATTCCAAAATCATCATTCAATTTCCTTTTTCCATTTTTCTTAGTCAGCTAATGCATGTCCTTTTTAAGACTTTCCATCTCTTTTTCCATGTTTTCAATTCTCTTTATAAGATCCTACTTCTCCTCCTGAGTAGTATTGATGTGCCATGTGGTGTTGATGTATAAGAGATTTTGTGCAGTTTCCATGTCCTTACTACTTCGAAGGACTCTGCCGGAGGGGGCAGGGTGTGTTTTAGAAAAAGAGGGGTTTTTGGTTTTAATTTTTCTCTGTCCAGGGATAGTGGTGGGGATGATGGTAAGAACAAGGTTGAGGGAGTCAGGAGTGGGAGGAATGACAAGAGTACCAAGTATGACAGGGTGATGGGAAAGGCAGTGCATGTGAAGGGAACTATAAAGTTATCCAAAGTATATAATTTATTTAATGTATTTAGATTATAAAAGTAGCACATAAAAATATGGTTTCATATCAATACAATGCATATACAACATAAACTAACTTTTTTATTTTTTCAAAGTGTACCGAAGACACAACCATTCATATTTAAAATCAATTTAAATGCATATATTGTACAATAATTTTATTCTTCCTTCACATTAAATTAAGGTACAATTATACAAAATGACAATACATGTTTTTAACAATATAAAAAAATTACATTTTATATACAATTTTTGGCTTAAGCATCATCATTCATTCATTTATATTTTGCTCTTTCAGTATGTGATATAATTTATCAAATGATAAAACATTGTTGAAGATAATAAATTCAAGTGTAAAGGTATAATTAGTCTTTGAGTGAATATATCTTGAAGCTCACTATCAATGGGAATATTATTCATCTCAGTAAACATAGTGTTTTAGCGTAGAACATAGTCAATGATATCCTCATTGGAGCCTTCTTGTATCTTAGATATTTGAGCATATGAAAAATTACCCCAATATTGATGTATAATTGTGCAAGGAATTTATTATATAAAAGGTTAAAGGCTTGAACTAAATGAATAAGAAGATCATAACACCATTATAGTGAAAAATCCTTTAGGATTTTAGGAAAGTTCTTAGTGAGTAATATATCATTGTAAACGTAATCAAAGAAAACAACATGAAAATAATGAATGTTTGTAATCATAAATAAGAATCAAAGGAGCCAAAAAACCATATGAAAACTATAAGAATCCACTTTAGGTGCAATTGGGTTGTAAACAAATTGATTAAAATCCATGATGCTAGAAGAGGTAGATGCACCTTGTTGTAATTGTAATATTTGATCTCACAATCTATAAACAAGGGTTTTAAAATTTTATGCATTAGAAGAATAATAATGAGAACCAATATAGGTGTTTATATTATATATGGGAATAATAATAGACAAAGGAATACATAGAGGTAGTGATATTAGATGTAGCCACGGTGGAAAATGTACTAGTATATTCAAGATTGAAGGATATGCACATATAATTGATATGATCCCTGAAATGTATAAAAGAGAATCAATGTGTTGTGGATTATGCTATAATAAGTTTGTAAAATTTATTTCATCATCCTCAAGAATACTAGAGGTATGAGTATCTTTATCTCCCTACTCGGTCTTAACTGATCAGTGAGTGCAACTCAGAGGTCATCTTCCTTACCGACAGTTACCTCCTTGAAACTTATGTGTGGCTTAAACGATAAAATTGTGTAGTGACTCTTTGTTAGATATAAATCATTTTTGTGAATGCCTCACTAGGAACCAACCATGTTTCATGGTTGTAGTGCTCATACTCCATTAAAAGAGGGTTTTTTCCTTTTTACTAAATTTTCTTTCTTAAACATGCTTATAATATAAGAACTTCATTTGACTTAGAGTCGACATGGAACTAATTTCTATTGAGAATATATTTAACCATACACGGTGATTGAGCTTACTATACTCCCCCATATCCCTACTCCTTTGAGTTTGATATTTCTATCATGTATATTTATCTTCCCCCTACTCCCCTTTTCGATTCTAATATCCTTACTATCATGTGCCTTTTTCTAGAAGGTATTTACTTCCATTATAATGCGTCTTAGGGTTTATGCTCATATTCAATTTTGTGGGCATGATTTTCATAGGTTACATGGTGATTTTGTGGCTCAAGTTTTATAAAATATGTGTGGTAAAATGACCAAAGATAATATATTTGTTAGGAATTCTAAATAAAATATAAAATAAAAAAAATAAATAAAACAAATAATAGTTAAATAAAAATTTAAGGAAAGGGGAGAATGTGTTTGGGGGATTCAAGTAAAGAGTTGTGTTTGTGTACGTTTTCTTATTTTTTCTCTTTACTAGTTGGGGGAAACTTCCATAGAGGAAATAACCAAGAAACTTGCAAGAAAACATATTTTAGGTGTTACTCCAGACCAGACTCCACAACCATTGTTAGCATCATCCACCCCTGTGCCAAAATGGGAGAGTTTGAATAGGGTTTAGGCACATCAAGCATAATGAGAAGGGAATTTTTTCCTAATATTATATTTCTTGCGGGTTGAAAGACGTAGGAAAAATATTGATGCAATTTCAAGGGATTTAGATGGTTTGGGTAGGTACCACAAGGAAATAACTTCTCATGGAACTCTTACCTGACCCTATAAGCCTCATTTTATGTTATTTAATCACATATGTGTAGGTATAGGGGTTGAGGGTTATAAATATGTGGATGGCGTGAGCACCTAATATAGAAACTCTTTATATGTGTTGGAATTTAAGGCCATGCCTAATTATCTCGAGGAAACTCTTTAATTTATCATCATTATGCCAATTAAATCTATGGTGGTTGCGTTAATGTGTTTACTTGGAGATTGAAGAGGATGGAATTAATTTTTATTATAAAATTTGTGACTTTTCTTTGGCATTAAGCTAGAATTATATCTATTCCACACCCCAACCTCATTCATACTCCCATCTATGCTAAAATGGATATTTTGAAGTAGAGTACGAGCTTCCAACAAAGCTTATTGGAAAGGGGATTTTAGAAAGATGTTGTGCCTTGGTGGATATGTATGAAAACCAAGAAGGCGTAGACAAGGCATGTAAAATGTTCAATAAATTTCCTTAAGAGGTGTTTTCTCCTGGGTAATTATGATATTAGAGTATGCATAAAATGGAGTTGTGAAAATGCCTTGTAACCTCATAAGAAAATATAATTTGTATGTGTAATGTCAAACTCCTCAACTCTCGCTCATTGGTATATTTCAACCATGGATTCATTCCTCTTTTCTACCTTACCTTTGAATTTTTCATTCTATTGATATTTTAAATGTTAAATATGAAAACAAGATTTTTTTCTATGTTTAGTTACCAAATCATATTATAAACTGCACAAAAAAATTTCCACATCATGTTAAACCAATGCCATAATTAGTCACCTTGGATGATGTGTCAAAACATTAGACCTTATACTTGATCAAAATAAACTTATAATGTGTGCAACATTTATGCATGCCCTGTGATCTTTAAATCCATATTGATAAGTGTTCTTTATAATATAGATTAGAAATTTCAAACAACCCTCAAGTTTTGTCGAACACCTCTCCCAACTGATGCACAAGAAGCATCTCTAAACCCACTTTTTACTTTTAAATTAGAAAAAATCTCTACCTTGTTTTATGATGATCTCATTTCAACATGGAAACGTCACCAAAATGTTTGATGATTAGGTTTTCGAATTGGGTTTCTGAATTTTGTGGAAAAAATGGTTGTTATGAGCAACTGTTTGTTATGACCGAACCCTCTTGGAATCACCTCAAATTTCATGCTTATGGATTCCAAAAATAAAATTTGACCATGCAAACCTATTCATTTCTATATGGAGAATAGTGTAGCAGATTTTTTTTCTTTGTCACCTTCAAAAAGTGCAGTTGTGCCCCTGTTTCATAGCCCACTTGGCTTAGTTTGCTATGGGAAAATGGCCAATTTTAGCTAACTGGCTCTAGATATTTGTTGTATTTTGAGCCTCAATTAATGGTTTTACACCTCATCAATTTATTGAATATTTGGAAATGGCGAGTGTTATGAATGGTGTGAGTGAGGGTTTTGTGAGCATGGTTTATGAGGTCCTTGTTGTATAATGTCGGTTCTCTGGTGGTAAACTAGTTGTTGAAATGACTTCTTCCCATCCTTAAATTGGAAAGAACACTAACACTAAGTCTGGGACTTGGTCAGGTATTTTGAATGGTCCACCTAACAAGCAAGTGGGTCCTCAGTGCCCTACATGTGTGTAGTCTCATTCTTTATTCACAAGCACTATGGAAAAAGAGGGAGTGATCCACATCCATGTGCCTAATGGTTACTTGTATCAGACAATGGGTAAAGTGAATATTGCCCTTTTTGTAAGTTCTTTGGGTCTAAACCCAATATTTATGCAATAAGGAAATGGGCTATGTGAAGATGGTAGCCTAAGGGTGATTTGGTTATTACAACCATGTCTAAAGGCTTTTTCCTTGCCAGGTTTAATGAAAAAATAGATTTGGAATCAATATTATTGGGAGGACCCTGGTGCATGGCAAATATGGGACTCTTCTTATAAATATGGTATCCAGGGTTTAATCCCAATACTGAAAATATTCACACCATACCCATATGGTGTAGACTCCCTGGACTTCTTTTACAGTTCTGTGATGATGAGATCTTGTTGAACATTGCTAAATCTATTAGATCTCCAATAGGATTAGATGGGCCTACTAGAAATAGATCTATTATTTCATTTGGTAGATTTTTCATCTCTTTTGAAATGGAAGAAAAGCTTCCAGATTACATCGTTCTTCAAAAAAAATATGATCCATGGCAGTAACTGATTGAATATGAAACTTTCCATTTGATATGTGAGAAATGAAATAGGTTAGGGCATTTCACTTGGAAATTTCCCACTTGTAATAGATCAAAGAAACTACATAAGGAAGACAGAATCCATAAAGGTAGATCTAGTTTAAGATCCTCTAACAAGGAAGGAAAAAATCATCAGGAAACTGGTGGATCTAAGACATTAGAGAAAAGGGATTCTCATGATGAAAATATTTTAGGAAAATCTCCAGAGGCTGAAATTTCATAGGAACAGAAGATAAAAATCCAGGAGATTGAAAAAATGGTCTCAAAACAACTGGATTTAAAGTACAAAAAGAGAAAAAATGGCTTTAAAACCCTTACTAGGAGACCACCTGTTTACAGGAAACTTTTGAGGCCAAATAACCCTCTGATAAAAAATGGAGGAGATGTTGCAATAGATGAAGGAAAATTTTATGACTCTAGATAAGCTTTTGAAACTTATCATGGATCTGGATGAGAATAACTCTAGGGTTATGATTAATATTTTGTGAAAATATCAGGGGCCAACAGTGGAAGATAAAGATGAACATCTGAATACATCTAATCAAAAAAGCATTAAACCTTGTGAGAAGTAATAAAGAAGCATCATGTCAGCAATAGAGGAGATGGAGTTGTCATCAGCAAAAGAAGATATGGATCTTCAGAGGATACCTACTAATATGAATCATTGGAAACTATTATGGAAGATCTATCTGAAGAAAAAGAGGATGATTTACTAGGAGGATAATCTGAAGAAAATATTTTGTCTACAGATCAATATACTCTACTCTCTCTTGATAGTGAACAACTTATTATCAACAACAAAAATGCAACTTCACAGCTAGATAACTGCAATAGCTATGTTGAACAAGAATGGTATGGAAAAGAGGAGGGGGAGATTACCCTAGCTCCATTAAAGGTAATCTTTGATTGTGATAATGATTTGAATAATGGTTTCATTTTAGTCAAATATAAGAAAAAAAGAATGAAAGGTTTTGAGGGCATGCCTAATGTTTTTGCTATAATTAGTAACACAAAATAAGAAGGTTGGAAAATGGTAGGCTTCCACCTCAAGGGTCACTAGGTCTTCCTTCTAAGAAGGAGAGCAGATATTGGTGTAAACAACAAAAAAGGAAGACCCTCCAAATATGATTTGAGAAATAAAGAGAATGAAAAAGATATTGTAGATGGCACTCAAAGTCAATTGAGCCATCTAAAAAATTACTTCTCCCATATTTTATAGATGAAGATAATCTCTTGGAATGTTAGAGGACTAAATGAGATGTCCTAAACAAAGGATTCTTAAGGAACTCCGGGGATTATAGTAAAACTATTATTTTTTTTTTACAGGAAACTAAAATGAAAATAGACACTCTTGCTGGTTGTAAAAATATTTTTTGGGACAAATCATCAGTTTTTCTAGTTTTGAATCTCAAGGAGCATCAAGAGGTGTCACAATCTTCTGGGATCAATAGCATTATTGTCTAGTAATGTGATCTCTTTCTTCTCATAATCATCTAGCTATCAAATTTACTACTTGTGGATAATGATTTACTTTGGATCCTTTCCAATTTATATGCACCTAATTCTATTTCTATAAGAAGGAAACTTTGGGAAGAATTAAAATATTTTAGAAGCAAATATGTTGATGTTAATTGGTTGGTTATAGGAGACTTCAATACCCCCGATTAACCCCAGATGAAAATCAAGGTGGAAAATCTAAGTTTTCTACTGGAATGGAAGAATTTGTTGACTTTTTCTCTTATCTGAATCTTATGGACATTGATCTTAATGGAAATTAGTTCACTTGGACCAATAGGAGAGTTGGTGAAGATATTATTTAATTAATATTATATAGGATCTCTTATCTCTACTAATTGGATTTTAAATCAGGATTTCCATCTTTCTTCCATTCCCAAGATCGGGTGCTGATCATAATCCTATAGTGCTAAGTTTATTCAACTGGTCCAAACCCTTGCATAGTTATTTTAAATTTGAAAAAATGTGGTTGGATCATAAGGATATTAATGATGAGATCAAATAATGAATTGGGATTTGGAAGAAATTTCTCAATTCAAATTTGTGCAGAAATTTAAAAATGTAAAGAAGCAAGTGAGAGTTCTGGAACAAATAAGTATTTGGGAATTGTCTTTGTAAAAAAAGGATTTGAAACAATAGTTTGAAGGATATTGAATATAAAGGGTTTCTTTGAAAGGTAGGGATGCTAAATACCATCATTTGGAGAAGGAAGTACTTTCTGAATTTCATAGCATCTACAATCTAAGAAGAAAAATTCTAGAGAATGAAATCCTCAGGCTATTTGGTTGAAATAAGGAGATAGAAACACAAAATTATTTCACATGACCACTCTAAAGCACAGGGCCTACAATAGAATTACTCAAGTTTCCAATGGAAGTGGCCTTGTTAATAAGGATCAGAATGCTATAAAGATAGAAGCTAACTAAGATTTTATGAAAAACTGCTCACTTAGAATAATGTGTCATAATGAAGAAGAAACCTCTTATATTTTATATGTCATCCCTAGAGGAAATTATTTGTAATGATATATTTAGAGGTCTCACTAAATTAGTGAAAATTGAGGAGCTAAAAATTGTTGTTTTCACTTTAGAAGGAGATAATGCACCTGGGTTTGATGAATTTTCTGCCAATTTCTTCCAAAAATTTTGGGATATTTGTTTGGAAGACTTACTTAAGGATTGTTAATGGATTCTATAGAACAGGCGATCTACTTAGATAATTGAATAATACTCATATTGTGCTAGCTCCCAAGAAGATGGATGCTAAATATTTCGAGGATTTTTAGTCCTATCAGCCCTAGTAAATTTTATCTATAAAATTTTTACTAAGACTCTTACAACTAGGATTCAACGATTTCTTTCTGATTTGATTTCAAAACAACAAATGTGGTTTCATTAAAGGAAGAATCATACAATATGGGGTGATCATGGTTTAAGAAAACCATCTCATTCCATGGATAAAAATAAGAAAACAAGGAAGGCCATTAAACTATGATATGAATAAAGCCTTCGATAGAGTATCTTGGCAATTTTTGAATAAGTTTTTCTGTAAAATTTGGCTTTCCCAATAAATTTAGAAAGATTATACAGGCTTGTATATCTACGACCATATTTTCTATGTGGTTCCAATGGAATTCCAGTAGGCTTCTTTGCAAGATATTAGGAGCATAATACAAGGATATCCTATATCTCCTCATGTCTCTTTATAATCATGGATGATAGCCTTAGTAGATCTATCAATAAGGCCATCAATGCAGGTTTATTAAAATGATTCAGATGTTTCTCTATACAAATTAGACAACCTCTAATCAAAAAAATTCTAATGGCATACCATCTTTCTGTTGATGGCCTCCATTCTAGGAAGCTCAAGCTATAAAAACCATACTCAAGATTTTATGAGGCAGTCTTCTGGACAACAAGTTAATTTTGACAAGCTCTCGGTTTGACTTTTTCAATACCCATTTGGAAAGACATTAGATAATTGCACTCATTTTAGGATGTAAAATTATCTCTTTTCCTACCACATATCTTGGTCTACCATTAGGGAACAATAAAGTGTTTATGACTGTTTGGAATGTCTTATTCGATAGATTTCATAAGAAATTGGCTTGTTGGAAAGGTGTTGTTCTTTCTAGTGCTAGAAAATGTCTACTAATCAAAATCACACTTCAGAACTTACCCATCTATATTATGTCCATATTTATCATACCTTCAACTATCATGGAAATTATCAAAAAGATTCAAAAGCATTTTCTTTGGAATGGTAATGAAGAAATATTAAGATATCATCTGGTTTCATGGGATCAATTGTGCATGCCAAAGAAATTTAAAGGCCTGGGAATCAAAGACATAAGAAAGATGAATGTTACTCTAACTACTAAAATGGGTTGGAGACTATTAAAGGAGGAGTAACCTTGGACTGAGCTAATCAGAGTAAAGTACTTGGCTCAAAACCATGTGAACACCTTTCTATTCAAAGAGCAACTTCCCAATGGTTCTATTGTTTGGACCAATTTTCTTCAAATAAAAAGTATTCTCAAAATAGGAAGTACATGGAAAGAGGGAGATGGAAATGAAATTTGGTTCTAGAAGGATAATTAAAATTCTTTTAGCTTTAAGGATAGGTTTGAAACCATCAAGGATATCTTGATTGATAATTATGGTAACAAAGTGAAAGACTATATAGACTTGGAGGGAAACAAGATAGCTTGGAAAAATCTTAAGGTGGATAGGATAGATTTGGAACCATCAGTATCTTCTCTTCAAGAATATCTTTCTCTTATTCCTTTAAATCAAATGGATTCCAAGGATGAAATCATCTAGGTTAATTCATTTAATGGTGACTACACTGTTAGATCTAGATATAACACCTTTTTTGAGAATATAAAATGTGAGTTCAACTGGAACAACATATGGATGCCTGAGTTAACTCCTAAGGTAAATATTTTTCTCTGGTTTGTGCTTAAGGGGAAGATTTTAAACAATGATAATATAATCAAAAGGGGTTTCATTATGCCAAATATGTGCAATAAAGAAGATGAGGATGTAAAACACTTGATGTTACATTGTGAGTATGCTGCAAAGGTATGGGGTCTAATCCTTACAAATTTTAAATTGGGATGGATTTTTCCTAACAACATTTTGTATGCTTGGAATCAATGGGATCCCCCCTATAAGAATTACATGGTTAGAAGACTCTGGAAATTGGTATTTTCTGATACCATTTGGAAACTTTGGAAATCCAAGAATGGAATGATCTTTAGGAATCATAGATAATTATGAAAAAAGGTACTGAAGGAAATTGTTATTAAGGTCAAAGAAAATTTAGAAAGATTCAAGCCTATAAAGATCAAAAAATACCCTTAGGATGAGGAAGTTTTTCTATCAACATGGAATATAGACATTGGAAATATTTAGAGAAAAGGTAATACTAATATAGACAGGTCCTTGACACATTGAATTCCACCTCATAATCTATGGTACAAGATCAATTTTGATGGAGCTTCAAAGGGAAACCCTGGAGCTGTAGGAGGGGGGAATAATTAGAGATCACAGATTCTGTTTAGTTGCTACTTATGTAGGTAATATGAGACACCAATCGAATCACTATGCTGAAGCTTTATCAACGTTATGGGGTATTAGAATGGCCAAAGAGTGCAATATTTATAACCTCATCATAGAAGGGGATTCTATCAATATTGTAAACCATTTAAATAAAATTCACCCCCCTAGTTGGAAAATCAAGGATTTCATTACTGAATCCATAAATATTTTCAAATCCTTTTCCAATTTCTAAATTATTCACTCATATAGGGAAAGAAATAAAGTTATGGATACCCTAACACATATTGGGGTTCTAAGAAAACATGGACATATGGTATACTAATGAGACCCTTCCTAGCCAAGTACAAAATGTTATCATCAATGACAACAATGGTAGTACACTTGAAGTCCACAATAACTAATAAGGTTTTCTTTACACATGTGAAGGATAAGATCATTGTAGCTCCCCCCGCAAGCTTATCATAAAAGCTAAATGATCTAACTCCTTGGACGCTTTCTGGGTAAAAATAGAAGATGATAAAAAATGGATCTTAGGCAAGGTTCATTTTAAGAGACCTCTTGGAAATTGGAGGTGGAGAATACCTGGCGAATATCCCTGGAACTGGTTTCGCGGGAAGGCAAATTTTTTGGGGGTTGTATGAAAAAATTTCACCTGATTGTCAAGTGGCGCGATAGAAGGTTGTAGACGTGTGACAAGAGATTTTGTTGTCGCGCGTCAATAGACCTTAGTGACACGCATCAACAACCTTGTTGACGCATGTCACTAAGGTCTGTTGCTGCGCATCACTGAGGGTGCACGTCACTAAGGTCTGTTGACACGCGTCAGCAAAATCTCTTGTCACGCGTCTGCAGCCTCTGACCTCTGCTTTCTCATCAAAAATCTCTATGTCTGAGGTCTTTGTCACATGTCAACTCTGCACTTGTCTCACGTAAACAACCCATTTCCTGTCACACGTCCACTTTCTGAATATACTGTCGCGCGTTAACACTGCCCTTATCGCACGTCAATACCTCCTCTGTCGTGCGTCACCACTACCCATGTCACGCATCACCACTGCCCATGTCGCGCGTCACCACTTCCCATGTCACACGTCAACACCTCCTCTGTCACGCGTCACCACTGCCCATGTCACGCATCACCATTTCCCATGTTGCACATCACCACTGCCCATGTCGCGCGTCACCACTGCCCATGTCACGCGTCACCACTGCCCATGTCATGCGTCAACACTTCCTCTGTCGCGCGTCAACACTTCCTCTGTCATGCATCACCACTACCCAAGTCACGCGTCAACACTTCCTCTGTCACGCGTCAACACTTCCTCTGTCGCACATCAACACTACCCAATTCGTGCGTCAACACTTCCTCTATTGCGCGTCAGTACAGCTGATGTCGCGCGTCAACAATCACAGGCTAATAGTAATCTGAATCTCTAGTGCTTAAGGGTATGCGAGTTAAAATTTCACAGTATTGGTAATTTGTTAAGCTACTTGAGGTATACTACCCGGTGAATCAGCTAGGTTTTTATAGGAGATGTTTTCAAATGAAGGCGAAGCCGACCCCCCAGAAAAAATATACTATATATTTTAGGCGAACAGGACACCGACCCACTCTGAATAATTCACCTTTTCAAATTTTCATAAAATGAAATTTTCACCATATTACGAATATTCGCAGCTAAAATTATCCCTGATCTTAGGTAGTTATTCAAGATTTTTAAAGGGGGACAAAGGATCTAATAGAGATAGAGGCAGATAAAATATGGGAGGAGCGTCGTGCCAAGTCAAACCAATCTGTGACCCTACATGGAAATCGGATGTGGTTCTTTGGAAGTATCTCCAGATTGGGGGGATCTCAAATATTACTGAAAGGATTCAAGGTCATGATCAACATAACTATCTTCATTTCGATGGAAGATGGAAACACATAGTTTTGGCATATGGAGACAAGATCATACATGTGACCGAAGAACTCATTGATGAAATCACATAACTTAGTTTGGAGGGAAATAGGGTTTACAACAAAATAATTGACAAGGCATCTGAAACCAAAAAATTCCTGAAAGAGGGAGAAAATATGAAGTTTGCAACTGATGGCATCAAGGTCACCTATATTCTAACACCATTCATTGAGATAACCAAAATTTTGGTTAGATACGTGACTCTTAAAGGTAGGCATATCATAGTCCCTCTTAAACATCTAGTTTTTCTAAATCATTTCAGGAGGAATATAAAAGTTTGTTTCCCTCATTTTATCTTGAATTATTTATATAATTATATGCTTGAGGTTCAAAAGCACTCTCATGCTACTCCCCTTCATCAAGGGATTATCCTACACCTACATTGTTATTGTCTTGCAAAAAATCCTTCCATTCCTCCGACCCCTACCCCTCCTAATCCCAATCTGACTCTTGTTCCCATCATCTCTTCCCCTACCACTTTGGGTCAGAGGAAGATAAGAACCAAAAATCCATCATACCCTCTCAACCATCCTTATCCCCCAAAAATAATTCTCCGCAATATTCAAAAAAAAGATCTTGAACTTTCCCAAAGTTTTCTACTTATGGGTCAACTAGGTCAAAGCAGTAAGGTGGTGGAGAAAAATGGAGAATTACAGATGAGGATGGATGATATTGAGAAAGAATTAGAGGACCTTAAGAAATAACTGAAACAATTGGAAAAAAGAGAGGGAAAGAGAAAAATGGAGGAAGATCATCGGCTTGCTGAAATCCAAATACAAGAGATTTACAATAAACTCAACTCTCTTGATAACATGGTTGCGCATATGAAGGGAAGAAATGAATCTATTGTCAGATGTCTTAAATAATTTTACAATTTTCAGGAACATCAAGTGAAGAATATTTACATTCTCAACAATATTTTAGAGAACATATGGGGGGAAGGTCCGGAACAAGGTCAAGTTTTTAGTCAGATTGAAAAGAATGACCCCACTCAGGTCAATGCTATCACCTTATTCACTGACCTAAAGGAGTTGAAGAGAAATGTTGATAGAGCATCCAAGTGTTGCATTTCTTTCAAACCTGATGAATACTGATAGTTTAGTTGCTATTATTTTGATGTTGACTATCAGTTCTGTTAATATTTTTGTACTTTTCTTTACAGTAGTTTTACTACAATGGTGATTTCATGTGAACATCTAATTTTTATCACTCTTTGAACTGTTACTTTGTATTATCCATCTCTTGAGCCTTTTTTGTACTAGGGTATAGTGCCTTCAAAAAAACTATTTTCCAATAATAAAAAAAATAGGCCAAGGCTAATAAACTTCATTTTTTGAGGTTTTGTGCCCTTTTTGTAGGCCCATTCCACGGCCACCTGGGAAAGTTTGCATAGTAGTGCAACTAAGACCCATAGATCCATGTTGACATCCAACGTTCATTTGATGTGTAAAACCAAGTGTGATTATTAAAGCATGTATGATGACAATAATACATTCTGTAATACACTTAAATGTGATAGTTAATGAAAAGTTAGATTCACATATTTTGGCACACTTGCTTAGAACCCTTAGTGACAATAGGAAAGAAAACTATGTTAGAGGTCATAAAATTGGTAATACTCTGAAAAAAATTCTGAAATTTGAATGTTTTGTATCCAATTTTTTTGTTTCATCTCTCACCCTCTTTGATCATGAAAAAGTAGTAGTTTACTTATGTAAAAGATAATGAGTGTTTTCTCTCTCTAATCTCTCTCTAAATCCTAAAATTATGTATTGGATTGAAAAGTATGGAAAGTAAATATTTTGTAATCTGTTTTTAAATTTTAATTTACATTGTGAGTTATAATAACATGTTATATTAGAGGGGTTGGTCCATGCCATTGTTTTTTCTAACCATGTTTACTTAATATGATAGGTTGTAGTTGGTGTGGCAGAATTAGAATGATTGTTGAAAATCTAAGTTTAAATTTGTCTATAACTTAAAATAATGTGTAATCTTGATGGAATAAGAAAATTATTTTATTTGAATAATTATACGCGTTTTATCATTGAAGGAAGAAAAGTTCATTTCGTCATGTATGCATAGTAAATAATGAAATGATGAAATTTTAAATTTTATTTTTATAGTTTTGTTGCATCAAGGAATCATACTTGGTTAACATTGTATTTTGTGTGTGTTGTACTGTAGTTGGTAGTAATATTAAACTCTTAAACTATTGAAATATAAACAAGATCTCTTAACCTATCTTGTACCCTAAAATTGTGGTACTGAATTGGGATGACGACACCCATGATAAACCGCATTGTCCAGTCTAGAAAACACATTTGATTTTAGCTCACCTTATAACATCTTCGCACCCAAATCATATGAGTGGTATTCTTAAACCATTTTGGAAAGGGTTTATTTTGAAAAATGAGGAAACCTTTGCTTATGTTTTCATCACCTTGGAAATGACTGCCGTATGTACCTTTATTTTTTGGAAAGGGTTTATTTTGAAAAATGAGGAAACGTTTGCTTATGTTTGCCTCACCTTGGAAATGACTGCCTTATGTGCCTCTATTTTCTTACACCAATTAATCCTCCTACCATCAGGTTTCATGTTTCTAAAAAAATTGTGTTTGTTATCTTGAGATATTTATGTTTCGTTATATGTATTTTGTATCTTAGTGATTACCTTTTGAAGACCCCCTCATGTATAATATAAGGATTATTTACGTGAAGGAAATAGTTTTGAGATAAATGTTGCTAGTATCTGTCATGGATCCCAATTCTCCCTCATCATGCTCATTAGCCTAAAATAAGGACATCCCAATGGTGATCATATAAAATGGTTCCTAGTATGTCTTTACAAATATGAAATATGAGAGTGTCTTACTTACCCAGGTGTTGATCCTGTTGTAGGGTGTGAACCTCTTGGTTGTAAATGGGATTGATTTAAATATAATACCTTTTTAGGGGACATTTATTATTATAACCATGGAATATGTAATTATTGTCAACTTCTAAAATTGCATCTAACATGATGATTTTGGAAATGGAAAGTGTAACTAGACTTGTGACAATGAAATGTCATTATTAATGTGAATTCCTTATGAGATGTGTATGTTGTATGTGTTTAGATTTGACCCCATGGAAGGTTATAGATTGTTATAAATAGTGAGTGAATGGTCATTTAATTTTTTTCCACACAAAAATTGAGTAGTGTGTTAAGTCCATAATGTTCTCAACTTCCTTTTAACAAATAAAAAAATAATCTTAATTCATAATTTTTTAGTGGAACAAGATTTGTGTGGTAACATTATTTTCAATCTCATGGTGAGGTCCAATCATTGTAATTGGAACACTAATCAATCCTAAGACCTCTTAAGAGGTTCATTTCTGATAATATGTTGAAATTAGCTCCAACTATCAATTTAAATCTAACAAGATGTTGTGGAAAGATTATCAGGAAACTTAAATTTTTACTTTTAACTTGGAATTTAATCCCCTTGTTAGCAATAAAAAATAATGGATGATTCATGTGGAAGCATGTATCTCGGTAACCTAATCACAACTAATAAGTGAAATTCAGAAAATAATTAGGTTTGGTAAGGAATGAAAATACCGAGGTGTAATAATTGAGAATACATGCTTTTAATGAAGTAAAAAATATGTAAATTTCAAGATGGGATCATACATTATTGGTATGCATAAAATTTTTATATGGTCATCTATATAAAAAAATGTAGTCATTTACCACTATCAAATGGTACACAATGAGATGGATTCAAATCCTAAAGTGATTATACATGGTCTCATATAATATGTGACCAACCCTTTATTGTTTAATAGAAGTTAAATGATTTTTCCCCATGTTAGGATATGCCTCATGGGAACATGAATTCCCTACTCGTATGAGTGCTACATAACTTATGTGAACTTTAAAAGACATCAAAATGTTTAAAATTCTTAGCATTCAATTGTAATACAATTAGATGGAAATGAGTTTTTTCGTGGCGATTAAACTTGTTTATGGGGTGAAAAATCATAATATATAAATGATAAAACATGACTCTAATAAGCATTAAATGTGGGATAATATAATGTTTATAACAAAAAGGTAATTTAATAGTGATGAAAATGTCAATCATGGGACCTATGTACATGGTTTTTAAGGTTTTTATTTATACCACATATAGTCATATTATTGTATTGTGTTATGCTCGTTTCAAAAAACGTGGTGTTAGTTATTGTTATCTCATTCATGATACTATACAAGGTGGGAGAGGCCTTAATCTATCTCCCCTATAGATTATATTATAGTTTTTATTTTTCTCTCTTGGGGCCAATGTAACATCACTCTATGGGTTGTATTGCTTGTTTATCCTGTTAAATGTGTTCAATGGAGCTTGAGGGTGGCGTCATGGACTCTCCATCCTAGTATATCTTATCTTATATTTTTGCAACAACCTCTTACCTATAGGGTTCTTAAAAAATAAATGCTAGTGTCATGGTATGTTTTCATGCACCGAGGCATGTTAGTGTGGACATTAGAGATAATTAAATCTAAAATTGTGTTTAGTGTAATAACAACTAATAATGTAACTATTTTTTTACTATGGGTTTAGTTGTGATTATAGGATGAAAATTTATGGGCATTATATATGCTATCCAGGTGGAGGTTCAAACACTTAAATCTCTGGGATAAATTGGTAATGAGTCTTGTGTACTTGTCTGTATGTGTGTAGTATGAGTGTCATGTCGAGTCATTTTGATGTGTTTGGTGAAGTTATTTTGATGTTTCTATGGTCCAATTATTGTACTATATATGCGAATCCTTGCAAGAATATTGTACAGTGGGTCCCTAGTTCTATGTTATAGTATTGTATTGTGTAAGATCCCGTAGAGATCTTCATATTTTGTTTCATTGATTTTTTGGTGAAAATTTTGGATAGTAGTATTATGGGTGACACCTAGAGGCTGATATCAAAATATTAATTAGTTGCTCTTGAGTTCCATTCATCATCGGCTATGAAATTTTGGTATGGTATTTGACAATATTTGAGCATCTAATAATTGTCAATGTTTAACACATAAAAGACTTATTTCCCTTCTTGGATCACTTGACTTGGAATTTGAGCTTTCTCCACATGACATCATACTACATAATGGATACATTGTTTACTTACCATGGTGCTCTCATTGTTGTAACCCTAAGAGGTCTTATTCTACTCATCAAAATTTCATGGATGACCCTATCTCCTCTCATGATGTTAGATGGTTGAATAACTTCATTGACGTGATTTATCTCCTAAATCATGAATTTTGTATGCTACCCAATCTTGTATCAACGAATTTACCAATTCTAGTTTCATCTCAGATATTCAAAAATATTAACCTTTAACAATAATATCAACCACTCTTGGACTATTTGATAGAATAATCATGTGACTCTCTAATTGATAACACTATTGGAGACATTGCTCCCACTGGGGTGACATTTTAGGTATATGCAGTTGCTAGTAGAAATAAATTGTCTTATTCTAGACTACAGATATTTTTTGGGATTATGATTTAGTCACAGATAACCACAATTTCATTATTTGATCAGTTGTTATGTTTATATGCCAATATGAACTCAATTCTGTAATACCTCTATAGGTGGCTACTAAAGGTTGCACAGTAATTATGATGTGTATATTTCCATATGTATTTTATTTGTGAACTTGAATTTCTGAGAACCAACATTTTATTTATTTGAGTTATTGGAAAAATTCGAGGCTCTTATTGTTTATTTTGTTTTTTATGGTATTTTCATGGTTTTAATGTGACTACTTGTCCATTTATCTTTGGTTGCCAAGAATTCTTGATTTTATTTATTTTCATAACTCAAAGCTTCATGGTTTTGATACCACTTGGATATTTGGCATCAAGAATGTGTATTTCCTTACTTTTTTGATAAAAAACCAATAAACAAAAACCCTTATTTATTTTGAGTGTAAAAATTTTGTGAACCCAACCATTTCTTGAACCCTAGGTGGCCCTAGAGCTTATCCTCTTTTCTTTGGTATATGATCCTATTTATAACCCTAGTATTTATTATGTTTTCATGGATTACTCTATAATAAATTTCTCATATTCATATAATGATGAGCCCACTTTCAATATCACTTACATAACAATGAGCCCAATTTCAATGTCGTTTGTTGATATCAAAATGTGTTAAGATATTATAGATGTGTTAGATGAATTTTCTCAATATGAGTGAGTATAATGAAACATATGAGGCTTATTCTAGTATGGTTCATAATACATACACACACACACCCATTAATATTTTTTTATTTGATAATACTATCTCTATTATTTCTTCTAAACATCCTCAAGGAGAATGTTCCCATAATGAATTTGATGCTAATATGAACAATATTCTTGACAATGATGGAATAGTATTAGTAAACTTTTTATAGAAAATTACTTAGCACATTGATGCCCTTATATATATTTATAGAGTTGAGAAAAAAATTATAAACACGTCTTAGATCCCTGATTAAGATATTACATATTACACTATGGCTACATATACTATTTATACATATGTTATACCTATATCCTTTGGGGGAGCCAATATGCCCATATAAAGTGTTGTAATGTTTATTCCTATGTATATTACTATTCTTATGTCTACTATGTATATCCATGGGGGTTATGATTCCTCTTCTAATTAATTTAATATAAATTGAATTAAATTTAAATGTAGATTACATATTGTATATTATGATATAAAAATGTTAATGTACAGTAAAGACGCAATAAAAAATCATGTACAAATATGAAACCCTAAGACAGAGGAGGAGATAGAGTGACTTAGCTGATTTTTGAGAAGTTTGGAATTGATCTGGGAAAGTGAAAAACTGAAACAATGTGAGAAGAGTGTCACCAATAATCACTGTAGGTTATGAGAATTAGGAATTTTACAAACAGGAGTGCCCATGGGAGGACAGGAGTGCCTAGGTGCTAGCATCCATTTTGGGTGATAGTTTTTGTGTGAATGATCTAGATCTGGCCTCTTCTGTGTAGGAGGATATTTGTTGCTAGTCTCTATTTTTCACTCTAGTTTCACTCGATCGTTGAATGTACCTGTAACATGAAAAACAAGTTGTCTACCTATACATGTCCATAACCACATCAAATCTAATGAAAAATATGCATAATGTGGATTCAGAATGACCCCAGTGGTCACCTTGTAGTGCCCACACTTTTTATAGCTCAGTAGCTTGTTGTTTCTTTGCTCATAGACATGTTTTGACATAGTTTTGTTATATCATGGACATTATATTAGAGATTTGATCTTATTAGACATGTGTGGACATTCAAGTGTGTAGCGCCAATTTAGCTTAATTTCTATGTTGTCACATTTTCTTATGATGTCATAGATACTAATGGATATGACGTTGTGTTTGGAACATAATTATATTGATGGATAGTTGTTGCATGTGGAATTCCATGGTTATATGTCACTTTATCATCTTGTCTAACTTTTGGAATATTGAGTATAATTGTGCACGTTGTCACATTTTGATTTCAGTAGGATGTTAGGCTAGTTTAGAAATTAATGATATCTTATTGTGTCATTGTTTTATATTTTATCAAACAAGTATAATTAATATGTGCGATGAGTGTGTAGGTGATAGGTTTACAGAAGGACGTGGGACTCAGGCCAGCTACATGATCTTGCACAAGCAACCCATGGGCTGAGTCCTAGCCATGATCATTGTGTGAAGCCTTAGCATAGGAGATTATTATTTTGGGCACTATGAGTGACCCCAATTTTTGTAATGTATTGTGCTTTGAATTATTAATTTTGTTTAGGGTTATTAGTGGAGTTGTAAACTTGTTTTGGGAATTAATAATCCCACTTTCATTAAATGTTGTTTTTGTTTAAATGAGTCACTTAATCACAAGGGTTTAGGGTCACATGTGAGACCCTTGGGTGGTCCCCACACCCTCTACCCTTGTGCCAAAAATGCAAAACCCGAAATTAGGTTATTTTGGGCATTTTTGGGGACCCATTTTTAGCTTGGGAGTTCCCCTAACATAAAAATGAGCCCTTTGACCCTACCTAATGGGTAGGGGGGCTTATTTTCAAGGCTAGAGGGAGTTTTCCCTCCCTTTCTACCTCTTGTTTGGTCACATCCATGTAAGGGATGTGGATTTGAGTGCTTATTAAAAGTTTCACTAATTTTGTCTTGCTAACATTTAGGGGATTTTGGGAGAAGAGGGAAAAAAGAAAATTTTACCATTTCTCTCTTTTGTTTTGGCATCTTTGACCTTGAAGAAGGAGAGGGGTGACACATGTCACCCCCTCATTTGTGAGGATTCTTTCTTGCTCCTCTTCAAATTCCCCTTCATGGGAAAAGAGAGGGAATTTTTGTTTTCTGAACCTCTTGCTTGGGATGCTTGTGGATTTTGGAGCTTGAGATTGGCTTGAGTCAAGGTGTGGAGAAATTTGAAGTTGGAGAGCTTTTTGGAGAGCTTTCCTTGAGGTAGGCTCTTATGTTTTTTTCTTGTGTTGAATTTATCTTAGTTGTTAGATGGGTTGCATGATTTTGTTATTTGGTTGTTGTTTGTTTTTTTTTACTCCCTCCATCATATGGCATGATGGGGTTTTGGAGTTTGTGGGGGAAGAGAGAGGGAATTTTCCCTCTCAATCCTCAAGGCATGATGGACAAGCCTTGTAGGGTCTTAGTGTTTCCCCTCAAATAGTTGAGGTGGGGAAGTTGATTCATTTGGCTTGAATCTCCTTCCCCATTCTTGGTAAGGAAACCCCTTTGGGGTTTGAAAATCCTTCCAAGAAGGACTTGGAGAAAGGGTGGAGGAATAAGGAGGGTTTTGATTGAATTTAGGAGCAATAAGGAGAGTATAGAGACTTTTTTTTGTGCAAGCAATTTGATATATAACTTTGGATAACTTTCTCCTCTCTTCCCTAATTTTGAGGAAGAACATGGGTTTTCCTCCTTGTAAATTTTAGAGTCTTGTTTTGTAATTATCTCATTTTTGTGTGCTTGTATCATTGTTAGTTCACCCTCCATCTTGTGCAAGTTTTGGTTAGTTGAACTCTTTCCCATGGGCTTGGGGGAGGCTAGCATGCCTCCCAACCTTGAGAAAGGCATGTTATGATGCCTATGGTTGGGTGGTAAACAAGCTCTTTTCTCTTTGCATGGATTTCGTGAAGACATGGAAGTTGGCTCTCAAGTTGGAGTTTTCTTGTGATCTTGGTTGTCTTTGTTTCCTCCATCCTGTTATGGACTCTCTTTTTATTGTATCTTGAAAAAAGAATGACTATGTCGAAATTTCCATTATCTTGTAAAATACCTATTTTGTAATTGATGTTACTTATAAACTTAAGTATTTTCTTGAGAAATTTCTCTTCCATACTGCAAGGATCTTGCAATAAGGTTGTATCAAATAGCTATGTATTTGAGCATACTTTTACAAATATGAATCTTAAGCCCTTGAAAAAGAATGCTTGTAAGATAGTTATAAAAATCTCTTAATAATACCTTGTTGTAATCTTTATTTGAGAAGGAAAGTTGATTTATTAGAAGAAATGGTTAGACTTGTAATAGTATCCTTCTTGCAAATTTTGGTGGTTTTATACAAGGAAATGAAATTAGTTTGCATTTTTTTTATGTGAAACTAAATGGGTACTTGCATTAGAAAATCAATTTTAAAGTGTGTATTCATTGTAGCAACTTATTTTGACATATTTTAAGCTTCTTCTCTTATTTGAGTTACATTGTCACCTGATTTCTTTTCACAATAAAGAAATAAATCCTTCGATCATAGATCCGATTTAATATATATATATATATATATATATATATATATATATATATATACATATATTTTAAACTCATTATTTTACTACTTGTAACAATTGTTCTTTTTTTTTCTCATAAGCTTGTGAAATGGATATATTACACCTTTTTTATAGTTTTATTTTAAAACATAACTTTAGTATGATGTATAAAGAATTTATAATTTAATATTCATTGTAATGCAGTATATTTTGTTTTATAAAAAGAGAAAAAAAATAGATATACATATATTATATCATTTGTAATAATGTATTACGTGTGTACATATATATAAAATAAATTTTTCATATTTAAAACTATGTTATATATATATATATATATATATATATCATAGAGATTTTTATATTATAAAATATAGATTATATATATATATATATATATATATATATATATATATATATATATATATATAATGTAATATACGTTGTGTATTAATTAAAAAATATTAAAAAAAATAACAAATCAATGGGGGGGCGAACCGCCCCCCCCCCCCCCCTGCAAAACAAAAAAAAAAAAAATAAACAAAACCATGGGGGGAGGGGCCAAGCCCTCCCCCATCCTTGTGCCCCTGTGAGAACCGTCCCCCCTGCGCGCTGCTCTCTGCCACCCTGTCACCACCCTGGACGCCACACCCATGCCCCACCGCTACCATTTCTTCCCCCTTCCATGCCCTATGCGCCGCCCCTTCCACCACTGCACCTTCCCCCTACGTGCCTCCCCACATGCATTTCCCCCACTTGCACTTGTTCCCCTATACACATCCCGTCATCTCCAGGTTCGCCGCCCCCTTTTTACCAGCAGAAGGAAAAAAAATAATAATAACAAATGTGTGATTAAAAAAATAAAATAAATAAATAACAATACTAGTTTAATAAAACTCCATGAGAACAAACTTCACTCCTCTCCAAACACCCTGCAAATGTCACAAACAAAATGAAATGAGGAAAAGAGAAAACAAAAAAAAAACATAAGGAAATTTTAGGGCATATTTAGGGCAAACTTAGATCAAGGGTTGAGGTGGCTTCTATCCTACGGCTCACAATTAACCCTACATTCTTTTGGAGCCTAGTGTATTTTAAATGTGAATGGGAAAATAAATTTTAGGGGGCTTGTATGTGGATAGATAAAATAAAAGGAGGGGAAAGATCTAATTAAATAAAGGGGTGTGTAGAATTTCAAGTGTGATCCTGCTAAATGATTAGTAGAGTAATAAAATTTTGTATTAGAAATTTAGGTTGGAAATTTAATTTGTGTGAATCCGATTTATATAAATTAATTTATTATTGGGTTCAGAAAAGGACCTGTATTGGCGTTTATATTAAAAAAATTACCCTAAATTTTTGCTTTACCTTGGTCTGGTTTTCCGGTTCCCTGGGAGAGGCATGACATACCTAAAGAGTGAACTTAGTACCAAGCGCTGCACTACATTTTAGAATTCATGTAGTTTTGTGTTATAGTGTGTGTAATGATGTCATAGGATGCCCTTGTGTAAGTTGCAGAATGATAGCAAGATAGATCTAGAATGTAGAAAATGTATAGAATGTGTGGGATGGAATAGAATAAATTTCCCCGCCTGTGATGTGTATGTAAATTGATGCATCCCTTTTCCCTTGAATGAGTGTTCTAGATGGATGCTTTGAAGTCATTTTTTGCATTTAGATGCAAGCTTAGGTGATAATAGATAATTTTCGTGCTTGTTCCCTTATTTTGAAAGTGTGACTTTGTATTTATATGATTCCCTTGTTTGAATTTTTTAATTGACAATGGGAAGGCCGACCCAAAGTAGTACAAAGTATTAAATAATTGAAAGAGATCTAGAGGATAATAAAAAGGTAAAGAAGGATATGAGAAACTGATGCTAGTTTCCCATTTGGGTGCTAGTTTCTGAAGCCATAGAAAAATAAAATAATGAAATACCGGTAAGAGTGAAAGATGTATAAAGCTAATAAAAGTGTAGAAGACAAAAAAAAGTTCAAAGGGAGATGTCAATTACTAGTTTTATTTCTTAAGAATCATGTAAATGCTATCATTCTTTTAGGACCCATAAATGTACCCAAGTGCATATATTTTGTGTCTAGATTTTCCCTCACTTTATGTTGTTAAGTTAATACTCAATAGCATAAAGTAGATAGAAGAATCATACCTTGTAACCTTATAGATAATTGTGTAGTTGATAGTGTGCTGAATGAAAAAGTGAAGCATATAGTGATCACAATGTGAAGTGTGGATACTAGGAAAGGGAGGTAGACCCTAGGGGTAAAGTGTATGCATATTATCATGCCATGTTTACTGATGTGAGATACTTTTTGTCGCATATTAAGGAAAAACCTACAAAAGAAGAGTGAAAAAGTAGTCAAAATTTCATATATGGAAAATCAAATCAATGCATGTCTAAGTAAGTAAAGAGTGTAAAATTGTGTAAAAGGAAAGTGTGCACATGATATGTAATAGAGTATGAGATATAAAATTGTCTTGTTTGGTTGGAGTTGTTGGATTTGAATGTCGATGATGAGGTTTTTGGGTGATCTCATGCCAAGAGTGACTTTTTTGGGTGATCTCATGCCAACAACAAGTTTTTTGGGTGATATCATGCCAAGAGATATTTTTTTGGGTGATCTCACACCAAGAGTGAATTTTTTGGGTGATCTCATGCCAAGAGATATTGTTTTAGGCAATCTCACACCAATAGAAAAGTGTTGGGGAGAAAGGTCTATCTTTTCTCTCCTTCCATGACGCTTCCTAAATAAACACCACTGTAAATGGTATATCCCTGATTTGTTCCTTTTGTTCTGATTGGTATTGATTAGTCATAATTGTAATTTAAATGTACTGATAAACTGCATTCTTTCACTAGAGGCAAGTGCCTGATATGGTAGAAATATTCCGAAAGCTACTAGATATTTTGATGATATGATAAATTGACTGTTTTTTCCCCAAGGACACAAGCCCGTAGGGGGACACAAGTTCCCACCACTACTGTCCATACATGGGCACTAGTGTCTACTATGTGTTTTGGACCCAAATATGTTTTTGGGCTAATCTGTGACTTTGTGTCTGTTTTGTTTATGTACTGTGTCTATGAGCTATTGTGGTGAATTTTTCACCCAATAGATGCCCCCCTCATTTGGGGTGCATGTGATGATTGTAGGAGAATGCGGTCCAAAGGAGAGAACCAAAATATTATATGCATATATGAGTGTGAATACGTGCAAGGGGTAGAAGATGTGTAAGGTAGAAACCAAGGCACATGCAAAAAAGATAGGATAGTAGAAAGTGTTAGTAGTAAAAATAACTGACATGCAAGAGAAGACAATGTAATAAGTAACTAGGAAGATAAGATGGACCACAAAAAGTAGGTTTCAAATGTTGGATGTCACTCATAATGTCACAAGACAATTAGGGTTGAAGCGGCCAAAATCATACACTGATCAAACAAGATATAGGGCATATCCCATAAACAATAATAAACAATAGTAAGTAAAGATTGATTGATAGCCATGGTTGTATTGATTCTACACGGAAAATGCTACACATGAAGCACTCATTAGCATGTTAGAAAGATAAATAGTATCTCAAAGCATGTATATAGTAGTGAAAAGTAATTTATAGTAAAGTAAATGATGTAAGAATAGAATCTGTGATGTGTGGAGTATGATATTAGCAAAGGTAGATGCCCCTAGGAGACTCGGTGGGATTGGTAAAGAGCAGTGTCAAACATTATGCATCATGTATGAATATGTGAAATGTCATGCATTCACCACAAGATACCAAGTGAATTAACATGTCTATGTAGAAAAAGACAATGACATACTAAGAATGTGGCTATCATAGTAACCAAATTGTAACATGTATGTAGTATAAGATAACAAGAGTAAATGCAACCAAGATGCAGATGTGGTGCAAGTGTAGTGGTGTGCTGCAATGTGTGAGATGTAAAGATGAGGAGGGGATGTAATTCCCCCTAGAAGAGGTGTATGAGATGAGGTTCATTTATAAATTCCCCCTTAACAATCAAGAATGAACTATAGAACAAGAGTGTGCCATCGGGAAATGAACGTGTTATGTGAGAGTAGATGCTAGAAAAGATGTATCGTAAAGCACAGAGTGTGAATTTTGTATGATGTGAGGTTAATGGATGAAGTGTGCCCTCAATATTCAAGTGTGAATTGTAGCACAAGAGTGCATCATCAAGAAATGATGGTACAATGTGTGTACCAAAAATGTAGGAGTGTTGATAAAGATTAATTGTGAAGCATAGAGCGTGAAGTTTGGTAGTAGATACTGGAGACAGATTTTATAGTGATGGAGGGGGGAGCACAATGCCCCAAAGTGTGTGAGGGATAAAATATTATCCTACGATAATGAAGGGAAATGCCACCCACTCGATATCTAAGGAGAAAAAGGCATGTGACCATGATCTAAAGGAGGTGTTGTGGGAGAATAAATATGTGCACATGAAGGAGACCAAATTGGTGAAGGAGGTGGAGAATAACTATAGGAAGGGGCTATCCAAGTGGGGGACTTAGGCTAATGAGGTGGACTAATGGGATGATAAGGTGAAGCAGGCGGAGAATGCTTATGATAATGGATTACCTGAATAGGGTACTTAGGCCGACGATGTGCACTAATGGACCAAGGAGGCAAAGAAGGAAAATAATTCTTATGAGAATGGGTTGCTTAGATAGGGGACCTAGGTTGACGAGGTGGACTAATGAAAAAATGATGATGAAAAGGTTGTAAAATAAGCCATGTATGAATATTAGAATTAGGTGCAAAAGTATATTTAACCTTGAGAAGCTTAGGATACCTAGATGTCATGACTGTGCATAGATATCAAAATGAGTGGGCCAAGGAAAATGTGTTTGTGGAGGAATACCTTTGATGGTGACAAGATGTTTTTAATGAATGAACTTGAGACATAAGTGATGCATGAATGTGATGGCTTGGAAATCGCATAGCCAAGAGATACCTAAGACCATATCACAACCTTCAATTGAAGATGTAATGATGAATGGTACAAGCATGGTGAGGGTCCCAACTATAATGGGAAGCTTGCAATTACCATAAGAATTAGGAACCAGAAATTTCATAATATATGTTTAAAATTTGATAGCTAGGAGGAGTGTCATGGAGAATGCATTGGTAGTATTTTTAAAACGGAAAAACCAAGAATATAAAAATACGAGCTTGGAAGAAAAGTAAAGATATCATGAAGCGGAACTTAATCTCCATTATCGAAAACTCATCATCCATATTGGTAAACAAAATGATATATATATCTATATATCTATATATATCTTATTATGATTGCCAAAAAATTAAAGATTGCACCGAAACCACTTAGTGTTAGAAAAATTAAATAATTCCTTAAATACCTAGTGGCCCCTTCGTGATGCATTATGAATGAATAACAAGTGAGAAGTAATGGGAAACATTGTGAATTTTTTTAAAAAAAGGGGGGTGTTAAAATTTCATCAATATCACTGACGACCATGCTAGCTGATTTTTTGTGACAAGAGGTTAGGCTACATCAATAAATGATTGGTTTTTAAAAAGCTCAAGATTTCAACATAGGTTTGTTGTTTCTTGAGTCAATATACGTGGACCCTTGAGTTAATTTAAAATAAAGGGATGAAAGTCTGGAAGATTGTGAACAAAGAAAGGAATATAAGAGATTGGGAAGTGAGGGATGGAAACGATTAAATACAGAGTTAGCATTCATTATTTTGAAAATCAAGTATGACCTATTTACATCATATACATCAGACTAATATCATTTATGAAAATCTAATAGATGTATTTTATAAATCATCTTAACTGAAGACTACAAAAAAAGTCTTACCATCCAAGTAGTTTGATGACCACCCATATCTGATCAAAGATATTTTTAATAATAGAGTATATTGTCATTTCAAATATCATGACAACCTATCAAGACAAGGACAAAAAAACAACTGGTTGGAAATTTTTTTGTTAGACACAATCAACAGTTTAAGGGACAATAGTTCGTCCTCTTTATGGGGAGGTTCCCTTATTTCACCAAAAAACTGAGGATTTAAACATGTACAAATATACAATATAATCAAACCTAAATGAGGATATTGGTGTATGGAATGGTTCTATATTATCAATATTCTCAATTCAGAAGATAAACAGGGAATAGGGTTTTAGAGGAAGAAATAACAACTTATATAGGAAAGAAGTATGAATTAGGGAAACACAGTTCAGGCTAATTCATTTATCAAGGATATAAGTAACCTCCTTGGTTATACAATATTACCCACTACTATAAAGGAAATAAGTGAAGAAGGCAACACATTTAGATACAAAGATTGCAGATTTATATATTACTAATGTATGAAAAGATATCAAGAACATGTGAGCCAATGTATATGAAAACCCATATAATATAAATGAGACAAGACATAAAGTTCTTCACATCATATTACATAGATTGAACACAAAGTTTCTAGATTCATATATATTGAACAATCACATTATAGATTACAGGAAAAGAAAATGGAAAGAACTTAATTGAGAGGGATAGAAGTGTATTCTTCTATATTGATCAAGATCTTTATTTTACATCTAGGAACACCTATATCCAACAACCCCTTTACACTGAAAAAGAAGCCTTGTATAGGCGAGGGGTGGGTGTGACCAAATTTTCTAACTAAATACCTTTTAATTAGATTTTAAACACTTAATTAGTTAATTACAGAGGTTGGATTTATTTTATAATTTAATTTTCAAATAATAAAGCCAACTTCAAAATATAAAAAATTAAATAGAAAAAATACTAAGAACTGGAAGAAGAGGGAACACTTGGAACTTTAAAAAGAGGCACAACTGTAACCTTTATCTTGAGAACATAAACTCTGAATTTGGAAACAACATCATAAATTTCCATAAACTTAGGGATGATGGTGTTAGACATGGAAGATACCCAACTACAAAGAGAGAACTCTATTTATTTTTCTATCCCACCATTCTGCAGTAGGATCTTTGTGGATTCTACAATTACATTGTCCAACTCAGAAATTTCCTCCATATTGTCCTTCTTAACTAAGTATTCTTTGAGTAAATCATATTTTATTAACAAATTGAATCTTTCCTTGATTTCATTCACTAATTTTCTCTCTACAAAATTGTATTTGTAAAATTTACAACGAAGGGCTTGAAGATTAGCAAAATTTATTATTTTAGATATTCATCCTTTTGTACTGAATTCTTCAATTCATTTTGACCTTCCTTGAGAACTTTGATTCTCCATTCAACATTGTATACCCATTTATTGGATAGGTTATTTTTAAAACCATCAAAAATATTATGAGACATCAGTGGTGCTCATGATTCCGAGGTCTTGAATATTGTCTATCCAAATCTTGAGCTCTTTATTAATACCACTGATTATAGTATTGAATTGATCTTGAGATGAGGAAACATTATCATTCATTTTGCATGATTCATCAATGAATATCAATCCTAAGATCATCATTACTTGCACCCAAGATTTAGTATCCTTAGAAATAGAAAAAATTTCCTTCTTATGGATCTTTGTGATAAATTTGATGTCATCTTTAGAAAGAACAATTGCAAGAGGTAGTGAGGAGAGATGAGTGGGATCCAGAGGAGATTTATCAGTTAAAAGGAATGATTTTATAAATATTGAAAGAACTTTCACTTTTTATTATGTTTTCTTTCCTTTTTCAACTCTCTCAATTACCTTTGAAATAATCTCCTTCAGATTCTGCACATATCCCCCAGGAGTGGATTCTCCAAGTGTAATTCTTGTCAACTCCAAATTTGTAAAAATTATTTATTTTTCATCCTTATCACCTTTTGCCTTATAAATTTCTATAAATTTTTGTCCCTTGGAATTAGAGACCAAGTGTGAGGTTATTTTATCCCTCTTTAGAGGAGAGGATAATTTTTAACAAGTAGAGAAACCACTGCATCAAAGCGAGGAATATTAAGCAATGATGAAGCTCTCCTTTTCCTATTTTCAATCATGGGCCAAACCCATGTGAAAGAATCACCTGAAGGTGGGGCAGGAGGTGGTGCCAGTGCAAGAACATTAGGAGGATCAATAAGATGAAAAGTTGAAATCTCAAGAGTAGTAACCTCAATAGAGGAAGAAGATGGTCTCTTAACTTCAAGTTTGGGCCTACTAGGTTTCCCAGTGTCAAGTTCTATGATCTTCACTTCATCTTCCTCATCTTCTTCTTCTTCACCACTTTATTCCTCTCCATCATTATTTTCTTCCTCTTCATCTCCTTTCTTTGATTCATTCTTTTGTTCCTCGGTTAATTTCACCTCTTTTGAATCTTGTGGCACATGTTTTATCATATCAGAAACTTATTCAGTTGATTCTTGAGTTTATCTTGCCCCACCTCTTTTTTAGGCATTTCATCAATATTGCAAGTAGATTGATCATGTATGAAAATTCCTATTTTAAATATGACCTGTACAAGACCTTGGGTATCTTGTAAGATCCTCTCTTTTGAGATTTAATCCAGGATTTGGCCACCATTGTTCTATACCTATCCTTGTCTTGGTAAAAACTATTTTGATCCTGAGCCAGGGTTAGCATATTGGATTACTCAAAGGTAGGGATTCCCAAGGATGCATTTATATACCTAACATAAAAAATTTAAATTATCTGACCTTAAGGATCCTTTATTTATTTAGTTGTTGGGTCAAAACATGAGGCACAAGCTAAGACAGTGTTGGTACATTGAACTGAGAGAGGAAACCCAACAACATAGGAAATTCCACTATTCTTGATACATTGGGCCATGATGGTGGGGGTGTTTTCAGAATTTTAGGTGCAGAAATCCCCCAAAATTAGGTGTCTAACATTACTATCCCCAATATTTGGCATAGACGTCTCTAGGGAAGAAATATGTTCATACCCCTCGTATTGGAATTTCATTGTGAAAGTGGGAGAGAAAACTCAAAGAAAATGGGAGATTGATAATGATTTTTAGGAGGAATTCCAAGGGGAGGAGTAAAACACAAACATTACACTAAACTGAACTAGGAGGGCATGAAATGACTCACATTTACTATGAAAATAATGATGCCTTCACAAGGTCCCCAACGTAATTTGAATTTTTTTAAAATGAGCAATTTACAGCCAAAAACATCTTCTAGGGCATGGGGAGCAAGATGAGTAGTGCACAGTGACATTCACAATTTGGAATGGTGAAAATAATTTAAGTTTACCACTTTTTATAACAAAAAACTCGATAAAATGGTTAATTTGAGAAAAAACTCCACTGCTCTTCCGTTGCTCTCTCCGCAGCTCTCTATTGTTGCTCTTCCGCTGAAACATGGTTAAAAAAACCCCAAATCACCCTGGCCACGTGTTTGGTGAAAACCCTAATACGGGTTGCATCGTTGGGGAAAAAATACGCTTTGCAGAGAGTCGTGATCTCTCATGGATTAACCTAGCATTTGGTGAAGATACTCCCGTTGCTGAAAGAGTCAATGAAAAATCAGTGGAAGGCGGTGGCGCAGTCTCCACTGATAGATCCGTGGCTACTGGTAAAAATTTGAATGGAAACAAGGAATTCAGGGGTCCTTCTCCCACGAAGTCATAGGCCCGAGGGTTTGGCAAAACCAGCTTTGGGTCAAGCTCACAACATGGGGTCTCTATTACTCCCCTCAATGGAGAAAATGTAGTTTGGCAGAGTGGCGGATCTGATTCGATTCCTACACTCTTTCCTGAAGTGCTGAACCAGGGAGGTGGGAGGGATACTGTTAATGGGAGATCCAGTGGTCCCTCCTTCGCTGATATACTATCTAAACAGTCAAAGAATATTGCAAAGACTACTATGAAGCCTGCTGAGAAAAATCCATGCATTACCTTTGGAGAGGAAGTCCTTGAAACAGAGTATTTCTATCAAGAACATGCCTTAATTTGTAGATTCGCTGGACTTTGGCCTAGTTTACTAGTCCTACACGAATGGATCTCCAAGCACTTGATCCCGCTTCTAGGAGGAAGGTTAGATCTCTACCCATATGCTAAAGGTATCTTCATTGTTGCTTTCGAATCCATAGATGATAAGGTTATCATTTCTAATCATCTTTGGCTCTGCCAAAAAAAATACCTTATTTTAAAACCCTGGTTCCCATCTTTCAACCCTCTCACTGAATCTTTCTCATGCAAACCGATTTGGATCAGATTACCCCACCTTCCTCTACAATTCCGGGATCAAAAATGTCTGATAGCCATAGGCAATACATTGGGCAACATCATTAACATTGACTCCCAAACCTCTGAATTCACGCATACGACCTATGCAATAATTCTTGTTGAGGTTGATACCTCTAAGTATCTTCCAGCTCATATTGAGCTAAAGGTGCAAAATAAAACTTGGACCTAACCTCTGGACTTCGAGGGCATACCTTTTAGATGTAGGAATTGTTTCTCTCTGGGACATTCTGCTGTTAATTATGAAATGATAAAACACAAAAAGGAGAATGCTAACTGGTGGAAAAATGCTCTCCCGGAACATTTGAGATTCGATCCTCTGAATATCCCTGTTGCTGAGAAGGAAGACATTTTGGATTCGGTCCCTGAAACTCCTTTGAACGAGCTTAAAAACCATGCAAATAAAGAGTCATCTAGGGAGGAGACACAGAGCATCGGAATTACTGAAGCAAGAAAGTTCACAGTGGATAAGGAGAATATTCCTAGATCTCATTGCTCATACAATAATTTTCAGCCAATTAAGGATTCTGAAGTTCTCATTCCTTTACACAAATCTATGGATGAATGGATTACAGTTCGTAACAAGAAGAAAATTGCTTGAATTGAAAATAGTAGTAATTGATTGGAAACAATAGTAGAATGGCTGTTGGTCTTTGATGTAGCTGCTGGGCAGCTATTCTGTGGTTTAGGTGTTGTTTTGTTGTTGTTTTTTAGTTGTTTTTCAGCTGTTGGATTGCTGGTTACAGGCTTCTCTTGGTAGATTGTTTTCTGCCATTGGGCTTATTGTTCATATCTGGATCCTGATCCTCTTTGGTTATGTTACTTTGGCTATATCTGGCTTTTGAGTCATGTTGTACAAGGGTATAGTCCCTTTCAAAAAACTATTTGCCAATAATAAAAAAAAATGTTCTAGGAATTTATTTAATCACTTTTCCTAATATTGCAGATATGACGGGTTCTCCAGGAACTGGAGGCCTGAGGGAATGAGTACTCTATGTTCCAAAATTTTTTGAAAAACCCTCAATATAAGGAAATTCAATGAAGTGCAGAAAGTGAAATATTGCGGGGAACATGGTGCTCGAGGAAAATGTTCTTTCTGATTGAAGAAACTCCACACAACTAAGGGAAGAAAATCTTGCAAGTGGAAAAAAAGTGTTGGGAATTGAGAGCTAGATCAAATAAGTTTCATGAGTTCTAAATAAATCCGCATCACCCAAAATACAAAGGAATTAAGGTAATACGAAGAAAGGGGGTGTGTGGGGAATGAAAGGCCCAAAATAACAACTTCCACCAGTTCCAAAAGTTTTTGAAAATCCCGCAATACAAGAAAAATTGGTGAGTTACAGAAAATGGGCTTGCAGGGTATAAAGGGTTACGAGGAACAGTTCCACCCAGTTTACAAATTCCCATATAACACTTATATTTAATCAATTGTGGATGACTCGGGGATGTAGGGAATAGGAGGAACAAAGGAACTATTCCTCATGTTCCTCTAAAGTTCACATTTTCTGCAAATCACTAAATGTGATATAAATAAATTCAAAATAGACTAACTATTAGAATTTTTCCAATCCTTAGACTTTGAAAAAGACAAATTCATTAAGGAAAAGAGGTAACTTAGCAAAATATCAAAGTTTTTTGAAAATTACACATTTTTGGGTGAGTGACAACAAAAACGAAAAGGAAAGAGAAAACCGAAACAAATGAAAACAAACAAAATATTTATACAAATTAAAACTGAAGAACTTAATTATAATAATGTTTCAGATATTGGCCACTAAATTTAAATCACAACTAATCGCCATCAATCTCTCTCAAATGAAAAGTGTTTTTTTTCCCCAAAGCTGAGGAAACTTGATAAGGACCTACTTGTGATGATTTCTAGGATTCTCTCTTGCTTTATCCCAACACAAAACAAAATCTCCAACTTTAATATTTTTTGTTGTAACCTTTTTGTTAAACAATATTTTCAATTTCTCCTTACCCTTTTCCAACTTTTGCAAAGCAATGACTCTCATTTGATCTAAAGGAAACAATTCATCTAAATGCAACTGTAAATCATTTAAGTCATCTATGTCAAATTTTAAAGTAGTTCAAGTAGAAGATATTTATAACTCAATAGGCATAGTAGCTTCAAATCCATAAGCCAACATGAAAGGTGAAAAACCAGTACCTAACTTGATTGTAGTCCTATCAGCCCATAATGCTTCAAATATTTTGAGATGCTAGTTTCTTTTACTGTTGTTGACCAATTGTTTAATGATGTTAATAAAAATTTAATTGGTAGATTCAGCTTGTCCATTATCCCGTGGGTTATATTTTGATGTGTGACTTGAGATTATGGAGTATTTACTAAGAAATTCTAAGTATTCATCAAAAATAAATTGTGGACCATTATCATATATGATTTCTTGAGGTACTCAAAAACATGAGAAGATTTTATTTTTGAAAAACTTAACAACTTCACTAGCAACAGAGCTTTTTAAAGACACGGTTTCAACCCAGTTACTCTAATAATCTGTAGTTGTTAAGATATGTCTATGACTAGTAGAATAAGGTGGATGAATATCAGAAATAAAATCAATTCCCCACTTTGAAATAGGTTTTTCTGGGATGGATGAATTCAAAGGAATGACTGGTAAATGTTCACGACTAGTAAAAATTTGACAAGGGGTACAAGATCTTATCCCTTTATATGCGTCTTTGAATACAGTAGGCCAATAATAACCTTCATCTGATATTTTATGAGAAGTTGTTTTAGCGGTAAAATTTCCACCACAAATACCCTCATGAAATTTTTTAACACGTGTTTAGTTTGGTCATGTGTCAAACATATTAAAATAATGCTATCGATTTTTTTGAAAAATAGCATATTTTCTAAAAGTATGAATTTAAGATCCTGAAAATGAAGTGCTCGCCACTGTCTTTTGTCTAATTTTCTAGTACATTATTGTTTTTTGAAATAATAAATGAGATCATGATACCAGTCATCTTGAGATAATGAAAAATCCCATTCATGCATGTTGAAACCTATATTAAATTTGGATGATAACTCATTACCTATCATAGTTTGGAAATAAGGAACAACATATAAGATATCATCAAGTGTTAAAATGACCACATTGATTTTGGAGCCATAATTTTTAGCTAGATGTTTGCAAGTTCATTTCCCTTGATGGTTTTGCATGTTTCCAAATCTAAGTCAAATTGTTGAATCTTGAAAATCCACATGGCTAACCTTTCGTCAATCATTGGCTGCTTAAGCAAATATAATAAGAATGGGAAATTAAAACAAACGATAATCTTATTTCCCATTAACAAATACTTATATTTTCCCAAGACCGAAACTAATGCAAAAACAAAATTTTCAATCAAAGGATATCTGAATTCCACATCTTTTAGAGTTTAATTGAAATAGGAAATGGGGTTTCCATCATTTGCCTCAAAATATTGAGTTATGACAACACCCATAGATTTATCAGCCACATTTAAATATAGGAAAAAAGGATTTGATAAGTCAGGTTTGGCCATGACCAGTGTAGAAGAAATGGTGTTCTTAACATCAGCAAAAGAAGAATCAACATAGGAGTTCCATGAGAAACCGTGATTCTTTTTTAATCTATAATGGAGCAACTTATTAGAAAAATAAAATATAAATTTACGCACAAAAATGATTTTTCCAAAAAAAGAACGTAAACTAGACTCATTTTTGGGAGGCTACAATTATTGAATAGATTTTACTCTTTCTAGGTCAATTGAAATTCCAGTTTATGTAATAATATGACCCAATAGTTTACCTTCGGTAACACCAAATAAAAAAAATTAGATTTAGAGAAATACCATATTTGAGGCAGCAAATGAAGATTTCTCGTAGATGGTCAAAATGTTTTTTCCTTTTCCTAGAGTACACAAATTGATCATCCAAATAAACTTGAATAATTACTCCAATAAAATCATCAAAATCCATATGCATTTCTCTTTGAAAATTGGTACCTGCATTTATTAAACCAAAATACATACAATTGAAAGTAACGGTGACTTTCCATGTAGTAAAAGTAGTCTTATGCCTATCTTTTGGTTTCACAAACATTTGATTATAACTTGAAAATCCATCTAAGAGAGACATCATTTCTGATCTAATGAGATGTTGTAAGATGTGGTCAATGTTTGGGGAATTTATCTTTAGTGCTTGCATGATTTAGGTCTCTAAAGTCAACATAGAGACGAATGTATCTTTTTTTATTTCATAATGACACTAAATTGGCAACCCATTCAGAGTATCTTACAGGGTAAATGACACCACCTTCATGCATTTTATCAAGATCCTTATTGATGGTGTCTTCTAATAAGGGGCTTACTATTCTAGGCTTTTGACGAACATGTTTGATTCCAGGTTTAATGGGAATGTCATGTTTGATGATCTTAGTATCATAATCCTTCAAATATTTGTATGACCATGCCAAAACATCAATGAATTTCTTCAACAATTATGAAAGCTTCTTTTTCCTTGGGGGTCAAGCAAGCACCAAGATAAAAAAACTTTGGTTCCTCTTCCATGCCTAAGTCTACAATAATAGTCTCACCTATGATTCTTCTAGAAGGTTTAAAATAAGAAGAAATTTTTGATTGATCATAAGGAGAAAACATGGATTCCAAGCTTACCAAACCAGAAGACAATTTATTACTAGAAAGCTATCAATAATCTCCACAATTCAACACATAATCATCTAAATAGAAATAGTTCCCTTTAAAAAATGTGTCAATATGTTCATCACAAGAGAAAAAAAAAGTCAATTAGTTTCCAAATCAGGTATCATAAGTATGTATACCTCTTTAAAAATATAATAATTTTGATCAACATAATTGGGATTAGAAGTAAAATCAACCAGCTTCTCATCCCTAAAATTGAATTCTTGGAAAATGTGATTAATGTTAAAGGCCTTAAATTGTTAAATAAAAGACCAAACCTTTTGAGTGTAACAGTGAAGATGAATTTGATTAGTCTTGTATATTTTCTTTACTTGTCGAATAACTTGCTCATAATATCCAAAAATAGTTAACTTTTTTATGTTCAAACTTAAATCTTGTTGTAGACCTAAACATAGGGATTCAAGTTCAGTGGTGTTGTTTTTTGCTTCAAATGAAAGTTAAGAGGCATAATTGAATTGTCTTCCTATAGGTGATTTAATGACCACACCAGCACAATTTCCAAATTATTAACATGATCCGTCAAAGCACATTTTCCAAATATCATTAGAAGGTAATAATCTATCATATTAGTAATCCTCCTCATCAAAAGCATTTATATTATCACATCCCAATTTTAGTCTGTTTTGTGGGAGGAATAAGCCGTAAAATGGAGGGTAGGCTAGAAGAGATGGAAGACAAGCTCCGTTTCTTAGCTATATATGTAGCCACATGTGCACGTGCATATCTTGAGAGGGATATACACACTTACGTGTAGTTTCATGTATGACCACGCAACAATGCTTGTCGTTCAACACTCGTAGTGTATCTATCATTTACAATGTATTCTTGTTTTGACCTTGATATTCTATGTACTTACTTTGCGGTGTATATGGTTTCGGTGCATACTGTACTGTTTGATTTATATCGCTTTAATGAGTAGTGAAATGCACCTTACTAAGTGAGAGGATTTCATCATTGGGTGCTTTGTCTTATTACTACACCTGGCATTGATTTTGACACTGTGAAACTCTTGCTGAGACTAATGAATGCATGAGAAAAGTGATCTGTACACGGTTATGATAGTATCATTCCAACATAGGCACAAAGTTTATTGCTTCACATTTTTGAATAATTGTTTTACGCTTTCAATTAAGAAATCATTTTGATTAAGCACCATTAATAACCTTCATGGTCATGTGATTCGATGACTGAAATACATTTGCAAGGATTTTATCACTAGGTTATTTATTAAAATCTAACTAGGACTCAGTATCGAGTTAGTGTAAGTTGTTGTTATATTTCTACTTGACGATAAGATTGTGTCAAGTTAACAGAATGGTTACAGGTCACTATTCGGTTATATTTTTGCAACCATATCCTTAAAACAAAACTGGTAATGGTAATGGCTTGTAAATGGAAATAGTTTTAGACCATATATACATGGTTCAACATTCAATTTGGGGATAAGTATAATAAGGCAGTTTTCATAGCAATTGTGCAAATATATGCCAAAGGGGACAGGATAAATGATATTCTTTGTGAACATGATGGTATGGTTCTATACCCTTGGGTTTGTATAATTATATTGAATTATGGTTAATGCTTATTCTTCGACCATAAAACTTCTAATTTTAATTACCCCAGTGGAAATGTGGTCTTCACTATACTTGAGGCCTTTTGATCCTTCGATTTGATAAGTTTGGCCTTCGACCAAAATCATATCTAAATAATTATTGGACTATTCGATGGGTTTAATAAACCATAAAAGGATAATGCCTATTTGTTATTGCTGTAAACTCCACTAGAAAGTTTTGGTGGAAAACCAGTTGGGCGGTGGTGATCTTTTCAATAACCATTACGTGGCATCATTGAAATAAATTTCATTACATGAAAATTACGGTTTTCAGGGAACCCGAGGCTTCATGGAGAATGTAATCTTATTGAAATTTTTATTGTTTTGGGTCGACTGATCTCTGAGTAAGCCATGAAAGGAAGCAGGGAGTTAAGTGTAGTCGAGTGTGACCAATACCTGTATTTTCACTTTTGTGTTTTGGACTTCTCTCTCTCGCAAGTTCTATTCTGATGAACTCTGCATGTGGGTTTTTTGGTGAGTTTAGTATGAGCTATATTACATGCAAAATCTAAGTTTTCATTACTGTTATTTTTCATGTCAATATGTAATTCCAGTGGGGCAAATTTTCATGCAAATAGGGGGGTCTGCGTTGCTAAGTTTCAAGGATGTGATTTCGGAGTATAAAAATTGGGGGAAAAAAACTATATAAAATGGTGGACGTCCTTTTGATCTTTTGGATATTTCACCTTGAGAAATTCGGGAGCTCGAATCACTGGTAGTAGCGGAATTTTTGTGCTTAGAAATATTGCAAGAAATAGAAAATAAAGTTGCAGGGGTATTCAATAAAATAAAATATTATATAAATATAAGATGGAATCATGATGGGGAGCGTTGGAATATTTGTGAAACTTGATCGATTTTATAGAATCTTGGAAGGGATAACGAAGAGGAAAGCTTCTAGAATCTTCTTTACAAGGCATGAATCATTTTTTCTCCTTTTCTACTCCTCATTATATTTACTATCTACGTAAAGGAAAATTTCTACAATAAGGTTCTTTGTCTTCGATCTTTGATATGTGTGATAATGCTACTACGTTTTCCTTGTATTCACAAAGTTGACATTCTGTGACGTGAGCTTGTTCTGTGGGTTCTATGATGACTGGAACTGTTGTGTTATTCTATTTTGTTGGAATACTGTAAGCTATCTCTTGGGTTTCTATTATAGATAATATGATGAATATTTTATTTAAATCTGTATTATACCTAGATGCCTGAGATATTAAAAATATTGTGGCATGACCGTTTAGTTGTGTATGTTAAAACCTTGTCCTATAAATGGGTATTTTTGTCTGGTTATCGTTGCAGGACTATTCGTGATAACTGGACTTGAGGTGTCTATAAACTTAAGTTTCCTTTTATTTGTTCCACGCTTAATTGATAGCCTGCTCAGGAGAATTTGAATATCTTGTTGTCTTAAAACGAAAATGAATATTTGGGTTACCCTTATGAATATGTTACAGTCATGGTATAATATATTTTATTACTTTATTGATTTATGGAGGAGATATCCATGACCTTCGTTGGGACTGTAGTGTGTTTACCCATCTTATGGCCTCGATTTGAAATCTATGTTACATTTTTTGGACTTCTTTTTATTAATTTAGTTGTATTTGATATGATAGTCTTCGTTTAGATTAAGGTAATAGGCAGTTACCTTAATATTCACGAACAACTGTAATTATTTTTTTTGGAATGTCGATGTCCTTTTTGGTTATTTCTGAGTTTACCCTTTCGTGACGGGTCAACGTTTTTGTGAATCATCATCTGTCCTGTTAAATTTGACGGCCACCTTGCCTGTCTCACATTTTTTCTGTGACGGTAAATTTTCAATACTGCCCTTCAAAAATTAAAAAATTTGTTATTTATATCATACTAATAAATAATATACAAGAATATTTCATATTTTTTAAACTATATTTATTATATATCAACATAATTTATATATAAACATATATTAAAAATGACGGTCATATTTTAAATATGCAAGTATGTCGGTATTTAAAAAAAATAAGTATTTTACGGCTAAAATCACAAAAAACGTCTTATCAAATTTAACCCCTGTCTGTCCTGTTCTTGATTGTATCATTACTATGATGAAAGAATATGTCATACCTGATGAGATTTCTGTTGACTCTAATGTTGTATATTAGTCAATGATTATGTTGGTAAATATTTATTGTTACAAGATCGCGTTTCAGGTTAATATTTGACCTAATCTTATGATTGTTTCTAGACTCTCCTTCTTGAAAGGTAGATCTATTACTCTTAGCAGTTGCCTAATTTCGACCCTCTGGAAAGTAGCAGTTTACTTGTATAAACTTTGCTGGTAGCGGAAAATGGAAACTGTGCATAAGATGAACTTTATTCACAAATTATAATCTATTTAAGTTTTCAAAAGTGCATTGGATGATTTTCATGCTTTTGTTATATGGTTATGAATTTGGTTCATATGAATTCTGCCATTAAGGCACTTTGAATTTATGATACTGAATAGTTCTTTGGTGATGACAAGTAAATCATGTTATATGTTGTTTATATGATTTAATATTGCAGTATTTTCATTTATTCAAATCTTATATGACATAAGTCGTTAAGCGGGAAAGAGAACCTTTTATACCAGTTTAATCCAACTAACCTCTTCTAACATTTTGTAGATGGCAAAATTTAAGTCTTCTTGACAGATGTTGAAAGATATTGTTTGTTTCGAATTGTATGATTAATGCTGCAATGTATTGATTATTGTGATTATAAACGAGTGAAATATCAATGTTTTGTTTGATTAATAAAAAAGGATAAATTAGAATAATCTGATTTGTAACTATGTTGAGAAGGAATAAATCAGTCGTACTTATTATTTAATGATGTACCTTTATGGATCAAATTTATTGAGAATGTTTACTCTGTTAATTGATGTAATATTATGGAATCAATGATGATTTAAATGACATAAGGCTAAGAGATAAAATATAACATATCAAATATATGAATATGAATATGTTATAGTTAATGGTACATGTGATTATCTACAATATGGACTGTTGTTTTATAAGTTTGACATTAGATCTATTAAGTGATATCCTTGGCATGATACATTAATAATGTAATTAGACAAAATTAGGACTACATGATTAATGCAGTAAGTTAATTGACGTTCAGGATGTAAAGTGAATGTTTGATTATAACTTAAATCTGCATTTCTAACTTACATGAATATAACAACATGGTTAACTATACCGTAAAGTTCTATGAACACTTATTAATCACATGTGTAATGTTTATTCTTAAATAAAGGAATCCTATTATCGCACCAATGTGAAAGGGATCATCATGAAAAAAGATATCTCTATGTGGTAATATGATCATTAATAACAAAGCGTAATATATTAATCACACTTAAGGAAACAACTATTAATGACATACTTAGTACTGATAGATAACATGTAACATCCCCATTTTAAGATACTAGAACAAGGGAAATTTTTTTAATTTTTTTTAATTTTTATATAACGTTCTCTGTTATGAATTATATAATTCAAACACACGTTCAAGTTTTAATAATTGTTCTCTGCCCAAACAACACAGTTTGGATCACACAATTTCTTTTTTTAAAACGAATGTTCCCTGTTCGCATATTTACAATATGGAACACACATTCAATGCCATTCAATCTTATAACAGATTCTATATGCTGCTGTAAATGACTCGAGGAACTGCCGATCTTCCATTTTCATGGCTCGGAGTTTTCAATGATCTTTCATTTCATGACTCGGCAACAACCGATCCTTCATGTTCGTTTATGCATGGTATATTATATATACCAGTTCTCATAACCGTTTCCGGTTATCGAAGTGATCCATTTAAGAAGCCTATATGAATATCTGTTACTGATATTCATCTGACATCCTGCATCTTAAATTAAGTGATAAGGACAACGCAACCAGCAATTGTGATACTTTGGCCAAAGATTTTCACATGCTTTGCATGATCATATTCCTGGATGTTATACACATCAACGGAATACGTCCTTCACTTTACTTCACCTGTTATCTAGAATGGTCTTTCCTGGTTCCTACCAGTCCTCTTCAATTTAAGGTCAGTTTCAAACTTCCAATTACCAGTTAGTAATATGAACGAATATAGGAAGGCACTCCCATGGTAACTAAAGATACGCAGACCTACGGTGTCGTTTTCCCCACGACCCCGTGTGTCTAGTTATCTTTAGTATTCCGAAGTCACTCCGTATACCAGATCATACTCCTATCCCCTGTCCAAGAACTTACACATTCAGCCTATGTATTCTTGATGTTTTAATTCAGGAGGGCATTGCAATATTTCAGCTGCAACAGTGTGTCGTCATGAAGACCCCGTCTTCATGGAGACACCTTGTTGTAGCTGGCATATGCCAATGTCCTACAGAATTCCCCCATCAAGAATACACATCCTGCTCAAGTGCTTAGGATACGATTTTAATAATTAAAATCAACTTTTAGCATCCATGCTAATCCCTTGATCCTCGTTTCCGTTACAGTTGTATAGTAGCTAAGAGGGACTAAGTCCGTCCATCTATCTTGCAATGCATCTTCTCCTTCGTGTCGAAGGGCTGCATCTCCTCTACTTGGTTCTCTTCTTAATCATTGGATTAAGCAGTCCGTTACCGACGGACGTGATAAGTTTAACCCTATTAAACTTAGCCAAGATTTTCACAACTGCAACTAAATTCAGAATTCTAACTTATTAGACATCATTTAAACGAGGTCTAATTCCCAAGAAATGTATTCATTTGTTCTCCTTAACGTTACATATGGTTAAGGTCCATTAGTTTTGGATATACTTATCCTATATCCTTTATTTCTGAATTTAACACACGAGATCATTAATGGAGCTCGAAAGCGAAGTTTAGATTACTTCGAAGTTTAATTGAGTATTCCTTAAACTCCTAAGCTAATCCTGAATACCTATCCAATTATGGAATCATATTCTTCCTAATCCTTATTAATGTCAATTAAAAATTCATCTTTACCCAAGTATGAATTAATTGCATTTTTCAACTTAAAAGTTGCATTTAGGTAAGAATAGATATCAGTTTCCATTTTAACATCCATCCAAGGATAATTAAACAAATCCAAATCAAGAAATAACATTATATTTCCAATTTAGATCAACAATATCAAACTGATATAAACATTTAAAATATCACACATGTAATTGTATTCAATCATTTCATGTCCTAATCCGTACATTTGCCAATCCAGCTGATTGGGCATGGTTTACATAAATCATCCATTACAACTCATAGATAGAAGAATATACTTTCTTCTTTTCACAATTCCTCGATAGAGGAATAATAAGTGACAATTACAATACATCATCAAACAAATCAAAGAAGCATCAGAAAACAGCCAAGTATTCATTCTAATCAAATTCCATCTGCAAAATGAATTGCACGGGTCAGTTCGATGAACTGAGCATATTAAGCACTTATCCTTAAAATAAGGTGCTTCAACTAACTGTCTCAATAAAAGAACCCTGCTTTTATGAAACGACAGTATGAACAACAATCACGAAATCAGGCATCAAAAGAAAGGATCAGCATAACAACTGAACTATCAAAATATCATCATAATCAGCCAAAGAACTGCTGTCCCGTTTTCCACATAACTGTTACAAGTTCTCAATTTACAATATTTGTAAAGTTTAGGAATACAAGTAGCTTACTACTAATATAGCATAACAGTTATCCTTTCCACGTCCTTTCATTAATAATAAATGCAAAGGATGAAACTAACTGAAATGTAAATCCAATTACTTTCCTTTCAGTTCATGCATCACATTAGATTCCAAACAATCAAGTATAGACAAGAAAGCAAACAACAATGCATATAGTTGCTCCCATACCCAAGCACTATACAAAATTCATTATTCAACGAATTACCGATTTCCAACTGAATGAAGGAAGAAAATATCATTTTTCCAAGTCATTCATTCATATCTCTATTTCTTTCCAATTGGCTGTTCTGAAAATGGAATCCAAACGAGACACAATCAAAATAACAGTTCAAAGTGAAACTTACAAAATCCATTCGGAATTCACTTTCCGGCAGCAAGAATAATTTCATTTATAATCCGCTTTAAATGAAAATAGGGAAGAATTCATCATTCATATCCATACTTCATTTAAATCAGGCTCATATGAAAATCCAAAAATAGGTTAGTACAACATCATTATGATCATCCAGGATCAAACAGTACAAGGATGTAAACCATGTTTACTTACCATACTAAAAGAAACCATATTTCTTTCACTGTATTTTAAATAGACCAAACAAATAGTTATACAATCATGCAGTCAATTAATCACATGACCTTCCTATATCCTATGAACGCATCCAGTTCAAAATAACAATTTACACATTGCTGTTACCTATAGCAAGGCTAAATCATAATACACAGTAAGGCTCTAATGCTATTTCTAGAATTCAACAGCAAGAAAAGAAGAATTCATTCCTTAAACTATTCACTAAGAAAACAACCATTTTCTTCAACTCAACAAGAATTATTCATGCCGATTTCATTTCTTCTAATCAACTGTGTAAAATCGGAGACCACAAGAAACAGTTAAATATTCCTTTTGTACAGAAAAACACAGCACTAAGGAAACAATTTAAATGCCACTGTCTTCTCTACTGATTGAATTTATAAAGTTCAATAAACCACCCGACTACTGATTTTATCAATCAAAACAGTAGAAAGAAGAAGAATTCATTTCCCCATAATTTCAGTGAGAACAATCATTTTGTTCAGAATGAAATAAAAACACCCAAATCGTGTTCATCTTAGCATGACATTTCAACTCCAAATGACAACTGAACAATCGTTCAACAATGAATAACAAACTCACATAGTCTGAACTATTTCAATTCAATACACCATAAGCAATGAAGACTTAATTTGAATTCCTTACCAATAAATGTTTCTACCCGAATCCATTTTTCTATTCACATTGATGTACAGAACCCAAAATGCGATTTTCATACAACAATACCCTTATTAATGAAAACCGCATAGGATATCAGATGCACAACAAGGTACAGTCAAGACAGATCCAATCCGCCAACTCATTTCCAAAATTTTCCATTCATTATACATAAATAGAAGGCCGAGTTCTTGTTCACAACTACAGTCCGAACTGGAGATCAAACCGCATCAAATAAGACACAACAAAATCAACTTTCCACCAAGGCAAAAGGAAGTACAGTTCATAAATATTCATTCATTGCACAGAAATGCAAAGCCAAGTTTGTAATCGTGTCCACAGTCCAAACAGGAAGACCAAACCACATCAATAAAACACAACAAATCATCCTACCTTCACAGCAAGGAAGGAATGTAATCATATGCAAGTTCAGAAGAAAAATAGTTAACTTTTTCCTACTTCCACGAATACCCAATACGTATTCGTTCATTCCATATACAAGAAAAGACACAACAATAAAAATATTGCTATTTGTGTGCATGTATACTTTGCTTAATGCTAAATCAAATGAAGCAAGAACTACCACCTAAAATAGTTCTACAATTTAGCTAAAACAAAGCATAAACACCATCATGATAAGAATTAAACAAGGGTTAGATGCTAGCATTCATCAATACAAAATTTGAAACTAACAATGCTAAATATCTAAACTCCTCTATTCTCTAACAACAAATAAATGAATGGACCTAAGTAAGCTCTATGGCTATCAAAATAGTTGTCCTTAATGCTCCAAGAACCTAGGAATGGGGGCTAATCAAAGTTGGGCTACAAGACCCTTTTGACACCTCCCATATGACCCAAGCACTTTAAGAAAGAGGCTTAACTCTTCAAGATGATGAACTCTCAAAAGGGCAAGGTGCAAGCTCTTAGTCTCTTTGCTATATGCTTTGCATTTGCTATCTTAGAAAGTTTAGGTGTAAGTAAAAAGGTAGGTGGAGGGCTCTTTATATAGCCCAAAGGAAAAAGGATTCAACACATTCTCATGAATGTGGGATAAAGGTAAAACATGATTAGGAATGGATAAGGTTGCTTTATTAAATGTAACCTTACTTTAGAAGGGTTTAATACCTGTTTAGCAAGTCATGGGAGTTGGAGGTATTTTAATTAATCAAAGGTGATTAATTAATAGGTAGGTGTAAGCTTATAGAAGCCAATTAGAGGAATATTAGTGTGATTTAGGCTATTAAAAGGGGATTAAATCAATTAAATATTGATTTATTGGTTAAATGGAAGGGAAAGCTAATTAATTAATAATAATTAATTAGTTTAGGTAGAAGGGGTGATTTATTAACGGAAGGTTGTTAATTAGGGTATTTGTTAGATAGGCAACTTAATTAATTAGCTTAGTGTAATTAATTAATGATGATATGAGGGAAAATGAGTGCCTTTGACGATATGTCATTGATTTGCGAGAAAGGGGATAATTAGCACAATTTAAGTATTTAAATTGCTTGGGCGTAATTATAGGTGTCTACATTTGCCCCTCTTTGGGGTGGCATAAGTGATGCCACTTCAAAGATAGTAGACAAAAGAGATTTTGAAGAGATGGACGAATATTATATCCCAAGGTACATAATATAATATTATATCCCAAGGTACATAACAAAAAAAAAATTAGTAGGGAGGGAGAGATGCCCCCTCAAGTGTCGATGGGGTGATAGAAGAACTCGATCGATGATCGAAAAAGGTGAGAAGTAGGCAGAAGAATGGGGACGAGGTAGGATGCCCCGAGGAGAGGGAGAATTAGGGGTGAAAGGGAAGTGGTGCAGAAGAAATATGGATGAGGGGAGAGAAGAGCTTAACCTCTAGCCGCTTATGTGTTTGGAACAAATTTGATGTCATCATATTGCCATAGGAACTACATCATCGGTCCTTATGAAAAATATAAGCATACGACAAAGGTAGAATGACATGAAAAGCCATACTACAAACAATTGTCCATTGCTGAAAGTACCAACTCCACGCAACATACAATAATGCAATGCAATACGAGAAGGAAACAATCTCATATAATAGGGAAAACAAGTACGAACACACATATCTAACCCAACAACGGTCAAGACAGTTGTACAAATGTTTTGTTATCAGTGCTGAAGAGATCCACAAGTTCTTGATTGACGACAAGGGTTAAAAATGATGCCCCAAGCAAGGATACATGCAAGGGGAAATGAAAATGGACACGGGGTCCATGAAAAGCATTTGTGCGCAACGAAACAGCACCAGGCAACCAAAAGTGGCCCAGAGTACAGATGAAGCAAGCAGATAGCTTTTGTGAATGGTTGTGAATCTAGTGATCCACGAGTCATATTAATCGGGGAATATGTGAGACAAACCAATAGGATATGGAGAAAATACCATGCGCAAGACACAAGTTTCAGCCGTAAGAAGCAACTTACCATTTTGTAGGGTGTTTTATTTTTTTGATATATATACATATATATATATATATATATATATATATATATATATATTGTTTTTGTTGTTTTCTCGAAACAATGTTCTATTGTTTTTGTGTTGTCTGAAACAATTTTCTATTGTTTTTGTGTTTGGTGAAACAATTTTCTATTGTTTTTATGTTTTCTCAAAACAATGTTCTATTGTCTTTGTGTTTTGTGAAACAATTTTCTATTGTTTTTGTGTTTTTGAGACAATTTTCTATTTTGTGTTTTTAACAGTTTTCCAAAGCTATGTGCAGGTAACCAAGAAAGCATGGATGCCCCCAGCGTTAGGTGGGGAATATACAAGGGAAGAAGCCACGAGCTTATGAACAAGAAGGTGAAGTCATTGAGTTGCCCCGAACGTAAGATGGGAAATAACGAAAGACCACATCCCTTACAGACGAATAGAAGAAGGCAAAGCCGGATCAAGGCTGGACTAGATGGTGTGCACAAGGAAACTCGAAGGTAGAACCAGGTCCAGGACAAAGACAACTACCCTTCTAATACAGAATGCTTGTGAACAACGAATCCTCCCAAGGCGCCAGAAACCGGTTTTCACCCAAGGACTTGTCCAAAGTGCCACAATTGCGTGGTTTTCACTAGTGGACGACATGTTTTCTCTTTTTCTTTTTCTTTTGATGTTTTTGATTTTTTTGTTTTTTTATGACTTTCTTGTGCCATGTTTAGGCATAAAACCTCTTAAGATGCATGGCATTCATGGGCTCCCGGAGCTCATCACCATTGGGGTGAGCTAACTTGTATGCCCATGTGCCATACTTGGCAACTATGACATAGGGTCCTAACCAGTGTGGTTCAAACTTCCCTTTCTTTTCTCGCTCTACTCTGGTGTTGAACTGGTTCTCCTTCATAACTAAATCACCCACCTCAAACTGGCAAGGGATGATTCTCTTGTTGTAGTTGCGGGAGATTCTGTGTTGATATACTTTCAGGTGATTAAGAGTGCGAATGCGCCTCTCATCCAGGAGCTCTAACTCAGCCAATCTTGCCACTCGGTAATCTTCATCCTTATCCAAATAGTCCCGATGAGAAATTCGTAGGGATGGGAGTTCAATCTCTAAAGGGATGATAGATTCTGTCCTGAACACGAGGGAATATGACATCGCACCCGTAGGAGTGCGAATTGATGTTCGATAGGCCCAGAGGGCTGGGTGGATTTGCAGGTGCCAGTTTCGACTAGTTTTGCTAACCATCTTCTCCATTATCCTTACCAAAGTCTTGTTTGTTACCTCAGCTTGTCCATTACCCTGAGGGTAATATGGCGTGGACCATTTCAATCTAATTTGGAACCGTTGGCAAAGACCTTTCACAGTTTTTTTCTTAAATGACTTCCCATTATCTGTGACAATGGCTGCAGGGATACCATATCGGAAAATAATGTGATTCATGATGAATTTAGAAATCTGTGCTCCTATGACATAGGTTAAAGGGACAACCTCCACCCATTTTGTAAAGTATTCTGTAGCTGTGATGATATGTGTATGACCATCAAATGAGGCAGGAGTAAGCTTCCCTATTAGATCAAGTCCCCACTTGGAGAATGGCCACGGGTTAGTGATTGGTTGTAATGGTTGCAATGGAGCATGGATGAAATTTCCATACTATTGGCATAACACACATTTTCTAACATAATTACAACAATCAGTTTCCATGGTGGGCCAATAGTAACCTACTCTTAACAGTTTCTTAGCCAAGACCATTCCGTTTATATGTGCTCCGTATACTCCTTCGTGTACTTCTTTAATTGCCTGGATTGACTCTGGCACATCCAGACAATGTAACAGATTCCCATCGTAGCCACGACGATAAAGTGTACCTCCTAACAAGGTGTAAAGGGCTATCTGGAGAATTAGGCTCTGCTTTTCAGAGTGGGATATTTCGGGAGGGAATGTACTGTAATTAAGATAGGTGAAAATGGGTTCATACCATGGTGAATGGGGACCAACAACCTCACAAGCCAAGCAAGATTCTGGCATGTCATACGTGGGCTGGCGTAGATTTTCTATGAAGAATGGGATATCATTGTTCCCTGGTGGAATACAAAGCATAGATCCCACCATTTCCATAGCATCTGCCGATCTATTCTACGCTCTTGGGATTTGCTCAAAGGTAATGCGCACAAAATACTCCTTCAAAGTTTCCACCAACTTCTTATGATCTTTTCATCCTTAACTTTATACTCATCATTAACCTGTTTGATGATTAGATGTGAATCACGTATAACCTTCACATGTTGAATATTCCACTTGATGGCTAGCTTCATCCCTGCAATGAGTGCTTCATATTCCACAATGTTGTTCGTGTAAGGGAAAGCTAGGCGGAAAGCCTGTGGTATAGGATCACCTGAAGGAGTAATAAGGACCACTCCTGCACCTGAACCATGAAACGTAAAAGATCCATCAAAATGTATCTGTCATACGACAGATTCTTCAATGTAGAGCAAAGATGCATCTGGCAGATCCAGACTCAAAGGTTCTGTGCTTTGCAAAGGTGCTTCCGCTAGCTGGTCAGCAAGTACTTATCCTTTAATTGATTTTTGATGGACAAATTCTATATCAAACTCACTGAGTAGAATGATCCAATTAGCCATTCTACTTGTGAGGGCGGGTTTGGACAATAAATTCTTGAGTGGGTCGACTTTGGATATGAGCTTTGTCTTAGTATTTAGCAGGTAATGGCGAAGTTTCTGAAAGGTAAAAACAACAGCCAAGCAAGCCTTCTCAATCTGAGGATAATTACGTTTATAGGCGATAAGGGTGCGAATCAGATAGTACACTGCTTTCTCTTTATGGCTAAGGTCATATTGGGCGAGCAGTGCACCAATAGCATATTGTGTAGCGGAAATATAGAGCAAAAGTGGTTCTCCTAGAGTGGGAGGCATGAGGACAGGTGGATTAGCCAGGTACTGTTTAAGCAAAGCAAAGGCTTGTTGTTGCTCAGGTCCCCAGATGAAAGTGATGTCCTTCTTAAGCAAATGAGTGAATGAGTGACATTTATCTGCAAGCTGGGAGATAAAGCGGCGAATGGCTTGAATTTTCCCTTGCAAGCTATGCAGTTGCTTGATATTCTCAAGTGGAGGCATTTCTGTGATGGCAGATACTTTAGCAGGGTCTACCTCAATACCTCGTCTTGACACGATGAAGCCTAATAGTTTCCCAGATAGCACACCAAAGACACACTTCTTTGGATTTAGCCTAACTTTGTATTCATGTAGACGTTCAAAGATACGCCGCAAAATTATAGGATGTTCCTCTCTTGTTTTGGACTTTCCTAGGATGTCGTCTACATAGTCTTCCATGATGTCATGAATCATATCATGAAATATTTCTATCATGGCCCGCTGATAAGTTGCTCCCGCATTCTTAAGGCCGAATGGCATCACCTGATAATAGAAGGTGCCCCAAGGAGTTGTGAAATATGTTTTGTGTTGGTCTTCCTCAGCGATCTTAATTTGATTATAGCCTGAAAAGCCATCCATAAGTGATAGCATTTCATACCCTGCGGTTGAGTCAACAATTATGTCAATGTTGGGCAATGGAAAGTCATCTTTAGGGCAAGCTTTATTGATGTCCCTAAAATCTGTGCAAATTCAGATACCAATAGGTTTCTTCTGGACAGGAACAATGTTCGATATCCATTCAGAATAATCAATTGGCCTGATGAATCCTGCTACAAGAAACCTTTCCAAATCTTCTTTAACTAACAAGGCTACTCTTGGGTGCATCTTTCGAAGCTTCTATTTGATAGGCTTAGTGTCTGCGTGCAAAACCAAGTTATGCATGACCAAAGTTGGATCTAAGCCGGGCATGTCTTTGTAAGACCATGCGAACACATCAATAAACTCTCGCAGTAGCATAGTGAACGTCTTTTATTCTCTGGCTGAGAGTGATGCTCCCAATTTTACTATCTTGGGATCTTCTTCAGTACCAATATTGACATCAATGGTTTCTTCAACTAACAATTTTGATAAATCCTCCATACGCGTGGGATCGGGAGGTAGGTTGAGATATTCATCCAAGGATGTCTCTACGAGATTTTCATCCCTGGCGTGGTCACTTTGTTTTTCCTTTGGTTTTCTTATTTGTTTGTCAGCCAATGCCTCAAAGAGGTTTTCACTGTGTGACTTGGACTTTGATTTTTGTCGAGGCTTTTCTTTGGAACTCTTGCCCTCACTTTTCTTTAAATTTTGTTGACCACGAAGTTCAGCCTCCTCCCCGAAGTAGGCGCAGGTGTCTAAGTCGATAAAGAAACCCTTCTTGTGATCTTCAATGGGAATTGTATCCCTTATGCCCATGAACTCTACAATATCCTCGTCATTCTTGAATAAATCTAGTGGCACGTGACGTTGTTGGTCCCAGTCAACAAGGGAGGGGTATACAAGGTCAAGGGTTGGTTCATTGGGGGTGATGGTTAGGACAGCATTATTCATGAAAAGGTTCGTGGAGGCCAGATCCTCATATTGGCTACAACAGGAATCCGTATCGCTGTCTAGATAATTGGAGCTATCCTCATGCTCATAACAAGTCGCATCTTGATCATTGGGGTGTGCTCCATAAGGGTGAATCCCAATGCCATATCTTTCTGTTTTGAAATGTGGAAGAGGGACTGGTTCTCTTTGTCCTTGTTCATTCCTCCCACATCCTCGGCCTTTGTAGCCCATGGAGTACATCATTCTGCTAGATTTTTCATATTCTAGGGTTTGATAACAAGATGGCTGAGTGTCCTCAGGGACCCAAGTAGTAGGTGGATCAAGTAATTTTTCCTCAGCTAACAAGCCTCCAGGTAGGAACGACCCAATAGTATGTTCCTCTCTAGGTCTCCTGAAGCGGTAGTTGGGTCGACCTCTAGTCTTGGGTGACAAGGAGAAGTTAGAAACCAAGAGCGCTTGTTGTACATTATACTCCCCACAGCCATATTCCAGAATTTTCATCTCCCATGAATTAAATGGAGATGTTGAAGTAGATGCCCCATGAGTGCAAGAACGAAGAGAATTTGAATCTACTCGAGATTCCATGGCCTCAGAATGAAGAGGGACAACTATATCTGTGGAGGGACATGCATATGTACCCTTTCGTGCAAAGCTATTAAGAGCTCTACAATGAGCACAGGGCTCTGAGTCTCCTGGTATTGTTACTGTATGTCCCTCATGCTTCAGCTTGATGCATTGATGAAATGTTGATGGCACTGCTTGCATGGCATGGATCCATGGTCAGCCTAGAAGCATATTATATGGAAGTTCCAAGTCTAAGACGTGAAACTTTGTCTGATGGAAAATGGGGCCCACCTCCATTGGCAGCGTAATGATGTCTGCTGACTCTCTTTCCGCGTTGTCGTATGTGGTGATAGTGATGATATGGGACTCAAGATCTTCTTCCGTATGTCCCAATTGTTTGACTAATTTAAGCATGCCGATGTTCAATCCAGATCCGTTATCCACAAGCACCCATTTGATTTTCCTGCGGGTAACAACTACCTCAATGTATAAGGGAAGATTATGTGTAGGATTCTCGGTAGGGACCTCCCTATGGTTGAAAGTGAGATGCTCACTGGGTGTAATATTTTCCACCGCAGCTTAAAGGTATGCAGGATCGACTTCTAAAGGCACTCCCGAACCCTGAAGAGTTTGATACAAAATGTCCTTATGCACATTGGATATCTTGAGAAGATCTAAGATCGAGATCTTAGTAGGTGTCTTCTCAAGTTGTTCTAAAAGGTTATATTTACCAGTTTGCAGGGTCAACAGAGAGGGTTCTGGAATCACGAGGCGGGCACGCCTTGTTACCGCAGCGCAGTCCTTTCCCTTGATCCAGATGGTATTGACATGGTCAGTAGGGGAGTGAATACATCCAATAAGTGAATCGTAATGATTGTTATCTCTCTTGGTATACAAGTAATTCATGGCTTTATAGGTTTGGGATGACTCCCCCCGATCCGGTTTTACCTTTTCCGACTTATCATGCTTGGGGAATGGTTCCTTATAAATCCCCATTTTCTTGTTAGGTGTTTGCATGTGGCTAGGGTTATCCACCTCTATCTCCCCGTTGTCAATGAGGTCTTGAATATAGTGGTGAAGTCGCAAACATTTGTCTGTTTTATGACCTTTAACGTGATGCATTTCACAGTATTCATGCTCCTTATACCATGAAGGTTTAAGAGTGTTGTCATCAAACGGTTACATTGTAGGATAGGTCATCATGTGGGCCGCATCCAACTATTTTAGTATGACAGACAATGGTTCATTGAGGGAGGTGAATGTTCGTCGCTTTGGTGGTGGTTGAATTGGGCCCTTGGTCAGTTGAAAAGGTTGACTGGTTTGGACCGTTTGAACACGTTTGGAATCATTGATTCCGTCTCCCACCACGTTTTTGTTTTTGTTAAAGATCTTTAGCTTTTCAACGGGTTTGACACTTTGGTTGTCTTTAGATTGGGTTTTGAGGGTGCCTTTGGCAATGAGAGCCTTTTCTATTTGAATCCCTTTCTCGATAACCTCCTCAAAGGTGCGGACACAATGCATTTGGAGGTGGAAAGCTATATCTGGTTTGAGATTAGGGATGAAAATACTGACCAACTGCTTCTCAGGGAAAGCGCAAGGGAAGCGACTAGCTATCCCTCTCCATCGTTGGAGGAAGCTGGTGAAGGTCTCATTTGGGCGTTGTTTTGTGCCACACAAGTCTGCCATGGTGACGTCACTCTCTATGTTATATGAGAAATGACACACGAATCTTTCCGCCAATTCTGGCCAGGTGAAAATTGATCCTCATGGCAAGCGCGTAAACCATTCTAATGCTTGACCTCCGAGACTCTTAGGAAAAATTCTGATGAGGTAATTATCACTATAAGACACCTCTTGACATGCCATGTAGAAATCTTTAACATGATCCCTTGGGTCTCCCTTTCCTTTGTATTTGTCGAAATTTGGCATATCAAATTTCTTTGGAAAGGGTTGAAGGGTCATTGTCTTGTCAAAAGGATAGGGGCATAGTTCTTCGTATTGGTATTTCCTAATACTCCCTATATTGCTTTCTTGTATGCTTGCAAGCATTGCTTTCATAGATTGTACTTCTTGTGCAAGCAATTGTTCTTTAGTGGGAGAAGCGGGGATGTGTACATGATGTTACCCTGTGTCTTCTTCTCCTTGGTTTTCTCGATGGAGTTCGTGGATCCTAAACTTAGGCTTTGACTTTTGAACGTTCTTGTTTGTGTCTTTCTGTACTTAGAAAGTAAGCAAAGCTAGTTGTCGGCTTAAGTTACTAAGTTGTTGTTGGATTGTGACTTGGTTTGTGTCTTCTTCTTCTAAAGGTTCCTCCTCTTCTTATTGTGGAGGTTCTTCCCCTGTCTCATGTTCTATCTTGTTTCTTCATGGCACTTTGATGAGGGGTATTCTATGCCCTACCACTTTATCATTTTCTGCGTAAGAAGTGGAAGCATGTCCGCCTGTTAAAATATCTTCCATATTGATAAGGGGGTGTTCCTCCTTAGTAGTGTCATTTTTTTGTAGTATTGGTTCCTTCTCAATGGGCAATTTGGCCCCTAATTCCATGACCCGTGCCAAAACTCTATCTTTGTTTCTAAGAAGAAACTCATCTAGTAGAGTGGGGTCAAAATCAAAGTCTGCGTGTGGTGATTCTAATTCATTTCCATTATGATCGAACATCTCTTTTGTTTCCTTTTCTGCAGAAAATAGTGGTCCTAGATCGTGTCCGATAAATGGGTTTGACCCTTGTCTGTTAGAGGTTTCCCAAGCTTGGGCCTGTTGTTCCTCATATGTTTGTTTTTTTAACCCTAGACGTGTCTTGGGAGCCATGTTTTCGTGATAAATTTCACTAAGGTAAGTTATAGATTTGTTCAAAATTCAATGTCTACCCCTAAGTGAAACACAAGATGTACGTGTTAAGAGTAAATTAACAGTGTGAGAATACCAATGTGATAGAGTGATAAAGTCACCAATGAAACAATCGTTTGGTACCAAAACCTAATCAAATGAAATACTTCCTAGACTACGTTTCAAAGTAATTTTTGATATCAGATGATTAACAAGATGTCTCCACTTATGCCAAGTTCAAAGGAATGAACAAGACGTAAGTAAATACATGAAGTTAAATGCGATCTCCCAATCAAGATATACGATGAGCAAGCTCAAGTCTGATTAAGACCTATATCTCAAAAAGTGCCAATTACGATTTGCGAATGACACAACAATATCACCAAGATATGTTAACCCCACTTTGCAAGAAAGTGGAGTATTGATATCGAGGTGTTATTGATATAATACGCACAAATGGCAGTTCCTAACACCTTTTGAAATCGAGGGTAATAATAAAAATGAACAAAAAAAGCTCAAAATATAGCTAGGAATAGTTAAGAATGTGTGCAGCGTAACCATACAATATAGGTATTTATGTCGAGTTTACAAGAAACAAGACGTAAATATCGAAATTGTAATGATATGAGACAAACAAACTAACTCCTCTATGGAAGTCCGCAGTGATGAACCACGCCTAACTACAATGACGATCTTAACGTGGGTATCAAGATCACAATGGCTACCAAATGACGTGAAAACACCTCCACTCACTTTAGACGTTTAACTAACCCATCCGCAAACATGGATGGGCGTAAACGGACATAAAAGTGAGAGAAACAGTCGAATGGAAACACAAAGGTAATCACACCTCTTTTGATCAACAAAGTGTCAAAAGAATATGAAGGAAATAAATCAAGAAAAAATGACAAAAAATGCTAGTCTTACTTCGGCAGAGTTTCGCCTTGCCCTAAGGCAAGTAAAAACTAGGCAAAAGTAATACGTCACACGTTTCTCAAAAAGAAGGTTCACAACTCAACACTGTTTTAAAGTGGTCAAAGTGGACTCCTGGCCAAAGTATATTCTCCTAGGTGGTTCGCTCACCCTAGGTGTTACAAAGTTGCCACGAGCGAGCGCGATTTACCCAAAAAGTCACACTGAGTAGTTTGGGAGTATCTCGGCTTTACTTTACCCCCTTCAAGAATAGTAGGAAACTAGTGTGTCTATGTGTACTATCACTGGGGTCGCCACAATGGACAACCTGTAACTCTATCTCACAAAGGAATCACTAGTCAAGTAGGTAGTGCGTAGCACTTCCCGTTTCATCCACAAGGTTACCTCTTGCGTGGAATACTTTGGGGTTCCTGGAACCAACCCCATTGTTGTAGCTTAAGGCATTATGCCAAAGGGGTTATGTTCCAGTTGAGCGGAGAGGGACGTACCCTTTTTCGAAACCTGCAATACAGTGTTTTGAATATGTTGTTCTTTTTATCTTGTTTAATTAGGTGTGGTTTGCTTGAACACCTTTTGGCAACCTGTATAACAACTGTATTAGTAGTTTTTGATTTCGTTTTGATTCCTCCTTTCTTTGACAAACATTTTTAGGTCCTGCACTCAAGTGTTAGTAGTTCTCCAAGAAAATCACATTATTTAAAAGAGGATTAAGAGTTGCTTTTGATTCTCAAGATCATCCAAGGATGCAAGAGAAGAGCATACACAAAAAATAATCCAACTAAAAAGTAAAGAAAATCTTTTCGATCAATGAACCATACAAAATTCTTGATAAATGTTCATTCCCTTTAAACCAAAAGTGAAAGATGAAGTTTCCAATTTACCAAATGTTATAAAATGAAGACTAAAGTTGCTTTTGATTTTCAAGATCACCCTAAGGTGTAAGAGAAGAGCATACACAACTTTATCCCAACTATATAGAAATGGAAAACTTCAAATCAAAGGACCATTAAAAAATGCTTTGTAAAAGGTTCGTTCCCTTAAGCAAAATGAATAATTAAATTTCCGAGTTTAATCCCAATGTTAAAAAGATATAGATCAAAGTTGTTTTTGATTCTCAAGATCACCAAAAGGTGCAAGAGAAGAGCATACACACGCTTTGATCTAAATCGAGTAAGCATGGAAATACAACATTCATCAAAACATTAGACATGTTAGAAAATGACCAGTTTTAAAATAACAGAAAAACCTACAACTTCTGTAAGTGTAAATCCCAAATTTATGTTTTCATTGCATAGTTAACTTCAATACCTTTCCAACGCAAAAAAATGGAATCATTTTGAGTTCGGGAGCAAAAGTTATGGCCTTCGGAAGATGGGTTACGCATATGCTCTTATGCTCATGGGTATGCACTTGACATGCACTAAAAAAATGTCAAAAAAAATGTCCCTTAATATGTAAAATGGGCAAATTTTTCCAACCAAGATTCAATTTTGACAACAACCCATCACATTAATATATGAATAGAAGACTCAACGCTATCAAACATTAACATACATGCTCAAGAATTTAAGATTTTCAAGAAATTGACAAAACTAGCATGTAGAATGATGAAAAAGTAAGCTCTAAAAATGAAAACATGATGAAATATTGAAATTTTCTCACCAACATTAAATTTTGATAGCAACCCACCACATTAATATGTAAATATAAGACTCGGCACTATAAAAAACTAACCTACATGCTCAAGAATTGAAAATTTTCAAGAAATTGACAAAACTAGCATGTAAAATGTTGAAAAAGTAAGCTCAAAAAATGAAAACATGATGAAATCTTGAAATTTTCTCACTAAGATTAAATTTTGACAGAAACCCACCACATTAATATGTAAATAGAAGACTCAACACTATCAAACACTAACCTACATGCTCAAGAATTTAAAATCTTCAAGAAATTGACAAAACTAGCATGTAGAATTTTGAAAAAGTAAGCTCTAAAAATGAAAACATGGAGAAATCTTGAAATTTTCCCCTCAATTCCAATTTTGACAGCACTTCACCTCCTTCATACCTACAAGGAAGACCCAACACATGCAAACTCAACAAAACATGTTAAAAAAAACAAGTTAGATCAACATGTGTAAAAGAGGGTTAGTAACCAAAAATAAAACTTAACTACAAAAACTTGAAATTAAGTGCAAAGGACAATGGAGTAAGTCCCACCGGGCGTGCCAAATGTGTGCATGTATACTTTGCTTAATGCTAAATCAAATGAAACAAGAACTACCACCTAAAATAGTTCTACAATTTAGCTAAAACAAAGCATAAACACCATCATGATAAGAATTAAACAAGGGTTAGATGCTAGCATTCATCAATATAAACTTTGAAACTAACAATGCTAAATATCTAAACTCCTCTATTCTCTAACAACAAATAAATGAATGGACCTAAGTAAGCTCTATGGCTATCAAAATAGTTGTCCTTAATGCTCCAAGAACCTAGGAATGGGGGCTAATCAAAGTTGGGCTACAAGACCCTTTTGACACCTCCCATATGACCCAAGCACTTTAAGAAAGAGGCTTAACTCTTCAAAATGATGAACTCTCAAAAGGGCAAGGTGCAAGCTCTTAGTCTCTTTGCTATATGCTTTGCATTTTCTCTCTTAGAAAGTTTAGGTGTAAGTAAAAAGGTAGTTGGAGGACTCTTTATATTGCCCAAAGGATAAAGGATTCAACACATTCTCATGAATGTGGGATAAAGGTAAAACATGATTAGGAATGGATAAGGTTACTTTATTAAAGGTAACCTTACTTTAGAAGGGTTTAATACATGTTTAGCAAGTCATGGGAGTTGGGGGTATTTTAATTAATCAAAGGTGATTAATTAATAGGTAGGTGTAAGCTTATAGAAGCCAATTAGAGGAATATTAGTGTGATTTAGGCTATTAAAAGGGGATTAAATCAATTAAATATTGATTTATTGGTTAAATGGAAGGGAAAACTAATTAATTAATAATAATTAATTAGTTTAGGTAGAAGGGGTGATTTATTAATGGAAGGTCGTTAATTAGGGTATTTGTTGGATAGGCAACTTAATTAATTAGCTTAGTGTAATTAATTAATGATGATATGAGGGAAAATGAGTGCCTTCGACGATATGTCGTTGATTTGCGAGAAAGGGGATAATTATCACAATTTAAGTATTTAAATTGCTTGGGCGTAATTATAGGTGTCTACACTATTGCTTCCTTCAAATAGAGTTTGAATGCTCATGGAAAATCTAAATGCCATTTCCATCAAAAACCAAAACAGCAGAAGGAAAAGGATCTATTTCCTTAAAAATTTCAATAAGAAACAACTTCAAACAACTACTGCTTCTATCATTCCAGTTCGTATTAGCAACGGAACGATTGTTTCAATAATGATAACAAACTCATACAACATGCACAGTTCTATAACACACATGACGAGTTTCCCCATTACTGTCAAACAAACCAGTATAGCATGGAGGTGTTTCCACTCAAATTAAAAAAGCAAGGAAAGATCAATCACAACAGCAAGAAAACAATTTTTACCTATTTCATTCCAAACAATGACAGCAAGTCAAATAAACCCAAAACCCAAGAGCAGGGTTGTTTTAATGAGATGCTTAAGTAAAGCAAGTGTTTTAAAGAGAAGGGCTTAACACGCCTGTAAATTCTTCCTCGAAACTCAAAAAAAACTACGTTTGTAGAAGGGGTTTCCTTCCACGGCGACAGCAGCGAGCTTCCAAACAGTCCCTTCCCCTTCAGGCTCAACAACAGCCTCCAAATTTTCAAAGAATAGTGATAAAAACCAAATGAAACCAGTTTGACTGAACCAAGCAAAAAAAACCAAATGCAGAGCAATTTCTCAAAAATCTGAACAACACAATAAACAATTGAAATTTCCTCCATACACTTTCCAAGGCAAACTGGTCATTAAGACCAAAAAAATTAAATGCATTAAAGGCTCTGCCTTTTTCTATTTTCTCACGCCACCACCGACTTGGGTTGGTGACCCATCTAATTCAAATTTTGCATGCAAAACCAAGTTTAGCTTCATAACCAACTAGATACCTCTAGTTTTTCCCTGTTCCTGCCAAACTGGCGCTATCCACATAAGGACTTCACATTAATGCCATTAAACACCCTTCATCCTTATCCTTTCCCATGGATCTGCGTGTCCCCTTCTAGGTTAGGATTAGTTTAGGATTCATATTAGTGTTCGACCTAGGTCATAGCCTAGTCTTTAGGTTAATAGAACTTAGGTCTATTTCCTCCTTTTTATATAATTTAAAAATCCACTTAGGATAGTAGTTTAGGATGTAAGGTAGAGCTTAGGATTAGATTAGGATCTAATTCCCTCTAACACCTAACACTAATCAACCTTCAATCCAGTCAAGTCTTCCCGACTGAATTCCAATTCCAACATTGTAAAGGACATTCCGTCCTTTGTTAACATGCCTGAGCCACCCGTATCCCAGCATTCCTCGCCTTACGAGGTCTCACGTTACGATAGTGTATAGTTCATGAATCGAACCCATTTCTGTTGGCATCTACGTGCCAACTGTTCATACCTGCAATCAGGTGCTACACATTTATATCAACCTTCAATTCAGTTCAAGAGTAAATCGACAAAGCGATTACAAGAAGGCCACAACATAAAGAGTTCAGCAAGCATACGACAATTTGTCGTCATGTCAGTAGCATACAAGCAACAATAACTGTTGTCCCATGTAAACAAATTACAGCATGCAAGAATCCAGATTAGTAACACATTCCCTTAAGATCAAAATATATTTTAACATGTTTACCTTCATTTCAGCAGTTACAACATCAAGAAAGTATTTACCATGATGACTTACAAAATCAGGGCGTTACATTCCTCCCTCCTTAAAGAATCATCATCCCGATGATCAGATTAAACAAATCAGGGAGTTCCTAGGAAAAAGTTCAGTTATTTTCCTTCCATTCATAAGTTCATACCAAAAACAGATTCACTATTAAAAACAACGTTTTAAGACAACTGTACAACAGGCTAATAATTGTCTAAATTTGGTAGAATTATCAGTTTTTCAAATTTCAAATTTGATTAAACAAATATGGAAAAGTAGATCTCATTTCTTCGAGATTTTCCCAAGTTGCACTTTCTTCGCTGAACTGGTCCCACTGGACCTTACATTGGTTCACTTCGCAATTTCTTAAGTACAACTGGCGAGTTCCCAGCACTCGAATGAGCTTAACCATGATTATTCCTGGGTCTTGGACCTGCAAGGAATTCCAATTCAGCACATGTGATAAATCTGTCACATATTTCTTAAGCAAAGAAATATGAAAAACATCATGCATTTGAGACAAAGTAGGAGGTAATGCTAGATGATAAGCTACAGGGTTGATTATTTCAACAATTTCAAAAGGTCCCACGTATCGTGGCGACAACTTGGCAGCCTTGCCAAAAGTTATTGAGCTCTTTTTCGGCTTCACCTGAAGAAAGACCTTCTCTCCCAGTTTATAATTCCTGTCAACCCGCTTTAAGTCTGAATAACTCTTTTACCTATTGGCAGCCTCCTTTAGATTTTCCCAAATCATTTTGATTTGTTGTTCCATTTCCATAAGGATTTCTGGCCCAATTACCTCTCTGTCATCAACACTATCCCAGCTGACAGGGGTTCTGCATTTTCTTCCATATAATGCTTCAAAGGGCACCATTTTTAAAGAGGCATGATAGGCGTTATTGTAAGCAAATACTACCAGCGAAAGGTATTCCTCCCATTTATACTGCTGGTCCATGCAATACATCCTTAACATGTCCTCTAAAACCTGAGTGACTCTCTCAGTCTATCCATCCGTCTCCAGATGATATGCAGAACTGAAGTTTAATTTAGTTCCCAAGGCCGCATTAAGCGTTTGTCAAAACCTTGATGTCATCCTCGGATCTCTATCCGATATGATTAATTCCGGTATTCCATGCAATCTGAAGATTTCATGTACAAATCTTCTTGCTAACACTGGTGCATCGTCCTTCAAATTACCAACAATGAAGTGTGCCACTTTAGTCAATTTGTCAACTACAACCAGGATAATGTCATGCTTATTTCTTGACATAGGCAATCCTTGAAAGAATTCCATCGTTATCACTTGCCATTTATACTGCGGAATACTGTGGGGGTACAATAATCCTGCGGGATGCATATGTTCCACCTTAACACGCTGACATTCCAAGCAGTGTGTTACAAATTCCACCACATCCTTTTTCATTCCCTTCCAGAAGTATTGCTGCTTAAGATCAGCAAGCATTTTCGTAATGCCAGGGTGTCCAGAAAAAGGTGAATTATGAAATTCAGTTAACAATTTCCCTCTTAAGTCATTTGCCAAAGGTATATATACCCTTTTTTCGAACCTCAAAATTCCTTCATTATAAAAACGGAATCCTTTATACCTGACATCCTTTGGGTCTGCAGCAAGTGCTATTTTGACTTGCTAGAAATAAGGATCTGATTATAAGGCATCTTTCACTTCATCCTTAAACTGAGTTCTTAACGTTATAAGAGTAGAGATATGCTTCCTTCGACTCAGAGCATCTGCTACTCTATTTTCCTTGCCCTTGATGTAGCTTATATCAAAATCATACTGAGACAGAAATTCTAACCATCTTCGTTGCCTTGCATTCAGATTTGGCTGAGTAAAAATATACTTCAGCCCCAGATGGTTTGTTTTTAACTCGAAAGGCTTGCCTAAAAGGTAATGCCTCCACATTTGAAGTGCATGAACAATGGCAGCGAGCTCTAGATCGTGTGGAGCATAATTCTATTCATGTAACTTAAGCTTTCTACTTTCATAAGCTATGACATGGTTATTCTGTAACAGAATACCTCCAAGGCCTTCTCCTGAGGCGTCCGTTACAACCATAAAATTTCCATTTGGATCAGGTACAGTCAAAATAGGTGCTGAAGTTAACTGTTCCTTTAAATTCTTAAAGGCAGATTCACATTTGTCTATCCAGACAAATTTCTTATCCTTCTTTTGCATCGAAGTGATTGGGGCAGAAATTTTTGAAAATTCCTTAACGAACTTTCGATAATATCCAGCCAAGCCCATGAAGCTCCTCACTTCATGCACGTTCTTAGGCGTAGGCCACTCAGTTATAGCTGTGATATTTGAAGGGTCAACAACTATCCCATTCTTGCTTATTACATGTCCCAAATAATGCACCTCTGCATCATAAAAGGAACATTTGGACAGTTTACCATACAACTTCCTCTTTCTTAAAATTTCCAGCACTATTCTTAGATGTTCTTGGTGCTCTTCGACATTTTTAGAGTATATAAGAATGTCGTCTAAGAATACAAGCACAAACTTGTCTAAGTATTCTTGAAAAATATTGTTCATCAGATTCATGAAGGCGGCAGGTGCATTAGTCAACCCAAAAGGTAACACCGTGAACTCATAATGCCCGTACCTCGTTCTAAAAGTTGTTTTATGAATATCTTCTTCCTTTATTCTCAGCTGATGATACCCAGATCGAAGATCTATTTTTGAATAAACTGATGCTCCTCGCATCTGATCGAACAGATCATCAATCCTAGGAAGTGGGTATCGATTTTTAATAGTTGCTTTGTTCAACATTCTGTAATCAATGCACAGCCTCAATGTGCCATCCTTTTTCTTTACAAAAATTACCGGCGCTCCCCAAGGTGAGACGCTCGGTCTTATCAGCCCCTTAGTCAAAAGTTCTTGTAACTGAGCCTTTAGCTCTACCAACTCAATGGTGGTCATTCTATAAGGTGCCTTAGATATGGGTTCAGTTCCCGGTTTGATTTCTATTGCAAAGTCAAACTCACGTTTGGGTGGAAGACCTGGCAATTCCTCCGGAAACACATCACGGAAACCCCTTAACAATGGATATATTTCCATGAAATCATTATCTTCCTCAGCATTTTCTATCATTTTTACTGCATACAAAGTGCAGCCTCTGTTTTTAGCCCTTTTTAGTTGCATAGCTGTCAGTTTCCTAACTGCAACTTCACGTTTTACACCTTGAATGACTGCTGCTTTCTGCAGGTCATCGAAACAACAAATTTGTTTTTCATAACAGTCGACCTTTGCCTTATGTTCAGCCAACCAGTTAACTCCAATAATGATATCATATGATCCTAGAGGAGTGACATACAAGTCAACTTCAGTGGAGAAACTAGGCAAGTCAAGAATTGCCCCAAAAAGGCACATTTCGACTGTATGGACAACATTATTCCCATAATGCACTGTCCATGTTTTATCCATTCTTTCATCCTTTCTTTTTAATTTCATTGCAAGTTTAGCAGAAATAAAGCATTCAGTAGCTCCAGTATCAAAAAGTATGACTACAGGTGTACCGAATAACTTACCCGAAACTTCTATGGGCGTAACTTGCTTTTCAGCTTGTCTGTTAGCCACTGCAGCATGTATCCTATGCTGCTGACCGCGATCATCCTTCTTCAGAGGACAGTGATTCGCATAGTGGTCCTTTCCATAGTTGAAGCATCCTCCAACTGGCCCTTTTCTAGGCTCAAATTTGTTACCAGCCTTGAAGTTATCATTCTGGCTTCCATAGGACTTCTGTCCAATGCCATTAACTTTTGTGAAGCTATTCCGCACGTTATTTACAGGTCTGTTCATCACAGATTTCTTGTTGTTATCCACAACAATTTTGTTTTTCACACCAAACCTTTTCCAAGGTCCCCTTTTTGGTACAAGAGATGAAGAAGGATTGGGAATCTTCTTCCTTATCTCTTCCCTGTGAGCAGATATTGCTCTCAATTTCTGTTCCTGTCTGATTGCCTTTTCGACAACTCCATCCATGGTGGTTGGGCCGTGGACATCCACTTCACCACCAATGATGGGATTCAGTCCCATTATGAATTTTCGTATTCTGAACTTCTCGTCAGCTTGGTACTGCGGCACATACTTAAGGAGTTTAGTAAACCCTTCCCAGTATTCCGTCACCGACAGCCTTCCTTGCGACCAGTTCTGAAATTCAGTCATTTTCCTATCAAAATAGAGTTGAGGTAGCCATCGTTGCCTAAAATAACCCTTAAATTGATCCCATGTTATGTCTGATTCGACAATATTCAGCTCAACCTTACGGTTGTCCCACCATGATGATGCTTCATGAGAAAGCTGATATGCTCCCCATATCGCTTTAGTCTCTTCGGAGAAGTTTCTTATTGCAAAGTATTTCTCCATTTCACTGAGCCAATTCTCAGCTCTGTCCCCAAGGGTTGTTCCATCAAACTTTGGAGGACTTATTCTCTTTATATCATTTGTAAGTTCAGCTGCTAATCTTGCCCTTTTATTTTCAGGGGGATTAGGAGCAATTACATTATTATTATCAACACCTGGATTCCCTCCGTTGATGTTGTCCACAGGAGGCAGCTGATCATTTATTTCAGCTTCATCTTCCTCCTCTTCATTTCCCATTGATTGCTGTTCCAGAACAGTCAAACGATCCCTCGTATCAAGTAGGGCAGCAAGGATTTCATCCAGCTTTTGAGCAGTAGCTGCTTCTCCACCCTGTAATGGGTTATTCGCAGCATTCCCTCTTGTTCTGACCATTTTCTGTTCAATAAGAAAATGTAAACCTTATTAATATCGTGGACTCATTAGGTCCAAGAGCTGCAACCTTCAGCTCTGATACCAAGATGTAACATCCCCATTTTAAGATACTAGAACAAGGGATTTTTTTTTTTTTTTTATTTTATATAACGTTCTCTGTTATGAATTAAATACTTCAAACACACGTTCAAGTTTTAATAATTGTTCTTTGCCCAAACAACACAGTTTGGAACACACAATTTACTTTTAAAACTAATGTTCCCTGTTCGCATATTTACAATATGGAACACACATTCAATGCCATTCAATCTTATAACAGATTCTATATGCTGCTGTAAATGACTCGAAGAACTGCCGATCTCCCATTTTCATGGCTCAGAGTTTCAACGATCTTTCATTTCATGACTTGGCAACTACCGATCCTTCATGTTCGTTCATGCATAGTATATTATATATACAAGTTCTCTTAACCGTTTCCGGTTATCGAAGTGATCCATTTAAGAAGCCTATCTGAATATCTGTTACTGATATTCATCTGACATCTTGCATCTTAAATTAAGTGATTAGGACAACGCAACCAGCACTTGCGATACTTTGGCCAAAGATTTTCACATGCTTTGCATGATCATATTCCTGGATGTGATACACATCAATGGAATACGTCCTTCACTTCACTTCACCTGTTATCTAGAATGGTCTTTCCTGGTTCCTACCAGTCCTTTCAATTTAAGGTCAGGTTCAAATTTCCAATTTCCAACTAGTAATATGAACGAATATAGGAAGGCACTCATGGTAACTAAAGATACACAGACATACGGTGTCGTTCCCCACGACTCCATGTGTCTAGTTATCTTTAGTCCTCCGGAGTCACTTCTTATACGTGATCATACTCCTATCCCCAGCCAAGAACTTCACATTCAGCCTATGTATTCTTGATGATTTAATTCGGGAGGGCATTGTAATATGTCAGCTATAACATTGTGTCATCATGAAGACCCCGTCTTCATGAAGACACCTTGCTGTAGCTGGCGTATGTCAATGTCCTACGGAATCCTCCCATCGAGAGTACACATCCTGCTCAAGTGATTTGGATATGATCTTAATATTTAAGATCAACTTTCAACAACCATGCTGATCCTTTATCCTCGTTCCCGTTACAGTTGTATGTAGCTAAGAGAGACTAAATCTGTCCTCTAGCTTACTATGCATCTTCTCCTTCGTACCAAAGGGCTGCATTTTCTCTACTTGGTTCTCTTCTTAATCTTTGGATTAAGCAGCCCGTTACCGACGGACGTGATAAGTTTAACCCTTTTAAACTTAACCAAGATTTTCACAACTGTAACTAAATTCAGAATTCCCGCTTATTAGATGTCATATAAACGAGGTCTAATTCCCAATAAATGTATTCATTTATTCTCCTTAACCTTACATAGTTAAGGTCCATTAGCTCTGGATATATTTATCCCATATCCTTTCTTTCTGAATTTAACATACGAGGTTATTAATGGAGTTCAAAAACGAAGTTTAGTTACTCCTAAGTTAATTGATATTCCTTAGCTTCCAAGCTAATCCTGAATACCTATCAGTTATGGAATCATATTCTTCCTAATCCTTTTTAATGTCAATTAAGAATTCATCTTTACCCAAGTATGAACTAATTGCACATTTCAACTTAAAAGTTGCATTTAGGTAAGAATAGATATCAATTCCTTTTTAACATCCATCCAAGGACAATTAAATAAATCCAAATCAAGAAATAACATTATATTTCCAATTTAATCAACAATATCAAACTGATATAGTTATTAAAATATCACACTTGTATTTGTATTCATCAATCCATTTCATAATCCATACATTTGCCAATCCAACTGACTGGACTTTGTTTATATAAAACATCATTACAACTCATAGATAGAAGAATGTATTTTCTTCTTTTCACAATTCCTCGTAGAGGAATAATAACTAACAAATACAATTCATCTTCAAACAATCAAAGAAGCATCAGAAAACAGCCATGTCTTCGTTCTATCAAATTCCATCTGCAAAATTACTTGCACGGGTCAGTTCAATGAACTGAGCATATTAAGCACTTGTCATTAAAATGAGGTGCTTCAATTAACTGTCTCAATAAAAGAACCCTGCTTTTATGAAACGACAGTATGAACATCAATCAAGAATCAAGCATCAAAAGAATGGATAGCATAACAACTGAACCATCTAAATACCATCCCAATCAGCCAAAGAATTGCTGTCCTATTTTCCACATAACCGTTACAAGTTCCAAATTACAATATTTGTAAAGTTTAGGAATACAAGTAGCATACTGCTGATTTAACATAACTGTTATCCTTTCCATTCCTTTCATTAGTAATAAATGTAAAGGGTAAAACTAAATGAAACGTAAACCAATTACTTTCCTTTCAGTTCATGCATCACATTTGATTCCAAGCAATCAAGCACAGACAAGAAAGCAAATAGCAATGCATATAGTTGCTCATACCCAAGCAATACAAAATTCGTTCTTAAACGATTACAGATTTCCAACTGTATGAAAGAAGAAAAGATCATTTTTCCAAATTATCCATCCACATTCCTAATTCTTTCCTCATGACTGTCCTAAAAATTGAATCCAAACGAGACACAAATCATGGTAACAGTTCAGAGTGAAACTTACAAAATCCATTCGGAATTCACTTTCCAGCAGCAAGAATAATTTCATTCATAATCAGCTTTAAATGAAAAAAAGGAAGAATTTATCGTCCTTATCAATACTTCATTTAAATCAGGCTCATATGAATACCCAAAAATAGGTTAGTACAACATCGTATTTATCATAGAACAAATAGTATAAGGATGCATACTGTGTACTTACTGTACTAGAAGACTCCATACTTCTTTCACTATATTTTTAACCAAATAAACAGTTATACAATCACGCAATCAATTATTCACATGACCTTCTATATCCATGATTGCATACAGTTCAAAATACAATTTACACATTGCTGTTACCTACAGCAAGGCTAAATCATAATACACAGTAAGGCTCTAATGCTATTTCTAGAATTCAACAGCAAGAAAAGAAGAATTCATTCCTTAAACTATTCACTAAGAAAACAACCATTTTCTTCAACTCAACAAGAATTATTCATGCCGATTTCATTTCTTCTAAATGACTGTGCAAAATCAGAGACCGCAAGAAACAATTAAATATTCCTTTTGTATAGAAAAACACAGCACTCAGGAAATAATTTAAATGCCACTGTCTTCTCTACAAGACTGAATTTATAAAGTTCAATAAACCACCCGACTACTGATTTTATCAATCAAAACAGTAGAAAGAAGAAGAATTCATTTCCCCATAATTTCAGTGAGAACAATCATTTTCTTCAGAATGAAATAAAAACACCCTAATCATGTTCATCTTAGCATGACATTTCAACTCCAAATGACAACTGAACAATCGTTCAACAATGAATAACAAACTCACATAGTCTGAACTATTTCAATTCAATACACCATAAGCAATGAAGACTTAATTTGAATTCCTTACCAATAAATGTTTCTACCCAAATCCATTTTTCTATTCACAATGATGTACAGAACCCAAAATGCGATTTTCATACAACAATACCCTTATTAATGAAAACCGCATAGGATATTAGATGCACAACAAGGTACAGTCAAGACAGATCCAATCAACCAACTCATTTCCAAAATTTTCCATTCATTATACATAAATAAAAGGCCGAGTTCTTGTTCACAACTACAGTCCGAACTGGAAGATCAAACCGCATCAAATAAGACACAACCAAATCAACTTTCCACCAAGGCAATAGGAAGTACAGTTCATAAATATTCATTCATTGCATAGAAATGCAAAACCAAGTTTGTAATCGTGTCCACAGTCCAAACAGGAAGACCAAACCGCATCAATAAAACACAACAAATCATCCTACCTTCACAGCAAGGAAGGAATGTAATCATATGCAAGTTCAGAAGAAAAACAGTTAACTTTTTCCTACTTCCACGAATACCCAATATGTATTCGTTCATTCCATATACAAGAAAAGGCACAGCAATAAAAATATTGCTATTACTTCCTTCAAATCGAGTTAGAATGTTCGTGGAAAATCCAAATGCAATTTCCATCAAAAACCAAAATAGCAGAAGGAAAAGGATCTATTTCCTTAAAAATTTCAATAAGAAACAACTTCAAACAACTACTGCTTCTATCATTCCAGTTTGTATTAGCAACGGAATGATTGTTTCAATAATGATAACAAACTCATACAACATGCACAGTTCCATAACACACATGACGAGTTTCCCCATTACTGTCAAACAAACCAGTACAACATGGAGGTGTTTCCACTCAAATTAAAAAAAGCAAGGACAGATCAATCACAACAGCAAGAAAACAATTTTACCTATTTCATTCCAAACAATGACAACAAGTCGAATAAACCCAAAACCCAAGAGCAGGGTTGTTTTAATGAGACGCTTAAGTAAAGCAAGTGTTTTAAAGAGAAGGGCTTAACATGCCTGTAAATTCTTCCTCGAAACTCGAAGAAAATCGCGTTTGCAGAAGGGGTTTCCTTCCACGGCGATAGCAGTGAGCTTCCAAACAGTCCCTTCCCCTTCAGGCTCAGCAACAGCCTCCAAATTTCCAAAGAACAGTGATAAAAACCAAATGAAACTGGTTCGACTGAACCAAGCAAAAAACCAAATGCAGAGCAACTTCTCAAAAATCCGAACAACACAATAAACAATCAAAATTTCCTCCATACACTTTCCAAGGCGGACTGGTCATGAAGAGTAAAAAAATTAAATGCATTAAAGGCTCTGCCTTTTTCTATTTTCTCACGCCACCGCCGACTTGGGTTGGTGAACCATCTAATTCGAATTTTTCATGCAAAACCAAGTTTAGCTTCATAACCAACTAGATACCTCTAGTTTTTCCCTGTTCCTGCCAAACTGGCGCTGTCCACATAAGGACTTCACATTAATGCCATTAAACACCCTTCATCCTTATCCTTTCCCATGGGTCTGCGCATCCCCTTCTAGGTTAGGATTATTTTAGGATTCATATTAGTGTTCGACCTAGGTCATAGCCTAGTCTTTAGGTTAATAGAACTTAGGTCTATTTCCTCCTTTTTATATAATTTAAAAATCCACTTAGGATAGTAGTTTAGGATGTAAGGTAGAGCTTAGGATTAGATTAGGATCTAATTCCCTCTAACACCTAACACTAATCAACCTTCAATCCAGTCAAGTCTTCCCGACTGACTTCAAATTTCAACACTGTACAGGACATTCCGTCCTTTGTTAACATGCCTGAGCCACCCATATCCCGGCATTCCTCACCTTACGGGGTCTCACGTTATTACAGTGTATGGTTCGTGAATCGAACCCATTTCCGTTGGCATCTACGTGCCAACTGTTCATACCTGTAATCAGGTGCTGCACATTTATATCAACCTTCAATTCAGTTCAAGAGTAAATCGACAAAGCGATTACAAGAAGGCCACAACATAAAGAGTTCAGCAAGCATATGAAAATTTGTCGTCACATCAGTAACATACAAGCAACAATAACTGTTGTCCCATGTAAACAAATTACAGCATGCAAGAATCTAGATTAGCAACACATTCCCTTAAGATCAAATTATATCTTAACATGTTTGCCTTCATTTCAGCAGTTACAACATCAAGAAAGTATTTACCATGATGACTTACAAAATCAGGGCGTTACATAACATAATATCTATCTGTAGACATATATCTCTAAGATTCCATAATTGGTTATATGATACAAACAAGATGTTATCTTTTAATAGCAAAAACATGAAATCACATGGATTAAATATCATTCACCATATGTACAAAGCATGACGGTATGGAATGAGGTACACAGGTACTTTTAGATCATTGGGATAGGGTACTGATGTATTTAAATGTCTTAATAAACTAAATCAACCTAGTAAATAGGAATGAACATTAATGAATTATTAAGTTGCTAACTATGAAAATAATAACCTAGGAAATGGAGAAGAATCCATATAACAGAATTAGGTGAAGGACAAGTTCTTAACGATGAATGTGCCATCATGGAACCAAGTATGGAAAACATGTCTTTGAAACTTTGGCCAAAGTAATGTAAGCTACTGATTACACTATCCCAATTCACCAAGATCTAAGATGTAGGATTCCTGATGGGATTCAATGATTGAGTTCTAGGTATGCACTTAGAAAACATTACTTGCTTATCAATGCCTATAAAAGGAAACCAATACTATACCTTGTATACACACTCGCAAAAAGTAATATATGAGTGACTGGTTATTAACTGACTCATACAACTGCACATGGTTTATGAATGTTATCAGATGGATTCAATTCCATATTTATGATGGATTTAAATGTTGAGCATTTAAATCAATGAAGCACAAAGTTAATGTAAAAAAAATCCTAGTTAGGAAGCGTAATAAAGAGGTTTACAAATATCTAAAGTATTTAACCATATGTTTTCATACCATTTTTTACAAAAACAATTGATGATGAGATCCCTTCAATTGGTGTCCTAGAAAATTCCTCTCTGTGGATGAATGCTATGGCATTTCCAACTAGTTCCCAAGTAATATCTTACCTAACAAAAGAACATGTAGCTTGTGACCAATATTTTTCAAGCAACCTAGCATAATTAACAGGTATGTTTAAAATATGCACATTTCAAATAAATATCACTCTTTCATATTGTGTTATCTTAATAACTAGGTGCTTGAATTTACCACAACATATAGTTTTAGGAGAGTCAAAACTAGTTAGCTTTCTATTGTCATGTTCATAAGAAATACCCATCTGATTTGCAATAGATTTAGGCATGATGTTCTTTGATGCACTCGTATCTAGGATACAATTGTGAATGATTTTATTTTGGATTTTAACTGACACATTGAAAAGTGGAATGTAAGTGCAGAATTAGAGTGATTCATCAATTGGTATTCATCATTTTCTTCCTCACTATCAAATTTATCTTCTTGGACAACCACTAATGGTTTAAATTCATATATGTTTTTATGAGTAGCTTCTAATTTTTCAAATCGACTACGTAAACCAAGACTCTCAAACATATTCAGATTAATCCTAGAGTTTTTTATGTCAGCCACAATATCATATCTGAAAGGAAATATAGAATATTTCATAAATGTTTTACCTTTGTAGGGTTGATACTGAGCATTATTCAAATCAGATGGTACATCATAGGAAATGGGTTTACTTGGATTGTCATATGATTTCATTTTATTAGGGTGATTAGGTTTATATCTTCCTTTAGAATTAGTTTTTCCTTTTTGACCATTAGTTTTAGCATAATCCTTTGACCGAGTTTGAACTGCATTTACATTAGAATCAACAAAACTGCACATTTTTTTACATATTTTTACCTTTAGCAAAATTTCTAACCTTCTTAGCAACTTTACACATCTCAAGGTCATGGTATAGTTCACAAACTCCATAATACATCTCTTTAGGTTCAGTTTTAACTTTCCTTAGTTCATTTTTTACCTTACCTGGCCCTGCAGGTGTGTTCTTCAAGGATGACAGTTAATCAATTGATTTTATTTTAATGGATACTAGCTCATTACCTAAATTCTGAATGGCATTCACAATTTTTTTGTTTTCAACAAAAGAGTAAGATGATCTATCCTTAAAACCAATTTTCTTGAAATTCTTTTCATACTACAAAAAAATGTAAGAGTCTCTTCAAAATCATATATTTCTTTATCTTCTAACATGATCCTATATTTTGATGGTAAATCATTACAATAATATAGTCTTTCTAGTTTCTTCGGAGGTCTTACTTTTGAAGGTATTTCTTGTCTTAGCTTGGTGAAATAAATAGTGAAATGATAAATAGTCTTACCAAGGTCTATGGTCATGCTAGAAATCTCATTCACAAGTTCAAATGCATCCTTATATTTTCCAAAATAGTATTCTAACCAATATTCTATATCCGACCATCTAGCAAGGGATTTTGAAGGAAAACTAATAAGGGATTTGTAGGCTCTACCTTCAATTGTTTGTGAGAAGAGTCTAAAAGTGGTCCTCTCATTTTTCCCCCTATGGCTGCACATATAAGCTTGAAAGAGTCAAGATGATCTTCCCAAGATGAAAAATACACACTAGAGAACTTAGGTAATTGAATGCCTTTCAAAGATGGAAATTTTGGAGGATTCCTCCCAATGTCGATAGGATTTCCTTCAAGCCAAGGGTTGAGGTTATATTCTTCATTGCCTGATGCTTCATTATCAGTAATATTATCTCTATCATGTTCAAAATTGGGAATCCTATTTCAATTACGATTAAGAATAATTATCCTCTCTTTCTTCATTTTTTCTCCATTCTCTCTCACCTTCATCACCCATTGAAAAGAAATTAGGAGAAAAAAACACAATCTAATATTTATCTTAACAAAAATGTTTAAGAAGCTTTTTATAGTTCACAATATCCAAAGGTAAAACTTTAGATTTATTTTCAAATCCTAAAGTTGTTTCTCTTTCAAATTTAAATTGTTGATTTCTCTTTATAATGTCACATTATGTTTGGATGCTGACCTTTCGATCCTTTAAATATCAAGAGCTATATCCTCTTCATTGTTAATAACTTCACTGACCTGAGAAAATTGTGCAACAGTGGCTACGGAATCCCAAATAGCAGTTCAAATGTAAAAATTTATATCCAATTGAGTAAATTGACCCGATCAAGAGGTACAAGACCTCTAATGGTCATTTAGAGAAATAAAAGAGTAGATAGATAGACTAAATATACTCTGAAATATAGTTCTAAAAAGAAGAGAAAGTGGATAGTTAGAGGAAATCCACTTGGAAATAAGAAATAGAAATTGTCCTCAGTGGAGTCACCAAATTTTTTGTCGATAGAAATTAGACTGAAAACTAATCATCCATTTTTCCTAACGCAAAAGGTCAAGATGGAATAATACCAGTTTAATCATAATTGAACTTAAGAATTAGCTTAAGAATGGGTAGTTTAACATAGGTTAATCAATGATTCAACCTAAGATCTGGGAGACTTCTATTTCTTGGTAGTAAAGAGGATGTACATAATTTAACAAAAGAACTAAGAAAACACTCCAAAAAGATAAAACAAGACCACATAAAACTTAATTATATTGATAATAAAATCCTCCACAAATTTTACGACATTATATAAAATATAATCACTTATAAATCAAATTAATCTCACATGAATTTTTTATCAAACTTTATCTGAGAGAGTGAAACCTATTAATTAGGTAACCTCTTGAAAAGGAGAAATCTATAAGTGATATATTTATAATATTTTAATTTTCATTCTGTGTCGAAATGATATAATGATATTGAAGATGAAAAACACAAAAAAAACTAAAGGAAAACAAACAGACTATATTGACATATAAACATATTTACACAAACGATAAGACAAAAATAAAGATAGACATGATAAAGAGAAACATATTTTACATTATGAAAGTGTACAATGACCGCTAAAACAACATCTTAACAAGAGTCATGATTAAAATTAAGGCCAACATGGCTACAAAATTTACATTTATCTTGAGATAGAAATGAAAATGTCATCAAGTATTGATATGGATATCATAGCTAATGATATGCATTCAGTTTAGATAATATGCAAAATCATAACTTAGATAATTATAAAAATGATATTTAAAACTGGATATACCTGTTGCATTTGATTTTTATACTCAAACCTAAAAACAATGGCATCACAACACCTATAAGATCACTTGTCTCAGAAAAATAGTGCACAAAAATAATTCAAAATGAAATAAACTTCACAATAGCTGCAATACCTAATTTCTCATCCCTTGAAAATATATCTTCCAAGTTCTTTTATAATCTCTTCTAGTATAAAATCAATCACAGCCAGTTGATTTTATTTGGAGGAGTTCAAAATAATAATTTATTACTTTATATTTAAGTAATACTTTATAATATTTCATTTAATTATAATCAAAGGACTCGGGAAACTTTAAATACACATGACATTTGAAATATGAGCCATGAGACACTAAACAGGGGCCCACTAAATATCAAAGTAATAAATAAAAATCAACACATCCATAAAGCATTCTAATCCTTGTAAAATAAAACACATCATCACCATCATAAAAACTATCAAACTTAAACCACATATGCCATCCAAACTCATATATATAATATAATATAATATCATCATATGTTTACCAATCATAATCCAAAATATTAAGTATCTACAAATGATTATTGTATGTTTATCAAGCTCATTAGTATAAAATATCATAATACATATTCTCTGGTTAGGTATGTAATAAGGGTGTTATTACTTCTGTAGTAATTTCAACATATTCATAGGGTTCAATTGGTAGAATGGTGTGAGTAATGATCCTTGTATCTTCTTCCACCTCCATCTTAGCTACTTTTACTACACTTGTCACCTTAGGTACTGTAGAAGAGGACCTAACATGCTTAAAGGATATGGGTGAGTCATGAAAATGAAAAGGTTGATTCTGACCAAGTATTAATGGTGATGAAATGGAAGGTAATACATTGTAAGGAGGTAAATGGGATGGGGCAGATTGGACAGACTAGTTTGAGGAAGACGAATTATGATCAATATGAACATAGTTGACATTATGCAAAAGGGGTTTATTAATACTATAGGAAGGATAAACATGGGGATATGATTCAATATCTTGTAATACTTCTTGTAGGCATAATTCATTTTCATTAAAGTGTAGAGAAACTTGGGTAGGACCATGTCTCAAAAAGGGCCTCATACCTCAGAGTGTACTAGCTCCCCTTCCGCCACCGCTAGGTGAGCCTCTCTACCAATGTGGCTGACCTCAGAAATTATCATGTACCTTAGAATGATGGGACCCAAATATCCTAGAACCTCCCCAACCATCCCATCCAGACATTTTTACAATAACGAAAAGGAGATATAAATACCAGTCATTTAACATGTAGGAACATTAATCTTTCCTAGAAATCAAGTAATATTATTCCCAATCAATGTAACAGGTGGCATCTATATGAAAACATTGAGCTATGAAATGAAAGAAAATATGCATATATTTCTTTAAGACATTTAACTTTAGAATATCCACTTTTCATCTCCACATATTCATTTTAACATTCAATAAATAACCATCTCTAGGATACTATTATTTATTTTTAAAAAGAAAATCAAATGACAACCTAATTTCAAGCATATATTATGAATATTTGAAGAAAAAAATTCCTTCAAAATGTACATGCTTAGACAAAAAAAAATTCCAAACTTATTTCTATACTCCAAACCTTATACTACTTCAAAAGCTCAAACACAAGAACATTATTATAAGAAGTTTAAAACCAAAATATTTATACTATTTCCTTTGTAAAAAAATTCAAACTAGGTATATTCAATCAAATTCATAAATAAATATTGTCTCATTTTCATCCCATACTATAAAAACTCATAGAGTATGTTGATTAACTTGACCGAAAACTATAGATGTTGTAGCCATTTCTTCATATACTTTCTTTCTACCCCAAGTGTGTCAGCCTATCACCGAGCATGCGCTGAGTGCTCACCTGAGGCGCACACAGGAACTGAGCCCCTCCTTTATGTGAGCTTCGTGAGAATGATCCACAATTGATGGAGAATGAGTATCAAGAATGGAAATATAGACATTCACTCAAAAACAAAAGATACAGATAACAGATCCATGCACAGATGCATCATAAATGGAAATGAACATTGTAAATAAGCATAATGAAACTAGATCTGACCCAGAATAATATGAAGAACACAAGGGTTTACACTTAAGAACATGAATAACCAGAATTACACATATATATTGATTCAAAAACATTTACAGTGACCTCATTACATCATAAGGGTCATAGAGACTAAATACATCAAGAAATATTATCTTAAACCCTCCAAAAATACATTGTAGAGAGAGTTCTTAGCTATTCTACCCATTACAACCCTTGTTCATACCAAAACCCATGCATATATGCTCAATATCATCCTTGCAAGTATTTCTGTAGCACCTTGTTACTACTTAAAACCCTCTTTAACCCTTCATTTCCTCAGCACTTCATTATTACTCTCATTCTCCTCTATTTCGGACCCAAGCACTCCTTTAAATAGGATCTGGATGCACTGCCTTGGTTTCCTTCATGAACAAATCACATGCCAAGTGGAAGTGTGGTCCTCCATGGTCGAATGCCTATGCCAGCTTACAAATGCCTCCACTACCTGTAATGATCATCTTGGGAATATACCTTATGTGGAATATTATTTTCTTGACCTCTAAGGCTCCAGGTTGTCACCTTATCCATTCAACATGCCTACTCAGGATTTTCATGTGTTTCTCATGCGACAAATTCTTCAAAATATAGCTAAGTACCTAAACCTTCTTGCTCCCCCACGTGCTAACCTCTTCTACCATGCGCCTTTCCCTTGTGCATGTTTTCTTGGGTGCCTTCCTTCTTTATAGCCTTCAGCACGTGCTGACTTCTTCCTTGGGACTTAGTCAATTTCAGGGCCCAACATTACCCCACACTACATGTGTTTTCCATCCTCATAAACACTATGCCCTTCCACAAAAGAATAAAGAAAAGGGAAAATGAAAGAATCTGTGATTGAATAAAGAATGGAAGAATCTTGTTATTGCTACATGAGAAGTGGGAAATATTTCTTCATGGGGGCTTCAATCTTAACCCAATCACCCACCTCACTTTGTGCTTGCTGAAGTAAGCCACCCACCATCACACTACCTTTGTCAAAACTCATCTCATGCCCCTTAGCCTTCAGCATATCTTCAATGTTTTTTTATCTATTTTCTAAGGTCTCCCAATGCGTCCATCTTGCGAGTGACTTGGGGGTACAAATATTTCAGTTTAATTTTAATCAAAAAACTTAAGGTTTTGATAGCCTCTGATTTCTTCTCTACCTCAGCTAAGATCCTATCTAGCTCCTCTCTATTGCCCTTATTTTTCTCTTGAATTTATTTTAGATACGCTTCATGGCTGACGACTAATATACTTGCTATTATGTCCCTGTTACCACAGTTGTCATATAAAAATTATGCTTTTTACACCATGGTCTTTATTAAGGAAAGGAGTTCAGAGTACCAAGTTAGTATCTCCCCAATATTCAACTTCTCTTCCTTCTTCTAGTGTGCCATTACTTCTTCCACTGATTCTAATGCAAGTGGTTGCCTCTCCATGGTGAGTATGTGTGCTAAGTCTTCCAAGAAATGCATGGTTGACTCGTATTTCTTCTTAGGAGGGGCCATGTTCAGGTGCTTTAAGATAATGGAATATGAAATGGCCTATATCTTCTTATGGACTTCATGCACCTTTTCCTTTTCATCCCTCAGTTCATGCCTTAACTATGAACTGATCAATTCCTTCTATTTTATCTCCCTATCCCTATCAATGATCTCCTCATTCTTTTTCTCAAGCTCCTCCTCCAAGACCCTTATTCTATCATTTTTGCTGAAGAGTCTTGCTTCCACCTCCACCGATACTTTTTTGAGAATATTGAAAACTTTCTCATCCAACAGCTACTGGGCATTTACAAGAGGTTTTATTCCCTTTGCATCTGGTGTCTTCATCAATGCATCAAATTTACCTCAAATTCAGGCTCATCAAGGTGGGACTCAAAATCCCAGGATAGTATTTTCCTCGTGCGTGGGGATGCACCCTCTTCATCAAAAGAAGACCAAGTGAGGAGTTCATTGACAAGCATGGTACTTTGGAAGCACACACAAAGTACCTTGCTTGGATCATTAATATATTTCATAGCATGCTCCTACACCATTACTATGCCCTTCCCACCTATGCGTGTTACTGCTGGGAAGCTTACTACTAATCTGGGGTCTTTTCCCATGCTCCCATACTCCTTTCCTACACTTGCGCTCTCTTCAATTTCCTTCAGCACTTCTTTGGCACTTCACTCTACTTCGTGCTCCACCAACTATTGGATAATACCTACCACCTCCCTCTCTTCAATGTTATCTATCTACTCCTCGGTCAGGGTTGGGTTCTTCTGATCATGCATGTTTACCTCCTCACTTCCTCCTTTGGTATGGGAAACCTCCTCATACTCCTCCTCTTCATCCCCTTCTTCACTAGACTCATGTACATTGTACAAAGGAGGATTTTGAGCTTCCTCACACTCTTCATTGTCTCCTTCATTTTCCTCATTAGAATCATCATCCTTTTTGCTCTATGTCTTCTCCAAGTTTGAATCTTGTGTCACTCTTTGATTTTTATTCACTGGTGACTCCAACATAAGGGAATCCTCCTTCTTGGGTGAATCTTCTCTGCTAGGAGACTCTTCTTTCTTTGGTGACTCCTTCCTGATGGGAGACTTCTTCCATCAAACGTAGGTGCTTATACACGCGCCTGACTCCTGCCCCTATGGTTTGCACTGTATGTGCACTTGGCACCTTCTCTGTAGGAGTATCTTCCCATTCTCTCTTCTTAATTACTACCTTATTCTCTCTCCTGGTGGGTTTGTCAGGGATTGAGACGTCATCCTCAACATAAGCACCCTTGTCAAACTTGGACCTTAGCTACACATACACCCTTTTCGTCACTGTCCTACCTGCAATAGGAAATGTCACCAATTTTACCATGTGTACGTCATGAGATACATAATTTTATACATAGGCACACTTTTTGGGATACACCAAGGTCTGGCGCATCTCATGGTGATCTTGATCTACAACACTTAGATCAAATCTCAGCTTCTTCACCTCATTAAACTTGTTTACCATGCCTTGAAAATATTGCGCTGTGAAGGAGAAGGGTAACTTACACCAAGGAACCTTGGTGCCATCTGTCAAGGTAAACCTACCAATACAAAAGTGTTGGTATACGGTGAATTCAAATTCTCCATCCACTAGTGCAGGCAGTTGTTCTGGTATCCTTCATTCATCTCTGAATGTGTTGCGCATCCGTTTATACCATTTCTCCAAGCATGCCTTGTGATTGGCCATCATGGTGTCACAAGTATAAGCTTTAAACCTATTTGCAAGAGAGGGGTTCTCATCTGGGTACTCCCAAACAACCTTATTTGGCCCATTGGGCACTCTAATATTTGAAAATATAATGGTAAGGAGGACATTACTGAACATGATCTTTTCCCCATTGCGCACGACATCAATAATCTCCTCCACAATGAAAGATGCGAAGTTGTAAATGGTACCCTCTGAGATCTTGCGGCAGACATTCAACCAAATTTTGTTTATCTACGTCCATCTCTCCTACCCATTCAACTTTGTTATCAAGTGCATGACCATCCTCATAACAAGGTCAATGATTGCAGTGATGTCAAAGTACCATGAACCATGTTTGTGTTCATATGCATCAACCATTTTCTTGATGGATGATTCATCACACAATTCCTCATCCAACGGCTCTCCCTCGCAAATCAAGCTAGTGAACTTAGAAATCAACTGTGGGGTTATGCGCATCCACCTCCCTACAAAATATAAGTAGTCCTCATGTACGCATGACATTAACCACTGGTATAGTCACTATTGTTTTCCAAAATAGGGAAACTCATAAAGTTGCAGAAGCCCAACCTTTTCTAACTTCACTTTTACTTCATCATCATAGATGGGTTTCCCATCTAGCATCCTCTTTTCCATTGGGTGAACCAACTCCAGGGTCATCTCCTTTTCTGTGGTGCTCATGCAATGATTTTAATCTCTCATGACATATCTTCCTTATATGCGACACCCACTCTTTCCCTAACAGCACACCATCTGAGTACTGCATCTTTACATACCATTCTTTGTTGAAATTTGTGGAAATGGTTATTTTTCCTTTGCTCTTTCCCTTTCCCTTCTTTAGTGAAGTGTTCACTCCTTTTGTTGGTGCCATTTTTATTTTCCTCGGTCCTCTGTAGTTTCTCCCTTGCGTTAAGTTCTATTACTACTCAAACCCTCATCTCTACTTTTACAAAATTTCCACAAAAACACATGCCCTGGCTTATAAACCCTAACCTGGAGCACTTACTTTCCACAAGATAATGTATCCGCCCAAAATAACCCACAAACAACCTCCTCTGTGTACACCCGTGCACTTTTCTTCCACACGAGTTCACAAGTCCTCCGATTTCTCCAACCTCACACACTCCTCTTCGCACTTCTTCGCAAGAATCTCCTTAAAATGCAAGAACTTCTTTGCTAACAAAACAAAAGGTGAAATAATACTTCACCCTCGACCTTCTATTTATAGATTTTTTTTTCCATACAAACCCTGAATACACCTACCGATGTACAAATACATTAAATTCAGTTTTTTCCAATGCCATCCTTCCGTGCATTCTATCCAGTTCTTTTCCTCCACACACAAACCTATGCGAACACTCCCGCAACCTTCTGGCACATAACTGCCTCAACCATAGAAATCTTTGCACTTTCTCCCATGCTGAAGTCAATATTCCTCTATGTCTTGGACCAAGTTCTTTCCACTGCCTACCTCATGTTGTTGTTGCGCTTTTTATCCTTGTACATGGTTTTCTCAAAGCCTTTTTGACACCAATATTCTCATGTTCAAATTTATTACATGCGCTCTTTTGACCCTATGCACCTTTGAATTCAAAACCCGGGCCACCACATCAGCATTGATCTAGGCACTTCCTCTAACTCTTACCATGTCCTACTCATTTTACCTTTATGTTCCACCCCACACTAAAAATATGTGCAGTCCTTTGTGCATAACACCTTGATGATGTAATTGGCCACCGTTGCACACATGTGACAAAAAAAACAAAAGGAACAAAGCAACGAGAAAGGGAAACACAAATAAAGGAGAATGTATTAAGGGAAATCCTAAGCTAACTATAAATAATACCTTATTTACAAACACGCAGAAGCCTTATTTATAGTAGGGCTTCAACCTAATTCCGTTGAAATACCTGAGAATTCGTGTTCCACCCAACGCTTGTAGCTGGCAAGATCCTGAATCAAGTATATGGTTAATATAATATCATCCCAACCAATGGACCTTGATCTTCCCAGGATGGCACAAAAACTTAGAATCATAAAGTAAAACCATCTACCCAACCTCAAATTGTTTATTCTTTATGTGACGATCATGCCATGCCTTCTGCCTGGATTTTTCCATTTTTCTGACTCCATCATGCTATGACATGTCACTCTTCCAACTACATTAACTTTTCAATTCTTTCCTCAAGTGCTTGTTCATCGCCTAAACATCCTGCACGCACAATACGCAGTGAGGGTAGCATGAATTCTACCAGAAAAATAACTTCCATGTCAAACACCGATTGGAATGGTGTGGCTTTGTTTAATCTCTTGTAAGTTGCTATATACGCCCATAGTAAGGTTGAGACTTTATCATCCTAATCCTTCATCCCATTATCACAAATATTTGTAAATGTATGACTTAATGTGTTGTTAAATACTTTGGTAGTCCCATTAGCCTGAGGGTGATAAGGAGTAGTATTGTGATGAGCCACCATGAACTCTGCCAACAAAATCCTGACGGTCTCATTCAAAAAATGAGTACCCTGGTCGGTATTCAAACTCAGAGGGGACCCATACCTGCTGATTATATTTTCCCATAGGAATATTGTTGTTGTGGTTTTCATAAATTCTCTCGTAGGCATTACCTCCACCCACCGTGTTATATAATCAGTACAAGTAATGATATACTATGAACTTTTCCTTCGCGCGATAGGTAAAGTAGGGCCTACAAAGTCAATTTACCATTTCTCAAATGGTTCATCACTAGCTATTGGTCTCAATGGAATTTCATCCCTTTTTCCTAGGTTACCAAGGTGCTAGAAAGGATCACAAGACTTGCAATATTCAATACAATCCTTGTAAACCGTCTCCCACCAAAGACCATCTAAGAGGATCTTGCACACAGTCACATTCCTCGCATAGTTTCCTCCTGCAATTCCACCATAAGCCTCTTCCATGATTACAATGCACTCATGCTCTAGCACGCATTTATGTAAAACCTCATCACAATCCAACTTGTATAAGTCTCCACCAATTAACATATAGGGTGTGGCGCATATGGATAAATACTTCCTTTCTAATGCCTCCATCCCTTTTGGCGTCACACCCATTATTAATAACATATAGATATCTTCCAAATCTGAGGGCGCGTACTATAATTTAAATAGTTGTGCATTTGGGATTGTATCCTTAATGCTTTACATGTCCTCTCCTTATTCGATCCTTGATAAGTGGTCAGGCCCCAAATTACTCTTACCTAGTTTTACAACAACCGTAAACTCAAACTCCTGAAACAATAGGACCCACCTGTATATGTGCCCTTGCAATATGGGCTTGTTCACCAAGTAATTTCATTTTATGTCATTTGTGTAAAAGATAAAAGGCTTCACTAGTAAATACTTCTTGAATTTTTGCAATGCGTAGATCATCGATAATGTCTCACACTCCGTGGTAGTATAAATTTGTTATGCTAGGGTTAGCTTCCTACTAGCAAAGTAAAAGGTACGGTCAACAATTCCCTCTCCAGGTTGTACTAAGACTGCTCTAATCACCATCCCGGATGCATCAACATGCACGTGAAAAGGCTTATTCTTCAATGTGTAAATGGGCGGAATAATAAGTCCATTCTTCATGTGTCAAAAACCATCTGTTGCCTCTAATGAAATGTACTTTTTTGCTTTAACAATTCCTCAATGGTGCGGTGATCTTTGCATATCCCTTAATAATTTTTTGGTAATAACCCGTATGCCCAAGGAACCTGTACACCGCACTCTGGCTGGTAGGCTCCCCCAATCCCACAATAATGACAACTTTGGCAGGATCCACTAGCAAGACTTCTTTACATATGATATGTCCCAACATGGTGCCAAATGGAGTAGCGAAGACACATTTCTTAATGTTGAGAGATATACTCAACTGCCTGCATCTCTTGCACATCAACCTCAAATTGTCATAAAGGTCCTTCGCTAATCCATACATTGTCCAATCATCTAAATAGACTTGTAAAAACTTGTGGATGAAGTCCTGAAACGTCTAAACCGCAATGCATAAAAACACAGCAAGCGCATTCTTCAGTCCAAATGGTATGACCGTATAGAAAAAACTTTCCCATTCAGCAGAAAAAATTGTATTTTCTTGGTTTTCCTTTACAATTCTAACCTGATGATATCCTAAGAATCCATCTGTGAAAGAATAGATCTCACACTCGGCTACTCCTTCCAAGATCTCCTTAGTGAAGGGGGTTACAAAAGGATCAATGACACACACCACATTCAAATCCTTGTAATCAATGTAAATCCTTATCCTCCCATCCTTCTTAATGTTGATGACCATTAGACTTATCCACTCTGATTCCTCAACAGCCTCAATGATGCTTGATGTGATCATCTTGTCAATCTCATCCTTGAATTTAACACGAAAATTCAGATTCATTCGATAAGGTCTCTTTCGAATTAGGTGCACACCCTCCTTTATTTTGATTCACACCTCCACTAAAGAGTGGTGAAATCCTTTGAGTTCATGGTACCTGCACAGAAACAAATTCTAAAATTCATGCAACAGATTAATAATCTTTGAATCCTCCCTTTTTGTCCAATAATATCCAATAGTAGCTTCCTTAGGTTCTTCCTCCAAACCAATGGTAACCTTCTTGGTTTTCAAGGGTTCATGGTAAGTGAGAACTTTATCATCAACACTATCCATAACCTCATGTGTACCGAAAGTATGGTTAACATCCAATTTTTCCACCTCTTCATCGTCTATCACATAGACCAACACTCCTTTCTCTTTTTCCATGTATACACCCTCAAGCTATACCTCTTTTGATTCTTCCTCATCGAAGTGCACTTGCATGCCAGGTTCACCCAACAACTCCAGTAATCTATCCTCTACCATGGCATTATATCCTATATTTAGGTGCTTAACAACCTGTAGTGCCTCATTCAACGATGGTTTAGTACTCTGATACTCAAAATATTGAAGGAGTTCATCCATTGACTCCTGCTAATTTCCTATCTAACAGCGAGCTTTGAATGAATGTACCACACACGCACAACATTTTAAGGTGGAGTAAATATTATGCACCCATAAATATGGAGGAAAATCTTCTGCACCTTCCATCCAGACCTTCTCACATGCCTAGACGTGAAACAAGGTGGGTTCCTTGCCATGATAGTCTTGTATAGCAGTAGGTGCATTACTTCAGAGAAACCTAATTGAGAGTGCAATTCTCACCTTGTGCCATTCTATAAGGTTATCTTGATGGGTTTCCCACCAATGTGTTGTGGTATTAAGTAAAGTATAGCTAAGCATACTTCTCCTTTCGATCTCACATCTCTAATGAGTCCCCATTTCTCGCAGGAAAACTTCAGGGTTGGCTTCCCCAGTGTAACTCAAAAATTGTTTTCCTCCCAAGCACGTAATTGATCACACCTTTATTAATATTGTCACAGAGCCTCTTAACTACCTTCGATTAACTCATATGTCTCATGTACCCACTTGTCACATGCCACACTAGTTGTAACACTTATATATTGAGTGTATTCCCACTGAATAAAGCCTTCTTTTATTGGATGTATAACCTCAGGGTCTCTGATTGTGTGCACATAGATCCAATCCATGTCTTCTTCTCCTAATGGCTCAATATAGGGTGTTGAATTTCCATCCATCAGAGGAATAATAACACGTTCCTCCTTATTCTCAAAACTTATATACCCCTTATTGAAGCCTAATTCAACATTGTTCTTATAGTACTATGGGCACCCAAGTAATGCTAGAAATTTATCTGCCTCAGCAAACACCAAGACTTCAAAGTCTCCAGTAAATTTCACCCCTTGGATAGTTATAACAACATCCTTTAAAACACCAATGGGCATTGCCTTTGTCTTATTATTCGTATACAACACATTTGAAAACGGTTGTAATGGAGGTCTTCCCATTTGATTCCATGCATCTAGAGTGAGAACATTAACTTCTACACATGTTTCAATCAAAATATTACTTAGAATCCATCCATCAATAACTGAATTCAAGGTAATCTCTTTATCATAGTCAAGGTTGTGAGGAGGTAGATTAGCATGCAAAACCTTCCTCTCGTGCTCTCCTTCAACACTTTGTACTTTTCCCCTCAAGCACTCTCCTAATAAAGGGATGATATTATCTTGTCTTCGCATCTTACATACTTCCCTTACTTCATTTATATCCTTCTGTGGAGCCTTAGTGCTCTTCTTCTACTCTAACTTCCATGACTGCTCCTTCAGGAACTAGATCTCTCCTTGTAGGCTTTGAATAACATCCATGGTTTCTTGATACACTTCCTTCTAGTGCATAGGGTATGGATACTTCCCTTATACCACTTCTTCTCTTGTAATCAGTAGTCTCTTCTTTGGTATCTCCCTGACACGTACAACCTCAACTCATGTCTCCATCAGTATAGGTTCTAAATCTAACTCACATGCCACCCTTGGCATCAACTGTTGATCAGCACAATTTACGCTCACCATCCCAGCACCCTTATTCTTCTACTACTTCTGGCTCATGCATTCAAATAGTTCTGGGCATTCCTCATACTTGTTATTTTCCACACACCAAGAGCACTGCAACAAATTAGGACACTCACATTTGTAATGTTTTGTAGATCCACAGTTATATCAAGTTCCCCGAGGGAATTCACTACTTTCTTCCCCGTGATTGCCACGTGCTCTAAATCCTCCTTAAAATCCTCTAACTTGACCTCCTCCATTCGTGTGCCCTTCATAATAAAGACCATCATCCTTGGAACTACTGGAAACGCTATTTTGGTGCACACCAGTATTAATGACATCATATATCTGGTCAATCAATCTATAATCCTTGGTGTCATGAGTAGTAGAGGTGTAATTTTTGCAATAACAGAACACAATCTTCCGGATCACGTGCTGCAGTAGTGGACACCTACTTACATCATGATCTCCATGGAAAATCTCACATTCCACTGATATGGCATGAACCGACCTTCACGGGAAATTTTCCTTTGTATGACCCTCTACTTCACAATCCATACACCATAACCTGTTGTGAGTCTCATGAGCTGAGTTCGCAGATAATTTCTCCATCTACTTTTCCATCTCAGTAATTTAGCCTTCTAGGAATAGAATAACTCCTATGTCAATGATTTTTACTATCTCAACATGTAAGGTAGCCTCCAAGGCCTCACGTGGATCCGTGAAAGTTCCATCTTGAACGGTGTGATCAGTCCTCAGACAAACCACTAAGCATGCTGCAAAGGGTGAATGTCATAAGAAAACTTAGATAGGAGGGTCTTGAAATGTGTACCATAATCTCACACACTCTCCTCCATTCCTTGTTTAATCTCCTTCAATGTGCTAATGTTTTTATGTTCAAACTCAGGTATGTGGAACTCCACTAAAAGGCATTACGTAGTGTAATGTAATCCACCACTATCTAGCGTGGATCATACTTCATATACTAGCTACGCGTGCACCCTTGCAATGTGGTTACAAACTGACTGGTCTTCCATTCTAGGGTAGTGATACCCTTCATGCGCTATAATAACTCACATTTGTGCACATTCTCTGTAGCATCTTCCACATCCTTATAATCAGGTAAATACAAAGACATCTAAAAAAATACCTTCTGAGGTTGTTGAGGTCCTTTCCCACCACATCCAAAAACTTGGCCTCCTCCAATATTTCCACTACCTCCAGCACCACTAGATCCACTTGTGCCAACTCCTCTAGATCTACTAGATCCTCCTCTTTTCGTAGGTAAGGGTCCTTACATAGTTGCGCCCTGTGATCCCACCATCATGCTAAACTACACGTTGGCTGTCTGTAATACTGAACCACTCCCAGATGTGTTTCCCATGCCACTTCTAGATGCAATACTCAAACCTTGTGAACCCACACCTTGCCCAAATGATGTGCTAGAAAAAATACCCCCAAACACAAGAAATAACTATGTAGCCATAAATGTACCAAATTAAAAATTATACCTCCTAGGTGTTTCTCGACTACTAATACCAATACCAACTAGATTATCAAAACTTATCTAAGTAACTGGAAAACTAAGCTCAAGGGTCTAGTTGCCACATGGGTTAATATGGGTGCCTACGGATATCCTCCTTTCTTCATATGATGAGCTCTCACCAGGATCCGAGGGGGTTTTTCTTTTGTGGTTTCCAAGATGGGGTAGCTCAGACTGCTCAAGTTCCACATCCTTCGCACGAATCTCAAATCCTTCCCACAACATCTACCTTCAAAAATCCATCACTCATGCAACTTCACATTTTCTTACCAACTCCCTCTCTCAAGATTCATTATACTGGAGCCACCTCTCCTCTCTCTCCATTTCCTCTGTAAGGTCCACCATCCTCTACCATGCCAGCTTTCATACCTCGCACCTAGCAAGAATTTAGCTAGCAATGGGAAAGGATTATAAACTCAAAGTAATGACCAAGATATTGATATCCAGTGGAATAACATGCAAGAACAATCCTCTAGGATCCCTCAAGAAATTAAACTCAACAATCTCTTGGAAATAATACGTAGAAATAGTGTATTCCAAGGTATAACTAGTCAGCACTCTACTCCACCAGTGATCAACAACACGGATCCAGGTCATATCGGCATCATGCAACCATTGATATTCCTCATGGGTCCAAACATGAGGTCTATAGTACCAAATTTTCCTTCATGCATATGCTGAGAGCCATTCATACAAATCTACTGGGAAACAACAAAATATTATCTCATAAAGTTCGTGATACAGGTTCTCCTCCACCCATTTTCATGCATAAAACTCAGATCCAGTAATGAACCTTTGAGAAAACTCATCCTTCATGATTTTAAGCCAGGCCTCAATGTTTTCCAAGGTTAAATTCTTTGGCATCACACATCATTCTAACAACATCTTCAAAAAGAGGTCCCAGTAACGGAACCAAAATGTAGCCATTTCTTCATATACCTTTTTTCTTCCCCAAGTGCGCTAACCTATCACCCACCATGCACTGGCTTCTCACCTGAGGCATGCATGGGTGTCGATCCCCTCCTTTATTTGAGCTTTGTGAGAATGGTCTGCCATTGATGGAGAATGATTTTCAAGAATGGAAACATAGACATTCACTCAAAAATAGAAGATACAGACAATAAATCTGTGAACAGATGTGTCATAAATGGAAATGAACATTGTAAATAAGCATAATGAAACTAGATATTACCCAGAATAATACAAAGAACACAACGTTTTACACTTAAGAACATGAATAACCAAAATCACACACATATATTGATCTACAAACATTTACAGTGGCCTCATTACATCATAAGGGTCATATAGATTGAATACATCAAGGAATATTATCTTAAAACCTCCAAAAATACTCTACAGAGAGATTTATTTACTATTCTACCCATTACAACCCTTGTTCATACCCAAACCCATGTATATATGCTAAATAAGATCCTTGCAAGTATTTTTGCAGCACCTTGTTACTACTTAAAACCCTCTTTAACTGTTCATTTCCTCAGAACTTTTTTTTTACTCTCCTCTTCTATTTCAAACCCAAGCACTCCTTTAAATAGGATCTAGATGTACTGCCTTGGTTTCCTTCATGAAAAAATTGCATGACAAGTGGAAGTGTGGTCCTCCATGGTCAAATGTCTATGTCAACTTGTAAATGCCTCTACTACATGTAATGATCATCATGGAAATATCCCTTACGTGGAATATTCTTTTCTTAACCTCTAAGGCTCGAGATTGTCACCTTATCAATTCATCACACCTACTCATGATTTTCATGTGTTTCTCCTACGACAACTCCTTCAAAATAAGGATAGTTCCCTAAACCTTCTTTCTCCCATGCGCGCCAACCTCTTATACAACATGCCTTTCCCTTGCATACTTTTTCATGAGTGCCTTCCTTCTTTACTGCCTCCCACGTGCGTTGACTTCTTCCTTGGAACTTATTCAATTTTAGGGCCCAACAGATGCCAGATAATTTCAACACACAATCAATATTTAATCCTTAAAAAATCGTTCAATAAAAAGTGAAATTTCTTAAAACAACTAAAAGATTATCTTTTTTTCCATTAAAATATGCATTTCTATTGCGACCCAAAAAATACTCAAAAAATAATTCTGTTTAAAAAGTTTCCATAGTAACAGATATACATCTCGGTTGTATTCAAATAAATAACTGGACTTTATAAGGACACATTTCATCTATCATAAACAACAATAGCCCAAAAAATGACTGCATGCGTTGAAAATTGAATAAGAATTTGAATGAAATCATATTTTATGTCACATAAATAATATCTATTTCATCATATATAAAGACTCTTGAAAAATTAGTAGATGGGTATGAAGAATAACTACTCAAGGAAAACTTAAAACTACAAAGATAAAATATCTAATGTGAACTAGGCTAGAACTATCGTATTACCTTTGCATGCACACAAAACCAACTTAAGAAAGAAAAAAAACTGTCCAAAAGATAGCTCATACCTATCGATATCTACCACATATTTTTTTTGCACCAAATATTCGAGCTCACAACCAACAATTTCAAGACACACAAAACCAAAACATATAGGCTCAAATCACTTCATAATATGGAATTTAGAGAAAAGGACTCAAAAATAAAAATCCCCTAGTTCAATGCCCATACGAGGCAATTCAATGTGCATGGTACCACATTTACTGACCACCATCAACTCCACCATTAGCCATTCACCAACTCATACCTAAAAAAATGGTGTTTCAGGATGAAGTTTTACATTATGATTTAAATAAAAATCATTTAATATGCTAAATTTATAAAATAACCTTATACCACCTTCCAAATTCCATACAAGCTATGTCAAACATATTATGTTATAAAACACTTAACCCATAGCAATAGAAATTTCCAAGTTAGGATAGAATGTTTTAATTACAAAATTTCAACACTATTACTTCTGATATTCACATTCAAAATGTAAGTATCACATTTACAATGAAAATATGGGTGGAGAGATACTCTCAATGGATCCCTCTTTATGGAAAACTTAAATCACTTGTAAAATATCATCTTCGACTCCTTCCACCTTCAACAAATTATTTCCAAACTAGAAAAATGAAGAATATCAAAATACGAGCTTAGAAGCCAAACAAAGATATCACAAAGTAAAAATTAGTCTCCATTATCAACAAATCACCATCCATATTGGTAAACAAAATTAAAAATATATATAAATCTTATTATGATATCAAATAAATGAAACAATGCCACGAAATCCCTTAGTGTTAGATAAATTAAATAATGCACTAAATACCTAGTGGTCCCTCCCTGACTCATTATGAATGCATAACAAGCGTGAATTAATGGGAAATATTTTGACTTGTTTCAAAAATGGTGGTGTTATAATTTCATCAATAACAAGACATTTCCTAATATCTAGGACATTTAGCTCACCAAGATCTGATTTTTATTGGTTCATTTGTTATCACCTATTGTTAGAACTAGGAGATTAAACCATATTTAATCACATTAAATTAATATTTGAACAAGCATTAATGTGAGTACATAAATAAAAAATAGGGTAAAAAATAACATAGGTGAACACAAATATTTACATGGAAAACCCTTGAGGGGGAAAAAACCACGGTCAAACTGAGAATTTTTTATTATATGAGAAACACAAATTTATAGTCTAGTAAATCCCCTTTCACCACTTCTCTCCAAACCATTCACCCAAGGTTAATAAAAATATGATCCAAAACCATATTTATTTGACCCCATGGGTCACAAACCATATAAATTGACGGGGTATGATTAAACCGTACCATGATTTAATATAAACTAATTAATAATTAGCCAATTAAACATAAACATAAAGTTTATATTAATTAATTAATAATATAACTTATTCTAAATTATTTAATTATAAACTAAAGTTAATAGTAACTTAATCTTACGTTCTAACACTCCCCTTTAATATTAAGTGGGGAACCATATGCCAACATTACCTATTTGTACAACATGATTTACAAATTCATAAACCATTAGTGAAGCTTTAGGCTAGCATATCACTTTTAAAGGATTTATAACACCTTCATTATGCTCAAATTACCTTTTGGTACATAAGTATTTGGAATCCATAAACCAAAAGTTATGCTTTAGGATAAGCATGATTTGTGAGACTACATCTCACATTTTCTCATGGAAAAAATCTCAAACAACATCTCTAGGATCCTTTTCTAACACAAGGACCTCCTTTAAAAATAGATGTAACACACTAGATTGTACACCGTAAACTTAGAGTGATTAAAAGATCATAGAGGAGAAGGAGATATAAACCGGCCAACCATTAGGAGGTGACATTTCCATGCACACTCCTCCTTAATAGAAACTCTGAAATGCCAAACATTGCACAAAAATTGTAGAATTTTACAACACACAATGGATTCGTAAACATATTTGTAACTTGATCTTCAATCGGGCAGTACTAGAGATCTATATGACCACAGAGAATTTTTTCTCAGATAAAGTGCATATTAATCTCTATATTCTTTTTCCTTTCATTCTAAACTTGGATCTTAGCTAGAGAAATGAAAATTTGGCTATCACATAGAAGAGGAGTACTTCCTTTATCTTCCATGTGTATCTCTTCCAATAGTCGCTTCAGCCACATGGGTTCTTTCTCTACCTTTCCTCAGTAGAATAAATGAAGACTTTTGGTTTCTTTTTACTACTCCAAGTAATGAAACGTGCACCAAAATTGAACACATATCTAGTTGTAGAATTTTTATCTATCACATCAGTAGTATGGTCAGAATCACAATATCCTTATAAATATGCATTATTAGAAGAAGTATAATGTAAACCAAAATTAATTATGCCTTAATATAACACAATGTTATTTTGGCTAACTATTAGTGATCCTGATATGGTTCCTGCATAAATCTCAAAGAAATCCCTACTGCATAAGAAATGTTAGGTCTAGTAATAGTTAAATAAATCAAACTACCTACAAGTTGCATATACAAAGTAGGATTAACTTCTTTACATGCAAGTTTAGGATTTAGTTTACATCCAACTTTTATAGGAATAACAAAAGGTTTATAATCAATCATATGAAACCTTTTAATAAATTTAGTGGCATATTGTGATCGAGATATAATAATAGAATTTTTATCCTAATATATAGCCATGCCTAAAAATGATGCAATAATCCTAAATCAGTCATTTCAAAGTATTGTTTTAGTTTAGCTTTAATTTTGATAATCAAATGGTTAGAATTACTAGTAATAAGTAAATCAATATACAATATAATGAGAATAATATGATTTCCTTCAACTTTTACAAATAAATTATTATAAGAAAAACAGTTAGAAAATCCAACTTCTTTGAAAAAACTGTTAATATTTGCATAGCAATCTCTAAGAGCTTGTTTTAAAACATATCGAGTTTTTTTCAATTTACAAACATACATTTATTTACCAGGTTCTTCAAAGCCTTTAGGTTGGGTCATATAGATTTCCTCTTTTAATTCACCATATAGAAATGCATTCTTGACATCCATATGATGGATTTCCCAACCATATTGAGTGGCTAAGGAAATCAGAATCCTTACAATGCTCATTTTTGCAACTGGTGAAAATGTTTCGACATAGTCGATGCCGGGTTTTTGAGTAAACCCTTGAGCTAATAACCTAGATTTGAATTTATCAACACTGCCATCAACTTTATATTTGATTTTTTATAGCCATCTAGATCCGAATATACTTCATTTTTCAAGAGGATGGACTAAATACCAAGTTTGATTTTTAATTAAGGAAGTATATTAAGATTTCATTACATCTACCCATCTTTCGTCAAAAGAAGATTCTTCGAAATATTGGGGTTCAAGTTCATAAATTTTCATAAAGGCATGATATGCATGCTGAATTCTAGTCATTTTATAAAGGTTTTGAGGATTATAGTCTTGAATAATAGACTATGCCCATCTAGGTTTTTGGTTATAGAGGAAACATCAACTAAATATGTTTCAACTACAATTTCATTATTTACTTCATCATAACATATATCATTATCAATGTTATTATCATTATTTTCAATTTCATTAGATTTGTTATGAATAATAGAAATTGAAGAGAATGAAGATGAACAAAAAGGTTTTTCTATTATTTTAACATTCATATTTTCTATAAATTCTCTTTTTGAAGGATCATAGATCTTAATACCTTTATTTTTACCTCCATAACCTATAAAGATACAAGGATAAGAGGTTTTATCTAGCTTCTTCCTTTTTTATTTCAGAATGAAGATAGAAGCATGGCTACCAAATATTCTCAGATGAGACACAATTAGTTTTTGATTTGACCATTTTTCTAGAGTGGAGTTAACTAAGGTTTTAGTGGGTAATTTGTTCAGATTGTGAACAAAAATTTCCCTTCCTTCAGGCCTCATAAATTTAGGGACTTGTGTTAAATGGAACATAGTTCTATCAATTTCCAAAATGGTGTGGTTTTTCCTTTTGGAAATCCAATTCTGTTGAGGGGAATAATGAGTAGTTATTTCCCTTTGGATACCATATTCTACACAAAATGAGTCAAATGATTTACTCATATATTCTCCCCCATTATCACTCATAAGCCTCCTAATTTTATAACTAGATCTGTTTTCAACTAAAGTTTTAAATTTAGACAAGAAATCTGATTTATTTTTTATAAAATAATACCAAATCATTTGAGAGAAATCATCAATAAATGTGACATAATACAAAGAACCATTAAGGGATGGAATTTTTAGGGTTACTCGGGCATTACTATGGATAATTTCCAAAGGTTCAGTAGAATTTACATCATGATGACTGTGGAAGGGGTTAGCAGATTGCTTACCACATAAGCACCCTTCACATGTTTCATGATTTTGGGAAATAAGTGGTAGACCTAACACTAGGTTCAGTCGAGACATGTTGTACATGCTCCTAAATTTGACATGACCTAGTATCTCATGCCACAATTACATGCTACTTAGTTTAGATGTCAAATAATAAGCAAAGGGAAAGACATTAAACACATATAAACCATCTCTTTATATGCATTCAACTATAGTGATATCTTGTTAATTTTTAATAAACCATGTATCTTTTAATAAATTTACACTATAGTTTTTTTGAGTCAATTGAGAACAAGAAAGAAAATTCATTTATGTTTAGGAACTAACAAAACATTGTTAATAAAACAATTAGAGACCTTTTTCTTTGCCTTGTCCTTGAACATCGATGATGGAATTATCATCCAAATAGATTTTATCATTACATTATCTAAGGTTAGATAGGATATTAGATCTAAAGTTCGTGTTCCTAAAGACATCACTGTCCAATATCCACTCATTTTCCTTTGCAGTGATAAAGGCAACATATAAAGCAATTGCATTAGATTTTTGACTATTTTTCTTATTCTTTTTTTTTATTTTGATTTTGGTCTGATTTGTTTCCCTTTTGGTTTTTGAAATTTGACTTGTTTTTAAATTTACAGTCTTCTTTCTTATGGAAAAATTTTCCAAAGTTATGAAATTTACCATCAAAACTAACTCTTAAGTTTCCTTTTTCTCATCTTTACTAGGAGGTTTAAAAGTTGATATTTGATTCTTGTTGAATCTATAAGGATTTTTAGTTTTTATTTTTGATCGAGAAGTGCCTGAGTGGAATTCTCTTTCAAATAAAAATTTGTCATAACTTGTTATTCTTAGATCAAGAGAGCACTAAGGGTATGTAAATCATGGATGTATTATTTAGTTTGATATTAAGAATTCAGCATTGAAATGAAATGTCTTAACCTTTCATGTATATTCAACTAAATAATAAAGTAAAGTAATTTATCATGAATTAAGATATAGTTACATCCATCCAACTGAGACTTAATATTTTTAATTTTAGCAAGACAATTTATTACTTTTTCATCTCCCTTCATGGGATTCACCATTAGTTCTACAATCAATTTAATTATTTTCGATAACTGCGTACCTTCACATTGTTAGAGATCACAAGCCCTGAGATGGGGGGGCGTATCAGTGTAGATTAACATTTTAATGCATTCCAAAACATTATCCTTGTTTAATAGTAGGATTGTATCATGAGCATTCAATCAAAGACATGTAAGAAGGATAATACCATTGACCACAAAATTCATAGTGGGAAACCCTTTCGGGATAAAAACCCAATTTGAAACCAAGGCTTTATTAGGAACACCAATTCCACAACATAAAATATTTTGTTTCTATTGAGCACCCACTCAACTTATGAAGCATCCACTAGAATAAATGCTAAGCACCCACTTTTCCAATTTAGCAAGCAACAACATGAAAGGATAACCCACCCTTATGATCTAAGCACCTACTTTGAAGAAAATATTAAACAACAAATTGATCATGTAGTATCAAAAAAATTTACACAATAGATGATGACCAATTTTCTAATTTATTCTCTACACACAAATCTACAACATTCCTTTCTCTATCTCTAAGCACTCTCTGACTCGATATCAGTCTTCATGTATCCATCTAAATTTATTCAGAGTGTTCCTATTCAACTACAATTGGTAGTTCATTGATAATACATTATGGTTTATGTATTTGTCTCTGCTTCACAGGATCAAATAATATCTCTTCAACTCATAAGAGGTATCTTATTCATTTCATCAACCAATGATGTATCTAATTAGCTCTCAAGTTCTACCCTCATACTTGCAAACAAATCTTCACTTTATCCCACTACTCTCCCTTGCTCGAATCCACACACACATGAGAGAAAACATTACTTTTATATGCTAATATTCTCTCCAATCCAAAGGAGGTTTGTCTCTCATAAAAATTTGACCCATACACCTTCATTCAAATAACATTATTTGAATGGTCACATATGACCCAAGTGGGTCATAACCCTTTCTATAATTTCCAAATGAATAATTCAAATTTCACTTACTATAACACAATTTTTCTTGTACCAATGCATAGTGATTCAAATACCCTTTCCAATAAATCCAAAATCACAAAAATATGATATTTAGGATTTTCAAGGCTTTGTGTCGGCTTCTACAGATTTCTTCTCCTTATTTTAGCTTTATACCATGTTCTACAGCTTTCCTTATTTCCCAGTGGCTCTCTCTAGTATTTCGCAGCTTCATGCTTCTATCCATGACTTTATCTGGTCTTTCACAAATTTTTTCTTCGATCCACGAATTTATATAGTATTTCACGACTTTCTTTATCTATCTATGGTTATCTCTAGTATTTCATGACTTTCTTATTCTATTAATGGTTATCTCTAGTATTTCATAGCTTTCTTCTTCTATATGTAGTTATCTCTAGTCTTTCGTGGCTTTCTTCTTCTATCCGTGACTATCTCAAAACTTTATGAAGAATCGATTTTATCTTGCAGTGTCTTTGTATCACCCTATAACCATTCTGAATGTCTAATTGACTTGACTGGGACTAGTGTTCACAACTGAACCACTGAGAACCATTATCATGCAATTACCTGGAACTTCTCTAAGATATGACACTACCAATCAAACTTCATCACCTTGACTTCTTCACCACTCACTCTTCACTACACACCCTTTTTTCCATCAGTGTCACTTGACATCAATGAAAATGACCAGGATCCAACAAAATCCATCTTTTTCATTTATGGAAACACACCCAGAAATCTATAACCTTTGATGGAAAAAATACTGGCAACCATGGCTTCTGATGACACTCTCTGTATCTCCCCCCTTTAACATCTATGATAAAGGACTGAATGCTCAACATGTAAATAATTGTGATAACCAGAGTCTTATCTTGAGAAGTTCCCCTTGGAAATATGTTTTGTCTTTTATGTCTCTCATTAGCAGAAAAATTGATTCACTTGATCACTAGTAGCTCCCCCTTGGATGATGTTGTGATTTTGATTATGAAACTTTTCTCTGTTAAATGATATGTTTCACACCATTTTTCTTAAACTGGAAGTAAGTTCTCATTGTCCATATGCTCTTATTGAGACTATAATTCATTTTTTCTATTTAATTTCTCCCCCTTATATGATGCATGTCATGACGTTCTTTAATCATTTCAGGCACACCAAGATTGTCAAAATGAGCTAGCAGACTATCTCCCACTCACATAAAAGTTTCATTGCACCGATTAGGATTTGATATTGCATGAGAATTATCCCTTAAATTATTTCAACACTTTCTAGTTTTTGGTGAGATCAAGAATGATCCCCAATACACTTCTCAGGTGCTCAAATGTTGCTTTGGCAATGATTTTTGTCATGATATCAACAATTTATTCTTTCATGGTAGCATACTCAAGAAATTTTTTCCTATCATTCACCTATTCTCTCAAGAAGTGATATTTTATTGGGATGTGTTTTTTCTTTGAATGAAACACAAGATTCTTGGACACACTTATAACACTAGTACTATCACAGGAAAAGAAATTAGGCTATCATATTTTACCTTGTAATCTTCTAATGCCTGTTTCATCCAAATAACTTGAGTACAACACACTGTAGAAGTTATATATTCTACCTCACATGTTGAGAGTGCCAATGATGATTACTTATTGATCAACTAGGATACTAGGTAGTTTCCAAAAAAGAAAGCACCACCACTTATACTCCTTTTTCAATCAATTCTTCCTACCCAATCAACATTAGTGTATGATTTTATATTAAATTCATCTCTTTTGGGGTACTAGAGTCCATATTGAAGTGTTCCCATGAGGTATCTCAGTATCCTTTTAAATTCCTTGAAGTGTGTTTCCATTGGATCTTCTTGAAATATTCTAAATAGACCCAAAAATTGCATGATATACAATCTTTATGTAGTGGAATAAAGGAGACTAACTATCATGGATATATACAAAGTCCTGTCAAATTTTGGCAAGTTGTCATATTTTCTCAACTTTCATCCCACTTCCATTGGTGTTCCTATAGTTCTGCATTCTTCCATTCTGAACCTTTTGATCATTTCTTTAATATATTTGGTTTAGGATATGAATATACCTTGGTCTTTCTGACTGATTTGTAGGCCCAGAAAGAATGAGAGACCCCCAAACATAGATATTTCAAACACTTATTTCATCACATCAACTAATTCATAAGTCATCTTATCATGATATCCTCCAAATATGATATCATCCACATAAACAATGACAATGAGTGGATGATTTCCTTCTTGTTTGACAGAGAGATTAAGTTCAACAACACATTTTCTAAAACCTTACTCTATAAGATATGAATCGAGCATGTTGCACCAAGTTCTTAGGGATTATTTGAGTCCATATAAGGCCTTTTTCAACTTGCACACATAGTATTTATCATCAGTTAGAGATAATCCATCAGGTTGATCAATATATACCTTTTTGTTCAGATGACCACTAAGGAAGGTTGATTTAACATCCATCTGGAAAACTATGATTTTTTTATGAGCTGCATATGCTAGAAACAACTTGATTGCTTCCATCCTTACAACCGGTGCAAAAATTTCATCAAAATCAATTCATTCCATTTGTGCATAGCCTTTGCATACAATTCTTTCCTTATTTATTTTCATTTCTACTTTCTAATTCAAATTGTTTCTGAATACCCATTTAGTTCCTATCACATTATTGTCTCTTGGTATTGGTACAAGCTCCCAGGTATCATTCTTTTCAATTTGATCAAGCTCCTCATTCATGTCATCCACCTAATTTTGATCCTTTCTAGCTTCTGCCACATTCTTTAGTCAATCATTGATAAGAGCATTGTGTCCTCATGATTTTTATGTTTCTTAGCTTCCTTCTTATGAGAATACCTCCTTCTTTATTTCTAATGATCTAATTCGTAGGAGGGTCTCTCTTGAATTTATTTGAGGGTGTCTTGGTGTCTTTTATTTATTCCACTTCTTCCAATTATTCACATGCATCTACCACTTATTCATCATCTTATATATCTTCATAGTTGTTATTAAGTTGAATGTTAGATTTCAAGGAGCAGAACTCATCAACTTTAACATTTTTACTCTCAACCACTTTCTGTAGTCTTCTATTATAACATCTATAGTCTACACTGACTACTGAGTAATCGAGAAATATACCTTCATCACACCTATAATAAAATTTTCCTAGGTTGTCTTCATCTCTCTTGATATAACATTTTCTTTCGAAAACTCTTATGTGTTTTATATTTTTTGGTCTTCCTATCCAGAGTTCAGAGGGTATCTTGTTATTGTTCACCCTTAGTTGGGATCTATTTAAAATGTAGATATCTATGTATATTGCTTCACTCCAATAGATAACAAGAATTTTAGATTCATTTAACATGGTTCTTTTCATTTCTTACACAGTCATGTTCTTTCTTTCAACAAATCCATTTTGTTGGGGTTTCTTGGAAGCTAAGAATTTTCTTCTAATTCCATGTTCTTCACAGAATTGATCAAATTCATTGGATTGAAATTCTCAACTTCTATCTGATCTTAAGAATTTAATCTTGATATTATTTTCATTCTCTATAAGTGCTTTGAAGGATTTAAATCTACCCAAATATTCCATTTTTTGCTTCAAACAAGCTACCCGTGTCATTATGGTGAATTCATCTATTAACAACATGAAATATACATCACACTGTATGCTTTAATTCCTTGTAGGTCCAAAAGATATGTACGAATCAGTTCTATAGGTATGGTGGTAGAATATTCCCTGGATTTGAATGATATTCTTGTTTGTTTACTGTGTAGACAATATTTGCAAAGTTTATTTCCTGGTTTTGCAATCTTTGAAATGTGTCTCACACCACCCTTAGCACTTAATTTCATAATTTTTTCAAATCTCATATGTCCCAATCCTTTGTGCCATAGCTAGATGTCATCAAATCTACTTGTGAAGCATTTTTATTTATTTATTTCATTGAAAAAATACATGTTATTCTTAGTACTTTTGTGTTTAACTACTTTCTTTCCTATTTCCCATTAATTATATCACAACCATTTTCATAAAATATTAGATTGTAACCTTTCTTACACATTTGACTCATACTTAATAGGTTGTGCTTCAGACCTTCAACATACAGAACATTCTCAGTAATTGTCTTTCCATTGTCTAGACTCAAAATTATTTTTCCCAGAATATTTGCTGAATTATTGTCACCAAACCTAACATCCCCTGATCCATTGTTTGACAAAAAAGTTAATTTCCTTTTGTCTCATGTCATATGACTAGAAAAACCACTAGCTTGATACCAGATTTTGTCTTCATCTTGTACATGAAATGTATTTTGTACAACCATACTAGATTATTTCCCTTTGTTGGATTCTTTCACAACATACTTTAGTTTTCTTTGCTTAGGAGGTTCTTGATCACACATATTAGCTCTGTGACTAGTCTTGTGACAATTGTAGCAAAAAACACTATAATTCATTTTAGTGTAGGGTGAACTATAATTTATTCCACAACCTCTAGCATATCTTCTACATTTAGTAGCTTTGTGTCTAAAATGGTTACATAAAAATAAATAACCATAGAAATTATGTGTGTACCTCATAGCATAGGATATTCTGGGAGAATTTTTCTTTCTTTTGGAAGTTTTGGCATCTTCTTTACATGTAGTATGAAAGGTGTTGGTTGTCGATGCCGTAGTTTTCTCCTTCTTCTTCTCTTGATTTGCTTCTTTTTTTCCTCTTATGAATCCTATTCCATATTTATCTTTTGTATCCCTTTGAGTGCTCATTATTTCAGTCATAACTTTTGAGATCTTTTATAACTTCTCATACACTTTGATTTTTTCAGGCATTTGTTCCATTTCAGTCTTCATGCACTCTACTTCAAATTTCAGTTTCATACATTCATCTTCCTTCTCATTGTAGGATTGAGATATATTTTCAAGATGATATTTGAGTTCTTTAAGCTCTTTTTTTTCATCTTCTTCCTTTAGGATTTTTCTTTTCTCAAAAATGATATTTTTTTCTTAATAGTCTCTCAATGTGCATCTCAACTTTTGATTCTTCCTCGTGCATAGTTTTAGTTCTTTTAGTGCACATATAAGTTTAGCTTATAAATTCAAATTTGATTTTTCTTCATTAGAATATTAATAATCAACAACATTATTTCCTTTGAAGTTGTAGGAGCATCCATGGCCATAAATAAACATTTAGAATGAGTATCATCATCCTCATTTTCAAAGTTGCCTGAGTTGCTTGAATCAGATTCACTTGACTTCTCCTTCGAGTATAAGTTTCCTTTGTTATTAAAGAATTTATTTTTATAATCTTTCTTCTTGAAGTTCATCTTCTTCTTTTTTTGTTTAGGAATTTCTTCATCATTTTCAGATCGAGTTTCTTTATTCTTAGCTAAACATTTAGCAGTAAAATGTCCTACTTGCCCACATTGAAAAAATTTAAATGGAAGTTTTCTTTTATACTTACCTGAGCCTCTTTTTAGTTTTCTCACAAACATTACTTCAATCTTATCATAATCTTCTTTATCTTCCAAGTCTAATTCTTCTTCTTATTTCTTGGATTAAGTCTCTTTCTTAGATTTGAATGTCACTTCCTTCTTGGTATATTTAGATCCAATTTTCCTCATCTCATATGCTGATAAGATACTTTATAGTTTATCCACTGTTAATTTTTTCATGTCTTTTACTTCTTCTATAGCTGAAACCTTTGCATCATACTTAGAATTTAGGTATCTGAGGATATTTTTAACTACCGTAGATTCTTCAAGTTTTTCATTAAGGCCTTCGATAATTTTTATCACTTATTTACTCTTTTCATGTAGAATGCAATGCTTTCATACTCTTTCATTTTAAAACTCTCAAAATTGGCTCTGTAGGTCTGCAATTTGACTAACTTGACTTTGTCATCAAAATCATATATTCTTTGAGGTTTAGTCTAGATTTCCATGGAATTGGTACAATGCATTACCTTCACAAATTATATTTCAGTTAGTCCACATAAGAGGGCATTCATGGATTTTGAGTTACATTCATATTCTTCCTTGTCTGCTGTAGAAGTGATTGGAGTGGTTGAAGGATTTTACCCTTTCTCAACACATGCCCATATATCAAAACCAATTGACATAAGATATGTCTTCATCCTTATTTTCCATAATTCATAGTTTGTTTCATTGAAGATCTATCTAGCTAGGTATTCATCATTATTTTCTAGACATGTGAGACATTCCACCTTGTGCTTGATTTGTTGCCATTCTTATGAAGAGAGGATCTCCTTGAAGATGTTAAGCTTCCACCCGAAGGACTCGTTCTGATACTAATTGTTATAGATCACATGCACTGAGAGGGGGGTGAATCAGTGCAACTTATAATTTTAATTTATTCCAATACAATATCCTTATTTAATAGTAGTAGTGTATCATGAGCATTCAATCAAACACATGCAAGATAATAATAACATTGAACACAAAAATTATAGTGGGAAACCCTTTCGGGAGAAAAACCCACTTCGAAACCAAGGATTTATTAGGAATAGAAATTCCAAAGCATACAATATTTGGTTTCTATTGGGCACCTACTCAACTTATGAAGCACCCACTAGAAAAAATGCTAAGCACCCACTTAGAAGAAAATATTACACAAAAAATTGATCATGTAGTATCAAAATTGATTACATAATATATTATGATCACTTTTCTAAATTTTTCTATATACACATATCTACAAAATTCCTTTCTCTATCTCCAATCACTCTCTAACTCGATCTCAGTCTTCATGTATCCATCTGAAATGATTAGGATTCTTCATATTCAGCTACAATCAATAGTTCATTAATAATACATTTTGGTCAATGTATTTGTATCTACTTCACTGGATCAAATACTCTCTCTTTAACTCATAATAATGCTCTTGTTCATTTCATTACCCAATGATGTATCTGATCAACTCTAAATATTTTCCATCATACCTATTATCCAAATATCCCTCCTAGCGATTTGGATAACTTGCATACACATCTTTCTCCCCTTCGCATTCTTCTATCTCCTTCCATTTTCCCATGCATGCCTTCCTCCTGTGTGCCTACTTTCTCTCCTATCCCATTGTGTAACTTCCGTACGCACCTCTATGGACTTACCTTCCAAACAGCTAAGTCCCCGACATTCCTCTTGCGTGCTTACATAGGCTCAGTTCCTTCGTATGCCCTCTTTTCTTACTTCCTACTTCATGTATGCCACCCCTCTATTTCCATTTCATGCACTTGAGTCTCACTCCCACACACTTTCATTCACCTCTTTCTACTTCCCCCCATGCCTCTTTCTTCCACACGCACCCTTATGCCTACACTCTATGTGTCCACCTTCTTTCTAGTCAACTCGGTGCATCTGTAAAGATAAGAGAAGCCGTTGAAAAGTCTTCAACCAGCGGAAGGTGCCAAGTGTCAGCTCAATGTAATTCCAAGATGGGAGCTTGAGGTGAAGACTCAAACTTGCACCAACTCTCCACGTGGCCAATGGTCAACAAAGGTCAAATCCAAAAGCAAAAGTGGGCCTAAAAATGACTAAGTACAGAGAACCAGTGGTAACCTCCATGTGGATCAATGACGCAATGTCAAAAGGAAAGTTTGGAGGTAGTCCCCAAAGAAGCACGGGCCTACCACATGTCCCAAGTCCAAAAAGGGATAGATTTAGGTGTTGAATAGTCAAATGGGACGTAGGCTAGCGGAGGACACCAAGTGTCAGTGCCGTGCTATTTCAAAGATAAAAATTGGGGTGGGTTTCTAAATAAGCGTCAGGACACCACGTGGACCTGGTACGGATAGAAATCTTTCAAATTTGTGTGCCTGAGATCCAAATATTAAAATGAACATATATTTTGGCTCAGTGCTCAAAATCTAACAAATTTGGCATCGTTGGAAATATCTCGACCTCATCTATGCCTTGGAGATTTGAAAATTTAATTTTGGAGAAATTAGGTGGGGAGAAAATGAAGAAACATCTATCAAGCCATTAAATTAGAATAAGATTTCTTCAACCACTAGATCTGATTTGATTCAATCTACCTTTCCTCCTCCTTCGAGGTTCTGAACAATTAATTGATGCAAAAATGATAGATTTGGGGTGGCATTGACGATGGTGGTTGAGCTTTGAATTAGTTTTCCTACTTTTCTCTCTCTCCTTATTCCCTCTATGCTGAATCTATAAAAAGTAGGTTCGGGGCTCATTAAAAAAGGTTGGACACTCTGGATCCTTACGCATGTTGCTAAGGAATCCATATTTTTTGTATTTCGAGTTGCAAACCTCTATGTTTGGATCTTGCATGTGGATATCGGCCTCTTTATCATTGTAACAGTTTTGTGCATTTATAAAAGTAATAGAAGCATTTTTTTATGACTATTCTTTTTCCTAACATGTTTGCATTCCTTCTTCTTACCTCTTCTCTTGCATTGTGTATTTTTGTGTTATTTCAAGTCCCTGCAGTTCCATAATTAGTTGTGTTCCATGAGAATGATCTGGTGAAGGCGTGTTTCACTATGATACTTGTGCCTAACCTCCTTTCACACATTCCCTATCATTCTCACTCAAAATAGATAGTGTTCACCCCTCTTTTCTGGTGCTATCACATTTTAGTGTAGTTTACTTCATGTTATCCTTCTTTCCTTGGTCCCTTGGCATTCTTAGCTTAGTTTCCCCTTACAGCACTAGGAGTAGTAGTAGCAGTAGAAACAAATAGAGGAATCAGCCTTCTCCAGATATCTTTCCCAAGCTCACAAGGTCCCACAACTTAGGGATGGTTTCATTGTGGTCTTAAACACCTTGGCCCTTTCGAGATCTGAGACATTAGTGCAAGTTTGAGAAACCAAGAGTTTCTGGCATGCCCGATGGGACCAGTATTGAAAGCTCAAATTTCATATCTCTAAGTTTTGGTGTGTGAAATTTTTGTTTCAGCCTTTGAAGAGGCTCATTTCAAAAAAATCTAGCGACTCCCAACATTTTAAGATCTTTTTTTCAGCAGTCTTGAGCACCTTTCATGAGAAGAGTACACAAAAGAAGAAGTGCAGCAGCTAAAGATTCTTTTGAATACCTCCAGCTATCCCTGAGAAGAGTTCATTCTAGAAATCCCACGCATGCATCTCTATCTCTATCTCCAATGCACCATGCCCATTTATCTCCTCCTCAAAATAGACAATCGGTGTGCCCTACAATGGCACATCAGCCCCCCTCCATTAAGAAGCTTTGCAAACTTTGATGGAGGGAGTCCCTTACTCCTGGCTTTGCAACATGATATCCCAAATGGCGTGCTCAAGAGTATTCCTTACTTTACTGGTGAGAATCAAGTCACCCCTAAGGAGCATATCTAGGATGTAGCAAATGTGTGTTTACTCTATCTGATCACACATAATGATGTAGTATTCAGGTTGTTTGTGGCCTCTTTCAAAGGTAAAGCACTTCAATGGTACCGAGGCTTGAGACTTGGATCTATCACCACTTGGCATGAGCTGGGAACAAATACATGCAATTATTTTGAAGACAAGTTAGATCACCTATCCTTGGTGGAGCAACTGATAATAATAAGGAGGGAAACCAATGAGCAGATGACTGATTTCAACCTCAGATTTCCGAAGAATTGGGATAGAATTCCTCTTGTGGTAAGACCTACAGCCCAACATGCTTTCCTTTATTATCTGAAGGCACTCAACAACAATATTTCAATTATGATCCAATCTATGGGGGGTAGGAACTTACCAGCTGCTTATAGCATTGCAGTTAGGGCAGAAAATAGTCTCATTCAGGTGGGAAAGTTAGCTCCTAGACTGCCCATGCCCTTGTTCCTAGAGATGCCACAAGCCCCCCTAGCCTTTTGTGTCCCCTATTCCTATCCCTGAGAAAAGAGTGCAAGTAGTTCCCTCAATATCCTATTCTCCATCACAACAAAATGAAGATGAAGAATTGAAGGCCTTGATCAGAAATTTATCAAACAAGGTCATATCATTAGAAAAGAAGCAAGCGTAATCGTATAGAGGTAATTCCAATCAGGTGCATGACCAAGGGAATCATCCTTGGCGGAATCAATAAAGAAATCAAAGATACACTCCTAACCAATAGAAAGATAGGTGACAACCTAATACACACATGCTCTTGTAAGTTTTTCCTCCCATGCCTTCTCTCCCAACACCCAGCACGAGCTGAGTGCTTGTTCTAGTTCAGAACAATTTGGCATAAGAGTCAGAATGGTACTTCTCTTGTGAAATGCCTCATAGTCAATATCATTGTGCTAATGTTGTATACGCCCAAGACCTCAACAAGTGCCCATGAAACATATAATCTAGAAAAACCAGAAGATCCTTTGGAAACCAATTTTATGTTCTTTGGTGTGGAGGAATTCTGTGTAATCAAATAAGCTATAGAAGATACAAACAGACCACACACCCAAGTTACGGACAACACAAGATATAAGAAAAGAATATTAGAGTCAGGCGCACAGGTCACAGTCCCAACAATACAAGCAGATCTTCAGAAGAAAAAAGAATCAGAGAAGACCTCTTGTAGCAAAAGTGTTCAAATCCCTATGCAGGAGGTCCTACATAAAGCTCCTTCTAAAGCAACATGCACCCATCCTTTGATAGGTAAATCCTCTACTCCAACTAAAATTCAGGATTCCACACCTGAACAGTCAAGAAAGGATGTTTCTCCCCTAATGCACAAGGTGGGGGGTTTTCCTTTTAGAATTATTGACCAGATGAAGAAAACAAACATAAACATCACAATGTGGGATGCCCTGACCATTCCATCTTAGCAGGATCTATTGCATGAAGCTCTGATGCAACTTCTGTGTGTTGACCCAGTTATGTAAAATCCATGCGCTTCTATCAAAATATTCCAAGAAGAGGAGAAATAAGTAAGTAAAGTTGCTAAAACCCCACCCTTCTATATGTCATTGATTATAGGCAAACATCTAGTGCATAACTGCTTGATTGACTTAGGCACTAGTACTTTTGTTATGCTTAAGAAGATCGCTGATGTCTTAGGTCTAAAATATAGCCCTTTGTTTAAAGGAGTCCTACAACTTAATGGCTCAATTGTAACCACCTTAGGAGTCATCAAGGATCTTGATTTAACCATCCATGTATGTCCAAGCCTGAAAATTACTCAAGATGTGTCAATTATTGACCTACCTCCTTTATTTTCCCTATGTCTATCAAGATAATTTATTGCTAAAGTGGGTGGTTACTTGTCTTTTGATTAGTCTCATATGTTACTCAAGACAAGGTATGGTACCTGGTTTATCATACAAGCTGAACCTATATTTTCTTATCATGTAGAGCCATATGTCACATCCCCTCTCCAAGCCAATTGTCTTATCCAAGAAGAACAAGTTTCAGTTCCTAAAGAGCACTCTCTTCCACCCTTTATTCTAGACCTAGTGCTTGATGAATGGGTGGAGAGGCATCACAAATTTGATCCCTATGCTGAAGAACTTGAAGCATGTGAAACTGGGCTTGGTATTTATTGCATTCTAGGAGAAGACACTACTCTTCCATGCGTGCTCATAGGAGATAAAGTTCAAACTGGTATATGGAAGTTATATTGGATCCAGAAGTAGAAACGGTGCAAGAGTAGGAGTGGTTCTAATTTCCCCTGAGGATGAGAAATTCTTCTTCACGTATAGGTTGTAATTTGCATGTTCTAACAATGTGGCAGAATATGAAGCATTGGTACATGGCTTGCTTATTGCTAAAAAGAAGAAAATTAAAGCGTTACAGATCTTTTGGGACATATAATTGGTCATCCAATAGGTCACCAACAAATGCTAGATAAAGGATAAGATTATTAAAGCTTATAAACATAGATTTTGGGACCTACTTGAGAGTTTTGATTCCCTTAATCTCCCGCGCAGAATGAACAAAGAAGTTGACCAAATGGCCATGTTTGGTTCACAGTTTTCTCCTGCTAAGGACTTTTTCAAAGGAAACACTCAACACATTAAGATGGTAATCAAACTATCCATTCTAGACAATAACACCAGCTGACAAGTGTTTGACAGTGACGTGTAGATCATCCAATTTATCCAGAATGAAGCTAAATTTTCATCAAGTATGCAAGCTGACTTGCATGACAGCTATGGTGACCAAGTAATACAACTGAAGACAAATAGGTTGCCTATAGGGCTGGTCACCTTAGAGAAAATGTTCAGCCTTGATGATGAGTTAAAAGGTGAAGAAAGATACATGTGCACCGTGCAAGATAATTTATCTCCCATTACTATTACATGCGGAAAGGAGCTGCTGCTCAGTAGGACTTGTGCGCATGAAGAAAAACATGCCTTCATCTCTCTTTACCAAAAATATAATGACATTTTCTCATGGGAGTATGAAGACCTCAAAGGTTTTGATCCAAGTGTTTCTCAACACTCCATTGACCATGATCCTATCATAAATCCCGTCAAATAGAAACAGTGACCAGTCAATCCAAAGATAGAGCCCCTCATGAGAAAGGAACTATCAAAACTCATTAAGGAAAAAATTATGTTTCCTATCAAATACTCTATTTGGGTTGCAAATCTGGTTACAATACGCAAGAAGAATGGTGAAATCAGACTTTGTGTTGATTTTAGAGATTTCAATAAGGCATATCTAAAGGATCACTATCCTTTGCCTTTAATGGAGCACATTTTGCAGACTGTGGCTTGCACGCAAAGGTTCTCCATGCTAGATGGGTATTCAGGTTTGAACCAGATCCTAGTCAAGGAAGAGGATCAATTCAAAACAACATTTACAACCAAGTGGGGAACATATGCATACTAGAAAATACCCTTTGGTCTATCAAATATGGGCACAACGTTTCAACGTGCCATGGATATTTCCTTCAAAGGTTACATCAATGAGTTCATCTTGATTTACCTTGATGATATAACCGTCTGCTCAAAGCAGAGTGCAGATCACATGGCACACCTAGAAAAGGTCTTTGAGAGATGCAGATAATTTAGGGTATCTCTTAACCCAAAGAAGTGTGATTTTGTGGTGGCTCAGGGCAAGCTCTTGGGCCATGTGGTTTCAAAAGATGGTATCACGATTGATGCTAAGCACGTTTTAACCATCCTAGCACTTTCCCCGTTGGCACAGAAAAAGGCCTTACAGTCCTTCCTCGGAAAGATTAACTTTGTTAGGCACTTTATCCCTAACTTTGTGGGACTGGTTCAGCCCATCACCCTTATGCTCAAAAAGGACTTAGCCTTCAAATGGACAATAGAAGGAAGATAAATATTCAATAAGATCAAGAAAGAGATTTCTTGTGCGCCAACACTCCTCAATCCATATTACTCAAAGGATTTCATCCTTTATGCTTACGGTGCTGATGCAAGCATTGTTGTTGTCTTAACACAAAAAAATGAACAAGGGCTGGAACATCCAATGGCTTTCTTCAACTAGATGATGAAGGATTATGAATTGAAATACAATCACACAGAGAAGCAGGTCTTTGCCATCATGCGTGCGCTCAAGAAATTCAAGAGCATGCTTGCCACTAATCATACAAAGGTGTTAGTCTCCCACTCGTTTGTTAGGGACTTCATCATGGTAGCAGAAATCAGTGAGAAGAGAGTGCGATGGGTGACAAAAATCATGGAATATGATGTGACTATTAAGGTGATAAAGTTGGTAAGAGGTAGAACACTCTACAAACAGATTGTTGAGGATGCACAGAGTGAACCTGAGGCTTCATTATTTATGGATGAAGACCTCCCATGTGTAGAACATGAATAGAATATAGATCCCAGCACACATGACTAGATGAAGGACTTGATCACATTCCTTTCTAAGGGCACATACCCTCCCGATTTAAATAAAGTAAAGAGAAGAAATATGAGGTTATAATCTATCCCTTATGTGTTGATTGATGGAATTATCTTCAAAAGGAATCTTGATGGCGTGTTGTTAAGATGTATCAATGACGCGTAAAATGAAAAAGTGTTAGCATACTTTCATGATGGATTCTTTGGTGGACACTTCTCTAGTAAAGCTACAATAATGAAGATCATAATGATAGGTATCTTTTGGCCTACCCTGTTTGCATATGCACATTGGTGGGTCACAAAATGTAAATAATGTGCTTTCTTTGTGGGAAAGAAAACATTAGCGATGCTTCCCCTCCGACCAATCCAAGTGGATCGGCCTTTTGCCCAATGGGGTCTCGACTTCATAGGAATGATAAATCCACCTTCAAGCACTGGACATAAATGGGTGCTAATAGCTACAGATTACTTCACCAGATGAAAAAAAGTTGTCGCGCTTAAGGAATCAACTGAGGCAGTCATCCTTGACTTTCTCAAAGGTTTAGTCACAAGTTTTGGCATTTCTCAAACCATTATCTATGATAATGTGAAGCCTTCCTTAGTGCTAAAATAACTGATTCGGCTCTAAGTCTGGGCATTTACCTAAATAATTATTCTAACTATTACCGCCAGGGCAACAGTCTGGAAGAATCAACAAAACAAGAACCTGATCAGAATCATGAAATGCACAATGAACATTAACCAAAGATAGTGGCATACAAAGGTCTTGTGCATGCTCTGGGAAGATAGAATCACATTCAAGAAGGAAATAAGAACTTCACCTTACAAACATTTTTATGGCAAGGATGTTTCCCTTCCTTTGACACTAGAACTAAATTCATTGGCACTTGCCCAACAGCTAGAATTTAAGGGCATGGATCAGAGAGAAATCAGGATGGTAGAGCTGTTTCATCTTGAAGAGCTTAGAAACTATGTCATGATCAAGCTAGAACAACATCAGCAAGTAAAAAAGAAATGGTTTGATAGAAAGGCTAGGCCTCAAGCTTTCAAAGTTGGGGACTTGGTTCTAAAATGGGATGCTGATAGAGCTAAACTAGGGTGCCATTCAAATTTTGATGCACTTTGGAGTGGCCCATACATCATCAAGTCCTAAAAATAAGCTAACTCTTTCGAATTAACTCATCCAGATGGAAGTCCACTACAAATCGCAGTAAACGAGATCTATCTCAAACCATTCCATTAGGTTTGCTACATCATGTTGTATATATTAAAGTAGTTTCAATTCCTCCAAGTTTGCTCCACATACATTTTGTTTTATACATAGTTCTTTCCCCTAAGGTGCTTCCTGTGTGTGCTCTTTTACTACTTATAGAATGCAAAGCTTCTCTTAGCAGTTGTGAGATTCAGAATAGAGTGCAGATATGATTTTCAAGTGATTACAGGGGCATTTTCATGATTGAATAAGCAGACTCCATGCCCAATGGGTGCTTCAGGCTACTGATCTCTTTCATCTAGCAGGTAGATGGCCCCAAAATTCACCAAAACTTTTATCCAAATAGCCCTCTTAGTGATTTGGATAACTTGCATACACATCTTACTCCCCTTCACATTCTTCTATCTCCTTCCATTTTCCCCTATGCACCTTCCTCCTATGCCCCTACTTTCTCTCCTATCCCATCACGCAACTACTGCGTACACCTATGCAAACTTACCTTCCTAACAGCTAAGTCCTTGGCATTCCTCTTGTGCGCTTACATAGGCTCAGTTCCTTTGCATGCCCTCTTTTCTTCCTTCCTCCTTTGGTGCACACCACCCCTCTATTTCCCTTTTGTGCATTTTATTCTCTCTCTCATGTGTCACACACGCTTTCATTCACCTCTTTCTACTTTTCCCCCTGCTCCTCTTTCTTCCACATGTACCCTTGTACCTACACTCCATGTGTCCACCTTCTTTCTAGTCAACTCAGTGCATCTCCAAAGGTAAGAGTGGCTGTTGAAAAGTCTTCAACTAGCAGAAGATTCCAAGTGTCAGCTTGGCGCAATTCCAAGATGGGAGCCAGGGTGGAGACTCAAACTTGTGCTAGCTCTCCATGTGACCAATGGTAAAATCTAAAAGAAAAAGTGAGTATAAAAATGACTAGGTATAGAGAACCAGCGGAAGCCTCCATGTGGATCAACAACGCAATGTCAAAAGTAAATTTTAGAGGCAGTCCCCAAAGAAGTGCGGGCCTGCCATGTGTCCCAAGTCCAAAAATGGACAGAGTCAGGGGTTGAATAGTCAAATGAGAGGCATGCCAATAGAGGACACTAAGTGTCAGTGCCGCACTATTTCAAAGATAAAAATTGGGGTGGGTTTCCAAACAAGCACCAGGCCACCACGTGGACCTTGTATGGATAGAAATATTTCAAATTTGTGTGCCTGAGACCCAAATATTCAAGTGAGTATATATTTTGGCTCAGTGCTTGAAATATGAAAAATATGGTACCATTGGAAAGATCTCGGCCTCATCTACGCCTTGGAGATCTAAAAATTTACTTTTGGATAAGTTAGGTTGGGAGAAAATGAAGAAACGTATATCAGGCCATTAAAGTAGAATTATATTTCTTCAACCACTAGATTTGATTCGATTTGATCCATCGTTTCTCCTCCTTCGAGGTGTCGAACAAGTAATTGATGTAGACATGACAGATTTGGGGCAACATTAACGATGGTGGTTGAGCTTTGAATTATTTTTCCCACTTCTCTCTATCTCCTTCTTCCCTCTATGCTGAATCTATAAAAATCAGGGTCAGGGCTCATTAAAAAAGGTTGGAAACTCTGGATCCTTACACATGTTTCTAAGGACTCCATATTTTATGTATTTTGAGTTGCATACCTCTATATTTGGCTCTTGCATTTAGATATCAACATCCTTATCATTGTAACAATTCTATGCATTTCTGGAAGTAATAGAAGCATCGTTTTGTGACTACTCTTTATCCTAATGTGTTTGCATTCCTTCTTCTTTCCTCTTCTCTTGCATTGTGTATTGTTGTGCTATTTCAAGTCCCCTGCGGTTCCATACTTAGTTGTATTCCATGGGATCAATCTGGTGAAGGTGTATTTCAATTTGTTACTCATGCCTAACATCCTTTCACACATTCCCTATCATTCTCACTCAAAATAGATAGTGTTCACCCCTATTTCTGGTGCTATCACCTTTTAGTGTAGTTTACTTCATGTTATCCTTCTTTCTCTAGTCCCTTGGCATTCTTAGCTTAGTTTCCCCTTTTAGCACAAGGAGTAGTAGTAGCAGTAGAAACAGATAGAGGAACCGGCCTTCTCTGGAGATCAGTCTCAAGCTCGTAAGGTCCCACAACTTGGGGATGGTTCCATTGTGGTCTCAAACACCTTGGCCCTTTCAAGATCTGAGACATGGGTGCACGTTTGAGCAACCAACAATACCTACGAAAAAATATTCACTTGATCATACACATGAGCAAAATCATTACTTTTATATGTTAATATTCTCTTTAATCTAAAGGAGGTCAGTCCCTCATAAAAATTTTACCCATACACCTTCATTCAAATAACATTATTTCAATGGTTACATATGACCCAAGTAAGTCGGCACCCTTTACAAAATTTTCAAATGAACACTTCAAATTTAACCTACTATAATAGGATGTATCTTGTCCGAATGTATAGTGATTCAAATCACCTTTCCAATGAATCTAAAATCACAAAAATCTTATATTTAGGATTTTTTGGGGCTGTGTGTTGGCTTCTACGGATTTCTTCTCCTTATCGTGGCTTTATCCCATGTTCCACAAACTTTATTATTTCTCAGTATCTCCCTCTAGTATTTCATAGCTTCATGATTTTATCTGTGACTTTCTCTTGTCTTTCGCGACTTTATTCTTTGATCCTTAGATTTCTCTAGTCTTTTACATCTTTGTTCTTCGACCTATGACTTTCTATAGTCTTTCGTGTCTTTCTTCTTCTATCCATGATTATCTCTAGTCTTTCATGGCTTTCTTCTTCTATCCATGGCTATCAAAAAACTTGATGAAGAATCCATTTTAGCTTGTAGTTTATTTGTATCACCCTATAACCATTATGGATGTATAATTGACTTAACCGAGACTATTGTTTACTAATGAACCGCTACAAACCATTATCATGCAATCACCTAAAACTTCTCTGAGATATGGAACTATTAATCAACCTTCATCACCTTGACTTATTCACCACTCAATCTTCACTGCACACCCTTTTTTCCATCAGTGTCACTTGAAATCAATGAAAAAAAAAGGATCCCACACATGCATTGATTCTAGTTATGTCCAAGCCTCACTCAAACTTTCCTGATTCATGATATGAAGGATAAAATCATCTTACACGATCCAAAAAATAATGGACATAACTTCCTGTAGCTTTGGTTGATATGCATCAACATTATCCATTGTATCTTGTTTGTTAGTTGAATCCTTCTTCATACCATTTACAAATGTCCAGAGCTTGCGAGCCATGAATTCTTCCTTCAACTGTATCTTCCAAATGAGATAATTATTTCCATTCAACATATATGATTTATCAATCGTAAAGTGGTTACATCCCATATTCGCGTAAATAAATTTTCAATAAATAAGAACAGCGAGGTTTTTTAGTAATCAAATTTTAAGAATTCCCCTATCATTGTTCAAGACACATAGTCAAATTTTGATGAATTCACATCGAAAAAAAGGATCTGTTAAACAAATAATCTAAACATATGATATATTATTTTTTAAATAAAAATTATTTATTGAAATGTGAGTGAATTGTTTTTTACTTTTACATGAAAATGATGATGACTTAGCTATCGTGTTGTAAGAAAAAAGACACTTCACTTTATTTATATAATTCAAAATAAATAATTTTAAATTTTTTTCTATTATTAGATAAAAAAGAGTAAATTAAATTAATAATTTGATACAAATAAAAAAGGAAAAAATTATAATGCTTATTTACAAAAAAAGTGGAGTATAGCTCCTTGTAGAAGGGTCAAGATAGGGGCTGAGATGGGTTTGAGATCGGTGAGCTACGGAGGAAGCTGGGTCCTAAGATTGTTTATATTATTTCAATTAATCTAATAATCACATTATGCAACCATGTAATGCCAATTAAACTCAGGAAACTTGGGTGATTTTATTTATTATGAAAGCTATGGCCAACCATACACCAAGCTCAGTGATTTAGGAGTAAAACACAGTGAGTCTCACTTGAGCCTGCGATAGAGCTGCTAGCATTTGCATATAAAATGAGTGATGGTGTGACCCACTTTATGTGGGACTACATTCCCACATAAAAAATATAAAAAAACATGTCCCATAGCCATATAGGACAGATTGTCAGTTGGGGGGCAAGATTTCCACGTGGTGTGCACAAAGAGGAATAGTTGGGGGGGCTACAATGGCCTCCATGTGTGGTGTAGAGAATATTAGAAATTGAAAAAGGGCCGCACAACTTGTAGTTTAAGGTGTAAAGGGGGTCACTTTTTAATACTGTAATTTTTTAATATATATATATATATATATATATATATATATATATATATATATATATATATATATATATATATATATATACACACTATATTTTTGCTTAGCCTAGGATTTAGATATATAGAATTACAATACATTTTACAAAAATAAACTATATGTTATATAGTGTATAGGTATAACATTAGGGTAAAGGATTAAATTAAAATATATATATAAACTTTTTAAACTAAGATACAAATTATAAACCTATAAAACCCTTAGTTTAGGATTTAGGAAAATATATAGTTTATAGTTAATATAAACTATAGTTTGAAAACTTAATTTTATTATATTCCCTTAGTTTTGAATTAAATTTGGTATTCAAAAAACAAATCAATTTAATACTAAAGTTTTGGAAACATTTAGAAGAAACTAATCTAAAAAGGGTACCTGGTGGGGACATACATATTTTTTTGAATTCTAAAGGTGAAAAAACTTTACTAGGGTTATATAGAAACATTGGGGGGACAAGGGTAATAATATGAACCAATAGGAAATATTAAATTCTTATTTTCATGATTTGTGTCTCCCTGTAGGTCTGGAAATTAACTTGGATTTTACGCTTCCATTTTAACTTCTCAAATTTATTTTCCCGCAAATTTGAAAATTATAGAAAAATAATATAATATTTCAAGTAAATTCACTCTTGCTTTTATTTATAGGTCCTTGTAATTCTTCCAAGTTCTCATGTGAGGGGGTAAAAGCTTCTGAAAATCTTTTGATTATTTTCCACGTGTAAACACTTGTGTCATTCTTATTTCCTGAAAGGGAGGGGGGTATTTATTAAAATTTTCAACCATTTAACCACCCAACTAACCCAACCAACACACCCGATTGGTTTAAACAAAATTAAGATTAATTATACTTCACTCTAGTACCATGTTAAAACGAAGAGATTAAACCATATTTAATCACATTAAATTAATATTTGAGTAAACATTAATGTGAATACATAAATAAATAAAAAATGTAACAAATAACATAGGTGAACACAATGATTTATGTGGAAAACCCTTGAGGGGGAAAAATCCACGGTCAAATGGAGAAATTTTCATTATATGAGAAACACAAATTTACAGTCCACTAAATCCCCTTTCCTCTCTTCTCTCCAAACCATTCACATGAGGTGAATAAAAATACGATCCACGACCATATTTATTTGACCCCATGGGTCACAAACCTTATCAAGTGATGGAGTATGATTACACCGTACCTGATTTAATATAAATTAGTTAATAATTAACCAATTAAAGATAAACATTTAAAGTTTACATTAAATAATTAAGAATACAACTTATTCTAAATTATTTAATTATAAACTAAAGTTTATAGGCACTTAATATTACGTTCTAACACCTATATCACACTTTTGTATGTTTAGATTCACTTGTAACCCTAGATTTTATAGATGTACCTACAAAATAAACATATCTTCCTTTAAAAACATTAATCACACATTAAATATACAAATTATTGAGTCAAAATGACCATGATGGTCATCCCATTTTTGATTCACTGAGTGATACACTATATTTTAGACTCAATGTAGTTCTCAAAGTACATTGTGCCAATGCACACACACTATAGAATTATTGACCTAGTATTTCCCTTATTCTTCCACACCGATAGTAGGCTATGCTAATTTTCTCACATAAAACCATTGTGTGTATATTTCCAAAACAAATTAATTCCCTCATATTCTTTGATATGTAAAACAAAGACTGTACTCTTAATTTTTTAGCCTTTTATTGGGTACATATATAGGTGACTTATAAATGGTAAATTATTCAGGTGAACATGTATATATATGATTATGTGACTTTGAAATTTGAATCTTAGTGGTGTGTAAATATAACCATGAATATAAAATGTGAAAGAAAAAAGGTGGATAAGAGACCGAATGGGTAGAAAGAACCCAAAACTTAAAAAGGGGAAATAATGTAATCTTGATCAAGACCATAATATAGTTTTGACCAATCAGTATGGTTTTGAATCAATATTAGAAAAATTAAAATTAACACTGAAACAAGATATAGATTTGTATGACACAACATAAAAGCATATGTTAACATATAGAAATCTAAATCAGAAGATAGACTGAGAAATATAAAATTGAAATGGAAAGTACTTACACCACTAATAATTAATTATATTTCTCAAGATCCACATATATAATTTTTGTCAGAAGCATGATTTAATAATTATTTTTTGTAAATTTTTTAGTGCTGAAATTTTCCCCCTTTATGCTAGTGAATAACATTTACTATTGTAAAGGGGAAAAATAATGTCCCTAATAGTGTTGAAGTTTGAGAGGTTGTCAAGTGTGATGATAAATTAACCAAAGGGTTGTGAAAAACATGGGGCACTAGTGTTACTCATATGGAGATAGGAAGTATCATGATATAATCATTGAAGGGTGTACTAAACTTGAAAGGAGTATTTACAGACATGGATATTTTGACTTAGTGATCTTGTAGAGTCGGGGGTGATCAATCCCCAATAATTGTTTGATTTACTTCCAAGGGATTTGAGTGTCCTATCACAAAGGGAAGAGTGTAAGAAGGCATCTTAGTTAGACCCTAAATAAATTATTTCAATATTGCTGGAATAAACTAGTGTAGGCAGGTCTAGGTCCCAATATTTTTGCAACAAATAAAATTTACATAGTCATCACTATGCATTATACAAGTTTTAAAATAATATTTATAACTTGTATATATAAATATACATTCTTCCCTTTACATTTTCAATGAGTGCAATATCATTTTACTTGTATCTCAATATCCACTGGATATTTATGTCTAAAATCAACCATTTGGTCATTTAAGCTTATATATCGATTTGTATAGGAAAAAATATAGCCTTGCGTAGCTAGCCACATCTTAGTAACCTCAATGTTCATCACATATTTGTATCTAAATTTGAATATTTTATCCTTTGATTCACATTTTAATTTTTCTAAGGGAGGGGATGTGCTTATATAGCCAACCCACGTAGTTTCCCCTCTTTTGAGGAAAGGGATGATAGAAAATAGAATCACACGAGCCAAAAGTAACTTAAAATTATGTCATCATCATTAAACAGAGTTTTAAGAATATAATATACAATTGGAGGTAATGAAAGTAACTACTGAGATAAAATTGAACTTGTGTCATCAACATTGAATATAATGTCAATAATAGGAAATAAAGAAACCTGAGATAAAAGTAGTTGATAGACACTTGAATAGTTGTTGATACATTTTTTAAATTGATTCATTAAAGTTAAAAAACATGTTGAGAATAATAGCTTGTGATTGTCAATAAAAAATGTAGTGAAAAAACATAGTAAGCATGTTGGTATAAAACATAGAGTATAAGATATAACTGAGAAGGAGAGACAATGTTCAATATAGTAATATTAATTTTATAACATGTGGAAAATAGAGACCATATCTTGGATTTTTAGAAGTTTGTAAATCAAAGAATATGTCCACTAGAGTAGTGTAGAGTATGTAGAAAGTTAAAAAAGGAAGTCAAGTATTGGTAGAATAAAATAAATACTCATTGAATTTGTCATGAACAAAAAAAAAATGTAGTGAGAAAATAGGTGTAGAACATTTTGAATGAAGTTTCATCATGTTTTAGTAGAAAAATAGGGGAAATAATGATCTGAATTCCAAAGATGGTGTAAAAATAAGAGGAATTATGCCCAAGATATGGAGTGCAGATGTTTGAGGCATTAATCAACTGATAGGGATAGGCCAAGATATGTGACTATATGCCAAAGGGGCCTATTTACTATAAATAATATAGTAGAAAAATGAAATAGTACTTTCATTGTTACTAATGTTGATAGTAATTTGTGCTATGAGAAAGATATGATGCAATATACTAAGGAGGGCCTACATTTATAATATTACCAATTACTAGATGTCATACATGCGTAGATGGTTTATGAGTTGGTAAGTGTCCAAATATTACAATTTTTTTGAACAATAATACTATTTTTTATTTTGTTATGAACACTTTATTCTTTTGAAATTGAAGTGTCAGGGTATATAGTGACGAATGGCACATTTTTATTTTAGGGTAACAAATGTATAGTATGGTATGTTACCAACCCGAAGTTATATGGTTTCGATGATATTTATATGGTCCTAACCCACTATGAAAAATAATGAATGATATTAGTAGATAATCGTGAATTTTGATAATGAATATGTCATTCTAATTATTATAGAGTTATTTTTGACGATAAATGATCTAACATTTGTTTTCATTGGTCTATGATTTTAGATAGATGTCCACATGAGAGAGTTATGTAGTGATTGTCACACAGAGACCCTACTTGGTCTAGGCCTAGATGATGATAGATGGGATGTACTAGACTGAGATGATTTAAAACATATAGATAGATTGTAGGAGGTTCTCCTTATATGCATTTGATCAATGCATTATGTGAGTGGTGGAATATAAACACTTGTAATTTTTGGCTCTCTACATTGGAGATTAATTTGACCTTAGAGTATGTGTATTGTATTTTGCAGTTGCCAACTATGGGAGAGAGGGTACAAGTCTTACCAAAATAAGTGTCATTTCAAATGTACAAGGTGCATATATTTTAGTTGGGAACATGTGTCCTTACAGATCCCACCATTTATTTGAGTTTTATTGTGATAGTAGGGGTTACACGATTACAAAAATTCATTTCAATGTTATTAGCTTCATTCAGAGTAGTAAATGGTAATGGGGCATCAATTTCCTATGGGATGTACAAAATATATTAGTCTATAGAAGATGAAGGTATGAGATATGATTGGGGCCATAGTTTGTTAGCCCATTTATACAAGTGATTAATGAAAATGGGGATTTTAGTAGTTAATATAATAAGTACAATAGTAAATGTATAAAGGAAAATGGCCCAAGAAAGTAACTAAAATAAAATTTGAAACCCTAATTAACAAGTAGGGTTAGAAATATCTTAGCTAATTCGATAAGCTTGTTGGACTATGTTGCAGTGATGGATGGAGAAATAAGAGGATGAAATGAATATGCCAAGGTATAGAAAAGTGTAAATCTGGGCAATTTAAGTGGACTGGGGCACCGAGATAGGTACATGGACTCTTGTGGGTGCCTTAGTCTAAGATATGGGTTCCTTGGTTTGTGAAAAATATCTATAAACCTCCTATGAGGTGTCACTAAGAGATCACATGTGTTCAATTCTTGTCACATCAGCTTTGCAAGACTGCCTGATATGTCACTGGAAATTAGAAATGAAGATGAGACATTTAAAACCCCAAACCAAACATCAAACCCTTAAAAAAATAAAGATGCATATGAAGGGGTCAAACTATCCTCAACTATCATATGTTGGAATTAATAATTGAGCATTGTACTACATCTCAAACATGATGTATTTCTATGTGTGTGTGTGCAATCATGCCCTAGGTGTTCTTGTGCCATTCACACTTTGTGAAAGTAGTGAGCAATAACTAGGTGTATAAATGTAATAAAATGGTGGATGGAATAGAATAAACTTCCCTCCTATATAGTGTGATGTAGATGAACCAACCTTGTCCCTTTTGATGGAGCTAGATGGATGCAAAAGAGCTCTAGATGCCTTAGAGGGATGCAACCTTAGGTGACACACTCACACACGCACGCCCACACACGTACGCACACAAGAACACGCATGATAATAGTGACTAGTGATTGGTCCCTCACTATGGTCTCATAACTTTATATTTATATGGTTCTCTTGTTCTAATTTTATAATGAACCCCGAAAAGGCTGGTCACCAAAAATATAGAATGCTCAAATGGATAGAAAGTTCCCAAAAGATGGAATTAAAGTAGGAAAAGGATCAAGGAACCCCGAATGGGACCAAGGCACCTATGGGTTCTCCAGTACTTGGCCAAATGCCCAAGTCAAGGCTAAAATGATACAAAACGAAAAAACTAGACTATGCTTGTATGTGTAGGAGGTCGGTAGTGACGATAGAAAGTAAAGTAAAATGGCCAAAAGATGGGGGTTAATAAGTAATTTTTTCACTCAAAAACTATATGAATAGAAATATGATACCGAGAATAAATAATACTCAAATTATATGATTTAGTGTCTACATTTTCCCCCAATTTATGTTGGTGAGAAGAATGCTCAGTAATATAAAGTAGATAGAGATGCATACCTAATGTCCATGTAGAGTGATGTCAGAAACATGCTGAAGGAATAGAAAAAGCATGGAGTGACAAAAAGATGATGGAGAATGGAAACTAAATATGCAAAAGAGAAAAATATGATGAGAGTGAACCAAGGGTGGAAACGCTTGTGTAGTTTCCGATGTGTGTGATGTTCCTACATGTTAGTATGGTGTGTGCTAGTGTAAAATTTTGTTGTTGACGTCGTTATTTTTTTTGTTGACTACTTACTTCTCATACAATTATACTTGTAAGGATAAGACAATCATGTAGTCAAATACACATGTATATATGTTAAAACATATGTAAAGGCACATGTATATAGAAAAAATTGTGTAATGGAAATGAAAAAGGAACATGTGCACCTACTTCATGATGACAGAAAGAGTGTAGAGAGAATATCCTATACTACGAGTTTTTTAGGTGATCTCACGCCACCCTATCCAAAGTAGTGTAGGAGAAAAGTTACATTATTCTCTAACCTATAATTGTTTCCCTGAAGAATGTGTGAAGAGATATCTATACTACCTGGTTTTTTGGGCGATCCAACACCATTGGATGAAGTAGTGTAGAGAGGAAATCTGTTGTATCCTCTAACCTGTAACTGCTCCCTATAATTCTAAGGACAACCATGTCCTATAAAATCCATTGTGTACGAGGTTTGTAGACTAGTCTGAACCCACTTGCTGTATAACCAAAAATACCAAGGTCAGAAACTAAATTGAACTAAACCGGTGTAGAAGCATTGTGTAGTATGTAAAACCCTAAATGGTGCCCCCCCTTTGGGGGTGCATGTGACATATCTGATAGGACAATAATGCCCCAAAATAGTACCAAACACATAAACTATGACTTACAGGGGTAAGGGAATACACTTAGTAGAAATCAAGGAACACACAAACAAGTGGCTAAAAACAAGTGTTAGTATGGACAAACATGCATATAGAAAACACGTGTAAGCTAGAAAAAAATTAAAAATGAAAATATAACACCAAAGCGGGTTGAAAACATGGTACATCACTCATGATGTCACAAGACATGCAAGGCCATAATGGATGAATACAAACAAACAAGTGTGCACACCAAACAAAGGGCAAGGCTTGTATATAATAGTAAACAAAATAATCAAGTACAAACAACAAATAACCATGGAAGAAAGTAGTCCTAAAAAAAAATTCTACAGATGAAGCAACCATTAGGATGTTAGAAAGATAACCCATATGTCAAAAGTGTGTATAAGCAAGTAATGTAAAGTCCTAAGTATATAATGAAATAATAGAACCTATAAGAGACAAATGTGGATGCCCCCAGTGAAAATTATAGGAGAGGTAGAAGGAGATCATCCATGTTGCATTTAGGAGACTTTTATCTATGACAACTAAAAAAGGACATGAACATGCATGTGTGTATGATAAAGATAATGAGATATAAGAGATCTAGCTAGCATGTGTAATAAGCAAACATGAACAAGAAAATGTAAGTAAGAGTAAAAGCAGCCAAGATATGCAACATGTTGTGGATGGAAGGGATGGAATGTAATATGGATAATAGGATCCGCGTGCCCCCTGAGTGAATGGAAGTGAAAGCAGTGATGTTCATTTAGTATGTCCCCTTAGCAGTTAATAATGAACTATAAACAAGATTTTTTCATCAAGAAATGGTTAAAGTATGTGTTTTCTATAATGCGTTATGAAGAGTGTGCAAATGTGTAGTGATGATATGCAACCTAGAGATGAAGTATTTGTGTGACTCTATAGCCAAAAATATATTATTCCAAGATAATCATAGGAGTGAAGATGTAGCCCAAAGCGTATATCACTACTAGATGAATAGAGGTAGCGGTGAAGTATCGTAAAGTGTATACACTTACAAGATGAATAGAGGAGTGGTGATGTAGCATAAAGCATATACCACTACAAGATGAAGGTATAGGTGACCATTTATCCTATAGAATATGTCACTAACCTAGTAATGTTGCATGATATAAGGTCAAATGATGAACATGAAAGTATGATAAGGTCCATTTGATTTGTAAACCCTCAACAGTCGAGTATGGACCAAGGAACTAAAGTGTGTCATAGGGTAGTGAGTGTAGTGGATAGAGGATGATGTAATATATGCAATGATGATGAAAAATGACCATATGATGTGTAACAATGTGTAGTATGTGATGTATGTAATGCAAGATGTGTAGATAGTCTAATAATGTGATATGCATGTTATGCAGTATGTATCATGAGTAGGATGTAATGCTATACTTGTAGACAATGGGAGTGTGACACAAACATGATGAATATGAGCATAATATGTAGATGCACCAATGTATATTGAATTCCAAATACAAAATGCAAGATGTATGGATAGTTTAAGATTATGAAGTGCGCCCTATGTAGGAGGATTAGTATGTAATATTTTACTTGTAGACAATAGTAGTGTGACATATATTTGAGGAATATTAGTATGATGTGTAGATTATGTATGATTTATAGATGCACAAATGTTGGAATGATATAGACTAAATGTAGAGTGTATGATGAAAAATATAAGATAGATGACATGAGATATGTGAAGAGACACAGTGTGTAATATGTGTAGTGTGTGGGGTTCATGTGTGGTATGCCCTCAACAGTCAAGTGTGAATCAAAGCACAAGAGTGTGTCATCAGGTAATGATGACACTAAAATGTAGAGGAAAATTCCTATGCTAAGAATAATATGTATGATGCTACAAGTATGGAGATATGCTAATGCTAAAATGTGTGAATGCCATGCCACCAAAATATGTGAACAATGGAAGTCTAGTCAAAATACACTATGTGGATCAATGTAAGGAGTAGTTTCCTTAAAAAATTTATGGGACATTATAGTGATAGAGGATTGTGACCATCAAAGGGTTCATCGTCATAGTAAACTTAATTCAGGTCCCTTTCATCAACATAAGTAGGGTCTATAGAAGATGTTGGAATTACAATGTTAACCATAAGAGGTGATTGTTGTGTCTGACTTGGTGATGTGGAAGATACCTTTGATGAAGGAGGAGTGAGATCATCCTTAAGAGGAGGTTTCTTAGTTTGACTTGGCAATGCAATAGATAAATTAGTAGGAGGACGTGATTTAGAGAAAATATTGAGAAGTGATTTCTTTTTTTTACTCGATAATGTCGTAGGTGACGAAGTAGGAGGAGGTGATGAACTAATTTGGAGAGGTTATTGCTTATGTTGACTTGGTGATGCCATAGGTTGTTTCTTTGGTGGCTCTTGACTAACTGAAGAAGTTACAAAGGGAACAAATTTAGGATCCCAGTTGGATGTAACATTTGTAGATGGGCATGTAATAGAGTGTTGTGTAGTGAATGATATAAATCCCTAACACTCAAGATGCTTAATTATCTGTTGAAAATCATATAAATCATTTTCATTATGTCCATTGATTCGATGATAGTGGCAATATGGACACCCTTGATACTTTTCTAGTCGATAAGGAGGATAATAATGAGTAGGCGGTAGAGTGATCAATTGAAAATTAAGGAGCTTAGTGAGAATGTCATGTTTCTTAGTATTACAATCAAGGATGAGAGGCTCTGGTAATGGTATGACTTGAGGCTCATTGATATGAGAACATGTAGCAAATATAGAAATAGAATGAGATGTAGAAGGAGAACAAACATGTTCTTGAGAAGCATCTTTAAGCTTTTAAATTTTAGATTGTAAAGATATGATCATGGATTCCATAGCTATAAACTTATCTTAAAACAAAGAATATAAAGCTTGAAATGATTCCATTAGGGGTTGATTACATGGAGGATCACTAGGTTCGTCAAATAAACGAGTGAATATAGGACTTATTTCTTGTGACAACGTATTGTACTCAAGATATAAGGATTCTAAGGATTGTTGCAAAACATATTGGCAATTAGGATATCTCTTAAGTCGACCAGATAAAGAAAATTGACCCATGATAGAGGAAAAATGATGATCCTAAGCATGAAGATAGAGTATGGGTTTAATAAAATGATTAACTAAAAATGGGGATTTTAGTAGTTAATCTAAGAAGTACAACAGTAAATGTAAAAAGGAAAATCACCCAAAAAACTAAGTAAATGAAAATGTGAAACCCTAATTAACAAGTAGGGTTAGAAAGAGATTAGATCATTCGAAGAGCTTGTTGGACTGTGTCGCAGGGATGGATGGAAAAGCAAGAGGAAATGACTATTCCAAGGTCCAGAAAAGTACAAATATGGGTAATTTAAGTGGACTGGGGTGCTCAGATATGTACGGGGGTGCCTGTGGGCACATTAATATAAGATATGGGTGCCTTGGTCTATGAAAAATGTTTGCAAACCTCCTTTTAGGTATCATTAAGTGATCGCATTTGTTCACTTCTTATCGCACCATATTCACTAGACTGCATGATATGTCACTGGATATCAAAAATGATGATGAGACTTGCAAAACCCCAAACCAATCATCAAACCCCTAAAAAAGAAAGATGCATATAAAGGGGTTGGAATTTCCTCAACGAAAAAAATGGTGGACTTACTAAGCATAACACTACATCTTAGACCCAATGGAGTTATATGTGTGTGTGTTCAATCATACCTTAGGTGCTCTTGTGCCATTCGCACATTATGAAAGTAGAGAATAATAACTATGTGTAGAAATGTAATAAAATGGTGGATGGAATAGAATAAACTCCTCTCCTATGCAGTGTGATGTAGATGAGCTAACCTTGTCCCTTGTGATGGAGCTAGATAGATGTAAATGAGCTCTAGATGCCTTAGATAGATGCAATCTTAGCTGATGATAGTAGCGACAAGTGCTTGGTCCCTCATTATTGTCTCATAAATTTATATTTATATGGTTCTCTTGTTCTAATATCATAATTAACCCCAAAAAGACCGATCACCAAAAATATAGAATTCTCAAATGGCTAGAATGTGCCCAAAATATGGAAGTAAAGTAGGAAAAGGATCAGGGCACCTCGTATTAGACCAGGGCACCTTTTGGCAGCCCAGTATCAGCATGTGCACCCCAGTCAAGGCTAAAATGATGAAAATTGATAAAAATAGATTGGGCATGTGTGTGCAGGAGGTCAAAAGTAATGATAGAAAATAAAGTAAAATTTCTAAAGGATGGGGGTTAATTAGTACTTTCTGCACTCAAAAACCATATGAATATTAGTATGAGACTGGGACTAAATAATACCTAAAGTGCATGATTTAGTGTCTACAATAGGTATTTATACACTTTCACATTAAAAATCCATGGAGACGATGTGGTTCTCATTACTATATTACATATCAGGGATTATGAGAACATAGTTGTTGTGTGGATTGTTGGAGGTCCCAGGGATGATTGGGACCATCCAAAAATATTGGCATAAAAATGGATGATACCGAGGAAATGAGTCTAGACATGACCTCTCATCAAGACACATTAGACTAGTTGACCCCCAATGGTATTATATGCAATCCATATATATATTTTAGAGATTGACCATTGGATTTCATGGAGATGCATAGAGTGTGGCATACCATGTGGTTAAAAAATTGGTATACTAGGATAAGAGTGTTATATCAAAGGGAATGTCTGAGGCACCAATTTGGGTTGATTCAAGATGTGAATCTAGCACCATATAGGTGGAGGATGTCTACACACACAACTTTGAGATATGTTAGTAGAGAAGAGATAACATGGAGACCCCAACCTTCACTTGGGATAAAGCTCTTACAAAATATATTCACAAGATTGATTAACATGTTATCATTAAATGTAAAGTTCAAGGCACAAATAGGGACCATTCAGGAGAGACTATAACAATATAGATCATGATCACATCCTTGTCGTCAGAATAATATAATGGAGGCATTAAGTTCTCAAGCTCCCGTTAAGATGTTAAGTGAGGATGATGATGATAGTAATGATGTATAAACTTGTTTTGGGGCATGGCCATCATTGTATTGTTATTTTTTAAACTTGCAATCTATATATGCATACATCTATGTATTTGTATGTATGTATATATACTTATATATATGTATATATAGGTGTATATATGCATATCTATGTGTGTTTTTTTGTTTGTCTGTGTGTGTGTGTAACTTGATGTGTTGAGTGAAAATGGTGTAATTGTGTGATTGGATTAGTGATTAGCTATAAGTTTTACTTTTGTTGTGTATTTTATCTTGATGTAGTTGAATAATAAGTAGTTTGATGTGAAACATGTGTTGACTATGATAATTGATTTAAATATGAATGATTTATTAAATGTTGTGAAAATAAGTAGAATGAGAAAATATGGAAATGAACATTCATGTTTGTATGGTAGGTAAAGGTAGTGAGGGGATCCCCATCATGAAAGTATGTTGGAAAAAATTGAAAGGTGAGGAAATATCTTCTTCAGAATGAAGGAAGGGTAATCATCATATTCCCTTGGAAAATTAAGAATAGATAACTTTTGTAGCTAATATAATTATTAATTATGATGAATTATAAGTTAAGAAGTCATGGTATTATAACAGAATAAAGGATGTGTGGTTACTCTAGATCTCCAAGATGTATAGTTACAGATTACTCATGAGGATATAGTCAATTGAACATGTAGTGGTTGTGTCATGATGATAAAACATATTTTATTTACTTGATAATATTGCATGATAAAGCATTGTTCCTTTGCAATCCATTTGAATATATTTTTTGTATTGATTGATTAGGAACAACCTCCTTTAGAGCGGAAAATTTTGTAAGAGGTTTTGAAACCATGTTTCCCATGGAATTCCCATCATTCAAGATCAAAATATTCATAGGATGATGTTGTGGAGGAGGGGAAAGAGATTATTCATTTTTCTTCAAGTGTTTTATTTAATGATGTAGTGCATAACAATCAATATCATGGTGCCCATCAATAAAATTTTAATTATATAAAAGTCAAAATTTCTCATATTCCAATTGATGGGGAGGATGATGTGTACTAAGAGGTATGCAAATTAATATTTTATCGAGTAAAGTAAGAAAAATATCATGCAAAAAATCAATGGCCTTGTCAAAACATAGTGGTTTTCATTTAGCAATCATCATAGGCTTCAAAGTAGCCATTGGTCTAGGTGTAACATGATAGGAAGTATCCAAAATAGAATGTGAATCTTTTTGAGTGATATATGTGGAGTGTGTGAATGAATTAGGGGTAACATCATGAGAATGTGTTGAAGTGTGCATGGGAAAAAGATATATCTCTAGGTTGATAACACAGAAACAAATATTGGTGAATGGATAAAATGTTTCATAAAGAATATTTTCCTTAAGTGGGAATATAATTCCTTGAAAAAATATGTATTTCATTTCTTAATATATATTCTTATAAATTAGTTGTTGCATACTAGATTTAAAGCATAAGATATAATCAATAACTGTCTTAGTTTTACCTTGGATATAAAGAGGGTAAACACTCATATGTAACATTGGGGAATTTTTAGTTGATGAAGAAAATGGTATAAAATTATTTAAGTTATAAAATTATCTCATATATCCACTAGGAATATGGTTAAACCAATACATGTTTCTCCATTTAAACTCTATGGGAAATCCTTTAAAAACAAACTATCTTTTGTTATTTGAAGCCATAATAGATCTAGAGTAATTAATATGTAGGTAAGGATCAATATTCCCATAAAAAAATTTGAACTTAGGCATTAAAAAATGTTGAGGGAAGGAAGAGTGAAATATTTTATTCCATATGAGATTACAATGTATAATATTATAATCAATGGCACTATAGTAAGTTTTGCTTTCTAGGGTTAAATTATGTACTTGAAATTGTAAATCACCTACCACATGTATGAGAGAGAAATGCTTGAGGATTTATTGCATAAACACTAATATGGTCATTCAAGGTTTGTATCTTTCCATTTATAATAGCCATGGTAAAAAAAATGTTTAAGAGGGATGTCATCATGTTCAAGCACATTAAGAGTTATAGGTTTTCTTTGGGTGATATGGTATAAAGGGACGTTAGCACTTATTACACCTAAGGGATCATAAATAATTTTAGGAGAAGTAATAACATGAGAATAAATGAAAAATTGATGGTCATGAGTACTACCACTAAGACCTATAAAATATATATCAACATTGACGTTATCTACTTGTACAGGAGAAAGAGAAGCATCACTAGAAATAACATCATTTGTACATTTAGGAGAGAGAGTAGAGACACATAGAGTAACATTATCATGTTGAGAAACCTAATTATGAATATCAACATTACTATAAATAAAAAACATGATTAGTAATAACAACTACACTATGATACAAGTCATCATCATAGATATCAACATTGTGAAAAACAATATCATCATCACTAGCATCACAAAAATATGAAAATAATCTAAAGTAGTAATATTATTACCACCTATAATACCACCATAACTATATGCGTGACTATATATAGAAGTAGAAGAATTTTCATTATTACCATCATCAAGTATATCAGTGTTAGGAATGAAAGAAGAAATTTTATCTTTAGGCAATTGTGTGGCACATTCCCATGCATATGAAAATTCATCATCATCTAAAATGGATTCATATATATCCTTAGAGGATCCTATATCATAGTAGGGTACATTATTAGGAATACAAAGTATTTGAGCTTCATCCCCAATAAGCCACTCACTATCACTAAAAGAATATTCTCAAATAAGGTCATTATCATAAAGATGCTCGAACAATTCATAAGTACTATCAAAATCTATTTGCGAAGATTTAAATAAAGTATGCAAAGATATGGGATCATGTAGTGCCTATAATATGGGCAAGGATCTAGCTAAGAAGACTGGACAGTGGAAGCTATACTAATAGTAGTTAGCACACTAGGGGTGAAAAATCAAAGTGGATGTTGTAGCCTAGGATGAGAATCATATGATGATTCTTCGTACCCATAATCCATATCAGATAGAAAATGAGATCACATGTGACCATTACCATAATCCACATCAAAATTAAAATAAAAAATATTGGGGAATGGTGTGGAGAGACCCTTCTTTGTAAACCAACAAGAAATTTAGATTTTGTTAAAGGGATAATAACATTTGTGGTTTTTCAAAACATCATAATAATCCATATCGAACTATAAGAAGAAACCATAAATTTACTAGGGGTTTTGATATTACAAGGCCTAACTATGGAATAAACAATCTAAACCCTAAGTTAGGTAAAGGGTTTGCCAATGGATGCGTTTAGGAAAGTTTATTAACCATAAATTAACTGTAAAAGTTTAATTTAATTTATTTAATTAGGTTCAAATGCTATATGCTATATGGCATATAACAGTACAACTATTTATCTATTTACAACATAAAATAGGCTATTTGGAAGCACTCTAAATTGATAAAGTAATTGAAAAACCGAGAGGGATTTGAAAGGTAACTTAGCTAGTATTAAATTATTTTTAGATTTTGTTTTTTATGTGCATGGAAACATGGGACAAAATGGGGGAAAAAGTGGCCACTTTTTTTTTAAATCAGAAAAATATGAATTTTAACAAGTAATTTGACATACCTATGCTCAAAATTTAATAATTTTATAAGAACATGAATCATAGTACTCAAAATCTATTTTTTATACTATTATTTGTTTTTAAAATGTTGGAGATTAATAGGGTCAAATGTGGTACGCAAAAAAAATTCTTCTATTTTGTGTCAAAAATAACATAGTGTTGAGTGTACCCCCCCCCCCCCCCCCCCCATTTTCAAGTTCCATAATCCCTTTAGTAACAAGTTAGGAAAGATCATATACTAGGTTCCACTATTTTTTCCTATTATTTCAATTAATATACTATTTTTTTTACTAATTTAAAAAAAAAAAAATCAGTATGTGTACATCCCCTAATGTTGAGAAAAATAATAGGAAATCAATTATTATTATTTTATATGAGATAGAATGGAGTGTATATTGTGTTGATGTAATTTGGACAAATGGATCAAAATTTACATAGAAAAAACAATACATGTGATTTAAGAAAATTTGAAGACACTACTGAAAGAAATAAAAGATCAAAACTTTAAAATATTCAGATGTTAGAAAGAAATACATTAACCGAAATCTAAGATAGATCTTGATGTCATAGTCATGTTTTTTTGGAATATTGTCTTAAAATATGTGATAAAATGGGGTGTACACTTTTCTTCTTATGTTTTTACAAAACATAGATTCAGTCACAAAATATACAGTCCAACACATAATAATAGATATATAGGACAATTGGTGGGTGGTTTTCAATCCAAATAAAACACAATGCGCTTGCGTTATTTTCTCAATGACAAAGCATTTTTACATATTAAAAATTCATGTTCGTGTTATGAATCGATCATGTTATAACATGGCCAAGCCATATTGTGAGCACATTCCATTCAAAATTCCTCTCAAACACTTTTTGGCCATTTTTAGTCCCACACTTTCACACACATGCACTGGCAACAACACTACTACCAAAATTGGGATGTGTGAAGGATTCTAAAGGAACACATATCAATTGTTATTTAAAAACTTCATGTAGGGAAGAATCATACATAAGGCCAAGAATGGATCCCAAAAATTAACCTTTCCTACTATATTGGACCATTATCTCATTGGGATTTGATTTTTTCTAGGTTACTTTATTATCACATGTATCACACTTTTGTATTCTCAAATTTACATGTAACCCTATATTTTACACATGTACATGAAAAATAAATCTATCTTCATACAATAACCTCAAACACTCATTATATATAATAATAAAATAGGAAAATGATTGAGTCAGAGTGACCTCGATGATCACCCTATTTGTGAGTTACTAAGCATTATACTACATTTCAAACTCATTATAATTATCCTAGCGTGTTGTGACAATGTGCATGCAATATAAAACCCCTTAACTAGTGTCACCCTTGTGCTTCCACATCATTAGATGCTATGCTACTTTTCTCTCATGAAACCCTTATGTATGCCGAAAATAGATTTATACCCTCATTTTCCCTTATATGCATTATGAAGATTGTACTCTTGATTCCTTAGTTTTTTATACATGAATATATCAGAGTCTTTCACTTTAAAATTTGAATCTTATTGGCACATAAAGATGACCATAAACATAAAATTTGAAAGAAAAAAAAGGTAGAGAAAATACCCAATAGTAAAAAAGGACCCAAAACTTGAAAAGGGGAAGACCGTATATTTTGTCTAAGATAGTATGGTTTTAAAATAACATTAAAAAAAGGTAAATAAATAATGAAACAATCCAAATATATTTATGACGCAACATAAAATCATAGGAAAACATTCAGAAAGTACCAAAAAAATACATACCAAGTAATATAAAATTGAAAAAATAAGGAATTATGCTTGTAAGAATTAATTCCATGTTCGAAATTCATATATATAAAGTTTTTCAAAAGTATAATGCAATAACGATTTTGTGTAGATTTTATTGTCTATAATAATCTACATTTCTATATATTTTTACAAAACTACCCATCACTCCAAATCAAACCAAAAATATGTAGAGAGGAAGGGAGGGCAAGAGAGGGAGCTAGGAAAAGGGAGAGGGGGATATGGAGAGTGAGAGAGGAGGGAGAGGGAGGGAGGGAGGGGGAAAGAGAAAGAGAGTGGGAATAACCCATAATCCATATCAACTAGAAAAGGATAGCATGTATGAGTATAACCGCAATACACATCACAAGCAGAAGAAAACATATTATGGTATAGTGTGGAGCGATCGTTTTTTGTACACCCACAAGTGGATTGGACCTAATTAAAGGGATAATAACCCTTGTGGTTTTATAAATAATTATAACAAGTTTTATCTAAATTTAAGAAGAAACCCTAAATGCAATAGGGGTTTGGATATTGCAAGGCCTAACTATGGATTAGATAATCTAAACCCTAAGTTAGCTTAAGGGTTTGATAAAAGATGGGTCACCAAAATGTATTAAATGTAATATATTAATTAAATTAATTTAATTAGTATTGAATATTATATGTTATAGGGTATGGATTAATAAAAATTTATAAATTTTAAATAAAAACTAGGCTATTTACAAGCATGCCAAAATAATAGAGTAATTGAAAACATGAGAGGGATTATAAAGGTGACTTAGCTAGTCTCAGATCAATTTTTGATTGTGTTGCTACCAAACCTAGGATATATGAAGGATTTTGAATTAACCTAGATAAACTATTCTTTGTAAAATTCATGTAGGGGAAGGACCATAAAAAATTTCAAGACCAGATCCTATAAATTGACATTTCCTACTATCTTTGGATGTTACCTCATTGATATCTATTTTTTGTTTGAGTTCCTTTATTATCACATGTATCACTCTTTTGTATGTTTAGATTATCTTGTAACCATATATTTCACACATGTACATGTAAAAAAACCTTATCTTCCTACAAGAACCTCAAACACTTATTAGATCTAAAAATAAAAGATGTAAATGCTTGATCCATAATGACATCAAAAATCACCCCATTTGTGAGTCATCAAACCTACACTACATTTTAGACTCAATGTAATTCTTATAGTATGTTATGTTAATGTGCCCATAATCTATAACCATTGACCTAGTGCTCCCTGTGTTCTTCTACACTGATATGGGTATATTCTAATTTTCTCTCATGAAAACCTTATGTGTAGATGTCATAAATAGATTTGTGCCCTCATATGCTGTGATATGCAAGATGGAGATTATACTCTTGATTCCTTAGCCTTGTATATAGTAAATACATGTTTTTAAGTTGGTAAATACTTGAGGTGAATGAATATATAAACACACACACACACATAGGAGTTTATCAATTTGAAATTTGAATCTTAATGGTGCACAAAGTCGTCCATGAACATAAAATGTGAAAGAAAATAAGGGTGGAGAAGAGACATAATAGGAAGAAATGAACCAAAACTTAAAAGGGGAAAGACCATGTATTTGGATCACCACTGTAGTTTTATTTTGAACTGAAATTAGAAAAAAGTAAAGAATTAATGAAACATTCCATATATCTATATGAAAAAACAGTAAAACATAGGAAAAAATCTAGAAATTCAAATAAAAATACATACTAAACAATATAAAAGTGAAATGACAAGTAATTAAGACACTAGGAATTAATTCAATTTTTCAAAAACCACATATAACAAATGTTTTAGAAGCATGATGTAATAATGATTATGTGTGCGTGAGAGATAGAGAGAGAGATCATGGTTTATTTCCAGCATAAGTGATCAATGATATGCATGATAAGGTGGGTAGAGCTATTGTTGGAAGGTACATTTATGTTGTTGGTTAGATAAATGTTTTCTCTATTTGGAGGAGGATATTCAACATGGTTGAGATATAAATCCAACTTCTAAGAAATATAATCCTCAATACACTTGCATATCATTTCAAGTGGCTCTCCTATGCACTTAGAAAATTTTTGTTGAATTTTTTTCATAGTATAGGTATAATTAGATTCAGGGACATCCTCATGGTCCCCTTCTGTTCAGCATTTTAAAAAAAAATTAGATGTTAAATTTGTGGGTTTTGACTACCTAGCATTAGATCCTGTGGAAATACAATAAGTGTAATACGGAACCAACTTAGGAAGGAAATAATTTTGAGAATTATTAAGGTCACACAAAAATGAATTAGATAAGGATGTAATGGAATCCCCAAGTAATAACTCCATGATGAAACATAGATTCCTGAAAAGGGCCTAGTGGAAGTGTTCTTATGGTGGTACCTTTCATTCAGTAAGATGACATAGGGATTGATGATGTTGAGAAAGAATTAACTGTGAAAATGGGAATTTTAATAGGATCAACCATTCATAAAAAATTTCACAGGGGATGATGGGATCCAAAAATAATAATTGGGGTTCAAACAAGATTGTCCATATAGTAGGGTTCTACATAGGGGTTGATGGAGTTCAAAAATGCAAGAAAAATAAAAAGGATATGATATAATAAAAATCATAATAATATTCACATTGAGTTTACCAAAGTTTTGCAAGAGGATCCCAATCTTAAAGGATGGTTTTTGTGATAATTTGAAGATAAGGTGGGTTAGTTTGTAAAAGTTCCAAAGGAGAGGGACTAAAAGAATGTTATGTATTTTGAGTTGTGGTTGTCATTTATACAAGATCCAAAATTGTATATGTGTTACCATAGGGGATGATGACATAAACATTGATAGAACTAGAGGTAGATGGGATTGGCCATGTAGGAGTTTCTACATAAGTGTTGATGGTGTTAACATGGATTTATGAATTTTAGAGAGAGATTTTATCTAGAAGGTGAAAATTTTTTGCAAGAGGATCCCAATCTTCAAGGATGCTCTTTGTGACAATTTGAAGCTAAGGAGGGTTAGTTTGTACAAGTTCCTAAGGAGAGGGACTAAAAGAAGGTTATGTATTTTGAGTTGTAGTTGTCATTTATACAAGATCCAAAATTGTATAGGTGTTACCATAGGGGATGATGACATAAACATTGATAGAACTAGAGATAGATGGGATTGGCCATATAGGAGTTTCTACATAAGGGTTGATGGTGTTCACATGGATTTATGAATTTGAGATAGGATCTTATTTGTGAAGTTTTTTTCATGAATAGAAATGATAGATGAACCTGTAGAATTTATCTTGGACTGAGGAAGGGTAAGAAGGTTTGATGTATATGATAATACATTTATTTCCATGCATATGAATTGCACTTTTTGTAGATGCACTAGTAGAGGTATATGAGGTATCGATAATGTTAGTAGTTGTATTGTTATCAAAAATAGGTTTGTAAAATTTAGAATGATTGGGAAGGGGGTCATTATTAATATTAATGCATTCATTAGCTTGATGAAACACTTCATATTTATCACATTACTCAAATTTTTCATGTGTCATGATAGATTTATGTAGATTTTCTTGAGTAATGGATTCATGATCTGAGTTGTTCTTTTTATTGATGGAAAATAGTTTTGAAGGAACTATACCTTGTTTACAAAGAAGGCCAAAAAGCCAGATATAACAATCAAAGCATCAGCAAAAAAAAGGGATCAACATCTAGAATAGGCATTTGAAATCAATCGTAACCAAAAATTTACATCAGGAGAAAAATTGAACAAGTGCTACAACCATGCAGCCAGAAAATAGCAAAACAATAGCAAAAATGACGGAAAAGATTGGTGCCTGCAATGAAAAACAACCTTACTTATTAGTTTCTCTGGTGATTTTAGATTTTATGGTTTGTAGAGAAGTGAAGAGGGCCATCGTAGTCATATGGGTGGGGTCCTTAGTATCAATCTTAGCCAAGGTTTGGCTGCTCTCCTTGGCCGTTCCCCACAAAGTCTCTGGAATCCCACTCAACATAGTGATGCTGTGAACATGTTGTTCCAGAAAATCACTGATAGCATTAAAAATTACCATACTATGCTCATGGAAATCCTTGTCTCTTCCCACTTGATTGTCCAAGGAATTTAACTTTTTATAGATGTCCTCCACTTGCTGGTTCTCTATCTCAGTACCCTCATCAATCTTCCTTTTCCCTTTTTTCTTGGTAAGTTACATCACTTCCTCCTTCAGCTTCATCATCTCCTTTTCAAGTTCATTCAGTCTTTGTATAGTGCTAGTTTATTTGTTTTGTGAGGCCTCTTCATGGCCAACACTGCTTATGTGTAGTAGGTTTTGTGCAAATCCCATATCTTTGCTGTTGCAAAGGATTTTGCTTGAAATTAGGGTTTCCAGCTTGAGCTTCTTCTGTTTTCTGGTATTAGGCTTGGGGGTGGTAGCAGTGATGAGAGTGGGGTCATGGTGGAAGGGATGTGGGTGGGGGTGGTGGTAGTGATGAGAGTGGGGGTCATGGTGGAAGGGATGCGAGTGGGGGTGGTGTCGGTGGAGGGAGCGAGAGGAGTCATACTGGGGGAGGAAGGTAGGCTAGGGTATTTGGAAATGCAAAGCTTGTGCAACAAGAGAATAAGCCCTTGATGCAAAGGGGTATCCTGTGTATGCTTCTAGTACTCCCAGATGGAGTGTTCAAGAGAGTTCAGGAGATAGTGAGGGAAACAGACCATGATTTATCTACGGAAGTGGTTTAGAAAAACCAAATGCTTAGTGGGGACAGTGACATACCTCCCTTCCAAAGATATGTAACAGACCATCTTGCGGGTTATCTCATCAAAGGGTGGTGGAATTGAACTAACCCGCAGCTCCGTTGTAACAAACATCAACACCTCGTCCTCAGCAACAAATTTCTTCTCTTCTGCCTTTTTTTTTACTCTCTTGCTGAAGAAACAGAGGCCTTCCATCTCCAAACCAGTAGCTTCAGCAATAAGCTCTTCATTCACTGTAATTTTATGTCCACCATACTCAACTCTGTGGTCCTTCCAATCCATGGAAAATTGAATTGAAATGCTCTGGTCATGACTTTGAATGTGATCGATGAAATTTGTAATCGCACCCTGCTTAAGGAGATTCCAGAGCTCTGTATTTACCTTCCAATCTAGATCACTACAAGGTTCAATCTGACACGGGGCTCCTCCTATTTTTTACCTCTCTATAGTTTTTTCCCTTCTTTCCTTCTAAACCCTTGTTCGAATTTTTATATGGAATGTCGTTGCGCTTCTGTCTGTCCTGATTATTTAGAATCCCGCACACATTTTGGGAGTGATGAGAGTAGTTCCTGCATGTGTGATCTTTGAGCTTCACTAAAGCCCACTCCAAGTCATCATTATCCTTACTCCACACTTGAGTGCCCATAAATTTCTGCTTGAATGCTGATTTGTACCTTCTCAGGGATGTAAATAACATCATCCCAAATATTTAAATTATTATTTATGCCATAATTGGGCAATTCATCAGCAACATTGTTACCTTCCCTGTAAGTGTGCCTAATGCAGATATTTTTGAAGGTTTGGTAGATGCTTATGGATTCCATGATGAAATCCTTGATATTCCAGCTAGGGGGTAAGGATTGAATAAGATGATTAATAATATTAAGTGAGTCTCCTTCCAGGATAATATTTTGTATGTTCTGAGTCTGGGCTATTCTAAGCCCCCATAGAGCATCCAAGGCTTCAGCATAATGGTTAGTTTGGACCCCCATTTTATCAGCATAGGTAGCAATCAGATTTCCTACATGGTCACGAATCACTCCTCCCCCTACAGTAATCTCGGGATTACCTTTAGAAGCCCCATCAAAGTTTAATTTGTTCTAGTTAAGATTAGGAGGATGCCAATGTATCAAATACCTGTCAATATTAGGGTGTGTGCTATTCTGAATATTGTTAACTCCAATTTTCCAGTTGGACAAGATATGCTCTTCATTTTTAGGATAGTTCTTGTTCTTGGGGGGTTTGAATCTCGAAATGTTCTCTTTGAAAACATTAGTGATCTTCATAAAGCTGATTTTGTGATGTTGCTTAATGTTTTTGAAAATTATGTCATTTATGTCCTTCCATATTATCCAAATGATATGGGGCATAACCAATTTCTAGAGTCTTCTCACAATACATTGCTTAAAAGAGGGATTCCATTGGGTCTAAAACTAGATAAAGTCCTTCGGCACAGCCCATAGAACTTTGAAATTAGAAAAGGCAATATTCTATATTTTAGTGGCATATTCATAGTGCCATTTTCTAATCAGGTTATCAGTGGTAAAAATTCTTCCCCCAAGTACCAGCCAAAAGAAAAATTTAATTTTTGGTGTGATCTCAGCCATCCAAATCCTACCCCAGTTGAACTCGCACTGCATATTTTTAAAGAAAGAATTATATCCATCTTTAACAGAATAATCCCCATAAATAGATTTATTCCAGACCAATTCATCCTTGACATCCATTTGACTTAAGGGGATAAGATTCAAATGCTCTTGTAATGAAGACATCATGTGGTTCAGATCATCCCTATCCACAGAGAGTTTTTTCCATTTCTTATTTTTGCCATCCATGTCAATGTAATACATGATTCTAGTACCATACTTACACTCAAGGTTATCTTTGAGTGCTCCAAATGTATCAATGAGGCTGCATCTAGTCCATTTATCTTTCCAAAAAATTATATCTCTACCATTCCCCACTTTCCATTTGCTTCCATGCTTGATGAAATTCCTGGTCTGAACTAAATTATTCCAAAATATGGAGCCTTAAGGAAGGTTATCTTCTTGAAGAAAAGATATAGTTGCTTGTTGATTAAGGTATTTGGCTTTAATTAGTTCAATCCAGGGTTGGTTCTCTGAGAGCATTCTCCATCCCATTTTTGCAATTAGAGCCTCATTCATTTTTCTGATATATTTTATACCCAAGCCTCCTATTTTTTTGGGAGTACAAACTTGGTCCCAAGGAACCAAGTGATATTTGAATTTATCCTCCATTCTGTGCCAGAGAAAGTGCCTCTAAATCCTCTCAATTTTTTCTTTGAAAGAAGAATGGATATTGTACAGTGACATGATATAAATAGGGAGATTCTGAAGAGTACTTTTTATGAGCAGGGATTTTCCAGCACTTGAAAGAATGGCTCCTTTCCAGCCAGCCATTTTCTTTTGGAATCTTTCCAAAAAGGGCATTCCAGACATTGATTGATAATTTTTTCACACCAAGGGGGAGCCCCAAATAAGTAGTGGGGAGTGAACTAATTTTACAGCCTAAAATTTTAGCAATTTTGATCTACCTATCCTTAGGGGTGTTAAAAAAGAAAATTGAGCTTTTATCAAAATTAATGTCTTGCCCCGAAGCAATTTCATAAAGTTTCAGGATAGACTTTATAGCCTTAACTTTAAGAATGGAAGCCATTAAAAAAAGGATTGTGTCATCTGCAAATTACTGATGAGAAGTTGTTTGATTAGTGGAAGTGGGCATAGATCCTTCCAACAATCCATCGATGACTACTTTATCAATTGTTTTGCTAAGACTGTCTGCCATAAGAATGAAAAGAAAGGGGGATATGGGATCCCCTTGCCTTAGCCCCCTTCTACTATTGAAAAATCCCACCAGTTCTCCATTTACAACCACTGAAAATATGGCTGTAGTAATGCATGCCTTAAATTTTTTTCTGAATTTAGTTTGAAAACCAATTTTTTCCAGAACCCTATCCAGAAAGGTCTAGGAGACTATCAAATTCTTTATTCATATCAAGTTTAAGGACCATGTTAGCTTTTTTGTTATTATCCATAGAGTGGATAGTCTCATGGACCATAATATAATCCTACCTTTGATGAATCCACTCTGCTGCTTTGATATTAAATCATTCATGATAGATTGGAGTCTAGTAGCAATGATCCTGGTAAAAATTCTATAAATTACATTCACTAGATTGATAGGTCTGAAGTATTTGAAATCTTTAGCATCCATTTTTTTGGAGCAAGAACAATATGAGTGTTTTTTAGCTCTTTCAATAGATCCCCAATTCTGTAAAATTCAATCACCACCCTAAGAAGGTTATCCGAGCATATTTCCCAAAACTTTTGAAAAAAGTTGACCAAAAACCCATCAGGGCCTGGTGCCTTATCTTCTTCAAGAGTGAACACTACTTTTTGAAGTTATTCTATTATGAAAACTTTAGTGATGTCCTGAAATCTATTGGTTTCAATTTTATCTTGGGGGATAGCCTCTAACATGAAACAGACAACTTCTTCATTCATGGTATTATTCTCATTAAGTAGCTTTTCATAGAATTGGAGAGCTTCCTCTTTAATGCTTCTTGGGTATTTTACAACAGTGCCATTGCCTTTAGCAACTTCCATTATTCTATTGCATGCTCTATGCTTTAGGGTGGTCATATGAAATAATTTTGTGTTCCTATCTCCTTCTTTTAGCCAAATGGCCCTTGATTTTAGTCTCCAAAAGGATTCTTCTCTACTACAAACTATATGTAGCTCTAAAAGAATATTCTTTTCCACTTCTTGATCTTCATGGGATCTCCCCTATAAGTTCATCTTGATTTCAAGATCTTGAAGATTTTTTTTCAATTCCTTTTTTTGGACAAACACATTTCCAAAACCTCTTTGTTCCATATTTTAACCTATTTTTTGACATTCTTAAGCTTCTGCATAAGTCTATATTAAGCAGTGCCCTCACCATCCCAAATCCACCATTCCTTTATCATATCTTGAATATCATCATGTTCCATCCACATCTTTTCAAATTTGAAGGAACTCCTAATGGGCTTAGTCCAATTGAAGAGTTTTAGATCAATCAAATTGTGGTCCGACCCAATTCTGGGAAGAGAGGTGAGATGAAAGTCCTGGTTAATAATCCAGCTAGCAGAGAAAAGAGATCTATGTAGTCTCACTTGAATTATGTCTTTCCCCATCCTTCTATTAGTCTAGGTGAACTGGTTTCCATGAATCCACATCCATAAGATTAAGGTCAGCAACAAACTCAACAAATTCATCCATATATGTGGAGAAGTTTTGGTTTCCACCTTATTTTTCACCAGGGTTTAGGGGAGAATTGAAGTCTCCCATAATAAGCCAGTTGGCAGTAATATGCAAACTTCTTAAAATCTTGAGATCAGTCCAAAGTTTTCATCTCCCAACAACCATATTAGGGGCATAGATATTAGATAGTACCCAGTCACAATTATTCTCAATAGCATGAAAATTAATAGCAAGGTGGTTATTGGTTTCAACAAGAATCATACCAATATATTTTATTTTATCCCAAAATGTAGCCAGACCTCCTGAAGCACCCTGAGAGTCCATCGCAGCCATGTCGGAGGTATCCCAGAAATTATGTCTACTAATTTCCAGAACTTTAGAGTTCATCTTAGTTTCCTGTAAAAGCAAAATACTAGGCCTACTAAACTCTCGTAACTCCTTGATTGTTCTTTGTTTGGAGTTTCCATTTAGTCCTTTGATGTTCCAAGAGATGATCTTCATTTGTAAAATTTAGGTGTTGGGATTTCCTGACGGTTCAATTGACGTTGAGTGCCATCTACAATATCTTCCTCTATTCTCTTGGATCTGAGAGCCTTTTTTGAGGGTCTTCCTCTTTTAGAACTGCTTCCAAAGTCTATTATTCTTCTAGTAGATGATCTAGTGGTTCTAGATGTTTAAGTTTACCAGTTGTCCATATTCTTCTTTTTATCATTATAGAGTGAATTTGGGATCCTTTCAAATCCTTTCATTCTCTTCTTTTTCCTAGAGATGACCTTTGTGAATCCTGAATTTAACTCCAGATCTATCTCATAAGGGATATTTTCTCTGAATGGTGTTACTTCCCCCTCCTCTTTCTCTCCTGCTTAATGTCAAGTTGTGGATTTGTTGTATTGATGCTGGATATGGGGTTCTCCCTTTTAGAAATTTTCTGCATTGAATCTTCAGGATCCATATTTTCCTTTTCCTCATCCAAAATTTCCTTAATAATAAAAAGAGGGTTCATTTGAACTGTCTCAGTTCCTTTGGTTTCAGTCTGAGCTTCCGTTAACTAAGCGGTCTCTTTATAAATAATATTTACTTTCACTGTACCCTTTTGCCCATGAACCTCCAAAACCACCTTCACTGGGTTTTACATATCAATGTCTTCTTTGGAGGTTATGGGTGATCCAAGTGACGTTTCCACTGGAGTTTTTGGGTGCCATAGTTTCCTACAAACCTGAGGTTTTCTTATTGGAGTTTTGAACCCCTTTTTACCTTTCTTCTTATAGTTCCACTCAGCATGGTTGAGTGATTTTTCTTTATTTCGGCTCTGATCAGGTTCCACTTCAATATCAACTTCCTGTATCTGAGTTGAGGCTCCTTCAAGGTTTTCATTTTTTTTTTGAGTCCTCTTGGGAGACCTCCTTATTGGGGCATTTTCTGGAAATATTTCCTATGCGATGACATTTCTTGCATCGTAGATTAAAAGTTTCATAATCAATCTTTTGTCACTAAATGTCATACTTAGAGTGAAAATTTATATGATCTGGTAATTTCTGCTCCATTTCAAAAGAGATAAAGAAACTAGCAAAGGCTAGTCTGGATATGTTTCTTATAGGCCCATCCAAACCAATCAGAGCACCGAGGGATCTAGCAATATTTAGCAGGATCTAGCAATATGATCTGAGTTGTTACCAATAAGGGTATAACAATTATCATACAAATAAGCCCAATTCCAACAATGTTTTTTTCTCATTATGTCATTAAGGAAGGGGTCAAGAAGGGTCTACAACCATGGTGAATGGTTGGGGTAGATGGAATCACAACTCTTCCTTGGATAGAGGTTAGTGATAGTTATTATAGGAGGGAGTAGAGATTGGTTTTTATTTGGTGACAAATCGATCAATGCTATAAAAAGACATAATGGAAGGAGTGCATTAAATAATATTATTAATGAATTCATCATTAGTGACATTATTGTTTCTAGGATGCATGAGAAACTGAATGTTTTGTGATGTCTATTACTTTGGAAAAGGATTTTTGAACTCTATCATGAGTTAATATTGGTGTTTTTATTTTTAAAATGCTTTCCAAATAGGTAGGGGAGAAGGACCTAACCTTGTAGTAAAGGTGAGGTTCAAGTGATTTAAGGAACAATTAGAATAAACTTCCATCAAATATGCTATGCTCATCCCTAGTGGATAAAGTAATCCAATATTGATGAAATCTTGGGTATATTCATTATCCTTGATGAAGGCATTGATTTTATTCTTAGGAAGATCATAATATTGAAATTCACTGAATATAGTAGTCATGAATCTTTCAAACTAGACAATGGAGTTGACTGGGTGGGTATGGTATCGATCCAAGGCATCTCTTGTAAGTGTCTTAGAAAATATATTGGTTGTAGCGTAGGAATTGGATCTGACCCAATATTTATAAATACTACCAAAATACTCGATATGGAGAGAGTGGTCAATATAACCATCGTAAGTGATGGAAGGAGGTACACCTCCAATTTCCATAACAAAAATGTAGGGAGCAAGTGGATATCTTCTAATGAATTAAATGGTCTTGTTATGGATGGGATTTTATGCAAGGGGAATTCAATTAGGCCCAAATGAAAGTGTAGGGGGATGGCCTTAATTTTCCACACCCTAAGATATCATTTGAGGTTGAATAAAAATTTGATTTAGATTAGTTTGGAGTTGTAAAAACTGATTTGTAGTCATGGTTTATTGTCAGCATAGGTGATCAATGATATGCATGATAATGTGGGTAGATTTATTGTTGGAAGGGACATTGATGTTGTTGGTTGGATAATAGTTTTCTCTATTTTGAGGAGGATATTCAATATAATTGAGATATAAATCCAAATTCTAAGAAATATAATCTTCAATACACTTGCATATCATTGCAAGTGGCTCTCCTATGCACTTAGAAACATTTTTTATAATTTTTTTCATGGTATAGGTATAATTAGATTCAGGGATATCCTCATGTTCCCCTTCTCTTTAGCATTTAAAATAAATTTTTTAGATGTTAGATTTATGGGTTTTGACTACCTAACATTAGATCCTGTGGAAATACAATAAGTGTAATACGGAACCAACTTAGGAAGGAAATCATTTTGAGAATTATTAAGGTCACATTAAAATGAATTAGATGAGGATGTAATGTAATACCAAAGTAATAACTCTATAATGAAACATAGATTCCTAAAAAAGGCCTAATGCAAGTGTTCTTATAGTGGTACCTTTCATTTAGTAAGATGACATAGGGATTGATGACGTTGAGAAAGAATTAACTGTGAAAATGGGAATTTCAATAGGATCAACCATTCATAAATTTTTTCACAGGGGATGAAGGGGTCCAAAAACAATAATTTGGGTTCAAACAATATTGTCCATATAGTAGGGTTCTACATAGGGGTCGATGGAGTTCAAAAATTTAAGAAAAATAAAAAGGATATGATATAATAGAAATCATAATAATATTCACATTGAGTTTTCCAAAGTGTATGATGAGGAAAAGAGAGGTTCCCAACTAGTTTCTCAAATATAGGGATAAAATATAATATCATCAACACTGTGTAGATACAAAGGTGCTTACGAGGTGCTATTATCATAATTATATAGGATAATGAACCTAATCCTAGGACAACAATAGGTTTTCAATGCCTACAACTAATATAAATATAGTTATCCTACTAGGATTCATAAATAAGAGTAGTCAAGGGGAGGATAAGACAAAGGTTGCAATATTATAAGATAATGCAATAGATTAAAGCAAAAATACATATACTCTAGTCTAAGATAATGAATGATCAACATACAACATGTAAATGAAAGATAAAAGACTAAAGAGGGTAAAAAATAATTACCTATAGAGTGTGTGTTTTTATTGATGCGTAATCCTAAATAGATATAACAACAATGAGAGAGAATCACTATGGGTGGAGAAGGGGAAATCAACAATATCTCTATCCTTGACTCACTATGGTGACCCAAAGTCAAAAGAGGTAATATCCAATACTCCAAGTCAACTAAAAGAGTAAAAGTGTGTGAGAAAGAGTAATTAAGAAAATGTTGATTAGTGATAATTTCATATGTAGTGGTGAAAATAACAAGGAAAAATAGGGGTATATATACCCGATGCCATCACCCATGAGTGATGACATCATCTATGGAAACACATAAATAACCACCATCACCCATGATGATGGCATTGTTCTTAAAGCAGGAATAATGGTGCGCAATAAATATGAATAAGTAGAAAAAATGGCTATAATGTGTGAACAAAGGGAAGAAATGAGGCAATTTTAGGGTGACTGATGATATTTAATGACATATTTAAATTTTTTTGGTCAAGACAACATGACCAAGTCCAATCACATCCCAATCCTGAAAAACCCCTTAAGGGACACGATCAAAAGGAGAATGCATCAAAAACCCCTACACAAAATAAAAGGTTAGTAGTCATTAAAAGTATGGTGTATACATTATGCACATAGGTGGATGGTAATAAGAGATTCCTTTTAATTATTTGAATAGATGTGTGTCTCACCCACCAAAATTATTAGATTTCTACTTGTAGAATTTTTTCTCATTGTTGCACATTTTCTTTCTCAAGTATCAAACTACCTCCATCTTTTGTAGTGTATTTTAGTTTTTCCACCAGTATGGAAATACAATCATCATCATGTTTCTCCTATGCAACTAGTTTCTCTTTTCCATCCCTTGTAGTATTTAGGTTTTTGTGTTATTTTTCAATGTGCTCTTTTTCTTCTCATTACAATTTTTCTTACTGTATATTTTCCTTCTCTCCATGCTTTTGATCCTCCTCTTTATTTTTACAATATCCTTCCTCGACTAGTTTTTTCTCCTACTCATATATTTTTTATTTCCGCTTTTATTTTCACCCTACTATAGGTACTATTATTTATTCTTGCAATCTTCTTCCTCTTTCGTGTTTATTTATTCTTCTATATTATGCTTCTTTTCTACCTCTTCCTTATTATTTTTCTCTTCTTCCTTATTTTGTTTCTCTTCTTCCTTGTGGTTATTCTTTTCTTATTACTTTTGCTTATTTTCTCTTCTTCCTTGTGATTATTTTTATATTCTTCCCCACATTTGTTATCTTCTTCCTCATGCTTATTTTTCTCTTTTTCCTCCTTTAATGATTTATCTTGCATAATTTTAGAGGATTCCTCTTTTTTTTATTCTAATGCCTCATGTAGCCTCTCTACTTATTTTTTCCATTAACTCTTGTGAAAATGTTTTTCCTCTTCAGTGTGTTTTTCCTCTTACACCGATGGAGCTAAAACTTGTTGCATATTGGGTTTTATTAGTTCTACCCCTAGCTGCTCCACTAGGCCCTACGTTGTTGGTTGTTACTTTTCTTTGGTCCCTTCATAGATGCATAAATTTGGTGGTGATTATAGAGGAGAATTATATTTAATTTTCTTTATAGTATATTTTGAGACTAAATCCTTGTGGACTTTAATATGTGTTATTCTATCTGTGTGCCTTTCCCTTTCTTATGTAACTTTTTTCTCAAGCATCACATGTTATTTCTTTTAAACCCAAGTTTCCATCTTGATAAAGTCTTGTTTATTTTCTTGAGGTATCATCCAAATGTATCAAGTTCCTTCATCAAATATGATTTATACACTAGTCAAAAATGACTATATTTGTGTTTATATATTTTCCTCTTTATGATATTTTTACAATTTTTTAGGGGTTGTGAGTTCCTTGTCTCCTTGCGCAACCTCATATATTAGTTAGGAATATGGTCAAGAACCTATTTTTTAATTCTTTACATATTAATATATATTATAAAAAAATTATTTTTGTGATTTATTCTTTCAATATCTAGGCCAAATGTTTGCGGTGATCTTAACACTTTAACATCTCTTCTTGAAGTTGTATTTACTTCACATGTAATTTCTTTATTACTTTTCAAGTAAAATTTTCATAATCCATAAATTTTTACATTTTGGTTCCACTTATACTAATTCACACTTAGAAACTTTACATTTCTTGACCAACAATATATCAAAATATAACTAGTTGAACCAACTAGGAAGCCATGGGTTTTCTTTAGGTAGTTTGGCTTCCTCTATACTCTACATGACACTTCATTTCTTGTGCCTCTTCTCACCTTTGGCATGTGTAATTATTGGATCCCTATGTAATTTTTTTCTTGCACTACTTGGGATAGTCTAAATGATGTTTCCAAAAAATTTACTTACAATGGATGATCCAGAGCTTTAATACGTAATAGTTAGACATGTGTAGCTATCGTATAATGTTGTCTATTTAGTTATCCTTTCACGATATATAGGTCCAAAAATTATGGAATTTTATTAAGTGAAATTTATTAATGATTTCCCACCTATGGAAAACCCCTTCCCATAATTATTATTCATAGGATTCACCCTCATTTCCCCTTTGTTACTATATTTTTGAGTCGTACGAACACCCATCAATCTACATTCCTTGATCCTCTCACTGAATTTTGCACAATACTTAGAATTATAGCGTACCATTATGTAACTGTTACAAATGAAAGGAACCACCTCATATTATATGTTCTAGGTCCAAATACCATATTTATGTTTTAAACAGATTATAGATGGTAGTTTAGAACCCCTCAAGACACTAAGACATAAAAAAACCAATCTTCTTCTCGCTTTAGTTATTGATTTAATTAGAAATATTTTTCTAAGTAAATTCATAATTGCCACAAACACTACCTCTTCCTAGAATTCAAGGGGTAGGATCATGAGTAAAATCAAATACGTAAATTGTTAGGTATTCCAATCAAAGAGTTAAACCTTGGGTTTTATTTTGATAGAGAAAGAGTAGCCTTTCCTAGGAACTAAGGACCACCAATCATATCGTTTAAATATCCCTCTTTATATTTAAAGTAGAAAAGTAAGTAACTATTATTCATAGTTGTTACATCTAAATAGACATTAGGCTTCCATTTTCTATTTGATTAGCCTCTCACTAAGTCAATATTTTTTATAGGGATAGATAAATTACTGACTAGGATGTTTTCTAGATGAATCTACACAAGGTCCACTAGTTTTTATGGGATATATAGAGAAGTACCCTCATCATATACCATGGTTTATAAAGAGAACACTTCTCATGATTTCTTCGATGAGTAAGAATTTGACACCCTGTCTATCTAATACCTTCTATCTATGACTCTTTTTTTCAAATATGAGAACCATATTTTGTATATCAAGTTTACATAACAAGTCACCTTTTGAAGTGGTCCTTTTAGGATCCACCAGTCTTAAATCTTCCCCCATGGTTCCTACCCACTCAAAATTCAAATTTCCATATTCTCCCAATTAGTTTTCCATGACCACCTTTGGTAAAAAATATTTTACCAAGTGTCTATGGGTGGGTTTATTTTTATTGTAATTATCTTTGGGACTTATTTTTAAATAAAACTTGAAAAAGATAGGTGAATTCTTAGTATAAGTCAAAAAATATGGTAGGAAAATGATTTTGTAGAGTGATTGATGGAATTTGATGTTATAACATGGTTGATTTCTCATATCGGGATGGATGATGCCATCTAATGAGATTAGTATGGATTATTTATTCTAGTAGGATTGTTGATGTAATAAGGATGATAAGAAACTTTTTCAAGCACTAATGTCAGTGTGCTAGTATGGATAATACCTTATAGTTATTTATTGTTGATTGATTATGTATTTATAACTGATGATTTATGATATTTTTCTATGGCTGAGAAATATGGGTGCTTGTTTTTGTATTTCATGAAGGATGTTGATTTAGAGATTAGTTGATGTAGCATAGTTTTTGACGTTATTATAGAGATTATCAACTTTATGTAGGGAAAACTTATAGTATTTAGTGGGATTGTTATGATGGTACAAATACCTTGGGATCCAAATTTGGTACAAATGTTTATTGGTCCATGGAAGTATCTAAAAAATACATTTAGATGGTGTACCTATAATGATAATTTGATATGAATTTTACTCTAGCAGATGTCCATTCTATATTTTGAATTTTGATATAAGGGACATGCATGTTTTATGATGTTCCTGAGAGTGTATATGAGATAAGGAATTGTAATGGTGGAAGATATGCTCTAACAAGAACCATTTTAGGCCACTTATTTTCTGAATTATCACTTTATATGATTTTTGGATTTGTATATCCAAAAGGTCATTATTTGGATGGTTGTGACATGGATTATTTGTTAGAAATAAAATAGAGGAGTTTTCCATTTTTCCTTCATAGCTTGTAGGAAAAATCTATAGTTGGATATATAGTTCATATGGGGCACAACAATATAGGTAAAATTGTCCCAAAATTTCTATAGATTATGAGTGATACAATAATGAATAATTGGTCCTATTATTCTAATATTGTCATGGATATATGAACACTTTCCCATGTATATGCCTATTAGGATGTCCCTAAAAACAATAGTAAATTCCCTTAGGATACTACAGTGGGAGAGGAGAGAGGGAGTGAGGGCAAGAGTTTGGTATTCATACCTACACACAACTTGTTAGGAACAAGTGATATGGACCCTGCATATTGGGTAAGTTGATAGATGGCCTTCATGGCCCATAATGTAATAAGTGAAATAAATAATAGAGATGATAGGACACTAAAATTAGTGGGTAGAAACACATCGTATGGATTGAGTGATAAGTCATTTTAGGAGGCCACATACAAATTTATAGTCCCAAAATACTAGCCATAATAGACTAGGGATCCATGAGGCTGAGAAGATGAGGGATTGGAGGCCATTGTATTAATATTGAGGTCATGCTAGCATATAGGATACACAAAGAGATGATAAAATAGGATTAAAAAGGGACTATATGGTAGGTGTATGCTATAAAAGTGGGGGATATATATGAGAGGGATTTCCCATGTCAAGAGGAAGAGACACAATGAACATTTTTATAGGACTGAGAGTGGAGATTATAAAAGTTAGGAGGAATATATTTTTCTTCTTATGGGACGAATATCAACAATATTCTCACCAAGGACCTTTTGATAGAATCATAGTCATGAAGTTAGGAACTAATAATGCTAGTATAGAGAGATATATGAAAATACCTTAGTTGTATGAGGTCATGATATAATAATTATGACATCAAAATAGGTAAACAGGTAGATGAGGTATTCATAGAGGAATGAACTAGTCATCAAGATATGAATTTGTATTTGAGTTATTTACTTTCCAAGAGTAGAAATATATGAAAGAAGGTATTATGATGTATTTGTGAGTCAATTTTTGTAATGTGTGATGTTTTTTAGAGGATCTTATAGTAAAGTAAAGAGCCTTGATAGAAGGTGTACAATATGATAGTTTGGATCCAATTATCAAGAGGATAGAAATTACATTGATGTAAAATCTTGTGGTACCCTATGATAGAAAATATGTGGGATATTTTTTAGTTGTAAAGAGAGGAAACTTAAGAGTTACAACATTAGATAGAGAAAATTACAAATATAGAGTGGGGAGATATGGTGAAACGTTTTCATAAGCTAAGGAATACTTAGTCCCTAAGTATGAAGAAATATGGGAGATCAATTAATTCTTATAGTATTGCAAATATTTTAAGTATATTCGAGAATAAGGTTTCTCAGAAAAATGGCGAAGCCTCAAGTTATAGATATAGGGAAACATTCTTGGCTCACTCCGATCAAATGGATTTTCATACCCCATATTCTTATATCATAGCACCTCCTCTATCAAGGAATGAATGATATGTACAAGAGACAAGATTTGTATACATGTTAGTATGATGTACCCATATTTGAAAAAAATTGATATTTATGTATATGATAATATATTTTACCTATAATGTGCGTGTATTGTTGTGATTCTATGTAATTTGATTTACTTTTGTTTTCCCAAATTTTATGACATTTATGGCTTATAAAATTGAAGAGGTAAAATGAGATAAATGATAAAAAACATCTAATGAGAAAGATAAGAAAATATATAAATAAAAATATGCACTATAATTTGTAAATAAAATGACATCTTATGGCATTTAAAATTAACAAAAGAGATGAAAAAGATATTCTAATATATTTTAAGACACCTAATAAAACCTAAGAAAGGAAACATATGGCTTTAAAATAAGGTTGCAAGACATAAAAATAGAAAAAATTAATCAAAGAAATTATAAAATGTGTGAATAGGTTGCAATAAATATCAAATGAAATCTAAGGCATGGGAAAAGAAAACACAATATATAATAGAGATATAGGTTGTAAATAAAAAATTTAATGTAATTAAATGGTAAATAAAACATAAGACATGATAAAAATGAATCATTGAAAATTATTAGTATCACATTCAATGTTTATAATAGATGTTTTCAAGATATGAAACACATTTATCTAATGTCTTGACTAAGATAAATAAATATAGAGTAGATGATATTGGATAAATATTTGTGAGGAATACCTAAAGGTATTAGATTCATACTCAATTATGTGGTTGTTGGGTTTATAAAATAGACAACTATATGAAAATAGGAGAGTAGGATAGAAAATGATATAAAATCATGGTTTATTACTAGCAATATCCATCAAGGGGAGTGAACATGAAAGTGGGAAGACTTAAGGATTCATCAAGTATACAAAATGTCCAAAATAGATTAGAAAAAATAATCAAAAGGGTATGAATAAAGGATTTCATCATATGGGAGAGAAGAAACAAGTAGACGAGTTATGATTAGGATAAATAATGAAGTATAAAGATATATCCATGTCATCTATGATAGTATATGATAATAAATATGTATCTCATCTTCCCAAAACATTTTTCCTATTCCTTAGGACCTAACATAGGGATATATGTTACTATTAATAGAATTAGGTATTGACATGAAAATGAAGGTACATTGAATGATAGATATGAAACCTCCAACCCTAATTGAAAATCCCTGCACACCATAAGATACCTCAATCTCTATAATGAGTCCAAGTGTGGAGTTTGATATTTCAACTAGGATAGAAGCTGTGTGAAATATGATTATATCACATATTTTTTATTTGTGAATAAATTTTATTTCATGTAATAATTACCTTTTTATTTTGAATTTTTTTTCTTTGATAACATGCCTTTTTGATTCATTTTCTGTTAAAATTTCTCCTCCATACTAATTCAGAAGGATGATCTAGTGTTTATGAATTATGAATAGATTAAAATATATTAAATGTAATTTATATAGATGAGAACCTAGAAACCATGATTTTTAGGAACCTACATACATACCCTAAGGAAAGAGTGTGATATCATCTTCAACATAAGTGTTCCTTAAGTGAGAGATGAAGAGAGGTAAGTGAAAATTGCATGGATGCAATAGTGATACAATGATGGATAAAGTTGATAGATGATTTCAAAAGGATATATAAATATCTCTTAATATTAGATATGAAGGATATAAATTGATGAACTAAGAAATAGATGAACTATAGATTACTAGATATGTTAATAGATATAAGTGTAAGCTACCCATGATAAATTCAGAACAAACATAAAATGTGATAATATGAAACATAAAGTAAGGCCGTAAATGGGTAATAGTCATACCAAAAGATAAAATAAAAAAAAATATCAGAAATAAACCCAAAGGAGTTTGTTAAGTATGAATATAAAAGGTTATAAATGGATCAACCGTACTAAAAAATGAGGGAAGAAAAATAGTAAAATTAAATCCAAAATATGTCACGGGGAGGTTGTAACTTGTAAGTAGAAAGGTTGTAAATGAATAAAAAAATATACAAAAAGATGAAGTAAGAAACAAATGGTAAAATTATACCCAAAGGATATTGTAGAGAGGGTATATATTATTATTAGGTTGTAAAAGTGTACTAAACATATGTTTAAACTAACCTTGCCATGTCATAAGTAGATACTATAGAATTATAAAGGGGAAACTCAAATTTTCAAGAGAATTTTCATTTTTAAACCAAGGATGTAAGAGGTAGCCAAAATATTTCACTATGTAATTGACTAGTGTAAAAAGGGAAAATAGGAAAGTAAAATAGGGGAAAAAATTTAGTATGGGAACATGCAGATGAGGTTAAAAAGGGTGTATAAGATAGTTTCAAGAATCTTCAATAGACTCATGAACCTATCATTAAATTCCATAACTTGTGAAAATAATGGTATCCTCTACATATTCAAGGAGACGAGAGACATTTTGATGGATATCATGATGAAAAACCATGATATATTCTTCCATCTGCATGAAAATATGAAATTAGATCTCTTGGAACATGTGCATCCTTGTGGGTGAAGGTGAATGGATGAAAGGAGTGATCTCCACATATAAAGTATAAATTTGAGGATGTGATACCTTACTTGATATATAGGATGTGTTTTTAAATAAATAATCTATACGAGAAAGGACTAAAGTCGGTAATTTAGGAGTAATAAAAACCACTCTTGGATTTAGGTGGAGGAGAGGATAACCATTAAGAATGATGTTGTTGCTATTATTTTAGGATTATCTAATAATTAAGAGATGAATAAGACCCAATACCATGAAGAGAGAATAAATTATAAGGAGAGGAAGAAGAAGGATATGGTAACTTGTATATATTCTCATGTACTTTAACTTATTAAATATTCATGTGTTTCTGATAAGCTCAAAAATCCTTTACATCATGCCCCAACACATCATTCCATGTGAAATATGGATCATGATTTCTCAGAGAGTTTGAGGATACAATGACATAAGGTTCATGTGTGAATTTATTGGAATAAAAATAAGAATTAAGGCTATTAAGTCTAATAAAATGATCTATAATTTAAAATCTAGTCTAAAAATTCACTAATGATTGTGAATCAATATTTGATTTTATTAGTGGGGTTAAAGTAATTAGGTTGGTATAGTCCTATGATAATTTCTCTATCTCCTTAGAAAATACAATGTGTAACTCACTTTACTCATAATTATAGGTCAAGGGGTGTTAGGAAAAATATAATGGACTATGTTTATGATATGATTGAAATGTGACTGAATTTATTCGGGGAAGAGATTACATCATGAATATAAAGAGAAGAGTATAATTACTTCTTAGTGCATTCTTTTCTTAGGCATAGTAATAAATAATGAATCATCAAGTGAGTAGGTGTAATTATAATAAGGGGTGGTTATATTAACGTGGAGAGATTAAATGACTATTTCTATATATAGTGAAGTGGAAAGCTCCTTAGGAGAATGATAATAATAATAATAAATCATTACTAAAATTGTGTGTATCACTTTCATATGATAAAAAAGTTAAAAAATAAAGGGGTAGCTAGGAAATGACGAAATTATAAAGGTTGATATTTAGTATGTATAGATTAATCTCATCAATATCATCATTAGTTGATTTAAGAAGGGTAGGTGGTATATTCTTGACAAGTTTGTGGTGTCTATTATATACTTAAAGAGAATTGATAAGGTATTTAAAATTATAGATCTCTTGAAATGGGACATAAGAAATTATTTTGAGAATTGTTATTTTATAGACATGTCATTCTTGAAAGTGTTCAAAGTACCGAGAATTTGTATTTCCTTGAATCTTAAACATGAAGCTTAGATAATGATACTTTAAAAATTGGAAAGTGGATTATTTGATTTTATGCATTCAATGTGTCCATGGTCATCCAAGAAGAATATTATATGAAATATGACAGTTAAAGTCAAAGATGCTAAATGTCACTATAGCAGTATGAGGAGGTATGATAATGGGTAGACAAATGAATCCCATCGGGGGGATTTCATTTATTTGTAACCTTGACATTTAGTAATAGTAGATTTAATATTATTGGTAGAATAGTTATGAGACTTGATGAATTTTAAATAAGTGACATGTGTACTTTAAGCGTCATCAATGAGAGCATATTTTTCTTTATTGTTGTTGATATTAGGTAAAATGAAGAGAGTAGGATAATATCCTCTAAAGATAAGATTTTATGAGATCATAAATTCAATGATAAATATTTATTCATGGTTAGATCTTTCTGAACCAAAAGATCAATGCATTAATGAAGAATGCTCTCGTCTAAACCATACAAGAGGGTGTTTTTTTTTTTAAATCTAGTGGTGAGGGTATACTTGATGAAAAGGTGTATACATTTACCATGCATTCAAGAAGTGAAGAGGGATCAAACAAAATTCCCAAAAATATAACAACCCAATTAACAAAAATAGTTATAACTATCTTCTCAAAAATCACCAAAATGAAGCAAATTCACCTTACTGCAAGAAGCCTGAATTGACTTACAAACCTAAAAATGTATTCAAAGGATAAAAATTATTTAAACCTTCTAAAATACACTTATAAAGTATGATCAACCACTTCAAAAATTTCCAAGCCATCGTCTTATCAAATTTCATGATTTAGACCTCAAACTAGCTGGTAGCCTTGCCAAAATGTATTTTTTGATGAAATTAACAAAATAAAGGGACTTAACATTCCTTGGTAAGAGTTTTAGATAGAATTTTCAACCATTAAGCCGAGTCCAAAGTTTTGGGATCTAATTCCAATCCCATTCACTTTTATTCTCATTCTACTATTTTCAGCTAGGTCTCTTTTAGCCCTTCTTATCTTCCAAGCCTTCATGTCTGTAATAATCTACACATCTTCATGAATTTTTTTTAATTGTTTTAGATACTTATTTTGTCCCTCTTCGTGCATGGTAAATTTTAGCCCCCAACTCTTTGTAAAAATTTCCCAACACAATTCTCTCTTTTGTTACTAGTCTCAAATAGGACTGTAGCTTTTCGAGGTTTAAACACTTATTGGATAATTTCAATCTCTGAAGCACCTTATAAAACCTAAATAAAACATGTTCATGCTATCATGAATGATCATTCACTTACATGTCTTCAATCATGTTATCTTCTCACTTTTGACCTTCTTAAGTCTTCTTGCTTATCTTGACACAATACAATCCTTTGACCTGGATTTTGTTCTTTCTTGGATTTCCTGATTTTATTCTCACACATTTAATCACTTATCTTTATTCATAATACTCACAAATTCCATCAATACTCTCACTTATTCTTTTTTAACTTGTTTTCTCTCATATGCTCACTTGTTTCCTCAAAGTTTCTCAATGGCATTATACATGATAGTCATTTTTTTTTTCATATGGGTAAGTGCACCAAGTTGGGGGACAATTAAGTGGACATCAAATCCTGAATTTTACATTAAAAATAGAAAAACATAAAATTTAGTCTTCCGCAAACTTGAACCATGCCAAAAAGTACAAAATATGTCATAAAAATGGTACCATTGCATAGGGGAGACTATTAGCTTTGTAGAAATACTAATTTTAAAGTGAATAGAATAGGAAAAATAACATTTTATAATTTTTTACTAATAGTAGGTCTTTAAGAAACTTTTTCCCATGAATGTTTATGTCTACGTTTAAGACTACAAATTTTGTTTCACTTATCAGAATGTGATAAAAAGTATACCATCCCAACTATGGAAAAATTATATACATGTTCAAAAAAAATTTTATTTGATTTCAATATTTTTTGATGAAGTTATGGCGGGCAAATGTAAAGTGCTCTATTTTATTTATGTTTTCATACCACTTTCAGGGAAAAAATCATAAAAAATAAAATATTGCTCAAAAAAGTACAAAATAAAATTAATCCCAAGATAAATAGTGACATCTAACTTCTCACCAAAGGAGAAAAATATATAACAATTTTTGGTCATCCAAACTGTGGGCAAACGGACTATAATCTTATAGGAGTTTTTTAAAAAAAATACCAAGTCATTTAATTTTGAGTGTTTAATATAGCTAATATTGTCCATTTTTAAAAATAATTAGTATTTTAGAAACTAGATTCCGGATGCTATGATTCATATTAATATAAGTTTTTCTAATTTTGATTGTATGTATTGCTAATAATCCCTACAAGTTGATATTATGTTGTTATTTGCAATATGACGTCCACGTATGACCCATTTTTTGTCCCCCAACTTGCTGCACTTACCCATATGGTGGATTATTTATGGACTTTACAAACTCTCAAGTCTTAAAATTACCAGAATAAAACTCCTATAAATGATAGATTACAACTTACCTTATGAATTTGCTTCCTAAGACCTTTTTTCCCTTTATACAATTAAGACTCAAAACTCAAATTTACACATACAAATAAGAAAATACTCTCATCAATAACTATCTGTAAAATTGTGGAAAGAGAAAAACACATCATCAACAATTGGAACTTAACTTATGACCCACAGCCTAAGAAAAGTAATCCTAGAGATGGGGTAAGATGGACTAATCCCAGAGAGGGTTTTATCAAACTAATTTTTGATGGAGCTCCTAAAGGGAACCCTGGAAAGGTTGGAGGAGGAGGTGTTTTTCGTGATACAAATGGTAAGTGTATCCTCTCTTACTTCTTTAATTTGGTCCTACAAACTAATCATGTCACTGAGGTAGTGGTGATGTATTGGGGAGTCAAGCTTGCGAAAGAGAGAGGTTTCAAGTTCCTAATCATGGAAGGGGACTCTTTGAATATCATCTCATGTATGAAGGGTAAATACACAACTTCTTTATCTATTGAAGACTTTATTAAAAATTCAAAAAATAAAATGTCTTCTTTCATTGAAATATCATTCCAACATATCTACTGGGAAGGAAATAGATTGGCAGATATATTTGCTAACAAGGGGGTAGAAGCTATAGATTTTAATGTGGTTGATGAATCAACCAGCCTGGAAGCTAAAATAATTCATACTCTAAAAGGGGATTATGATCTGAATTCCACATATTTTTTAATGATGAATTATAAGGAAGAGGTGGCCTCTGGGATGACGTCTTTAGAAATGATGATTCTTAGACTCATGCCAAACATAACTTCCAATCATCCCAAAGATTGGATTGAAAGGGAAAATCTTTTCATTAATTTGAGCCATTTGCACATATTTTGTAAAAGTGGTTATCTCAATATATAGTGGAATGATAATTTGTAGGATCACGGCATGAAGAAGGGATACATGGGAAATATGGGAGGATATTTGATGTGAAAAGATCCTGACATGATCCCTACTTTGTCGAAGGAAGCTTCTGAGCTATCGGATAAACTAAGTTTGATGAATTTTTTTAAAAAATTTGATGGTTTTGATGAAGATATTAGTGAGGAAGTCATTAAAACTTAAAATGAAGGCCATGTTTAAGTCTATAATTTCTCCTTCACTATATCTCTGAATTTTATTGCTAGAGTGACAGGGTTGACCCTAGAAGGAAGATGTATTTTCAAACCTAAGTTCGATTTTAGCTTAGAGATTGACAACTTCATGCAAGGTAAAGATGCTCTTAAACAAATACATAATGGTTATGCTAGGGAGGATTTATCTTCACCATACGATGAAATATCTCTATTATTGATGTCATACATAGCCTTAGAAGGGCGTTACAAGGTTGTCTATGGGTATCATTTCCTAATGTTTGATCATGTTAGGAATGGAAGGCTCTACAACTTTCCAAATTATTTGAATATTTCTCTAGACAAATCTATTATGCATGTTGTAAAAGTAACTTTTACCCATTCATTGCACCAAGGGCTAATTAAAGCAATGTTGAAGTTGGGTACCCCTCTCATTGGGAAAAATGAAAAATTTGGGGCTAATTTGGTGAACCCTGGTCAAGAAGATTTTGGGAAAAATGAGATTTATAAAAGTAAAATTGATATCACATGCATGGAGGAAGTGGGGAAATCAGTGGCCAAAAGGACTAGGTCAAGTTTGGCCAAAGAAAATGTTAAGAAGAAGAGTAAGGAGAGTGAGACATCGGGGCCTCAAGAGAACATGGAAGTAAGCTCATATTCTAGACACCAAAAGTATGATAATGTTAACCAGTTTAGCAGTGGAGGTGGGAAAAAGGAAGGGAAAGAGGTTCATGGAAACTCTGAGGGCCAAACTTCCTAGAATACAAAAGAAGTTATAGAAAACCTGCAAGATCTTAAAGTAGAAAATAAGAATTTGTTTAAATTTCAGGACTCAGCAGTCAAATCTAATGTTTTTTCTGAAAGAGTTTGAAAATTACAGACTAGATATAGATATCAACGGACACAAAATTAGCATGGTATCTATTGATTTGAGGGAGATTCGAGATAAGGTTGATAAACTCACAACCATAGTCCTCAATGACCAATAAAATAATGTTAATGAGATATTTATTTCTATGGAGCAAGAAATCTTGAAGATGAAGGAGGTCATTCTAGAGACTAGGGACATACACATTCTCAATGTTAAGAGCAACATTCACCATCTTAAACTCTTGGCAGAGATGATACACTCCATAGAAATAGCCAAGAAAATGGAAAAGGATGGAACTGGGCCTAAAGTGGATATTGTAGAACCTGATTATCAGTGCTAGAAGTCCACCATTGCCAGCTTGGTAAATGAATGGAATGGTTGCATGCATACAGTGGGAGATTTGATAAAAGAATGAATGGTTTTTTCTCTTCTTGGTTACAAGGACACCTTTTTGTTTTGTTGTTAGTTCTTTGGCTCTTTTTTGTTATTTTGGTTTAGGTGATTTGTTAGTTTGGAAATTATGATCACTAGCATGTAGTTTTGTTTTTGGTCTTGAGGGGCTCCAATGGGTATACACTTGGCCTCTCTTTTGTGTCAGATCTTCATATTTTATACGGAGTAGGGTCCCCTCAACCCTTTTTTTACCTATAATAAAAAAAATATCTTTGAAATTGTCAAATAATTAAATTATTTAAAACCCACTTGTAAAATTTCTCAATGCTTCTACTCTCTAAATTTAAGAACCTAGTGACTAGAGACAAAGTTATGTCAAAACATCAAACTGCTACGTGAAAAATGTCTTTTCCTCATAGTCACAAACTATATTTTTATGGTAACTTCCTCAATAATTCTCATTAAATTGAAAATTTAGCTTAAAATTTCTAAATGTCTATAAAAAATTATTCTCACAAATTTTTAGAACTTTATAATGGATAAAACTCCAATAATCCACATTTTAGAAAGTTTTCCCTAGTTCTTGAACTATGCCGGTAGCAAGCACTAAAAAATCAATAAATTTTATATACGATGGTTTTAAGACCTCAAACCAATTGGAAAATTTCTGTAATATCCTCTTACACATATCACTAAATTTTATCTCATAATTTTTCCCATAAAATTGAGAAAATGCATTTTACCAGTATGAAATTTTTCTTTCTCAAGAATGCTAAAAGGATCATACTTGTTTTACATTCTATTGAAAAAATCTTCTCTCACTGTCTCCTCAAACCATAATATGGTTCAGTCACCTATGCATAATAATTAACCAAACACATCATGTTATAATATAATTATATCATTCATTCATTGATTATAAAAAAACATTACAATTTGCACATAATGCTTAAGAACTCCTTTTATTGATATCTTCATAATACAAACTTGGCTCCTTGAGCTTTCACGACTTTGATAAAAACTTATATACCTATATTTAATTCCTTCCTATATCTAACTCATATCCTAATTCAAATACCTCTATATCAAATGTGAGGAAATGAGGTGGTTATGGTTTTAACTCAATTAACTACAATTATGATTAGTCTAACCTAGTGAGGTTTACACCCTAGTTAGGTCCAAACAAGTAATTTCTTTGTTTTAAACATGTATTATGACCCCTTTCCATAATTTATTACACCTAAAATAACATCTACACCTAAACCATAATAACATGAAAATTTAAATATTCAAACTGTGGTTTTTGGAGGGAAACCACTTATTACAATACAAAGGAGTCCAAATGGACTAGAAACTTGATAAGACCATCCAAGTGGAGTCTCACACACCTAAGAACTATGAAAACCAAAAAAATTATATTTATACAAGGATGCTCTTGCATCATACCCATCTCAATGAGGGTTGTCATGAGTTATCTATGGTGTTTAGTATAATTATTGATTTTTTTAAATAAAGGGATATGGATTAAGAGATTTGAGATTTCCATGATTGGATTCCAATCCTTCAAGATGGTTAAATTTGTATTGGTCTTAACCTTAGGATTTTTAGTATAAATATAATCAAAAGGAACTAACGATTCAAATTAGATTAAGTTTGTATGTTTTTTTCCAAACTATATGGTATCAGTCATACTAGGTGTATGGTGGTTAATGCTATTATGGGTGACAAAATAAGTACTAGATGGTATTAACCCTATTATTTTATGATGGAAAATGGTGTTAGAGATGAAATAAGAGGAAACATACATCATAAACCCTACTAGTTCAAGGTTTCCAATGACATTGGGAATGAGATAAGAGGAGATATATGACATTAGACCTATCATATTAGGAAAGCCAATGACACGTATTTTGATTGAATTATGAGAAGTTGTATTGTGAGGATACAAATATCAAAAAATATACCTTGTAGGATATGATTGAATAATCTAATAATTATGGTAATGAGGAGAAAATAATGAGGTATTGATAGCGGAAATAACATGTTTCATTCAATTTATGTTTACCACACTCTCGAGAGGATCTATTTAAATATTGTAAGTAGTTTCTATGGTGTTAGTATATGAAACATATTGGCACTTATCATCATTAAGATGAGAGAATCATCAACCTTAGAATTATTAGGTAAGGGATTAATATATAATTTAATATGTTTGTTCTATTAATTTACAAAATTGTGATAGACATGATTTTTGGTAGGGTCATGTGACACCAAAAATTACTCAACTCTCTTGTGAGCCATACCTTCATGATTTAAGTTAGCACCAAACAAGAAAATATAGGTGAAAGTGTATTTAAACTTGTAATTTTCATTTTAATGACCCTAATTTGTATGCCAAATAAAAATGATACTCTAATTTAACTATGGAAGAGAGTGATTAGAGATATCAATAGACATTTGATAAGACATATGGATATTATTTCGTAACTCTTCCATGTAAATGTTTTGATGGCTATTCACATAGGAAAAGGAAGAAATAAAAGGAAATTTTCCTCCATTTGATGTAGGAGGGGTTAAATTGACATTTTGAAAGGTTTTATAGATTCCACGATTAGTCACTTAAGATATTCCATCATATGTAGCATTATAAACTTTTAGGTCTCTTTATAAATTTGGGTTTTTTATAGTTGAGATTGAGGTTGAGCTTGAGATTTACTTGATTTAGGTTTCTCAAATGTTCACAAAAATAGTCCTTCCTCTTAGCCTACTCAATGGAATCCTCTAAAGTGATAGGATTTAATGACCTAATCGCATATTGAAGTATAAGTTCTAGAGTGCTAAGGAAGATACTATGAGTATTTTTGTTAGAGAAGGTATGTTCACTTATGTCAGATATACTCTTCCATCATTTGATGATGGATTAGAAATTCTCTTATCACCCTATTTTTAATTGATGAATATGTTCAAGTTATTTTTTGGTAGATATTGAAAATGGAATAAAATTTTATCATAGGTAAAGGAGGATTAATGGGACCCTACCCCGTACAAAGAATCCATCAAAAGAAAAACATCCAAAGCCAAGGGTATACCTATTGAACCCTAAAAAATACTAATAACTACAAGACATCAAATCTCAAAACCAAACTAACAGCAAACAAAAACACACTAAGAGACTAGACCCAGAAAATATTCTTTCACAATATCATCCAAAGTCTTCATGTTTTCGGTCCATTCCTTCACTAATCTAGAAATTATCACTCTCCATTTTTCATAATCCAGCTCAATAATTTCCTTCTTGGGGATGACTCCCAACTTCTCCTATTGCTTTTCCTTTTACACAATGTTAACTAGTTTTGCCATCATTTTTAGATGCTCTGTTGTACTCTTCATATTCAACACATGTAAAATTTTAATTCGTACATGATTTCCTTCATGCCAAGAATTTACTTCTCCATGATATCACACCTTTCATTATCTATTTCCATACAATATTTTACCACCCTTTTCTTAGCTAGTGGTGATTTTATCAACCTTTTCCTACAACTCCATCTCTCTGCACACCATACTCAACATGTGCCAATTACTATCCATATCCAACCTAAATTTCTCAAATTCATTTATAAATGCACTAGCTTTAACCATGGTGTCTTAAGTTGTGAACAAATTCTTTTGTGTAATTCTTAAGGCTTTAAGGTTAGCCACTTCATCCTCCATATTGTGTGTTTGGGATTCTGAATCTTCTTCCATCTCTTGAACAGGAAGGGGGTTCTCATTCTCCATCTTAAATTCATTATATTTTAATTCACGGTCCTTATCCTTAACCATAGATTCACTTCGACTGTCAGATTTCCCTTCAATTTCTTCCTCCAAATTTGGCTTCTCCACAGTACCAAAAACTGTATCAATTTTCCTTAGTTTTCTTGACCTTACTTCCTTCATAGGTTTCATCGTGATTAGCTCCCTTTTTTAACGAGTCCTAGGTCTCTTTCCCATTTTATTCTCCTCTATTGGGGAAAAAGGGCTCTGAATAAACTCATTAAGCGAAACTAATTTATTCTCCTTAATCATCATAGGGGCCCTTATTCTAAACAAATCCTTAATCATACCCTAGTGTAAAGGGAGCTTGAAGGTCCCTTTCTTAACCTGCTCAATGGATTTAACAAGATATATAAACAGGAAATTAAGAAAATAAATTTTATTTCCATGCCTAAAGTGGTTAAGCATGGGAAAGTGGTATGCATAAACCACTTTTAATATGCCTTCAAGAGTAACATAGTGCATAAGAAGTAAAGAAATCTCATCATATAGGGGGCATATATTCACGTTCAAACCCAGTGAAGTGTTGTTTCAGAGTTTCCTTACCCTCAAGGAAGTTTTTTAGTTTGAAAATCATCCTGCCTTCTAATGGGAGCCTAGTAACCTTAGCTATAAGCTTCACTGTTATGGAGAAGGATATGCCCTGCATGTAGACCCTACCATCATTCCATTTTTTTCTGTGACCTCTAATCTCATCTTCTCATCATGCCATTTCAAAATTTTGAAGAAATATAACATACCATATTTCTTAATAACTTTCATAACATTGTTTCTTAATTCCAAGGACTCTAGCTCTATCATTACAAGGTCCCCTCCCATTATGTAAGTTAGAAAAATTTATACCATACTCCTCATGATAGGAATATAAATAACAGAGTTCCAAACCCTAGAATCCACGTAAGTGATAAATGTCAGCAATCTCCAAACTCCTTTTTTCCAAACATAAACATTTTCCCATGATATTGAAAATCTTAATCTTCTTGGGATAGGTCGCACACTCCAAATCTATGGGATAATTAATAGAAAAGTCCAACTCATGATCCCCCACATTACTCCCTTCTTTTGTGATGATAATATAACTAGTAATAGAAATTAAATACCTCTTGGATTTGATATATCCCCTCCTATCAAGATAATTAATAAACTTCATAAGAATATAAGTCATAAAATGATGAAGTTAGGATTTAATATCAGTATATATTAAATATATAATGTGATCTTCCATACCCCTCATATTTTCCACAATATTAAGTTCCATAGCATTCAACCCCTTGTTGGAAAATTTATCTCCCACCATGTTCCCTTCATGATAAACATGTTCAAATATGGTGGAATTGAAAAAAGGAAGACATTGCTTAATCCATTTTTATAAAATATTCTATAGTAATTGACATAAAATTTCTTCCATTCATGCATGATATAATGTTTTTTGAATCACCTTCCACAATTAAAAATCCGAACTCTCTTTCTATAACGATCTTAACTCCCTAAAAAATGGCAGTCGCTTCCACAATGTGATTGGTTTGACTGCCAAGGATGAAAAAGTATGCCAGGACAAATTTTTCTTTAGAATCATGGAAAATACCCCCACTCCCATATTTACCTGGATTTCATTTAGTTGCGTCATCAAATTTAAGTTTTAAAAAACCTTCCAAGGGAGGATTCCATCTCACCCCTTCTCTAGGATTCCCTTAAGGAGAATTCTTTTCGTTCAAAATAATGCCCCATATTCTAGGAATATTAACCTCCAAATCTAATATCTCAGTCTATTTGTTTTTTAAAATTAAAAATTTGTTCCTAACAACTTGAACACACCTCTTATTTATATATTGAGAAGGATCCTTTTTCCCTTTTAATCCTTCTATTTCTCTCCTTCCAAACTTCCCACCAAAATTGACAAATCCTAAAGAGCCAAAGGTTTTTAGGCCTTAACTTGAGAAAGGAGACTGTCATTGTGACCATGAGTTCTTCACACTTTGAGGAATGACCCAATCAACAATAAATAAGGAGAGGAGAGAGCTAATGATTACTGAAGAGAAAGGGCATCCTACAAAAACATGGTTAACAGTCCCTAAGTATTTTTCACATAACACACATCGGTTAACCATGTGAAAACATCTTTTTATCATATTGTCAACTGTCAAAATCTTGTTTAGAAATGTTAGCCAACAAAAAACATTAAATTTAGGAATGGGATTTTTATTCCATACCTCCCCCCATATAATGTCCTTAGTAGGCTCTTCCTCTTCAAAAAACTAAGAATAAGAAGATTTAACTGAAAATGTGCATGTCTCCTCTTTATCCCAAATTATTTTATCTTATTTGAGTGGTATATTTACTAATTTCTTGAGTTTAGTGATGGATTTAGGAATGAGATAATTATGCCAATATAAATAATTTCCTATTATATTCTTAGCTAAGAGATTAGAAGCTACATAGGATTTTTATTTGATCTGATCTTTATGGACAATTCCAAATTCTTTAATATGAATTCTATGGTTAGTGGACCCTTCACAAGTAAGAGAAGAAGTGATACCTTCGATATAAGGAACAAAAGGTTATCTCTGAATAGATTAAAGAAAATGTTTGGTAATGGGAGGTTATAAAAATGGAGTTATATGTGGTATACTAAAGGAGGGGGGAGGAAACTAACTATATATACCTCACTAAATTTATCAAGGTCTATCTCACATATGAAATAATTAGTTATTAATGCTATCTTGTTGTTAACTCGTTTAGATAATGACTTACAAGATAAGTTGAGTGGGGTAATTCTAAGGAGGATTTTTGGATAAATTTTGGTTAGTATTTTATGGTGCATGTGTGTAAGAACCTAATGTATGAGAAGGATTACTATCATAACAGTTACTCAAAGTGGACATGCCTTCATATTTCCCATGATGACTTGAGGATGTTGACCTTTTTTTGGATAAGCTAGCATAAACTCTTTCCTAATAGGAGTATAAAAATATGTTGTGTTGTTTTATTCCTCTTTTTTAATGTATTATTCTTGGAGTCTAGTGCTGGTATTGGATTGAGTATTCATTTTAATATTTTCATTTTGGATAGTTTATTTTGTATTGGTCCTAGTCATAAGGGAGTAATCCTAATTTTGGGAATCATCATTTTGCTGATATTTTTTATAATATAATAGATAATTTATTTTAAAGAATATTGGGATAAAATCATAAGTATTTAATAATATTTAAGAAACATGAAGATGACTCAATTGAAATAAAAATTAAGATTCATGTTGGGATCACCATAGTGTTGGAAAATATAACATGGCCTAATGAAATATCCTCTTTGTCTCTCAATAATGGGTGATCTAGATTAGGATAATGAGAGAATCCATACTAAAATGCACACCTTGAGGTTGTAGGTAGAAAAAGGTATGGATATAGGAAATTGATAGTCCACAATCTATAAGAAATATAGAGCTCCAAAACCTAGAACTAGGATAGGGTAGTGGTGTTTAACTATTTCATAAAATTAAGCTATTAATAAAAAGTTTGTAATCAAGTTTTAAGAATATAATTATTCTTACACTTGGGTTTTAAGGATAAATAGGTTGTAAATCCCAAAGGGTGGTTCATAAAGCAAGAGCCAATAGATAAATAATGCAATAGATTAAGAATATGCTACTCTACTCTAACATAATACATGGACACATTAAGAAAACATAATAAATGAAATAAAATAAATGAAAATATAGCTTAGGAATTACCCAATTGTAAACACCAGTAGGCATTAAATTTTCCCAAGGTTAATAACACCTTATGAGAGAATTGATAAGGGGTATCAAAAATTAATAATAAAAGACCTAGGAAAACATATTTTTTAAGAATCCAAAGTATTTAAAGGCTAGGAATATTAAAAAAAGTTAAACCACCCTTATTGAATATTATAAGTACCCAACACCTTATGAGAGATTTGATAAATGGTATAAAAAATGAATAATAAAAGACCTAGGAAAACATCTTGTTTAAGAATCCAATGTATTTAAAGCCTAGTAATATTAAAAAATGTAAAACCCCCCTTCTTGAAGATTATAAGTAACTAATGCTTCAGGTGTAGACTCAAAACAAGATACATAATATAAACTTCAAGATCTATAAGGTTGTAAGGGAATATTGGTGAGAAAAAAAGTGTAATGATGAGAATGAGCACTAAAATATTAAGTATAAATAAAAACATGATATGCATTTATATTTTATTCTAGGTTATGGTATCAAATGTGGTTGATGTGATTAGCTATAAAACACTAATCACCTAAAATTATTTACCATGGTCAATATTATTGGTTGAGGAAAATGTAAAATCATGGGGGATAAAATAGAAGGGTCAGAATGTTTGGGGAAAACTTATAGTTTCTAAAAGGGTAGAATGATAAAGGTCTACGAGTATTGAAATTGTTTAAGGAGGTGATTGTAAGATTATGGTAAAGTGATGTCATAGGGAGGATGTAAAATATGACTATAGAGGTGTGAAAACATGTGATATGTGTTATAATTGGACTAAACATCAAGCCTCTCTCATAAATACCGCTACTAACTAGCCCAATATAACCAGTGAAGGTTGTACATAATAACTTTGGGTTACCCCCTACTCTTTAAAATTTCCATGAGGACATCTCCCTAGTGAATCCATTGCACCAATGATGCTTACATAGAAAAAAATTCAAGAAAGAAGAAATTTTGGTGTATACACTTGTCTTCTTGTGCTTTCTTTATTTTTGGTCTAGTTAGATATCCTAGAGTTATATACCTTATTATTTCCTCTAAAAATCATCAAATGTTGGATATTTATCCACTCCCTTTGGATCATATTCACCATTTTTACATTGCGTAATCATTCTTACTACTTCTATTTCTCCAATGTGTGCCTAGACACACTATAATATATGTAATACCTTTCTCACTATGGATTTGATGTGCAATTAAGTGCAATTTGGTTTAATTACCTATAAAAATAATATAAAATTATTTGGAATTACATTATAGGTTCAATTTACCATTGCTAATAGCCACTCTTATACCATTATTTTGAATTTTATCCTTTGTGTCTCAGAGTAATTTATCCCATTTATTTATTCTAATATCATCTGTATGGAAGTGAAGGGGATTTTGGATCCTGTTGTGGTTGATTGTGGGAATAAGTAGGATATCAACCCATCATGTTCTATAGAAAAATAAGTTACTATATTCCTATATGTTGGGGTGAGGAAGGATCCCACCCCTCTTGTGGTTTTTATAACATCCCAAACATTTGGAACTTTATAAAACTTTTCATTTTGCTTAAATTGGTAACAATAATACTTCTAGAATTATTACTTGAAAAAAATGTATATTAAAGTAATGGAAAAATAAAATAAAATTATTTTAGGATAAACCTTCAAAATAAAAATGGATTAAATAGTATCGTTCACTATAAATTTTCATGTTTCCTTGAAAACATATTTAAATAAATCCTTAAGACAAGAATATGCCATAATTATATACCAACTTTACACTTCATATAAGTTCCTTTCATGCAAAAAATTCATCATATCTATCAGCAACCCATATACTTATTCCTTGTTACTTTAACATCATAATGCATATTATACATATAAAATTAGACCAATGTTAAAACAACACATATCCATAAGACATAATATTTTGAATTCCATGTTTTCCCCTCTCTCATCATTAAGATATCCTTGATAGGTTATTCTTAAGTTAACACAAGATTTTAAATAAAATGGTACTTTTTCTAACTTATACATTCATTAATAATAAATGTTAAATCCCAACATACATTTAAAACCTATATAAACAATTGCACTTCCAATAAGTTATAGAACAATAAATTTATAAGGAGAGAGAATTTATTTCTCTTAACAATATTTAGTTTCATATGTAATTTTAACGAGGATAAACCATATTGTGCAACACAACATCAACACTTGCAAGTTATCACTCATATAATGCACAAAGAGGAAGATAAGAAATGAGAGTCCTTAAGTTTGTTTAAACTGCCCATGACAAGAATGCAAGGCTTTAAGGGGTTTCATTACCATTTTTTATAATTTTCCTATAATGACTCATAACTAAAATTTCATGATAAAAAATTAAAAACACCATATCTAGACACCCACACAAAATGACAAGGCACCATAAGTGTTCACAACTTTACATTCATTCATTTACAAAATAGTATTTTGAAAAAATACATTTCATTGACTAATAAATATTAAGTAAAATTAGTACAAGGGTCTCTCTACTATCATGTTCAAGGATTGATTACAAACAATCAAAATTATTCAATAATTCCAGGTAGAGATCAAGATTTAAAACACACCCTACATATCACAAGGATAATTTTCCTAAAGTAATTTCCATATTCATTCTCAACATAGGATTTTTAAAATATAACCTTATCAATGCATGAGAGAATTTATAAGTTTGATATTGATACTAACCACATTAGGATTTATACTCAACTAAGACTACATATAAACTCTAATATAAACAAAAATATCATAAGTATCTCACCCCTATGATAATACAAATTAGTAAACAACATTTAAGAACTTACAAATATGGGAATAACCCACATATTTACATCCCCACTCTCTAGGGAGCATATAATGATCAATTACTCACTATATTTACATAGGTCAACATAGTTTAGAACTTTCATTTACACCAACGGATACTGATCTCATCAAGTTCCTAGCTTAGTCCATAACTCATTGTCATAATTGTTAAAGGACTATAAGGACCTTAGTAATATAACATATATGTAAATATAACCCACTTTCAATTTCTTACATGCCATCATACATGATAATCACCACTCATAATTCCCACATTTTTTAATAACCTAACATACTATCAACAACCACATTATCAAAAGTAAAAGTTTCTAATAAACACCATCCTAAACATGCTTAGAATCCCAACTTCGCAATACACACTTCTCTTATAAACCATTACAAACATCTTTACATGATTACTCCTTCTGTGTTAATCTCATAATCAATGTATTGAACCACTAGGACAATTGATGTAAGACATATATCTAAAATATATTAACTTTATTCCCATCATATTTTTCTAAGAAAAAAACTAATACAACCAATGTATTCTCAGTAATACAATCTACCCAATTTATTTCACAATCCTACTCCATGATATAATAAATGCAGTCAACATAGTAGAAGAATACAAATACCATGTTACTAATGATTACCATTAATTCCATATTTCTTGGATGAGTAGGATTAGTAGTTACAAAAAATTTCAAGATTCACATAACCATTCATAGTAAAAAATCATTATCCTAGTGTTATAAACACTAAAAAAATATAAGAAGATTTATTAAGAGGAACTAACAAATAAAATACCACTCTCACAAGTTTTCGATAAGTTTAGAATCGAATCAATTGTCTCATCAAGCTATTCAATCCAAAAATACTGAAAATGATAATCCCATCAAGAATTTGGTCTTTAAGACCTTTGGTTCATGTTTCCAACCATGTAACATCAACTTCAATTCTCGATTTAGCTATGCAATGTGAAGAGAATCAATAATCATATGTATTATCAGTGAAATAAGAAACATTCTTCTTCAAAGAATGAGAAAAATGATATCTTCTTGTATAATGGATATATATGTTTTAATATACTTTATTCAACCTTTAATCATGAAATATTGACAAAATCAGATAGAAATGAATTCAAATCATAAGTTTCTTCTTGTTTCACTATAGCTAGACACTCACATAGAATGTCAGGACAACATAAGTGTTCATAAATTTACATTCATTAATTTACAAAATAGTATTTTGAAAATATTCATTTCATTGACTAAGAAATATTAAGTAAAATTTAGCGCAGGGGTCTCTATACTATCATTTTCAAGGATTTCATCCAAACAATCAACATTATTCAATAATGCCAAGTAGAGCTCAATATTTAAAACACAACCTACCTATCACAAGGATATTTTTCCTAAAGTAATGTCCATATTCATTATCCATAGGGTTTTAAAAATACAACCTTAACAATGAATGACATCCTTTATAAGTTAAATATTGATACTAACCACATTAGGAGTTACACTCAACTAAGGCTGCATATAAACTCTAAGAACATTGGGATATAGTCCTTCATTCCACCGAATATAAACACAAATATCCTAAGTACTCATCCCTATGATAATACAAATTAGTAAACAACATTTAAGAACTTAAAAATAGGGAATAACCCACACATTTACTTCCATACTATCTAAGGAGAATATAATGATCAATTAGTCGCTAAATTCACATAGGTCAACATATTCTAACAATTTCATTTACACCAATGGATACTGATCTCATAAAGCTCCTATCTTAGTCCATAACTCATAGTAATAATTTTTAAAATACTATAATGACCCACGTAATATAACATATATGAACATATCACCCAATTTCAATTGTTTAAACACCATCATAAAAGGTAATCACCACTCATGATTCCCATTTTTTAAAATAATCCAACATACTATCAATAACCACATTATCAAAAGGAAATTTTCCTAGTAAACACCATCCTAAAAATTCTTATAATCCCAACTTAATAATGCACACTTCTCTTACAAACCATCATAAACATCTCTACATAATAACTCCTACCATGTTCATCTCATAGTCAATAGTTTGAACCACTAGGACAATTGATGCAAGATATATATCTAAAAAATATTAACTTGATTCCCAAAATTTTGTTCTAAGAAAAAAATTAATACACCAAATAATTTCTCAGTAATACCATCTACTTATTCTACTTCACAGTCTTACTCCATGATATAATAAATGCAGTCAACATAGGAGAAGAATACAAACACCATGTTACTAATGATTACTCTTAATTCCATATTTCTTGGTTAAGTAAGATTAATAGTCACAAGAAGTATTAATATTCACACAACCATTCACAATCAAAAATCATTATCTTAGTGTTATAAACACTATAAACTCTAAGAATATTTATTAAGAGGAATTAACAAATAGAATTCCACTCTCACAAGTTTTCACTATAAAAACTGCATACACAATGTTCTAAAACATAGTGTTTGGAAAGTCATACATAATAGGAAAAATACACTACTTATTGATATCCTAAACACCTTAATTACCTGATTTCATACATAGGTGGTTTCTTGTGTTTTGACAAGGGAAAAATTCAACTTGAAAACAAGACAACTATACCCTAGTGTTAAAAACATTTCATTGTAAACCTTCCCCGATACCCCTCCATGTTATTCCATCCCATGTGCTAGGCCTATCCTCATCCATTTAATGTTTATGTCTATGGTACCAACCTATCCCATGTGTTGAAAAGATAAAAACAAGTTCATGATATTCTTTCAAGATGGTGTCTTTCAAGGTAGATCTTTCAGTAGGCTTAGGAAGGGTTATTTTTAGCCTTTCTAAAGTAGGTTCATATTCTCTGGAGAGGATTTGAAGTCCCAAATTCACCAATAAACTGTGTTCATGAGCCACTATCATTTTCCAAGTGATTTAGGAAGATTTAGGGAAGATTTGGAGATTCAAGAGGAAGTTCAACAAAAGCGGGTTTTTGAGGTTAAAAGAGCTTACATTGTAAAAAGGCACCTGAGCTTTAGTAGATGATTACGAGATCTCCATAATGAGTTAGAGATCAAAAAATATAAATGGAAATATGATTTAATTCCCTTTATGGTGGTAATCTTATATTTTTCACAACACCCGTGCATTTCTTTCCATAACTCATTCTCTATAGGAATAACTGGTGATCCTGCTAAAAATGTCATTTTTGAGGAGGTTGAAAAATGAATCAGATCTTGATACCCATAAAATAATTCTCCAAATGACATTTTCAATAAAAATCACATAAGGAAGTGCGCAAAAAGTATTCTAGGAGCTTCGATAACATCATTTTCAAAGTCCTCTCAAAGGTACAAGCTCCATCCTTAGCCAAATTTTTCAGTGCCACATGGAAGCATGAGGTTGAAGCACACTTTTGTGTCCATATTTTACCTTTACAAGGGGGAAATGGGGACAATAAATTACATCTCCCCAACTTGGAGCTCTTGGACCCTCACATGACCCCTTTAAGCTCCATGAAACAAGTTAAGCTCTTTTTCACCTAATTCTAGCTCCCTTTATAACACAATCACTAAGTGTCACTGGTCATCATGAGACTGAGGCACACTTTTGTGTCCCCTTTTTACATTTTCAAGGGGAAAAGGGTGATAATATAATGTTCCCTCTCCCCTTACATTCACATGGTTTTTCATATGACCCAGTCTCAACCCCTAGGAGGAGAAAGTAATCAAAATAGGTACTTGATCTTCATAAGATGATTGCGGGAGCTTCATAAGGAGTTAGGAGGGGGGGAAAATGGAAATCTAAGAGGATCATATATGATTTGGAACATTCAAATTTTTCACAAGCCCTTGGTGCTTCTTAAGGGAGTTCATTTTTGGTGGCCACACTATGTGATTCTAATGAAGAAGGTCATTTTAAGGTGTTGTAGGCATAACTAGACCTTGAGACCCATATCATTATTCTACAAATGATGTTTTCATTAAAAATAATATAAATAAGTTCCCAAAAAGATCTCCTGGAGCTCCGAATACTTCATTTTCATGCTCTCTCTCAAGGACGCTCTCACAATTAGATTTTTTTCAGTGCAACATGTCAACATAACACTCAAAGCACACTTTTACCCCCATTTTTCCCTTTCCAAGGGACAATCAGGAAATAAAAGTGTGCCCCACCACTTCAGGCATTATGGACACATCATATGAACTTGTGAGGCTCTGATAGACACTTTTTAGCATTTTTCTAACCTCTGCTCCAAGTCATGCATGCCTGACACTTGTCACCTAGGGGTGGAATTTCACTTCTGTTTCCCCTTCGTCCCTTTATAGGGGGATAAGGGGGAAAAATTATCCCCCGTTCCCTCTCTCTCTCAAAACATAAAAGCCAGGAGTTAGCCATTTTTCACTCCCCCCACTTTTTCTTCATTTCTACTTGGAACGCTGGAAATTTTTTTCAAGAATTTGTTACATCCATTATTCCTCCTCCATTATATTCTCCATGTTTCTATAATTTTAGACAAGAAATATCTCACAAAAATTACAAATTTTTAAATCTCTAGGTCCATTTTTTGCCAGACAGGCTCTGTATCCCGCGAAGGAAAAATATTTATATCTTAAAAACCAGTGCATAGATTGAGGTGTGTTTTTTGTCATTCTTCATCATTTCTAGGAGCCCTCACATCCCAACTGATATCACTCACATGCATGGCCAAGAACTTTTAACGATGAAAAAACCTTTACTTCTTTCCCTCATTTTATAATTTTTTATTTCCCATTGTTCTGGAGATCGGATTAAGCTAAAAAAAATTCATGGGAGATTGTGAGACAAAACCTATCCTAATGGATTTTGTTTCATCAAAATATGAGGATGGGAAATCCAATTTCCAAAAATAGTAAGTCTCTACAAGATCACTTACTACAAGTATTAAATTCTCATAGTGGGAAAATTCTTCAAGGCAGTGTTCACAAGGAACAACCAGGGAAATGAGAAATGTGTTTTGATGTGAAAAAAGTGTAAAAGGAAAATTTTCTAAAAAAATTATATCCTCATTCTAAGTATTAGAAGTTACAATTTGTAATATCTCCGTTCATCTCTCTAATTTACAACATCTTCCCAAGGGTGTACAACAGATGCAAAGTTTAAATGAGGAAATTCATTCTTCACGGGGTATCCTAAGACATTAATGTCGTCACAATAATGTACATGGAAAAAGAAGGACACCATAGGGTGTAACAGTTGAAAATGAGAAGCATCGTACAATATAAGGGGATATTTAAAAAAATTTAAGATCTCCAAAGATCATCATTATAAATATTCAATCAAGTTGAAGGAATCCACTCTCCCCAGGTGACAAATTTGCATGAACTCGGTGATTTTTTAAAGTGATCCAAACTAGTTGAAATCAGTAGGCTACGTGGGAAAGTGGGTTTGAATTTCTCAAGACAATAAATCTCTACCAAGTGGGAGTAGTTCATTACAGAACATTGAAGTATCTGCTTATGTCTCCCCGAAGGTCATAACTTCCCCACGATAATAAATAATTGATTCCACAATGAGCTCTTGAGGATTCTCTAGAAGGAAATATCATGGTTGCATTATGTGAGAAAGTTCTCCCAAGCCTTAATTCATATACATGATCAGTCATAAAGGAGTGGCATATTCTCATGGTTTGTTCAAGTATTTTAAGGGCATCCTTCATTGTCTATAGTATTCTAGTGATCAATTTCTTCTCACTTCTTCACTTGATGTGCCTGAGGGGCTGCAGTTGTTGGTCATTCAAAGATGCAAACAAGTTCAAGGTTTTAAGTTTTCACCATTTAGGAGTAGTCTTCTTTTAGTATGGAGTGCCAGATTTCTTCACTTAGAGTTCATAATTGCATCAAGGAATTCAATTAGATTTTCACAAGGATTGTATTTCCTTCATCTCCTCCCTCCTTTCCTCTTCCTCCCTCTTCATTGTCTCTCCTTTCTAATTATTCATTGAGCATAATCATGTTATTTTTTCCTATTCACTTAAGTGACCTATTTTGAAATGCAAAAGTATTTTCTCAAAATTATAATAGAAATACTTAAATTTTCTTTTCCAATGGAAAATAAAAGGTCACAAGTGGAATAGGAATGTGAAGATTCATGTGAGAGGAGATGAGAGGATAATTCATAATGCTATAAATTTGGATGGATTGTTCATTCGAAAGGATCCTAAAAATTTAGTTCTTGGTAGCAATAGTGGATTGTGACTTGTTAGACTTTGTATCACCAATGGAAATGAAATAATAACTACATTTCTTCTATTCTCATCTTTCTTTTGTTTCCTCTACTTCTCTCTTTTATGGAATTTGCAATCATAGTAATTTGGTATAGTGTTGGAGAGGAACTTTGTTTCCTTAATAGACGAATCCAAAAATTTGGTGTTTTAGGTTCATCTGGTCCCACTAAATAGCTTCATTATTTACTTTCATCTATATTTAATGATTGAACTACTCTAGTTATTGGGTGTGAACTCTGCAACTAACCTACTCACAAAAATAAATTTCATTTCCTAATTTCCCTCCTTCTCCCTACATCACAATAATTTCATCCCTTGTACCTCACGTATAAGATCTTCTTGCCACAGGTTGAGTGGAGTGTCCCTATGGATGATCCCCAATATATTTAGGCCAACCCAAAACAATTAGATTAGGATTATATTAGTTCTCATTCAATAATGGGAGATTGCACCATTCAATGGAGAGAAGATGTAGCCTTATGATAATGTATGGTGGATGACACCTAATTTTCCTAGCTGAAATCATTTCTATCACCAATAGTTTTTTGGTGACTCTATTAGGGAGAGATATTCCTGTAGATGCACCCAAATAGATATATGGAAAATATTAAAAAAATCACAAAATAAAAAAAGAAAACAAAAAATACTTGAATTATCAAAATCCTTTTTCCAAGCCTCTTGAGAAAACCTTGCTGAAAGAAGATATACAAAATTGAAAAGGTTCAGAGGAATCATTGATTGCGCTAATTTTGAATATTTACAAAATGAATAGAAAGTAAGAGGATAACATATACCAATTCTCCCAAGCTTCATATCTATTGTGATTCATTGAGAGGCACCCCTCATAACCCTATTTCAAATCCTGTCGAAAATCCTAAAAATCCTCCTATATTTCACCAACGTTTGGATTTTGAGGTCCCAAAAGAAGAAGAAGAAAGAGAAGAATAACTGGAAGGAGGAGGAAGAGATGACGACACAAACATCTATATCATGGTGACAAAACACTGGTCTATTGGCTTGGAATCCCCCACTTCATGAGTTTCCACATGGATTAAGAAATAATTTTCCAAATTTCTATAGAAATGGAAAACAATTTCATGATGATCACATCACAACCTTTTTCACAGACTATGACATTCTTGGAGTGCAACACAAAGATGGTGATATGTGGTTGTTCATAGAAACATTACAAGATGAAATGACATATTGGTTTCACTACTTTAAATTATGCTCAATCTCCAATTGGGGTGATATCAAGAAGAATCTTGAAGAGAGGTTAAAAATATCTAAATATGCTCATGCCCTTATTACTCAACTCAATATGATGAGGAAAGAGCCCCAAGAGTCTGTGAGAGACTTCATGGATAAATTCAACAAGTTGATCAACAAAATTCCCACCACTTCTCTTCCCACTGTGGATAACCTAAATATCATTTTTCAATTCTCAATTACTTGAAGTGATTTTCTTTCTATGAAGAGTTCACCCAAGATATTTGGACCATACTTAGGAAATTTCTATCGAAGTATAATATGACCTCATCTTTTTGGGTAATACGAAGAATCCTTCGCCCAAAGATTAAATACAAAGTCCCCAAGATAGGATAACTAAAATAACGTTGCAAAAGTTTGAAAATGAATTAATCACACTAAAAAAGGGATATTATTTAAAAAACATTATAAACATATCTTATAAACCAAAGTAGAAAATAGATCTTAGCAACACCCCAAAGGATTAGCTTAGAGGCTCCAACAGTCAATGCGATGTGCGAGAGTATGAAAATGAATAAGAAAAAAGTTTTGAATCTGAGGATGAAGGGGAAGGAGATTATGTTCAGGTCAATTTTTTTAAATGCACACTTGATGATGAGGAATCTATAGATAATTACTCATATGCGGTGTTCACCTGATCTCCAAAAGAAAAGGAAGGCTCTTCTTCTACTAGCCAAGCTAAGAAAATGAATCCTTGAATGACGACTAAAAAAAACAACAAATGGAGGATCATCGAAGTCATCTTCAACAAAGTCATATGAGAAGAAGCATGAGATCACTCCAACCAATAATTTTTCTACCTATTCGAGTAAGTCTCCCTTGAGTTCTATTGAAAAAACAATTTCTGTAAATCTTGAAAGCATCCATGTCAAACCTACCACAAATCTTGATGTTCCTACCACTTCCTCATCTATTGACATTGTCGACCACTTCAAAAAATTAAAAGTCCAAATTTATGAACTGGAGTACTTGAGAACTCATCCCAGGAAACTTGAGAAATGTGTTCAACACATCAAAGGAATTAGCTCAGTTTTTAAAGATGAAATCACTAAAGAACCACCTCGTGCATCTCAATCCACCCAATCTCTGAAATTTCTTACCTCCACACATTCCACTTCTAGGAAGGTAAAAATTTCTACATATCCCTACTTGTCAATAGATATAAGCTAAATAATTACATCATTGACTCTGGTGCCTTGGAAAATTTCATGCCTATAAAAGTAGATAAAGCTCTAGTTATCTCCCTTTCCCCTACCTTTGGTCAATTCCTCTCCATGGAAATGAAAAAATTTCCCCTAATTAGATAAATCAAAGGTGCCAAGGTAGCATTGAAGGATTTTCCAAATAAGAAAATCACAATGATAATCCTTGTAACAGATATGCCTGCCTCATACGACATGTTGTTGGGCCAAAGTTTCTGATGAGATGTTGGAGGAGGTATGCAACTGAATTGGTCGCACACCACCATCCCAGTCAATGGTAAAATGAAGTATATTGTTCAAAGGATAGATGACCCAATGATAGATATCATGTGCCACAATTCCAAATCTAGAAACTTCTTCATGAACTTTTTATAGGATCTTGAGATACCTTTAATAGGGGAGGAATTTCCAGACATCATAAGGTTGACCAAAAATCATGATGGTGAGTTGATAAAATTAAATATTGAAAAGGTTTACTTTTCATGGGATAAGAGTATAAATGAGTTTGTTCCATTTAATGCTAATGATGGTGATGTAGACATTGATTTGCAATAAAGAAATATTGAACTGACAATACATGCAGATCAATAATAAGAAATGATGCTTAAAACTTTCTTGATGGGTAACTTAAATTTTTTTGATCATTTTAGCGAGGATCATTATGAGTCTTTGTGTAGTGAGTATGTCTATGAACTCGAAATATTCTCTTTCTCATTGGAAGAAGATGACAAGGAATGCAAGGATGAAAGCATGTTTCCACCTCTAGAACTCAAACATACCCAAAAATATGATAATTTCATTGCAAATATGGATTTCTTAGTTCTTGGTAGTCAAGAATGGGAAGATGATAATGATGAAATTTCAACCCCAATGTTTTAGCTCATTTTATTTTTATGAGGATGAAAGCATACTTAATGAAAAAATGGAGAAATGATATTATTTCCTCAAGCATGTGGCTGGTTTTGTTAAAAATGGAGGCATTCTTGATATACTTCAACCTTTTCAATGCCCACCCTTCTCAAAATATAGATGCTCTCAACATAAAAATGGAAGACGAAGCCTCAAAATGTGACAAGGTGAAGAATATGAAAATTTCTATGTCATGTGTACCCAATCTTGAGTTCATTCTCTTTCCAAGAGGATGATACAATGCACATGTAACACACTGTATAGGGAAATGTATGTAGAAGAGACCCAGAGCATGAGAAATAGTAACTTCTTGGAACAATGGAAAAACATATAAGAGTAAGAAGTGGAGTAATGATGTCAAAAGTTTATTAAGATATCTGTATGAGAATCAACCTTCAAAAGTGGTGGTCATGAAGCAAATGACACAACGAAGAACAAATGTCTTGGTTATGGAAATGTTATGTTAAGATTAAATTAAGAACCATCCTCATGGCAGCAACAAAGGATCACTAAATGGAAAGAACTAGAGAAACAAAAAGGGAATTTGGAAAGAATGTATCAAAACCATAGAGCTAGCATAATAGAAAAATCAATTATCAATCACGTGCTAGTAATCAGGCTAGATATTCATAAAGAAGCTAAGGAGAGGTTCATACTTTAGTGAACCTATCAATGGATGTGTGGAAGAAAGGCATCCAATGCTACATGTATACGGGTAAGCACTCAATTTAAGTCTATGCATCAATGAAATCGGGTTGTCCCTCGCATGTACATAGGTGGTTTAGGTTAGTGTGTGTTTCCTTTTATGTTTCTCTTATGTCGTGCATTCATTTTCATGTCTCATGTTTTAACCCTTGCTCTGTGTGTGTGTGTGTGTGTGTGTGTGTGTGTGTGTGTGTGTGTGTGTGTGTGTGTGTGTGTGTGTGTGTGTGTGTGTGTGTGTGTGTGTGTGTGTGTGTGTTGAATAAAAGAAGTTGTGTAATATGTCTTTCTAGTGACTCTGTGAAGACCAATGGATAAGGTACTAATCCACAAAGTGAATTGAGATTTAGGGATTCTTGCATGTCTCGTCCTCCCTTCACTTGATCTAGAACATGTCCCCGATAAATAGCTAGTTGTTTTCCTATGTTTAACTTGAAAATAGGACAACTATAACCTAGTGTCAAACAAATTTCATCGTAAGCCTTCCCCGACACCCCTCCAGGTCATTCCATCCCATGTGTCAGGCATATTCCCATCCATGTAACTTCTATGTATGTGGTCCTAACCTCACCCATGTGTTGAAAATATGAAAAAATGTTCAAAAGATTCTTTCAAGATAATCTCGTTCAAGGCGGATCTTCCGGAAAGCTTAGAAAGAAATATTTTTAGCCTTTCTATAGTTGGTGCATATTCTCCGTAGCAGATTTGAATTCGTAATTTCACCAAGAAATAGTATTCATGAGCCAAGATAATTTTGTAAGTGGCTTAGGAATATTTAGGGAAGATTTGGATGTTCAAGAGCAATTTTAACAAAAGCGGAGTTTTGAGGTTAAAGGATATTGCATCATAAAAAGGAACCTGAGCTTCAGGAGATGATTGTGTGAGATCTAGAATGAGTTAGAGGTAAAAAAAATATAAATGGAAATATTATTCAATTACCTACATGGTGGTAATCTCATATTTTTCATAACACCCATGTATTTCTTTCCACAACTCATTCTTTGTAGGAATGACTAGCGATCCTAATATAAAATGTAATTTTGAGGATGTTTCAATATGAATCATATCTTTATACTCATCCCATCTCTCTCAAAATTATTTTTTCCAGTCAAAATAATATAGGTAAGTTCCTAAAAAGTCCTTTGGGAGCTCCAACAACGTCATTTTCAAGCTCCTCTCCAAGGTACAAGCTATATCATTAGCTAAAATTTCTAGTGCCATGTGGTAGCATGAGGCTGAGGTGCACATTTTTGTCCCTCTTGTACATTTAGAAGGGGAGAATGGGGACAATAAATTTCTCCCCCACACCTTGGAGCTCTTGGACCCTCACATGACCTCGTTAAGCTCTGTGAAGTAAGTTAAGATCTTTTTCACCTCATTATAACTCCCCCCATCATGTAATCACTAATTACCAATTTTCATCATTTGAATGAGGTGAAATTTCAGTTCTTCTTCATCCATTTTCAAGGGGAAAAGGGTGACAAGAAATTTTTCCCTCCCCCTTTGCTTCCACATGGCTTTTCATATGACCCATTCTCAGCCCCCAGGAGGAGAAGAAAGTCAAAATAGGTACCTGATCTTCGTCAGATGATTATGGGAGTTATGAGGAAAAAATAACTCATTGTAAAGCTAAGAGGATCTTATACAATTTGGAACATCAAAATTTTTCACAATCCCTTGGTGCTTCTTAGGGGAGCTCATTTTTGGCGGGCACACTCTTTGATTCCAAGGAAGAAGGTAATATTTGAAGGAATTTCAAGAAGAACCACAGCTTGATACCCATATAATTATTTTCCAAATGATGTTTTTAGTCAAAATCATATAAATAAGTTCCTAAAAATACCTTAAGGAACTCCAACAACTTCATTTTCAAGCTCTCTCTCAAGGACGCTCTCACAGTTAGGAATGTTTTTCAATGCCACATGTCAGCATGGTGCTTAAAGCACACTTTTTTTCCTCCATCCCTTTCCAAATGGAAAATGTGGATATAAAATTGCACCCCCCCGGCCTCATGGACACATTATATGACCCTAGGAGGATTTGATAGGCATTTTTTGGCATTTTTCTAGCCCCCACTCTAAGTCATACATGCCTGACACTTGTCACTCAGAGGTGGAGGTGGAATTTTTTATACCCTTCATAAATTTCCAAGGGGAAAAGGGGAACAAAAAAATTACCCCCCTTCCATCTCTCTCTCAAAGCATAAAATCCAGGAGTTAGCCATTTTTCACTCCCCCTACTTTTGCTTAGTTTCTTCCCAGAATTTTGGCAAATTTTTTCAAGAATTTATTACATAAATTTTTCCTCCTCCATTTCATTATCCATGTTTCCATAATTTCAGTGAAGAAATATCTCACAAAAATTACAAAAAATTTAAGCTCTAGGTCCATTGTTTCTAGATTGGCTCTGTAGCCTGCGAAGGAAAAATATGCATATCTTGCAAACTAGTGCATGGATTCAAGTGGGGTTTTTCACATTCTTCATCATTTCTAGGTACCCTCATAATCCAAGTGATAACACTAACATACATGGCTCATATTGTTTACAGTGAAAAAACCCCAATTTCGTGCCCTCATTTTGTAATTTTTTATTTCCCACTGCTCTGGAGATTGGATTGAGCTGAAAATTTGTACAAGAGATTGTTAGACAAAACCTATCCCAGTGGAGGTGGTTTCATTGAAATAAGAGGTTGGAAAATCAACTTTCCAAAAATATTAAGTCTCTACACAAGTAATTACTATAAATAGTAAATTTGTATAGTGGGAAAATTCTTCAAGGAATTGTTCATAGGGAACAACCAGGGCAACGAGAAAGGTGGTCTGAGGTGAAAAACGTGAAAAACAATTTTTTTCTAAAAATAGTAAATCTTCATTATGAATGTTGGAATTTGCATTTGGTTTTATCTCTATTCATCTCTTTACTTTGTAATATCTTCACATGGGTGTATGACAGTTACACAGTTTAAACAAGGAAATTCATCATTCACGAGGTATCCCGAGACATCATTGTGGTCATAGCAGTGTACATGAGAAATGAAAGTCACCATAGGGTGCAACAGTTACAAACAAGAAGCATTGTTCATTCCAAGGGGATACTAAAAAAGGTTAAAGAGCTCCAAATATCATAATTTTAAATCTTCAATCAGGTTAAAGGCATCCACCCTCCCCGGTGAGTAATTTGTGTGAGCTCGGTGAATTGTTCAAAGTGATCCAAACTAATTGAACTCAGTAGGCTAAGTGGGCAAGTGGGTTTGAATTTATCAAGACAAGAAAGCTCCATAAAGCGGGAGTAGTTCATTGCAAAAAATTCAAATATCTAATCATGTCTCCCCAAAGGTCATAAATTCCCCACGATAGTAAAGAACTGATTCCATAACGAGCTCTTGAGGATGCTCCAGTGAGAAACATCATGGTTGCATTGTGCGAGAAAGTTATCCCAAGTCTACATTCATATGCATGGTCAGTCACAAAGGAGTGAAAATTAATCTTGGTTTGTTCAAGTATTTTAAGGTCATCCTTCATTGTCTACAATAATATGGTGATCAAGTGCTTCTCACTTCTTCACTTGTTGATCATTTAAAGATGCAAAAGAGTTCAAGGTTACAAGTTTTCACCATTTAGGAGGAGGATTAGTTTAGTATGGAGTGTCAGAGTTCTTCACTCAGAGTTCATGATTGCATTAAGGAATTCAATTAGATCATCAAAAGTACTAGATTTCCTTCATCTCCTCCCTCCTTCCCTCTTTCTCCTTATACCTTCTCTCTCCTTTATAATTCTTCATTGAGCATAATCATTGTATTTTGTCCTATTCACTTAAGTGACATATTTTTGAATCGTAAAAGTATTTTCTCAAAATTATAAGATAAAAACTTAATTTATCTTTTCCAATGGAAAATTGAAGGTCATAAGTGGAATATGAATGTGAAGAGTCATGTGAGGGGAGATGAGAGGACAATTCACATTACTATAAATTCAGATGGATTCTCCATAAAAAAAATCCTAAAAATTTATTTCTTGGTAGCAATAGTGGATTATGACTTGTTAGACTTTTTATCACTAATGCACATGAAATAAAAGCTACATTTCTTCTATTATCCTTTTCATATATTTCCTTTATTTTTCTCTTATGCAGTGTGATCCTGAAAGAGCTTGGTAGATTTGATAGATGAATATAAGAATTTAGTGTCCAAGTTTGTCCATCTCACTAGATAGCTTCATTGTTTCTTTCATCTATATTGAATGTTGAACTACTTTGGTTATTGGGTGTGAACTCTGCAATTTCCCTACTCACAACAATAAATTTCCTTTTCTAATTTCTCTCCTTCTCCCCACATCATTGTAATTTCCTCCCTTGTACCTTGTGCAAGCACTTTTCCATAGGTTCAATGGAGTGTTCATGTGTGATCCACGATCTATTTTTCCAACCAACAACACTTAATTTAGGATTAGATTAGTTACATTCAATAATGAGAGCTTCATCATTCAATGTAGAGGGGCATCACTTTGTGAATGTTGGTTGAGGTACTTGATTTTCCTAAGTGATAAATTTTCTCAACAAAAATAGGTTTACAATTGAATCAACTTTCTCATTAAGCTCTTCAATCCACAAATACTGAAAATGAGAATCCCATCAAGAATTTGGTATTTAAGACCTTTGGTTGATGTTTCCAACCAAGTAACATCAAATTCAATTGTCAAGTTAGCTATGTAATGTGAAGAGAATCAAACATTATATATATTATCAATGAAACAACAAATTAATCTTGATTCTTCTTGAAGACTTAGAAAAATGATATATTCATGTATAAGGGATCTATATAGGTCTTAATATACTTTATTCAACCTTCAATCATGAAATATTGAATAAATCAGATAGATTTGAATTCAACTCACAAGTTTCTTCTTGTTTCACCATACCTATACACCTACATAGAATTCTAGGACAACATAAGTGCTCACAACTTTAGATTCATGGAAGAGATAGAGAAGAGAATAAAATCCATTGAAGAGGAACAAGGTAAAATAAAAAATAGATAGTGTGACATCCTCTCTATCCTCAAAGGAAATTTGGACATTTTCTTAAGCATCACCACTATCTTGGAAACCAACAAAGGTAAGGAAAAGCCTAAGGATGGAGCATCTGTCAAATACATCAAAGGAAATCTGGGCAGCCTCAAAAAGAACTTATCAAAGACCACCAAGGAGTGGTTGAACATGCACTAGGATGTTTAGGTATTTTTAATCTAGTTTTCTGATTTTGATGTCTTGTTGTGATATCACTTTGGTGTTGTTGGGGTTTAGCTACTCTTTTGTTGATGTTCTACAACTCCCCTATCTCTTTTTTGTTATGATTTACCTTCATTGTGATCTAAATATCTAGGTTTAGGACTTTTGTATCCTGGGTAGGATCCCAATTTTGTTTTTCTTTAATAAAAATAACTTTAGATTCATTCATTTACACAATAGTTTTTTGCAAAAAATCATTTCATTGACTAAGAAATATTAAGTAAAATTTAGTGCAAGAGTATCTATACTATCATGTTTAAGGAGTTCTTCCAAACAATCAACATTATTCAATAATGTCAAATAGAGCTCAAGATTCAAAACACACCCTACCTATCATAAGGATATTTTCCCTAAAGTAATGTCTATATTCATTCTCAACATAGGAATTGAAAAATTTAAGCTTAACAATACATGAGATCCTTTATAAGTTTAATATTGATACTAACCACTGTTAGGAAATAGTTTTTACATTGGGTATATTGTTATATTGTTAGTTTGTTATTTTTTTGGTATTGTATTCTTGTAAGTTTGTTGTTACCCATGCCTATTATCAAGTATGTTGTTCCTATTTATTAAGAGATGGTTATGATTTCTATATGGCTATATAATAGCCAAATGTATTACTCGATAATAGTGGAGAGTAAATATAATATATTTTTGCTATTATTCTGGTGTATTTCCCTGATTTGGTATCAGAACGGGTGAATCCAGTGAGAGAAGTCAGAGTGAAGGGGTCACAATGAGAGTCTTTATGCCTACTACACTGCATCTGTTTAGGTGCGTTCAACTATCTCATCACGTATAAAAAAAGTGCTCAGAACTTTATGCTCAAGCATTGTCTTGTGAATGGTCAGATGTTTGACATCTACATGCCCAAGTACATCATCGAAGCGATGATTCCTATGTCACTGCTTTCTATCATACATCTACACATATCATTAGAAACACTCCAAAATATATATCTTATTACATTCTTGTTACCTCCAACTGTTCCATGTATTCCTCATCCTGATACATCCCTATCTGGAAGCATGTATCTCTTCATTCATTGATTTCTCTCCTAGTATCGATCTTGATCAACTTAATTATTAGTCTACAAAATTGATTGATTCTTGTCATACGTTTTCCATTATATTTATGGAGCCAATGTTCTAACTGTATCCTCATATAAACAATCGTCCTTATCCAAGTGTATTATATACTAAGTTTTGGAATTAAAGTATGCATATCTAAGTTGTATATGAGCGCCTACCAACATACTATATGCAAAATTCTATCATACGAGATTTCACTATATGCATCAATGTTTAGAGAGCTCTTTATGCATTCAACTTAGATGTATACAGATATAGTTTCTGTAATCTCTATCAGTTATCATCTACAAATTTTTAAAATTTCACGCACATGTAATTTTACTTAAGATCTTGCTACATTGAATGCCTGGTGAGACACGTCGACTGGTTAAAAGCCTGATTATATTGGATTAGATTCATCCTACACTATTCCCTTGTCCTCCACCGTCGGCTGACCTCCACGTACCAACATATCCACGAAGCTCTGCCTAGCCTTGGCGGACTCATTTGGATTTAAATTCTTGAGGTAAATAATTTAAATATAGCATAAATATATATGTATTGAAATGGTGGTGGATCGTTTGGTAACTAATCATATCCCCACAAAAACCGCTTGTTATCTCCACATCCTGCATCTTTCAAGCATATTATCAAATCTTTTATTCATGGAGAAATTAAGTCATATTGAAAAGTTTGAGGGTAAATATTTTCATACTTAGCAAGTTCAAACCAAATTATTTTAAATCAACAAAGATCTTTGGGATATTTTGATGGGAAAATAAAGAAACCAACAGACACAGATAAAGCAAAAAAATGGGAGAGACGAGACTGAAAAGCCACATAAAACATTGGATTGGGACTATTTGATGCTTATTTACATCATATAGATTTATCTAAATCATCTCATACAATTTGGAAAACATTAAACAAAATATTTAGTTCACAAGATGGAAGTGCAACGATAACATTGAAACAAAGATTGTTCGGTCTCAAAATGGAAGAAGGTAGCAACATGGTAGAGCACATGAGTAATTTTTGATCCATTTTAAATCAATTAGTTGAAATTAAAATCGATGTACCTGATGATGATGCAAATGATATTTCATTGAGTAGTATTTCAACCAGTTTTTCTAATATGGTGTTTACATTGAGTAAAATTAATCCTAGTTTAGAAGATCTTATTTCTTCTTTACTTGAGAAAGAAAAAAGAACTATGATTGTTGAACTATAGGAAACTGCAATGTATGGTAGAAACAAGAAAGAAAAGGAATTTTTCAAGAAAAAATCCAAATATGGTTCAACTTCCAAAGGTACAAAGAAACAACTTACTTGCTACTATTGTAAACAAACTAGTCATATATCTATAAATTGCAGCAAAAGAGAATAATATTTACTTGATGGGAAACTGCAAGATAATGTCATGACTGCTGATGAAGAAGGAGAGAATGAAGAGGAAAGAAATACTACTCATGCAAAAAATCAAATTGATGGAGATTATTTCTATTAGATAATTTTCTTGATGGAGGATGGAGGAAACAAAGGTTTGAGGTCAATCAATGACATCTCATCAGTCATCAATGACATGGCCTCATTTCTGGTATGATGATATTTGTTTCATTTGTGTTGTGTGGATTTTATTTTTTCAGTGTGGCATGAAAAATAAGAATAGATGATATATATTCCTTTTCACTTGTGAGTATTCCTCATGTAACCCCTTTTGTAGAAACATTGTAAAATATTGATCAAAATGTATTGTAGCAATCAAGATGTGAAGGTTATTGGTAAACTAGGAAAACCAATTTTGTGATGTGAAGAGAATCAAGAATCATATATATATAATCAATGAAACAACAAAGTGATCTTAAATTTTATTGAAGATGGAGAAAAATGATATCTTCTTGTATAAGGGATCTATATGGGTATTAATATACTTTATTCAACCTTTACACATGAAATATTTAATAAATCAGATAGATTTGAATTTAAATCTCAAGTTTCTTCGTGTTTCTCTTAACATTGTGTCGTGACAAGGATAATAGGTATATCATTAGGTAAATTTTGTCCTAGTTTTCTCTGGATTCACTTTATTTGCAATTTATTTATATTTTTAAACACCATTTTTCCTATTCTTGAAGACTACCAAGTTTTATAGATTGTTTCTCTAAGAATTCTACCTAGTTCTCAATCAAATTAATCAAATTAGGTCTTTATACTATGCATAGTCATGTTTTATAGGACTATCAAAGAGATCTTTCATGACTAAAATAGAAACCTCGTGAAACCTTTAATATATATCATATAGATGGTTTTTTCCAAGTTTTTGCTTTGGATATTCAAAGAAGGTGGATAAATGAAAAATTTAGCAATAAAACCCCAAAATATGGTTTTGAGAAATCCAATAGGTAAAATCTTCAATATCCCTACATAACAGACCTCTCTACTCCCTTTTCCTATTGAATAATATTGAGGGTAACTAGTTGTAATTTTTATCTTTTATAATCTAGGCTTGTAGATGGCCTATATGTTCTTAACAATAAGCTTTAAACGTGAAAATGTACGTTTCTTACCTGGGATAAAACAATGTCATATAACAATTGCATCATTATCGAAATTCATCAAGATGAACAATATTATCTATCTTCATAGACCTCAAATTTTGCTATCAAATATTAGGAAGCATAAATATTACATCAACTCATGCACTTATTTAATTCATTTCTTGACTGTACCATGTACATGGAGGAACAATATGCAAAATAGTTAATCTAACTTCCTATCTAGACTATTATACCTCAAAAACTGATATATCACACATGTTCCTTATCTATAGAAGGTGAAAAATCTTGGAAAGCTAGATATCCATGTTCCAAATCATCCTATAGTTGAAATTTTCACTCAACTTATTAACTATAAGATAAGAGATGACGGTTTCTCCTTGTTTATTCTTAGAAAGCAACCATATTTAATTTTATTAGATTCTAAAGGCTATAAGATACCTAATCCACGTACTAGAACCCTATGAAACCTCATTAATTTTTACACTTTCATAAATCTTATATATATGAAATTATATGATATCACTTAAATTCAAATTTGGAGGTTTCAGAGGGAAAACCTCCCATAGAGCCAATTACACTAAAACAACACTCTCCTAATGTTATTTATAGATTTGTTTAGTCTTGATGGAGTCATTCAAACTATGCAACATGAATAATAGTGACGCTCCTACATCACTTATACATTATATGGATTCATAACACATGAAAAATTAACACACATCACACTAGTATGCTCAATTGGGAAGGTCTACACAAATATGAGACCAATATAATGATCACAAATCAAACACACATTTCAAATTATTTCAACATAATAAATTATCATTTGCACAATTTACCTTCATTTCATACACATGAGATTTATACAACCATTGATCTAACATGTAATGAGGATTAAATGGGGTACATAAGGCAAGATAATTTAAACATTTCATTACACAAGCAATTTTCCAAAAGGAATAATCTATATTATCACTCATGTAAGGTACTGAGATATAATATACCTCCCAACATTATTACATTATATTTCCCACTTAATTGCATGGTACATTTTATTTAATAGGTTATTAATTTATATTCAAGAAAAATTAAATGGGATACCCTTTTGAGATCATCACCCAATAATTAACGTTACGAAATCAATGTTACAAAATGAATTGTAAAGATACAAAAACTATGGCCCTAAGTCCATTCCTTATAAGGAAAATATGTTTATAACATTACAACTCGCACTGTGTAGGCTACTAAAGTACCTAATGAATAGGGTAATTTAACATATACTCTTCATAATTATAGTGAGTTTGTAGTGCCCACGTTTTTATAGCTCCAGTTATCTGTTGGTTACTTTATGCATATGCATGTTTTTATTGAGACTCTGATAGATTTTGGACATTTTACTATGTTATTTTATCCTCATGGACATTATGTTATTTTGGGCGCATAGCGCCAATTGGACTAGATTCGTATATTGATATATTTCTTATGATGTTGATGACACTAACAGGGTTATATGATAGTGAGATTTATTAGTTAGATGTTGGTTCTTGTGTTCAATTTGATTAATGATATAGTTTTCTAGATTTAATAATGGTAATTTCATGCTAGCCTAAGTGTATGTCGTTGTAATTTTATCTGTGGATGATTCGTGGAAAACCATGTGTATAATTGTATACATTGCACTATCAATTGTAAAATTATGTTAGGACATTAAAAGTTGATTAAGTTGTGATGTGTATATGATGATTTATATTGGACAGATGTGGTTAATGTGTGCAATGAGTGTGCAAGTGACAGGTATAGGAGAGCATGGGTTTCAGGGCAGCTACACAATTGTGCACGAGTGGCCCACGGGCTGAGTCCTAACCATGCTAAATATTTGAGGCCTTATAATAGGTGTATTTATTTGGGCACCATGGGTGAACCCTCAATTGTAATGTATTTATGTCTTGTAAATTTAATTATGTTTAGGGTGTGTTTTATTAAGTAAACTAGCTTAGGGGTTTATTTGTGCCCAAGCATGCCAAACCCGAAATTGGGTTATTTTAGGCATTTTTAAGGACCCCTTTTAAGTTCGGGAGTTCCCTTAGCATGAAAATGGGCCCTTGGACCCTACCTAATAGGTAGGGGGGCTTATTTCCAAGGTTTGGAGGGAGTTTCCCTCCCATTTTCCCCTCCTTAGTCACCATCCATGTAAGATGGTTGGTTTGTTTGTATTTGTTAAAAGTTGCTCCACTTTGTTTTATTTTAGTTTTTAGTAATTTTGGTGATAAGGGCTAAAAGGTGAGTTTACTTTTACTTATTTGGTTTATGGAATATTTGACTCTTGAGAGGAGAGGGGGTGACACTTGTCACCTTCCCATTGGTGAGGAAACTTTTGGGTTCCTCTTCTTATTCTTCCTCATGTGGAAGGAAGGGGTCTTCTTGGCTCATTTTTTTTGGGAGAACTTGGAGAATTTTGGGAGCTTGGAGGTTTGCTTAAACAAAGGGAAAAGCTTAGAGTCTTGGAAAGCATTGTAAAGGTAGGATTACTAACCCTTTTCCTTCTTAGTTGTGCTTACCTTGTTAACTATGCTTTGATCAATAAAATGATGTGTGTGAAATGATGTGTGTGAAGTTGTATGGTGAATATAGTTTGTTTGTTTGTTCTTTGTTGTTTTCTTTTGTTTTCTCTCCACCATCATTTGGATTGATGGTTTTTGGAGAATGTAGGGGAAGAGAAAGGGATTTCCCTCTCAAACCTCATGGTTGTTGTCAAGCCATGAAGGTCCCTTCTCATCCCCTCATATGGTTTGAGGTGGGAGAAAGGTTCATATGGCTTGAACCTTTCCCCATTCTTGGTGAAGAAACCCTTTTTGGGTTTGAAAATCCTCCCAAGAAGGATTTCTATGACATTAAGGAGGAATAAGAAGGATGAATGATTAGGAGGAATAAGGAGTTTTGTAATTATGTTTTTGTTGGTGCTCCTATGGTTGGTCACCTTTGATTTGGGCATCCTACTTCTTCTCTTCCCCCTTCTGAGGTTGACCTTATTATCCTCATGTTGTTGTTTTATCATGTGTAGTATGTCTAAGTGTTAAATGGTCTTATGCATTTCTTGTGTGTTTTATCCCCTTTATACTTGTGCACATTGTGGAATTTTGTTCCTCTCTCCCATGGGCTTGGGGGAGGCTAGCATGGCTTCCAACCATGGAAAGGCATGTGATGATGCTTATTGGTTGGGTGGTAAACGAGCCTTGTATCTTATTTCAGCATCCTTGGAAGAACACTCAAGTTGGAGATAGTTGGAGCCTCTTGTCATCTTGGTCATCCTCATCGTTGAGGGCATTACCTTCATTTTGTACATAAATGTGGCTTTGTGAAGTTTTACACTCTTGTAAATACTCATTATTGTACTTATTGCTTCTTGTAAACTTTAGTCTTTTGGTGGCTAATTATTAATGGCAAGATCCTAACTAATGACAACCTCATTACTAACCCCTAGAGTGAACTTATTTTGGTGGCTAATTATTAATGGTAAGATCCTAACTAATTACAACCTCATCAAGAAGGGATTCATCATGCTGAATAGATGTTGCATGTGTCAGAAAGAGGCAGAAGATATAAAGCATTTATTCCTCCATTGTGAGTTTACTTCCAAAATTTGGCAGCTTGTTTTTGCAAAGTTTAATCAGAGATGGATTTTTCCCCTTACCTGTCTTCAGGCTTGGGAACAATGGGACTCTCCATTTAAGCATTGTGTGGTGAAAATATTGTGACAACTTGTTTTACCCCACACTATGTGGAGATTTTGGAAGGCTCGTAATGATAACATTTTCAGAAACAATAGAAAGGCATGTAACAAAGTCTACAAGGAAATTTTCATTGTTGTGCAAGATAATATTGCTAGATTTAAACCTCCTAAAAATAGGCTTTACCCGGAGAAGGAAGAATACATCCTGACTGATTGGAATATTAACACTGTCAATAAGAATAACAATGGTATTGATAGAAACACTGTCTAATGGATTAAGCCTCCCACTGATTGGCACAAGTTAAATTTTTATGGGGCCTCAAAAGGCAATCTGGGGGACTCTGGAGGAGGGGGAGTCATCAGAGATCAAAGAGGTTGTTTTGTTGCTAATTTTTCTAGGAGAATGGGTAGGTAGACTAATCATTACTCTGAAGCCCTGGCGGCTCTTTGGGGTATAAGACTTACCAGAGATTGTAATATTTTGAATATTATAATTGAAGGTGATTCTCTGAATATCATCAATCTATTAAACAAAAAGCAACACCCTAGCTGGTCTATCAGAGATTTTATTGGGGAAGCTAATTATATATGCAAGAGCTTTGAAAATGTTAAAATCACCCACACCTATCGGGAAGGAAATAGGTTCGCTAACAGTTTGGCTAACCTCGGTGTTACTAATACCTTTCAAACTTGGCTTAGGGGGGACGTTCTACCCACTCAAATCTATAAATCCATAATCAATGATCTACATGGCAGTGAAAATCAGCACTAACGGCTGTAATTTGGATGCTAATGTACGGATCCTCAAGTACAATATGATGACATCACATAAGATATGGATGATTGATGCGATATGTGCAAGATGGACTATCATCATTTCTAGGCATAGGAGGAAAGCCAAGGAGCGGGGAAATAATTACAAGTATGGTATAATAATTAAACTTGCTTTCACGGAAAGGAAATATTCAAATACCAACATTAAAGCTCTGTCTGTCCTGCATAGTGATAGCATTTTTACCATTGAGAACAGGAAAAGGAATAGAGGAAACATGGGGGGTCTGCCTTGCAAAACTGAACCGACCCACAATCCAATGTGGAAAGAGAATACGGAGCTTTGGAATTACCTTCAAATTGGGGGTCTGTCTAATTTAATTGAAAGGATTCAAGGATTTGACCAAGAAATTTCTATCAGATTCACCCGGTGATGGAAGAATCAGATTTTCAAATACAGTAACATGGAGATTAAGATCACGGAAGGGCTCATCACCCAGATCATGGGCCTCAGCTTGGAGGGCACCAAATTCTTCAGTAAGAAGGTGGACAGGGAGGTGGAGACCAAGAAGTTCCTAGACGATGGGGAGAATCTTGAATTCGTGACTGCTGGCATCAAGGTGGCATTGATTCCTAAGCCTTTTACGGAGCTTTTCAGGATGGTTGTTAGGTATGTAACTCTTGAAGGAAGATTTGTGACTATACCTCAAAAACATTTGATATTTCTAAATCACTTTTGTAGAAATATCCTCATCAGCTTTCCTCACTATTTGCTAAACTCGCTGGAGAAATCAATTAGGGAAGTTCAAAGCCACTCTAGTGTTGTCCCTTTGCACCAGGGGCTTATCCTCCTAATCCATTTCCACTGTTATAGCTTGCCCCCCCATGAATCCTACCCCACCTTCTTCCTCCATACCTCCACCTGCTCGCACCACTTCCACTCCCCCCCTACTGAAAAGGAATATTGAAGCTGCTGCTTCCAGCAAGAAAAGCAAGAGCATAAAAGCTAAAATCCCTTCTTCCCAACGGGTCCTAAGGAGCCACAAAGACCTGGAACTTGCTGAGAACCTCCTGCATATCAGTAAACCGATGGAGGAGCCCAAGGACGAGGAATTGATGAACAGAGTGGACAGGTTATAAAAGGAGATACAAGAGCTCAAAGGGACTATAAAAAATATGGAAAGAGCTAAGGGAAAAGGAATTCTTCAAAGTGATGATGAAGAGGGGGTTATTGCTAAAGTCTTCAAGAAGTTACAGTCCTTGGATGGCATAATTGGGAATGCAAAAAGTCGCAATGACTGCATATTATCTGCCCTTAAAAGCATTTATAATTTCATTGAACAACATGTTCATAGTGTCTGCAGTTTAAGTGGGGTTAATGAGGACATTTGGGGCCCTAAAGAGAAAAGGGATATTGCAATTGCTCAGGTGGATATGAGATACTCCTCTCAAGCCACTGCCATTGACTTCTTCATGTCGCTGCAGGCTATCAAGACCAAGATTGACAGGGCTATCAAGTAACGGGTTGCTGTGTTGCTATTTTTTGGCTACGAAGTTGCTGTTATCTGGCGGTTCTGGCACTACTTTTTGGCGGAGTTCTATATGTTGTTTCTCTTTTGGTTGATTTTTTATCTTTTCTGCTTCCTTTTGGATCATTGTTCATTTAGATCCTTTCTTCACTTGTATTTTCATATTTGGCTGTTGAGCCCTCTTTAGTTGGCCGTTTTTCCCTTCTCTGGGTTGTTTCTCTCACCTTTGCTATCTGACTTTTGAGCCCTTTTGTATACAGGGTATTGTCCCTTCAAAACTATTTGCTCTTAATAAAAAAAACTTTAGTCATTACTAAGAAAGTTTTTACTTTATTGAAGCAAGAATCTTGTAATATTATCATATTGAAATCATGAGTTTTCTTTTAGTTACATGTCATCCTTTGAAGGTCTTATTGTTTATAAATCTACAAAGTATGGTCATGCATGGTGCATTAAAACTGTAATTTTTGGTTGTATCTACTTTTCAAGTTTTGTAATATATATATATATATATATATATATATATATATATATATATATATATATATATATATATATATATATATCTATGAAATGGCTTATGTACATGTGTATCCTATGTATGTAGAACTGAAATTTACAAGCTAAACATTCTTTTAAATCTGTAAAATTTTATGGCATTACATTTGGTATCAGAGCCGTGGTTCAAACACACGGACTCTTTGGGTAATTTATGTTTTAGTTATCTTATTGCCTTGTTAAAAAAATAAAAAATCAGCCTTTTCTTATTGTTGTTGGATCTCCCTCTTGTAGAAATCTGCATTAATTATTTAGCTATTTTGCATTGAAGGAAAGTTAGTGTTATAGGGTTTTAGGATTTATTGAAATGATGATGTTAGCTATTTTATAATAGTTTTTGGAAATGATGTTTGTCTTAGCCCTTTGTTCTTGCAATTATTGATAACAATATGCCAAGGAAATGAAAACAAACTTTATATAGTTACATTTTTATTTTTATTTTTATTTATTTTTGTTCTCTACTTATAACTATATTTTTCCTAGAATAAACTTAGGATTAAATGTGTTGGGTGCATTATCAACATATTTGAGCTTAGCCTCAATTTATTTTATTGTGTGACATATGGGATCAAATTACTAAAAAATTTCCAATATATTTTATTCTTGAAAAGGGGAAATAAGGTTTTGAGTGATTACATCTTGGAGCTCTCATTTTCAGCTAGGATATTACTCATTTTTATAAGCATAGTCTTGTAGTGTAGAACATAACTTAATGGGACTTTTGGAGAATTTTTGCATCTAGAAAATTTGAACACATGAAATTTTTTATCCAATATTAATGAAGAATTTTACAAGGAATTAATTATCCAAAGGGGTAAAGTTCCATACTGAACTCTGAATATGAAGGGGCATAAAACCCCCCTTGTAATGAAAAATCCTTGAAGTTGCATTCTAAGATATACCCCTTGTAGGTAATATATCATTATATGCATAATAAAATAAACCCCGTGGTACCTGTCCCCCTAAAGACCCGCGTACTATTTAGCCCCCGCGCACCCTTTGACCCTCCACCCTGTGCACCATCCCCCCCTCTACAAAACTGCATAGTTTCCCCCTACACCTCCCACATGGGTAAGAAACCTTCTTACAAAGGTTACAAGTGTACAACAGAAGTAATTAAGTATTAATACCTAACAATAAAATAAGGATGCGGCTAGCAAATATTGTAATTGTAAGATTCCTGAGATTTAAACCTAAATGCAGCCGACCCCTTTGGGGTTTTCAAGAATATTGTGTATTACGTGTGTGTGTGTGTGTGTAGAACCAAAATGTGTGTATATATGTGTGTGTGTATGTGTGAATATGTATGTGTGTGTGTGTGTGTGTGTACGGATTAAAACATAAAAAAACATGTGTGATCTTCAGGGGGGGAAGTCTTCAAAAGAAATGCAATCCAGTGACCAATAAAAACCTCATAGCTCCTCCAACCTGCAATGACAATTGAAAACAAAACAAGTGGAAATAGAAAGGAAGAAGAAACAAAATGGCATGAGGGAAAAAGAGAAGCTAAAAGAAAATAAAAGAAAACATAGAGAGATTTAGGGCAATTTTTAGGGTGGATTCAAAAACCAATGGCCAAGATTGGATTAGATTCTAGGGCTCAAGATTCAATCCCTAGTTTTCTTTAAAAACATGACTTGTTAATGGGATTGAAAAATAAAATAAGAGGGGTGTGTGGGTAGATTAAATTAAAAGGGGGAAAACATGAATTAAAAATTAAAAAGAGTGTGTAAGGAAAATTTATAAAAAGGCAGGAAGATTATTTATTTTCTAGGGGTGGAAATATATTTTTTTTAATCATGACCCTAGGGAGCTTAATAGAGTAAAATAATTAAATTATTGTGGGGATAGTGTTAATTTATTTCAGGAAAATTAATTATTATTATAAATTAATTATTAAGGGGAAGGAGCATTGCATTTGGTGTTACATTGTATAATGATAATAACAATAATAATAATAATTAATTAAAATATATAATAATAATAATAATAATATAATGCTTCCAGCAACGTTTAAAAAAAAAGTTTATAAAACATTTTTTTATCTCAGGTTCAGGATGGCACCCAAGAGGGGACGATTGGCTCGAGGCTCGAGACATAGTGCACCTATGCAGGAGCTGCACAGGCCCCTGATTTTAGGCCTTAGGTATTAGAGACCCTGTAGCAGTTGATAGGCGTCATACAGGAGTGCCTTCCACCACCGCAGGAGCCGAGAGAGGACATTCAGTTGGGAGACGAGGAGTTGATTGGCGAGGACGCACATTCAGAGCCACCTGAGCACGATATCTCGAGATGAGAGAGGTCACACAGCCCTTCCATCCTTGGCGAGAGGGTGGCCTCGTATCGTCACAGCTGATCACACAGCTTCGAGGGACCACTTGGAGATAGGCGACCCCTTTCACTTGTTAGACCACATCACTCAGGATTGAGACACATGCAGCGTGATTCGAGACCTTCTTCGCCTTCAGCCACCTATGTTTACTGGTTCGATAGATGGCTTTGGGGTAGAGTCCTAGCTCCTTAGCTTGGATAGCTACTTTGGCTTGCACTCTCATGAGAGAAATGTCAAAGCCAAGTTCGCCATACACCTCCTCCGAGATGCATAGAAGGTGTTTGGTGGAGGAATGAGGAGCGGAAGCTCCATTTGACTCGAGATACAATGACCTAGGAGATGTTCAAGGAGTGATTCAGGGCCCTGTATATGTCAGAGCATTTTGTGCAGAAGAGGATCGATGAGTTTCACAACTTACGACAGGGCTCTAGCACAATGGCACAGTATGAGAGCAATTTCTTGGATCTCTTGCACTATGTAGACTACCTGTAAGACAAGAAATTACAGGAAAATAGGTTCATTTGGGGCCTGAATATAGATATAGTAGCAGCTGTTAGGATGTTATCTGCTCCCACGCTCGAGAAGGTCATTGAGAAGGCCTACTTGGCTGAGGAGAATAGAACCAAGGCACAGGAGCACCGAGATAGAAACAAGAGCAAGTTCCATGATAGGATATCAGGTCATTTCAGAGTCAGAGGGCACAGGGTGTAGCACAACCCCCTAGAGGAGGATTCTGGTCCTCTCCAGTACCATCGAGAGCTCCACCGCACCCATCACAATAGACACAACGTCAGGGACACCAGCATCATAGGGGTAGACAGACTCATATTTTTTAGTGAGGTGGATCTAGAGGTGGTTTTGGTGGATCTAGAGATAGGAGGCCGGGTACTCATCACTCACAGCCAGCCCGCTCGCAGCAGTCTGCTAGGGTTGGACCAACAGGTTCAGTTCACCAAAGTACAAAAGGGACTCCATCTCATAGGGGTACAAGAGGATGTTTTATTTGTGGGGCTCCATACCATTATGTGTGTATGTGTCTGCACAAGCCATCTACTATGAATATGTAGAGAGCTCCTAGATCCGAGCAGATGGTGGGTGATGTGGGATGCTCTCACTGTGTGTATGCAACGGTTGACAACTGCCATGCTGAGAATCAGGCCACAGTCATTGAGATGACAAGTACTATCAGGGGTATTTTTGTCTCAGTACTTTTTGATTTAGGTGCTTCTGATTCTTTTATATCTCCTACTGTAGTAGACTAGTGTGGGCTAGTGGTGGCTAGGCAGCCAGATAATTAGCAGGTTGAGTTGGCCTCTAGAGCTAAACTCGCATTGGACTTGTATGTGGAGAGTTTTGTACTTGACTTGGGAGTCTTCTCCACTACACTTGACCTCTAAGTTATTCCTTTAGGATCCTATCAGGTAGTGTTGGGTATGTATTGGCTCGAGGCTCATCGAGCCAAGGTGGATTGCAGAAAGAAGGTCATTGAGTGTTAGGATGATCTTGGTAGTGCAGTTGTGATTTCAGGGATGTAGAGACCTATTTCCTTGCATATGATCTTGGCTAAGCAACTCAAGCGAAGCATGTGTAAGGGTTACCAGTTGTTTGCTATCACTATCAGTGATCATTTAGACAGTACTCCAAAGCATTCACCCCTTGATGATCACGTAGTTTTGAGGGAGTATGCAGATGTGTTTCCAGGAGAGCTTCCAGGTTTACCCCCTAGTAGGGAGGTGGATTTCACCATTGACTTAGTGCCTAGCTCCGCACCAATTTCTAGGGAACCCTATTAGATGACGACTTTAGAGCTTCATGAGCTCAAGATTTAGTTAGAGGAGTTGTTAGAGAAGGGTCTCATTTACCCTAGTGTATCTCCTTGGGGAGCACCAGTCATATTTGTGAAGAAGAAGGATGGTTCTCATAGGCTTTGTGTAGATTTCAGACAGCTCAACAAAGTCACAATAAAGAACCGTTACCCACTCCCCATGATTGATGACTTGTTTGATCAGATGCAGGGAACTAGAGTGTTCTTCAAAATCAATCTCAAGTCAGGGTATCGTCAGTTGCACATATCAGATGCAGATATTCATAAGATAGCTTTTCACACACGTTATGGGCATTATGAGTTCACTGTTGTCCCCTTTGGTTTGACCAATGCCCCAGCTATCTTCATGAGCCTCATGAATGGAGTGTTCAGGACCTTCCTAGATCACTTTGTCATAGTGTTCCTTGATGATATTTTGATATATTCTCATTCCAAGGAGGAACACGAGGAACATTTGAGACAGGGGCTTCAGATTTTGAGAGAGCTAGAAGTTGTTTGGGAACTTGGAAAAATGTAGCTTCTTTCAGACAGAGATTCAGTACTTGGGGCACATTATTTCAGGAAAGGGTATCTCAGTAGATCCCTCTAAGATTCAGGCTATCATGGATTGGCCAGCACCCACATCAGTCACTGAGGTGAGAGCTTCATGGGTTTAGCAGGGTATTACCATAGATTTGTGCAGGACTTTTCTAGGATTTCTCACCCTATTACCTCCCTTCAGAGAAAAGGGAAGAAATTTGACTGGTCAGAAGAAGTGTGAGTAGGCCTTCCAACTGCTTAAGGAAAGGTTAACCATGACACCTATCTTAGCAATTCTAGACCCGACAGAGGATTTTGTTGTTTGCAATGATGCATCACTAGAGGTTTTGGGAGCAATTCTTATGCAGGAACATCAGGTGATTACCTTTGAGTCATGTAAGCTTAAGGAATACGAGCTTAACTATCCTACTCATGACTTAGAGCTTGCAGCAGTTGTTCATGCACTTGTGCGTTGGTGACATTTCCTTTTGGGTAGACCTTTCATCTTGAGGATGGATCATTGTAGCTTACAGCATATCTTCTCTCAGCCGAACCTCAACGCTCGTCAACGGCATTGGATGGAGTTCCTATGTGAGTATGACATGGAGGTCAAGTATATCAAAGGAAAGGAAAATGTTGTTGCAGATGCACTTAGTAGACGATGGCATGTACTTGCTTCATTGTTACTGCAGTCAAATTTGAGAGGCAGGATACTTGAGCATCTTCCAGAGGACAATTTTTATGAGGATGCTAAGCAAATGTTGGATTCTCAAGGTTCTTTTAACGGTAGATATTCAAGATGCTTGTTAGATTCTGATGGTTTGCTTTAGTTTCATAGGCACATTTATGTGCCTAAGGCAGGTGATCTGCGTAGTTTCATCCTTACTGAGGCTCATCGAGCCCCATACGCAGCACATCCAGGAGTGAAGAAGATGCATGCCAATTTGAGAGAGTTATATTATTGGCCGGGTCTTTTTCGGGACATAGCAGATTTTGTAGCACATTGTCTTGAGTGTCAGAGAGTCAAGGCAGAGCATTCTCATCCCGCAGGACTCTTATACCCTCATGACATTCCCGAGTGGAAATGGGATGTGATCTCCATGGATTTCATAGTAGGACTCCCTATGTCCTCTTATCGTCATGATGCCATTATGGTCACTGTGGATAAGTTGACCAAGGTTGCACATTTCTCGCCAACCAAGGTTACCTATAATGCACAGGCCATCGCCAAAGTGTTCATGGAGGACATTGTTAGATTGCATGGGATCCCGAAGATGATCATCAATGATAGAGACACCATCTACACATCAGTTTTCTGGACTTCTTTTTAGGATGCTTTGGGTACACAGATTAATTTCAGTTCGGCATATCATCCAGAGACAGATGGGTAGACAGAGAGAGTTAATCAGGTTCTTGAGGACATGTTGAGGATGTATGTGATGGACCAGCAAAAGAAGTGGGAAGATTATTTGCATTTAGTTGAGTTTTCCTACAACAACAGTTATCATAGCTCCATTGGCATGGCTCCCTATAAGGCTTTGTATGGATGACCTTGCAGGACACCTTTGAGCTGGGATAGACTAGATGACAGGATTATTTTGGGACCAACTTATCTTCAAGATTTATAGCAGTAGGTTGTTCTGATTAGACAACGTCTTGACTAGGCTAGAGCATGCCAGAAGACGTATGTGGACACCAAGAGGATTGACCGTCACTTCTCAGTGGGTGATAAATTCTTCTTGAGGGTTTGTATTCATAAGATTCTGATCCGTTATGGAAAGGGTTCTAAGATATCACCTCATTTTGTGGGGAATTTTGATATTCTTGAGGTCATCGGTCCAGTTTCCTATCATCTAGCTTTGCCACCATGCCTTGCACGGGCCCATGATGTTTTTCATGTTTCTGTACTTCGTAGATATGTACCAGATGTTTCTCATGTTTTGGATTGGTCGGCATTACAGGTAGAGGATGGAGGGAAGTGGAGACTGGAGCCCATACGCATACTGGAGCACCGGAGGTTGGCCCTTCGGGGTCAAGATTTGGACCAGGTTAGAGTGCAGTGGGACCGATATGATGAGTCATCAGCTACCTGGGAGGATGCTACACCACTGAGGGCTAGATATCCCTATCTCTTCCAATGACTTCCAGGAGGAAGTCTAATTCTAGGAGAGGGGGATGTAGTGCCCATGTTTTTATAGCTCTCAGTTATCTGTTGGTTCCTTTATGCATAGACATGTTTTGATTGAGACTCTGATATATTTTGGACATTTTACTATGTTATTTTATCCTCATGGACATTATGGTATTTTGGGCGCGTAGCGCCAATTGGACTAGATTCATATATTGATATATTTCTTATGATGTTGATGACACTAACAGGGTTATATGATAGTGATATTTGTTTGTTAGATGTTGGTTCTTGTGTTTGATTTGATTAATGATATAGTTTTCTGGATTTAATAATGGTAATTTCATGCTAGCCTAAGTGTATGTCGTTGTAATTTTATCTGTGGATGATTCATGGCAAACCATGTGTATAATTGTATACATTGCACTATCAATTGTAAAATTATGTTAGGACATTATAAGTTGATTAATTTTGTGATGTGTATATGATGATTTATATTAGACAGATGTGGTTAATGTGTGCAATGAGTGTGCAGGTGACAGGTATAGGAGAGCATGGGTTTCAGGGAAGCTACGCAATTGTGCACGAGTGGCCCATGGGCTGAGTCCTAACCATGCTAAATGTTTGAGGCCTTAGAATAGGTGTATTTATTTGGGCACCATGGGTGAACCCTCAATTGTAATGTATTTATGTCTTGTAAAATTAATTATGTTTAGGGTGTGTTTTATTAAGTAAACTAGCTTAGGGGTTTAATGATCTCATCTTAATTTAAGTGATGGTTTTGGGTAAGTGTGTGTGTGTTGGTAGAAGGAATTGGGGACCACATGTGAACCTTGGGTGGACCCCACACCCTCTACCCTTGTGCCCAAGCATGCCAAACCCGAAATTGGGTTATTTTGGGCATTTTTAGGGACCCCTTTTGAGTTTGGGAGTTCCCTTAGCATGAAAATGGGCCCTTGGACCCTACCTAATAGGTAGGGGGGCTTATTTCCAAGGTTTGGAGGGATTTTCCCTCCCATTTTTCCCTCCTTAGTCATCATCCATGTAAGATGGTTGGTTTGTGTGTATTTGTTAAAAGTTGCTCCACTTTGTTTTATTTTAGTTTTTAGTATTTTAGGTGATAAGGGCTAAAAGGTGAGTTTACTTTTACTTATTTGGTTTTTGGAATCTTTGACTCTTGAGAGGAGAGGGGGTGACACTTTTCACCATCCCATTGGTGAGGAAAATTTTGGGTTCCTTTTCTTATTCTTCCTCATGTGGAAGGAAGGGGTCTTCTTGGCTCATTTATTTTTTTGGGAGAACTTAGAGAATTTTGGGAGCTTGGAGGTTTGCTTGAACAAAGGGAAAAACTTAGAGTCTTGGAAAGCATTGTAGAGGCATGATTCTTAACCCTTTTCCTTCTTAGTTGTGCTTACCTTGTTAACTATGCTTTGATCAATAAAATGATGTGTGTGAAATGATGTGTTGTGAAGTTGTATGGTGAATGTAGTTTGTTTGTTTGTTCTTTGTTATTTTCTTTTGTTTTCTCTCCACCATCATTTGGATTGATGGTTTTTGGAGAATTTAGGGGAAGAGAGAGGGATTTCCCTCTCAAACCTCATGGTTGTTGTCAAGCCATGAAGGTCCCTTCTCATCCCCTCATATGGTTTGAGGTGGGAGAAAGGTTCATATGGCTTGAACCTTTCCCCATTCTTGGTGAGGAAACCCTTTTTGGGTTTGAAAATCCTCCCAAGAAGGATTTCTATGACATTAAGGAGGAATAAGAAGGATGAATGATTAGGAGGAATAAGGAGTTTTGTAAACATGTTTTTGTTGGTGCTCCTATGGTTGGTCACCTTTGATTTGGGCATCCTACTTCTTCTCTTCCCCCTTCTGAGGTTGACCTTGTTATCCTCATGTTGTTGTTTTATCATGTGTAGTATGTCTAAGTGTTAAATGGTCTTATGTATTTCTTGTTGTGTTTTATCCTCTTTATACTTGTGCACATTGTGGAAGTTTGTTCCTCTCTCCCATGGGATTGGGGGAGGCTAGCGTGGCTTCCAACCATGGAAAGGCATGTGATGATGCCTATTGGTTGGGTGGTAAACAATCCTTGTCTCTTATTTCAGCATCCTTGGAAGAACACTCAAGTTGGAGATAGTTGGAGCCTCTTGCCATCTTGGTCATCCTCATCATTGAGGGCATTACCTTCATTTTGTAAATAAATGTGGCTTTGTGAAGTTTTTACACTCTTCTAAATACCCAATATTGTACTTATTGCTTCTTGTAAACTTTAGTCATTACTAAGAAAGTTTTTACTTTATTGTTGCAAGAATCTTGTAATATTATCATATTGAAATCATGAGTTTTCTTTTAGTTACATGTCATCCTTTGAAGGTCTTGTTGTTTATAAATATGCAAAGTATGGTCATGCATGGTGCATTAAAACTGCAATTTTTAGTTGTATCTACTTTTCAAGTTTTTTTTAAAAAAAAAATCTATGAAATGGCTTGTGTACATGTGTATTCTATGTATGTAGAACTGAAATTTACAAGCTAAAAATTCTTTTAAATCTTCAAAATTTTATGGCATTATAGAGTTCATTACATAAATAAGACCATTCCTAAAATCAATCATAAGGTAAACACACAACCAATTACAATTCCACACCCAAAGGTGGTAAAAGATGGGCCATCCATTACAACAGGTGCCATATGTAGATACCCTATCTATCCATTATAAAGATTATAGAAGGGATATCATAAAAATTTAACATCAATCATGAGATAATATAATAACTCTATTGAATATGGAATACAAAATGAGACACCAACATCAAGCCACACAATAACAACCATTGATCTCAAATCTAACAAATAAGATATATAAGGGTAGAGGGTGATAAACCCATAATAATAATCCATCTTAGGGAAATAATCATTCCTTCATTCTCAATTCATATCATAATGGTGGAGTATATTCTCATATACTTAATAAAATAATGAGGTGGAATGCAATGAGATAATTTCCACCTGTAAAAAAAATGGAAGTGATTTCATGCAACCCCATTTTAATCATTTACATATTTTAAGCATGTATTCTATTTTTTAAATGAGGATAGGTTTTTTACATACCTTGGTTTACTTTCCTTCTTTAAAAACCTTGTGCCAAAATTTGTTTCACTAATTCCAACAAAATTCCAATACCACTATGAAATGATAAAACTATCAAACCCCATTCTACCCCCTTGAGAGATTAAAAACATCATACAATTCTAAAAAGAGAAAAAGTAAAAACCAGTAATGGGAATAAATGAGCCACCTCATTCCTTATTTACTTCCCCATTTTCTTCATTCCCTCCTTAAGCTCCATTATGTCGGCCCCAACCATCTCCAAAATGGAGTGGAGCCAAATTCAACCCTCGTGAGGCTAAATACCAAAGTCAAATTGCACATGGTAACCCTATGTCACTCAATGAATATTGGGGTGGTTGACCCATAAGTAAAAAATATATAATCATTTATAAATTATAACTTAAGGTTATCTTTAAGGTGATGTTTATAAAATAACATATCATAACATAATCATGTCACAACCTAGTATGGCTCAAACTAATGCAAACAACACATAACCACTATATTTCAAATAAGTGGTGCCTTGTGGGGAGTGCCAACTAGGTTAATAGTTTTAATGCTTTTACCACGTTTGGACTTAAATGTGCTTATATTATCACTTGTTCTCCTATGCCTAAAATATCCTTGAGAAAAATGAAGTGGGTTATCTTCATAACCTTATCAACATATAAGAACAATATCTTACATTGTAATGCTCACAATACAAATATACATACTGCTGTCCCTTGAAGTTGTACCCTTTGTTGAAGCTAGGCTCAACACCTCAGTGAGACATGGAAAGACCTTTGAAATGTGGGAAAATGGATCCTCTAAGGTAAATATCTAGGTGAAAAGGTTAGTTCCTTTCACTTTAGTTCATTGCAACTAATCTAATCAACTTTATGCTCTACTACTAACTAGTTCTAACCTAACATCTTCAAGGCACTAGGGTTCAAAAATATGAAATAATAAATAAAAAGGTGATGCACCAAAATAGAAGTGGATTCTCTCCCTAAGATGAAGAATGATAGGGTAAATGCAAGGCCAAGAGGGAAGAAACAAGACACATTAAATCTTGTAATTTTACCAAAATCTGATTCTCTGCATAAATGATGGAAATCATACAAGTTTAACTCACACACAACATGTCATACAATAATAGAAAATAAAAAATATAATAACATAGATTAAAGGGAAGATATAGATCTACAACAATAAAATATAATGTGCATAATATATTAAAAACATGGAGGATGAATTGAGTGCACTGTAGTGCCCACTTTCCTTTGACATTGTTTAGATACTGATCTTGTTACTATTGATCTAATTTCAAACATTATTATGTTTTGGCTTAGTATGATGTGTAATGGTAGATCTTGGATTATTATGGACCTGGATTCAGTTATATGCTTGATGAGTATTAGAGACATTATTATATATGGATGGTGATATACTGCTTGATATGGACAGGTTATTGACATTGATTTTAGACATGTGACATTTGATATTATGAGTAGATCTAGTATAGAGATTCATTAGATGATGATATAGTGGAAAAATTGAAATTTAAAATGATAATGTTAAATTCTTGAGATTGTTGTGATTTGGATTGGATATTTATATGTTTCTTATATCATTTTAGATGTTCTGATATGGCCACGAGGCCAAAGGGGGTATTGTCATTTTGTAGGTTAAAATATCACAGCAATGTCGAGGGACTGGAGACTAACCATATTGGAATTCCGGGTGAAATCAACAAGGTCACCATGGAAACTATAATTGTTTGTGTGTTGTGTTGTGTTAGGATTTCCCATGGGGGGGATTTCCATTATATGTGACTAGGGGATATATGTGTTTTATTTAGGTGTTCCTTTTTATTATTGTTGTATTTATTTTTATTTTGTTCTTTTATTATTTAATTTAAATGTGATAGTTTTAATGTGATAGTCATGTAGTTAAACTTTATTTAAATTTAATTGGGATGTGGAATGTAAGTAATAAAGTGTTGTCTTGGTTATTAATTAAATTGGATTTATGTCATGTATAACCATATGTTAAATAAATAAATCATTATGTCAAAATTATGTAATAAATGAAGTCATAGATATTAATTCATGTATGTAATAAATGAAGTCATAGATATTAATTCATGTTGTAAGAATGTGTAAGAGGATGTAAGAGATGTGTAAGTGATGTGAAGGTTTGTGTACGTCAGATTTTGGAGTGTAGAACACTTCATCCTCAAAGGAATTCGAATTTGTCCTTGAGGGCTGCATTTTGAGGCTTGTGGGACAAGTTAAACTTGTCCCACACCTCTTAAAAACATCCACCAACCATACCCATGGTTTTGAAGTCAAAACTAATCTTTTTTATTGTGTTATGAAATGACTATGTGTAAGTCTTTATTGCACTTTTCTTACAAAATTTTAATTCAGTCCTTGTTAAAGGATGGGTTAATTTTTTGAGTGTGTAAGTTGCTTGTCATCTCCATTTATTGTGTTTATTGTGAAGTTGACTTTCTCTTTTTGGGGTTGAGTAAGAATGATGTGGCATCCCACTTGGAATCCACATCATCCTCTCCCTCCCTCTCCTTTAAAATTCAAATTCTTCCCTTGTTTATGGTTGTTGAAACTTTTCTCTTTATTCTTGGGTCGAATTTTTTTATTGTTGTTGGAGCCTTGCATTGTGGAAGGAGTTTGGAAATTGATTTGAATGCTTTGTGTTGTTGTTTTGGACTGCATATTTGAGCATTGAAGGAACTATTGTTTTGGAAATAATCTCGACTATGGAGAGGTAGGATCTTGTCCTTTTTATATGTTTTTTTCCCTTTTTTTGCATGAATGAAATGGTGATTGTGCTGTGTATTCATGGTTGGTTGGGTAGATTTCTTAGGGAAAGGTTTAGGAGAAGACTATGGGGTCTTATATGGGGGGGCATAAGGGATTTGCCAATGGCACTTATTCTATTATGGAGGGAGTTTTGGTTTGGGGATCCACATTGGAAAAGAAACTACTTGCATTTATTACTATGGGGGGCCATAAGGGATAAACTTGGGCGGGGGGGGGGGATTAAGGAGGGGTTGAGAGATATAATGTTTATGCTTTTGATGTGTTTATTGGTGGTATGCATTATGGTGGATGCCCAATTCCAAATTGGGAGGCATAATGAGATTCCCCATAGTTCTTACTCTTGATGGCTTGCTTAATCAAGCCCATGTGCTGTGTGTATGATTATTATTGTAGTTGTGAACTACTGTCTTTGTTTGGACTGTGCATTTTTTTGTTCTATGCATGAGAAAAGAATGTTGTTTTTTGTGAAAGAAGCCTTGCTGCCATGTGTTGATGTTCATTATCTATTCCAATATGGTTGGGGCTCAGGGGCCAATGGGGAAGGATGGATTCTCCTTTCCCATTGGATGTCTTGGTTGGGTGGAGAGTGTTGCCTTTTCCCCTTCCTTGTTGTGATTAAAGTTGAAAAGAAGAATAAATCAACATGTTGTTGTTTGGAGAAAGAATTCTAAAAGAGGGTTTAAAACCCACAAGCGAGGATCACGAGGGATGACGTGCACATCAACAGATGTGCAAACGGCAACATGAAGAGATCTCAGGAGGAGAGAGCATCAACTGAATGTGCATGAAAATATTTAAAACATGGGAAGAACCTGGTTAAGCCATAAAACTCTCCTCTATCTCATAGATCAAATGGGGTGTACATATAGGAGGTGCTGAGTAACCCTTGGTGCTGCAATCACGACAACACGAGTAGAGAGGGGGAGTTACATTCCCATAATAAAAGTGTAACTCCCAATGATGCATATGATGCACTGACGCACTGACATGCTAACGCACTTCCCCGTAAGAGAATCTCATAATGACCCCTAAATGACACATAGACCTACAATCTCACCTAAGTGAGATGACTCACCTAATGATATGGAAAATAATACACACCAACACCCCCCTTCACCATAACTTAGGATGAGGTGGCAAGTTATAAATGAGAAATGGGTCCTAGCACAAATCCTGATGAGGTACCCATGCACAAGAAAAAGGTCCCAAGTAGTGAAGGAAAACCCAGTGGGAAAAACATCCACCACAAGAGAACAAAACACTCTCTAATATAAGAAAGATGCCAAATATGGGTCCCAAATCTAGACAAGCCTTAAAAGTTACCCATGTACAAAAGGGAAATCTCTCAGAAAGAAGAAGAAGAGAGAAGAAGAGGGAGATGAGAGGAATGCAGAAGATGCCATAGACGGATTTGAACTCTGTAGCTCTAAGAATTCTCCTAGAAGAATATCGATGACGAGATCCTCTACCTCTGGACTGAAGAAGAGCCACCCACAACGAACTGTGTGCCTACCCTTAGGAAGGACATAAACAACGTGCTGGAAGTTTTCCCACTCCACAAAGGAAACTGAAGGCAATAACACAAAGAACTCTAAGTCTGGTGCACAAAAGTGTGACATAGGTCTAGCGAGCGAGTGCTAAGGAACTGAAGGTAATGCCACATGCACAGAAATGTCAGAGTGAAAGAGAGGAACACCCGCAGAGAGGATGTCCAATTGATGTGAAGGCAACAAAACATCCCCAACAACAAAAAAGGGATCCACAGCTGAGGGTGGATCAACGAAGGTCTCTAGAAATGTGGAAGTGACATGATTCCCGAAAGGGGCACTCCCAACAACATAGATGATGAACTCCTCTGAAATACATGTAGATGGATGAGGAACCGGTGGTACATCACAAGTAGACTCTGTGAAAAGAAGACTAAGGTTAGGTAGATACTCGTCCCAATGAGGGGGCTCAACAAACAGAAGAGCGATGTCAGATAGGTGTGAGTCATCTAATGAAGGTAGAGGAGTGAAAGGGGCCTCGCACACTGGAAGTGGAAAGGAGGCTAGTGTAATGACTGTATGAGGATGAGTAGGAGACTACTCAATATCTGATGAGATATGAGATGTGTCAACACTCTCTAGAATAGTGAGAGAAAGAGGAGAGAAGTCCTCTATAATGCTCTCTGCATCAAAATTGGGTGCACAATCCTCGTCATCAGAAGTAGAACCAACCGAGTCTATGTCAGTGGAACTATCATCACATGAAGAAATGGAGGAGACGACTGAATCAACAACATAAAAAATGGCGGAAGTATGTGAAGTGTCTCCAAAGAGGGACCGAAGAATGCTCCAGACACGGTGAGGTGGATCTAAGTGTGCCATGTGAAACCAGAGAGATCAAGAGACATGCATCATCATGTGACCAAAGATGTGGTTGCAAGTGTCAAGGAAGTCCTCTAGATGATGATGATCAGTGGGTGCAAGAACTGGCCCAAGCAAGAAGGTTAAAAGACACTCATGGGTGAAGTAATGTTCCATGGAAGCACACCAAGCTGAATAGTTCCCTCTCCTCGTGAGAAGTGGCGTAGGCTGTAAGGTAATCCTATGACACTCACATCTGGAAAGATCGCTCTCCATGATGAAAAAATGCAAGATGCATAGTGCACGAAAGAAAGACATTGGACTCATCCGATAATGCGTCTACGTATAAAAACCCAAGAGTACAGTCAACCCCCCAGAATGTGACACTTTATAAAAGTAGTGCATTTACAAAATTGGCAATGCCATCATGTAATGTGTAGAAAATCATGCAACTTTGACTAAAGAAGAACTAAAAAATGAGCAGTGAGTCAAAAGTTATAGCATTAAAATGATTCCTGCAACTGATGGAAAAATGCACTAGATGCTGTAAACGCATTAAAAAGGTGCCCAAAATGGGTGCAAAGGGTATCATGTGGGTACTTGTTGGAAACTGAACAAAATTTTAGGCATAGTTTATTTTTCTTACGAGGGGGGATTAGCCTCCTGCCAACCCCGGACCTCGCCCTCTGTCTTCAACACTCAAAGGAGGGATGAGTAATACAATCCAAAACAGCCTTAAAAATTATTACATGCCAATGAATGTTTTTTTTCAATCTTAAAACATTAAAAAAATATAGGAGGTGGGCCCATGTTGAAGTGGAAGTGTCAAACCATGCAACGTGTTGCTGTGTGGTTGTGGTATCCACGTGGAGAGTGGGTAGGCTGCTGAAGGAGTGGAGGCCCATGTGCAGAGAGCTAAGTGTGTTGGGCAGAAGTTGGAGTGAAAAAATGCCAATGCGACTACTGTGCACATGATCTGGAGGAGCTGCAAGCACATGGGAGGTCGCAAAGACTGTAACCGCTTACCAGGTAGGTGATCCATGATAAAACGTTACAGGACTGTATGGCCACATGTCAACGAAGTAAAGGGCAGCTGAGTTGTGCATGGAGAGTAATAGCAAGGAGATTACGTGTGTTACCAAGCTGGCAAGTCAGAAGATGAAAAATGACCGTTGTAGAGGATCTGAAGTAGATTCTCAAGCAGGCAAGAGGTCTAAGACTGGTAATGATACTGTAGAGTTGGACTGAAACAACAAAGTTGTGCCAAAAGAAGCTCAGGAAGCCAATGACGAGGCAACGAAACAGTCTAGTGGCTAGCTAGTTGAGATAGAAAAAGAAACAATGTAAAACAAGGCACTCCAATGCAGAACCTAGGAGTAATAGGATTAGCCAAGAACACGTCCTAGCCCAATCAATGAGTGGAAAACCGGAGCCGAACATAGTGAACAAGCACAAACCAACGACACGTTCGAGTGCAGATATTAGGGTAGGAAAAATAGGAGTCGGGGATGTGAACAAAGTAGGTAAGATGCCACAAGCCAAGAAAGCACCACGAACTAAACCAGCAGACCAAGGGCAACAAGCACCAACAACGAGGCAGTCACGAGCCAAGCCAGAATCTCTAACTATGCACAGAAGTCAACCAAACATGAATGGTGCAAGTAAACTCGAACAGCCAAAGCTAGGAGTGTAAGTGCAACGAGGCAAGGAAAATTGGTGCCACGAGTTGAATGTTGTAACTGACATGCCATGTGGATCCCACAAGCCTTGAAGAAGACAGAAAACCTGCAAACACCAACACGACCAAATGAACCACAAACAAACCCAAACAGAGGTATAAACACCCTAAAATCAATGAAATAAACACACGAATAGAATATCCATTATGACATACACAACAAAATCAAAATATCACGTCGGAAGCCAGATAATGCATGAGTATCACCAAAGAGTGCACAAATCCACAAGATCCACTCTGATATCATGAAAGAGGGTTTAAAATCCGTAAGCGAGGATCATGAGGGATGACGTGCACATCAATAGACGTGTGAATGACAGTGTGAAGAGATCTCAGGAGGAGCGAGCATCAACCGAATGTGCATGCAAAGATTTGAAACATGGGCAGAACTTGGTTAAGCCATAAAACTCTCCTCTATCTCATAGATCAAATGGGGTGTACATATAGGAGGTGCTGAGTAACCCCTAGTGCTGCAATCATGACAACTCGAGTAGAGAGGGGGAGTTACATTCCCATAATAGAAGTGTAACTCCCAATGACACATATGACACATTGATGCACTAACATGCTGACGCGCTGACACGCTGATGCACTGACGCATAAGAGAATCTCATAATGACCCCTAAATGACACATGGACCTTCGATCTCACCTAAGTGAGATGACTCACCTAATGATATGGAAAATAATACACACCAACAAATTCTACAGTTTTTGACAGTCCCTTCCTTTAAGAAAAATTTACTGTAACCTTCCCACTTTGAAGTGGATGATTGTATTATTGTTGTAATGAGAATACACTTTGCATTGGAAAGAAAAGATTGAGACCCATTGGGAAATGTAAATATTTATTATTCTATTCTCTGTATTGGAAAATAATTTCATACAATTGTAAATTACATATTGAAATTCAAAGGAAGAAATAATCTGTTAAGTATTGTTGGAAATCAATAATGAATTAAATTCTTTTCTCAACTTGCATTTTTGTATTACAATTTTATTGCTGTTATGTTTGTAATTTCTGTTTTGGGAAGAAGAACACGTAGGACAGAAATGACAGTCTCTGATCTTTTGAAGTGAGTTTTAAAATTGAAATTAACTTTACATATTGAATGTAATGTTGCTACTGAAATCAAATAGAAAGGAAGTTGTAAAAGTGTATTACACAATTGAGTTGAATTATTATTGAAAATTGATTGCTGTTAAAAAGAAAAGAAGGAAGGAATGCGTAGGAAAGAAAGACAATGTGATAAGCTTGTAAAAAATATATATTAAAATTGATATCAGAAATGAATCTCATTTTAGAATTGAATGGATGATCTAATAAGCATTGTATTTTAATAAATTAGAATCATGTACACATTCAAAAGACAAATCACTAAATCAATTTAAAAGGAACAACTCACTGCTTTTTTTTAAAACTTAAATCTAGCACTGCACATTTTAATTAAAATGAGCAGTTCAGATTTATACTCAACAATAAGTTATAAAATCTTGAAATTAGTACTTAGTAAGACCTAAGGAGCTCAAATTCAATATAATAGTTACAAAAGAACCTCCAAAACTTAATGAATTTCAAATGGGAACTTACACAGTCTTTTTCCGCCTATTGCTGGAAAAATGCAACCTCGAACAAATTGGACAATTTGACTTCACTAAAATATTCTAAACCCTCCCTAGACTGATCCTCCATGTATGTTTGACATGTTGAGTGAATGAGGAGTTCTAATTTTATCAAAATTTCAAGTTGGAAAATTTCCAGTTTTGAATTTTAAACCCTACATATTTATTTCTTAAAATTGACCTTCTAAACTTCATCAAAATCCAAAATTTATGATTTCTATGCAAAGAGGACTCTGAGAGATTTCTGGAAAGTCCTTGTTCGTCCAAAACTGACTTCTCTATCAAAAGTTATGGCCATTTGAAGTTTTACTACAATATGGTCATCCAAAAATAAATATAACTATGATAAAATCAAAATTTGAACTTTGGAAAAAATTTCCCCAAAAAGTTCGCGACCCTGCAACACTCTCTGCCAATCAGGTGTCTTCACATGGCACTTGGGAGGGGCGAATCTTATTGAAAACTTAACTTTTGAAAAAAATTCCTTTGGGAAAATTTTCCCAATTTTTTTCGCAACCCTGCGGCCCCACAGCTAATCACGTGCTGCCACGTGGCTTGGCGGGTGCGCAAAAGAAATATTGAAACTTAAACTTTTAGCCCTTTTTGAAAATTTTCAACTTTTTCTCCACCTCTCCACTGACCCACGTCTAATCAAAGGATGCCACGTGGCACTTTTTGCTAGGGCGGAGGTTTGGAGGCAAAATTTCCTTTGGAAAATTTTGGGTTTGGACTTTGGGAAAAATTCCCAATTTTTCCCCACGACCAATAGGTGCTTGACACATGGCATGGGTTTTCCTTAGCAAAGGCGTGTGTCATTTTTCACCGCTGGGATTTTTTCCTAAAAAGTTTTAAATCCTAATGTCCCCTGCCGGTCCGCATCTCCACATGCCAATCAGAAAACACCACGTGTCCCCTTCATCGGCCCTGCAGGCACGCAAAGGAATTTTGTGCCTTTGCGCCAAAGAAAGGAAAATTCTCAATTTTCCTCCCCGTTTTGCCAACCCGCCCTGGGGAAAATTTCTCCCTGAAACTCCGCCGGCCCATAACTTGAGTTTTATAAGGAGTTAGGAATAATTCTTTATATGGTTGGAAAGGTGAGAGAATTTCCTATCCAATGGGCATAATTTAGGAAAGTTTTGATGAATCTAAATGTGTGAAAAATAAAGTTAAACCCTGTAATCCTGTTTGGTCAGAGATGAGAGGGATTTCACTCTCCTAACCTAAGAGATGAATTTAACTTCTTATTTTTCCCTTGTGCCTTATTGTTATTAGTTGCTTGGAGTACTTGTTACAAGTGAGTATTTCTTGTTAATCCTTATCTGGTTTGTACTAACTGTGATCTTATAACCCTCTTTGCAAACACTTAAATAAAAAAAAGAAAATTATTCCATAATTTTCATAGCTTATCCTAGTTTGTTTCTTGGTCTCAAGTGGTAGTTTGAAGCAGGCATTACATGCATTGTATAATACCAACACAAAAGTTTGTAACTTAGAATAGTTGGATACACAAAAGTGTAGCATAACCTTGCATTCAGGGGAGGATGTATTATAATAAAAATGATTTGTATATATAAAAGGATAAGAGGGGAGAGAGGAAATTAAAAATTAAGAAGACTCGCCACTTATTCAACAACCAAGGACCAATAATCATTCAAGCTTACCGACCCAACATGGGCATCATCAATGTTTTTAGAGCCCATACCTGAAAACGGCCATGATTTTATTTTTTACATTTCCCCTAAAAATACACTTTATTGTAACCCAAAAATCCATTTATCATGTATTAATCTTCGATATATTTCTAATGATATAAATTTTATCTCATTTGGTGACTTGGATAAAAATTTATGAGTATTTGAATACTGTACGTTGATCGACATAGGTGATGTGAAACTGCAAAACTACAAAATGTAAAACTTTGAAATGTAAAACTACCAAACTATAAACTGCAAAACTACAATCTATAAATCAACCCTAAAATCATGAAACTTCAAAGCTACAAAATGTAAAACTATAGAATAAAAAACTACAAAATTTTGAAGCATCCTTGAAATCTGAAAACTACAAAACTGTAAAATGCAAAATTCCAAATTGCGAAGTAGCCCTGAAGTTTTGAAACTACAAAACTACAAACTACAAAACTGTGAAGCAACCCCAAAATCCCAAAACTATAAAAATGAAAAACTAAAAAACTACTAAACTACGAAACAACCCCAAAATCCTAAAATTGTTAAATTGCGAAACAACTATGAAATGCCAAAATATGTAAAATGTACAAATTTTGAAGCAATTTCAGTTTTTGGGATTAGTAAAGACATTTTTGGAGAAAAATGAACCTAGAGCTGATAAAAAACAAGTGATTTTGATGAATTTGAAGACTTCTAAGTGCTTAAAAAATGTGGAAAATCAAATTTTGAGACATTCAAGTGGAAATTGGTAGTAGTTTCCAAAAATGAAGTGTGAAATCCTTTTGGTCAACGTTTTGGTGACTCATAGGGGATATCTTCTTACTAGATGAGTTGATCAGTGGCATGTCATATCCATTAAGCATGGAGTCAACAAAAAACTTGAAAATTTCTTTGGAAAGATCTGAAACTCATCATGAACTTTTTTTAATTTTGAAATTTTCCCATCCTGAGGAATTTTCCAAAAAATTCCCACTTGCGACCCAATTATTAACTCTACTTCAAATAAGAAATGAAAATTTGTATTTCCACACTTGGCTTCACATACTTATTCACCTTCACATAGTCTATCATGGCCCAATAACTCAGTAGCAACTATAAAATGTGCCAACACTTGTGTAATGCAACACTCAATTGAGGAAGATCACCACAAAAACAGTTAGGGAGGGCATATTAATCATTGATCAAAAGTAAGGAAAAAATAAGGTACCCTCAGCAATAAAACAGAAATAAGAGAGAAACTAAACCTATTATGTACAAGGTGAAACACACCCCTCTCAATAATGGGGTTTAAAATAAATCCCATTAATTGGGATCTTATGTAATTCCCCATTGAGATTTAACAACTTAAATGCATTATCTTACTTGCAAGATGAGATGATGTATAGTCCACTCTATAGCACATAAAATTTGGAGTGTCTTCCTGATTTGTCTCTTTCTACATCCCACTTCAAATTAAGGTCTCCCTCTTTCAATGTTTTATCACTATATTTCCTATCAAATCACCGTTTGGTTAGCTTTTGATGCTATTTGATTGTATTCACTGTTGATTACCTCATCTCTTCTAACACATTCAAATCTACCATTCTAATTGTTCTTTCATATTCACCTTCTACTTCTACTTATTCTTTTGAGCTAGCTCCAATGAAGGAAATTCAAGAGATATTGAAATCCTAGCCTATGTACTATACATAAGGATGAAAGGATGATTACCTATTGATATCTTTGATGTGATCTTATCATCCCAAAGAGTACATCTAACTTTTGTGTGCCATTACCCTTGATTTATATCCATTGTTCTTTTCATGATCCTAATCAAATTCTTATTGGTGGAATCAGCCAACGATTACCTTGAGGGTAATAGTTGGAAGAAGTTTTCAAATAGATACCATGTTTGAGAGCCCAATTAGAGATCCTAAATCCCATAAAAGCTTTAGAATTATTATATATTATGGTCTAATGGACCCCAAACCTTATCAAAATTTCCTCCAAGAAGTCCAAAATGGTTGTCTCAATAAATTATTTGAGTGCAATAACCTCAGTCCACCTAGTAAAGTAGTTAGTGGCGGATAGAACCCATTTATGACATGCACTAGACACAAGATTGATCATGCCAATGAAGTCAAGACCCCATTGAGAGAAGGGATTATCTGATTGAATTGGGTGAAGTTGAAGGGAAGTCAACCTCTTGTTACCAGTAAATAAGGAACATTATTTACATTTAATAACCCATGAATGAGCAGCATCTAATATTTCATCCAAAAAATAGACACCCCTCATGATCTTCATGATTGTAGATTTTGGAGAAAAATGACCACTATCCAAGACTTCATGGAATTCACCAAGAATTCTCTCAATATGATCCCTACTAATACATCTCAATAAAACTCCCTCTAGGATTTTCTTGAAGAGAATGCCTTCTACTACAACATAAGTAATGGACTAAATCCTAAAGTGCCTCCTTTTTGTTTTATCTAACCCAGTATGATACTCACTAATAGCCAAGAAACTAGTGATTTTAGTAACAAAGTTGTTTCCATTAGGTATACTTCTTGCTGATCATTCTTCCTCTTCCTCTAAGGCGTAAGAAGATTCTTGGTCATCATTAATATCATCTGCTATGAGTTGTTCACATAGTCCTCTACCTCTAAAAATATAATATATTTGATTGTGGCATTATATTCCATGATTCTTTCTACCCATCCAACTCTCTTATCACTAATTTCTTCCCCCTTTATGAAATTTATCAAGCTAGGATGAGAAACCAAAACCTTGATAGGATTTTTGGTGAGCATATGCTTGATTTTTTGAGAGCCCTTATGATTGCAAATACTTATTTCTCCATTTGGTTGTACATTATCTCATATTACTTTAGTGTTTGACTAAATAAAGCCACCAGTTGTTCCAAACCTTCATCTTTTTGATGAGTTAGAATGGATGTCATGCTACTTTATTCCCCATAAACATAAAAGATACAATATTTTTCATAAATTGGGTTAACGAGAAAGGGATCCTTAGTTATTACCTCTTTTATCTTATTGAAGATATCCTTTCCTTCATTAGTCTAATTGAAAGGAGTGTTCTTCTTCATCATTGAGTGATGTGTTTCACCAATCCTATAAAGTTATGAACAAATTTCCTAACAAAATTTATTTTTTCAAGGAAATATTGCAATGCTTTCTAATGTGTGGGAAAGGAGAGAGAAAGGATGGTTGTAATTATTTTTAATTCAATAGCTATACCTTCTTCCGAAACCACGTGACCCAATAATTTTTCTTGTGCAACAAAAAATATGCATTTATTTGGATGGAGTAACACCCAAAACATTCCTACACCTTTCAAATACTTTCTCAAGATGTTCCATGTGATATTCAACTCACTTTGAGAAAATAATGATACCATTCAAGTATAATATAATAAATTGTTAATGAATCACTTGAAAGAAAAATCCATATCCCTATGAAAGGTAGCACCATCATTAGATAACCCAAAAGTCATTTTATCATAGGCATATGTTACCAATTTAGTAGTAAAAGTTATTTTATACCTATCCTCTTCTTTAACCTAAGTTTGATTGTATTCGGAATATCCATCTAAAAGGGAGAACCTATCAAATCCTATCATCATTTGTAGAATTTTTTCTATGGAAGGAAAAGGGTAGTGGTCCTCTAAGGAGGATATATTTAGATCCTTGAAATCAACACATAGCCTAATCTCCATAGTCTTATTCTTTATAGGAATTAAATTTTCCACCCAAGTAGAGTACTTGATAGAAAATATAATTTTGGCCTTTCTGATTTTGGAAATTTCTTTCTTCATTAGGGGTTCTATCTTGCATTTTATAGGTATTTCCTTTTTCCTAACATCATTGAAATTAGCATCAAGTTTTATAGTCACTTTTACCTACTCCTTTTAAACCCTAGGAACACCGGCATATCACCCAACCTGAACTGGGCACTCACCCAAGGCACGTGAAAGTTCCAAGACCCTCTTTAATGTGATCCTTGCAAGAATAATCATCATTATCGCAGAACAACATATAGACATAAACACATACATCTTATAACATAGATAATGAGACCATATCTGAGCTTAAATGATCCATATTATGATTATGAATATTAAAAATAACATACATGAACCAAATTTGAACCATGAACACAAAACACTTATATCCATTGAATACTGATATTTAGAACAACACCATTATATTATTTCACCATTATCACAATAGCCAAATACATCAAGATATCCATAAAAGGACCAAATACATAAACATAGTTTCAATATTTTCCTATATAGCTCCATTACAAAAGTTACAACAGTGATCATGCATATATTTCCTTCCCCTCTCTATGTTCTTGCAAACATATCACACATTATACACACCTCTCATTTTTCATCCATCTCTCCTCTATTGTCCATGTAAATCAATACATATCAAGGGGGATTGTTAGGAATATTCTCTTTATTGACCACTCATCACTAAGAGTGAACCACCTACCAAATGTCATCATGTCTTGCCATACTCAAGTATCCTCAGCATGCAAGTGTTAGGTAAACCATAACTAACTCCACTTTACATCTCTTAATCCTATCATGATAACCATATCCTAGAATATTCTTTCCTTGGGATGCAAGTCTCCATGTTCTAGCCTTATCCACAATCAGATCTGGCCACATCTCCACGTGTTTTCCATTGCAACTCCATAACGTGGTCCAAAATATGGCTAAGTCTCTGAGCCATTTTTTTCTCCCACGTGTGACTTAACCTCCATGCGCACTTTCATTATGAACCTTACTCCGTATAGCCTTTTATGCTTGCGTTGATCCTCTACCTCCAGGCCTTAGGTCATTAGTTTCCTGGGCTCAAAATTACCCCACACTAAACTTGTTGTCGATCCATGGAAAATATTTCATGATCTCCAAACAAAAATCTAAGATGGAAAATAAGGATAAGGAAATGTATCCAGCTTATGCCAAATAAGCAAAAGAAGATTAGTTACTGTTGCACTAGAGGAGTTCAGGGAACTTCCACATCTATCAATCTCCTTCCAACTTCCATCCATGCTTCAATTCTTTAAATAAATCTTTCCCAGTGCATTAACCTCTACTATGTCATATCTTGGTCTGGTATAAAATCTTCAACCTTCTCCTTTGAGTTCTTGTTATGACTCACCACCAATCCATCAAACACCCTCATATGTCATCCATATAATTCCTGTGAATTTACTCTTAATAGAGGTCACTTAAAATCTCAATTTCCTTGGATTTATTCTCAACCTCTAGCAAGATCTTGTCACATTCCACTTGATTGTCTTTTTTTCTGTGGCCTAGAACTCCTGTAAATCTACCTCATTTGCTAGCAACCAGCATTCACTTGCCACCATATCTCTATGCAAGGCCTTGAGGACAACTCTTCATCTATGACCTGTGCATTAATAATGGGCTTAGTGTCCTGAGATATGGCTTCCTCAACTATTGAATATTTCCTACTTTTCTATCAAAATGTTTTCCTCTGACTTGAGTTGGGTGAGCAAGTCCTCTTGAATCACGTAATCCTCTAGGCAATCAAGGCTAACTCATAATTTTGTTCAGGGAGGCTCTCCTTTGCAAGCTCCTGGAGTTATGGTTTCTTTTCTTTTTGTAATATCCGCACATCCTTGATGTTGGTCTCATCTCCACTCAGTCCTTCCAAGTACTCAATTATAGACTCATCATTCTAATCTCCTTGCTTCTCTATAATATCCTTACATTTTCCTCAAGACCTTCTTAACTAAGGTTATTAACTCTCGATCATAACCTTCACTTTGACCTCTACCAACTTTTTTCAACCCTTGGTGCAGTCAGCTATTATCTCCTTTTCCTTTGTAGAGCTTTTGTCTAGTAGTGCACCTAAGGTTGAATTCAAATTTTGTCTCATCACATTTGATTCAAAATCACCTTATAACATCTGAGGACATATTTTACAGTGCACACCATATTCATCAAATGATCATCAATGAGGTGGTTTGGATCCATTGTTTTGGAAATGTTAGTTCTTGTCCTTCTTCAACATCAAATGAATGGTCCTTATGATGTTGGTATCCCTTTCCAAATTTGTGTGCTCCCTTTGGGAAACCAATACTAAATTGTCTCAACTTATCATGCTTCCACACTCCTTTTTACATTTATCTTGTGTTGTGGTCCAAATGCTATACCAAGTCCTGTAATTTTTTGGGGAAAGGGTGCAACCTCCTTCTGCAACACCTTCATGGGATTATCCATCAAATGGATATGAGGGGATCATAGGCTACCTCTTTCCCCACTTCTTCCTCTTTCTCCTTCTTGAGCTTTCCAAAATTGATTTCTCTTCATCTGCTTGTTCATTTTACACATTCTACTCCTTTACCCCTTCTCCTTTCTAACAAAGGATCTCCCTTAATCTTCTCTCCATTCTGGTGGGAGTCTGATAGGTGAAGTCCCTCATGCTTCTCTTCACTAGAGTTCCTCCACTAGGGACTTGCTTTCTCACTAGGGAATGTTCCTATCATATAATTTCTTTGTCTCATGCCTGATTCTTTCTCTTGGTCTCCTCACTCGTTTAGTTCTCTACCTACTAGATTTTCCTCCTTGAATTTTGTGTGATCCTCCTCTGAGCCTATCTCTATCGCATAAATAGAGACATCATGTACCTTATAATTTTTCTGTTCTGGCTCTTCTCCTTCTGACTGTTTAACTTCCTCGAACTCTATCTATGAAGCCTTGGCACTTCCTTGCTGTGATGTTCCCATGCCCCCACTACTATTTTGATGCGTATAATACTTCCCCTTCTTGGAAGTGTCTAGTTTCTCCCCACTTTATTCTTCTTGTTCATCTCCCTCTTCCTGGAACACTTTTATAGATAGGATTGGCACCTCCCATGGCCTTGAAAAGGTGGAGTCTATAACTTCCACCTTAACTCCTCCCTACATCTTAGGGAACATAGCTGCATAAACACTCAGATGGATGAATCCCTTAATACCAACATTGATATGTGGATGTAGATCTAGGAAGTATGGATCTAAGGTTTCAACATACCCAGGCCTTATATCATACTTATAGGTCACTCAAAGGGGTGTGAACATCAATGTCTACTTTGTCAGCATCAAATGTCAGCTTATGTGCATCCTTCAACCAATTGATGGCACACTTCATATATTTAGTAGTGAATGCAAACAAAATTTTGCACCACGGCCCCATTTCTCCTTTGGCCATCATGAATTTTTCCAAGCTGAAGTGTTGTGTAACTGCAAAATTCACCTGGTCCCCTACCACTTGTGGTAACTCATGTGGGATGCACCACTTGTTCTCAAAATCCTCTCTCAGTCTCTCATACCACTTGTTTATCTAGGCCTTGTAGGTATTCGTGATGGTGCCATTGTAAGTGAACTGACAAAAATTACACCATAGGAGATGAGTGCGTTGGTGGGTAAACCCACATGTTCCCATCTGGTCCATCAGGGATGTTAATTTCCCATAACAATCAATAGTAGTATAGATCCCCACGTGATCTTTGTTCTAACCTCATTATGCATTTGTGCATCCTCAATGATACTATTCACAACAAATTACGCTAAGTTATAGTGTGACTGTTTGGATACCTATATGCAATGTACAAGAATATTTTATTTATATTTGTCCTATGTTTTGATGCATCTAATTTGTAGCTTATGAGTTAGGATGTGACCCTTAATGTCAGTCACCAAGGTTTGAGATAACCTGAGCTCTTCCTCCCTGCTCATAGTTTAATTAGGTCACCAATTATTCAATTTTTACAGTGGCACATAAATTGAGTGTCATGTCCTCACCAGTGTTCCGTAGGGTTACTCTTCTAATTAATTGGCCCATAAGTCTCATTCTCCTCCCCACAAAGTAGAATAATTCCTCATGTACCCAGTGACATTAACCACCTAAAGAGTGGGGTGGGTTTAGCAAAGAAAGGCAGCTCTCATAGCTGCAAAACCCCAGTCTTCTGCAACTCATGTTGCACTGAGTCATCCACCCTAAGGTTTTCGATCTCTGTCTACCCCCGAAAAACCCTTGACTAGATCCACTTGCATCAACTTGTTATGTTCATTTGTCCTATGGTTGAATTTGCTAATATTACACCTATAAATCTTCAAAATCCACTTCTCTTCTTTAATCAAACTAGGGGGTATTACATTTCTGAGTATACCTCAATGGGTTCCTCCTTCTCCACAACTGGTTTCTTGGTTCATGTCTTCTTTGGTGCCATTTATATTCCTTTCCTCCATGCCCTTGGTTTTCACTTCTCTTTGTCTGTATGATCTCTCTAACTTTGATAGATTCAATTTCACGCAACCCTTGTTGTCCCACTATTTTCTTTTCCCCTTGTTACATCGCAAGATCTTGTTATAGTTCACACAATTCCAAAAGTTTGTAAAAAGTACTTCACGTCCTTATCACACCTTCATCACACTTCAATCTCTCAGGAGCACAAATTTTTTTGAAGGCAATGTAGTTAGAATGTCTACCCTCACCCCCTACTTCTACTTTTCCGAGACCTAAATATCCTTCCAACCCACACGTCTTAACGTTACTTTTTAATAAAGTAACTTTTTTCACTTAAATGAACTTCCACACCTCCACCTCATGTGCTACAGTCATAACCTTCTAGCATGATATCATTACTTCCCTACCACAGAATTCCTCCACATGCCTTACTCCACTAAGTACTTAACCTCTACACCATCTACTAATTAATTTCCCATGTCATCGCCTACCTCATGTTATACTACGTTATCTTTGTTTCTCTCCTATGTGATCTTTAATCAAATCCACTTTTCTCATAACACCTTTACTATAGAAAAAATCTAAACACCTTATATACCACACAAATCATTCTTCTTCCTTTGTGCTAATCACTCCAGAATGAGTTTTCGATCAATCAAACCTCCTTAGAAACGTGCCAACCATTTTCCAAATTATGCGCCAGTCCATCCACCCCACACTAAAGGTATGTGGTCCCTACCCAATGGAATCACTTAAAATTTAATTATCTACTTTCACACCAATATGCGACAAAACCTAGGACTAAAAATACAAAGCATAGAGATGATGAAAGGAAAAACATATAAATGAAATTGCATTAATGGGAAATCTAAGATAAATGGAAACACTTCCTTATTACAGACACCAAGAAGACTTATTTATTGTAGGGTTTCAACCTAATCCTATTGAAGAAAATGGGAAAATGTGTGCCATCCAAAGATTCTAACTGGAAATTTCATGAGTCAAGTATATAGGTCACGATATACGGTCCTAACTAATGCACTTGGACCTTCCCAGGGTGGTGCAAAAACATGGAATGAAACAGAAGAACCATCTATCCAACCTCCAACTTTTTTTTAATGTGTCAATCATGCTAGGCCTTCTATCTTATTTTCTATATCTTCTGGCTCTATCAGGCTACAGTGCGTCTCTCATCTAACTACATCAGTTTTTCAATGCGCTCTTCAAGGGCTTATTCATCATCCAATCCTCTTGTGTGCATGTAATATGTAGGGATGGTAACAAGAATTCAACTAGTAAAACAACCTCGATGCCAAACACCAATTGAAAGGGTTTGGCTTTGTTGAGCCTCTTATAGGTTATTCTATAAGATCAAATAATAATAGAGACTTTATCATCCTAATCCTTCCTTCCAACATCATAGATCTTCGTCAATGTGTGGCTCAAAATTTTGTTGAAATCTTTAACATTTCCATTAGCTTATGGGTGATAGGGTGTAGTTTTATGATGGGCTACCATAAATTCCACCAATAATATCCTAACAGTATCATTCAAGAAATGAGTACCCCTATCACTTGTTAAACTCAATGGACATCTATACCTACTTATGATATTCTCCCAAAGGAACCTTGTTGCAGTAGCTACAGTGCAATCCTTCGTAGGTGTTGATTCCCCCCACCTTGTAAGATAGTCTATACAAGTAATGATGTAGCATGAACCTATCATGTGTGTCAAGGGGGAAATGTGGCCCATGAAGTCAATTTCCCATTTTTCAAAAGGTTCCACACTTTTCTATAGGCCTTAATGACATTTCATCTCTCTGTCTAGGCTTCCCAAGGTGTTGGAAATGATCATAACCCTTAGCATATTCTTAAAAATCATTGTACAATGTATCCCACCAAAAACCAGCCATCAAAACCTTAGAATCTTGCCTCCATAATACCCACACACTCATGCTCTAGTACACACTGACACATGGCTTTGTATAGATCCTGGTATGGTACGAATATTTTCCACACAACAATCCCACTCATTGTAACCTGAATAACTGTGCATCCGACATTTTGTCTTCAATGCTTCCTCCATAATACCCACACACTCATGCTCTAGTACACACTGACACATAATCTCATCTTGGTCAAGTTTGTATAGATCTACACTAATCAACATATAAGGTATGGTACGAATGGCAAGTTATTTCCTTTCTATACTCTTCATTCCGTCAGGTGCCACACCTGTTCGTAAAAAGACAACAATATCCTCCAAATCAGTGGGTACACTCATTGTAATTGAATAACTATACATCCGACATTGTGTCTTCAATGCTCTGCGTCATGTCCTCACTTGAATTAATTCTAGAAATATGGTCGAGTTCTAAATTACACTTTCCTGGTTTAACTACCACCCAAAATTCAAATTCCTAAAATACCAAGATCCACCAACATATGCGCCTTTGCAAAAATGCTTGTTTACCAAATACTTAAGTGTCATGTGATCTTTGTAAAAGATAAACAGAGTATCCAACAATTACTACCTAATCATATAAAATGCTTCATGCTTCATTTTTGTGTAATTATTCTCAGTTGGAGTTAACTTTCTACTTGCAAAACATAAAGGGTGATCAATAATCCATTCTTCATATTGTGCTAAGACTGCTCCAGTTATCATACTTGATGCCACCAAATGCACATGAAATGGATTTTCTTAAGAGGGAAAGTGTAAAATGGGCGTAGTAGTAAGCTTCTCCTTCAACGTATCAAAATCCACTTGTTGCGCCTTATCCTAGTGGAATCTTACTTTGTGCCTCAATAGTTCTTCAAAGGGCATGGTAATCTTGGTAGAACATTTTATGAATTTTCTATAGTAAACCATATGCCCCAGAAATTTACACACTGTGCTTTGATTGGATGGCTCCTCCAAACCCAAATAACATTAACTTTGACATGGTCTATGATTAAGCCTTCTTTACAAATAGTATGACCTAGAAATGTGCCAAATGGAGTAGCAAAGACACATTTCTTAATGTTTAGAGAGATACTTAAATACCTGCATCTTTCAAACATCAATCTTAGGTTGCTGCAATGATCTTTTACTAATCCATACACTATCCAATCATCTAGGTAGACTTGTAGAAACTTATTAATAAATTCTTGGAATGCTTTGATCAGTGGATCGATTTCAGTTTCAAATGTTCCCTAAAATTCCCTCAACCATGGAAGTGTTTTATATCCTTTAGATATATTTCCAAAAACTATAAGAATGTGGAAAACATACACTCTAAGGTTCAGTTATGTCTAGTCAAATTTTGGTCAACAGAAAGGTCAACACTGGTCAAGAGGTTTATATGTGGACCAATGAAAATTCGACACATGGCAATATGTGCAAAAGAATAAAACTTTTGGTTTAAACAATGGTCTTGAAAACTTGGTGATGGACAGGTGGGCCCCATTATTTACTAGCTGGGGACCCTTATGCCATGTTTGACACACTCAATTCTAGAGGGGTGTCATGGCCTCCTTCTCATATTGTTATTACAATGTTTTTACTTATATTTACCTTATTCTTCTAATCCAGGATACATGTGGGATAATGTGTATATTGTAATTAAATATTTACCAATCCACACCCATTTATTATTCCAAATTAACCACATTATTTAATTTCCAATGCATTATTCAACTCCCAACTATTATTAAATTTGGCACGATTAATTTCCAACTCTCTAGCCACTTATTCCTCCAAATAATATGCATTTAATATTCCATACACATATCCATGTGCAAAAAATAGCATATTCCATCCCCTCCAACATAGGATCCTAGTTATGTAGCTCATAAGCCAATGCTAATAACTAATAACACCCTATTTAAATGCCTACTCATCCTGCCAAGTGCCCAATGTGGGATCATTCCTATTCAAAGGAGAGTCAAAGAACTTTAAGAGGTATTTAAACCCAACACCTCTGGGTAAAAGGACAGGCACCAAACTATTGCACCAAAAAGCTCTAAATAGTATAAAATGAGTTCACGGTATTTGTATAGTACAGGTTGTAGGACTGTGTGTAGGCCCTAAGGGAGTAGTTGGAGAAAACTTGATTTTTGGAGCACTTCTGCTCACATCCAGGTCTCGAGTTATATATGAAAGTTGCCCAAAATTTTGAGATGATCGTGATGATGTGATCAGATTTTAGTTTTGGATATTTTAAGAAATATTTTTTCTCTATTCATGTCACACAAAGGTGTAGAACCCAAGGAAGACACAACTACAAGTGGATCAGGAAGGTAAAGGGAAAGTGTTGAGCCACATGAAAGTCATTTGAAGGTCTAATTACACATTTTTTCAGGTTTTGATTCATTATTGGTTAAATGTAAAGGTTATTGTATTTTCATTATTTGAAAGGAATGTTAAGAATATTGTTCTAAGCCCTGATCTTAGATTATAATAGCACACCACATTAGATTTGCAAAAAAGAAGAAGTAAAATACCATATATGGAAATCCATCATAATCCATAATGCTCAATACATTACAATACAATGAATTGAATTACTCGATTAGAAAGATTTACATATAGGAGGAGGGAAGTGTAACTACTACCTAAATCAGTGGTGAAGAATTGCCACTCACTAACTGATAATGGTAGTTAACTCTAGAAGACTAGTAAGCTAACTCCACATAACTGAGAAGCTAACTCAACACAACTAGTAAGATAACTCCACACAACTAGTACACCTAAGAAAGATAAACCAAAAAGTGTATGGATAACAAAAGTGTAATAATTATCCTAATAAATAAATAAAAGGATAAATAATAACATTATTAATGGATTGGTTCACCACGAACCCGAGGATGTAGGAATTTTGAACCCGTAAACAATCTGGTGTTATTTTCTTATTTTATTTTTAGTTTTTGATTTCTTACAATTAATTAAGTTCATAATATGCATATGGAGGAACCATTAATCAACATTACACAAATCATATAAATCAAGTAAATCAGGAAATAATAATTTTTGGGATTTGATCAAATAGTGAAATTTTGAGTAACTTGAAAACTTAATTTACATTTTAAAATCAGTCCTAAATCAGATTTTAATCAATATTTTGGATTATTAAGGCCTTTATTGTTAATTAAAATTGAATATCCTTTGAAATGGTTAAAAGTAAAAAAGTAACACACTCGTTTTTAGATCATGCTTGTACCAAAATGCATGAAAATACAACAGACACATTCTTAAGTCCAAAGGACATAACTATCTAAGAAAAACTTCCCCACTCAGTGGTGAAAGTAGTCTTCTCCTGGTGTTCTTTCGGAATCCTTAACTAGTGATACCCTGAGAATCCATTTGTAAAAGAGTAGATCTCACATCCTACTACACCTTCCAATATTTCTTTAGTACAAGGTGTTGTAAAAGGATCTATAACACATGTAGTATTCAAGTCTCTATGGTATACAAAGATATGTATCCTTCTATCCTTCTTGATACTAATCACCATTGGGATAACCCATTCAGACTATTCAATAGATTCAATGATCCTAAATTTCAGTATCTTGTCAATTTCTTCATTCATATTTACATGTAGATTAAGATTCATCCTATAAGGCCTCTTCCTAATCAGGCACACACCCTCCTTTAACTTAATCCACATCTCTCCCAATGAGTGATAAAATCTTTTCAATTCATGATATCTATGCAGGAACGAATCCTGGAAGTCACACAACAACTCAATTATCTTTGATACCTCTTGTTCTATCTAGTAACCACCAATGATTGCTTCTTTTGGTTTTGATTTTGTGCCAATGTTGATTTTTTTATCTTTAATGACTCATGGTAGGCGCGCGCCTTCCATCCTCACTATCGAAGACATTGCGCATACCATATGTATGATCAATATCTAAGTTCTCTATTTTTCATCTTCGATTAGAAACACCATTTAGACAGATGCACTCAAACTATACTTCATCTGTTTCTTCTCCTTCTAATTTCTTGTTTGACAATGTAACTCCAAATGGACATACCAAGCACACACACAACCTTGCAAAGTGGAATAGAACATATGCACCTATAGCTAAGGGGGTAAATATTTTGGGCCTTCTATCCAGGCCTTCTCACATTCTTGAATGTGGTACAAGGCTGATTCACATATCTTTAAAGGTGCATTAGTCTGTATAAATCTAACAGAGAACTCGATTCTTACCTCACGCCACTCTATAAGATTATCTCGATGAGTCATCCTCCTACGCGAGGTTGTCCCACGTAAGGTATAAACAATCATATTCCTATTTTATATTTCACATGTCCATTGGACTTCCATAACACGTAAGAAGACATCAGGGTGACCTTCTCCATTGTAACTTGTTAATTGTCTTCATCTCATATGCCTAACCAAATGTGCCTTAACAACATGAGTCACAGTGCCATTTAATTGTCTTCCAACCAACTCGTAATTTACATGCACCCAATTATCACATGCAATGCTAGTTGTATCACTCATGGACTAAGCATCATCCCACTGAATGACTCCTCTTAACGAATCGATAACCTTTGGGTCTCTGATGGTGCACACATAAATTATATTGATGTCTTATTCCACCAAAGGCTCGACATAGGGCGCAAACCTACCATCTGTTAGTGGAATAATGACACGCTCCTTCTTTTTCTCAAATATGATGTATCCCTTGTTGAATCACAAATCATCATTATTTGCATAACACCAAGGGCGTCTAAGTAAAGCTAGTAAATTATCTGCCTCAGTAAATGCTAAGACTTCAAAGTCCCTAGTGAACTTGGCCCCTTGAATGGTTATGGAAGCATCCTTCAAGACTCCGATGAGCATAGATTTAGTCCTATTCACCATGCAAAAAACATTTGGAGATGGCTGTAATGATGGCCTCCCCATCTGATTCCACACATCAAGAGTAAGAAAATTAACCACTACACATTTTTCAATTAGTATGTTACTCAAAACCATCCATCAACAACCACATTTAACATGATCTCCTTGTCATTAGTAAGACTATGAGGGGGTAAATTAGCATGCAAGATCTGCATCTCACGCTCATTCCTAGTGTACTGTACATTTAATCTTAACCATTATCCTAAAAGGGGAATGATATTATCCTGGTGCAACATCTGAGACACCTCTTTAATATCATCTACGTCCTTCTGAGAAATTCCTAGTATTCTTCACTTATTCCAACTTCCATGATTTCTCTTTCAAGCACTAGATCTCCACTTGCAATCTCCTAATCACCTCCATAGTCTCCTACTAAACCTCCTTCTGATAATTCAAATTGGGGTACTTCCCATGCAATACCTCTTATTTTTAATGAGGGACCTCTGCTTTGGTATTTCTCTAGCGTGTGCAGCTTCAACTCCTATAGTTACTAATACAGGCTCCAACTCAGGGTTAGACACTACCATCAACATGAAAAAAGGTTTAACGTGATTCACACTAACTATTCCTGTTGTCTTTTCCTTCTTTTGGTTCTAGCTCATGTGATTATACAAGTCAGGGAACTCCTCATACTTTTGTTTATTTCCACACCATGACCATTGTAGTAAATCTAGGAACTCACACTTATAGTGATCCGTAGATCCACAATTGAAATAAGTTACATCGGGGAATTCACTCCTTCCTCCGTCGCAACCAAATCCTCTAAATCCTCCATGAAATCTTATTCCCCTTCCTCTATCATCTTCATGCCCTTCATGTCAATGCCCCTCATTCTTAGAACTGTTTGCAATGCTGGCCTGATGCACACCAATATCAATTGCATCATGAATCTAGTCTATTAACTGATAATCCTTCATGTCATGAATAGTAGATATACAAATCTTACAATATAAATTTACATTCTTATGGAGTGCATGTTGTAACAAAGGGAATCTACTCGGATCATGACCCCCATGACAGATTTTATAGTCCACTGACATTGTGCACATCGACGTTAGAGGGAAACTATCCTTGGTGTTTCCTTCTACTTCACAATTCATACACCAAAGTCTGCTACGAGTATCATGTGTTGAATTCACAGACAATTTCTCAAGTTCCTTCGCCATGGAAGCAATCTGTGCCTCCAAAAAGGGACTTACCCTAGTATCAATTCTCCCCACGACCTCAATGCACAAAGAAGCCTGCAAGGCCTCGTATGGATCTATGAAAGTCTTATATGAGAGTGTTCATCTGAAAGGTGTTATCAGGCCTCCAAAAAAACACTGAGCATGCTAAGAAGGATAGATATCAAAAGATAATTTTGATAAGAGAGTATTAAAACACACATCATACTCTCACACAATTTCTGTCATACCCTATTGAATCTCCTTGAGCACGTTGATGTTATTTTTTTCAAATTCAAGAATATGAAATTCTACCAAGAAGGCATCACATAATGCAATATAATCCACCACCATCTGATGTGGGTCATATTTTTGGCACCAACTATGCGCGTGGCCCTACAACATAGTTTTAAACTGACTTGCCTTATGCTCTAGGGTAGTGATCCCCTTAGCACACCATAATAATTCACACTTGTGTACATGTTATGAGGCATCCTCGAGACCTTTATAATCAAGAAAATGAAGAGACATATCATAAAATAATTGATAATGGGGTTGTGGTTGTTGTTTGTCAGATCCAGAACCCTAATTTCCTCATGTGTTTCCTCCACCACCAGATCCACTTGTTCCACTAACTCCTAACCCTCCATATCCTCCAAATCCTCCTCCTATAGCATATATAGGGCCTGAAGTAGTGCTACTCTGTGTTCCCATTGTGGTACTGAACTGAGCTCCAAATTTTTTTAAAGCTAATCTACTTCAAGTCGTGATACCTACATTCTGAAAGCCCACACCTTGTCCAAATGACGCACCTTATAGGATACCACAAAACACAGGAAATGTCTGCATGGACATATATGGATGTAATGTAAAATTATATCTACCTGATACTGCTTGCTTACCAATTCCGGTCATACTAGCAATATTTTTCTTAGAAACTAGAAAACTAAGTGCAAGGGATTGGTTGTCAGGTGGGTTCAAATGTGCACCTACAGTCCATTTCCTTTCTATATTTGAAGATATTTCATCAGAAGCTGAGGGGGTTATCCTTCTATGTTTTCCAAGATGGGGTAGCACATAGTGCTTAAGTTTCACGTCCTCTACATGAACCTCAAATTCTTCCCACAACATCTTCTTCTAAACATCCATCGTTCTTACAATCTCATGTTGTCTCATCAATTCCCTCTCCTGATCTTCATTATACTTGAGATTCCTCTCTTCTCTTTCCACTTATTCTGTAGGATCTTCCATTTCTCTCCACACCTGCCTCCTCATCCCGTGCCTAGTGGGAGTTTAGCTAGCCATAAGAAACACTTCTAAGATTAGAGTGATGATCAGGATCTTAATGGCTAATGGTATAGCACATAGGAAGGATCCTCTTGGTTCTCTCAAGAACTTGAACTCAACAACCTCTGGGAAAGAATACGTAGAAGCCACGTACTCCAACATGTAGCTAGTCAACATACCACTCCACCAATGATCAACAACACGAGTCCAAATCAGATCAACATCATGAAGTCAATGATAATCTTCTTGGGTCCACACATGAGGTTGATAGTACCAACTCATCCTTAATGCATATGCTGACAACCATTCATATAGTTATATTGGAAAACATCAAAAAAATATTTCATAGAGATCATGATACATATGATTCTCTACCCATGTATGTGCATAAAACTTAGGTCTAGCGTTGAATCTTTGTGCAAACTCATCCTCCATGCTCTTAAGCCAAGTCTCCATGTTGGCCAAAGTCAATTATTCTACCATCACACACCATTCTTATAACATCTTCAAAATAGGTCCTGGTAATGGAACCAAAATGTAGTCACTTTTACCTATTCCTTTTAAACCCCAGGTGCGTCAACATATCACCCAGCCTGAATTAGGTACTCACCCAAGGTGCGTGAAGGCACCAAGCCCCTCTTTATGTGATCCTTGCAAGAATATTCATCATTATAACAGAACAACATATAGACATAAACACATACATCTTATGAAAGAGATAATGAGACTATATCTGAGCTTATTTGATCCATATTATGATTCTGAATATTAAAAAGAACATACATGAACCGTATCTGAACCATGAACACAATAAAAAACATAAACACTTAGATCCATTGAAGACTGATATTTTGAACAACCCCATTATACTATTTCACCATTATCACAGTATCCAAATACATCTAGAGATCCATAAAGGGACCATATACATTAATAGAGTTTCATTATTTTCCTATTATGGCTCCATTACAGAAGTTACAAATGTGATAATACATATCTCTCCTTGATCTCTCTACCTTCTTGCACACATATTACACATTACGTACATCTCTCATTTTGCATCCATCACTCCTTGTTGTCATGAAAATCAATACATATCAAGGGGTTCTTGGGAATCTTCTCTTTACCACCTACTCATCACTCAGAGTGAACTGCCTACCAAATGTCGTCATGTATTTCCATACTCAAGAATCCTCAACATAAAAGTTCCAACTAAACCATAACTAACTCCACTTTATAACTCCTAATCCTATCATGATAACCATTTCCTAGAAAATTATTTCCTTGGGTTGCAAGTCTCCATGTTCTAGCCTTATCCGTAATCAGATATGGTTGCATCTCTGTTGAAACATAATGATTAAGTGGTTTGGTAAACCCTTAATTTATATGGGTCCATCACTAATATATAGGTTAATATTTAATAATATGAAATATTTATATTTCTATTATTAAATATGCTAACATAGGTATATACTTTAGGTTAAATATTTAATATTATGAAATGATTATATTTCTAATATTAAATATTAAATATTATAATATTTTTGTCTAATCTAATAAAAAATATTAAATATTATAAACCTAGGTGTATGTGTCAACCATTTCAGGTTGAAAAGGTAGGTCGGGAGACATACCCGATCACCTTATATAAAAAGGACTTTAGGTCATCATTTGATATACTCGGAAAATATATCAAAGGTGTGAAAATCAAGTGATTTGGTTTTACCCTTGGTAAATAGGGTTTTAAAGGAGTAGGTGATCTTACTGGATGTAAAATAAGTTCTCTGAAGTAAAATGTTATTTTCAAAGTGGTTTTTACCCTATTGCAGTTTTCTACTCTAAATACTGTCACTTGTGTTATTTATTTCCTGTAAGTATTTCTTTATTTACTTATGTTATGATGTCATATTTATTTAAATATTTATTGTAACATTATGTAATATGTAAGTTGAATAAATCCGTATTTATTAGAATCCTCACATTCTAACATGGTAATAGAGCGAGGTAAATTAAACAAATTAAGATAAAATGTTTTATATTTTATTTATTTAATTTATATGGGTTTTTTCAATCAACCCGAAAGGGTATTTAAAAGTATCCGGTCCCCTTCTTTTTTTCCCAAATTTATTTTGGCACTACATTTGTGCAATTAAACTCTCGGTAAAAATTTAGGGTTTTTTAATTTTAAATCCCTATTTTTTGGGGGGGAGATGTAATATGATATGATTCTTACTTTCATTTACATTTTGTAAATTATATGTAATTAATGTTTGTTTGGAGATTGATGTGTGCACAGGTGAAAGGAGCTTCAAATATTTACCTGCATGAAAATCACATACAGAAAAGGAAAAAAATTATAATTTTAAATGTTTGCAAGTTAAATATTTTGGAAGATAAACTCATACCCATGTTCTTTGGACCCCTCTAAAAGGATTAAATTTGAAAAAATATAGTTTATAATTAATCTATAACTATATCCTATATAATTTGAAAACTATATTATTATTTTTTAAAAATATATAATATAGAATAAGGTTTATATAATAATTTATATAAACATCATATTAAAATTTATATAGTTTTGAAAAAAAAAACTATATATTAAAATCCTTTAACCATATTAAAATTACATGGAATTGAGGAAAGAGTCAACTTACCATCTTCTAAGCCTAAGTTTAAATCATATTTAAACTTAACTTATAAATTTAGGCATATATAGTTTTTTTTTAAAACTAAGTTTAAATCATATTATATATATATATGGTTAGTTTAAACCGCTTAAAATATAAATTTTATTAGATTTAATTTATATATGTTTTTTAAAAAAATTAAGTGCTTACTTTTTTTTGGAAAGGGCGTCTATGTTTATAGCTTGGCCATGAAAGGATTACTTTTTAAATCTTAATACTTATTAAATAAAACCTAACATGTTTCTATAACCATGTATACTATCCATGTAAGGGGGCAGCCCCATTCATTTATATCTTATAATTTATGAAAACTATATAGATGAACTTATTTAATAGTTTTCTTTTATATAAGAATGGGAGTGGAGAATAAAATGAGATAATATTTCAGGTATAAATGTGGAACTCTCAAGTATAAATGGAGAAATAAAAAAGGGCTAGTTTATTGGTGGCCCACATGAAGTGTGGTAAATATTTATTAAAATATTTGTAGTTATAACCACATAAAAGTTTTAAAGTTTTTAGCTTGTAAGAATTCTATAAAATATTTTACAATATTTCCATAGTTTTAAATGTGTGTAAGGTAAAATTAAGAGTAAATGAATGGAGAAGACAAGGCTCATAAAAATAGGGATTTCAATTTATTTCATTGGTAGGGTGAAATTACTTGTCCCCTCTGTAAAATATGCAAGTTAATCTATACTCTCATAAATCTACTTGCACTTGATAAAATTCTCTTAACCTAATCTATGTCCTTTAAACCCCTTTAATAAAGGTTATGTGTTTTTTATAAAAAAATACTATAGTTTATAATTTTTTATGAACTATATGTTGTTTTTTATTTACATTCTATGAACTAATACCTTTTTTAATTAAAAAATGTATATATTTTTACATTATAAATTATAATAGGTTATTATAAAGTATTAAAATATAACCTCCCTATTATTATAAAGAAGAAAAAATTATGGAATTTCACACTCTGAAAATACACAACAAGTTTTGACTTCATTAAATTTGACGGTCAAATGACCATCATGGTAGACCAAACATAAGACAGTATGATGGTCATTTAGACATCAAATTTAAGCTCGTAGGTTCTAGGAAACTTTCATTGTGTTAAAATTGACAGTCAAATAGCCATCACAACAGACCAAAAAATAAGTCATTATGACGGTCATTTAGACATCAAATTTAAGCTGGCCAAATTTTTGTCTACATTAATTTTTTTCAGAAAGTTGAAGTTATGCATTCTTAGGTGTCTCTTCTTCACTTCTATATGGTCGAAAATATTTTCTATGTAGATCTGGGGTATAATCCAGAGCCCTTTATATTGCGGGTTATTATTTTGATCATGGGAGGTTAATTAATATGCATTGTAATGATAGAATTAGTTATGATTAAATAGTTTCTTTAGATCTATAAAATTTAGATCCAATTCTATTAAAAGTGTTGTTTTTATTATCGATAAATATGTATCTAACTCTATGGTACATTGTATATTATAATGGGGTGTGTTTTACAAGTTTAGGAAAAGAATGACATCCAACTATTTATGTCTTGACAAAACCTAAAACCTGAATGAAACTAACTACAACATTTGGGTCAAAACAAAATTTATGGCAAAAAAAACTTTAGACGATTGTTTATGGATCTGAGGTTACTCCCACCGATTGTCAAGAAAATATAGATAACATGAATACATTCTTGCAACGAATGGATGAGGCTCTTTCTATGATTCTATGTAATGTAAACAATGAGTACCTTCTACACATTGGTAATATCGAACATCCGAAATAGGTATGGACACAACTAGAATATATGCATGAAGGATACTTGGTATATCAAAAATAGTAATGAAAGTAAAATAGCTGAAGGAATTCAAATAAAAGTTTTGTATATTTTTTATGATTTCTCTTCTACATCTTGTTTTATATATCAAAGTTTGAATAATTCAAAACTATGGTATGAAAGGTTAGGACATGTTAATTATCAAAGCTTATATGAAATGTCTAGATATAATCTAGTGAAAATTTTATATGTGTTGTCTTATTCTCTTGAAGTTACTTCATTAAATGCTCCTAAATGATGGTTTTGATTCTGATTTAGTAAATGGTCATGATGATGTTTTGATGTTATAGATGTTTTTGAAACTCTTATCTTACTAGATAAGAAATTAAATTGGGCTGGATCTATGTTAAAAAGTTTAAATCCTATTAACCTTAGGAAAATGACCAGAAGCCATCATATGTACCATGCATTAATTACCTTGTATGAACCTGAGCCGTGAAATATTATAGGGTCTAGGTGGATATACAAAGTAAAATATAATGTTGATGGTAGTATTAACAAGCATAAAGCTAGACTTGTTGCTAGAGGTTTCACTCAAAAACTTGGTATTGATTATGTTGACACATTTTATGTAGCTAAAATGAGTACTGTTAGGGTCTTATTTGCAATTTCCACTCCATTTGGGTGGGAAATCCACCAAATGGATAAGAAACATGATTTTTTGAATTACGATTTAAAAGAAGAAATTTACATGTTTCAACCTAAAGGATTTGAAGAAACTGGTAAATAAAACTATGATTGTAAGTTGAGAAATCCTTGTATGGTTTAAAAAAAGCTCTTAGAGCTTGGTATGTGAAAATTATTTCCTTCTTTAAGTTGTTATATTTTGTTAATTTTTCTTCTAACAATGATATATTCATCAAGCAATAAGACTTGCATATTATCATTAAATGTATATATGTTGATGATTTTCTTATGTTTGGTGACAATTATGATTTAATTCATAGGATTAAAGAGAAATTGAAGCAGTACTTTGAAATGAATGAGTTAGGTCTCTCATGTCATGTTATTTGTATGATTGTATTTCATTCTATTATTATTTTTCAAAACACAATATACAACCATTGTATTGAAAATGTTTCTTATGATTGATTGTAAACCATTTTCTACTTCAATGGAAGTTGGAATGAATATTGATCCTAAATCTGGATATGAAAAAGGTTGATCATATTTTATATACATTGTTAGTTGATAGTTTGATTTATCTAACTATAACTAGATCAGATATTTCCTATACAGTAGGAATTACTTCAAGGTTTATGCAGGAACCTTTTTTAGACATCATTGGAATCTTACAAAAATAATTTGTAGATATTTTAAAGGAATAACCAATCATGGGTTGCATTATAATAAGAATGAAAATGCTATCTTATATGGATTTTTTGATTCTAACCATATTGATGTTGTGTTATAAAATATACTGGATATGTGTTCAAGTTTTTTGGTGTAGGAACCATTACTTAGAACAAAAAATACAATCAATAGTCTCCATTTCTTCTACTAAGGCAGATAAGTACAATGGAAGAATTAAAGAAGCCATGTGGCTGTAATGGCTATTGGTAGAGATACACATGTAAACTAAAGAAAGTATCTCTTCTATGTGGTGGTCAGAGTTGTATTACTCTTGATTAACAATCCAGTTCAACATCAGAGGAAAAAAAACATTGAGATACATATACGCTTCACCCATGAGAAGGTGCAAAGTGATGAGATAAATCTCAATTTCATGTTGACTGAAGAGCAGGTTGCTACATCTTCATAAAGTCCCTGAGTGCTGTAAATTTTTGTCACTTTTATGAAAAGCTTGGATTGTCGAAGTTGCCATTGAGGGGAAGTGTGCATTACAATGTCACCTCCTAATGGAACTTGGTTTTTGTAAAAAGACCTTCGGACATATGTAAAAGACCTTCGGGAAATTGTAAAAAAAGACCTTCAGGCAAGTGTAAAAAGACCTTCGGGAATGTATACCTCCTCGGCTTCTTTTTTAGAAAGAAGTGTAGAAAGATTTTAAAGGCAGTCTTTAATAAACTCTTTAGTGCTATTGAGTTTACTGGTAAACATCCAGTACAAGAATATTGTTAAGGAGGTCCTTGGTTGTAAGGTAATTTAATTATGATGAAGGTGTTATAATTCCTTCAACTGATATATTAGCCTAAAACCTTTATAGTTTAAGGATTGTAAATCCTATAGTGTATCACGGGTAGGTAATCTATTGGCATATGTTATGTTGTCCCACTTAACATTAGGGAGAGTTTTGGAACATAATGATTAAGTGGTTTGACCAACCCTTAATTTATATGGTTCCATCACTAATATATAGGTCAATATTTAATAATATGAAATATTGCTATTTCTATTATTAAATATGCTAACCTAGGTATATAATTTAGGTTAAATATTTAATATCATGAAATGATTATATTTCTAATATTAAATATTATAAACCTAGGTGTATGTGTCAACTATTTTAGGTTGAAAAGGTTGGGAGACATACCCGGTCACCTTATATAAAAAAGAATTTAGGTCCTCATTTGATATATTTCTTACTAGATGTAAAATAAGTTCTCTGAAGTAAAAGGTTATTTTCAAAGTAGTTTTTACCCTATTGGGGTTTTCCACTATAAATATTATGTCACCTATGTTATTTATTTCCTGTAAGTATTTCTTTATTTACTTATGTTATGATGTAATCTTTATTTAAATATTTATTATAACATTATGTAATATGTAAGTTTATTAAATCCATATTTATTAGAATCATAAAATTATAACAATCTCCACGTGTCCCTTATTATTACTCCAACGTGGTCCAAAATACAATTAAGTCCTGATCCTGTTCTACTTGGGATCGAACCTCCGCACTTTCTCTGAAGTTACTTCCGCGCAAGCCTTTTCTCCTCGCTGACGCATGACAAAACCATCCAAGACTTAGGTTCCTAGTCTCCTTAGGGGCTCAAAAATTTCCATAGCATGTTTCTTAATTTTAGGATTGAAACCCTCAAGATCTTCATAGCTCCATGAGAAAATATCATGGTATTCCTGACATAAGGACACAAAATCCTTTTTTAGTTCCATTACATGCATTTGCAAGAAATAAATCGCTATCTTGGGAGATCAAAAACTTCTTATATTATTCTTCATGGGGAAAAATTTAGTGGCAAACCTTCGTTAATTCATGAATATTCTAAATTTCAAAATTTGGTTTTGGAAAAAAATTTGGGGTCGACAACTTGTTATTTCACCTAAATTTTATGGGTATAAGTTAATTTTTTGGGTTATTTTGCTAGACATTAAAACTAGTAGCTGAATGTTTATATTAAAATCACCTTTACCACAAAATATAAATTTTTGACATTCACCTATATATATATATATATATATATTCTAGTTATAATCTTGTTATTAAACATCAACTTACAGTTCAAATCACTACCATACAATAGTGTATAGGACCCCAGGTGATGTAAATTCTAATTGTTCCATTGATTATAGAATATGTTATCAGTCAGTAGCATATATGCTTCAGTCTTTCCTGTAAAGCTGTAGGTACAGTATATGTTATATGTAACTAGTTTTATATTTTGCATTTTTCTCATCCATGAATCCATAATTCATTACATTTGGATTAGTCTTAGGTAAAATGGCCTTTGGTAATAATAAAAATAAGGTACATCAATTAAAAAGGAAAACAAACATATTTAATTATTTTAGGTAGCCAAAAAACTTGCACACACAATTTACATCCACTTCAAACACAAGAAAGAGATTTTTTAATTCAATTGTTATTTTAATTTAAAGTTCCAAGGTCAAAATAAAATCCTTGTCCCTTTTGAATGTAGAAACCCCGACTAATAATTATATTCCACATGAAACAATTAATGAGAAGAAAATGTCACCAGACACACCACATGGAACAATTAATTAGAATAACATGTCACCACACTCACCACATGGAATAGTTAGTAAAAATAACATGCCAACACATAAATATAGTATTGATGATGACATTCCAGAGTTGGAAGATAATCCTCATTATAAAATGCCTCCAATGGAAGACATTCCTAATGACGAGATTTAACTAGTACAAAATATTTCCAATTCTTAATCTCATGAAACAAAGACTCAAGTTGAAACTTCTAAATAGAAATTTTTGTGAAGGAAGAAAAAAATTTGGACAATTGGGAGGTCATTAAGGAAGATTTAGGATCTAAATATCCATTCATTGAATCTATAGATCCAGAGAATGGTAGTGATGTACCAACAAAATGTATGTAAAATATATAGTTAGAAGCTAAAAAATACCACAGATTACAACTGAAGTTAGACACAATTGAGAAACATTTTGGAAAATTATCATTCTTGAGAAAGGTTAATAAGAACTTGTTGAGAAAGGAGGAACAATTAATCCACAATTTTTAAAAGTTATGAATACCAATCTACAAGCCAAAAATCTATAGTTCTCTACTATATTCCACATTCTTAAAAATGGCAAACCAATTTCAAATTATAAGATTTTGTTTCAATATAATGGGTTTCTCAAGATTCCACAATCACATTGGTTTGAGATTAGTGCTTGGAAAATGGAAAAGTGTCTAGAAATTATTGAAATGGAAGACTAGAAAGAAAATTTTAAAAAAGCAATGTTTATCTCACTAACAATTAATGAGGTCACAATAATTGAAAACACATTGTGGGTTTTGCATGCACATCTACACTTTTGAGAATCATTCAAGGAAAACACATTTTTTATCTATTAATAAAATGGTTGAAAAATGTAATGTTGAAAACCTTTACAAATTGGTTATTTGTAATTTGAAGAATTTAGCAGGGATGGATGACTATACAATTACTACTAATTTGGTGTGCATTGGTAATGGTGGTGTGTCAGTAATGCAGGGTCATAGAATTGGACTTTGTGTTTTCCTATAAACAAAAATATCCCCTATATGATTCCATTTCATTACTTGGCTCATAGAATGACCCTTACATATAAAATTGTTAGAACATTTGAAAATGTTGCTAAAGTGGAAGAGCTCATCTGTGACTTGCATGCTTACATGGCGAGTAGTCCAAACTAATTTTTAGGGTTTTATAAATTTATAATTAGAGTTAGTGATGGTAAAAAATATCCTTAAAGATGTTGATACAATATGGATTTCCATGTATGATCCTGCATGTAGGATTTTTGAAGAATCCATCTTTAACAGGTTTCATGTTTAAATATTGCATGGAATTTGACAAAGAAAAATATTTATTGTACCATTTAAATTTATTGGAAACATTATTGAAAATATGTAGTATTATCCCTATGTTGAAGGGAATATTTTCTTAAAATTACATGCTCAAGAAATATCCATATATATTTCTGACTCCATAAGGTTGAAAAAACATGTATATCTATCTCTTAATATGTTATACAATTTTGAATAAAGTTTTAATGGACCATTTTTCAGTAGTTGGAAAAATTTAATAGAAATAAAGGATCCGAAAAGCTATATGAAATTCAATATCAAGGGCCATCTTTGTATCATTGTTAATGGGATGGATATTTCAATGCACAATTTCCAAAAAAGTAAATATATCACAATAACATATCTTGAAGAAGTATATGTAACACACAATTTATGTGAAAAGGTTATATATGATATAAATAAAATTATTAAAAAAATCAGAAAGATTATCCTATGAGATCAGAGAACGTTTTAAAAAGGATGACTTGTTTTGAGGCCATGATAGTGGTGTATCCTAATTTTTAGAATCCTGATAGAGGTAAAGAAGACATAAGAAATTTATTTTACAAATTTATGGAAACTTTTATTAAGAACTTCACTAAATTTGTAGAATTCCAAGGATTTGAAATTAAAGGTATTTTATAGAAGGAATTACTAACATATTAGTCATTTCATTTCGCACTCACAATGATTGATCAATATAATTGTCTAATTGAACCAACAAAAAATGTACTATTACACGACTATGAAAAAATTACATCCTAGTAGCATCTTATAGGAAAGTATTAGTGAATATGTATGATTATATGAATTGTGTCAAACAATGATAGTGATCTCAATGGAAGATGAAAGAGTTTTTAGTGCATTAACATTTATTAAGTCAAAAATCTGAAACAAGTTAGACAAAAAATTTAGAGACTTGTTTAAGATTTTATGTTTCAGGATATTCTATGGACACATTCCCGTATGAAAGAGCACCTGAAATATGGATTTATCTTATAGATATGAGAGGGATGTTTAATACATATCCCAAAATAAAATATTTGAACATTCACATTGAATATTCCTCTGTGACGTTACATACGAGTGCAAGTTATGAAGAACAAGTTAGTGAAGGTCTAGGAATGTTTCAACTACCTAATTTTTAATAACGATTTAAGAACATTGTATTTCTAGAACTAAATTTCATATAACATTGTTATGTAGTTAACATGTTGTGTTCTTTATTAAAGAGAGTTTCGGTATTGTTTTTCACTATTTTTTATTTACAAATATATGAATTATTTAATTTTTTCCATTGTCTTTCTTATTTAAGTTTTGACTGTTACAACTTACTATATGATTGTTTTGACTCTTGAGGTGTGTTAAAAATAGTAACCCATCATAACACTCCTTGGTGGACACAAGAAATATTAAAATTTCACTACATAAAGAACTAAACCATAACGATCACAAAAATAGTTATTCCATAAATCTTTAGCATGGAAAAATTAAGACACATAATCTTCATAAAAAAAGATCAATTTATTTATAAAATCAGATAAAACGAAAAATAAAAAAATAGTTTATTCATTTATAAAAGAAATCATTTTTCTCAATTTATATCAATAGTATTACTTTTTACTCCTTTCTCTTCTACAGAAACAACCTTCTTTCATTGGGCTTGATTGGAATATTTACTTAATATTCTTGATTAAATCAGATCCTTTGTAGAAACATTTATATTAAAAATTATTTCATGTTCTGCATTTACTACATCCCCTGGTGAAGCTAAACTAGGATCTAAATTAGTTTTCTTCTTCAATAAAACATCTAGATCCATTCTATACTCCTTGATAATTCTTTGTAAAGCATTATTATGTTTGTTCAAAAGAATAACCTTTTCTTTCCACCCATTGAATCTATCCAAACTTTTCTTTCACATTTTTAGGTGCACATTAAGCATTTGTACCTCATTCTTCAAAATCTTGTACTTGGATTGCATTTAGAAAATAAATAATGGTAATAAAAAACATTAATAATAACCATGATAATTTTTTATTAAATTTCTAAATATTATTATAATCAATTTTTTTTTTATTTCTCTGCATTCATAATCACAAGGCTCTTGTCTCTGGACCATTGATTATAGTAGGTGTGGGCTTCTGCATTTAAATTTTCAATTTTTTCAAATATTATATCTAACATATCATCATAATAATGATTAGAAATAATAACGGAACCAAATACAACTTGATTCAATAATATATCACTATTTTTGGGTTCATTTTGAACTAAAGAAAATAGAGAATTTATTTGTGAGTGGTTATGAAAATTGGAATTATTTTCTTTAATCAATGTTTTTTCCCTAAAATTCCAATTTTTAATGATTCAATATCTTTCAAAACAATTTAATTAACAGTGGATGAACAATTATAAGCAAAAAGACTTCCCAATGAAAACTTTGTGATCTCATCATCAGTTGATGGAATTTCCCTAAGAGTAGGAGATGGTGTATTAGACATTTATTATTGTTCTAGGGAAGCTTGTATTAGACCCTAGATTAGATGTTGAGGATTTATATTTGTAGAGGCCTTGTCCCCACTTCTAAAAATAATATATTCCTCACCCAAATCAATTTTATCTAGAATTAAAATTCCACCCATGATTTGTAAACCACTGATAGAAAAAGTGGGGAACTTGGAGGTAGACAAATAGATATTTCCCACACTAGCAGATGGAAATATAATATTTTTACCCCTTGTGCGAACATTGTGGTGAGGCAGTCATGAGAGTGGTGGAAACTATGGTCTAATAGTAACCCTACGAGTATGAAATGGTGGAGGCACTGCAATAGGAAATAAAATTAGAAATTAAGAACATATCAAGAATAAAATGATTGAATAATTAAATGTTAAATAACTAATTTTGTAAGACATTAGTACATTGTGTAGTTTATTGATATATTGTTGCAGTTTTCTCATGCCGCTACCCTTTTTGAACAACATTAGAAGTAGCACCATGATTACCAACTCCTGATTAACCATAAAATTAATCAGTAACTTCATTTAAAAATAAATGAAACTAAAATATATTGAAATATAAAAGGTAATTGGAAGCATACCTTGGGCTTGATGAGGAGAAACATTTTTTGGAGACTACACTTCTTCAAGTTCATATTCATGTCATTAGGAAATTAGAGGAGGTTAACAACAACTTGCACTACTGGAGGAGGATGAAAAATTGAATGTAAGTACATTATGAATAATTTAAAATACTAGCATTTCTAAAAAATACTTAACATTACTGCACATTGAAATATTAAAAACCTACAAGTGTCTCAATTTGTTGAGGTGTTTGATAAATACTCATGCGTTTTCTAGATCTTCCTGATGGGGTGTTGGTCAATTCCTCTGGAAGGCTATCCCCAATATTATCTCTGATACCATCAGGTGGTAAGATTCCTTTTATACCGGTGTATGTTCAGGTGACAGTTGTAACCTCAATGCTTTGTTAAAAATAAACAAAATATTATATTTAATATAACAATATAATAAAATAGGATAATTCTTAATGTAAAAAATTAATTTGAATTAAATAAAGTAAAGTTTAAAATCATCTCACCTTTATATTTTCAATAGAAAAGTAATATGTCTTCTAATTTTGGTGGCATACATTCTAAAAAATGGTAGTGCAAAAATTATGATAAGTCTAAAAATATACTGAAAGTATATAATTTCCTATTGTAATTACAACATATTCTTTCACAAGAGTATTACTGATGTCATTCCTTATCTTGGTAGATAAGTAGGTATACTAGTCATATTGGTGACAACAAAGGGTATGTATAATGTAAAAAAAATACCACTAAGGAATGTTAATATATCTTCCCTGTAAAATAATTCTATTTGGGAAAAATTCCACCATGGCATGCAGAAATGAGTATGTGACATCTTGAAGTCAAATCCCCCTTTTTAAAGGATATTCTGTAGCTGGATTAATTGTTAGGGTGAACTTAGACTCCAAGTACTAGACATATTCTTCATTCAAGGTATTTTTTGTGATGGGATCCACATTTTTATGTGGAATTCTTGTCAAACACTAAATATATTCAAGGGATGTTCCAAACAAAAGTTGTGTAACATGAGTTATACGTGAAAAGTTTAATCCTCACTATTGAAATATGATACTAGGTAGTTAAGTAATTTGTTTTCTATTTCAAATTGTGGACTATAGATGAGGCTAATAAAAAAATTCTTTGTTCAAATCACTTAGAAAAACAATTTGGATCCTCTAGTATCCTAAGGAGTTGAGGAAAAACTAGGCTCCTGTATGTGATTTAGGAATGAGTGGTTCCTATTTTTTGTTTCTTTACTTCTTAGGTCAACCCATGGTAGTGGATTTAAATTTGTATATGGACTTGAACAAGATGGATTGTTGGTGCTTAGATTTGACTATGTATTTGTATGGTGAGTGGCAGAGCAGAGAAAGGTTTTTTCTCGTTTTATTGCAATTTGTCGATAAGAGGGATTGCTAAAAGTGACAAAAATAGTTTAATTGATATATTTATAGAGGATCAGACCATGTGGTGCACATTGGATGGAAAGATAACATGCTACATGATACCATAAGATAGTAATATACAAGCTAAGGGTTGGTAACATGTTGCATGACATTGGCTGGTAGCATTCAAAATTGCTAACAACTAGTAGCATTTAGAAATGCTACCAACTGGTAGTATTTAGAAATAATTCTCTAACCGTTTGAAACCCATTTTTTTTTTATTTTCCATGATTTCAAAAGACTCTTTAAAAAAATTTCCAAGTAATATCTATGGATTTTTTGAGGGGGTATTAAAATTTTCCCCATTTCTTTGCTATTCATCATATTTCTATTTTCTCCTTTGAAATAAGCATCCAGACTGAATATGCTTTCAAGAGTAACCAAACCTCTTAGTAATTTGTTAATTCATAATTAGATAACCTAATTATTGTAGCCTTCTTTCAACCTTGACTACAATTTAGATGATAAATTAGATTCATTATTAATAAAATGGGTAATTTACTCATCATTCTCAAAGACTTTCCAACTCACAATATTATCCATGATGGATGGTCTCACTACCTTCTTGACATTTTATTCATGTCCTTAATTTAGATCTCTAGACAAGAAAAATTGTGACCTTACAACAACCATCTAATCAGCTTCAACATTTAACTCTCTTAGCACTACTTGGATATTAATAGCTTCAAAAATCTCAAGTAGGTACCAAAATCTATGTTTATAAGCCTTTAGGATATTGTTCTTTGTAGTACACTTCCCTCTTACTTAGTGGGAAACCAACTCATTTTCCCCAAACACATGTAACCTCTTAATATGCCTCTTCTCTTCTAACAATAATATATGAACTAAAGCCTCATACTCAGATATGTTGTTAGAGTATGTAGATTGAATCCTATGAAAAAAATAAACTTATTATCCTTTGGGGAGATAAAAAAAAAAAACCTATCCCAACTCCATTATTACTCCTATAAAGGTAAATTTTTTTACCATAGGCCCTTAGAATCCCCCTCACTTCCTCTTAATGAACTTGGAATAAAATAAACCTCCTCTTATATGTAATAACTACCTAAAAATATCTTAGTAGTAGTGTCATATGGATCAAATTTAAACCTTTCCTTAGCCCACTCATCTAACATAAAATGTGGGGCTAATTGTGAAGAATGCACTGCTTATTTCTCCTTGCACCATGATGATTTATTAATAGGGCTTGGGTCATGGAATCAAGCATGAAAATATTATATAAGATCAAATTTAATTGTAAACTTAGTACTGTACCTCATCCTTAAGTGCATATAAGACCAATCTGAAGAAAAATAACCTCCCACCTTGGTTGCAAAGTCTCTTGATAAGAAAATGGAAAATAGAGGAGGAAAATCTATAACTGATATGTCTTGAAAAATGGTTAGGCTAGGAAATGCATGGAGAGTTAGATCAAGGCCTTTTATTACTCTAATTGCTTTGCCTGTAGTACCATTTAATTATAAAACACCCTTATTTATGGGAGTATACTCAATCCCTAAAGTGTCTTCTATATTCTTAGGCATTACACATGTTATGGATCTTTAATCTATCATACAATTATGCATTATATTTTTTCCTATAATTAAAGAGACATAAAATGGAGGAGGTTTCTTTATTTCACTTACTTGCTCCTCCTTGGGTTGACATAGGATAATTGGAGGGATTTGATTTTATTTGTTGTACCATCCAATGAAATGAGTCAATTCAAATCCTCTTGCAAGAGATCCAATTAATATGGAATGGAAAAATCATCCCACATTATCACATTCATATTATTTTTCTTCATTTGTTCAACAATGTTCATAAGAATACCTAACACCTTGTGCATCATTAACTGTTAACGTTTATTTCTTTGAATATTATAATATTAGAAAATATATTATTTGTTGAGAGATGACCTCATTTATGGGGATGGGTCTACTAGAAATATTAGGTAGCTTATTCTTACTTGATTCTACCCCAATTTCCTTTCCTTTGTGAAAAATATTGTGCTGCTTAGAAGAAACGATGGCTGAGTATCCAATACTCTCTTATTGGACCTTGAATTATAAAAAAACATGAATTTGAGGTATATTGCAGATCCCCACAATTTGATTGACTACAAAAAACTCATCATACCAAAAAACATGAGACTGTCCTTAGGGGCATCTTATTGAGCTTATTCAACATTAGTAGTTGGAACTTCCATGGTTGATTCATGTTGATTGAAGGAAACTTGCATAAGAGCCTAACCTTCCACCCCATTTTCACAAGAATTTTGATTATGGGGTTGATTATATGGGAAACACCATTCATTTCCTTTAGACATATTCTTTTGAATAGAAAAAATAGCTTTGATCAAGCTGGGAGCTAGTGCATGTTGTGGAGGTGGTAATACTTAAAGAGATAAGTTAGAATTCACACCTTGAAACCTAATTTTCTAGTAATTCTACCCATACCCCTAATTTGGACAGTAATTCCTTTGTTGATACCCTTGATTCAGATTTTGGCAGGGTCTAAGAGCTTGATTTTTTTGTTTCTTGAGGGAAACTATCTCATTTGACATATTCTTGATCAAGGTTTTGAGATCATCTATATCATTAGAAAAAATAGATGTAGGGGAAGATGAACTAGCTTTAGAATCATGGATTGGGGAAAGAAAAGGTAAAATTTATTACAGAATCTACGAGAAAATAGGATTTAGGGGTCTAGGGGTTATTTTTCTAGCCTCAACCAAATAGTTTTCAACCTAAATAGTTGTCTCATAAGCAACAGGTAAAACCATAGCTCCCATTAACTAAATTATTACTACAATATCAATACAAATATGTACCTTGAGGAGATGGCCTTAGGAGGGGTGGAATTCTATCCCATTTCCTTTAAAATCTGAATTTGTAGTCCATCATCAATTCACAAGGGGCCCTTTTGATAGTTTTTAGTTTCTCCAATATAGAGATATTATCTGCTTTTTCTCTAAAATGCTAGCAAATATTTTCTACAAGATCATCCCATGTATGAATAGAAGAAAGAAGCAAAAATTTATACCACTTTAATGCTTTTACTTTAAAATATGAGGCTAAGATCCTAACATCCACATTATCTTTAGTAATAAGATGAACCGATAAAACATTAGTTATATTTGAGATGTGCTTAATAAGGGTGGTTGAATTTTCAATAGTAAAAAATGGAATTATCTTTAGGGAAGATACTAATATGTCATGTTGGGCATTCAAAGCTAAGGGACTGCTACCATTAAATTTCACAAGAGGTTAATTTATTTTGTGGGTCATGAATATGATGGGTCTTAGAACCCTAGAAGACAAAAAAAGGCCTACCAGGAGGAGTAGAGATAAATATATGTAGAGGTGATGGTGATCTTTGAACTGATCTACCTCTTCTTCTACTCCTTGGTGACAACTTTAAGTTTTATAAAGGCTCTTCACTTGATATCTTTTGTCTTGTTTGAACTCTTCTCATGAAACTGAGACACTTGACTGTTGAAGACAATATATATATATATATATATATATATATATATATATATATATATGGTTGGGATTCATTATATGTGTTAATAATTTCCTCTAAATATTGACTATCACCAAGAACACATCAAACTTGATGATATGAGGTTATGAAGCACTTAAATTTCATCCCACCGATCCTGCCAAAAAATGGTGTCAATCTAAGTTACAACCTTTTTTTAAGCTAGGCTCAACACCTTAGTGAAACGTGGAAATACTTTAAAAGTGTGGGGAAACGGCTCTTGTAAGGAAAATATCCATGTGAAAAGGATTGTTCCTTCCACTCTAGTTCACAACAACTAATCTAACCAACTTTATGCTCTACCAAGTAGTTATAACCTAAGATATCTAAGGAACCAGGGTTTAGAAAGCTGAAATACTAAATAAAAAGGTGATGCACCAAATGGGAAGTGGATTCTCTCCCTGAGATGAAGAATGAGAGGGAAAATGCAAGGCCAAGAGGGCATAAAGACGACACATTCAACCTTGTAATTTTACCAAACTCTGATTCTCTGCATAAATGACACAAGGGATAGAAATCATGTAATTATAACTCACATATAACATGCCATAAAATAATAAAAAATAAAGAATAAAATAACATAGATTAAAGGGAAGACAAAGAGCCACAATAATAAAGTATTATATATTATAATGTGCACATTCTATTACAAACATGGAGGAGGCGCTGTGATGGAGGAGCATCACTTGTACGTGCTCAATTTTGGTTTTTTCATAGTTTAATAGTTGTTTGGAGTCCATATGGTTGTTAATGACTCATGTATAGTCCATTTGGACTCATTTATTTGTAATAATAGTACATGAGGAGTTTTCCCTTTAAAATGGCTCATTTGAATATTTGAAATTATCTCGAGTCATGTTAGTGAGTTAGTAGGCCTAGGAGTTAGTATAGGTTCTCTAAGTCATAATCAAGGGGTCATAAAGAATATGTCTACTTGTAAATGAATCATGATGTTCTAACTAGACCCTAAACCTCATCTTCTTAATTCTAATCTACTAGGTGAGTTAATTGTTTTCTCAACATAACCACCTCATTTTGTCTTTAAAAATTGAATATATTCGAATGAAAAAAGGAGGATGAGAGGGTTTTTAGAGGATAAAAGTAAGAATTAAGTTTTTTAATGGATTCTTCAGGTGGAGGAAGAAGAGGGAAGTTAGAGAAGGATTTTTCCTTAAGAACATATGAAGGAAAGCATGTAGAGGCATGCATTTTGTAAGAAAAATTCCATATTCCATAATGAATATTTTGTTTTTGCATTTGATTCTTCTTGATTATGGTGTTTTATAAATTAGGAGAAATAAATGAGGTGTTTCCTTTACAATTCATAGAATTTCCAATCATATGGTCATCAATAAGATCTTTCATGTGTGTTAAAACTATAGGAAATTGTGAGTGTGTATACAAGTGGATGATCTGTCCCAAACCATTCATCATAACTTTTGCATTATAAATCCAAAAAACTTGAAATTTGGAATATAGGGGGAAAACATCATTTTACAGAAGAGTTTTGAATTTATTTCCCTGATGATCAATATTTTTTAGTTATGATGCATTTTCCTATCAGGACATAGAATCCACACAACTTGTTTGACAAAATGTCTGTATGGTAAAGTGAGTGTATCTTCTGGATTTTTAAGAGTTAGGACCTGAAATTCTGAGGGTTTAATTTTGAGAACATTTTTGAAGTGAGGTTTTAAGGATTTGGTAATTTGAAAACCAGTCAAAAATTTATTCATGTCAGAAGTTTCTGATCTACATGGGAAATAAACCTTTTTGGGCTAGGTAATATCCTCTTTTACAGAGAGTAGGATCAAGATGATTTAAAAAAAACCAACTAAACAATGATTTAAAAACAACCAACTACACCTACTCTCTATAGAAGAGGATATTACCTAGCCCAAAAAGGCTTATTTCCCATGTAGAACAGAAACTTCTGACATGAATAAATTATTGTCCAGATTTCAAATTACTAAATCCTTAAAAAAACACTTCAAAAATTTCCTCAAAAATCTACCCTCAAAATTTCAGGTCCTAACTATTAAAAATATAGAAGAAACACTCACTTTACCATACATACATTTTGTCAAATAAGTTGTGTGCATTCTATGTCCTGCTAGGAAAATGCATCATAACTAAAAACTACTGATAACTAAGGAAATAAATTCAAAACCCTTATGAAAAATGATGTTTTCCCCCTATAATCCAAATTTCAATTTTTTTGGATTTAAAATTCAAAATATATGATGACTGGTTTGGGACAGATCATCCATGTGTATACACACTCATAATTTCCTATAGTTTTCACACACATGTAAGATCTTATTGATGGACATATGATTGAAAATCCTATACATTGTAAAAGAAACACCTGATTTGTTTATCCTAATTCAAAAAACACCATGCTCAAGAAGAATGAAATTCAAAAACAAAATATTCATTATGGAATATGGAATTTTGCTTACAAAATGCATGCCTCTACATGCTTTCCTTCTTCTGTTCTTGAGGAAAATCATTCTCTAACTGCCCTCTTCGTCCTCCACCTAAGGAATCCATCAAAAAAATGAATTATTACATTTCTTCTCTCAAAACCCTATCATTCTCTTTTATTCATTCGAATACATTCAAATTTTTAAGAGAAAATGAGGTAGTTATGTTGAGAAAACAATTAACTCACCTAGTCTGGGACTTAACTAAATGAGGTTTTAGGGTCTAGTTAGAACATCATGATTCATTTACAAGTACACATATGCTTTATGACCCATTTATTATGACTTAGAGAACCTATACTAACTCCTAGGCCTACTAACTCACTAACATGACTCAAGATAATTTCAAATATTCAAATGAGCCATTTTGGAGGGAGAAATTCTCATGTGCTCTTATTACAAATACATGAGTCCAAATGGACTATACATGACTCATGAACAACCATATGGACTCAAAACAACTATCAAACTATGAAAAATCTAAAATTGAACATGCACAAGTGATGCTCCTGCATCATACTCCCCAAGTGGAGAGAAACACGCTATATACAAAAGCCTTCTTCTTTATTTTCTTCCAATTTTTCTCTACTTAGAGTGTTATTCTTTTTTATATTACATTATCTTCATTCTTCTTTGAATCTTCACTCCTTTCCTATATCTTATTCTTCATGCCTTTGTCCTAAAAAATGAGGTATTCATATCTTATTTTCTTCATTTGAGCTCTTTCAAAAGCTGATTTTTCAGTTTTCTTCACCTCTTCATCAAGAATACCTGCAATCAAACACGAGCACAAAAACTTAGATGAAAATAGTGAGAATTTTAGTCTCTTTACCTTCTCTTTCTTCAATTTCTCCTTCATTTTCAATATCCTTTTCTATTTCCTCAATTTTCTCTTCCCCACACTTCATTTATTCATTAGACAAAGCACATTCAAGTGCCTATAGCTCTGCTTCTAATTGTTCCTTGCTCACATATACAAACTAAAATTTAGATGCCTCAATTTTTTCATCAAGTTTCTCTTCACAAATGCATTCTTCCTTCATCATTTTTAGATGGGTTTTGAATGGTTTTCTTTGATGATGAATATTTTCTGAGTTAAGACATGTTCTTCTAGCTGGTTTGAGGTTGCATGTAAACTGTTTGACAAAATTGCCTACTTAGAAAAATGGCTATATCTCCCAAGTTTTAAGGATTTGGTTTGTGAAAAATTGAGGGTATAATAATGACATCAATTTACAATTGGGGTTTTAATAGTTTTGTTATTTGAAACATGTACAATAATTTGTTCATAATATAAATTTATGGTAGACTGTGGGTTTTCAAAGCACAAAACAAAGGTAGTATGATCCTCTGTGGAATAGAGAGGGCTAAATTGTTGTTTGAGACTCTTGAAAGTTGAATGATATGGTTGTTATTATTTATCTCTGCATCACACTGAGTGCATTGTATAATACCAAAAAAATTAAGAAGCTCAGAATACTTGGCTACACAAAAGGGAAACATAACCTTGCATTAAGGAGATAATGTATTATAATAAAAATGAGTTACATATATAGAAGAAGAGGGGAGAGAAGACATTTAAAATTAATAACACCACTCAATTCTTAAACCACCAAGGACCAATCAACATTCAAGTTGTAAACTTAACATGGGAATCATCAAATTTTGTAGAACTCGTACCACAAAATAGCCAAGAGTTCATTTTTTTATTTACCCCAAAAATACACTTTATTATGACTCAAAAATGCATTTATCATGTAGTACTCTTTAAGAAATTTCCAATGATATAGGATCTGTCTCATTTGGTGACCTAGATCAAAAGTTATGAGTATTTGAAGATTGTACATTGATCTACACAGGTGACTCCAAAAATGCAAAATTACGAAGAAGCTCTGAAATCCTGAAACTACAAAACTATGAAATGAAAAACCATAGAACTATAAACTAAGAAATTTAGAAGTAGTCCTAAAATCCTAAAACTATGAAACTACAAAATATTAAACTACAGAACTACAAATTGTAAATATGTGAAACAACCCCAAAATCCCGGAGCTGTAAAATATAAAACTACATAACTACGAACTGCAAAACGATAGAACTACAAACTGCAAAACTAAGAAGTAACCCTAAAATATTGAAACAGTAAAACTGCAAAATGAAAAAATGTAGAACTATAAACTACAAAACAATGAAGTAACTCTAAAATCCCAAAACTGCAAAATTGTGAAGCAACCTCGAAATCCCAAGGCTGCAAAATTATGAAACAACCCCAAAATTATGAATTATGAAAAATATGTAAATTTGAAATGATTTTTAGTTTTATGGGAAAAGGGTGATTTTTTTTATTAAGTGAATATGTTTTTGGAGAAAAAGTGTTCCTATAACTAATAAAAACAAGAGGTTTTGATGAATTTGAATATTTCTAGGTGTTTTAAAATTGTGAAAAAATAAAATATGAAAAATTCAAGTGGAAATCAGTAGTAGTTGCCCAAAATGAAGTGTGAACTCGTTTTAGTAAACACATACATAACAATACAATACTAATCACAAATTCCAATGTAGAGAGAGAGAGAGAGAGAGTTTCTTGGCTATCAGAATGAGTTGTAGCACTGGGTGGGCTGCTTGTTGCCATGTTGCCTAACTCAATAATTTGATATTTATTTAGCATTCACTTTATAAAAATATAGGCATAAACCAATATGATGAATGTAAGACAAACAATAAAATAATATCAATGATTACCATAAATCAAAATCACATTTACTTCCTTGTAGCTACTAAATAGATGATTCACATCACATACCTCCAAGGTCCTTAAATCAGATCTATACTAAAATCAAGTACACGTATAAATGATATAAAAATAGTCATATATTAATCTATAATATCTCCACATCACATCATGAATTTAAATTTGACCAAATAACTATAAAAAAGTAATATGACTCCATAAAGACAAACTAACATAACATAAGTAGATAAGGTCTAATCAGTTTGCCTATTAGGCACTTATTCATGCTCTTCAATAAAGTCCAAAGGGTAAGATATTATAGTTTCATTTCCACATATTAAATAGAATATTAAGGTTATGAATTAGTATTTCTTTTATATTTTACCAAGAATACTCTTCTAGTTACTTCATATAAAATTCCAACATCACATTATAGTCTTTGGATTCATATGTGGTTGACTCTTAAAATTTATAATCTATAATTTGAGGTTGTTGAACATAATTTTACAAAAAATGAGATATATTAGGAGGATAACCCCCATACTCTATAAATTTTTAATTATTTATCTCTTCCATCCTTATCTATATGGGTTTATTCACAAATATCTTTGGGAACTCATGTTTAGTATTTCCTTCCTCTTTGTTATCATCACAACAAATAATAAGATGAGGTTTCTTTCCTTTGTATAGTTCCTTAATCCTTGTCATGACCACATCCAACTTAACCTCAATTATGGTGTTTCTTATTGAACCTTATCTATAGTACTCAATATTTTCTACTTGTATTGTAGGTTTAATATCTTTAGATTTTATAAGGAAATTTTATTAGGAAATAGATAACTAAATATCATTGTACGATTCCTCTAAAGACCAAACAATTTTTCTCACACAATAAAAAATAAAAACATATTTTATTCATTACATTAGAGAATATTATATCATTTTATATCTAGGATTTATCAAGTTTATTATTAATTTCTTTAAGTTATTGAATAACTTCAATCACAATTACTTATTTTAAACTCCAATACCAGGGTATTGTGTTCATAATTAGGTAGGTAAATCACCCAACTAACTCTTTAACCACCAATCTTGAGGTTTAATTCTATGAAGTATATTCATTTCCAATGTGTTCTTGTTAATTACTATGTGATCAATTATTCAATATTTCCTGATATGGAAACTCTTATAGGGACAACATACTTGTTTATCCTAAGTTTTTATCAATTGTTTCCTCATTTATATTTCCAACTTGTGATTTTAATTCAACCCTCAATGTGGCAACAAGGTATTCCTTTTAGTGGTTGAATTAATTTACCACTAATTTCTTTGCAAATAAGGTAGAAGGTAGTAAATTTGGATATCACATGAAATATAGGAGAGTAGTTCTTTGATTTTTTATTTTATTTTCTATTTTATATCCTCCTAGCCATTTCGAAATGGATTTCTCTTTGGAGCTATGGTTGCAACTTAATTTCTCTTATTATCACTTGTTAAACTCATAAGGAGATTCAATAAAATGTTTTCACTTCTACCATAATATTATTAATATTTTGTTCTCATCTCCTTGTTGTTAAAAATTATCTATCATTAGCTCTTGATTTTAGATTACTACACATGAATGAGTCATTATATCATTTTGTGTGCTTTGAATATCTATGCTGACATTAAAATTAGGAACATAATTTTAATAGTCACTTGTAATTAATCCTCTTTCATAAATATTAATAAATTCACCTTCTCATTTCTTCCATTTAACCTAATGTAATGGATTTATCCCCTAAATTGATGATTCACTTGCTCATGTTACTTTCTTCACCCTTGACCTTCCATAACAAATATATTCCCATTTGTTAAAAAAATCCATCCTCACGCAATTTTTTCTCCCATAATCAATTTATACACTTGATCCTCTATCTCCTCTACAAAAATAGGTGCTACATCCACATGTCTAAATATATAATATTCAAAACATCAACATTTGTGTCCCGTGGAATAATAAAAATTCGTTTCTTATGAACTATATTATTTACATTGGAGAACTATCTCACTTAATTTGTGACAAATATATAAACAAAAACAAGTAAAGAATTAAGAAATTTATTTTTTGCTATATTTATTGGTTATTTAGTTTTTTATGAAGCTAATTATAGTAGGTCATGATCGTACGCCCATTGAAATTCCCAAGAATTATATCTCCATCCAAATTATAATAACTTGAATATTTTACAACAATAATAACCTATGAGGAGATTTGTTTTTAAATATATTTGAATTATGGGAAGGTCTCCAAGATTAGCCTACAAAAATGAACTCAATTTTCATCATACCCCTTGTAAGACTTATGATTTCATTTTTACTTATAAATACTATAAGAGAATTGTGTTACCATTACAACATATGAGGAGATTGATTTTGAAATGGATATGAGTAACATATAGAAACCCATTCTTATTCTATGAGATACAAGGTAGGGAGGTTAGTCTAGAGCTTGAATGGATAAAGAATGGACGTAGTGTTCATCATGGGCCAACAATACGAAAAATATATGCATTTTGCTGATAAATACTATGAGACAATGGTTTCCTTCAGATGAATCTAGTAAGATCTCCATATATATCTCATTAAGGTATAGTAGTAAATTTTTTTCCAATATCTCTTTGATAAGATCCGTAGGTAGATCTATTGAGCTCAAAAATTTTATCTCCTAATCTCTAATAGATTTTTTTTTCACGATAGAATCCTACGAGGAGGAATTAATTGAAAAGTTTATAAATAATAGGTGGCATTCTATTATTTTTATATAATATACAAGGTATAGGAACTCAATGAATAACTCATGTAATTGAAAAATGAACTCAATTTTCAGCATGCCTCTTAAGATATGGCTTTTACTTATAAAAAATATGAGAGAATGATGTCTTTCAGATGAATCTTTGAATATCTCTTTGTGAAACTTTTTAAGAAATTGTAGTGACCTCCTGAGTGAGATATTTGTGTCAATAGATCAATAACAATCTCAATAAAAATCACTACTAGTATCTATTAGGAGATTGAATTATTGAAAAATGAATGGTTTTTCCATCTTTCCCCTTATTAGAACTATGATAGGATTTTTAATTAAAAATACTATGATATGACATTATCTTTTGGATAAATTTGTAAATAGTTTCATGATGATCTCATTGAGGTAGCTCAATGAATAGCTTGGTGAGAGTGTTAGTCCAATAATTTAGTAAATAAAATGATTTATGGGGAATGGAATTTATTTTTATTAATCCTTTCATAATAGTTACGAAGGGCATTTGTTTAATTATAAATAGTGTTATTTTGTGGATCCTTTTTTCATGTGTGAAAGTGTTGAATATTGTACACTAAAAGTACTAACACTCTCTATAGTTTTCTCGACGGGGTTCGGGAAACATGCTCTTCTCATATGGGTGGGATTTTTGACCCATATGGGTATGGGGCAGTTTTCGCCCATGGTTTTAGTACCCACGATATTGTAAATCTACTTAAGAAGTTGTCTATTGATGTACTTTTTATAGGTGAGACATATCATTGTAGGTTTGTGTGAGTTCAAGTGTGAATTCAGGAGAGTTTATTGAGTATATCTCTAAATAGATCTGTGTATTGTATTAAGAGAGTGAATTTTAATAAAATATGAGCAAGTGATTCTTGGTGGACGTAGCCAAAATTGGGTGAACCATGTTAAATATTGTCTCTATATTGTCTTCTTTTATTTTTCTGCACTTTTATTTCAAATTTGTGATATCTTTCTGCATATTAGTTTCTACTATTGTGATTCTATGTGGGATTGTTCCGCATATTTTATCCTTTTTTCCTAACAATTGGTATCAGAGTTTGTTTTATTTTTTTGAAGTGTTGAATTATAGGGAAAGTTTTAACTTGAGTGGGAGCTATAGAGGATGATAGAAGATCAAGCATTGATAAATTCAACGACAAAAATTTTAGTCTTTGGAAGATGCAGATAGAATATTACCTTTATCATAAGGATCTTAATATTCTATTGTTTGAGAAAGGAAACAAACCCTCAAGCATGATGGATGTGGAGTTGTATTTGCTAGATAAGAAGGAACTTAGAAAAATCTGGCTATGGTTTGCATAATTAATATTATTTAATGTTTCAAAGGAAAAGACTACAAAAGAACTGATGGATGCATTAGGGAAGTTATATGAAAAACCATCTTCCTCTAATAAGATATTTTTAATTAAAATGGTGTTTAATATAAAGATGTGTGAGAATAGTTAAGTAGTAGATCATTTGAATGATTTTAATATGGTTGTGAATATGCTAGGTTTGGTTACGATATAATTTGATGAAGAAGTTAAGGATTTATTAATTTTGTGCTTCTTACTTGAGAGTTGGAATAGCCTGGTAATGGCAGTAAGCAACTTGGTTCCAAATAACTCAAATTTTAAGTTTGAGGATGTTGTAGGGGTGATTCTAAGTGAGGAAATGTGAATAAAAAGCTTTGGGGAATCTTCTACTTTAGGGAATGCTTTGATGGTGGAAAATAGAGGGAGACAAAAGAATAGAGGAAGTCGTGGAAAATTGAAAGATTGGGCATGGTCAAAATTCAAAATTAAGATGGTATGCTGGCACTCTGGAAAGTCTGGGCATGTAAATAAGAACTATTGGGAGATTCGGAACAAGAAGAAACAACAGGAAGAAAAAAATGAGGTGAATGTGGCAACAGGTAATATCTATCAGGATGTGTTTATTCTTTCATTACATAATATTGCTTAATCTTAGGTTTTAGATTCGGGGGATTCTTTCCGTGCTACTCCACATAGGAATTATTTTGTTGATTATGTTCAAGGGGATTTTGGGCATGTTTTGTTTCATGATGAGCCTTACAACATAATTAGAAAATATTATGTTCAGGTTAAGATGAAGAATGGGAATACATGTATATTAAAGGATGTCAGACATGTGTGTACATTAAGATGAAATTTGATATCAGTGGGGAAGTTGGGAAATGATGGTTGTACTATGATATTTACAATGGAATCTTGGAAGGTTACCAAGGGTGCTCTTATGGTGGTAAGAGGTAAGAAGGTTGGAACCTTTCTTTTAACCACTGATAGCACTAATGTTTGTAATATTGTGGCTTTAGACATGGATATAACATTGTGGCACTATAGGCTAGATCCTATGAGCCATAAGGGCATGAAAATCATAAAGGATAATTTTCCCAATTATACAGAAACATTTTTAGAGTTTTTTGAGAACTTTTTGTATGGGAAAAAAAAGTGAGTAAAGTTTCTCAAGGTTGGAACTATGAATAAAGAGAGTAATTTATAGTTGGTACATTCTGATGTGTGGGGGCCGACTCAGGTATCATCTCTTGGAGGTTCAAATTATTATGTTACTTTTATTGATGATGTAATAAGGAAAGTTTGGGTATACTGTATTATAAATAAATATGATGTATTTGACACTTTTATTAAATGCAAATCCTTGGTAGAGAATGAAACAGGTCTTAAACTAAAATGTCTCAAGTCAGATAATGGAGGGGATTATTGTAGAAATGAGTTTGATTATTATTTTCTAAGAATGTAATATGTAGGAAAAAGATGGTTACAAGAACTCCATAGTAGAATGGGGTGTCATAAAGGATGAACAAGATAATAATGGAACGTGCTAGGAGCATGATCTTACATGTGGTATTGCCTCTTTCTTGTTAAGAAGAAGCGGTGAACACAGTTGTGTACTTGATAAATAGAGGACCCTCAAGTGCCTTGGATGGAGGCATACATGAGGAGGCTTGGTCTGCTAAGAAATTTAATTACTAATTTCTTATATTCTTTGTATTTGAGGTGTTTTTCCATATTGATAAGGATGATAGGACAAGATCCTAAATCAGAAAAATACACTTTCATTGGTTATGGTATTAATGACTTTGGATATAAATGTTGGATTATTAAGGACAAGAAAATCATTCGATCTAGGGATGTGTTATTAATACATTTATGTATAAGAAATATTTGCGGGAAAATAGGGAAGATCCATGAAAGAATATGCAATGGTAGAGGATATTCTAGGTGGGAAAGTGACACATTAATCGATTTAGGAATCTACTCAACAAAAACCCCAAAATCCTATATTGAGGTCTTCTAGGGTAAGAAGAGAACCTGAACATTTTTCTCCTTCTCTTTATTATTTATTACTCACTAAAAATGAAGAACCAAAGATATTTGATGAATCAATGTTGGTAGATTCCAAGAATAAGTGGGAGAAAGCCACTAATGAGGAACATCAAACTCCTAGGGAGAACCATACTTTGGAGTTTTTGAAGCTACATGAAGTAAAAATAGCATTGCATAACAAGTGGGTGTACAAAGTTAAAGAGGAAGGATGAAAGAGAAGATATAAATCCCGGTTGGTGGTCAAGGGGTTTGCACTAAAAAAAGGTATAGATTTTGATGAGATTTTTTCTCTTGAAGTAAAAATGAATTTTATTAGAATTGTTCTTGGAATAATGGAAAAAGAATACTTGCACTTAGAGTCGATAGATATAAAGACTACATTACTCCATGGTGATTTGGAGGAGGATATATATATGCAGCAACCGGAGGGCGATGAGGTCAAAGGTAAAGAGGAGATGGTGTGAAAACTGAAGAATAGATTATATGGCTTGAAATAAGCTCCACGTCAATGGTATAATCAATTTGATAGCTTAATGATGGTGCAAGGTTATATTAGATGTCATTATGACCATTTTGTAAATAAAAAGAAATTTGAGGGATGGTAGTTATATTATCACGTGTCTATATGTGGATGACATGTTGGTTGTAGGAAAAAACATGCAGGAAATAAAAGTACTCAAGAAGCAGCTAAGTGACTCCTTTTTTATGAAGGATTTGGGGGAAGCCAAAATAATCCTTGGTATGAGGATATCTAGGGATAGGAAGGAACAAAAGCTGCCTTTATCTCAGCAAGAGTACATTAAGAAGGTCTTAGAGGGGTTTAATAAGCAGGATGTTAAACCGGTTGGGACTCCTTTGGCAGGCCATTTCAAGTTATCAAAGGAGTTATGTCCCAAGAAAGAGCAGGAGAGAAACCATATGTCCAGGGTACCTTACTCATCAGAAGTTGGTAGTTTTATGTATGCCATGGTGTGCACTAGGCCTAATATTACCCATGTAGTGGGAGTAGTGAGTAGATTTATGAGTGATCCAGGTAAAGATCACTAGTAGGCAGTAAATTGGGTTCTTCAGTACTTGAAAGGCACCATGGGGATAATTTTGTGCTATAGTGGATTGGACACCAATTTGAATGGTTATGTAGATTTAGATATGGATAGAGATGTAGAAAGTAGGAGGAACATGACAGGTTGTATTTTCATTGTAGGAGGAACTACATAAGCTTGTGAATTTTTCAACCGCGGAGGTTGAATATGTGTCTTCCATAGAGGAAAAAAAAGAGATGATTTGGTTATAACAATTTCTTGAGGAGTTGGGGCATAAGCAGGAGGAAGGGAAGTTGCATAGTGATAATCAAAGTGCTATACACCTAGATAAGAACTCTTCTTTCCACTTTAAGATGAAGCATATATAGTTAAGGTACCATTTCATTAGGACAAACTTGGAGGAATAGAAGTTGAAGTTGTATAAGATTCATACCAGTAAGAATCATGCAGACATGATGGCCAAGGTGGTCACAAGGGATAAACTGAAGTTGTTCTTAGATTTGGTTGGTATTTACAAACGAAAATGAAGGGTTGAGAATATTGCTAAGACAAAAACTAGTCTCCAAGTGGGAGATTGTTATGTTGTGGATCTTGTTTTCATGTGTGGAAGTGTTGAAGACTGTACGCTAAAATTACTGTACACTCTCCATAGTTTTTTGGGCTCGAAAAATTTGTTTGATATCTCGTGAAATGTTATCTTCTCATATGGGTGGGATTTTTGACCCATAGGCTATGGGGAAATTTTGGCCCATGGTTTTAGTACCCACGGTATTGTAAAAATATTTAAGCAATTTCTTATTGATGTACTTTTGATAGGTGAGACATATCATTATATGTGTGTGTGAGTTCAAGTGTGAATTCAGGAGTGTTTGTTGAGTATAGATCCAAATAGATCTAGGTATTGTATTAAGAGAGAGGTGGCTTGTAAGAAAATATGAGCAAGTGATTCTTGGTGGACGTAGCCCAAATTGGGTGAACCACGTTAAATACTATCTCTATATTTTGTTCTTTTATTTTTCTACACTTTTATTTGATATCTGTAATATCTTTCTCCATATTAGTTTCTACTATTGTGATTTTTTGTGGGATTCTTCCACATATTTTATCCCTTATTTCTTAACAAATAGTCTGAGATAGCATTTTTATTATAGTATCCTACAAGGACATTTTTTAATAAAAATATATGAAGAAAATGTAATTACCCATTCTTAGTCGAAGAGATATAAGGTAGGGAGTTTACTAAAAATATTTGGTGAAAAAAACATAACTCAATTTTCATCACACCCCTTGTAATGGGAGTTTTTAATTTAGCTACTATGATAAAATTATTTTCTTTTGATTTATCATAAAAAACTCTATACAAATTTTGTCGATAAAGATTGACATGAACTTTGAGGTGAGCTCAATGAAGAGGTTAAAAAATATATTTATGAATATATAAAAGGAGATAGGTTAATTAAAAAATATATTTTTCTTCAATATCCTTATTTGACCTATGACTTTTCTCTCCACTTATAACGAATATGAGAGAAATGTGTCCTTTAGATGAATCTTGAAAGACATGTGTCAGAATATCATTGAGATAACTCAAAAAGATATCTGGTCCAATATATATTTGATGATATCAACAATTGGATCTACCAAGATATGTAAGATAAAAGGTGGTGATCTCATTGAATAAATCTTTTTGTTGCAAATTAATTTAATTTCCATCATGATTAGTTAGTTCAATAACTCACTAGATAACTCAATTTTTTGAAGAATGAACTTGATTTTCATCAAGACCCTTTTAGGAAATATGAAAGGTGTATTATAATCATAAATATTATAAGAGACATGTATCTCTATAGTATCATAAAAGGAGTTTTGTTTTTAAAATTATTTGAAGAAAAGGTGGCTACCCATTCTTATGAGGTAGGGAACTTAAAGAAGATCTAAGTTGACTAAAAACTAACTTCAATTTTCATCATGCCGCATATGAAAATAATTTCTACTTATAACTACAAAAAGATAATAGTGTCCTTTATATCTAGCCTTAAATATCTCCATGTGGAGATCTTCAAGATAGATTGGTGAAAATCTCAACATGAGATATGTGTTGATATCAATAACTAGGTAGGAGAGTGGTTCTTCAAAGTTTTAAAATGATATCAATACTTATAAATGATTTTTTTCCATTAGGATCCATATAATAACTATGATAGATATTTTTATTTATAACTATAATGAGAGAAATGTGTCCTTTAGATGAATCTTGAAAGAGATGGGTGTGAATCTCATTAAGGTATCTTGGTGAGATTTTTGGTCCAATAGTTGTATAATGAGATCGATAAGTAACTATGATAGTATCCATGAGATATGAGTTTGGGATTGATGGCCTAAATAAATTCCCAATTAATATGGTTTAACTATAGTGAGCACGACTAGATGGATATGCTATCAAATTATTGAGTGAGTGGTTGAGTGTGACCCAACTTCATTTATCATATCAACCCAAGGATGTATATTTTTCTATGATGTACGCATTATATGTACAACATAGGTTTCCTCAAGACTATGAATTTATACGAATTTAAAATGTAAGAATTTAAATAGCAATAATGAAAGGGAAATACTGAAGGGAAAGAATTAAAATAGTGAAGGAAAGGGACATAATGGAATGGATGCAACCTATGGAAATGGAATAATATAAATAAGTTTGTTGAAATAGAAAATATGGATTATAGACTACCTCAAGTGATCCCTTTCTTGGGTGGTTGTAATCCCTTAAATATTCTAATAAAATCAACTCTCCTCTATTTTCTCAGAAAATAAACTTATTTGTATTAATTTATGTTCTTCCAAATACAATTTCTTCTCCTTTGAAACAGTTCAGTTGTATATATTTTTATATCCTATAGCTCATTACAACTAGCATCATATTCCAAATTGTGAAATAGGATGAATTTATTATTTAGAAATGATAATTTGAAAAGGAGTCTACAAACAAACTAGCAATGAGATATGCCACACTACATTTGACTTTTTCAATTTCATACAATTATGGTGTCTTCAAAGAAGATGAATTAAAATGGAACTCCTTCCCACAATGCAAGGTTTCCCATTTGGAGGTGAACACATAATGAATTAGCTTAGCCACATTCCATATTTTCATGTACTTGAAGCAAGTTTAGTTCATTTGTTACAAGTTGGATTTCCTTTTGCTATAGCCCAACCTGGGTAGTTGTTTCATACTAATATGTTCCTTATTGCATTATAAATGTTAGCATATATTAAAGTAAAATGAATCCTATGAAATAAGATATGACATTCTATTTTGGAAAACAACTACTTAAATTTATATAATGTTTGGCATACAAAATACAATATTTTTATTGCACATATAGAATTTTTTTAGGAAATAAAAACATTGGTCAAATGATACGATGATGAAGAGATACATCAGAACAAGGAAATTTTGTAAAATCATCACATTCGAACCAAAAATATTGTATTTATTCATACAACTATACATGTATTTGTTGAAAGGAAAACAATTCTCTAAAATACATAAGATTAGAAAATCCCTCCTACTAGTGTAAATAGAACCCCCAATGTCTTAAGAGTCAATCTCATATCCTTTGTTCTTTCCTATCATCTATTGGTTGATCACCTATAGATATTGGAATTGGATAATGAAACATGGAAGGATGAAAATCCAATGATAACCAATTGAGTCCTCTATCTATCAGAATTGACTTACCTCCTTACTTTGTTGAGTGTTGGTGTTAAATTATGGGGGAAATGAGGTTCTTTCTTTTCAAATTATGGTGTACGGTCCTGCCATATTCTCTGACATACTTACATTGCTAGCCTACTAATTCTTGTGATAAGTTCCTGAATACATTTGTGTGGCTGATTTTTCTATACATAGTAATAGATTACATCACTTTGCATCATATTTTTATACTACTCTATGACTTACATTGGGTTATGGGATTCCCCTCTTATGGAAAGAGAAGTATATTTTTCCATTGAATTATATTTTTCAATTTGTTCCCCTTGTCGGTATTCATTACATAGTTAAGAAAAAAAAATTCAATTGAATGAACCCTATGTAAAAAATAGGATTCTAGACTATATCATATTGTATTGTATGATTAAAAAGATAAAACCCACATATGTGATCTTGCATCCCTATAGTATTATTTTGGTAAGTCGTGAAGAATTTTTGAGTTGAATCAATCATGTCAGGGAAAAATACAGTAGAGTCTCATGAACTTCAAGTTGAACAACTTCTCCTTCAATTATAGGATATAAAACCATGGTGGTGGCCTGCATTCAACTGATTCAATACTTAATTTATCCATTTTTCTACTTTATCCCTTAGCTGATTTATTTATTCATCCTTAGTTTCCAACTCAGACTGAAATTCATTTTGCATTCATTATTTTTCTTTGATCTAGGTATTATTCCTGGATTGAATAACAACGTATTTATCCCATAGAAGAGATTTTAAATATGGACCATATATTTGGATGGATCTATATTTAATCTCATGAGAGAAAGGGGATAATAGAACCTTATGTGCACTAGTACCTGTTTATTTCCCTTCTAAAGGTATGGGAGAAAAAGAGCTCCTTAGATGGTATGAGGGACAACTAGATACTTTTGGTAGTAGAGAGGTGAGAGGAGGAGACGAACTAGTATCAATCCCACTTTCAATTGTAATTGGATATTGTTAAGGATGTGTGGGTGATGGACATGCCCTATCCCTTGGGTGATTAGAATGCCAAATTTTTGGAGGATTTTATGTAGATGCTTTTCACTTATTTGAAGGTCTTGACTTTGGTACATCAGGTGAAGGTGGATGACAGGTATAGGGTTTGGGGAAATCCACATGAGACTCGGTAACTTCATGAGTGGAATATAGAGGAACACAATGAAAAGTGGTTAAGGCTTAGGTATTTTAGTTTCATTGGGAGATTTGGCATGCTCTATAGATTTTGCATGCCCTAGTGGAGATACTGCATGCCTTAGTAGAGATGTTGCATACTTTAGTAGAGATTTTACATGCCATGATAGATATGTGTGGTTTGATGTGGACACAACCTACCTTGATGTGGATGATGCATGCCTTTATGTGGACGTTTCATGCCCCTTTCCTTATTTCTCATCTGAATGAAGTTGTAAGTGTCTTTGTCTTTGTCGATGTAAAAGAGGGCCTACAAGAAAATGAACAATGATATTATTGACCACCAAAATGTCCTTCTAAGATAGATTATGAAATTTATTTTAAAGATTTTCCATTATGATCAACTGGATTAGATAATGGTGTGAGAGAGATGCATTTCCATTTTGAAACTCAATTTTCATTTTTAAAGGCCATTATACAAATAATTGGGGACATAACTACCATGTTATTTTATAAATGGCTCAAAATATTAAAATGGTTGGTAGAAAATAAAAAGTACCTACCCTTACACATGAAATAATTCATGAAAAATATTGCAAATTCTTCCCAAATGAGTGGAAAGGAATTTATTTTAGTCCCTTGTTTTGTCAAAATAAAATTCTCTCATGAACTTGCAAATTCATTTCTAACAGTAATGACATCAACTTGTTCAATCCATTTTTCACTTTGTAATAGGAGTATAATAAATTATGTAAGGATTTCCTCATAAATGTCCATTTGAAATCCATTAACCATGGCCACATCATTGTGTAGGGTGTTGGAAAATGTAGTTTTCAACCCCTCATTAAATCCACTCAATTGGTTTATGTAATCCATCCATCCTGAATATTGAAATAAGGCCAATATACATGGGCCATGGATAAGAAGGGAATGATATTATAGATCATGATGGAATAGGTATCCACCCAAGGCCTAGGAAATGGAAGTTTTCAACTGAAAATAATGGTAGGGTCTAGGGAGGGTGGTACTCATATGGAAGTTGCACATGTAAGAATTAAAATGTTTATCAGGGGCAGATGGATTTGAGATGATGGTGAATTGAATTCCACATAAGCCACATGCCATGGAGTGATGAAAACTACCATTTAAAATGTGGATGAGTTACAGTGAAATGATAGTAAAGGATTCAAAAAATTGAATGGATACATTATTAAGTTAGAATATGTAGGTGAATGGGGGTGCATAAATTCTACATGTATTAATAAAAAACATTGTATAGAAGAAAGTAATGAATTTACTAAAAAATTTACTCATAGTTACTGTTGGTTTCTCAGATGTGCACCTGTGTCTTAGATCTCTGAAGAGGGACCGAGGTGTTTGAGACCACAATGAAATTGTCCCTAGGTTTTGGGAACTTACGAACTTGGGATAGATATCTGGAGAAGGATGGTTCGTCTATCTATCTCTACTGCTATTACTATTCCTAGTGCTGAAAAGGGGAAACTAAGCTATGAATGCCAAGGGACTAGGGAAAGAAGGATAATCATGAAGTAAACTATACTAAAAGGTGATAGCACCATAAAAGAGGGATGAACACTATCTGTTCTGAGCAAGAATGAAAGGAAATGTGTGAGAAGAGGCTAGGCATGAGTAGCACAACAAAACACACATTCACCAAATCACCATTATGGAACACAACCAAACATGGAACTGAAAGGGATTTGAAGTAGCACAACAATATACAATGCAAGAGAAAAAGAAGGAAGAAGGAATGAAAACATGATAGGATAGATAACAGTCACAAAATGATGCTTCTATTACTTCCAAAATGCACAAAACTGTTACAACACTAAAGAGGCTGGTATCCACATGTAAGAGCCAAACATGGAGGTCTGCAACTCAAAATATAGAAAATATGGAGTCCTTAGCAACACGCGTAAGGATCCAGAGTATCGAACATAACAAATGAGCCTGGCTCTTACATTTATAGATGAATCCATGGAGGAAATAAGGATAAAGGAGGGAAAACATGAATTTAAAGCACAACCACCAATAGGAAGAATTCAATGTCTGTAAATTTACTTGAAAATATGTGATATGCTTCCCCATGCCTGTTTGGCATGTAAAGGAGAGTGGATCAGACTAAATTAGGTAGTTGGAGCAATCAGATCTACTCATCAATGTTCACAGAGACCTTTTTCCAATCCTCACCTATCAGATCCACTAGAATTTGAATTTCAAATTTTTGGCACTGTAGCTGATGTCAACAGCTTTCTAACAAGTCCAGGCATGCACTGATCTGAGCTATGTAGCTGATGTTATGGCTATCAGAAGGTGTCAGAGTTTTTAGCATATGTGAAACACGTGGTGCGTGCTCATTGGATAGAATGATGGCCAAATGTACAACTATTTTTCATTTATTCCATGTGTCAACCATTCATTTGTTGCAAGGATTTGATGCCCTATTGATGCACACTGAAAAGTTACGTGTTACACGCTTAAGTGCATCAAAAGATTATCTGACATAGAAGGACATGTGGAGAAAATAGAGGAATATGCAGAGGAAGCGTGCGCAATGCATGTGGGGAGAGGAATCAAACCTGTGAGCAGAGAACATATGGTTAAGGCACAACTATTACAAGGTAATGTGTGCATTGCACAAAGGGTCAAAGTCTTAGGCGCGTGGGGTGGAAAGAAACTGACTTGGAGGAAGGTGGATGCGTGGAATGTGGGGACGAGAGAGAAGTGGAAGGGGAAAAGGAAATGGGGCCCACAAGTAAACTGCGACCAGAGGAATGTGACAAATGATTTTGGGTGTGCACAACTTCTTCAATAGATAACTTAGGGCCAAATGTGTATGAAGGTTATCCAAATCACTAGGGGAATTCTTTGGATAACATTTTTTTCAACTTTTGGGGCAATCTACCTGTTAGATGAAAGAAACTAGTAGCCTGAAGCATCCATTGGGCATGACGTCTGCTTGTTTAATCATGAAGATTCCCTTGTTGTCACTTCGAGTATCATTTCTACACCTTGTTCTAAATCTCACAAATGTTGAGAGAATCTCTACACACTAGAAGCAACAAAAGAGTGCATGAAGGAATCACACGAGAGGAAAGAACTATGTACAAACAAATAGTGTGTGTAGAGCACACTTGGAGGAATTGAACTACTTTAATATATAAAATATAATGCGGGAAACCTAATAGAAGGGTTTAGATAGATCCCATTTACTAGGATTTACAACACATTTCCATCTGGATGAGTTAACTCGAAATAATTAGCTTCTTTTTAGGTCTTGATGATATAGGGGCCAGTCAAAAGTGCATCAAACTTTGAATGGTGCCTTGGTTTTTCTCTATCAGCATCCCATTTTAGGACCAGGTCTCCACCTTTGAAATCTTGAGGCCTAGCCTTTCTGTAAAACCATTTCTTTGTTTCTTGTTGATGTTGTTCTAGCTTGATCATGACAGAGTTTCTGAGTTCTTCAAGATGAACTAGCTCTGCCATCCTGATTTCTCTCTTATCCACACCCTCAAATTCTAGTTGTTGGGCAAGTGCTAATGAATTTAGTTCTAGTGTCAAAGGAAGGGTAGCCTCCTTTCCATAGACAAGATTATAAGGTGAAGTTCCTATTGCCTTTATTGTGATTCTATCTACCCAGAGTGTGCGTAGGACCTTTGTATGCCACTGTCTTTTGCTAGTATTCATTGTGCGCTTCATGATTCTGATCAGGTTCTTGTTTGTTGATTCTGCCATACTTTTGCCTTAAGGGTAATAGTTGGAAGAATTTTTTAGGTAAATTCCAAACTTAGATCCCAATAAGTGATTTTAGCACCAAGGAAGGCCTTTGCATTATCAGAGATAATGGTTTGAGGAACGCCAAACCTTATGACTAATCCTTCGAGAAAGTCAAGGATGACTACCTCAGTTGATTCCTTAAGCATGAAAACTTCCATCCATCTGGTGAAGTAATATGTAGCTGTCAACACCCATTTGTGTCTAGTGATTGAAGGTGGATTGATCATGCCTATGAAGCCTAGGTCTCATTGTGCAAAAGGCTTATCCACTTAGATTGGTCAGAGGAGAAGTGCTGCTAATATTTTATTTCCTACAAAGAAATCACATTCTTTGCATTTTGTGACCCACATGTGTGCATCTAAAAATAGGGTAGGCCAAAAGATACCTGCCATTATGATCTTTATTGCTGTAGTTTTGGCAGAGAAGTGTCCACCAAAGAATCCATCATGAAATTCTGCTAACACTTTTTTAGTCTGTGTGTCATTAATACATATTAACAACATGCCATCTAGATTTATTTTGAAGAGAAGTCCATAAATCAAAACATAAGGAATAGATTACAACCTAAGATGTATTCTCTTTGCTTTATTCAAACTGAGAGGGTATGCACCCTTGGAAAGGAATGTGATCATGTCCTTCATCCAGTCACACATGCTAGGGGATATATTCTATTCATGTTCTACGTGTGGGAGGTCTTCATTCAGAAATAATGAAGCCTCAGGTTCATTCTGTGCATCCTCAGTAATCTACCTCCAGAGTGCGCTGCCTCTTACCAGCTTTGTGGCCTTGATAGTCACATCATATTCCATGATTTTCGTCATCCATCATGCTCTCTTCTCACTAATTTCTACTCCCATGATGAAGTCTCTAACATATGAGTGAGAAACTAACACCTTGATATGATTTGTGGTGAGCATGCTCTTGAATTTATTCAGCGCGCACATGATGGTGAAGACATGCTTCTATGTGTGATTATATTTCAATTCATAATTCTTCAGCATCTAGCTAAAGAATGCCACTAGCTATTTCAGTCCTTGTTCATTTTCCTATGTCAGGACAATAGTAATGCTTGCATCAGCACCATAGGCATAAAGAATGAAATCATTTTAGTAATATGGGTTGAGGAGTGTTGGTGCACAAGAAATTTATTTATTGATCTAGTCGAAGCTTTCTCTTCCTTCTGCTGTCCATTTGAAGGCTATGTCCTTCTTGAGCATAAGGGTGATGGGCCGAACCAGTCCTGCAAAGTTAGGGATAAAATGCCTAACAAATTTAATCTTTCCAAGGAATGACTATAAGGCTTTTTTCTATGCTGGCAGGGAAAGGGCTAGGATAGCTGAAACACACTCAAGATCAATCGTGATGCCATCCTTTTAAACCACGTGGCCCAAAATCCTACCCTGAGCCACCACAAAGTTGCACTTCTTAGGGTTAAGAGACACCCCAAATTATCTGCATCTCTTAAATACTTTTTCTAGGTGCGCTATGTGATCCATGCTTTGCTTTGAGAAAACAGTTATATCATCAAGGTATACCAAGATGAATTGATTGATGTAACCTTTGAAGGAAATATCCATGGTGTGTTGAAACATTGCACTCGCATTTGCATATGTTCCCCACTTGGTTGTAAATGTTGTTTAAAATTTATCCTCTTCCTTGACTAGGATCTGGTTGAAACTCGAGTACCCATCTAGCACAGAGAACTGTTGTGCGCCAGCTACAGTCTGTAAGATCTGCTCCATTGAAGGCAAGGGATAGTGATCCTCTAGAGATGCCTTATTCAAATATCTGAAATCAACACAAAGTCTGATTTCACCATTCTTCTTGCATATTGGAACCAAATTTGTGACCCAGGTAGAGTATTTGATCGAGAAAATATTTTTTTCCTCAACGAGTTTGGATAACTCCTTTCTCATGAGGGGCGCTATCCTTGGGTTGATTGGTCATTGTTTTTCTGATGGGATTTATGCTAGGATCAAGGTCAATTGAGTGTTGAGAAAAAATTGAATCAAAACCCTTGAGGTCTTCATATTCCTAGGAGAAAATGTCACTATATCTTTGACAGAGAGAGATGAAGGCCTATTTTTCTTCATACACACAAGTCCTATTAAGTAGCATCTCCTTTCTGTGTGCAAGAGTAATGGGAGAGCAATCCTCTTGTGTGGCACGCATATATATTTCTTCACCCTTGAACTCGTCATCAGGGCTAAAATTTTTCTCTAAGGTGGCTAGCCCTTTAAGCAAATTATTTGTCTTTAGCTGAATCACTTGGTCACCATAGCTATCATGCAAGTTAGTTTGCATACTTGATGAAAATTCATCTTCATTCTTGGTAAACTGGATGATTTGTGCATCATTTTCAAACACTTGCCAGCTAGTATTATTATCTGGAATGGATGGTCTTATTACCATATTAATTTGTTGAGTGTTCCTTTGACAAAGTCCTCAGTAGGAGAAAACTGTGAATCGAGCGCGGCCATTTGGTCAGCTTCCTTGTTCATTCTCCGTGGAACTACTTGTAGATTAAGAGCATCAAAGCTCTCAAGTAGGTCCCAAAATCTATGTTTGTAAGCTTTAAGAAGCTTATTCTTTTTCTAAAATTTTTTGGTGACCTAGTGGATAACCAATTCTATGTCCCCAAAGATCTGCAGTGCTTTAATTTTCTTCTTTTCAGTAATAAGCAAGCCATGCACCAATGCTTCATATTTTGCCACATTGTTAGAACATGCAAACTATATCCTATGTGTGAAGAAGAGCTTCTCATCCTTAGGGAAAATGAGAACCACTCTTGCTCCTGCACCGTTTTTACTTCTGGATCCATCAAAGAATAACTTCCATAAACCAGTTTGAACTTTGTCTCCTATGAGTTCTCGCGGAAGCGTAGCGTCTTCTTCCAGAATGCAATAAGTACCAAGCCTAGTTTTATAGGATTCTAGTTCTTCAAGATAGGGATCAAACTTTTTATGCCTCTCCACCCATTCATCAAGTACTTGGTCAGGGACAGAGGGTGGAAGAGACTGCTCTTCAAGAACTGAAGCTTGTTCTTCTTGAATAAGAAAATTGGCTTGGAGAGGGGATGAGACATATGGCTCTACATGGTAAGAAAATATAGGATTAGCTTGTATGGTAAATCGGGTGCCATACATTGTCTTGAGAAACATATGAGACCAATTAGATGACAAGTAACCACCCACCTTAGCAGTAAATTCTCTTGATAGACACAGGGAAAACAAAGGAGGCGGGTCGATAATTGACACATCTTGAGTAATTGTTAGGCTTGGACATTCATGGAGGGTTAACTCAAGATCCTTGATGACTCCTAAGGTGGTCACAATTGAGCCATCAAGTTGTAGGAATTCTTTAGACAAAGGGCTATATTTCAAACCTAACACATCAGCTATCTTCTTAGGCATAATAGAACTAATAACGCATGAGTCAATCAAGCAGTTATGCACTAGGTGTTTACGTATAATCAAGAACATATAAAAGGGTGGGGTTTTAGAAACCTTGCTTACTTTTTTCTCCTCTTCTTGGCAGATTTGGACAGAAGCACGCGGCTTTAGCATAACTGGGTCAACACGTGGAAGTTGCGCCAAAGCTTCATGCAGCAAATCCCACTGAGATGGAATGGTCAGGGCATCCCACATTGTGACATTTATGTTTATTCTCTTCATCTAGTAAAAAATGCTAAATGGAATCCCCCCTGCATTTTGTATTTTGGGAACAACATCCCTCTTTTACTGTTAAGGCACAAAAGCCTGAATCTTAGCTGGAGCAGAGGCTTGGCCTATCAAAGAATGGGTGCACATTGCTTCAGATGTAGCTTTATGTGGGACCTCCTGCATAGGATTTTGAACATTTTTGTTGTAATAGGTCTTGTATGATTCTTTTTTCTTATGAAGATCTTCTTGTATTATTAGGACTGTGACCTACACGCTAGACTCCAATATTCTTTTCTTATACTTTGTATTATCTGCTACTTGGGCATGCAATATATTTGTATCTTCTGCAGCTTGGTTGATTTCACAAAAGTCCTCTGTGCCAAAGAACATGAAATTGGTTTCTGAGGAAACTTCTGGATCTTCAAGGTTATCTACTTCATGGGCACTTGTTGAGGGCTCGCAAGATGAAGAATTTTAGATTATGAAAGCTTGGGTGTGTATAACATTAGCACAATGGTACTGACTATGAGGCATTTTGTAAGGGAAGCACCACTCTGACTCTTGTGCCAAGTTGTTTTGGACTAGAACGAGTGCTTGGATTGTGTTAGGCACTAGAAGAGAAGTTGCGGGAGGAACAAATTTCAAAGGTAGATGCACATTAGGCTTCCACCTATCATTCTGCTAGTTAGGCGTGTATCTCTTATTTCCATATTGATTCTACCAAGGATGATTTCCTTGGCCATGCAGCTAATTAGAAATGCCTTTATACACTTGCACTTGCTTCTTTTCCAGTGATATTACCTTGTTTGATAAATTTATGATCAAGGCATTCAATTCATCATCTTCCTTGTGTTGTGCTGGAGAGTAGGATGTTGAGGAAACCAATTACATGCTTTGCTCATGAGTAGGAATAGGGGCCACAAAAGGATGGGGTGCTTGTGACATCTCTGGGAACACAGGCATGAGTAGTCTAGGAGCCAACTTTCCCACCTATATGAGACTATTTTCTACCCTTACTGCAATGTTATAACTAGCTGGTAGAGTCCTACCTCTCATAGATTGGATCATAACTGAGATGTCACTATTGAGCACCTTCAGATAATAAAGGAAAGCATGCTTAGCTGTAGGTATCAGCACAAGAGGAATTTTATCCCAAGTCTTTTGAAATCTGATGTTAAAATCAGTCATCTGCTCATTGGGCACTCTCCTTGTTGTCAGTTTCTCCAACAAAGATAGGTGATTTGACTTATCTTCAAAATAACTACATAGAGATATTCCCATCTCATCCCAATTGGTGATAGATCCAAGTTTTAAGCCTCAATACCATTGGAGTGCTTTACCTTTGAGAGAGGTTGCAAGCAGCCTGACTACTACATCATTATGTGTGATCAGATAGAATGAACACACATTTTCTACATCCTAGATATGCTCCTAAGGGGTGACTTGATTCTCACCAATAAAGTAAGGAATACTTTTGAGCATGCCATTGGGCATATCATGTTGTACGGCTAGGATTAAGATACTCCTTCCCTCAAAGTTTACAAAGCTTCTTAATGGAGGGGGTGGTTGATGTGCCATTGTAGGGCACACATGTTGTCTATTTGTAGGAGGAGTTGAATGGGCACAGTGCGCTGGAGATAGAGATGCATGCGTGGGATTTCTGGAGTGAAATTTTCTCGGGGATAGCTAGAGGTTCTCAAAAGAGTCTTTAGTCGTTGCACTTCTTATTGTGTGCACTCTTCTCATGAAAGGTGCTCAAGACTACTGAAATAGAGATTGTAAAATACAGGGAGTCACTAGATGTGTTTGAAAGGAACCTCTTCAAAGGCTGAAAACACTAAGTCCACACACTAGAACTTAGAGATATGAAATTTAAGATTTCAATGCTCTCCCACTAGGCGTGCCAGAAACTGTTGGTTGCTCAGATGTGCCCCCACGTCTCGGATCTCTAAAGAGGAACTGAGGTGTCTAAGGCCACAATGGAACCGTCCCTAGGTTATGGGACCTTGAAAACTTGGGATGAATCTCTTGAGAAGGTTGGTTCCTCTATCTATCTCTATTGCTACTGCTACTCTTAGTGGTGAAAAGGGGAAATTAATCTATGAATGCCAAGGGACTAGGGAAAGAAGGATAATCATGAAGTAAAGTATACTAAAAGGTGATAGCACCAGAAAAGAGGGATGAAAACTATCTGTTCTAAGAAAGAAAGAAAGAAAGGAAATGTGTGAGAAGAGGCTAGGCATGAGTAGCACAGTAAAACACGCATTCAACAAATCACCCTTATGGAACACAACCAAACATGGAATTGCAAGGGATTTTAAGTAGCAAAACAATACAAAATGCAAAAGAAAAGGAAAGAAGAAGGAACACAAACATGCTAGGATAGAGAATAGTCACAAAACGATGCTTCTATTACTTCCAAAATGCACAGAACTGTTACAAAGCTAAAGAGGCTGGTATCTACATGCAAAAGCCAAAAATGGAGGTATGCAACTCAAAATACAGAAAATATGGAGTCCTTAGCAACACATGTAAGGATCCAGAGTATCGAACATAAAAAATGAGCCTTGCTCTTACATTTATAGATGAATCCATGAAGGAAAGAAGGATAAAGGAGGGTAAACCCAAATTTGAAACAAAACCACCAATAAGAAGCATTTAATGTCTATGAATTTGCTTGGAAATCTATGATACACTTCCCCACACCTATTTGGCGTGTAAAGGAGAGTTGATCATGCTAAATCGGGTAGTTGGAGCAATCAGATTTTCCCATCAATGTTTAGAGAGATGTTTTCCCATTCCTCACCTACCAGATCTGTCAGAATTTGAATTTCAAATTTATGGCATTGTAGCTGATGTCAACATCTTTTTGATAAGTCTAGACACACACTGATCTGAGATCTATAGCTAATGATATGGCTGTCAGAAGGTGTCAGAGTTTTTAGCATACATGAAACATGTGGTGCATGCTGATTAGCTAGAATGATGGCAAAATGTATTGTTTCACTTGATTCTAGTTTGTTTCCTTGAAGTATTGACGAAACAAATAGGGTAATAGGCATCAGAGGAATACCTATTCAAATGTTGGTTGATCGATTGTTGTGCATGTATGACTTATAAATCCACAGCTGATTGTGAGAGCTTCCTTTTGGCTAGGAGGAACTACTTATAATACAAAGCAATACCACCAGAAAAAGTTAAACAATATATGCAGTGAACTGCCTAGCATATGCTAGATCCGGGAAGTGTGATACTTCATAGATGGTTATCAGTCCACTGTTTTAAACAATTTAATGTGGTAAATAAGGTCAAACCTATTATAATTTGCAATGATTTAGGAATCTCACTTAAAACACGATAAGAAAATAGATCTAATCTAACAGGCTAGGTTAGAATAGGATCTGAAGGTCAAATAATTGGTTATGGGTCTCTGCAGGTCTAACAGAGGTCTCAAGTAGATCATAGGTGAATGAGGGTGAGAGAGAATTAGGTGGGTAGGTCATTTTTCTGGGTTGTATGAGAAAATACAGAGACTAATTTCAGTTAAGGGTGACTGATGGCGGTTAGATATAACCAGTGTCAGTTACTGTGGAAAACTGGGAATGCCCTATAACGAGATTTAGGTCTCCTTTGTGATTACACAAAGGAATTTGGTTTGTTTGGATGAGGTATTGGGTGATTTGGGAGGGATTTGGTCAGGTTTTAATGGGTATATGGAGGGGAAATGTTGAAGGAGGTCAATGGGTGGCTAGGTAAACATAATATGATAATATAATGATGAAATGGAATGAACCAGAGAAGTATAACATTTACTTACTTAGATTCTGGCCCTGGATTTCTGTAAGTGAAGGACATAGGTGCTGATGAGAGGTTTGAAGACTACACAGGTGACTCACCAACTGAAGGAAAGCTTTTGCATGGGCTGCATGTACATTCCTCTTTGCTTGGTTGGATCAAATAATTGCTGGGATGGTTGTGCTAGGAAAAGATGCTTGATCTCCTTCCTTGCATGTGTGTTCTCACTAGAATTCACTCTCAGAAGATGCGATATCTCTCTAGAATGTGCTAATGTTTGCTCAAATTTTCCAATATTTTTCCAACCTTCTTCCAACCTTGAGAATAAGGTTGTTTTGGGGTTAAAAGGGTAACCGACGGTAGTTCCAGCTTAACCAGCGACGGTTAGGGGTAACCGGCATCGGTCAAGGTGGGATTTCCTAGGTTTACTAAACTAGGGAGATCCTCTTTATTTCCTTGGATCTCATGTGTTGTTAACCTACGGATTAGGCTGGGAGCTTCTTGTAAGCATGCAGGAATGTGGTTAGAGGGAATGTAGGCATTGATTTTTAGGGTTTGGGTAAGTCTTAGTTAGTTATTGCAACTTACTAAGAATAGGTCTTAGGATGAGTTGGCTTGATGAGGTGTCTAGGTGGAGTGTATGTGTGGATATTATTTAAATTAAGATATTTAAATAATAAATATTGTGAGGATAATGAAATTAATTTAATTAAAAATTAATATTAGTGGGGTGAAGGGGGCCATGGCTAGGTGAATGTGATGAAGGGTGCTTATTTGTTGAGGGACCAAAGGGGAGTGTGACCTAATTTTAGTGTCTACATTTTCCCCTTTTTGTTACGTAGCTTGTATTGGTAAGCATGACGCTAACAAAAATAAGATGTGGTTTCCCCATGTGTGGGTGAAGGTGATCCCCCTCAAACCAGGAACTGATGAGGCAGAAGGCAGAATCGGTGAGTGGTTTGATAAAAGGTAAATGTGATGAAAAGAAAGGTGGATAACAGGGGAAAAAAGGAGAAAGGTCTACTCGGGTAAGCTAGGTAATGGGTCAGGGTCAAAGGTAGTAACAGTCAAACACATGCACACGTATAAACTGCAACAGCTACTAGGTTGAAGAGCGGGAAAACTCTACATTGTCTAAGGTCAATAGGTTTATCCAAACAAGGTTGAAGTGATTTTGGTATCCAAGGTATAGGATATGGTCAAGAAACACAACGTAGGTTAGGTGCAGGAACATTTAGGTATGTTCTGGTACACCAAAGGTAGGGTCAGGATAAACGGTCATGGTAATAGGCTAGGTAAGGTCATTAGGTCAACAACACAGGTAGTAGTGCCATAAGGTATAGTGAACACATGAGGTCAAAGGTCACTAGCGATGGTCCAGGTCCAAATATCTAGGTCATGACATGGGTAAGGCCAAGGTAGGGGTAAAATAATGAGTCCCCAAAGGAGGACAAAGGGAGGTAGTAAATGATGAGGTCAAGAAAGGTGAGGTAAATGGGTAGGGGTGAAAGGTGGGGTGGGGAAATGATCAGGGTTAGGGAAAAAAAGGAGGTAAGGGTAGGTAAAGGGGTAAAATTTAGGGCCATGTGTAGGTGATGTTGACTGATTTCAGCATGGATAACTAATGGGTAGAGGTAAACCAATGACGGTGAGGTACAGAATGCGACCAATGCTAGTCAAGGGGTAACTGACGTCGGTTCAGGTTAGGTTTGTTATAAAAAACAAAAAATCCACATTTGTGGTTATTCATTTGTTATTGTTGTGAAGTGAGGAAAACAACAAAAAGGAGAGAAAAGTGAGAAAAGTGTCCAGATGGGAAAAATGTGAACATGAGCTGGTAGTGTGGATGAACAAGTGATTGGTTGGTGAGTAATGGGTCCATAGGATCGTATTGCGAAGGATTCGATTGGTGAGAGGTGAAGTGGGTAGCTATTCAGTGATGGCGGAGGCTAGAGAGGGATCCAAGTGGGCCACCAGTGATGGCCAGATGTGCCACCGAGATGGCATAAATGTGACGAGGTAAGCACTCTAATCTATGCATTGTTGATTTGATAGATTAGAGGATTATTTGAGTGTTGGTTTAGGCATAATTTTGTGTGATTTGGTAATGGTTTAAAATATGAATTTTGGACAACTTGGATAGTAGTTAAATTTCTAGGAATGGGGAGGGTAATAGATAGGATAGGGGAGGTGGTTGGAGGTAGGTGTGATGTAATGTGAGGTGAACATGGAAGATGAATTTTTTAGGGTAGAGGATGGAAATTGAGCTATTTTTCCGTCCAAGGGCCCCATGCCCTCAGAGTCGGCTGCCTACATAGTCCCAGACACCAAAAGGGACCTCATGTCGATGTAGTTCTCAGGGTCATAAGCTAAGGGAAGAATATGAGGAGGTATGAAAATGAGTTGGTAGGTTTTAGGGCATGTTGTGGGTTTAGGTTTGTTAGGTGTGGGTAGATTATAGGTAAAATGATGTAGGTGAGGGTGATTGTGGTGAAAGAAGAAGATTACCCCAAAAGTAAGCGTCGAGGACCAAGTCCTGTATAAGGTAATCAAAATGTAAACAAAGATGGTTAAAAGATAAGAGGGGACAATAAAGCCACCTGGATTGGGTTAGGATCATACCAAGTAGATCATACCTTGGTGGAGGTGATGAATGTAAGACCCTAAAGACATTGCATGATGGACTGTTCTATGGTGAAAAGTAGTCACATGATCACCAAATGTCTAAGTTCCAAGAAGTCCCTTGAGGCAATAGGAAATGAGAGTGGGACATGGTTTGAAGGGTGAAAAGTGGGTAATTTTGCATATGGTATGAGGTAATGCACTTTGGGCAAGAGAACCTAGATCACAATCGGAAAGTCCATGACAAAAAGGTTTGTTGTTTTGACTTATAGTTGAAATAGATTGATCAATGTGAGACATCTATATGGGATGAAGAAAATTTAACTCCTTGAGTTCTTCGTGAAGATGATCGATGCGGTAAACTTCGGTTGATCTTGTTTTTTTTAACAAATTTACATAGCTATCCTTCAAGGGAGTAGTCTATTTATAGTAGCAGTTATCGAGAGGAAGATGTCCTTTTGAGGGAGTCATCTTTTTATTAGAAGTTTGACTTAAGGAGTTTGGTCCCATGTGAGGTATTTGAAGTCATGGACAAGACCAAGGTGGAGAATAAGACTCTTGTTCAAAAGGCAAGGTGAAACGACCATGGGATCTCATCTAAAGGTAGACAAAAAGTATCCATGAGAATCATGCTATGTGCAATGCCATGGTACACATATTCAAGAGAAGATAACAAGTGATGGGTACTCACATGATTCTTGTTTAATCTTTGGTGAGGTGTATGAAGTGAATAGTGCTCAAGGGATGACAATGGAAAGAGACAAAAAGTGAGGGAGGACTGCAAGTCAACAATAAAATGGTCAAAGATGCAAGGTGTTAAGGGGCTCAGGTTGTGGTTTACCATCGAGTGATGATAAATGGTAAGCACCTGATCCATAGGTATGAGTCACGATGTATGGTCCAAGCCAATTAGGAGAAAATTTTCCCCGTTTACTTTTTTATACTTTGGTTACGTGTTGATTTTCTTTCAGGACAAGGTCACTGACTTGGAAGGTTTGTTCATGGACACGTTTGTCGTAGGCACGTTTGATATGTTTTTGGTAAACTTGAAGGTGATCCAGAGTGTTAAGATGACGTTCATCTAATAACTCTAGCTGTGCTAAACGGTCCTGACGAAAGTCATCATCATTGAGCATGTCATGGAGAGAAATGTGAAGTGAGGGAATCTAGACTTCAAGAGGTAGAACTGCCTCTGTACCGTAGACCAGAGAAAATGGTGTGGCTGTAGTGGAAGTGTGAATACTAGTGCAGTATGCCCATAGGGAAAAAGGAATGTGCGTATGCCAATCCTTCCCAGTATCGTCAACCACTTTCATAAGAATTTTGTTGAGGGTTTTGTTAGTGGATTCAGCTTGGCCATTTGTTTGTGGGTAATAAGGTGATGAGAAACTAAGCTGAATGCCTGAAGGTGTCGTAAAGTTTTTGCAATGTTTTGTTTTTGAATTTTTTTCCATTGTCAGTGATGAGGCGATGAGGAACACCAAAGTGACAAATGATATGGTGGTTAATGAACTCACATATTTTCTCAGCTTTCGTGGAAATGAGTGGTATGGCTTCCACCCATTTTGTATAGTATTTGGTAGCAGTGATGATCCATTGATGGCATTGGGAAGAATGAGGATTGATTTCTCCGACAAGATCCAAACCCCATTGAGAGAAGGGCCAAAGGTCTCAAGTGACCTGTAAGGCATGACTGGGTGTATGATGAAGATTGGAATGTTGTTGGAATTTTACACAACATTTGACGTAGTCACAACAATCATGGTTAAGGTGCAGCCAGTAATAGCCCAAGCGAAGAATACACTTAGCAACAACAAGGCCACTGAAGTGAGCTCCACATATGGCATCATGAACTTCCTTAATGGTATAAGGAATTTCAGAAATTTTGAGGCATCGTAAGAGAATACTGTCAAAGTGATGCTTATAGAGGAGGCCCCCCAAAATGATGTAATGAAAGAAATTTTTAAGGAAGGGTGCGTTTTCTGTTACGGGTGAGATCACGAGGTAAGATGGAGAGAGAAAGGTAGTCAGAGTATTGTTTATACCAAAGGTCACTCAGGGGTAGTGGTTCCAATCGAGTAAACATCGTGAGGTAAATAAGAAGGTGATTGGAGTCATTGTATGGTGACAAAGATTGTAGAATCGGTGGGTGAAGCAGGTATTTGGGAAGCTAAGCAGGCCATGGTATCTGCAAACTTATTGGTTGAACGTGGGATGGTTTGAAGGGTGTAACAGTAAAAGGTGGCCAAAAGTATGTCTACACGATGTTAATATTTTTGAATTATCTTGTTATGAAATTGGTACATACCATTGACTTGGTTTACGATACCAATTGAGAATCACCAAAGATGTTGATTAATTTGACATCTAGGGTGTAGGCGGCTCAGAGACCTAGTACGAGTGCTTCATATTCGGCAATATTATTGGTACATTCAAAATCTAATTTGAAAGACAAAGGCATGGGTTCACCCTCAAGGGGAATGAGGATAATACTAGCCCCGCCCCCATGCTGACACTTGGGACTTTCAAAGAAGAGTTTCATTTGGTAAGAGGGTTCATCCAGGGAGAGGGTAGCAATCGATTCATCTAGAAAGTCAAAATTAGAGGGTTGATCCCCAAAAATAGGTGTGTCGGCCAATTGGTTGGTGATAGCTTGGCCCTTGATGGACTTTTGATGAATGAATTCGAGGTCAAGATCAGCTAAAAGCATAAGCCATCATGCGGCACACTGATTTTGATAAGGTTTGGCGTACATGAAGTGTAAGGGGTTGGTGTTGGTCATAACATAGGTTTTGTGGTTGAGTAGGTAATGTTGAGTTTGGTGGAAATGAAAACTAAGGCTAAGCAAAGTTTTTCAGGGATGGGTGTATCAGGTTTCGTAGTCTAAAAGAGTATGACTTATGTAATAAACTCACCTACTCCCTATGTTGTTCATCGTATAGATCAAGCATGCCTCCCAAGGAATGATCAGTAGCTGAGATGTATAGGTAAAAAGGTTGATCATCTTTAGGTGGAATGAGTACGGGTGGTTGGAGAAGGTATTGTTTTAAGGCCTCAAAATCTTTGTGACAGTCATCATCCCATTTAAAGGAGACATCCTTCTTGAGCAGATGATGAAATGGTTGACATTGATCAGATAATTGTGAAATGAAATGATGAATGGACTGCAACTTACCTTGCAGGCTACAAAGTTGTCTAAGGTTAGTAGGAAGAGGCATTTCTAGAATGGCCGTGAATTTAGCAGAGGTAAACTTCTAAACCACGTAAGGAAATAATAAATCCTAGGAGCTTTCCTGATAGAACCATGCAAAGACACACTTCTTAGGCTGAAGGTGAACACGTAATATTTAATGAGACGGTCAAAAATGGTTTTGAAGGACGCTAAGGTGTTTAGAGCAGTCATTTAGATTTTGTGATAAGAGATCATCCACATGTAATCTTCCAATATACAATGCATGGTTTCATGGAAGATGTAATTCATAGCTCACTGATATGTGGCACCAGCATTTTTAAGACCAAAAGGCATGACTCCGATAGTAGAAGGTCCCCCAAGGGGTGATGATTGAGGTTTTGTGTTGATCCTTTGGGGCAAACAGGATTTGGCTATAACCTGAGAAGCCATCCATGAGTGACAGCATCTCATGGCCAACGGTAAGGTCAACCAGCTGGTCAATACCAAGTAAAGGAAAGTCATATTTTGGACATGCTAGGTTAAGGTCACGAAATTCTCATGCAAATGTAGAGTCCCCCCTATTGCCTTAGGGACAAGGCACAATGTTATAAATCCAATGAGGATAATCAATGGGTAAGATGAAGGAAATGGAAAGAAGGTGTTGAAGTTCCTCTTTGATGACAAGGGAAATGTGAGGGTGAATTTTCCTCAGCTTTTGTTTAATGGGTGTGGGCATCAGGAATGGTTACGATATTATGGACCACTATGGTAGGGATCAATACTGGGCATGTCTGCATAAGACCAAGTGAAAGCGTGGTTATGATCCTCTGAGAAAATAAGTGATGGCTTCCTTTTTAGCAGCATCTAAAGGTTGACTGATATTGAGGATGTGCAGGTCATCCTGAGTATGAATGTTGATCTCGATAGTCGATTCATTTAACATGGTTTGTGTCTCAGAAGGTAAAGAACTGATGAATATATGAGTCTTCTGCACCAAGGTAGGTGAGTATGGATTCATCATCTTGACATTGAATGACATGTTAATTGAAGGTGTATCAGTCATCAATCATTTCAGGATACAGGAAGGGAAGAGTGGAAAGGAGCCTCACCCTCGCGTTGATAAGTCAGAGGCCCCAAGGAAATGGTGTTTATTGAAAAAAAAAATTAGGAGGGATAGATTCAGGATCCATCCACTCCGTTGGTGAGGGTGGTGATGAAGGTGGAGTGGGTGAAGAAGGTGGAGAAGACCTAGTGTCCTTAATGAGTTCAATGCAGGCATGTTTGGTAGGTGGTTCAGGAAAGCCAATACCACTATGTTCATTATGTTTATAGAGTGGTACATGGAATAATGGTATGGCGTCCTTTCTCATAAAATCCAAAACCAAAACCCTTCCATGCACATCGGTGTAGGAAGGTGTGGGCTAAACAATGGAAATTGGTAAGTGATTGGAAGTCAGCTAAAAAAAGGGCAAGTTTGTGGCAGTGGTTCAGGTGTGTAAGTGGTGAGTATCTAAGTCCCCTGTAGGTGAGACTATTACGAAGGTGAGGGGGACCATACAAGACATGATTCTCCTATACGGTGATCATAACAAGGGTGTTGGTGAAGACTTCCATACTCTTGTGGAGTAAGGAATGTGTTGACACTATATAGGTGGTATTCCCCCAGAGTGAGGCATTGAAAAACACCTTCCAAGGGATCAATGGTTAGCATGTAGGTAGCTAGAATGGATGATGTGTCAGAGGTTGATGTGGAGGTGGAGTTAACAGATTGGGAAGCTGATGGGTCAGCCGTGGAGGTTATGGTAGTGGTAGGAATGGAGGAGGTATGTGTGGTAGAAGTAGTGGATGTACTGGTAAGTGGAAGTGTAGGTGAAGAAGTAACGGTTGCAGAGGTAGTCGGCTTAATAGGTATGAGCACATCATTGGGTCGGTAAAGCATGTTGCATGTTTTAAAAGGTGATGGGTCAGTATGGAATGGTATAGGTGTGTCCTTCATGTTCAAAACTTTACACAACGATGCAAAGTGGAAGGAACGCAACCCATGACATGAATCCAGGGTCTGTCAAGCAACAGGTTATATTGGAATTCCCCTTCCAAAATGTAAAACAATTCTAGAACAGTGCAGGGGCCCACGCGAATGTGGAGGATGATAGGTGCCTAGTGTAGAGGTGATAACATCATTGAATGAGTGCAACATAACTAGAAGTTAATGCATGTCAATTGTTAGGTATGCACATTTGAGTGAATGCATGGGATGAAATGATGTTAATGCTAGTGCCCCCATCAATCATCAGACGATGTACCTATATGTCATCGATGTGGACAGAGATGAAGAGGGCTGGGTCTAGGTCATCATTTTGGTGTGGCGTGATCTCTTCCTCTGAGAAGCTAAGGGAGGCCACTTGGTGAATAGGGTGGGGTGAAGATGAAGGTGGTAATTTGGTGAGAGAGGCTACATGATGGGGTGTGATAATGGAGGCTACAGGTGTAGGGTCATTGGGTAAAACCTCAATAGATTGAAGAACCTCCATGAGAGCTTGACGATGGGATTCTAAGGTTTGGATGAGGTCATATAAGGACATTTTGAGGGGAGACTGGTGTAATTGTTTGAGCATGGTGTGATGTGTGATGCCATTAGAAATGGGGTACATGTGATTTTAGGTATGTGTGCAGATGGTATGTTGGGTATAGGATTGTTTGGTGGGTCAGTTGCCTTTTCTTTACCCTTATCCTTCTGAGCACGTGTAGTGATGTGAATCATGTTGATCTGAGGGGAGTTAGCAAAATGAAGAAGGTGTAGGGTGAGTGGTATAATGACATGACAGGCAAAAACCTACCGGAGGAGAAAAACCCTGTGAGGTGAGTTGGGAGCAACGAACATTTGGGTGGTGGCGTGGCAAGTTATCTGATGTGAACCATGTTAATTTCAAATCTTAGGGGTGGCTCTAGGAGATGTGAGGGTGGAAGTTGTGGTTGTTGAGTGGGTAGTGTGGGAATGGGTGTTGGTGAAGCAGGATCCTTGTCGAGAAGGTCGTCATCGTCAAAGTTGGCTTCTAGGGGACACAACTAGATAAGGATGGTTTTCAAGGCCTTGAATTTCTTCCACATCGTGCCCTGGCACACCGATGGTAGGCAAAAATTTTAGTATCATCAAACCCTTTTGGCTTGGGTTTGAGGGGGTCATAAGGCCTGAGTGGCAAGTAATGTGATGACAGAAGTCTCAAGGAGGTTGGTTAAAAGTTTGGTATAGGACCCTGCTAGTGGATCACAATGGGAAGTGAACGTGGGTTTGGGTGTAGGTGTGGTTGATTGTCGAGGAATAGTCTTTGGAAGAGGAGGAGCAGGTTGAGCTATGGGTTTGGGTGCTGCCATGTGGTTTGGGTGTCATTCGTGCTTGCTTTAAGTAGGTGTATAGTAGATGGACAGGTAGGAGGGTGTGTGGTTGTTTTGACTACCTTATTTTGGGGTAGTGGAGTTTTGTTTTTGGGTTGCACCCTCTTGGGTAAAGGTGATGTGGGTGTATGAGGTCTAGAAGGAAAGGCAGATGGGGGAAGAGGAAGAGTTACCCACGGGGATAACGGAGGTGCTGTGAAGGTAGATGACGTGAAGTCATGCTTGGGGTGTGAGAGATAATGACTGAAGTGTAGTGGGTAGTGAAGAAATAACTGAGGGTATTGGAGGTATGGGTGGTAAAGATGCTACAGGTGTGGGTGTAAGTCTTGTTGGGCATCTGGGTAGGTTAGACATTTGTGAGGAAGGAATGGGTTGTTGTGTTTTAGTTTTATTGATGGGTGGAGGTTTCTTGACCATGTTGAGGAAGCTAAGATCCTAAGATGGACGATGACTGGTGTAGGTGTGATTGGCACAGCCGGGGTATGAGTTCTATGGGTGTGGTGCTTTTGTTTTGGTGTCAGAGTAGGTGTGGTGTCATCTTTGGAGGATTTAGCTAAATCTATTTTGATAGGTGGATGAGTAAGGCTTGTAGTCGGGGTGACCCCTCAAGTGGTAATAGGTTTAGTCAAGGATGATATCATAAGTGTGGGTTTGGGTTTAGATATAGATTGGGCTATGGGTAAGGATGTGGTTTGAGCTATGACAGGTGTCATGGAAGGAGTTGTGATAGAGGTGGTTGTGTTTGGTTCGATTGGTTGAAATATTTTTGGGTAGATAGTGGAGGTATCAGCAAGTGACCTCTGCATCTGCGTTGAGACAAGAAGCAAAAGGCATCCCCATAGTAAGGCTCTATCCACATAATCTAAGTGATTGGCCAAACGTGAGAACGATACGTCTGTAGGTGGAGTTGATGAGGACCTAATGGAAATTCCCGTAAAATGTGTCTTAGAGATGGGAAATTGGCTAGCTTCAGCTTCCGTGGGTAAGAGAGCCGAAAATAGGTCTACAGGATTTTGGGTAGCGGATGGAGAATGCTCACCAAGAGGCAAAGGTATCTCAACTGGGTCTATGGTAGGTGTAGAAGGTGATGGAAGCTCCTCTGCAAGTGGAGAAATAGATAGGTGCTCCTCTGTGGGTGGAGGAGGTAATGGGTGCTCCTCTATGGGTGGAGGAGGTAATGTGGGTAAAATTTCTCTAAGTAGAGAAGTCAGGGGTGAGATGGTCTCGATGTTAGCGGAAGACTCCTCCATAGGTGATGAAGGAGATGAAAGATGTTACTCTATGGGTGAAAGAATAGGGGAAGTTGGTTATGATGCAGAAGGAGGATTTTGGGCTAGGATTTCCTCTATGGAAGGAATGTGAGGTAATTGGGAGGTGACAAGTACGTCATTAAAGATAGCGTGGACCTCGTGGGTATGGGTATCATGAGTTGAGGTCTCACCAGTTTGATCAGACAAAGGGGCATGGTTGGGAAATGGTTTATTGAAGATGTGTAGGTTTTGGTTGGTAGGTGTGATTAGGATTATCCACGGTTAACTCACCTTTCTCGAGCATTTCTTGGACAATATTTTTGAAAGTGATGTAGTTTCCGTCACTATGACCCTTTACTCGATGATAGTTACAGAAGTCATGTTCTTTATACCATGTGGGCATGGGGTGAGTAGGGTCAAAACCAGTGTGTGGGTTTTATGGGTGGAAGAGTGATGGCTCCGGCTTTGATAACGTTTTCTAAGATAGAAGAGTAAGGTTCCCCAATTGGGCTGTATTTCTGCTGCTCTCATCTAAATTGAAAAGTTTGGACGGGTGAGAGATTAGATGAGGGGGTAGCCTGATTTGATGGATGAGTTGGGACAACCTTGAGTACCACTGTGTTAGCGGTGCCCTTAGCCTTTGAATAATTGTTTTGTGGTTTGGAAGAAGAAGAGGTATCATTCAACTTGAATGTCGAATTCTTATTGTGTAATTGGATTTTCTTCTCTTCGATGGCCCAAATCTCTAACTTTCATGCCATAGTGAATGCTTCATCGAATGTTCAGAAGGTTTGGACCTGCAAGGTCAGTGAGATATGTCTAGCACAAGCCCGTGTGAAGAGCTCGATGAGTTCTATTTGTGGCAGTTGGAAGGTGAGTTGGTTGATCAAGCTATGCTAGTGAGTGACAAAATCTGTGATAGATTCATCCTCATATTGACGCGTGGAGTATAGGTTGGTCATGGTAACCTTCTTGATGATATTGATAGAGAAATGATCTAAGAAGGCTTGGGCCACCTGATTGAATGAGAATATGGAGTGTCTAGGTAACCCTTTATACCAATCTAATGCAGGTCTAGTTAGAGACATGGGAAAGGTTCTCAAGAGCAAGGCATCATCATGAGAGATTAGATAACACCCATGTTTGAATGACCACAAATGCTACTGCGGGTCTTCTTTGCTATTGAAATGATTGAATTTAGGCATTTCATAATGCATGGGGTATGGGCGGATAGGAATGGATGGGTGGATGGGCTTGTTGCAAATATCATCGTAGGTGAGAGTGTTACGGGAGACGGAAACTGATGCCTCTAATGTCTACATATTTTCCAACATCAATTTGATTAGGTCGTTGGTAGGTTGCAATGATTGGGTGCCTCATGTAGCGTGAGAGGGTTGGTTTTGGGCAAATAATGGGGGTGGCACTCCAGTGTATGTTGCTACCATGTAGGTTGATTGGGAAGAAGGGCAGTGAAACAAGAAGTACATTCCCTGAGTGAATAATGGAGGAAATGGGAGGTTACTGATAGTATGTATATGGAGGTGAAAGGGTTGTGGTGACCCTAGTGGCAATGGGGGCTAATGATTGTGGAATGGAAAGTACCACGTTTTGAAAAGGGGTAGGGGTCACCGAAACCAAAGGTGGTAGTGTGGCTATAGGTATGTGCGAGACATTAGGGGCGGATGAGGTTACGTTTTGGATAGTTCTCGAGGGTACTGTGGATGTGGCGGGTGTAATAGAGGTGGCAGACATGGTAGTCATAACGGGTATGGGACCTAGCTACGAAACAACTGGGGGTAAGATAGATAAGGGCAGCACAGAGCTAGATGGGGCCGATGTAGGAGTGGGAGTGATTATTGAGGGGATAGATACAAGTATGTCGTATATTAATTGACTCGAGGCATCTTGAGTGGATGAGTGGGAAAGGTAAAATTGCAATGCGATAGGGTTTTGGTCAAGGAGTCGTGTGAACTCCTCATCTTCGGTAGCGATGGTGATAGGTTAAATGGGATCCATGGCTGGTGTTAAAATGGAAGTTGGTAAAGGACTAGGTGGGGAGAAGTTGACAACTAACATGAAATATGAGTGCGCTTGCTTGTCTTCGGGTCAACACCATGTAAACTAGTACTAATCAGGTAGGGCTGCTTCTTTGTAAATGACAGAAAATAGCTGGAACCGATGAATCTGATAGTAAAAAGTGGATTAGGTATCAAATAGTGGTTGGAAAGTGAAACAGGCTAACCAATACTAGTTAACGAAAACTGACGCTGGTCAGGGGTAACCGCTTCTAGTCACTATAGAAGATGGTCAATTAGTGAAAAACTAGGTAGATGGTCAAATTTAATAGTGTATGCAAAATTTGATGGTGTTTTACAATGTCAATGGGAATGATTGGCAGTGATAGGAACTGTGAAAAGTGGAAAAAAAATGAATAAAATGTCTTTTTGGGTAGGTTACCAAAAGGACCTGGAACTGACGTCGGTTGGGTATAACTGACAAAAGTCAGAGGTAATCAACGATAGTTATTGTAAAATTGAAACAATGATGAAATAAAAGTGGTTGTGAATTAAAATTTGATGTAGAATCAGACCCAAAATTCTGAGAATGATGATGATATATCCCAAGCACACTCAGGTGAAGCTAGAATACACCAGCTGAGATGAGGAGCGTGCAAGGATGAACAAGAAAAATGAAGAACGTGATCTCTCACCTCAAAACGCAAGCCAAGTAGAAAACACTAATAAAAATGCGATTCTAGGAGTGCCTTTTTTATTATGTTTGTTTAACTTATGCTATTTAAGGACTGACACATGAATTGTGAAATAGAGTTTTTTGGTGAGGATGGCTTCCTACGAAGAAGGAGATCTAAAAGGTGAGGTTTTAGGTATGTTATGGTGGGGGTGGGCTTCGCTCTGAAGTATGACTCGACAAAGCAGTGAGATGGGGAGTACCTGTCAATCCTTAGATCAGTGTGATCATTGATAGGCGTTCCCAGGAAAGATGTTGTTTAAGAATATGTGTTTGTTTTGAATTTGTGTAATTTGGAAAGACTCAGAGAGAGAGAAATGTGCTTTCTACGATTCTTTTATCAACCATCAGCTGGTCATGACTTCCAGTGTATAGGTTGCCCTCAATTAATGTGAGCTAATGCGATAAATCAGAATGCAATGCACTTATTTTTAAGCCCAAATCGAAGTGTGAAGTTGGATGACACAATAAGATGAAGAGGAAGAGGGATGCTCTTTCACTACAATGCCAGAAAACATAAAGAAATGGTTCTTTTTAATTACACCAAAAGAAAGGTTTCCTTTAGAGAAAATAAAAAGAAAAGGTGGGTTACCAAGGAAGAAAATTAATGTGTATGCTTTTCAGAAGGGAAACAAACACACAATTTTTCCTAGGAATGAATGAAATGCAAGGAACCCTGGATGGGTCCCACCGGGCGTGCCAAAATGTTTCACCTGATTCTAGATCATTTCTTTGAAGTATTGATGAAACAAATAGGGTAACGGGCATAGGAGGAATACCTGTTCAAATGTTGGTTGTTGGGTTGTTGCACGTGTATGACTTCTGAATCCATAGCTGATTGTGAGAGCTTCCTTTTGGCTAGGAGGAACTACCTGTAATGCAAAGCAAGACCACCAGAAAAAGTTAAACAATATATGCAGTGAACTGCCTAGCATGTGCTAGATCTGGGAAGTGTGATACTTCCTAGATGGCTGTCAGTCCACTGTTTTAAACAATTTAATGCGGTAAATAAGGTAAAACCTATTGTAATTTGAAATGATTTAGGTATCTCACTTAAAACAAAATAAGAAAAAAGATCTAATCTAACAGGCTAGGTTAGAATAGGACCCGAAGGTCAAATAATTGGTTCTGGGTCTCTGCAGGTCTGATAGCAGTCTCAGGTAGATCATAGGTGAATGAGGGTGAGAGGGAATTAAGTGGGTAGGTCACTATTCTAGGTTGTATGGGAAAATACAGAGACCGATGTTGGTTAAGGGTGACTGATAGCGGTTAGGTGTAATCGGTGCTGGTTACTGTGGAAAACTGGTAATGCCACAGAACAAGATTTAGGTCTCCTTTGTGATTGCACAAAGGACTTTGGTTGGTTGGGATGAGGTATTGGGTGATTTGGGAGGGATTTGGTGAGGTTTTAATGGGTATATGGAGGGGGAATGTTGAAGGGGTTCAATGGGTGACTAGGTAAACAAAAGATGATAATATAATGATGAAATTAAATAAACCAGAGAAGTATAACATTATACTTACTTGGATTCTAGTCCTAGGTGCCTATGAGTGGGGGATGGAGGTGTTGATGAGAGGTTTTGAAGGCTGCAGGTGGTCACCAACTGAAGGAAAGCTTCTGCATGGGCTGCATGTACATTCCTCTTTGCTTGGTTAGATCATATCATTGTTGGGATGGCTGTGCAGGAAAAGATGCTTGATCTCCTTCCTTGCATGTGTGTTCTTGCTGGAATTCGCTGTCATAAGATGTGATATCTCTCTAGGATGTGCTAATGTTTTCCAACCTTCTTTCAACCTTGAGAATAAGGTTGTTTTAGGGTTAAAAGGGTGACCAACGGTAGTTCCAGCTTAACCGGTGATAGTTAGGGGTAACCAGTGTCGGTCAAGGTGGGATTTCCTAGGTTTACTAAACTAGGGAGATCCTCTTGATTTCCTCAGATCTTGTTTCATTAACCCACAGGTTGGATTGGGAGCTTCTTGTAAGCATGCGGGAATGTGGTTAGAGGGAATGTAGGCATTGATTTTTAGGGTTTAGGTAAGTCTCAGTTAGTTATGGCAACTTACTAAGAATAGGTCTTAGGGTGAGTTGGCTTGATGAGGTGTCTAGGTGAAGTGTATGTGTGGATATTATTTAAATTAAGATATTTAAATAATAAATATATTGAGGGCAATGAATTAATTTAATTAAATTAATATTAGTGGTGTGAAGGGGGCCATGGCTAGGTGAATGTGATGAAAGGTGCTTATTTTTTAAGGGACCAAAGGGGAGTGTGGCCTAATTTTAGTGTCTACATGTATAACTATTTTTTGTTTCTGCCACGTGTCAACTATTCATTTGTTACAAGGATTCAACTCCCTGTTGGCGTGCACTGATAGGTTGTGTGTTGCATGCTTAAGCACATCACAAGATGATCTGGCACAGAAGGGTGCTGGGAGAAAACAGAGGAAGTGTGTGTGACACGCAGGGGGAGAGGAATCAAACCAGTGAGCAGAGAATGTATGGTTAAGGCACAACTATTATAAGGTAATGTGTGTAGCGCACGAAGGGTCAAAGACTTAGGTGTGCGGGGTGGAAATAAAATGACTTGGAAGAAGGTGGATGCACGGAATGTGGGCGTGAGAGAGAAGTGGAAGGGGAAAAGGAAACAGGGCATGAAGGTAAATTGTGACTAGGGTAATGTGCCAAATGATTTTGGGCACGCGCAACTTCTTCAATAGACAACTTAGGTCCAGAATGTGTATGGAAGTTATCCAAATCACTAGGGGAGTTCTTTGGATACCATTTACACTAAAATCATTCATTATTACCCTTAATTATATAAATGCCTACATGAATTGTGTGACCATGTTACAGGGTATTCCATTGAAAAATGTAGAGCTGTGAGCAGAAGTAATGTTAGCTTCAGATAACTAAGTTTCAAATACATATAAGAATCCTTTAGAGTGAAGGTATACATCTTTAAATATTGGGTGTAGTTGGTGTCACCATCTTCATAATCTTCCAGGTGCTACAGGAAACCTTCAGGTGTAGATTAATAGAGTTAATATAGGCATTAATTGAAACTGAGAGGTGTGAGGCAAAGAAATACTAGCTATAGATGACCAAGTTTTAAATACATGCAAGAATCCTTCAAATTAAATGTCTAAATCCTTTTTAAATTGGGTGTATTTTGTGTCGTCGTCTTCACAATTATCCACTTGTTGCAAGCAACCTTCAAGTGTAGATTTGTGGAATTAATTTGGGCACCAAAATAAAGTTATTTCATGTGATGTGATTGATGCTGCAAGAACTAATTGTATTATATGGAATTGATTTTTCTCACTGTTTAATAATATGGATATCCATATTAGCCAAATTTTAGACAATCAAAATACTTTTATCATCTAAGGGACAATCAACATATTGTTTATCCCTAGATACCGAAAAAAAATCATACTTGCAGAAAAATAGGGGATGAGATGTGAGGCCCATCCACTGATTTGGATACATATTTTCAATTATCATCAATTCATTTAAGGATTTCATTGTACATTGGAATTTTCCCCTCCTTGATAACTATTAGAAAATATTCCTTGTCTAGTGGATTCTTATAGAGTTTTAAGTGATTCCCATTGATTATTAGTTTGAAATGGACTATATAAATGGTTGTGAGCTTTACAAATCCATTAGGAAATAGTTTCTCAATTTCATGTGAACCAAGACATCTGATCCTTAACTTACCTTTATGCTCCTTATACTTATAATCATAAGTTAATTGACAATAACCAACATCAATTTGTTTGGTTTTGATGAACTTATCATGTCATTACATCCTCTTATTCTACACTATTTCCATTCTTAGTTCATCTAACCCATTGAAGTTCAAAATTCTCTATATTTATTCTTTAGCAAATTCAATTCCTAATTCAAGAGTATTTTATGGTCAAATTCAATAAGAAGGATATCAAACTTTCTATTAAACAGTTCGTAAGGTGTGAAACCAATTATAGTTTCCATGTTGTGCAATAGGCCTATACAACTTTAGAAAGATGTGCGACCCAATCTTTCCAATGCAATACCATTTTCTTAGTAATAATGGACTCCAACTCCTTATTGGTGACTTCTACTTGAAAATTTCAATGAGGATGATATGAAGTGGACTTCCTGTGCTGAATTTCACATTCATGAATGAACGTTTCCATTAAATACTAAATAAAGTGTGGTCCTTGATTTGTAAAAATTTCTCATGGTACTCCATACCATGTAAATATCTCCCCATGCAAATTTTTTTCCACATTTTCATCTCTTTCATGTGTCAAAGACTTCACCTCTACCCACTTCATTATATATTTAGTACAAACCAACATATAATATTTCTTATCCGAAGGTGGATCTATGGGTCCTATGAAATCTAGTCCCTATTTATCAGAAGGCTATGATAAAAGATGATGTTGCAAATTTATTTCATCTAACCTAGTTGAATTTCCCATTATTTATAATTTATCACATATTTTTGTATACTTGGTAGCATCCTTATGAAAAGTAGGCCAGTAATATCCAGTATTTAGGATATTCTAGGTAATTATTTTGGCTACAAAATGTCCCCACAAGGTTCATCGTTACAAGATTTCAAAATATCAAAAACTTCCTCTTCACTCATACATATTCACATTATATTGTTTAGTATAGTATATAAAATATATTTGAATATACATGAATATGTGAAGCTATTTTCTACAAGATGACGCTTTTGTTTAGGTGAGAAGTGATGAGGATTTTTCTTTCCTACAAACAAATAGTTAGTTATATCTACATACCATGGAGCCCTAGTGGTGATTTCAAAAAAAATCTCATGGATTCATCTACCACATGGACTTCTTTATTTTTTTTCATCCTTGAAAGAAAATTTACAACCACATTATATTTACCCAGCTTATCTAAAATAGTGATATCGAATTCTTGTAGCAGCAACAACCACCTTATTATTTTCCCACACATCTAGTTTGTTCATCAAATATCTTATTACAAAATGATAAATATGAACAAAGGTAGTATATCTACTGATGTAATGGTGGAACTTGTTAATTGATATTACTTCTAATAATTCTTTTTCTATTGTAGTATAATTTATTTCAGCACCATGCATATTTTTTCTAGCAAAATAAATAAAATATCTTGACATACCATCCTTTTTTCCTAGAAAAGTATCCTATCGAAGCATATGAAGCATCAATGTGAACATGGAATGGTAATTTCCAATTTGTTCCTTGTAATATTGGAGATGTGATAAGGAAGCTTTTAAGATTTTAAAAATATCTCTCACATGAATCAATCTATACAAAGTCAACATCCTTACTAGGTAGTACAAAAATAGGTGCTATAAGCTTATTGAAATATTTTATAAACATTTAGTATTATCCTACATGTTCAAGAAAACTTAAAACATAATTTTTCTTTTTTTGTGTAGGTATCTTAGTGCTGAATTATATCTTGGTCAGATCCACCTCAATTCCAGATGAACAAGGATAGTCTCCTAGTAATATGCCTTCCATCAACTTTATGTATCACTTTTCATTACTTAATGATAAGTTGTGATCTTGAAATCTCTACATAAATTTATCCAAATTAGATAGTGATTCCACATATGTTCCATCATATACAATAAAATCATCCATATATACTTCCATACAATCATTAGTTAGATTAAAAAAATGCTAATAACAACCCACTGGAATGTGGCAAGGGAATTAAAAATTTCAAATGCAAGTAATCCGTAAGAATATGTACCCCAAAGGCATGTAAATGTGGTATTTTATTGATCCTCTGATGCAATATGGATATGCTTATAACTGTTGTATCCATCCAAGAAAGAAAAATACTTATTTCCATCTAATATATCAATAACTTGGTCAATAAAATGGAGAGGACAATGGTCCTTCATGGTGGATGAGTTGAGTTCATGTTAATGAACAAAAATGCACTAATTTCTTCCTTTCTTGGGAACAATTAATAAAGGTGAGACCCATTGGTTGTTAGAGAGTGGATAGATGAATCTTACATCTAAGAGCTTTTGAAGTTATTAATTTCACAATATCTCTAACTTCTAGATTCATCCTCCTTTGAGGATGTCTTATAGGTTTACAATCCTCTTTAATGTAAATGTGATGAGTATAGAGATCTAGATGAATCTCTTTCATATCAGATAGTCCCCTGCAAAATTTATGTGGCGATGTTACAACATGGAAACTAGTTGATCTTGTTGCTGCGAGATTAACTTGTGATTGATGTTTAATGGCATATTTTGAAATATTTCTACTTGCTTGGATAAGGTAGTCATGGAATGAAATTATTTGTAGATAGAATTTTAAATACATTCATGAAGAAGTATTTGGTAGAAAGTAATAATTTTTCGGGAATATTTCATGTTATTCTGAAGATATTTTTTTTCTCAAAGGGAATGTTACTAAAAGAGCGTGTGAAAATGCAAAGAACGAGGATAATGAGGGATAGCATGAAAATTGATGAAAGTGCAAACAAAAACATGATAAGATCTTCTGAAGAGCGAGCATAAAATAGAACATGCATGCAAGATTTTAAAAATGGGAAGAGCATCCTTAAGGAAAAAACCTCACTCTAATCTCAAAGATCTGAAGGGGTGTACATAGGTGCTGATTAACACTTAGTTACATAATTATGACCTCTCAAGTGGAGAAGGGGGTTACATTCTTGTAACAGGAATTAAATCCCAATGACTCAACTAATGCACTGAAGCATAAGGGAATCTCATGATGATCCTAAAATGGCACGTAGACCTAGGAACTCACCTAAGTGAGATGACATGCCTGATGATGTGGAAAATGACGCAAAAAACACTCCCTTTATCATAACTTAGGATGAGATGGCACTTCAGAAAAGAGAAATGGGTCCCGAAAGAAAATCCTGATGAGGTACCCATGCACAACAAATATTCCCAAGAAATGGAGGAAAACCTAGTGGGAAAAACATCCACCACAATAAAAAAACACACTCTCTAATCTAATAAAGATGTCAAAGATGTGTCCCGGCCAGTAAAAATCCTGATAAGGTACCCATGTATAAAATAGAAATATTTTGGAAAGAATAAGAAGAGATAAGAAGAGGGAGACAAGAGCAACATAGAAGATTCCATAGACATATCTGAACTCTGTAACTCTAGGAAGTGTCCCAAAAGAGTTAAAATGATGTGGTCCTCTACCTCTGGACTAAATAAGATCCACCCACATTGAATTATGCTCCTTCCCTAGGGAAGGATAGAAATGAAGTGATGGAAGTCTACCCACTCCCTGAAATAATCCAAATGCAACACCACGAAGAAATATGAGTCTAGTCCATAGAAGTGTGACACAGTTTTAGTAATGGAGCTCTAAGAAAATGAAGGTAATACAACGTGTGTAGAAATTTCAGAGTGAAGAAGAGGAACATTTGTAGAAATTGTCTAATTGATGTGAAGGCAACACAACAACCCCCACAACATAAAGAGGATCCATAAACAAGGGTCGATCAATGAGAATATCCTGAAATGTGGAAGTGATAAGAATCCTAGAATGGTAAATCCCAACAACAAAGATGATGAAATCCTCTAAAACACCTAAACAAGGATGAGGAACATGTATTGCATCACAAGTGGACTCTATGAAAAGATGACAAAGTTTGGGCAGATACTCATCCTAATGAGGGAATCAAAAAATAGTAAAACAATGTCAGACATGTATAATTCATCCATATATAAAGGAAGAGGAGTGGAAGGCATCTCATGTACTAGAAGTGGAAAGGATGTTTTTACAATGATTGTATGAGGATAAGAAGGAGACTGTTCGATGTCTAATGAGATGTGGGAAGTGTTAACACTCTCTGGAATAGGGAGAGAAGGAGGAGAGGATTCCTCTATGGTACTCTCAACATAAGAACTGGGAGCACAATCCTTATCATTAGAATAAGAATCAAGTGATTTTGTGTCAACAAAACTACCACCATACGAATAAGAAGAGGAGACAATTAGATCAACAACAATAGCAATGGTGGTAGTATGTGAAGGGTCTCCAAATATGGACTGAAATATGCTCTAGATGTGGTGGGGAGGATCTGAGTCTTCCATGTGAATTTAGAGAGGTCTCATGAAAAACAACATAAAGTGATTGAAAACATGGTCCCAAGTGTTGATAAAGTCCTCAAGACAACTAGAATCAGTGGGTGCAAGAACTGTCCCAAACAAGAAGTGTGTAAGACCCTCTTAGGTGAAGTAATGTTCTATGGAATCAAACCATGCTAAATAGTTATCTCTCCCAAGAAGAAGTGGTAGAGGCTATAAGGATATCCTGTGATGCTCAATTCTAGAAATATCATCCTACATGATGTGGAAATGGAAGCAATAAGTGCAAGATGTAGAAGAAGAAGAGGGTGCAAGAATGCAAGACATCAAACCTAGATGATAATATGTCTATAAGAAACAAAACACCCAAAGAAAGTAGTGATATCCCCCCTGTCTACAACACTTTATTCAATAGGGTTTATTCATGTGATGTCAGATAGTTGACCACTAACCTCACAATAGGATACGAGTTGCATGAGAGTGGAAGCCACAATGAAGTTTTGGTCAGAAGCATAGGACCACACACAATCAAGCACAAAATAAAAAAGTAAAATACAATGGAATAATTCTTAATGTGATAAAAAATGCATCTCATGGCACAAAAAATAAGGATTTATCACCACAAGACTATGGCAGACGCATCCACTAGCCCAAAAACTAAGGAATTGTACAATACACGATCTAGAAAAAGTGGCCCAGAAAGCCCAATAACCCTATATGTGGATCCTAGAAAATAATACTCCCCACTGTAGAAATGATAAACTTGATTGTTTTTCCCTTAAATTAATTTAATTAATTTAAATAAGAAGGAAAAATACAAAACAAAAAAAGGGGAGGATAGAGAGGTCCCGGAGCGAAGGGATGTAAGAGGGATGGAGATATCTTGGCAATTAACTTAGCGAGTTAGGAAAGCTCATGTGGGGAGTTTTACAAGGCAAGTTAAGTCATGAACTTGGTGAGCTAAAGGATGATGCATTAAGGTGAGTTGTGGAGCCTAAACGGTCAATGCACCAAGTGAGTAAGGGACATGCATAGGGAGGTGTGCATGGAGTTAGAGTTGAGTTGGATATGGGTCAGTGTGCATAGAGTGGTGAGATAACAAGTACCCAAGGCTGATGAGTAGACTATACAAGCTGGAATAAATTCAGAGTGATGCATCAAGATCACAGAGTGGAGAAGGGGAGTTGTTGGGAGGCCATAGGTCTGATTTCAAGAGTAATTCAGAAGCTGCAACGAAGGTGGGTGAAACGGGTGAGGTCACCATTATAAATTGACACATAAGGCAAGAACAATTGGAGAGATATGTGGAGAGATTGTTGCATAAGATGGTGGAGGATTCAAAGCAGGGTACATAACTTGAGACATGATAACATGAAGCTCAAATCTCATAATGTGATAGACCAGGAACACACATGAATAGGAAAGGTGTGGAGAAAACATGAAAAACCAGGGGGAGGATCTTTGAATGGCTCAACATGGAGAAAACATGAGAAAACAAAAGGTTCTAGGATAGATGGAGAGGTTGATGAAGGGAATCAGTCAGAAAAGGTAAGTGTTGAATGCAGCAACACGAATGCAATAATCCCAAGTAGAATTCAAAATGAGTTTACCAAAGTAGCAATCATGCAACACAAACAAGAAAAATATTCAAAACAAGGCATGAGCAGGGGAATGCGCAAATCAAATGTTGAGTTAGATCAATGCAAGAACAATTTAGATGAGCCATCTTAGTTTCTAGCTCAGTGATTTGTGGCCGAGCTAGGCCAAAAACAACTTCCTCAAAACCTTTAAAACCTCAAAACCAGCACTTAAACCTAAATTATATTTACAACTTGTAACTTGTAGAGCACTCCAAACACACATGAAAATACCTAGAAAACACTAGAGATACGTAAATATCGAAATGGAAACACCCGAACAAGGATGAAACCCTAAATTAATGTAACAAATGAATAAATCAAATATCCATTATGAAAAATGCTTAAGAGGAATGTATATAAAAAATGGAAAGCTGAAAAACATTAAAATAAGAAGTGTTACATAGATCCACACAACGTGCACTATGATACCATTAAAGAGTGTGAAAACATGAATCATGAGGATTATGAGGGAAAACCTGAACATCCACATAAGTGCAAATGACGATGTGACGAGATCCTGTGAAGAACGATTATTAATGAGAATGTGCATGTAATATTCGAAAAACTGGAAGAACCTCGTTAAGGAAAAAATATCACTCTAATCTTATAGATATGAAGGGGTGTACATATAGAGGGTGTTGAGTGAACCCCAGTTCCATAATTATGACCTATTAAGTGGAGAGGTGGATTTACATTCCTAGAATGAGAAGTAACTCTCAACAATGAAACTGACACACTGATGCTTAAGGGAATCTCATGATGACCCTAAAACAACATGTAGACCTATGACCTCACCTAAGTGAGTTGACTCACCCAATTATTTGGAAAATAAATCACACCAATAGTTACACACCTCAAACAATTATCAATTTATGGATCAATACCTAAGTGTTCTGCACAATTTTGGACAAAATGAGGTCCTCTTCCTAATCTTCCAATTTGTGACAATGTTCCAACACCATTAGATTTTGAACTGAGTAATGATATTCTTCTTCTTGCTCCAACAAAATCATATTTTATGCTTCATAAAAGGGATGAGATGATAGGTACAAAACTAAGTTATTGGTTACATTTCCAAAAAATCATGTTTCTGGAACTTTAACCAATAAATGCATCTATAGTGGCCAGCCATGGTCTTTCTAGTATCAGAGCGTATCATCCCAAATTGGCCTTTAGCTAAACGATCATGAAATCAATAGGATACTCCCAATAATCAATTAGTATGAAAAACTCTTCCAAGATTCAATCAAGTTTGACAATGGACCTATATGTTAATTGTAATATAATTGAGGTTGGCCTATGTCTTGAAAGGTTCAAGGTTTTTATGGTTTCTTTTGTCATAACATATATGGATGCCCCAAGGTCAATCAATGTATTCTTTATTGCTATTGTGTTTATGTATACATCAACAACTAAGCTCTATGGATATAAGTATTTGGGAAGTGTAATGTTCTCAAGCATGATATCAACAAGCTATCTAATTACCTGGATAGTTTGTGTATAGTTTCTTTTCTGAGTAGGACTCTTAAGGCACAAGTTTCTAATAGTTTTGGTGTAAATAGGAATATACTTGATTACTTGAAACACAAGAAATTTTACATAACTATTTTTGAGCTATTCTACAAAGTTGAATCCTAGGTTAGTTTCTACTTTGTGCAAACTTAGTATTTCAGGGAATGGAGGATTATTTCCCTCTATTTAATAATTAGTAGCTTTCATGTTTATATAAAATGTTATATCAAGTGGCTATATGTTAGTATTTGGAATAGGAGTCTCTTTAGGAAGCTCTGTGACTACTGGTGTGGAAGTGAATGCTTTTTCCAGATTGAAGGTGCATATCCCCTACTTCAGTTGCATAATATGGGAAATGAATTATTTTAGTATTATATGTTGGTTGTGGTGACTTATTATTGATTTTAGGTGTAGGAAGATAAGGTATTTGAGTGGTTTTTTGTGGAGGTGTGTGTTTTAAAGTAAATATTTCTACTATTTCTATGTTGTAAGGACTATTGATTGATTTGGAATCCAACCGATGGGTTATACCATTGTTAATCCCCCTCCATGGTTACTTCCATGGACTAAATGGTGTTTTCTAGTATTTTTTAGGGAAATGAGTAGGCCAATTCCATTGTTGATAAGGTCCAACAAGAGCTTCCCAAATTTGGTTACAGTTCCCCATGGTTGTTGTATATTATTTTCATAAGGAGCATTATACCAGTTACTAGGATAAAATGGTAGGGGAACCTGATTCATAACTCCTTGTTGTGGTGGTCAAGGTTTTTGTTGTGCAATATTGAATACTTGACCATATTTACATTCTAGTACTTTAAATTTAGGAAAAACTTGATTTTTTTTAGTAATGTTGGATACAATCTTACACTTGTAATAAAATTTCCTACTACATATTGGGTAATATTCAGTCAAGGCTTCCTCTACATCCATTTTCTTCCTTATTGCATCTAGGGAATCTAGGTGAATGAATGTAGTCTCTATTTACCTCTTGCTTTGTCAATCAAACCCAAGTGCACTGAAACATTATCTATAATGGTCTGGAAGCTCACCCGAGGTGTGTGCAAGCATCAAGCTCCTCATTTATACGAGCTTCGTGAAAATGTTATTCATTAATAAGGGGGGGTTTGCACAAATAGAGAATGAATGCACCCATTCTTGAGAACCATATTTAAGCACTAACTCCTAATATAATTCACCAGAACATATGATAATATGATCATACTATAATAGAAGTATAACTAAATCATGATTATCATCAAGAAAACCAGTAATACACCCATGAACATAAAAGGAAATGTATCGATCAAGATCCATCACATAAATGCTCCAGAATCACTTCATTATACTCATTAGTCAAAGTATAATAGCCAAGATTACATCAAAAGAGTTCCATGTATGAAGGTATTTATAGTATCAGAGCTTCGACATATTACAAAGCTTGCCATTACACATTTTCACATTTTTTACTAACTTTATCCCTCTCTTTCCTCCCATAATCGCACACACTCATCCTTATTTATTTGTATCATCAAACCACACATAAGAGGAACTCCCAAGGAATCTCCTCTTAACCGTTCGTCATTACATGAGAAATCCTGAAGGAATATTTCATGATTTCCCTACCACTACCCAATAACATGAAAAATGTCATCATGTGTTTCCTCAATTGAATATCCATTAACATGAAAGTGTTAACTAATCCATAACAATCTCAGATCCTTATCCTTTATTGATAACCATATTGATGCCCCAGAACATCCTTTTCTTAAGCTGCAAGTCTTCATAGCTTATCCATATCTATATTTGGTCACTTTTTCATTCTCTCCCTAAACTTGTCCTTTCCTGCTATCCAAAACTCACTAAGTCCCAAATCCACCCTTCCTGGGTGTAAGCCTTCATGCATCTCCAAGAAATACTTCCATGCGTTTCTTCATGCCCTACTTCCACAAGCCACCAAGCTTCGTGCCTTAGATACTTAGTTGATTTAGGGTTCCAACATCACCCCACACTAATCTGATTTCCACCTCGGCAATCCTTTGTGCTTCTCAAACAAAGTATTGATCACCAAAATCTGCTAAGGAAATAATTTGTTTCCTTCAAAGAATAAATAATAGAGGAACTGAATAATGAAATAATAGGCTCTGAGACTAATTGAAGGAGTTAAGGGAACTGCGCATCTATCTCATCCTTTAACTTCTCCCAGTACTTCAATTCTAATAATGCCTTCTGTGGTGTTTCTCCCACGATACTGAGCACTTGGTATGGTGTAGTTTCCTCCACCTTACCCTTTAGCACATTGATAGGTACCACCAGCTCTTTGTAAACACCTTCAAACTTGTCTATCCACTCAGTGATGGAATCCAAAAGTTTGCTAATCTTGAAGTCTAGCTTCTCATGCTTCATTTTAATTTTATCCTTCTGAGCTATGGTATTAAAAATAAAATGCGTGAATTCAGCCTTATTGGTGGGGATGGTCTCTTGTAAGGCTTTTGTCACCCATGCATCAATGATGGGCTTACATTTTCTCCAATTGTTGAAGACCCTATCTGCTAGTATATTTTCTTCCTTGAGTTACGTGAGAAATTCCTCCAACTTAGTGATCTAGGCTTCAATAGTGACATTGTTTTCCTCTTTCTCCTTTGCGAGCTCTGCAGATTGTAGGGCCTCACGCAACATACTTGATGTTTGTGAGCAAAAACCCCACAAGTTCTTCAAGATATTCCATTTCATCCCTATATTTTTTCCTATCCTAGCTTACCAATGTTGGACATTGTCCAAAATTCTCTATTCATGAGGGTGCCATCTCGGTCGTATGTTTCCTTATTTCATGCATGTTTGCACCCCTTAATCATTCATACAATCTATGTATCTTTTTTTCCTTGTTCATTCTTTTCTGCGACCAGGGTCCAAATAGTGACTTCTGCATCCAAGATGTTTCAAATGACCTCAAAAGACATCTTTTGAAGTGCATTTCATGTTTTCTCATCTGTTAGACGGTTAGGATCCACCACCTTATATGTCTCTCCTCCTTTCTTCTTCAGATGGAAAGTCTCGATCACATGATCATTGACCTCAAACTCAGGCTCTTTGGTGTGGAAATGCATGTTCCATCTAAGCATCTTCCTAGTTCTGGGAACACCCCCTTCTTGATCCATCAAATCCCATCCATGTATCTTTTCAAGTGGGAGGGTGGCTATGGAACCTTGCGTGTACAATACCTTTGTGGGGTCATCCAAAAATTCCATATGTAGGGACACAGGTGTCCACTTATTCCTTATAGCCTTGTGCTTTTTTCTTACTTCTTTGATCCCGGATGAATCCTTTATCCTCCTTTATAGTAAAAGAGTCCCCCTTATCTCCCCTTGGGCTAGGTGGTCTGTGTCGGGGAGGCCTCATGCACATTGGGATATTCTCAGGTCCTACAGAGTGCTCCTTTCCTTCCTTGCACACCTCTCCCGCATCCGTGGCTTCAGCCTCATCTTTTTTCTCTTCTATCTCTTCTTCCAACTCTACCTTGAAGGTGGTGGGTTATTATTCTTCACCTTCTTCTAAGCTTGTTGCGGGGATCAATGCATCGTGTGTCTTTTTCTTCATTTCTTCAAGCTATTCCTCCTATTCCTTCTCTTTCTTGCACCTCAGTAATGAGGTCTTGGCACCACCTTGTAGTGAAGTGCTGGTGCCCTTGCTACCATTTTGGTGTGTAGTACTTCCTCTTCCAGGAAGTATCTAACTTACCTTCACTTTGTTCTTCTTCTTCTTCCTCTCCTTTCAACCTATACCACTTTCATGGGCAGGATTGGTGCCTCCTCATAGCCTTAGAAAGGGGGATTATGTAATCTCCACTTCAATCCCCCCTTGTTTTTTGGGGTGCAACTGCATGAACACCTGATGGATGTACCCTTTTATGGTAACACTAACTTGAGGGTGCAAGTCCAAAAAATCTGGCTCAAAAAATTTGACATAAGCAATCAAGTGTCATACTTGTATGTCACGTGTAATGTATGGACATCAGCATCCACTTTTTCTGCATCAAAGACCAAATTTTATGTGTCCTTTATTCAGTTGATGACACACTTCATATACTTAGTAGTAAATGTGAAGGGGAGATTGCACCATGGCCCCATCTCTCCCTTGGCCATCATAAACTTTGTTAGGAAAAAATGTTGTGTAACTACAAGTTTTACCTAATCCCCAACAACTCGTGGTAATTCATGGAGGATGCACCACTCATTCTCAAATGCTTCAGTGCAACCATTCAAACCACATGTTCATTTGAGCCTTGTAGGTACTCGAGATGGTCCCATCACAAGTGAACTTCACAAATTGAAACTGTAGGGGATGAGTGCGCTAGTGGGTGAACCCATATGTTCCCATCTAAACCATCTGGGACACCAATCTCCAGAATATGATCAATAGAAGTATAGAGCCCCATGTGATTTTTACTCCTTCCACGTTCTGCACTTGTGTTTCTTCAATAATGTCATTTGTGATAAACTCTACAAAATTATAATGTGCCCTTTTTGACCACTTTATAGGCCACATACAAGAACCTCTTATTGATGTATTTCCACCTCTCTAATGTGCCCAATTTACAACTAATGAGCCAATAGGAAAATATCAATGTTGGGTGTGGGAGATCCACAATCACCTATTTCCTTCATCCCTTCATGTAGCTCAATCTCTTTACTATCTCCTCAATCTTTGCAGTGGCACATAAATCAAGTGTCATGTCCTCACCGGTGTTCGCAGGCCTGTAACTATCCTAATCAAATGGTTTGTAATCCTCATCCTTCTTCCTGCAAAGTAGAAGAAGTCCTCATGCACCCACGACATTAACCACCTGAACAACTAGGTGGGTTTTGCAAAGAAAGACAGCTCCCATAGCTGCAAAAATCTAGTATTTTGCAGCTATTTTTGCACCAAGTCATCAACCTTACGGTTTCTAATCTCATCCATTGTTGGAGTGTTTGAAACTAAGTCCACCCACATCTAGCTTTTCATTTTCACTTGTCTTGTGGTTGTATTCACTGATATTGCACTTGTATAACTTTGAACTCCACTTTTTTGCCTTGATAACCCCTGGGGGGTACTACATTTCCTGAGTAAATCTCCACGATGATCCTCCTTCTCCACCACCGGTCTCTTTGTTTGAGCTTTCTTGGGTGTCTTCTTTCTTCTTCTTTCTTCTCATGCCCTAGGTTCTTTGAACCTCTCCTTTGTCTGCTCAAACTCGATGAATTATCCACTTCTCTCTCACACAACCCCTTTCCTAATATGTTGTCTTCTTTCCTCCTTGCTATGCCCGAAGACTACACTACAGCTTACACAATTCCACTATTTCATGATAAGTACCTCACTTTTCTCTTCTTCGCAAAACCCTCATCACACTTCAAGCTCGGGAGCACAAAAGAAATTTTCTAAGGAAAAGTAGTCGAAATGACTACTCTTACCTCCTATTTATACTTTTTCAATGCCTTAGAGTTCCTCCAACCACGTGTCTTAACGTCACTTTTTAATAGAGCACTTTATTTCACTTAAATCAACTTCCACGACTTCCCCTCATACATCAAAAATATAACCTTCTAGTGATTCTAACACTACTTCACTGCCACAGACCTCCTTTGTGTGCATTTACCATGCCAAAGCACATAACCTATGCAATGTCCACCAAGTAGTTCCCCAAGGTGTTGCCTACCTTATGTTGTACTATGCGATATTTCCCTTCTACGAGTTCTTTAAACGTTTCTCTACACACCTTTAGAACCGCATGGATTCAAACACCTTAACAGTCATTCTGCTTCGTTATTCTACCTTTTCGTTAATTGTTCCCATCAGTCCATTTTCAAAAAGAATTTGTCAAACATATTCAACATATCTGCTACTTCACCCCACACAAAAATGTATGCACGGTCCTCTGCACATAGAATCTCTTACAATGTAATTATCTACTAGTGCACACCAACGCACAACACAAAACCCAAAAAAATGATGACAAAGGAAAAAACCAAAAGGGAAAAGCATTAAAGGAAACCTAATCTAATTGGTAATACTACCTTATTTTTAAACACATGTAGAAGCCTTATTTATAGTAGGGCTTCAACCTACTCCCATTGAAATATCTTGGCAACCTTGTCCCATCCATTTCTTGCAACTAACATGCACCTGAATCAAGGATGTAAGATATAATATACGGCCCTAACCAATGGAATTTGAGTTTCCCAGGATGGCATAGAAATTTAGAGTCATAAAGTAAAACCATCTACCCAACCTCAAATTGTTTATTCTTAATGTGATGATCATGCCATGATTTTTGTCTCACCTTCTCAGTCTTCTGACTCCACCTAGCAAGTGATCACCTTTCATTTAATTGCATTAACTTATCCATATGCACTCTTTTAATGCTTGTCTCATCGAACAATCCTCCTACGCACAATACACAGAGAGGTAGCACAAATTCTACTAGTAAAATATCTTCCACACCAAACACTAATTGAAACGGCGTGGCCTTATTCAATCTCTTGTAGGTTGTCCTATATGCCCATAGTATGACTGAGACTTTTTCATCCCAATCTTGTCTCCCAACATCACAAATCTTGGTCAACATGTGACTTAGTATCTTGTTGAATGCCTCGACTATCCCATTAGCCTGAGGGTGATAAGGGACAATCTTGTGATTAGCCACCATGAAATTTTCCAACAAAATCCTGACTATCTCATTCAAAAAATGTGTGCCCCTATCACTAGTCAAACTAAAAGGACACCCATACCTACTACTTATAGTTTCCCATAAGAATCTTGTTGTTGTGTTTATTGTGGAATCCTTTGTAGGCACTTGCCCTCCACCCCACCATGTTAAGTAATCAATACAAGTAATGATATAGCAATAACCATTCCTTCGCGTGGTAAGTGAGATAGGTCCTACAAAATCAATGACCCACTTCTCAAATGGTTCAGCGCTAGCTATCAGCCTTAAGGGCATTTCATCTCTTCTTCCTGGCTTGTCTAAGGTGATGGCAATGATCACACATGCCTTGTAAAACTCGATACAATCCTAGTAAATGATTTCCCACCAGAGACCTGCTAGTAAAATATTCCACGTGGTGGCATTTCCAGCATAGTGTCCTCCTACAATTCCACCATGTGCTTCCTCCATGATTGTAGCACGCTCATGCTCTAATATGCACCCAGGCGTAAGATTTCATCAAGGGACCTAACTTGTATAAGTCTCCACCAATTAACATGTAGGGCATGTGGCGCATATAGCTAACTATTTTCTCTCAAAAGTCTTCATTCCTTCTGGTGCCATACCTATTTTGAGAAACACAGGAAATATCCTCTAATTCAAAGGGTACATGCCCATAATCTAAATAGTTGTGCATCTAGCATTGTATCCTCAATGCTTTGTGCATCCTCTCCTGAGTCAATCCTTGATAAATGGTTAGGTCCCAAATTACTCTTACCTAGTTTCACAACAACCATAAACTCAAACTCTTGAAACAATATGACCCACCTACATATGTGCCCTTATATAACGGGCTTGTTTACCAAGTACTTCAATGACATGTAGTCTGTGTAGAATATAAAGGGTGTTTATCAGTAGATACTACCTAAATTTATGCAGTGCGTAGATCATCAACAATGCCTCGCACTTGGTAGTAGTATAGTTCTACTCTGCTGGTGTCAACTTCCTGCTTGTAAAGCAAAGAGGGTGATCAACAGTCCCCTCACCAAGTTGTGCCAACACTACTCCAATTTCCATCCCTGAGGCATCAACATGTACATGGAATGGATTTTCCCAAGGATGGAAAGTGTAATATGGGCACAATGATAAGCCTATTCTTCAATGTATCAAACACCATCTATTGCACCTCTCCCTAATGAAATGTACTTTTTTGCTTCAGCAATCCCTCCAATGGTGTGGCGATCTTGGCATATCCCTTCATAAATTTTTGGTAGTACCTCCATATGCCCAAGGAATCTGCACACTGCACTCTAGCTGGTAGGTTCCCCCAATCCTACAATAACGGAAACTTTGGCAGGATCCACCAACAAGCCTTCCTTATATATAATATGCCCCAATAGGGTTTCAAATGGAGTAGCAAAAAGACATTTCTTAATGTTGAGAGATATACTCAACTATCGACATCTCTCAAACATCAACCACATATTGTTGCAATGGTCTTTTACTAGTCCATAAACCATCCAATCATCAAGGTAGACTTGAAGAAACTTATGGATGAAGTCTTGAAAACCTGAACCATAATGCGTGAAAACACAGCAGGCACAATCTTCAGTCTAAAAGGCATGACCATGTAGGAAAAACTTCCCCATTCAGTGGTGAAGGTTTTATTTTCTTGGTCCTCCTTCACAATTCTAACATGATGATATCCTAAGAATCCATCTGTGAAAGAATAGATCTCGTGCCCGGATACTCCTTCCAGGATATCCTCAGTGAAGGGGGTTGGAAAAGGGTCAATGACACATACCACATTCAAATCCCTATAATCAATGCAAATACTTATCCTCCCATCCTTCTTAATGTTGATGACCATTATACTTATCCATTTTAATTCTTCAATAACATCAACGATGCATCATGTGATCATCTTGTAAATCTCCTCCTTGACCTTGACATGTAGATTCAGATTCATTTGGTATGGTCTCTTCCAAATTGGGTGCATGCCTGCCTTCAGTTTGATCTACATCTCTCCTAAAGAGTGGTTAACTCCCTTAAACTCATGGTATCTGCGTGGAAACAAATCCTGAAATTCACCCAACAAATCAATAATATTTGAAACCTCCCTTTCTGACTAGTAATCCCCAATAGTAGCCTCCTTAGGTTCCGCATCCAAGCCAATGTTAACCTTTTTAGTTTTTAGGGGTTCATGGTAGGCGCACGCTTTCTCATCAGCACTATCCATTACCTTGCGTGTACCCATAGTATGGTTAACATCCAAGTTCTCCACTTCTTCACCATCGATCACATAATACCAACTTCCCTTTCTCTTTTTCCATGCAAGAGATCTCAAGATGTATTTCCTTTAGCTCTTCCTCATTGAAGCATTGCTTCCAAGTCAGGTTCTCCCAAAACATCCAATATTCTATCCTCCACCATGGACACTATCCCCCATAGTTAGGCACTTAACAACCTACAGTGCCTCATGCACCAATGGATTTATAATTCGATACTCAAAGGTTTCAATCAAGTCATCTATCAACTCCCACCAGTTTCCTTTCTGACAACATAGTTTCGAATGAATGTACCATGTGCGTGTACACAACCTTGCAAGTGTGGAATAAAGCTTATGTACCCATAAATATGGAGGAAAGTCTTTCACACCTTCCATCTAGGCCTTCTCACATGCTTGAATGTGAAACAAGGTGGGTTCCTTCGCATGATAGTCTTGTATAATAGTAGGTACATTGCTTCTAGAGAAACCTAATAGAGAACGCAATTATCACCTCATGCCACTCTTGAAGGTTATCATGATGAGTCACACACAAACATGCTGTGATCCTAAGAAAATTATAGCTAAGAATACTTCTCCTTTCGATATCACATCTCCACTAGGTCTCCATTACTCACACGAAAACATCAGGGTTAGCTCCCCCAGTGTAACTTGGCAATGATTTTCCTCTCAGGTGCCTAACTAAGCAAGCCTTTGTTACTCTTGTCACAGAGCCTCTTAACTTGCCTTCCGACTAACTCATATGTCTCATGCACCAAATTTTCACATGCCACACTAGTGGTATCACTTACATATTGAGTGTCTTCTCACTAAATAACTCCTTATGTTAGATGCACAACCTCAGGGTCTCTGATAGTGTGCACATAGATTTTGTCTAGGTCTCCTTCTCCCAAGGGTTCAATATAGGGCGTTGAATTTCCATCTGTCAAAGGGATGATAACATGTTCCTCCTTATTCTCAAAACTTATATATCCCTTATTGAAACATAAGTCAACATTGTTCTTATAGCACCAGGGGTATCCAAGTAATGTTGGGAAGTTGTCCACCTCAGCAAGCGCCAAGAATTCAAAGTCTCCAAGTGAATTTCACCCCTTGGATAGTGATAACAACATCTTTTAAAACACCAATGGGCATTGCCTTTGTCTTGTTATCCATATACAACACATTTGAGGATGGATGTAATGGGGGCCTTCCCATTTGATTCCATGCATCCAAAGTGAGAACATTAACTTTCGTACCTGTGTCAATTAGAATATTTCTTAGGAGAAATCCATCAACTACTGACATTCAAGGTAATCTCCTTATCATATTTAATGTTGTGTGGGGAAGGTTAACTTGCAAGACTTTCTACTCGCACTCTCCTCTAATGCAAGGTACTTTCTCCAGTAGCCATTCTCATAGTAGAGGGATGATATTTTCTTACCTCAACATTTTACATACCTCCCTGACTTCATCTAGATCCTTCTATGGAGCCCCATCACTCTTCTTTTGCTATAACTATCTGTTATTTCTCCTTTAGGCACTAGATCTCTCCTTGTAGGCTTCAAATAACATCCATGGTTTTCTGATAGAATTCTTTCTGATGAGAAGGGTGTGGATACTTCCCATGCACCAAATATTCTCTAGTAACCAACGGCCTTTGCTTTGGTGTTTCCCTCGCACGTAAAGCCTCAACTCACATTGTCACCAGTACAGGTTCCAACTCTGATTCACGCGCCACCCTTGGCATCCACTATGGGTCAACTTTCTTCATGGTTACCATCCCAATGCCTTTATCCTTCCATTGTTGCTAGCTCATGTGTTTAAATAATTCTAGAAACTCCTCATACTTGTGCTTATTTCCACACCAAGAGCACTATAACAGATCAGGGGCATTCATGCTTATAGTGTTATATAGACCCATAGTTGTAACAAGTTCCATGTGGGAACTCACTTCTTCTACCTCCGTAGTTTCCACAACCTCTAAATCCTCCACAAAAGCCTCTTCCATGACTCCCTTTGTCCGTTCACCCTTCATAATGATGGCCCTCATCCTTGGAATTTCCTGCAATACTAGTTTGGCACACACCAGTATCAATGGCATCATGTATTTGGTCAATCAATCTACAATCCTTAGTGTCATGAGTAGTAGAGGTGTAGATTTTACAATAGTAAGACACATTCTTACGGATCATGCACTGCAGTAGTGGACACCTACTTGCATCATGATCTCCATGGAAAATCTCATAGTCCACCGTTATGGCATGAACCAACCTTCATGGGAAATTTTCCTTTATATGACCCTCTACTTCACAATCCATACACCATAACCCATTGTGAGTCTCATGAGCTGAGTTCGCAGATAATTTCTCCAGCTGCTTTTCCATTGCAGTAATTTGGGCTTCTAAGAATGGACTAATTCCTATATCAGTGCATAAGGCAAACTCCAATGCTTCCTACTACCTCAGCAACAAGGCAACCTCCACATGGATCTGTGAAAGTCTTCTATGAAAGTGCCCTCCTAAATGGTGTGATCAGTCCTCCAATGAACCACTGAGCATGTTGCGAAGGGTGAATGTCATAAGATAACTTGGATAGGAGAGTCTTGAAATGTGTGTCATACTCTCGCACACTCTCTACATTCCTTGTTGAATCTCCTTCAACGTGTTGATGATTTTCTGTTCAAACTCAGGTATGTGGAACTCTGCAAAATAGTCATTACACAGCGCAATGTAATCCACCACTGTTTGGTGTGGTTCATACTTCATGTACCAGCTATGCACACATCCTTGCAATGTGGTTACAAACTGACTTGCTTTCCACTCTAGGGAAGTGATTCCCTTCACGTGCCATAGTAACTCACACTTGTTTACATGTTCTACAGCATCCTCAACACCCTTATATTTAGGTAAGTGGAGTGACATCTCATAAAACACATGTTGATGGTGTTATGGACCTTGTCCTCTAGATCCAGGACCTTGATTCCCTCAAATGTTTCCTCCACCACCAAACCCACTCGATCCACTAGTGCCAACTCCTCAAGATCCACCAAATCCTCCTCCTATCACAGGTAAGGGGCATAACACTGTTGTGCCCTATGAACCCACCATCGTGCTAAATTACATGTCGGTAGTCTGCGATACTGAACCACTCCCAGATGTGTTTCCTGTGCCGCTCCAAGATTGTGATACTCAAACCTTGTGATCCCACACCTTGCCCAAATGTTGTTACTAGAAAAAATACCCCCAAACATAGGAAATGACTGTGTAGCCATAGATGTACCAAATGAAAAAGTATACCTCCTAGGTGTCACTCAACTACTAATACCGATACCAACTAGATTATCAAAATTTATATGAGGAATTGGAAAACTAAGTGCAAGGGTCTAGTTTCCATGTGGGTTAAGATGCACGCCTATGGCTCTCCTACTTTCTTCATATGACGGTCTCTCACCAGAAGCTGAGGGGGTTTCTCTTCCATGCTTTCCAAGATGGGGTAGCTCAAACTTCTTAGGTTCCACATCCTCTGCACAAACCTCAAATCCTTCCCACAACGTCTACCTCCATAAATCCATCACTCTTGTATCTTCACATTGTCTTGCCAACTCCCTCTCCCAAGCTTCATTATACTTGAGTCACCTCTCCTCTCTCTCCATTTCTGCCACAAGGTCCACCATCCTCTACCATGCCAGCTTTCACACCCCGCACCTAGCAAGATTTTAGCCAGCCATGGGAAAGGCTTCCAAACTCAATGTAATGACCAGGATCTTGATAGCCAGTGGAATAACATGCAAGAATGATCCTCTAGGCTCCCTCAATAATTCAAACTCAATAATCTCCAGGAAATAATACGTAGAAATAACATATTCCAGGGTATAACTAGTCATCACTCTACTCCACCAGTGATCAACAACATAGGTCCAGGTCAGATTAGCATCATGAAACTACTGATATTCCTCCTAGGTCCAAACACGAGGTCTATAGCAGTAACCAAATTTCCTTGATGCATATGTTGAGATCCATTCATACAACTCTACTAGGAAACAACAAAAGAATGTCTCATAGAGTTCATGATATAGGTTCTCCTCCACCCATTTTCATGCATCAAACTCAGATCCAGTACTGAACCTCTGAGAAAACTCATCCTCCATGATTTTAAGCCATGTCTCAATGTTGTCCAAGGTTATATGCTCCATCATGAAACATCATTCTGACAACAACTTCAAAAGAGGTCCCAATAACGGAACCAAAATGTAGTATCTATTTACCTCTTTCTTCATCAATTAACCTCAAGTGCACCTGACACATCATCCAGAACTGGTCTGGAAGCTCACCCAAGGTTAATGTAGGTGTAGATCCCTCCTTTATGTGAGCTTTCGTGAGAATGTTCTTCCTTAATAAGGGGGTGTTGCATAAAAAGAGAATGAATGCACCCATTCTTAAGAACCAAATTTAAGCACTAACTCCTAATCTAATGCACTAGAACATAAGATAACATGATCATACTACAATGGAAGTAGAACTAAATCATGATTATCATCAAGAAAACCAGTAATACACCCATGAACATAAAAGGAAATGTATAGATCAAGATCCATCACATAAGTGCTTTAGAATCACTTCATTATATTCATTAGTCAAAGTACAGTACCCAAGATTACATTAAAAGAGTTCCATGTATGGAGATATTTATAGTAGCAGATCTTTGACACATTACAGAGCTCGCCATCACACATTTTATAATTTTTACTATCTATCTCCTTCTCTTTCTCTCATACTTGCACACACTCATTCTCTCTTACTCATAAAACCATACATAAGAGGAACTCTCAAGGAATATCCTCTTAACCACTCATCATTACATGAGAAATCCTGAAGGAATATTTCATGATTGCCCTACCACTACCCAAGAACATGCAAAATGTCATCATGCATTTCCTCAATTGAGTATCCCTTAGCATGCAAGTGCTAGCTAATCCATGAAAAACTTGGCTCCTTATCCTTTCATGATAACCATATTGATGCCCTAGAATATTCTTTTCTTGAGTTACAAGTCTTCATAGCTTCTCCATATCTTTATCTAGTCACTTTTCATTTATTCCCTAAACACATCCTTTCATGCTATCCAAAACCCACTAAGTCCTGAATACATCCTACGTATGCATGAGCCTTCACACATCTCCAAGAACTACTTCTGCATGTCCCTTTGTGCCTTGCTTCCACGCACCACCAAGAATAACTGCCTTAGGTACTTAGTTAATTTAGGGGTCCAACAATGACAATGTCAATGAAAATGTATTTTTTCATCTCCTTTATTAGGTTGGTGATCTCCACTTTTGTGATTCCCCCATTACCCCTTGACATTCTTTCCTTTACTTTGTTTTAAAGGGTATTCTTCATGGTTGACAGTGAGTAACTTCTACAGATGTTACAAATTTCATCAAAGGTTAATTTTAATATGTCTCCACCTCTAATAAAGTATAATGTATCTAGAAAATATTTTTTGATGTCATGGAGAAATATGACCTTGAGTGACTTTTGGGACAATATATTGTGTCTATATTTTTGTATACAAAATAGAAATTTCTCCACATAATATTCAAATGGATCATATTATTTTTGTGTCATACTAAATATGTCATCTCCTCTCATATCCCAACATATAAAGTAGTCATAGTATTTGAGTAGCAAATTTTCCTTCATAGTTCACCAATTTGTGATAACATCTCTTCCTAATCCCATTAACCATCTTAATTTAGAATCATTAAGGGTTACTAGAAACAAATTCAGACTATGATAAATTGTAGTCTAGTTATATCTTATGCGAAGGAAATCAAATTCAAACAAAAAAGTGTCTGGATCTTCTATCATTAGTCCATAGAAAATTTGGTACGTCTGAGGGTGAAATATTCATCATGAGGGAGAATTTTCATCCTGATTGGATATTGGGAACTCAAAAGTAGAAGGTTTACCTTGTTATGATATGTTGTTCTAGCCCACTTCTTTTGCCATGATTGAATAATTAACTTCACCCCTAGAGGTACCAATTTGAATGGGCTATCTGATTGAAGCTCCCAATGCTATAGGGGATGATTATTTTTCCAAACCAAAAATGGTGGAAATTATTCTTTCACTAGGGAGAAAACATCCTAGACTATCCCATGTAATTATACTTTTAATATAATTTTATGGAATTTTAGTGAATTTCAAATTCTATAAAAGTAGGGGGTATACTATCTCTATATTTTCTAAAATCAAAATGTAGGAAGAAATCTATATCATAATTTCAAAATTCCAATGTTTGACTTCATCCCTGAAAATGATGCCAAAATGATGGGATAAATCAATTCCCAATTAATCTAGTTCAACTATGCTAAACACAACCCGATGAATAGCCTAGTGACCTATTGAGTATGACTCAACTTTATTTATAATATCAACACAAGGATGTATCTTTTTATATGATGTCCATAAAATATGTACAACATAGGTTTCATAAAGACCATAATTTATAGGAATTGAAAATACACAAATTTAAATAATATTGAATGGAAATTATTAAAAGAATGAAGGAAAGAGAAATAACAAAATGGATGCAACCTATGGAAATGGAATAGCATAAATAATTTTTTTAAAATAAAAAACATGGATTCCATACTAGTTCAAGTGGGCCCTTGCTTGGGTGGATGTAATCCCTTAAATATTAGAATTAAATAAAATCTCTTTTACTTTCTTAGAAAATAAAATTATTTGTATTAATTTATGTTCTCCCACATACAATTTCTACTCCTTTGTAATAATCATCTATAGATATTTACACATGCTATAGCTCATTACACGCAACCTCTCATTCCCAATGTGTAGGAGGAGGAATTTCTTAATTTATAAACAATAATTTAAAAATGATTCTATAAACTAACTACCAATGAGATATGCCAAACATTACATCTGAATTTTTTATATTGGAACAATTATGATGCCTTCAAACTAGAGGAATTCAAATGGTACTCCTTCCCATGATGTAGGGCTTCCCTTTTAGAGGTAATGTGATAAAGTTTTAACTAAACTTATCCATGCTCCAAATTTTCACATCTTTGGGGTGAGTTTAGTTCATTTTTTACAAGCTAGTTTTCCTTTTGTTGCATCCTGACATATGAAGTTGTTGCGGGCTACCTGGGTAGATATTATGAGATTCTTAAGAAGTTTTTCCATGTTACATAAGTAGATGTTGTAGGATTATTGGGTGGTTGTTGCATGTCAGTATACTCCTTGTTGTATTATAAATGTTAGCATATATCATAGTAAAATGAATAATACAAAATAAGATATGGCTTTATGTATTAGCAAATGACTACTTAAATTTATATAATGTTTAGAATACATAATACAATATTTTTAGTACACATATGGAAAAAAATTAGGCAATAAAAGAATTGGGTGGATGAGTTAATGGTGAATAGATACATCAGAAAAAAAAAAAATTCAGACTCATCAAGGATATTGGAAACGAGTTCTATTTTTTTTTTAAATTTTTTTCATCACACCCATTAAAAGAACATGAGAATTATCTCTATTTAGCTCTTCAAGATACAAGGTTGACACTCAAGGAGAAACTTATTTAGTTGAAAAATAAACTCAAATTTTAATAACAGGTAGCCATTGATTTATAGTCTATAAAAATTTAAGTTGATTTTATTCACTCCACTTGTAATATTTAATCTAGTAGCTCTATGATATGCTTTAAAAATAATTTTGATGAGGTATATAAGGATCTTAGTTGTTATAAAAATGAATGTTTCTTTCAGCATTATTCTTATCATACTTGTGCTAGGTAATTTAACTTACAGATATTAAGATAAAATGGAATCCTTTAAATTAATCCTCTAAAAAATCTACAAAAATCTTATTGAGTTATTTTGATGACTTCCTTGGCAAGAGATTTTGTCTAGTAGATTTGTGATGATTTCAACAATTAGATTTTTAGATATCTATGAGGAGATTTGGTGTTTCAAAAATGAATATTTTCCATCATTCCCCTTATCAGACTCATGACATGTATTTTTACTCAAAACTAATATGATAGAATAGTATCCCTCAAATTAATCAAGAAAGAGTTCCATGTGAAGCTTAGGCTGAGAGTTAGTCTAATATCTTGGTGAATATATCATTTTTAAAAACATAAACTTGATTTTCATTATGCACAATATAGTACTTAGAAAGAGTATTTATTACTTATAAATAGTATGAGAGCATGAAGTTTCACCTAAAAGGATCTTGGGTTTTAAATAAACAAGAATAAAATTTGGTTGCCCAATCTTAGTCTACAAGGTAGGGATCTCAACAAAGAGCTTGGTTGGATGAAAAATAAACTCAATTTTCATCACATCCCTACAAATTGAAGTTTTTATTTTTAATACTATGACAAAATGATTTCCTTTGATTTATCCTTAAATTAATTAAAGAATATATCATTGAAGTAGCTCAGTGTGAGCTTAGAAATGAGGCCATAAAGTACATCTATTGAGATATGTGAGGAGATGGATTTTTGGGAAAAATAAACATATTTTGACTTTAAAATAATTTGAGATAATGGTGTCTGTTAGATGACCCTTGAAATAGATGTTTGGGGGGATATTTGAGGTAGTTTTGTGAGAGAGTTGATGTATAAATCTGTGATAAACTTGAAAATTATCCCTTCTAAGATCCACAGGATGTAATGTAGGGATATCACCAAAGATCTCATTTTATTGAAAAATGAACTTAGTTTTCATAACATCCCTTATAATATATCAATAAGTAGATCAAATAAACTCTACAAGATTTAAGTGGAAATATATAGAGAGTTCAACATGTAGAAAAATGAACTCATTTTTTAAGAACATTGAGCCACCCATTCTTTATCTATGAAAACTCAAGATGTAAAAAAGTTTCAGTAGAGGTTGTATGTTGGATATTTAACTCCATAGTAAGAGGGTGTGTTCTTAATATTCATGTTAGTAGTGTTTTTTCGGTTGATGCATCCCTTGTTATTGTATGCCCATTATATGGAGATGTTGAAGGGACTATATTATTTATCTCGTCCTTAGGTTTACATGCCTTAGCTTATGTGATGTAAAATGAAGGTTGGTTTCAAATGTAATGTTGGATTTTTGGTGTATTTATATTATAAACACATATGAAATTTTTTTCTCACATAAATATTTGATGGGAAGTATAGTAAATGACATATATCATATTGGTTAGGAGATATTTTGCATAGGAGGGGAATTGCATGCTTCCTTTATGTCATAAACTTGGTACTTGTGGAACTCTCTTTATTTAAAAAATAACTCAAGTGTTGGTATATTGTGGTATGTGCTATGGATATCATTGAGAACACAAGGGAATAGAGGTTACTATAACCCCAATAATCCAATGCTCAATATGATAGGATAAACATTATTATCATGCATGTAGAAGTGATGGTATTTATATTTTATATCATGTTCCTATTTTTAGAGGAAAATTTGGTTCCCCTATGTGCTCATCCATGTGGTAGGCGGAATACTCACTCAATGGGATTTCATACATGAAATATGTGACCACAAAAATAATGCACATTTGGAGTAACCAATTGAGTAGTCGAGGCTCAAAATTGAAGGATGAATAAAGAACTAGAATTTTTATCCCTAAGTTTCATATCTTTAAAATAAAATAAAAAATGTTTTCATCATGCACCTTGTAATAGTCGGTCTAGTATCTTAGTGATGAGATCATAAAAGTATATCTATTAAGCTCTATGAGTAGCTCAATAGTTAGAAAAATGAAGATTTTTCCATCATGCCCCTTATCATACATGTGATAGGTAATTTCACTTGTAAATATTATGAGAAAATGGTTTCCTTTACATGGATCTTAGAAGAGATATACAGGGAGCTTGTCTAGGTATCTCAATAAGAGAGTTGGCCAAACAACTCTAAAGAGATATCAATATGTAACTTTATTGATATCTATGAGATATAAAATGGGGATATCATCCAAGATATCATGTTATTGAAAAATGAACTAGGTTTTCATCATGCCCTTTATAAGAGCTCATAAAGTATGTATGTTGATATCAACAAGTATTCCTATTGATCTCTATGAGATACTTGGTGGGGATCTTGAAGAAAAATTTGATGTGCTAAAAAATGAACTCAATTTTTAAGAATAGGTGGCCACCAATTATTATTATGTGAAAAATTAAGTTGTTTTTCATTATGCCTATTATAATATTGGGTCTTGTACATTAATGATGAAGTTTTGTATATATTTTAATAGAATTTTAATTGATTACATTATCCAATAAATCAGATTAAATATTTATAGGTTTTCCAAACCCTATAGAATATGAGACCTATTCTACCAACTCATAACATAAAATATCTCACCTAGGATCTATCCACACACACACACACACATGCCCCCATGTGCATGCACACATGTGCACACATGCGCACATACACACACATATCATTAACTTAATAATATGACTTACAAACATAATGAATCCAAACTATGATATTTTCTCACAAATGTGAGCAATACCATCAATTCCTAATATTCCACCATTATTACGTATATGGGAGAAGAGAATCATATCATATAGAATATTGTATTTGAAAAATTTTCTTGTACCAAGTTGTCTCATAACTAGTATAAAGGTGTAGTTCCAAAGTTTAATTACTAGACCCTTTTCCTTGAACTCCCAAATTATGAATTTATAAGATTCACAAGATTCAAAACAATTTGGACAATAATACATGTTGATTTTACTTTCCCTCAAAGAGTGTTCTTCTTTGGAACATGATTATATGAGACAACCTTGATACAATAAGCCCATCAGGCCAGATCTAACATTAGTATTACCAAAACAAAAATACCCACGAGGATTCCAAAAGGAGAACGAAAAAGAGACAAGCCTAGAAGAGGAGAAACTAAATAAGCTTCTTCAGCTCAGAGACAACATCTTTAGCTCTAGGGGAGCCCGATTCATTTGCAAGGAGATCCGCCAACTTGAGAAGCTCCGAACAGTCGTTAGCTAAGGCCATTCTAGTAGAATTCGTGAAGTCCTCCCAATCTTTGAGAGCTTTGAAAGCACGCTGAAGCTTACTCAGAATGGAGGAGATGATATCAGCTCTATTCTGGTCCTTTTTTTCATCAGCATCAATATCAGCAGTGCTAAAGTCCATAGCAGGAGTGGAGAGAGGAGTGTCAGCAGTGGAAACTTTAACATTCGAGGGATCCTTAGAGCCAGCAGAGGGGGATCCGCAACAAATTGATTGATATCACCCTGCTCCTCTTCCGAGGAGTCAGGGTACAGTTGAGCAAGCCCCAACAGATCAACCGCACCAGAGAGACCCGGGCTAGAAACAGGAGAATGAGCGCGTCCACTGGCATTGGAGTCTTCCAGGAAGAGGCACGAGATGGGGGTGGGAAAGGGGGGAACATCAGCGGAGATGGGGGCTTCGCGGGGGGGGCTCACGATGGCCACGTCGGAGTCCGAGCCAGAGGAAAGGAGCAGGCGGCGGCGGCGCCGAGAGGGGCTGTGGGAAGAGGAAGAGGGGCGAGAAGGAGGGGAGGGGGAGCGGCGGCGGCGACCCAATTTGGGAGGAAAGCGGAGCAGGTCAGTGTGGGAAGCGGCGACGGAGAAAAGAAGGTAGAGAAGACCTTGGTGGAGGATGACTCCCTCGCCCTCCCGAGCCAGCATAACAGAGTGCTCCAGCGATTGAAAAAGAAATGCAGCTAAATTAATCTTTCTCCCCCAATGGAGGTGGGAGAGAATAAACAGATGGGGGCCAAAAACCAGACGGTACCTACCGTCTATGGTGAAGTACCTCATAATGGCTTCCGCCACTCTGTCCTAGGGCGAGGGCAGAGAATCGCGGGTATATCCTGACATATATTTCCTTGGTCTGTCCCCCGGGGCGTTGAATTCTTGTATCTCGGCGTGAAGGGAACGCCTGTAGTAAATATCGCCCGCAGCAGGGATCCCGGTGGCATCAGCGATGGCGTTCGTTGAGATGGTAAACTTAGTGCTGCCAATTTGAACACGCCCTCTCGACCACGAAGCCGTAACAGCATAAGACACTAAGGCCGAGTAACCAGACATTCTTTCCAGAAAAGTAGAGATCCCATTTTCCACTAAGATATTCCAGACCTCGCCATCATTCCTAAGCGTCTCACAACTGTCGGGCTCAAGGCGCTTCAATTGCCCCCCCATGAGAAGAATATTAGAGCAATTACAGAGTCGGAGATAGGAACGGACGAGAGCCAGTCTGAACAAGATACCGGCAAATATATTAAAGCCCTGACGCCACCACCTCGGATGATTAATGTGTGCATAGAGCTCGTTCGTGCGGGGATTCGCAGCATCATAACTAGGTGCCTTGATCAGGAACCTCATGTCAAGAGTCATGTCAAATAAATTTGCCGAATTCATCGCCGCCATTTGAATGGACTTTGAATGGACAAAGCGCCCGGGCCGAAACCCCAGTCAGCTTCAGAGACCACCCGTCAGCATTGGAGTGCATCAATTTGGGCAATCTGACAGAGTTCATTCGGGAAGTTCTCAGTCCAAATTTGTTGATTTTCGATGAGGACACCCATGTTAGCTAGAAGATCCGCCGCTCTATTACCTTCCCGGAGGACGTGCTGGAATTGGACTTGAAGAAAGGATCTTTGAATGCTTCTAATATCAGCAATGATGTTTTTAATCAACCAGTGTCCAGGGTCATTGGAAAAAAGGAGGTTTATGATGTTGAGGGAGTCACTTTCCACTTGGAGGGGATCATTGCCCACCTTGATAGCCATCTCAAGACCCTTGAGGATGGCTAAGGCCTCCGCACGATGGTTGGAACCAAAGTTGAAATTATGGGCAGAGGCAAGCAACAATTAAACCCGAATAGCAACGAAGAATGGCCCCTCCTCCGGACATACCTGGGTTCCCTTTCGAAGCGCCATCCATGTTGAGTTTTCTCCATCCCCTAGGAGGGGGAAGCCAGCAAATCGAATTCCTGTCAGAATGGGTTTTTTTGCACGGAATGGATAAATACTGCTGCCACTCCAGGGTGTGACAGAACTGCAGTTTTTGCTGATATTTAGACCAAGTGGTCAGGTTGATATTTTCTTGGAGAGCCAGGCCAATCAGAGTAGCCACCTGATCAGGATTGAGACTCTTGTCTTTGAAGATTCTTCTGTTTCTTTCTTTCCATATGCCCCATAAACCATGCGGGAGGAGGAGTTTCCAAGCCAACTTTAGAATCGGATGAGTGAAGGGGGAGTACCATTGAGAAAGAGTATCCTGAATGGAATCCAGAAAGATCCAAAAAACTCCTAATCTCGATAGGAGCCACTGCCAAATATCATGTGAGAAAGAGCAATGGACCAGGAGGTGAGATGAGGATTCCTCTTCATTTGCACATAGGACACATTTGGTAGGAAGGGAAAAACCCCTTCTCTTCAGGTTCTCCCCAGAAAGGAAGGCATTTTTAGAGGAGAGCCAAGAGAAAAAACCTATTTTTGGAGTGATCTCCTTAGGCCAGGATTTTATAAGAGGGGGGCCCACGTCAGCACAATGCATCGAGAGATAAGCAGCCCTAACTGAAAAGGAGCCCGAAGTGGATAGAGTCCAGATAATCTCATCTTCATTATGGGAATACGGGATGTAAATGGTGGAGATCTGCACTCTAAGGGAGGACAGCAGGTCTCTTTGAAGGTCGCTGATATCCTCCCAATCCTTGATATCCCAAGAGGGGATGGAATTTATCCTCTGCCAATAACCAGAAGCTAATCTACCATGAATATTGATGATACTTCTCTTGATAGGGTCCCAAGAGGGGTTGAGATCAAGGGGATCATCACCAATCCAAGTATCCCTCCAGAAATCAATGAGACGCCCATTCCCGAACCTCCATTTAGTGCCAGCACGAATGATGGGGAGCGAACTACAAATGGAGTTCCATATGGAAGAGCCTCTAGTGGGGGTGGATGTGAGAAAGTCTTCATTGTTTGTTAAATACTTAGCACGGAGCAAGCGGGCCCAACAAGAATTTCCTTTAGCCACCTCCCAAGCGAGTTTTGCCAGGAGGGCCCCGTTCATCTCCTTTATTTTCCGAAGACCAAGACCACCGTGAGCAGTAGGTTTACAAACCTCTTTCCAGGCCACAAGGTGGATCCTTTTCTTTTCTTCAGTTCCAGACCACAGAAAGTTCCTTTGAATTTTTTCCACAGCCTCTCTAACAGAGCTGGGAATTTTGAGCATGGACAGAAAGTAAGAAGGAAGATTCTGAAGAGTGGCTTTCACCAGCTGGAGCTTGCCAGCCTGGCTGAGGAGAGCGCCTTTCCAAGCAGCAAGTTTTTTTTGATATCTTTCAATAATCGGATTCCACATAATTTTTGATTGCCTGCCATGGAAGAGGGGGATGCCCAGATAAGAGGTTGGGAGATCCACAATCGAGCAACCAAAAATATCAGCAATCTTCCTCTGAACTCTGGGGGGCGTGTTGAAAAAGGAGATGCTGCTCTTGATGAAGTTAACCGTTTGCTGCGAGGCTGATTGATATAAAGAAAGGATATCCATAATAGCCCTAGCTTCGATAACAGAAGCCAGACTCATCAATAAGGTGTCATCAGCGAACTGGCTATGGGTGGCCGAGGGACAGTTAGAGGTGATTTTCAAACCAGAGATGATGGATTGATTTTTTGCCGCATCCAGCGCTCTGCTGAGGGAATCCGCCATAAGAACAAAGAGAAAAGGTGACAGAGGGTCACCTTGCCTGATACCTCTGCTACTTTTGAAGAAACCCGCAGGAATGCCATTGATCAGAATAGAGAAACAAGGGGTCGAAACACATGAGTAAATCCAGCTACACCATTTTTTGTCGAACCCAAATTTTTCCAGGGTCTTGATTAGGAAAGGCCAGCTGACTCTGTCAAAGGCTTTTTGCATATCCAATTTTAAGATCATACCAGGAGACTTCGCAAGGAGGGCCGAGTGAATGGCCTCATGGACAGTAATTATACCGCCTTGAATAATCCTACCTTTTATGAATCCATTCTGATTGATGGAGATGAGGTTCGGCATAAGAGGTTTTAGCCTGGAAGCCAGCATCTTAGTGATAATCTTGTAAGACGTGTTGCATAAACTTATGGGCCGAAAATTGGAGACGTCCTTGGAGATATGCACTTTTGGAGCCAAGGCCACAAAAGTGGTGTTGCATTCCTTTAGCAGATTATCATTCATCTGAAATTCATTGACTGCGAGGAAAAGGTCCTGCTTGATGATTTCCCAAAAAACTTGGAAGAAAGCAGCCGGAAAGCCATCCGGACCCGGGGCTTTATCTCGCTTCATAGCAAAGACAGCTTTATGAATTTCCTCCATAGCAAAAGGCTTGGTAAGATTGTTGTTCATCTCAGGAGAGACCAGATGAGGAATGTGCTGAAGCATTTCATTCATAGATTGTTCCGAAGGAGCCAGATCAGCATGGAGAAGATTTGAGTAGAAGGATATAAGCTCATTGGATATATCAGAGTCAGCAGTAAGTAGAGTACCTGAAGACAACACCAACTCACGAATCTTGTCCCTAGCTTTATGTTTACAAGCAGTAATATGAAAGAATTTGGTATTACGATCACCTTGGTCAAGCCAGAGGGCCCGAGAACGCTGCCTCCAGTAGGTTTCTTCTTCTTTAAGAGTGCTGTGATAATCACTGAGGAGGGAGATTTCCTGTTGGTGAAGATGGTCCAACCTTCCCACATTCTCAATTTGCTCAGAAATTTTGATCAAGCTCTGAGAAAGCTCCTTCTTGCGAACCTTGATGTTACCGAAGACCTTAGACTTCCATATTTTGAGCTGTTTTTTGACTTCTTTGAGTTTGCTGGAAAATCTGAACATATTGGTTCCTTCAATCTCAATATTCCACCAGCTTGCAACCAGGGGGGTCAGATGATTATTCTCAAGCCAAGCCAGCTCGAATCTGAAGGGAGGATTCTTGACATTCACCATATGGTTGGCGCTCAACAGGAGGGGGATGTGATCAGAGCCAACCCTTGGGAGGGAGCTGAGATAAAAGTCCGGAAAGAGAGAAATCCAATCCATCGATCCAAGAGCTCTATCTAATCTGCATTGAATGTGATTCCTTCCCAATCTATGATTTGACCATGTGTAAGAAGAACCGTGTAGATCCATATCCAGAAGTGAATTTTCTCTAATGAAGTCAGCCAAAGCTTCCATGCTAGCCGGCATAGCAGGCATGCCCCCCTGTTTATCTGAGGGATAAAGAGGACAATTTAGATCACCCATTATGATAATTGGAATTTTACCACAAGTAACGATGAAGTTGGTGATATCCTTCCAAAGTTTTCCACGATGATTCTCCAAGTTTGGGGCATAGAAATTGATAGCAATCCAGGAGGTGTCAGTACCAATTTCTTGAAAGAGGATACATAGAAAATTGGGGTGTTTGAACAGGCAATCCCCTTTAAGAATTCTGGGATTCCACAAGGTGCAAAGCCCCCCGGAGTTCCCAGTTGAAGGTTGAGATTCAAATGCAGCCGCAGGCCAGATTTTATGAAGCCGAACCTCAGTTTTTAGCTTAGTTTCCTGTAACATGATGATATCAGGTGAGTTCTGGAACTTGATGTCTTTGATGATTCTTTGCTTTTGCAGAGAGTTGAGCCCTCTTATATTCCAAGAAATGATCTTCATTTCTTTTGTTTGGATTTACTCCCCACCACCATGGGGATAGTACTTTGGGTTCCTTGCGCCACATTTGTAGCTGCTTCAATCTGAAGCTTAACACTGCTTGGAGTTCTGCCTCTAACTTTTTCCAAGCCTATATCTGGTTTCTTGTTGTTGCTTCTAGTGAAACGGTGATTAAAACAATCATCTGTGGATAGCTCCGAGGGAGAGGGGGCAGATTCAAAAACAGGCGGGCCAAGGGGAGGAAGGGAGGGAGGATCGAGGGAGGAGGGGATCGAGGGAAGGGGGGGGATGGAAAAGGGAGCAGGAAGCGGCGAAGGGGGGGGGGGGAAGAGGCAGCCAAAAAGCCTGGAATCGAAGGAGCCAGGGGGGGGGAGAGGGGAAGGAGGACAGAGGAGGGGGAAGGGTCTCAGCAGCAGGATCAGAGGGCTGGTCGATTTCTCCTTCCTCCAGGAGAGCAAAGGAATTAGAAGTGGGGATGATCGGGATCTCAATGGAGGACGATTTAGGTACAAATTTTTTCTTGAATTTTGGGGATAGGGTTTGGGACAATGGTTTCGGTTGGGGTTTAGAGGGGCAGCTGGAGGCCCTATGGCCAAGTTTTTTGCAGAAAGAACAAGCTTGAGGAATGTATTCATACTCAATAGGCTGTCTCTAGTTCCCAAAGTCTGAGATAAGCTCAATGTCTTTTGGCAAGGGGCAACTAATATCAGCATTAACACAGAAACGAGCATGAATAAATCTAGTTTTTGCTTTTGTGGCTTGATCTATAGCAATCAAAGAGCCTATAGAAAGTGCAATACCTTCAATGACCGCCGGATGCCAGAACTCCAAAGGAAGCCCCGGAAGGCGGACCCAGATTGGGGCTTGGGTCATGGATTCCGTGTGTGGGTTGAAACCAGGAGACCATTTCCTGAGATAAAAACCCCGCCTGCCAAAGAACCACGGACCTCCCAGCAGCGCTCTAGCGAAATCTTCTTTCAAGCTGAAAGAGAATAAGATGAATCCATTAGGCATAGCCGCTATTTCAAGTGCTCCACATGGTTTCCATTTTAAACGAGCCCATTTTTTTATATCCTCCAGTGGGGGCCTAGGGCCCATCAGCGTAGCCACCAAGGACAGGTCACGAGAAGCAGCAGTAGCCTCCGTGATATGAGTGGGGATGCGCAGGGAAAAGGACCCTTCTGACAGTGAAGGGGAAAGCTTATCCGCGCCGTGTGCTGATGTGGAAGCGTCCACGACTCTTGACCAAGCGAGAGGCTGTGAGGGAGAAGGCCCTGACAGGGGGGCCCCCCGATCCGGACCAGGAGGGTCCGGAATTAGAAAGGGGACCAGAGATCGCAGACAGAAGCAGCAGGCAGAAGCGGCAGTACTCCATCACATGTCTTGCTATCAAGATTGATATAGATTTTAACAAAACAATAATCCATTGCATCATTCTAGAAACCATTTATATCTTGTAAAAATAACAAATCTAGACCACTATATTAATATAATGAAGATTCTAGTGAATATTAGAAAGTAAATTCAATGCTCCAAATATAACATTGGAGAGTCAAGAACAATAAAACAAGTAATATAAAAATTAAATTAATTAGATAGGGAAGTTTCAAATAGTATGGACTTTTTGACGGTCTTCTTTGTGTGGTGGCATAGCTCCTTGAATAACACCTCAACTTTATAGACCTTGTACTAGTGAAAATATCAATATATTATACTCTTCCCTATCAACTTGGGTTTTTTTTCAAGTAAGAATCAACTATTATCTTGATGTTAAAAGGGATTTCCATAGTCCATACACCTAGCTTACTGTTTATTATCTTATTATCTTATAATTCCTTTCCAAAACATGTACTAGTGAGAGGCTTGAAAACTAGAATATGGTAATGTTATATGAGCATATATGATTCTTCAAAAATTAAAGAAGCACACAATTTTAAATTTACATAGCCCTATCTTAATAACTATAAAACCCTCTTTTTCATGATACACAACTTCTAACCTTTTTTTATATGGGTGTAAGCTAATATATTATCTACCTTTAATATTAAATAGAATACTAACTAATCATTAATAATATCTATGAAATATTTTCTATAATTGCGGAAATTAAAAAATATGTTATGGATTCCCCAAGACATTAGTACTACTCCATCACATGTCTTGCTATCAAGATTGATATAGATTTTAACAAAACAATAATCCATTGCATCATTCAATAACTTAAATCACACATTTATAGGATTTTCAATGCCTATAGAAAAGGATACATATTATATCTCATATAATCACTATCCCCAACATATGCGAGTTGTTATAACAAATCATAGAATATACACATGTAATTATTTAAACTAGAATATATCTTCATGTATATATCAAATTAATATAATTATATGACCTGCAGATAATATAAACCCCAAAAAAACATATTTTCTCACAAATGTGAGCACTAAAACATAATTACTAATAAGTTAGATGATTAAAAAGTAGCTCTTTCAAGCTCTATTAAAATCTCTATAGTAAGAAAAATGAAATTCATCAAGCCCCTTATAAATTTCCGTAGGTAGTTTCAATCATATATTCTATGAGATAACAGTGTCATTTGTATAAATATTGAAATATATATGTAGGGATATCATTGAAGTATCTTTGTGAGAGAGTTGGTATAATATATTTATGAATAGATTACAAAGAATCTATTCTTATATTTATGAGATAAAAGGCATGGATCTCTCCAAAAAACTCTATTTATTGAAAAATGAACTAGTTTTTTAATAAGAGCTTGGAAATTAGATTTTTTAAGCTAAAAAATTGGCTATATTGATATCTAAAAGATATAAGATGGGGCAATTGATGAAGAGTTAGATGTGCTAAAAATGAAATCAATTTTGAAGAATAAGTCACTACCCATTCTTAGTCTATTAAAAATGAATTTTATTTTCATCACAACCCTCATAAGATTTGATCCTTTAGCTAAAAAAGACTAAAATGTGGATCTATCAATCTCTAAAAAGAGATCAATAGTTATTAAAAGTGATTTTTTTTCCATAAAAAACATTATCAAACTTATGGCATGTAATTTCACTTATAACTACTATGAGAGAATGTTTTCCTTCAAATGACTCTTGAAAAATCTACATAGTGAGATGATTGAGGTATATAAGAGAGAGTTAGTAAAATAACTATGCTATGAGATTGGAAGTTAGCTTTGTCAAAATATATGATATATAAGGCGGGGATCTCACCAAAGAGATTGATTTGTCTCAAAATTAACATGTTTATCATTTGTTCCTTTATAAGAGAATGAAATACAAGGGAAATCAATGAAGATTTCATTATGTTTAAAAACAAATTCACTTTTAAAGAATAAGTGGTTACTAATTCTTACTCTATGAACAATGAAGTTGATTTTAATCACACCCTTTGTAATAGTTTCTCTACTAGATCAAAAATGATCTTTGTAAGTATCTTTTTCAAGATCTATGAGTATATAAATAGTTATAAGTTTTTTTATTCATTAGAACCCTTGTCATACATATCATAGTTATTTTCATTTATAAATACCATGAGAAAATTGTGTTTTTTGGATTACTCCTCAAACATCTCCGCACATAGATTGTTGGGAAAATTGATTATTTCCTTAGCGAGAGTTTTGGTCTGATAGATTGGCGATGAGGTAGGCAAGTACATATGCCAAATTTTACGAGGAGATGGGGTTTTTGAAAAATAAATATTATTTCTAATTATGACCCTTATCATACCCATTGTTGGTCAGGAAATTTGACTATCACTAGAGCACAAAGTTATGCGTAAGAGTACACATGCACATATGATTAGAGTAGCATGGAAGGGGGACCTGAAGTAGTGGAGCAGGTTAGCGGGTGGGGCTGAGTGTATGTGAAAATTCAAGGAGTTAGCCAATTTTTTAGGGAGGTTAAAAATAGAAAATCACAATTGGATTGGTGTCCAAGCAAGGTGTAGAAATAGAAAAAATCAGGATGGTTTGTGGCACACACAAAAGAGATATAATTAGAAAAATAACATGCAAAAAAAGAAAAGGATCATACACAGATCAAAATAATAATAGGATTATATAGAAATTCATATTTAGGTTAGTCTATTATTACCAGGGATTATGCAGGTTATTTTGAATGCACACCTATTATTAGGAAACTGTATGAAGTGGTGAAGGGAAAGTCCCCACCCTTATATATATGTAGTGATTCTAGATAATGACTAGTGCTAGGTTTTGAAAGTACAGGTTTATGGAGTGCTAATCTGAAGTATGATATGATTTTATATGGGTGTGTACATGGTCCAATGCATGGGTATATAACTATACTACAAACATATTTTATGTTATATAACAATGGTGTTTTGCAATGGATAAATGACCATAATTTGTAGATGTGTATTTAAATCTTGATTTTTAACTTCAATGAGTGACTTCCTTACTATATGTGTTTCTAAACTGCCATGAATAAGATGATTAGATGTGCTTGAATGAATGTCTTGTTATAAATATGATTAACATGCATGCTAACATTATGATAAGCATAACAAAGGAGGGACCTAAAGGTTAGGGTGAGCTTCCAGATTTAACTAGATGAGGTGTCAGCATGCATAGCTCTAGTTTGGGTAAATAAGAGACTACATTTTAGTTCCATTTCTAAGACCTCTTTTCAAATTTTATACCATGATGTTGCATATAGATGGCATATCAAATGTCTTTGGAGAGTATTAAGCGTTGTATATAAGACAAATAAAACACTTTTGCAAAGAGATATAGCACAGGGCCTGATTTTAATGCGTGAAAGTGGGTGGAAGATATTTTTTATGATTGCTACAAGTGGTTGGTAGCTTAAGTGAAAAATAGAGGTCTCCATTCAAGAAAGAGATCTTAAATGCAGGAATAATATCATACACTCTTTGATTCGATCGAGACATTGACTAAAATTTTAGATAATTTGTGGGAAGGTGTAATACGCAATTATACTTTGGAGTACTCAATTTCAACATATTCCTTCCCTAAGAAAGTAGAGTTATAGTTTTTACGTGAACCAAGAGGATCATGTTTGTGTGTAATACCCTTAGCTATCAAAATATTGATGGTATAACTGGGAATGGAGAACTCACCTATGGTGAGATAAAACCCCACCGCACATAGGGGAAGGAGTAGGTTTGGAGTGGATGGTGGTGGCCATGACAGAAGAAAGACAAAGAGAAGAGAGAAAAAATCAATTATAATGAGGTGTGATAAAGGGAAGTTGATGAAGCAGTGAGATCGAGAAGAATAATGACTAGCAGAAGTGATGAGAGCCTCATGGAAGACAAGGATCCACAATATAATGTTCTCTTGACATTGGGAAAACGTATTAGAGAGACCCCATCAACTTCTGATGAGAGAACGTCAAAGGAGAGAATAGGACATTGCGCATGCATTTTACCCATCCTGGCTAACTATCCCTTGTATATCGTATTTCAGATCTAGAAGTAGTTGTTGAAGAGTGTCATAGTGAAAGCGAGAAAGTAACAACTTGACGTTGGGAAGGACATATAGGTAGGAACATTTTAGTTTCATCTTAGGAAGAAGACTAGATCAATAACACACACATGAAAATATAATAGGTGTCAGTGTTTGGAAGTAATTTTAGAGGGTTTTTTATAGGCATGTCATCATAACAGTGTTAGCATGTAGAAATTTGGAAGTAATCCTATATGTTCTATAACAGTGTAGACAATGGGTTTCCAGTTCATTAGAACAATTGGGACATAAGGGAGTTCATCTATTGAACCATAGGTCAGGGCGGGAGGTTCAAGATAACCACCACGTGGAGGAAATCCTAGTGGAGGTTTTGGATTTGGGTCTTGGTCCTAACCCAGGGTAGGGTCTACCACCATAACAACCTCCATAATAATCACCACTGAATCATCCTCAACAGACACCACCTCAACATCCATAACAGCATACACCTCAAGTATACTTTGATATATCTCTTCATTTACCATAGTATAGAGGTGTGGAAGATGTGGTTGAGCATGTGAATGAGTGTGAATTGCTATGGAGATCTAAGGGCATTATAGTTCATCATTGAAAGGAAATACAATTTACCACCATAATTTAAGGGTACATAAATAGTTGGTATAGAAATTATGATCCACACCAAACTACGGTGGATTATGATGCACTACGTGCAACATGTTTGGCTGAATTTCACGTTCCATGGTTTGAACAATAGAGTATTAGTGTGCTCAAGGACATCTAAAAGGGATTAACTGAAAGTGTGAGAGAATATGATGCATGATTCAAAACTCAATTTTCTAAGTTATCCTATGATATTCATCTGAGTCAACATGCACACCGGTTCGTCAAAGGTTTATTGAATCCATTTTGAAGGGAATTATCACAAAATACATACTCATATCCACATGAGGATTTAGAATTATCTCTGCATGCTGAAGCGGTTGGGAGTGTAGACATAGGATTGAGCCATATTCTTGAGGCATGAATAACAGTAATGGCTAAACAATTAGAGAATCTTTCTGTCAATTCATCATGTGAGACATACAGTGGGTTATGGTGCACTGATTGTGATTTGGAGGGGCATACTAAAGATAGTTTTCCATGTCAGATTATGTGCGCACTATTATAATATTGTGAGATTTACCACAAGAATCATGATTTCTGTAATTAACCCCTCTTGTAGCGTAAAACGATGAAGAATATCTCTATGTACTATAAAATTTGTGATGCACACACTTATGATAACAAAATATTACCATTTTATAGACCAAATTCATGAGGCATGCGAAACTATATTACAGAAAACTACTTTGGCAAGTAGCTCTCATACAAAAGAAGCCCAATGTAATGAAGGGTGCAATAATGGATATGGTGGCTTCCGAGGTAGATATAGGAGAATATGCCATGGTGACAGGAATTTTACATGTGAGACTTACTATACTTGTGGGTCCCCAGATCATTACCAATGTAAGTGTCCCTAGAATCTGGTATGTGCGAATTGTGGAAAGAAACATAAGGTTGAAGACTGCCTTGATCTTTATGAGAACATGTGTAAGAACAAAAAGAAGGAAAATTTTGTGCGGATGATCAAGGTACAACATGCAAATAATTATAAATTTATACCAAAGAAAATATCTGATCCATAGCTTCATTCTTTGCTAGTAATTACATGTGCAGAATTAACATGTGTGTGTGGGCCCCTTAAAGCCAAACCACTCATTAGGAAAGAGAAAATTATGCATGTCAAGTATCTAGATGTTTCTCATCAGAAGGATGTCTATTAGGATACCATGGAAGTAATCGGAGATTTGCAAGGAAAGATTCAGTACCTAAAGGAACAGGCAAGTGAGAGGGAACACACAAAGAAGTTTGAGATTTCAAAAAAATATGTAGATGATCTGAAGGAGGTACGAAGGATGTTGTGGTAGGAGAATATCATCCCACTACTAGGATAATAGATGCACAAGAAGGTACCATACACTGGAATTAAGCGTGAGGGTTAGATACTTCATGTGAATTTACCACCACAGAAACATGAGTATGACAAGGAAATTATATTGGATGCAGTGATTGATGGTTGGCTAGTGAGTAAATTCTAATTGACATAGGTGCAGAGGTGAATGTTTTGAATTTGGATGCGTGGAACTATATGGGAAGACCCCCATTACAGCCATCCTCATTTGTGTTGTATATGGAAAATAATACAAGGTCCATGCCTATTAAGGTGTTGAAGGATTCTTCAATTACCATCCAAGGATCGAAGTTTACAGGGGATTTTGAAGTGTTGAAGCTAGTTGAGGAAGATAATTTTCTAGCACTACTAGGGTGTCATTTGTGTTATGTGAACAATGTAGACTTGCACTTTAATAAGAGACATATCAATTTTAAGAACAAGGATGAGCATGTGGTCTTACCCCTAGATGATGTGAAGCATAAAAATTACATTGAACATGTAAGTGAAGAAGATATTAATAGGATTTATGCATACACATTGTATAACCTTGAGAATGTGGAACTATTTAAGGAAGGTGTACTTCAGTGGGAAGACAGATAATCTATCAGTGATAATACTAGTGTTTCTTGTGAAAATTGGGCCCATGGTACATATGAAATGGTTAGGTGTGAGATTAAATGAATATTCACTCGAATGATCAGGACATGCATGATTGGGCATTTAGGTACACCTCAGTTACATAGGTATACTGGTGAGGAAAATACTTATTCATTCTTGTGTGCCATGGAGAACTAGTGGAAGAAATAAGGTGACAAAAGGAATATGTTGGTCTATACCTTGTTTAGAACACCAATTTTTTGTAGTGTACTGGTGGGAAACACATAGAGACAACTTATTGGGCTAACGAGAAGTGAGAATTGCCTTTTCAACAAGGTTTACCTGAAATAATGTACCTGTACTTATACATAAGTATGATGGGAAGACTCATGATTTGGTACACATCCATAATTAGGAGAGACAATGGCCACAAGGACAAGATACATTAACACCATCTATTTGGGTGCATAAGTTATACTCCACTTTGTGTGGATGTGCATGCCGAGTTGAAACAAGAGACTGCAAGCTGGCGAAAGATGTCTGAAGGTATTTTTAATACCTTTGATTATTTTTCAATTAAACCACCAGTACACGAGGCTTTACAGATCATGAAGCACATCACATTGGGGGATAGTGAAAAATTACTAGAGCTCATACTTCAGTTACTTGAAGAGCATGATGTTGAGGCACGTGAAGATACATTGGAAACAAAATATACACTGTTGGGGAGCTCTTAGAAAGAAAAATAAAAAGTGAAAATGGTATACCTCATTGATGATAAGGAAGTGGATATTATAGATATTATTTATATAGAGGATGTGCATGAGGTAATGGACTCTATTAAATAAAAAGGCACTGTGCGTACCGTGCTCCTATAAGGACTAACAAAGTTAACATTGGCACTGAGGATGCATCTAAGGAATCCATCATTGGAGATTACTAGTCAGAACAAGAGGTAGAAAATATTATTGAGCTCTTGTGTGGCTTTTAGGACTTGTTTCCAAGAGGCTATCATGAGTTGAAAGGTGTGTACACCTCATGAGGAGAGATGAAGATTAAGATGAAAGAATACACGCATTTGGTTTGGAATATGCCTTATAGGATGAACCCAAGCTTACACGTGAAGGTCAAAGAAGATATTGACAAAATTCTTAAGTTTGGGATCATTTAACCAATTAAGTAATCTAATCAATTTAGTCCCATGGTTATTAGCATCAATAAGGATGGTAAGATAAGGATCTCTATAAATTATAGGGAACTCAGTGTTTCATTTGTCATAGATACTTTTTTTCCACAATTCAAAGAAGAGATCATTTAGGTATTTTTGGGGCGCGATATTTACTCCTTCACTAATGGGTTCTATCACATCCCACATTTTCATTTCATTTTGTCACAAAATTGAGTTATTACCGAGGTGGATCATGAAGACTTGGGGATGATAAGCATTACCTAGCTAGTGTCATAACTAGGCACATATATGTCTACCATGAAAAGGATAATCATACTTACACGTAATTCTGAAGCTAACCACATAACAATGTTTGTCATCAAGCACTCATAAGAAACCTTACATTAATACCCTATTTTGTTTTCTTAGTTATTTAGTTACTTACCTTGTTGAGTTTGATGATTTTCATAATTGGATGTTTTTCTTGGTTGTTGTACCTATAATTGATATTGTTAAATTTCCTTTCTAGATGGAAGTACAACCTTACAAAGTATAGTTGAGTTGACACATGGTTACAATACATTATTTCATTATATAAAAAAATGGTGAATGTTGAAAGTACTAACTCTTTTGATAATTTAAAGATCGTTGATCGTACATCAATAAGAGGGTCTTTAATTGAAATAGGTAAAACATTGGTTTGTTTAAGGTACAAGTATGAGTATCTTCATTACAAAAAAATGTTTGTACAGTTACTTGATTATGATTATTTACTAATTTGTCTTATTGCATAATTGTAAAGTATTCGTCATTATTGTAATTTATTTTGATTTAAATTGTTGAGTTGGTAAATTATATTCAACTGGTCGATACTCCTTTATTGACTAATGATCAATTATATCAATGATTAAACCGGTTTGCATGATTGGTTTAAATCAGTTTGTTGATATTCCCTTAGTTGGGCATAGTTAAGTATACACGTTGAAAAATTAATTTTATATAGTTTATCAAATAGTTAATATAATGGTCTTAGACCATAAACATTGGCATAAATTATTGTTAATATGAAATAACCATATATGTGAGCATTGTATGATGTTTTAGGATCACCGACCACATTTATGAGTTTGTATTTGTTTAGAAGTTAATATAGATTCAACTATATCCGAATGGCAATTAGTTTGAATGGTTATATATTAAATTGATTAAATCACAGCCCATGTGAATTATATGGTTTATATTTTAATCTTGGACCGCTCGAAATCTTGAGTTGGTTTGGAGGAAAAATGGAGTTTTTGGAGGGAGGTAGGTAAGTTAGCCACTACATGGCACCTGTAAACACTAAATGCATTTAATTGAATCCCCAAAAATCTTGGGGAGTGGGAGAAGCTTCTAGGATAAGCTATTGTGAGAGTTAATTTAGTTTTCACTCCTCCACCATTTTTTGCTTCCCTTTAGAGCTCTGCATATGGTTTTTGTTCTACCTATAGTTAGAGTTTTATGTGTTATATTTTTAGCAAAATCTTGCATGATCGTAAACATGGAATGAAGGAATTTAAATCTGGGGATTGGTAGATTGATTCTATTACATGTTTTGGTGGAATGACTTCATGGAAATCGTGTCAAGGATTATTGAGAGTATATTTGCAGAAGCTTTACCAGGCATGGAAATACCTATCCATGTCTTATTATTTCATTTCAAAATGATGGAATATTCTCTCGTTATTTTATGATTTATTTCTGAAGTTTAATATGTTGTTTACCTTATTCGAGTTGTACAAATTTGGTTATTTCTTGATATGGGTTTATCACACCATTATGGGTGCTCGATTTTACATTTAAGAAGTATTATTATGCAAGTTATTTTATAAAAAATTATACATTTTTCATCATATTTCTAATATCTTTGTGAAAAAAGTATTGTTTTGTCTTGGATACCCATTTACTTGTTTCATATCCATGAATGGTTGGTGTGAATTTGTTATTGTGCTTAGGTGTTACCCAAGCTTGTAGGTTCTAGATGTTATTTTTGTGAAGAGATTATTAGCTCAAACCACCATGATGATTGTGGGAATAAATAATTATCTCCTCTATGAAGGGTGTGACATTTGAGTCACTATTCTCAGTTGGAAATGGGTCGATTTAACCCTACTTAATTTTGTGCTTATAAAAACCACAGTCTAGGCAAGTAGGGTTTTATAAAAATTTTGTATTAATGACGTCTTCATATTGTGTTTGATTTCTTATCCCTTGTCTTAATTTATACTTGGTTATTATAATTAAATCAAACAATTTATGTTTAATTATTTCGTAATAAAACATCTCGGCAAAGAGATGTAAATCCATGTGTTCTTAGAGCTGACCATGTACATTATAATTTTTACCTTATAGATATCAGGGTGGATTAAGTATTAAGAGGAGTTAGATTGACTATTTACATGCATTCTCATCATGAGATAAATTTTTTATCTGATTTTTAAAAATTGATTTAATGTATATTTTAAATTGGCTCATGTAATGCTCATTGAGCGAATTAATGTTTCATGAAGTTATAAATGGAAGTTGGCCAATTATACTAGTCATAAATTATTATTGTACTTTTTGAATTAGGAATTATCCTAAATTAGATCAAGACATATTTTATTATTTGAATAAATCCTTATGTGATGTAATAATGATGTATGCTGATTTCATTAACGGTTGTACTTGTAAATGATTGTGAAACAAATTAAACTTGATTATTTATGTGTACTTTACAATATCATTCAATATGATTTATTAAATGATAAATATTACAATGTTAATTATGACATCATTAATTAACAAATAAATTAATGAAGTAAACAATTAATGTTGTTTTGGGACAGAAGAACAAGAGTCGTGAAATAAATGTATATTTCTTAGACTCAATCGTAAGAGGACAAAGTTAATAATTATTCCATTAAATAGTACAACCAATTATTATATGAATGTATAATTGTACCTTTGTTATGTTAACTAGATAAGTGGCATAATGATGTCAAAGTACAATAGTACACAATTTTCAAATCAGTTATTAACGATTAAGTAAGAATGAATCATTTCATATTAATAATGATATAGAACTGACACAAATGTTGGAAATAATTTATAGATATCTCTTTTAAGAGTTACTTCACATTAGATATTGTTTAAGTAAAATATAACATTATCTAATTCTAGATGGGATGAATACCTAATCTAAAAAGGATGATTTATCTGAAACTAGTCCTAACGATGGAGGTTGTAAAGTGACACTTGAGTTTGAAAACCTAGGATGGAAATATTTAACGTGTTAGTAATAACTTGTCGTTGATCTTATAACATTCTTATGTGTTAAGTAGGCATGGACTCTAAGTCTCATCTATCGATTTGAATGTACTCTGACCATACCATCTTAGGATGGCTATAGGAAGGGTAGTGATTACTTTGATGGGAGTTAAAACTAATCATTATCTTTCTCATAAGGGTCCTAAACTGGGACGGTTAGCGTACACTCAGGTCAAGAGGTGAAACCTAGATTTTAGGCCTTCTTAATACATAATTTTAAGACATTTAATTATTAAGTTGTGATCCAGATAACTGTGGAATGAAAATGTGGTGATGATGGGACAAGTTTCGAATAACTTATGTGCGGTCATGAAACTAAGCATACAAAGCGTAGCTTGAAATATTTTTCCTAAGTAGTGTACTAGCTAGTTACATTGTTAGTTCACCGAGTTCCAATAAATGGTGTGAGATACTAGATGAAAATTAGTAAATTGATTTTTAGGTAGACACTTGGAACTGCATCAATTCTCATACCTAAATAAAATCGTTAACCAATTACATATAAGATATGTACACTTGGATATAGTGATGATTAAGGAGGTCAGGTAGATCTAAATTAATGTGCACACTCAAGAGAGTGATGATAAATGGGATCGGGTAGTTATAATTATTCTTTACATATGCACATGGTAATGATGTTATCAGATGGATTATAAACTAGATTACTTGTTGGATTATTATTTTTGCTTTATAAAATCATTGAAGGCATGTAATGGGGATTAAGGGGTATGTTTTAAAAAAATCCATTATTCTGGAGTTGTTATAACATTGGGTGTTACATTTTTGTATTAGAGCTTAAGGTTAAAAAAGATTTTGGACATAATGGATCATTACTCTAACAGTAAACTTATTCTTTTCTAATAGATCAAAATGGTTAGGAAAAGAGGAAATGTTGAAAACAATCAACACAATGGGGGTGAGGACTCCATATCCTAGAAACCAGATGAGATACTTGTTGTCATGCAAAAAAATCACAATCGTATTTTTGTTTTGGAACAACGTATTCTTTTTAGGATGAAGATAATGATAATGAAGAAATTGAGAAACCACAAGGACCGCTTAATGTAGCAAATCATAACACTACACGTAATACTAAAAATGCAATGGATACTAATGTTGCAAATATCAATGTAAATGTTGGTAACAATGAAAATGATATGAATCAAAATGTTAATGTTTTAGATATTAATGTTGTAGATCAGAACCAACTTGAACATAAGAGGGCATGTTTTGCAGCAGAACTGTCAAATGATATTAAACAAATAAGTCCCCCAAAATTTGAAGTGACAATGCTAGGAGATGGAACTGAGAATTGGCCCAATGAGATGGAGAATTATTTCACCATCAGGAAATAATTTGAAGAAAATAAGGAATTTTGGGGTGCATATCAACTTGCAAAAGAGTTCTTTTCTTGGTGTGATAGCCAGAAGGTAGAATTGGGGGTCAATGTATGCAAAATCACGTGAGATTAGTTGAAGTTCTATTTTAGACAACGTTAATTGTCATAGTTATACTATGACCAAAAGATGTCATAATTTTAGACCTTAGTTTAGAGTAAGTTGAATGTAACAGAGTACTAGCAAAATTTTACTAATTTTTTAAAATACGCTTGATCCAAACAACGACCCAGGTGGTAATAATAGTGGAGAAACTTATGAAAACCATAACTTTTGCACTGTGGCTCTAATTGACTCCTTTCAAAATATAGCGGAAATATTGGAACGTGTAGAACATGATGAAAGGGTGCAAAACTTTATTTAGAAAAGTTTGGCTCATGAAATATGCATGTAAAGGCCTATTACTATAATTTCTATAGTGTTGTCTAAAAATAGTAAATTGATAAAAATAGTAAATTCATGAAATTGGCACCTATGTAACTCACGGAAGACAAACCACCTTGTCTCCCTCAAGATTGGTGACTTTACACATTATTCTAGGTGTATTTTCATATTTCTATAATTAGTATATAAATATATGTAACCTAAAAGGGAAAAGTAGACATCTACTCAAGGAGGTAGCTATTGTGATTACAGTCTTTGAATGATATTTACATCTCTTTTCAGAGATAAATTTGAGTATTGACATCTCTTATCAAAGATAGTTTTTTTTTGTTTTCATTTGCAAAAATTGTTATTTTGTCCTTTTAATTCCAAAACCCCCTTGAGTTTTGGGTCGGTGATATCAGAGTGAAATTTTCTTGAGAGTGTATGATTCCCAGAACAAGGTGGAGATATAAGAAACTTGGGTGGTCCACACAAGATCCCTTAGAGTACTTGACTATTCGTTGTAGGAGACCTAAAATGGTGGAAAACACCTAAACAAATGATCCTCTCAAGAATATGGTGGATGGAGCTCTCATGGAGAAAAAGGAGTAGATTTTACAAAAATTCACCCAGATTCTTCAATAGCTACAAATGGGAAATTCAACATCCAATTCTGCAATCCATCCCTTTAGTGCCCTGAAACCCTTCAAGGTTCAAGTAAATTTTGATATTCCTATTTTTTAGGGTAAAATAAAGTTTGATGCAGTATAAAATTGATTGGACCAATTAACCTTCTATTTTTTTTCAATAAATTCACTGATAAAGAGAAGATAACATTTTCCCTCCTGAAATCATCATCACTTCCTATCAAAAATTGGTGGGGGATGTACAAGAACAAGTTCAATGGGGACGAACTGGGAATTATAGAGGAACCCACATGGGATCACTTTAACGATGCCATAAAGGAGGAATATTATCTTGTTGGAGCCTATGACTATCTATATATACAGTGGTAACAACTTCGCCAAGGTAAGGACCATTCGGTTCAAGATTATATTGATACTTTCCATTCTCTTTCTACACGATTAAGAATTCAAGATACATAATAACACAAGATCCTCAAATATCACAGTGGCCTACAATGGTACTTATGGGAGGACATTGACCTCTTTCTATTCCATACTCCGGTGAGGAATACAAGTTTTTAGTCAAAATTGAAAAGAAGCATCAAAAGAAAAATACACAGAACCATCCTATGTAGGGGAAAAGTGATGAAGAAGGCTATACACAAGGTCAAGCTCAGAGACAAAAGGAGAAGACAGGAAATTGGTTCAATCTCCATAATACTAATCAACATTCCAAGGAATAATGTCAAGCCATCAAGTCTTTTATCACTGAGTCATAATCTCCAACACCCACTGCTCTACCATTGACACACCTCGAGGTCAGAAATGAAGAAGATGAAATCATAGATGATGAACCAGATGTGATTGTTGGAAACACACAAGTCAAGAAGGTGGATGAAAAGGATATGTTATTTCACTCTAAGCTCTGGGTAAAGGGTAAGCCTCTACATTTTATCCTTGACAATGGAAGCCAAAACAAATTAATTTTCTGCTGATATTGTGAAATTTTTGAACCTTCCTGTAAAATTACATCCCCATCCATATAGTGTCGGGTGGTTGAACCCAATAAGAGATCTCCCTATCACACAACATTTCGTCCTCTCATATGCAATCAAGACCTTCCATGATGAAGTCTAATGTGATGGTGTTCCACTAGATGTTTTTGATGTGCTCCTTGTCCAACCATTCATCTGGGATAGACATGGAATATATGAGTCATGAAATCGAAGGTTCAATATTACCATTGGGAATTGACATGATCAAATACCTAAGGTCATTCCCTTTAACTCTGTTTGAAGACTCAATTATGGAAGTGATTTTTTTTGATAAAGATTTAAACCATAGTCAATTCCCTCCTTTTGATGATCAAGCCATATTTCTTGATGTATTGGTTAAGTGTTGTATGCACCACCTCAAATGCATGTTCATATGTCATAGGGATAATGATTCATTTTAGGGGGGAGTATGTAATCATCCCCCCTTTTAAGTCCTGATACTATGAACATATAGATAGTCAATCAACACTAGGTTCATGATAGTTCTATATCATAACCAGTTAGATACACTAAGAGTGCCATAGCTCACAACATGTCATTTTAGATCACACACACACATAACAACACTTGTATGGGACTACTATAATGCAATGGTTGGATAATGATAATTTTTCAGAAGGGAGGATATTTTCCATTCAGTGATTTCTCTAGGTGGCAATAATAGTGAAGTAAATTCTGAAAACCTTTTATTTTTAGTTATATTGGCTCCATCATTAACTATGGTCAAATATGTCAACGTATAAGCTTATAACATTTATAATCTGATGAAAGGCCTTCATTGTATATTGTTTTAGCAAAGTTTAGGTCCTTAAAATATGCATATAATTTGGAATGGTACTGTAATTTCTATAGTGTTGTCATATAAACTTGTCATATATATCGTGAAATTGTTCATCTTTGTGTGTCACGTAAGTACGAAGCCTTACTTGGTCTAGCTCGAATGAATTAGAAGTGTTTGGTCGTTAGGACCACATATTTTGTGACTTTTTTATTTTCATCGTTTGAATGATGGACTAGTTTAAATATATGCTTTCATAGCATATTTAAAAAGAAGACATCTAATAACATGGAGGAAGCTATGGTGAGTACATGTTATTTGAATGATCTATGCATCTATTTTAAGGGTAAAATGAAATTGGGAGGAGTACATGTTAGGTAATCTCTTATAAGGAAATAGGCTTTTGATTTATTGACATTTAATACAAGAATTGTTATTCTTAGGAATGGTTAAGCTTCCCCGAGAATGCCAGCCTAAGTGTAGTTGCATCAACGTTCCTTCTCTACTCAGGTTGGTCATTTAAATTTTTGCATAAGAAATTTCATCATGGGACTAAATCTTGTCATGAGGTTACAAAGATAGATAGAGTATGGTCCATCAACCATGGAGGCAGTTTCAAAAATGATATCCACCAAGAGAAGAAGTTACAATATATATCTACTCATCAGTGACAAACATATAGTGAATATAGAATTTCTCCTCCACTATCACCTGTTGGCACCATTCTAAAACTCAGTGGATTTACTTTTCTAATCAAAAATAAAAATGGCTTTTAGTGTGCAACAACAAAACCTGATGTATCATCTAACAGGTTTAATGGGAAAAATCTTGTAACATTTATATGAGCTATCCCTTATCTCTATATGTTATAGATAACCATGGCATATGAGAGGATGATTTAAGTGTGGTGGTGATCACCCTTTATCTTCTATTAGATATCTTTCATAGTTATAATAATTTTTGTGTCTTTTTATAAGTTTAATTACCCTCTTAGGATTCATGTTGCAGTGGTAAATAAGCAAGATGAAAAGCAATCCACACCTGTTGATGTTATCTAGGGTAAGTTGTACTCTAAGCTTACCTAGAATTTTAAGAAATTCTTCCTTAGTACTAGTGCATTTGAATGTCTCCATGTCACCAATAAGTTGGCTGAAAAATTCAAAAAAGAATTCCTAGATCTATATGAAGAAATCATGGAATATCCAGTACTTGACTACCCTATTATTCTCTATATCTATAAACAAATACCTTTTAATGCAGCTCTTAGAGCTGCCCATTTGTTCAAAACTGATTGATAGTTATGCCTAATGTAGCTCCTTTAGGTTTAAATGATGTCACTTATAGGTGTGAACTCTTGTAGATTATAAAAACCATAAATTTACCATTTTCTAAAATTATGTGCAAGGAATAATTGAGATTTTGGCCAGTTAATTAATGTATACATTTATCCCTTTGACTACTTCCATCACGGGTTTCCATTAATTCACACATTAAGTTTTTTGTTTAGTCCCAAATTATTTGTGCTTTATACAACTTGTATAGGTTTATATCAAAATGTGCTAGCTGAAAACATTAATTTCTCACACATTGAAACATGTCTTGATCCTAATTGAAGAAGGTAATACTTGGATATGTATTCATTACCTACTTCCACAAGAGTACTTGGATGTGATTTCAATCACAAAGAGAGGATTTACATGGACTAAATCCAATGACGTCAATAATATTTGACCAATCACGAGTTCATGATCATTGAAATAGAACCTATTTCAAAATCTCCTAACTGTACGACTACAAAAGAGATATTATAATTCAAGTCTTCAGCATTGAAATGAATACCTTTACACTGAATGGTGATTAATTGTCATAACCCCTCGTGTCTGGGTTTATAGTTGTCAATGGAGTATTCCCTTCCTTTCCCATTATATCTCAGATCTTCACAGTAAGGAAATGAATGGTAACTACCACATGGTCCAACATGGACCAATCACAAATTATTGGGGTCAAGGATCTCTTCAAAGTTATCAAGACTTCTAGAATCTTTGATGTTTTCATATGCTTTATGCTTTAGATTATTCCACATTTGATCTAGGTTTTATGATATCATCAACTTATAATATTTGCATGAAGACATATGTAAAACTTTCCTTTAAGACAAGTTATGGCCTGTAGAAGGATTTTTTACACCCTCACTATTTGGACTAACATGAATGCAGTTGTTGCATTGATGAACTTAATGAACCCAACTTGATTCCAAGAATCTTTATCCCAGTTCATCTTGGTTTTCCTTAGCTCAAATTCTTATCTAGCTCCATTCACATTAATGAGCATAATTAAATACCTAATGCAATAGTGGCTTGGACATACTTAGAAAAATAAACTATATGGACAAATTGGTGAGTATTTGCCTTAATTCAATAATGAGGTATAATAACTCAGGGACATTTGGTAAAAATTGCAAGCTAATATTTGTAGATCCATGAAAACTAGCTCAAAGTAACTCACTGGACTTAATGAGATACCTAAGTATGTTCACGAGGTTAGAAGCTTCGTGGGGTTGGTTGGTTACTACAAAAAATTTGTAAAAGACTTTTCTAGATAGTCTATATATGTAAAAACACTTCTCTAGTATGGTAGAGCCATAGATATGGTCATGCCCACCTAAGGCTAGCTCAATTTGGGATGGTGGTAAGAACATATGGCTTAGAGGATAAAGCATTTAAATTAAATGTACAAAGGACAACTAGGACCTAATAACACCAATTTTGAACCCTTCGGACAACTAAATAAAGTTTCGTCATGATCACAGATGCCTCCAGTGACTAGATTTGGGTGGAATTTTTTGTTCAATAATGATCATTTGATATTCATTTTCAAGAGCTTTAAATTATAGGTCCATGAGTTTATAGAATAATGTTATCACCGTGGAAATAGTAAACATTTATGTCATAGCGTACACACTTCAAGTTTAGAGACATTATTGTCTCTAAGAGATAATACGTTACTCGAACTAATCCCACATAGACAACATTGGGGTTGAAGTATATCTTCACGCTACCCAACTTAAATGTAAGACATTGAACACTGGATCTTAAATTTTATCACAATATGATTTTGATACCAATGCATCCCATAAAAGGAAAGGAAAATAAATTGGAAGATGCACTAAGTCATCAGAAAGCATAGGATCCACAACTTATACCCTTAGACACCAATTTCAAATCATGTAGGTGAAGCACACATAAAGACTATCTCTATCCATACTCATTTTCCACATCTTTCCACCTCTCGTTATGAGGATTCTCTTTCTCGAAAGTAGATCCCAACATATAAACACGAGTAGGAAAGAATTACATAATGAATTATGTAGGTCAATACAATTGAAATTATAGTAAGGTAAATTATAGGCAACATCATAAATATGACTTAATACTAATCCCAAATTATATACAAATCAATAATCATCTATTGTGATTCACCATCAATGATGATAAATATTGGAGTAATCTCAAAATATTTCACGATGCTAATATAAAGTACAATCAAATCAATATATGGAAAGGAATGTAAAAATGTGACATGATAGCCTATGTTTCTCACTTTTTGGAATGTCAGTCTCCAAAAGAATAAGCACCTGAAAACATGATATGTGATATAATTCCCCTCCAAGATAATTCATCATCCGTGATGATAAATACAAAGTTAGTTAGCATGTATTTCATGAAAGGGCTTTCTATGCCGTAAAAATAAACATGATAATGACTCATAGTACTCAGGATCCTATTCCTGAAAGATGTAAAATCTCATGCTTGTAAAATGATAAATAGGTTGCACTGAGACCTTCACACCACAGAGACTTCATGGAGTCTACAAGTTTTGAGACTTATGGATCCAATCAATGACATTTAGAAAATAAGTCTACCAAAACTTTGGACCCAGACTTGGGTCCTCTACTTGAATTGCAGTTCAGCATAGTGGGATCTAGATATCAATACCAATGGTCAAAATCACCTGGGTTATACAGAGAAACTATAGAAAAAAACTTATTTCACTAAATATATACTTATTCTAGTCTGAGCAGCAAAAAAATATAGCCAATATTGGAATCCAAAACTGCTTGTTTTGGATTCTAAAATGTTAAATATTGGAATTATATGGACTCCAAAATTGCGCATATTAGATTCTAATATCACATATATTACAATAAAAAAACACATATATTGGAATCCAAAAATTCAAATATTGGAATCCATTATACGGGCTAGCATCTGCTAGGAATTATCTATGCTTTGGACTAAACAGAACACATATATGATTTATACGGGATAGAAACTGCTAGGCATTATTTATGATTTTCTATATACATAACATGTTTTAATTTTATAAGGGCTAGTGGCCACCAACCATTATTTATGCTATGTTATATACATAAAATATTTATGTTTTAAACAGGTTAGTGGCTGCTAAGCATTATTTATGCTTTGTTATATACAGAACATGTTTCTATTTTATACGATATAGCAGACACTAGGCATTATTTATGACATGTTATGTATAGAATGTGTTTTTGTTTTATATGGGATAACAAACATCTTCTTTTGTCCTTCAATGGTTGCAACAAAGGCCACACCATGGTGTTAAATTTGACGTCCGTTTAGACGTTATTTATCATTTTTATCCGCAAAATAGTTGCAAATCTTTGAAATAACCATCACATACAACTTTCATATTTTAGAGATGACTGTCAATTTTTCTAGATATTTATTTATATATTTTTTATATTGAAAAATATTAAAAACAATTAATTATATACAATATAATTTTATATTTATTTTATGAACAATGTAAAAAAATACTATTTGACAATTTTTTAAGGGAAATTTTTTCTAATAATTCACCAAAGAAGTTATTTAATCATATTGTCATCTTATAATCAATGAAAATATAAATCCTCCCAACTTATATTTTGAGAATCTCATCATAATATAATAGAATTATGTAGTACTTTCATAATAACATATGTATGTATATGTTATTGAAAATGTTAAGCAGTACTATCATAACAACAATCTAAAAAAAAATAGTTATTTAGCATTATCTTGCTCTAAATATTTTATTCCCTCTACCACATTCAATCCCTGAGAAACTATTTATGATTATTTTTTGTACAATTCAGCCATCAACCATTTATATTTTTTACAATCTTTGCGTCTACTTTTCATCCCCACCATAAAAAATTTAGAAGGGTTTCCCTTTTCACCTAATGTAATACACAAAGTGTTTTTAGAACTATATGAAAAATAGTTTCTACTCCAGACCTTTTCTAGGTATCTTATGGTTATTCCCTCGACTATATTGCAATGTTCCTTTCCCCAAGTGAGTCTTGGATTCAATACAGTTGATATTTTTTAATTGAATCTTGTTCATATCTTTTTAACATCAGTTAAAATGAGATTGTCAGACCAGAATCGCAGTTCACAGTATGGTGATAATAATTTTATAAATTCTGACAGGCCACCTCGTAGGTTAACAACTTTCATACCAAACCTGATTGACATCTTCCTATTGTATGTTTTTTCATCCCATATAGCAATTCCTCCATATCTAAAATAAGTAAATAACTCTTATTACTACTTCCAGGGAAGTAAACAAATTTTATTTTCATCGGTCGCATATCAATTATAAAAAATTGAAATAAACAACATTTTAGCTTATAACTAGTGGTTACCAATTGAGATTGTGGCTTTGATTACACCACCTTTACACGTTGTTGGATCCGTTGATGCAAGAGCTATTTCAAATAAAAAATCATCAATTCATAATATATTTCTTATTATTGAAAATGTTAAAGGTATGAGCACATGATAAATCACAACAAGGGATAATCTTCTCTATATTAATTCATTCAGAACATAATACAGAAATATATAGAGGGAGATTTTCCTATAAAATAGGAAACCTCCTATAACAACTATCCAACAACTCACTATATACATGAGTTGTTAAAACAACTCACAATATTACATTTAGAGTGAACCCATACCAACAATACTAATGATTTAAACTTATTATAATCCATGAAGCACTAATTAATATTTCCTAACATTCCCCCCTTAGTATGAACATGGGAAGAAAACACATTTGAAGAACTGGAAATATAATCGTATGCCTCCACATACTTTTAGGTCTGCATATTGCTAGCTTGGATCTTGTTGTCTAAATCTTGCTACACATGACCAATTTGATTCAACACATTGAATCCCATACCGGATGATCACACTTCCATTGATTCAACTACATATGCAAACTCAACAGTTCCCATTTTCACTTCCAGTGAACGCTAGATTTCACCGACCGATTGATGTTAGAAGTATGACAGTTTAAGGATCTTTGTAGTCAGAGGATCACTCCAATTTAGCTACCCTCCTATACATTTGTTCTCATCACCCAAAATACACATCCTCCTCATTTAAATCTTTAGCATGGAATGCAAACCATGTTTTATTTTTGCACGCACCACTCAAAGCAAACAACTAAAATAGTATAAAATAATGCCACCAAATATATAAGAGACCCCATCTTTGGTGACTGACGAGAGGCATTGATCACCCTCCATCCTCCGTTGCTTCTGAAATCCAGTACATGTGTTGTTAAATCAGCTGAATTTAGATATGAAGCTCATTTTACAATTTATTCCCACAGGATGGACATCGCGTACAAGAAAAAATGCATCCAATTATTGAAATGTGAGGCAATTTTTTTTAACAATATTTTGACACTTTGACTAATAAAAATGACAAATATCCTAAAATCACCTATTTGACTAACTTGACAACACAATAACGTTAATGAATCTATTATAATAAGATATCTACCAATGACACAATTGACATTTTGACTTGACGATTTAAGATGACACAAATTGATGAGTTATATTTAACACAAACACTACAAGATTTGACGATACTTGCACAAAGATTTTACTATAACCCTGTTACAATGATATACAGAAAGAACCCTTTCATGACACTTAAAGGAAGACAAAAAATGATTTTTGACATTATTTTACAAAAGAATGAGAAATACACTTTACTTTTGATATAAAACCGCTCATAGCAAAAAATAACATAACTTACAATTTTTTACTGATATATTTTTTAAAAACAAGTCAATGTGACACTAATAACTTGAATAATGAAAGACATGTATAACTCAGACTAAAAATTATTAACAATACATATACACACACACACAGATATATATATATATATACATATATGTATACATATATACACATATACATATATAATGTTGATGACTGGACTAACTACAAACTCGACATATGGTTATATACTTAAATGAAGAGAGGAGAAATTATTGGAAAATGCAACATGTACAAGATCAGTGTGGAATGCAACAAGCCATGGGGACACATTATTGTGGCAAGAAGAGATCATAGACACACGTGTTTGGTTCATCTAAACACCTATGTAGATCATGTACAAACTAACCAGAAATGACACATGAGAGACAAGATCTGAAAGTTTGTTCTTGATGGATTTAACTCTGACAACGTTTTAGCATGAGTATCCATTATAACATATACACAACAAGTCTGTGAATGATTCAAAACCAATGCAACAGGCATATATAATCAAATTTTTGGGAAAAATGAAAATGCAGAGATGGGAGAATTGAAAAGATATGAACAATCAACTATACGGCTTCATTATGATGATCTCAAATGAAAGCGACATCTTTATCTTGATCTAACAATCAACTGACTCAAAAAAGATAGTAAATACAATTGGAATGTCATGCCCCAAAGCAATACTCACAAGCTTATTAAAATGAAGGAAATAATGATTACTTGGAGGAAACGAGTGGATCTATAACAGTAAATAAAATATGCTCTTGATCATCTTGATATGGCTCATAATCAATGCACAACAATTTGGATGGCCATCTATTAAATATGAATTAAGACAAGCAGGTTCAAATGTGAACCAAGAACCAGAAGCTGGGAAGATTTTGGTGGCATTTGAAGAGCCTCATCAAATTAACTTATGAGATCTCCACAATAATTAATCATCATTGTTTCAAAGCCATCAATCAATGAATTCAATAAAAAAATAAAGATCCCATCTCATTCATGCTCAACTCTCATGAAAAAATGTCGTTCTGGTACCAAATGAGGGTATGAGCAAAGGATAAATCACAAGAAGGGATAATATTCTCTATATTAATTCATTCATAACATAATATAAAAATATATAGAGGGAGATTTTCCTATAAAATAGGAAACCTCCTATAAAAACTCTATAACAACTCACTATATACGCGAGTTGTTAAAACAACTCACAATATTACATTTAGAGTGAACTCATACCAACAATACTAATTATGTAAAATTATTATAATCCATGAAGAACTAATTAATATTTCCTAAAAAATGTGAGCATAATGTATTTGAAATAAAAATTAATCAACTCATAATTGATTTCATGTTGTGGTAAATGAAAGCTTAAATGGATAAACATAGTGGTTTATGTGGTGATATGGTAAGTATGCTATCAATAGCATACTGTCTTATAATTAAAATTTAGCGGTCACTAGGCTACACTTATATTCGTCAAACCAACCTTTGGTAGAAAAATTTCCTCATATATTGATGAGGATTTACGACCGCTAGGCTATGCCTTCTTTGTATGAACTACACTTAACTATACAACCTTTAATGAGGATAACCAAATGTGTCTTTACATACGTATGAGTTGGATCAAGCTGTATGCAGTTCTGTTTATGATGATGTTGAAGCCAAAACAATGTTAATTCAATGTAAGTAGTCATTATGTAGTAGTGATTCAATGAAAAATTGTAGATAGTATGTAGTTATAAATCAGTGAGATATTGATGGATGTAAGGTTTTTTAGTCAAACCATTACTATATTGAATGTGGATGCATAGAGTCCGCTAAGCTCTATATACTTCATTTTAAATTGTTATCATAGCTTACAAAAGGATTTCTTTAAAAAAAATCTTTGTCCCTATGCCAAGTATATAAACTAATATCTGTTAGTTATTGTTTCCTATGAATTTTTGGGCCTTATAAATATTTTGTTTTAAAATATACATGGATATCATACTAGGGTGTGATTGTTTATTCATTTTGGATATCTCCACACTCTTTTCGGTTACATTATTTGGTTGTTGGTTGTCTACATAATCATTTATTGTCTTATAAATTTGTGGGGCATATTAGCTATTTTTTTTGTAAATTCACACAATTAACATACCTAGATCTGATGGTGTATTCATGGCCAATGTGCCCACGTCCTCCACATCTATCATCTGAACTATAAAAAACATAATTTTGTTAAAAATTTGAAAACCATGGAAATTGAAGATAGAGCTCATTAAACATATTTATAAAATGATTGAAAGTAAATCACCATGTTGAATTGGTTGTGTAGCGCCAAGATGAAATGGTCGTACATCATATTTTATAGCTTTGTTGTTATTTGCATAAACAATAAATGTATAAGTAACATATTTAGGTTAAAATCCATTAAAAAAATCAATTTTTGAAGTTGTCTTCGGTGATGAACCTTTCTTCAAATGAGAATAGTAATGTTTTAAAAACATTGCTTGACTATGTGTCTCAACAATAAAAACAACATATAGTTTTGAATCCACTAATGCATGGAGTGTGACATTTTCTCCGTAAAGCACTAGTACTAGAGAATTTTTGGAACAACATCGAGTGAACATCTCAGCCCAGAACTCATACGATCTTTCGCAAGGAAAATGATGGATGTTTCCTTGCAGGATAATTTCACTTGTAGTTCCTTATTGTTGTGGCAGTTTCTACATCCAATCCCTAGTGACTTCTTCTCTATAATCATCATTATTGTCATGGTTGTGTACACTAGATATTATGTACATAAGACAAAACTTTTGAATATCCCATTGCTATCATAGAGTCTGTAGCATCCATCCAGAATTGATACTCCATTGTCTTTAACCTTTTCCATGTATCTTTTTAATGTGTCTCTTAAAATTTTTGAATGACCTATTGGTATTAAAACAATAATAATATAATCCAGTACACTGGTTCCAATAACTATTAGAAGCTCCATTATTACATTAGAAGAAATATCGCTAGCCAAATTACAAAAATCAATGATCACACATTCAACATTGAAAGGATTAGTCAAAGGAATAGCTAATAAAGTTGATAGAAGATGGAATGGATATGCACATTTACAAGAAAAATTATCCATGTGACTTCCATCCTTGCTGGTATATTTCCTTCCAGTGACATCACATAGTTGTCTAATATTTTCTGAAGCCTCAACAGGAAGAACTTCTTCCACCTCATGATATTTTTTCCATTTTTTCCATATTTTACCCTATATGGGAATCAAATTTTATCTTTTCCATTTCTCTCTTCACCCAATAGTACAGAAAACTTGGTGGTAGTGTGATTCATGCAATTTAAATTTTTTTTCAATTACATTGGATTCACTGTAGGCTGTCAATACAATATTATCTAGGATGCTTATTTCTCAAATAATGTTGAACTTTTTCTCACATTTTTTTGTCTCCTTTTATTCTTCGGTAGTAAGAATCAAATTAATTTGCTATTATACTAGCCTCAAAAGAGCCAGTTGATTTAGTATTCCTTTTCAACCCATGAAATTTTGATTTAGATGGGTCTATCTCCAATTTAGTCAAATATGTTCGCCTCGACATAGTAAACAACTTGGCATGTTTTAGAGGTGAAAGAAAACCTTTTTATGCAAGAAATGACAAACATAAGATGTTTTTTCATTTCTATACAATTTTCAAAATACTATAAATATACCATTGTGAATGTCTTTTGTATTTGAGCAACCAGTTTTGTCAGAATCTATTAGAATACCTGAATTCCAACAATATTTTTAACAGGAATATGGTCTATTGTTTATGGAAGAATGTATTTCCCATTTCCTGAACAAAGAAACATCCAAATCCATATCAAGAATAAGACACTTATTGTTTTAAAATTCAAAGTGTTCCACCTGGACACACAATGTCCCTAAATAAATAACTTCTGACAATAGAACAATACCAACTTCCTCATGATTGTCATCTATAACAAAAAACAACCACATGTTGATGTGGTAGTTTTTAGGTGAATTAAATTCCACAAACCATTCCTCATCTCTTTTCTTCCAATAAATACTGCCTATGATGAATGGAATTGTTTTGAATGGAGAGCGAATAATGGAAGACATTTTACCTATAATTAGAGTAAAATACATTAATAATTAGGTCATTTCCGAACTTTAAAGTGTTTTTCTCACATTGTCTTATAAGGAATTTAAATACTACCCTAGCAGACACCAACCTCTAGAGTTATTTACTATGTATCATAAGAGAGTAATTAACTTAATGGTTAGCAACCTATAGGCTTTGATAGGACATCTTATGTATCATTCAACTGGTTATAGTAATTCATATTTTGTGGATCAAATCAATAATAACATAATTTTTCTAAAAGTTAGAAATCGAATTATGATGCATTGAAAGATACAAAACCATTTGCACCTTTTGAAAGATTACATATGATTTGGACAAGCTATAACATTATATAGATGGCACGATAGGAACGTTAAAAAATATACACTTTAGTGACAAATAGACTTCTAGTCAACATATAAAAGAACAACATAAAACATTTTTTAAGCCATTTACACCTGTTGAATGATAAAGTCTAGAGGACATTAAGATCTAATATTTGATATTTTGAAGAGAGTGTTTTAGAAACAAATCACAATAATGGAGTTTGTGGTAGCTCGGGATTTTATGTTTTAGAAGACGATGTGATTTATGTGTATATCGGTCATACTATAGTAGTGAGGATTAAATTCCTGTAACAAGACTAAGGAATATGTTTAAAGGATAGCGGTCGGAAGATCTAATGTTTGGTATTTTGAGGAGAGTATTTGAGAAAAAAATCACATTAACGAAGTTAGTGATAGCTCATCATTTTTTTGTTATATAAGACAATGTGAAATATATGTATATTGGACATAATTTATTAATTATGTTTAAATTGGTCTATAACTAGTCTAAGTATGATATTTTAAGCCCTAGCGCTTGGTGGGAAATTCCCTATTTGAAACAAGTTATCAAAAAAAAGGGGAATGATTTACACTTTTCCTAAACGATTGCAGTATGTACTGTTTGATCATTGAATCATTGAGGGTAAAATAGTATATTTTCATGGAATACAATCGCAACCTAGCTAAGGTCAAAAACTGGGTTATACATTTCATCTTTTCATTATAAAACTATTTGGTATTAACAATTTTCTCACTAGTGAGTTTCACTAAAATAATTGTCTATCATGTTTGACTCTGACTATCCATGTTAGAAACAATTTACAATACTAATCCTGATAGAAATCAATTCCATATGTATTGTCCATACTTATATTGTTTGTACACATATAGATTCCAAATGTTTCTTAGAATAATTGTTTACCTGATACGCTTAGTTATTGTCTTATATGTTGTATCGACATTAAGGGCTAAAAATCAACAGAATTTTATTGAAATAGTGATAAAATAATAAATCATGACCTAGCTTAGTGAATTTCGCCGTAGGCTCCTACCATTACGGTCTTTATCACTATTTTTCATGTTGTTCACTTTTGGATCACTAGTGTTTTTCATTGATTATAATTATATCGTGTTGGATGGAATGTACATGGCGGAGAAATAGTGTTACTCTTCATACCTATAGAGGGATCCATCCTTACATATTATCGATAAGTATATTGTTTGAAACACATAATTCACATCATGATTTCTTATGGGAAAAAATGCTTAAAATTCACTAAGAATTTTTTCCTTATCTGAAAGTAATACAGCATAGCTGATGCTAGGATCAACAATTTTCATAATTTGAAAATAGTGATAAAATAAAATGTGCTCTAGCTTGAGCAGGTCACTAGGCTCCCACCATTACTATTAGTCATTATAAATACTATATGTATAGCTTTGGGTCACTACTATTTTTTCATGGCTTATGTAGTACTCGCAAAACGTATTGTTTGTAACATATAATTCACATTTGTTTATATGAGAGAAAATTCTTAGTGACCTCTAAGCTTCCGTATGTATTGAATGGAATGCCATAATATGACTGCTAGGATCAACTATTTCTTATTTCAACACTATGTGCATGGATTTTGAATGATAGTGTTATACATTTATTTTAATTGTACCATATTTGTGATAGGCTTTGTGTGGCAGAGATAAATTCTTGCATTACATACCCTACTGAAATGGATCGAGACGTATTATGTGTTTCCCATAGACTCAAAAGTTTCTTATTTTTGAAAATAGCCTTAAAATAAAACTCATGGTATAACTTAGCGGCTTCTAGGCTCCTACCTTTACCTCTTCTCATTATAAACACTATCTTTATAGTTTTGGATCGCTAGCCTTAATATGTAGTTCCCATAAGATACATGGTTTTCAACTCATATTTTACATCATTTACTATCATAGAAAATGCTTAGTGACCACTAAGCTCCTTTACTTATTGATATAAATGGCATATCAGACCCTAGTCTCAAAAGTTTCTTATTTTAAAAATATCCATAAAATAACAAATCATGGTATAGCTTAGCGGACGCTAGGCTCGTATCTTTACCTCTTCTCATTATAAAATATATCTTTACAATTTTGGATCGCTAGCCTTGGTATGTAGTTCCAATGAGATACATGACTCAACTCATACTTCACATCGTTTCCTATCAAAGAAAATTCTTAGTGCCCGCTAAGCTCCTTTACTTATTGACAGAAATGACATATCATACCCTAGGCTCAAAATTTTCTTATTTTGAAAATAGCCATAAAATAACAAATCATGGTTTAGCTTAGTAGTCATTAGGCTTCTGCCTTTACCTCTTCTCATTATAAACACTATTTGTAAAGTTGTGGATCGCTAGGCTTAGTATGTAGTTATCATAAGATACATGGTTTTCAACATATTTTTCACATCGTTTCCTAACAAAGAAAATTCTTAGCACCCGCTATGCTCCTTTACTTATTGACAAAAATTGGATATAAGACCCTAGGCTCAAACATTTCTTATTTTGAAAATATCCATACAGTAACACTATCTATACAGTATTGGATCGCTAGCCTTATTATGTATCCCAAATAACTTGTTCGAACTTGTCATGTGGCATATTTTAATTGGATAATTAATTTAAATTAGTGCACACTATATCTAACAATGTAGAAATCGATTTTGATAAATAATGGAACATAAATGTCTATATATTATTCTAATAAACTTCAAAACTATGTTTAGGATTTAATTCTTCTATATTCTTATAATAAATTTTTGAACTATGTTTGTTTTAATATATGTTATATAATATATTTGTTATTATGTTTATATTATTATAGGCTATAAACAATGAAAAATTGCATTGTTTTTAATTCATGTTTAGTTTTAATTTTTAAACCATGGAAAAATAAAAATAGGGAAATTTGAATTCCCCCGCATTTTTGGATATTTAAAATTTCAATAGCCTGCCCTTTTGCTTTTAGAGGGGGAAAGTGAAAATTTCAAATTTTCGTATCCCGCTCTTTTTCTATTTTTGAAATTTCTTTCGTGGAATGTGCTAAACAAATTATTAAATACCTCAGAGAAATGTTGAGTAGGGTTTCTAATTTTTTTGGTCAGTTAGAAAAGCATGTCTTCAAAATAAAAAAATGCGCGCAGGCCGTAGATTACAGGGATGAGTGTTTGAATCCCAGTTTTTTTTTCATGTGATTATAATCTTGTTTATTGATAATGCACACAAAATATGCAAAAAATGATGCACAAAAAGGATGCACACGAAGGAGGATAGCAACAGAGGTTACGAAAAGAATCACACAAATTGTTTGATTGAGGTAACAAATGGAGGTTTCACGGAAATCATAAAGCACAAAATAATCCCAAATATTACTAAATTAGGTATTTACAGTAAAGGTTTACCTTTTTTATCGCAAGATCTATTATTTTCTCTATAGTCGACTAGTTCTTGTGTTTTACATAGCATTCCAATCGTGATCCACACAAGCCATGCTTTGTCACACTGAATCGTGCTCCACAGTCAAGCCTTGCTTTCTAGCTGCTTTTGATCTCCACACCAAACTGCCTTGTTCTTCATGAAAACTCAATTTTTTTTGTGTTAACAAAATAAATTTTAATCCCTTTTTTGCTCTAGTATTTATCTTTTTTTAACGCTTTCCCATTTCCGCCATTCTATGTCTCTTTTTGGCTATTTTCGTTTTGATTTTTTTGTTCTTGTTCATGTGATTTTTTTTAAGGATAATGATATAGTTTGTCACAATCACCTTTTTAAAATTTTATTTCGGTTGGGAGAGCCAAAATATTTTAATGTTGTTTATTAAGATGATGAAAAGAAACGTCACTAATTAATGCATATTACATTTTTTACATGGTTTCCACTTAGACATTTTAGGAAAATATATGAGGTTAAAAAATTAATTCTAAAACTATAAAACCATATTAAGAATTCAATTGTATGATAATTATTTCCAATTATATGTGTGTTTCCATGTAGAATTAACCAAATGTAGTGTCTTCAGCAATTTTATGTTCTATACATTGAAAGTTAAACACATTATATATGCATTAATATTTTTAAATCTAATTTTAATCACTATACATTTAATAATTAATATATTCTTCCTTTTGAGCCCGCTAATCTATGCCAAAACTTCACATAACTTTTGAGGCGTCCACGACATAATTCTATTTTTAGACAACCTATTTACAAAACCCCAATTTTATTTTGAATTACATACATGATTCTACATGTATATTTATATATCCATTATAAATTCTAGATTTATTTGTTATCATTTGTATCTTTTCAATATGATTTCTTTTCTATGAATAAAATATACCATGGGAAAAAATTTCTACCCTAGCATCCGCTAGGCTATAATTCTAATTTGGAAAAAACATTCATTTTCCTTGGCCCCTCGCGGATTAGTTGTTTTTATATAGGAAACACAATGTTTTTTGGTCCTAGCGATCGTTTTTGTTCTTTGTTTGTTGTTATATTCACAAAGATTAACAATTTAGATTTATAAAATAGCTTCATTATGAACATGATATATTTACCTTTAAGAATAGATTAGTGTCCACTAGGATGCAATGAGTAGATAGTGTCGTATGTAAAAACATGTTTTATAGATTCTCAGTCACAATTCCAAGTTTCTATATTTTTCTTTAATGTAAAATAATTATGCCAAAATATTGTAAGAATTAGAGAAATCTATATGTACACCTATATAGCACATTAAATATACGATTCTACATGTATATTTATATATCCATTATATAAACGTCAAATTTATTTGTTATCGTTTATAGCTTTTCAATATGATTTCTCATGTATGAATACACTCTACATGAATTAAGTTGCATGCAGTAGCACCTGCTATGCTATAATTCTTATTTTGAGAATCCATTTATTTTGTGTTAGAAAATACTTTTGTTGTATGTCTCCTGTTATATGCAAAGATTAAGAATTTAGATTTATAACATAGCTTCATTATGAACATGATATATTTACCTTTAGGAATAGTTTAGCATGGCCGCTAAGGTGCAACAAGTAGATCGTGTTGTATTTAAAAACATGTAGTATAACTTCTAGGTCACTAGTCCAAGTTTCTTTTCTTTTCCTAAATGTAAAAATATTCTGCCAAAATCTCATAAGAAATAGAGAATTCTAGACGTATAGTTGTGTAACACATGAAAACCATGATTCTAAATGTATATTTATGTATCCATTATATAAACTCTAGATTTATTTTTTATCACTTATATATTTTCAATATGATTTCTCCTGTATGAATACACTCTACATGAAAAAACTTGTGTACACTAGCTCCCACTAAGCAATAATTCTTATTCTGAGAAAACATTCATTTACCTTTTGCGGCCTCAGGGAGCAGGTTTTTGTTTATATAGGAAACACACTATTATTTGGTGCTAGTGATCACTTTTGTTGTTTGTCTCCTATTATATATGCAAAGATTAACAATTTAGATTTATAACACAACTTCATTATGAACATGATATATTTTCCTTTAAGAATAGCTTAGCGGTTGCTAGGGTACAATGAGTCCAAGTCTATACGTATACCATTATATAAATTCTAGATTTATTTTTTACCATTTATATAAACTCCTGTTTGAATACAATCTACATGAAAAATGTTGCCTACTCTAGCGACCACTAGGCTATAATTCTTATTTGAATGCACAGTCTTTGTTTACCTTTGTGGACTCACAGAATAAGTGGATTTTTTTATAGGCAACACACTTTTTTGGGTCAAGCGATCGCTTTATTATTTGTCTCGTGTTAAATACGCAAAGATTAAAAATTAAATTCATAACACAAATTCATTATAAAAATAATATATTTACTTTTAAGAATAGTTTTGCAACTACTAGGCTTCATCAAGCATATATCACATTGTATCTAAAAACTTGTTGTAAATATTTGTGGTCTCTCATCCACTAGGTTAGCCCAAGACATAATATTAAGACCTTACAATTGGTTGGATTAAACAAATTAAATTAAAATAGTTTGAGCTAAGCAAGCGCTAGGTACTTCCACACTATAATATTTTGATCTTAGTGGGCATTATAATATATCAAGTTACCCAATGATATTTTGAGCTTAGCATCCACTAGCTTATGACACAACATAATATTTGGATCTTAGAAGTCTTTAGGTTTCAGTAAAAGAAAGTAAGATATTATAAGCTTAATGGCGGGTAGGTTATCACAAAACATAATAATATGATCTTAGTGAATACTAAGATTTAACAAATTAAATCAACATAGTTTGAGCTTAGTGGTCGCTAGGTATTTAAACAATATATTATTTTGAGAGAAAGAGTCACTAGCATTTAAAAACTAAAAAAGACATATTGAGTTCAATTTCCACTAGGTTTTGTTTCAAAAAATGATAGTGTAATCTTTGAAGATGCAAACAATATTTCTATAAATTAGTTGAATTTATTGTATGATTTTAAGATTTTAAATTAAGATATTTTGAGCTTAGTGCCCTCTAGGTTATGCTACCACATAATTTTTGGAACCTACTAGTGGTTAGGATTTAATAAATTAAATTAAGGTATTAAGAGCTTAACGGCCTCTAGGTTATGCCTCAACATATTATTTGGGTATTATCAATTCACTAGGTTATGTATCACAAAGATATATATATATATATAAATTAGTTGAATTCATTCTATGATTTTAAGATTTTAAACTAGGATATTTTGATGATAAGTCTTCAAAAAATAGTACATGAGGAACCAGTCCATGATAAGTCTTCCATTAGTGGACTCCCATGATGATTACAAGTAACTTATCATACTAAATATATTCCAAAATATGGGGAAGAGTTGTAATCAACTTTACTTCACCCAAAAATACTTCATATATCTATACACTTCACTATACAAACATCCATTCTGACCCTTAGTAAAAAAAATAAAGACAAATTCATCCATGAAAGATTAGGTCCATTTGGCCTCTCGGCTCCACCTCATTGATGATATCTCAAAATCTGCATCCCCTTTACTCTGATCAGAACGAGGAGGATGAATCAACACAACATTCCAGCATTTTCACTTTAGCACCAGTAGGGAGTTCTATACCCTAATTTTCTGTAACTGCCTCCAGACCACATGTAATCACCTACATCCCCTTGCATCAAGGTAGGGACATGATACTGAAGGATGAATAGATGCTCTTCTAACTTCTCATTCTCCTTATCTGCAAGATAAACTTACCCTTGAAGAGTTGGATAATATGTTTTTCGCACTCAACCCTTGCGCCATTTCAAAAATGTTCCTCTGCACTTTGGACTGGTTTGGGTCAAGCATAAGCTTGCACTTCTCTCACAAATATCACCATCATCTTCTTCTTCTAATCACTCCACGACCAACCAGACCTTCTCAAGTTAATTCCACATAGCTGTGTTCCAAATTTTCCCATCCATCCAAGAAGTAAACGATTCCCCAATGCCCTTGCCTATTATAGCTATCTACCTCTTCCTGCTAGGACCACACTCCATGCTACCCAAGAAACCACCAGCACCCTTGTCACTATCATAGAGATACAGGAAAAACAATGACCAAAAAACAAAAGAGGAAAGGGTAGTGAAATGTCCAGTCGTCCCAGAGATATAAAGCCATCAACACATAACACATAAAAGGAAGAAAGTTGAGGGTACCAAAGATCCGATTGGATATCAATCCTAATATCATGATTTCCATTAAAAATATTAAATCTTATTTCATAAATTACTGACACATTAAAAATATTATAATTACCTTATGTCTATAGTACGAATGTAATCATATAACCCTTAAATCTGCACATGCCAATCCTTTTGTATATCAATTTTTAGAATGCAACTACTATTCAAGTAAGTTATGTCATAAATTCCCAACTTAAATATAGCAATCAAGATCTGTACACATGCCATTATCCTCTTGTCTGATAGTTTATACCACCACATAATCTTTACCCTATCGGTGGTTGTGATTTAATAAATTAAAATATATATACAACTTAGTAGCCACTAGGTTATGCCAAAACTTAATATTTGGATCTGACCAGTCTCTAGTTTCAGGAAAGTAAGTTTTAACTTAATAATATAGTATTTTGAGCTAAAAATTGAATAATATTTAACAAACAAAAGAAAGACATTTTGAGTCCAATGCCCTTTGGGTTATGCTTAAACATAACCTAAAAAATTATATTGTAAACTTAGAAGTCGTTAGGTTTCAACAAATTAAACTACATTTTTAAACCTTAACGACCTCTAATTTTATCAACATTGAATTTGGAGATCTTTATAGAAATCAAGACCAATATAAATTAGTTGAATTTTTGTATGAATTTAAGATTTGGAATTAATATATTTCGAGCTTAGCGCCAACTATGTTATGCCACCACATAATATTTGGAGACTTCGAAGATAATTTGAGCTTAGCAGCTGCTAGCTTATGCCACAACATATTATTTGGATATTGAATTCGCTAAGGTTGAATAATTCATAGTTACGATATTTTACAGCAGTTAACAAATTATAGGAAGATATTTTGAACTTAGCTGACGCTAGTTTAAACAATGACATAATATATGGAGGTTACGGTTGATAGGATTAAACAAATTAAATTAACATATTTTGAACTAAGCGGAGACTAGGTACTTCCATAATATATTATTTCGAGCATAGTGGTTGCTATCATTTAACATGTTACTGAATGATATTTTGAGCTTAGAGTCCACTAGATTATGACATAACATAATATTTGGTGCTTAGCGCTCACTAGGTTTAAAAAACAAAAATAATATATTATTAGCTTAGCTGTTGATGGGTTATGCCAAAACATAATATTTGAATCTTGATGGTCACTGCGATTTAGCAAATTTGAATCAACATAGTTTGAGCTTAGTGGCCACTAGGTACTTAAACAATATATTATTTCGAGCTCAAAAGACAGTAGCAGTTAACAAACAAAAGAAATATATTTTGAGCTTCACGATGCTAGGTTTTGCCACAACATGTTATTTGGATATTTCATCACTAGGGTTTAATAATTCATAATTAAGATATTTTACAGCATCTAACAAATTAGAGGAAGATATTTATAAATTTTCTGGTGCTAATCCCACAATATAATATTTTGAGCTTAGTTTTTGCTAGCACCTAACTAGTAAGAGAATTATATTTTGATATTAGACAATGGTACATTATGCCACACCATAAATTTTTGGATCTTGGTGGTCGCCAGGTTTTATCAAAATAAAGTAGGATATTGTGATCTGAGAAGCCATTAGGTTATACCAAGACATAAAATTTGGAGCATAACAATCTTAAGGATGTAAGAAAACTCATTAAGATATTAGGATCTTAGCTACGACTACATATGCCAAAACATAAAACTATTTGGAATTAGAGTAAAAGTGGGTTTTTCCAAATGACCTACATACTTGCACAAAAAATCCCTCACAAACTAGATATTACAGTGAAACAAGAAGAGAATAATCTCTGTATGTAAAAATAAAAAACAAAAAAGTCCCAAACCGAACAAATCCAAATTACATTCTATGTATATTCATGAGAATAGTTGATTCATCCTTAACATCAGCAGTAGGGCTTCCTTCAACCAACACGTCCACTAACTTAATGTGTTCCAGGAAGTCTTTGTTGATTTTCATCCAGGTCATGTCCATGTGACTTTTCCATTCCTTGATAGCAGATACTGAGTGTAACATAATCTTCAATGGCCTCATGTGGATCAGGAGAGATCTTCTCTAAATTCTCATTGTGTTCAAAAGATGTAGTGGGGGAGCCCATTTTCTATGACAGAGGAGAAACATCGTAAACTGAGGAGAGATCCCACAACACATCATAGAATTTCTGATTCCATGCTAACTTCCATGTAAAAAGGAGGGAGGGAAGCCACACATGCTTCCATGATCAGGTGATTTGAGTTAGTTGTAGCCATTACAATGTTCTGTGGAGACAAGAGAGGAGAAGCCGAGGGAAGCATCAGACAAGAGGTGGAGAGGAAGTAGATGTTGGGTCTAAAATTGGTTCAGAGACCTTAGAAGAGTGCTCTGATGGGTCTAAATGGTTAATAGCCATCAGAGAAGATGAGGGAGAGACAAGATCGAAAGAAAGGGGAGACAACTAGACCTTCTGGGAATGATCATGATGTCTGAATTGGAGTTAAAAGGGAGATAAGGTAGAAGATGGAAACAAAAAGAGGGAGTTGGTTGTTGAAGAGGAGGGGGGACATGATGTTTTGCTTTCCTGGATTAGATGGAGAAGTCCAAGATTTATTTTTGGGAAGCTACCATTTTAAAGAGAAAATACAAAATTCCTTGGTGTAGGAAAGGACCTTCATCTTCTCTGATAGTTTAAGGGACTTCTCAAGTGATTGAAACAAAAAGAGCCACAAATTTTACCTTTCAATCATGTCAAAGATGCGCAAGAAGAAAAATTTGAGGTCCATAGATAAATTTGGTAGCATTTCTCCAGCGTGAAGTACCTCCTTCAATTTATCAACAACCCTATCCCAAGGTTGTGGAAGTGAGTCTTGTTCATAGCCCGAGTGATACATTCTCATATTTTCACCAGGACACAGAACTCATCCATATCTCGTGAAGTGAGTATTTAAAATAAATTTCTCCCTCTAAAGAGCCCTTATCACAGCTGCAATGGACTCCATCGAAATAAAAAAATTTGTCTTGCCCACTTTGACTCTTCTTTTCTTCTAGGTTTTTAGCACACTGCTAGCTACTCAGACAGAGTGACCAGACAGTCTTTCCATAAACGACGTAACACCACCATCATGTAAAATATTCCATACTACCGGGTCAGCCTTGACCTCTTCAGGAAGAAGGCTCAATGTGTTTGATGGTGCCACCCATAGTGAACAGGGCTATTGTGATAGTGATTTCCAAAGGCCCGATATAGATGATGCTTAAATAGAGATGTCGAGCACCTTCATTCCAATCTTCAACACGTGTCTCCAAGATTTCTAATTGAAATATATCCTAATTAGTAATAGTCATTAATTTATCTCATCCATCACACGAACGCAATCTATGAATGCCATAAATGCCCAAAAAATCCACAAATTTGTATCCTCTTACCGCCACCAAAAGAGGTTATGCCTCAACATAACCTAACAAATTTTATTGTAATCTTATTTAATGTTTAGGAAACCACAAAATTAATTAGTTAATGTTCTTGCAATTACTACATTTAGTGGAGGTTGAAGGTTTGAATGTTAGTGATATTAGATGTATTTAGTTAATATATATTATAAAGGAAGAATCTACAAAAAAAATGGAGCAAGGTGAAATAACTAACATTTCTAGACATGATTTCATATTGTATATATTATCAGACAACAAATCATAAAGCAATATCTTATTATAATTTATTTATTAACACATCTATTTATTACATTTAGGTTCTCCAAGGTTGTTCATTCTACACATGAAAATGAAGAGGGTAAGAACAAAGATGTTACAGGAAGCACAAATAGAACACTTGTGATGGGAATTTGTTTGTGAGATTTGGTGAGGTAATTTCACAAACAAATGTTTGACTGAAATGATATGGGGATGTTGTTGTTTCAAAAAAAATGCATCCCCACGATTCCTCTTTGTCAAGTATTTGATTTTTTCAATGGAGAGCAACATTTTTAGTTCATACTAAGATAAACTTAAATGTAGATACAATTACAGGTACGTGGCAAGACTAATATGCTTATTGGGTTTGTGTTCCTCTTACAATTATAAGTATAGTTATAGGTACATGACAAGAATAATATGCTTTTTCATCTTTTAACTAGCCTTGTGGATGTTAAAATTTCTTCTTATATTGAACTCTTATGTGACATCAGATTGGTGTGGGTATATATATTAACTTGAATCAAGATTGTTTTGTTGCAGGTACAGTTGAAAGTTGGTTGTTTATATTATTTTGAGCTTAGTGGTCACTTTCATTTAACAAGTTACTAATGATATTTTGAAATTAACGTCCGCTATCTTATGACACAACATAATATTTGGATCTTCGCGGTCTCTAGGTTTCGACAAAATAAAGTGAGATATTATTTGGATTTTAGTGGTCACTGGGATTTAACAAATTAAATCAACCTAGTTTGAGCTTAGCGGCCAAATGTATTTGAAGAATATAATATTTCAAGCTAAAGAGTCACTATCATTTAACAAGCTAAATAAATACATATTGATTTTAGTTTCCGCTAGTATCTCCAGTGTTAATCTCATGATGAACTTTCACCTTGTTGGAGGATTGAATTGATATAACAAAAATAGGTATAGTTATTTGGGATTGAATTGAAATTTGTAACCTATTTTTTAAATTTGTTACTACTCAAACAGATGTGTGATTAGCATTGTGGATGTTAAAAGTTATTCTTATTGGAAGGATTGAAAGATTTTTTAATTACTACAAAATGCATTTTATGTTGTACTTATAATATGTTGTTGTTTGAATGAAAAAATATTGAACATGTTTCTAAAATAGTTTGATGTCTTTTAAATGTCCTAGATCAATTGTTTTCACAAAAATGCTTTTCTTAAATGAATTGATGGATATCAATGACTACAATGCTAAAGGTATAACACCTGACATATCAGTTATCATACCAAACATATTCATTGTCAAAACATATGTTGTCTTGCAAAGGATTTCTGGAAAAAAACTAAGGATTTACTCCCCAAGGTCAACAAGTTGAATTCTCTTAACTAGAATTGAATTGTTATTGATGAAAATCTATTTAAACTACTAAAATACCTTTTATGTTGTACTTAAATATGTTGTTGTTTGAATGAAAAATATTGAACATGTTTCTAAAATAATTTGATGTCTTTTAAACAGATCAATTTTTTTCACAAAAATGCTTTTCACATGTGTTGATGGAGATCAATGACTAAAATGCTTAAGTATAACACCTGACATATTCAGTTTTTCATTTTCCAAACATATGTTGTCTTACAAAGGATTTGTAGAGGAAAAATTGGATTAAGGATTTACTCCCCAATGTCAACATGTTTTTCTGGTTAGTTGTTCAAAACAAGATTTTAACCCTTGACAATGTGAGAAAGGATAAAATTAATAATTGGACCATAAGAAATATCCTTAAAGATACTAAAGAAAAAAATTTGAAAGATTTTGATAAATGTAATTATTCATACCCCTAGAAAGGGTAATAAATGTGTGGATTATCTTTCCAATTTAGGGTCTAAAGGTAGTAATTTTAAAGTGTGTGAGAGGGGAGATGATATCACTGATGTTATTAATCTCGTTAATAACATTAAGTATTGATGTGTTGGTGGCTCTTTTCCCTCATTGGGATGTCATCCTTGTACTTATGGTTAGTAAGACCCTTCACACGTGTAGGATATATGGTGGGATTTGTATTACTTTTTCTCTTACGATTCATTTTGGTCATTATTTCTTCCATTTTCAATATCAGTCACTAAAACCATGGGAGGTGGTCATTTTAGAACTGAGACCATGAGCTATGGTGCCTTGAAGGACAACCCCTCATTTTGGTGCATTCTAAAATGGAAAGAATTTCATCTCAAAAATCATAGGGATCTAATCCTTATCTTGCATTGGAGTTTGGTCATGCATGGAACAATGGTAGCATGGTGATCCGTGGAATGGAAATTTAGGTTTTGAAAGATTTGATAGTGCACAGGAAACTGGAATGGATACAGAGGGCTTAAATATATTCAAAGACCACACTAGACGCAAGCATGAAATTGAGACTTTATTCCGCAGTAAAGAAATGGTTTACCTACTGGTAGGTGGTATAGCTAGATTTTACATCCCTGATATTTGAGAATACGGTCTACCTCCACCTTATGAGGTACATTACTCTTGAAGTGAATTATAGAAAGATATTTAATCACCATCTTACTATGCTTAATATGTTTAGGCATAATATTGTTATGAGCCTTCCCTTTTTCTTGTTTATGTCACTCTCTGCATCAGTGAATGATTTTCAACAGGGAAAGATTGATACCCCAATACACCATGGTATAATTATTTTTATTTTTAAGAATGGTAACCCGGTGGTGGAAAAGGAATTAGAGCCCGAATCTAGGGATTCAAATGAAAATTGTACTCGTGTGGACTGTATGAACAAACTAAGGAGAAAGAAGAGTATGTAACCTCAAGGGAAGAGAAATCTTGGTACAGGGGCTGTAGGTTTTTTTATTGATATGAAAGGGGAGTTATCTAAATGGAAAGAGAGAGCGGAGGTGGGCTGGAATGTGGCTTTTGATAAAATTTTCTCAGGGTGAGTCAGGTGGAAATGGATATGGAGGCCTTAGGTGAAGTTGGAACAGGATATGGGAAACAATGTCATGCATTGCATTGACACCTCTAAGAAAATTTTCATCACCCAAAACTCTATCAGGGCCGATATGGTAGAGATCAAAAGTTTGGTTTTGGAGTTGTCAAGGGCATGTGGTCAAGCTGGAGCAAGGGACACAAAGTTTGAAGGTATACTCTCCACCTTAGTAGTTCTGATGAGAGAAGAGTAGGTTGAAGATGGCATCCCTATCATGAGTGAGTAGGATGATCAGATGAAAAAGACAAGAAGAGCGTCAACCGGAGGAGTACAAATGTTTGAATACTAACTAAATTGTTGGCTCTTGGAGATTTTATTTGACTGTTTGTGGATTGTATCATTCAGGATGTTTTTCCCTCCATGTTTTTTGATTTTTCCTTATATTGATTTGTTGGACTGTAGTTTGGGATAAGTTATTTTATCCCTTTTATCATATTTCTTTTTTGTTCACTCTTGGTGATGCTCATGATGCATTCTATTGTAAGGTTTCTAGGTGCCTTAATCCCTGTATAAAGTATCCAATCATTATGTTCACGTATATTTAATAAACCTTTTTAATAGTACTTTTTTGTTAATGGAATTTTTAATTAAACAAGACAGAGTAGCAAGTTCATGCTTCTGGGTTGGGAGATGTGCTAGTTGTGTGATTGTTTAAAAAGGTTTCTATAATTTTTTGCATTATGTGCTTTTTATTACTAAGAATAACCAATTTCAAATTTTTGTCCAAAGTACAATGTACCAATACTTAATGTATAAATTATGCACATACGGTATTCTAACATCCGCATAATGATAAAAAATAGAATGTCCCTATGTAATGATTTTGAATGCATAAACTATGTATATACTATAAGTACCCAATTTAAATGTTGCACATATTATAAGTACCCACGTTAAAATTCATGTAGAAAAAAAATAAAAAATAAAATTATGCATCAAATAATTTTTTTAAAAAAAACATAAAGCGGCCTATAATCATATTATGATTGAAAATATTGCAGCAATATAAGTGGAATTTTGAAATACATAATATGCTAGATTTTTAAGGTGAACTAAAATAAACAACCACAATTTTACAAGTTGAATATTCCTACCTAAAGATAAACGTTTGTTATTAAATGGAATAGCCGAAATAAATCAGTTAAAAGATTTATCACAATAATAGTATTATTTTTATTGTCTTTAACACAATATAATCCATATTAAAAAATTATGGTTGGAAAATTTAATACAAACATAGAAAAATTGTATTTTATAAAAGTTAACTTACAAATCTAATTTTTATTGCAAACTGGGATAAAGCAAAGATTAAACTTTTTGAATAGAAAAAAATATTTAAAAATATATAAGGAGTGGGATGGGATTTAATTTAGAATTGTTTATAATGTGATTTGTTAAATAAAGTTTATTAATTTTTATGAATAGTGTACTATTTTGGATGTGCCACTTGTCCAAGCATGCAAATACATCTTCCTTTTTGGATAAACATTAAATGTAGTGAATATTCTATTAATATTTTTTTTCTAAATCTCATATCTTATTTAAAGATTGGACAAATGTCTTTCTGAGAATTATGATTTTTATTAAATAGAACAAATAAATGTTGCAACAAGGCCTCATATTTTTCAAATCTATAATAACTAGAAAATAAAGAAAAATATAAATAACTTTTGTAGATTTAAAAATTATTTAAATAAAAAATAAACATTAGAAAGTTGAAAAGTTATAGAATTTTTTTATTTTGATTGGTGGATTGAGGAAATTTTTAAGTAATATGTTTTGAGCTTAACACCCACTAAGGTAACATAATACTTCCACAATATAATATTTTGATCTCATGGATTGCTAACATTTAACAGGTCAAAGAATATTATTTTTAGCTTAGCATCCACTAACTTATGCCATACCATAATAATTAGATATTATCGAACTATAGGATTTAACAAAATAAAGTAATATATTGTCATCATAGAGTCTGCTAGGTTATGCCACAACAACATATTTTGATGTACAACTACTTTGTCCATTTTTTTTGTATAAGGGTGAATATGGGGGTTTTAAAAGGACCCGCATCCTTTTACAAAAAGGCCCTTTAAGGTAGAATATGACATTGAAGCATAGAAGAGATAAATCCCATGGGAAGCAAAAGATAAAAAGCCACATACACATGACCAAAACAGATAAAATTTATATTTTGTGAATAGTTTAGAGGATAGTTGTTGCTTCCTGTTGGGCCCCTAGAATATTTTCCAAGTATGAAGGCGCGTGGGATCCTAGTTATAGAAGGGAATGCAAGGAAAAAGTGCACAGGAGGAAGAGTTAAGAAGGCACATGGTTGGTGTGGCACGTGAAAGGAGGTTCGGGACTTAGCCAATTTATGCAACAAAGGTAGAACACATGAAAAGCGTGATCGGTTATGCGCGGATAAGATGCTAGCCTAGCAATAGGTGGCCTAGGAAAGAGCATGTCAGTGATGGAATCTTCTAGAAGATAATCATGATATGGAGTGGAGAGCTCAAGCCTAAAGGAACATGCTCGCTTGGAGGACCACATTCGACACTTGGTGACGGATCTGAGGGCGCAACAAGGTGAGTTGGTAGCACGAGAAGATGATAAATACAAGTGCCTGTGGAACAGAAAAAGGAGACCGAGATAACATACAGATGGGGACATAGAGATAGAGGAAGAGATATACATAGTGAGAGAGAGAGATAACATGGGTGAAGCTCTGCAAGATTGCTACAAGTGGAAATTTGATGCAGAAAGGAATGTACTAGGATTAGTATTGTAATTTATTTTTCTTTTGGCATAGTTATAAAAGCCTAGTGATGTGCATGACTATGGTCTGCCCTCTATGGATCTTTGTAATGAAACAATGAATACAATGAGGTTACCTGTTGAAAATAGACACGGATATCAGTAGCTTTAATGTATATTTCATTCATAGGAGTTCTCTTTCATTGCATGCTATGAATGAATGATTGTATCTTTCTTTTTGTTATAATATATGTTATGGAGTCTGTTAAAACATTCGGTCTGAAGAAGTTACAAGGATCTGGAGGCCGTTCTGAGCTCTATGATTCTTGTATGTCTAAAATTCTTTCTTGAATACTCTTACACTAATTATAGATAAATGCTTCCCACTAAAACTCACATAAAAGAGAGACTCGGCACCCCCTCGTGCCTCGGGTGAGCACTCAGCTTCTGTTGGGTGATAGGCCGGCACACATGGGATTCCTTCCTTTTACAGTGGGAGTAAAATTGAATACACTTCCATAGTAGTAGTAGTGGTACTTTTGTTAAAGATAATAAGAAACATCTTAGAGTTTCCTTGTTCCTCGAATTATCCTTTCAAAAATATGTATTCGTTCTTTTGTTCTCCAAAATCTGTTTGGTTATCCTACTCTTCTATTACCACATTTTTGCACAAATAGGTCATTGTAATCCAACACCAACACATTGAAAGGAAACTCATTCTTAAGATGAATTTATTCTAAAATATTGTCATTGACAATGTCAACAATGTTGTATCCATTGAATTTTTTTGAGTATGTGCAGTAGAGGACTATTTGTGGACAACAATAAGGGTATAAAAATAATATTAATTTTATCAAATACAACTTCTCATTGATTCATGTGCACCACCATGACCATAAATCAATTCCGATATTCACTTTTTTACTACGTAAATCGAGCCACCATCCATACCACTAGCCTTCTTTTTCAAGACACAAAAAATAAGTTCTTGGCCCAGGTGTTATGGGTTTTTTAAACTTCTACAAATTTTTCTCTCATGTTATTACAAATTAATCTATGTCGTTTATCTATCAAGATTTGCTCCATTTTGTCCTCTTTCACTGCTCTAACAAATGTTTACTATATGACAAAATTATTTATTTGATAAAAAAAACTACCTTCTACAAAATATTGAATAACAAACTTGCTTCCGTTCAGTTATCGACAAAATCCCTACATGGATATAAGCCCTAATCAGTTATGGAAAATTTTACATTAACATAATTTCATAATTTTTGAGGGGCTAAAGGCGAGAATGCATCAATTTTTGGCACGAAGAGTAAATCAAAATGTTTCCAAAAATAGAACACATAATTTTTGACACTTGCCCTGGTGATATTTTTCTATTGATGAATAATCTTATGCATTGACAAAGAGAATAGAAAGGAAAATGTTAAAAATATAAAATCAAAAAATGTCTATTTATAGTGATTTGTAATTGACATATCCATCTGCAAATTTCATTGGCACGCAAATTTAAGAGGCCAAGCTTATGATTCTACATTGCTTTATATTAAATGGCTAATTAATGGCTGACAACATTTACATGCTCCAAAAGGAGCACATATTTCGAATGGCGCATGTACCTTTAAATTTTGAATTTTACATAGCTCATTTTAATGGATAATTAATGTTGAGGCAACCACAACATTAATTAGCATTTTTCCTTACAAAATGGTTATCATTAATAATGCATTTGGTGTTGTAAATAATTAATGTAAGAATTTAATATTATATATTTTTTACTATAAATAAAATTCTTTATATAATTTGGGTAAAATAAAGCCCTTATTTCTTATGCTTGAACTTTGACGTGTGACTCTTGACACTCATTTAGATGTTTTTGTTGATTGTTTCCATAAAATACTTACAAAAATTTGTAATAAACATCACACGCGAATTACATATTTAATATTTAACCGTCAATTATTAATATAGATTTATATATAAATTATGAAAATTATACAAAGTTACATCAATATATATTTAAAATAATGAAATTTATACAGAATAATTGGTATAAATAAACACTTTTTGTATTTTTGAAGGGCAGTGTTGAAAAATTACCGTTACCCAAAAATTGTTTGATAGGTGAGTTATCGTACTAAGCTGTGTGAATCAAGATTCGTACTTAGCTATGTGAATCAAGACTCACACTTAGAAGTACAAGTTGAGACTGGCACTTAGAAGTGTGATTCGATACTAGAAAAAATGAAGATGGATTTCTTCTAATACTTGTAAAACTAGAATCCACATTCACTGGAATATGTCCAAATTTAGTGAAATAAACATTTATGGAGGATATGCTCAGGATGTATTGCATGGATCAGTAGTACAAATAGGAAGAATACCTTCCATTGGTTGAGTTTGCGTACAATAACACCTACCATGCATCACTAAAAATGGCTCCTTTTGAAGCACTATATGGAAGAAGGTGTAGAGCACCCATCAATTGGGATAGTACAGAAGATAGAGTGTTAGTGGGCCCTAAAATGTTAACGAAAATGGAAAATAAAGTGAATCTCATCTATGAGTGATTGAAAGAAACTACTGATAGGAAAAAAAGTTACATAGATATGAAATGAATAACCAATAAATTTGAAATAGGAGACAAAGTATTCTTAAGGGTTAATCCCAAAAATAGTTATATAATGTTTGGTAAGGCTGCCAAGTTATCACCAAGATATGTTGGACCTTTTAAAGTTTTGGAACTCATAAGTCCGGAAACATATTATTTGGTATTGCCTCCTACATTATCTAAGATGCATGATGTTTTTCATATTTCCTTTCTTAAAAAGTATGTTTTAAATGTTTCTCATGTACGTAATTAGAGCGTTTTGAAGCTTTAGGATCTAAGAATCGTAGTGGTTGAACCAATAAGAATTTAGGAAAATCATAGATTGTACTTGAGAAATACATAAATTACATAATGCAAGGTCTAATGGGACCAATATTCAGAGGAAAGTACAACCTGGAAGAATCTAGGGAAATAAAAAATAGCATTTCCTTATTTGTTTCAGTCATAAAAAATGATATTTTTCAATTTATTAAGTTATACTTGAAGTTAATTTATAAATTTGAAGTGATGAAATGAAAAAAATATGTCATATATCAGACAGTATGGAAAAATTGGGTGTTTCATAAGGCTATTACAACCAATAAATTGATGCTAGATAAGCTAAAAATTTGGTAAAATTTTGAGTTTGGATGGAAATGCATGATTGTTTTCCCTTTGTTGTATGATATAAATCTATTTGTTATTTATACTGTTGTTGTTAATGGGTAAAATCATTGGGATGATGATTCATTAAGGGGGGAAGTATGTCACATCCCACATTTTCATTTCATTTTGTCACAAAATTGAGTTATTATCAAGGTGGATCATGAGGAGTTGGAGACGAGAAGTATTACTCGGTTAGTGTCACAACTAGGCATACACATGTTTATTTTGAAAAGGATAAACATACTTACGCATAGTTGAGAAGATAACTGTGTAACGATGGTTGTCACCATGCACTCTTGAGAAACCTTACGTTAATACCATATTTTTTTTGTTTAGTTGTTGAGTTACTTACCTTGTTGAGTTTGATGGTTTTCATGATTGGATGCTTTGCTTGGTTGTTGTACCTGTAATTGATATTATTAAATTTCCTTTTTGTATAGAAGTAATAACTTGTAGAGTAAAGTATTTTAATTGACACATGGTTGTAATAAATTATTTTTTTATGTAAAAATAATGGCAAATGTTAAAAGTAATAACTCTTTTAATACTTTAACAATCATTGATCGTACAACAATAAAAGGGCCTTTAACCGGAACAAGTAAAACATTGGTTTTGTTAAGGTACAGGTTTGAGTATATTCATTAAGGGAAAATGTTAGTATAGTTACTTGATTATGATTATTTACTAATATGTCATATTACATGATCGTAAAGTATTCATCATGATTTTAATTCATTTTGATTTAACTTGTTGAATTGGTAAATCGTCTTCGACCGATCGAGACTCATTTATTGATGAATGATCGATTATATCAATGATTAAACTGGTTTGCATGATTGGTTTAAATTAGTTTGTTGATATTACCTTAGCTGGGAAGAGTTAAGTATAAATATTGGAAAATGAATTTTGTATGGTTTATCAAATGGTTAATATAGCATTCTTAGACCATAAACATTGGGATAGATTATTGTTAATATGAAATAACCATATATGTGGGCATTGTATGATGTTTTAAAGATCACTAGCCACATTTATGAGTTTTTATTTGTTTATAATTCAATATCAATCCGACTATAGTTGAATGGAAATTAGTTCAAATGGTTATATATTAAATTGATTGAATCATGACCCATGCAAATTATATGGTTTATATTCGTGGACAGCTCAAAATCTCCAGTTGGTATTAGAGGGAAGCTGGAGTTGACAAAGGGAGGTAAGTAAGTTAGCTACTACATGGAACCTATAAACATTAAATGCATTTATGAAATCCCCATGGATCTCGAGGAATGGGATAATTTTTTATGATAAGCTACTGTGAGAGTTAATTTGGTTTTCACTCCTCTACCATTTTTTGCTTCCATTTGGAGCTTTGCATGTGGTTTTTGTTCTAGCTATATTTAGAGTTTTTGGTGGCATATTTTTAACAAAATATTTTATGTTGGTAAACATGGAATGAAGGCATTTAAATCTGGGGGTTGATAGATTGATTCTATTAGATGTTTTGGTTGAATGACTTGGTGGAAATAGTGTTAAGGAGTTTTGTGAGGATCTTTGCAGAAGCTTTACAAGGCATGGAAATACCTCTTCCTATATTTTTATTTCATTATGAAATGATGGAATATTTTCTGGTTTTTTTATGATTTATTGTTGAAGTTTAATATGTTATTTTTTTTATTATTGGTAAATAGTTTTTTGAAAGGGACTATACCCTTATAAACAAAGAGGGCCTAGAAGCTAGAATAAGAATGAAAATAATTACAAGAAGGATAAAGATCCAGATAAGACATAATAACCCAAAGTAACCAAAGAGCAGTTACCCCAAACTATCAAACCAGTTTGAACACTGTAGAAGAGCAGCCAAAAAACAGCAAAAAAACAGCAAAAAACACAAAGGAAGGTAGCAAGAGCAGCGTAGATCCACAATTACTTCTTGGTGGCTTTGGTGATTCTGGATTTAATAGATTGTCAAGAGGTGAACATAGCCAATGTCATCATATGAGTAGAGTCAGTAATATCCAGTTGTTGAATGGTCTGTTTTCTTTCCTTTTCTGTGCCCCAAAGAGATGTTGGTATTCCACTGAGATTAGAGACGCTACGGACATGCTGCTCAATAAATTATTTGATTACACTAAAAATTTCCATATTATGGTCATGGTGAGTCTTGGATTTTCCTAGATGGTTGTACAGGGAGTTCAGTTTTTTGTAGATATCCTCAACCTGTTTATTGCCAACATCAACCTCCTCCTCCTTCTTCCTCTTACCTTTTTTCTTAGCCAAGTTTTTAACTTCTTCTTTCAACAACAACATGTCTTTTTCTAAGGCTTCCATCATTTTTATGAATCTCTCGGTGTGTGCCTCCTGTGAACCAATACTACAAATATGAAGTAGGTTATGAGAAACTTCCAAGTCCTAAGGAACGTTCCTCGAAACAGGGGTATCCAGGTTCAGTTTTTTAGAAGACCTAGTTATAGGTCTGGTCGAAGTGGAGGTAAAGGGGGTGGGAGTAGAGGTGGGGGGGATGACAGTGGGAGCTGAGAAGGAAGGTAAAGGGGTAGTAGCAGTGGTGGTGGGGATAGAAGGAGAAGAGATGGGGGTAGCGGTAGTGGTGAGGGGGAAAAGATGGAACAGAGATGGGGGAAGTTGGAATGCTGGGAAACTTAAGGAGGAAAATTTTATGCAACAAGAAGATGATACCTTGATGCAGAGGGACTACATGAGTATGGTTTTTGAACTCCAAAATGGAGTGCTAAAGAGAATTAAGAAGATAATGAGGGAAACATACTGTGAAACTTCTGCGGAAGTGATTGAGGAACACAAGATGCTTTGAGGGAACTGTGACGAATCTCCCCTCCAAAGAGATGTATCAAACCATCATGCGGGTGACCTTGTCAAAAGGTAGAGGGATAGAGCTAACCTGCAAACCCACCATGATGAAGACCAGTTTCTCATTACCCTCAACAAATTTCCTCTCCTCAGTAGCTCTGTCAATCATTTTATTAAAAAAGTGGTACCCATCCATCCCAAGGCATGTTGCTTCGGCTATTAACTCTTCATTGATTGCAATTTTCTGCCCGCCATATTCAACTTTGCGATCCTTCCAATCCTTCACAAATTACAAAAAAATGCTTTGGTTGTGGCCCTGTATCTTCTCAATAAAATTTGTGATGCCTCCCTAGTTGAGAAGGTTCCAAAGCTCTTCATTATTCTTCCACTCTGGGTCCTCGCTGGGCTCGATCTGATAAGGGGCTCCTCCCATTTTCACCGTGCTTAAGTGATTGAAAATATAATCTTCAAAATCCCTATGAGGATTTCTATAATAGATGCAGTTTCCAATCTACCTTTCTCTATTTTTTCTCATGCAATGGGAATTATGATTAGTGTAGCCGTTGCTATCATAATAGTTCCTACGAATGCCTGTGTGAATGCTGCTATGTACCTGGGAAATCCCACATGTGTGAACTTCAGCCCCCTTAGAAACCCACTCCAAATCATCATCATCCTTACTACGGACTTGAAAATCCACAAAAACTTGTTTAAAAGTTGTTATAGGCATAAGATTTCCCACATGTGTGGCTTTAATATTCATATAAATCCACTTTAAGTCATCATTATGCTTTCTATATCCTTGATTTCCCGTCAAGATCTGCTTGAATGCTGTTTTAAACTTATCTACATGTGTGAAAGTCTTATTCTTAAAGACCCACTCCAAATGCTCATTTATCTCACCCTGAATTTGCATGCTCATAAGTATCTTCTTGTATGTTGTTTTGAATCTTCTCAGGAATGTGATCACTATTCTCCCAAATAATGTGATTAACATTTATGCCATAGTTAGCCAATGCATCTGCCACCTTGTTACCCTCTCGATAAGTATGATTTATCTGAATATTATTGAAGGTTTGGAAAATACTTATGGATTCCAAGATGAATTCATTGATGTTTGAACTTGGAGGCGAACACTGATTAAGATGATTAATGATATTAAGCGAGTTTCCTTCTAGAATGAGATTTTGGATATTATGAGTCTGAGCAATTCTAAGGCCCCATAAAGCTGATAATGCTTTAGAAAAATGATTAGTTTGTATTCCTAGTTTACCAGCATAAGTAACAACCAAACTGCCTCTATGATCCCGGATCACTCCTCCCCTAGCTACAATCCCAAGTTTACCCTTAGAGGCCCCATCAAAGTTCAACTTATACCAGTTGAGATCAGGAGGATGCCAATGTATTAGAGATCTATCAATATTATTATCAAAATTATTTTGGATATTGTCAGCTCCAATCTTCCATTGGGACAAGATATGCTCTTCATTTTCTGGATAACTCTTGTTCTTAAGGGGTTTAAATCTAGCAATATTCTCTTTAATAGCATTATAAATTTTCCCAATACTGAGCTTATAATTCTATTTACTATTTCTAAAGATGATATCATTTCTATCTTTCCATATCCTCCAGATAATATGAGGCATTACCAAATTCTAGAGCCTTCTCATAACACAATGTTTATAAGGTGGGCTCCATTGGGTCCAAAGTTGACTGATGTCCTTCGGTACCACCCAGGAAGCTTTAAAATTAGAGAGAGAAAAACTCCACATTTTGGTAGCATATTCACAATGGATAAAAAAATGACTGATATCCTTAGATTTTTTTTTACACAGATGACATCTATTAGGAATTATGAAACCTTTTCTTATCAGGTTGTCAGTGCTAATAATTACACCCCTAAGAGCAAGCCAAAATAAAAAGTTAATTTTAGGTGTTAGCTCAGTCAACCAAATTCTACTCCATTTAAACTCAATTTGACTATTGTCGAAGAAATTATTATAACCAGTTTTAACAGAGTAGTCCCCATCAATAGAATTGCTCCAGACCAATTCATCCTTAACGTCCAACTGACTTAAGGGGATAAGTTCCAACTGATCTTGTAGGGAGGAAATAGTTTTGATCAGATCATCTCTATCCACAGAAATATTTTTCCATTCCTTTTTGTTACCATTTCTTTCAATATAATCCTTGATTCTAGTACCATACTTGCTTTCAAGACTATCTTTTATTACACCAAATCTATCCATAAGGTTACAATTAAACTAGTTATCATCCAAGAATTTTATATCACAACCATCTCCCACTTTCCATTTACTTCCTTATTTGATGAAATTTCCGCTCTTCACTAAATTATTCCAAAAAATGGAACCATAAGGAAGATGGTCATCTTGAAGAAAAGTAAAGAGTGCTTGTTGATTAAGGTATTTAGCCTTAATTAATTATATCCATGGTTACTTCTCAGATAGCATTCTCCAACCCATTTTCACAATAAGAGCCTCATTCATTTTCTTTATGTCTTTTATGCCCAGGCCCCCAATAGATTTTGGAGTACAAACCTTATCCCAAGCAACTAAGTGATATTTAAACTTCTCCTCCATGCCCTGCCATAAGAAGTTTTTTTGAATCCTCTCAATTCTTTCTCTGAAGGTAGAAGGGATCTTATATAGAGACATGCTATAGATAGGTAGATTTTGAAGAGTGTTTTTTATGAGTAGGCACTTACCAGCACTAGAAAGAATGGCTCCTTTCCATCCAGCCATTTTTTTTTGAAATCTCACCAATAGATCATTCCACACCTTGGTAGAAACTTTTTTAGTGCCAAGAGGGAGTCCTAAGTATGTGGCTGGAAGTGAAATTATTTTATAGCCTAGAATTTTTGAAATTTTAAGTTGTCTTTCCTCAGGAGTGTTGAAGAAGAAAATGGAGCTTTTATCATAATTGATCTCTTGCCCAGAAGCATATTTGTAAAGTTGCAGAATAGCCTTGGTAGCCTTACCTTCAAGGACGGATGCCATTAAAAGAAGGACTGTATCATCCGCAAATTGCTGATGAGAAGTTGCTTGGCTAATGGAAGTGGGCTTTGAACCTTTCAAAAGACCGTCAATAACTACTTTACCAATTGTTCTACTAAGACGGTCTGCTATAAGAATGAAGAGCAGGGGGGATATGGGGTCCCCTTGTCTTAGCCCTCTACTGCTTGTGAAAAATCCCACCGGCTCACCATTAACCACCACTGAGAATCTGACCGTAGAGATGCAAGCCTTAATAATTTTTCTTAATTTAGTAGGAAAACCAAATTTAATCAAAACTTTGTCTACAAAAACCCAAGATACCTTGTCAAAGGCTTTATTCATATCAAGCTTAAGGACCATACTCACTTTTTTATTATTTTCCATAGAGTGTATGGTCTCATGTACCATAATCACTCCATCTTGGATAATCCTACCTTTAATGAATCCACTCTGCTGCCTTGAGATTAAATCATTCATAATAAATTGAAGCCTAGTAGTAATGATTTTGGTAAAAATTCTATAAATAACATTCACAAGGCTGATGGGTCTGAAGTCTTTGAAGTCCTTAGCATCCATTTTTTTGGAGCAAGCACAATGTGGGTGTTATTCAGCTCTTTCAAAAGATCCCCAGTTCTATAGAATTCATTCACCACTCCGAGAAGATCATCCGAACATATTTCCCAAAATTTCTGAAAAAAGTTAATAGAAAAACCATCCGGGCTCGGAACCTTGTCACCTTCTATAGTAAACACAGAATTTTGCAATTATTCTAGTGTGACAACTTTAGTGATATCTTTAAATCGCTGCTCCTCAATTTCACCTTGGGGAATAGCCTCTAACATGAAATAAATTGCCTCATCAACAATGATATTCCTCTCATTAAAAAGTTTTTTACAGAAATTGAGAGCTTCCTCTTTGATGCTGTTGAGATCTTTTATAATAGTGCCATTACTTTTAGCCACTTCCATAATCCTATTACAAGCTCTGTGCTTCAAAGTGGTCATATGAAAAAACTTTGTATTTCTATCTCCTCCTTTTAGCCAGATAGCCCTAGATTTTAGTCTCCATAAGGATTCTTCTCTGCTACAAATCGTATGTAGCTCTGAAAGAATATTATTTTCCTCAGTTTTGTTTTCAAAATATCTCCCCATTGTATTCATTTTTAATTTCCAGATCTTGGAGCTTTTGTTTTAAATTCTTTTTTTTTCAAACACATTTCCAAAAACTCTTTTATTCCAAATTTTAATCTATTTTTTAACATTTTTGAGCTTCTGAATCAATCTAAACTGAGTAGTTCCTTGACCATTCCAAACCCACCAATATTTAATTTTGTCATAAATGTCATCATGCTCCATGCACATATTTTCAAATTTGAATGAGCTTCTGATGGGCTTAGTCCAATTGAGAAGATTTAAGGCAATAGGATTGTGGTCCGATCCAATTTTGGGTAGTGAAGAGAGATGGAAGTCTTGACTAAGAATCCAACTAGCAGAAATCAGGCTCTATCTAGTATAACTTGGATTAGATATTTTCCCAACCTTCTGTTGGTCCAGGTGTATTTATTCCCATGGAGATCCACATCCAAGAGATTAAGATCAGCAACAAAATCTGTAAATTCATCCATACCTATGGAAAAGCTGGAGATTCCTCCATATTTTTCACCTGCGTTTAGAGGAGAATTAAAGTCTCCTATGATAAGCCAGTTGGCAAAGTAATATGCTGGTTTCTAAAGATCTTAAGATCAGTCCATAGTTTACATCTCCCACTAACCGTATTAGGGGCATAGATATTAGAAAGGATCCATTCACTCATTGTTCTCAATAGCATGAAATTTGATTAGCAAGATGATTAGTGCTAGCATTAAGAATCATACCAGTATCCAGTGTCTTTTATCCCAAAGAGTAGCCAGACCTCCATAGGCTCCCTGAGATTCCACCGCAGCCATTTCAGAGTTTTCCCAGAAATTCTTTTTACTAATTTCAAGGATCTTAGCTTTCATCTTAGTTTCCTACAAAATCAAAATACTAGGACTACTAGAATCCCGTAACTCCTTAATGATTCTTTGTTTGGAGTTTCCATTTAGCCCTCGGATGTTCCTAGAGATAATATTCATTTAATAGGAGTGGGAATTGGGATTGCGTAATGGCTCAATTGATGTTGAGTGCCATCTGCAATGTCTTTCTCTATTCTCTTGTATCTAAGAGTCTTTTTTTAGGGCCTTCCTCTTTTAGAACTACTTCCAAAATCTATTATTCTTCTAGCAGAAGATCTAGTAGTTCTGGATCTTGAAGTTTCCCTGTTGTCAATTTTCTTTTTTCTTTTCACTATAGAGTGATTCTGGGATCATTTCAAATCCTTTCATTCTCTTTTTTTTTGAAATGACCTCTATGAATCCAGAAGTTAGCTCCTCATCTTCCTTAAATGGCATTACTTCTCCCTCCTCTTTCTCTCTCTGATTACTATCAATATAGTGTAGATCTTCTGATCTGTTGCTGAAGCAAGGGTTTCCACTTTGTGGTTGAGATTTTCCTTTCGACCCTTGGAGTGATTTTTTGCAATGCTTCTTCTGAACCATGTTTCCTTCTCCAAAATTTCCTCAATGATGCACAGAGTATTATCTTATCTCAACTTCCTGAGTGTCATTTTGAAGTTCCAAAGTCTGAGCTAGATCCTTAGGAATGATATTTACCTTTACTGTTCCTTCTTGTTCATCCACCTCCATAGTCACCTTTACTGGATTTTGCATTTCTAAGTCCTCTTTTTTTCTTATTGGTGCTTCATGAAAATCTGCCATTGGGGTTTTTGGACGCCAGACTAGGTGTTTCCTTATTGGAGTTCTAAACCCCCCCTTTTTTTTCCCTTTTTTTTGTAGTTCAACTCAGGCTGGTTAGGGCTTTTTTTCTCTCCAACTTTCCTTTTCTAGCACCCTGCTTTCCTTTAACATTTCTAAGTCACCCTCAAGTTTTTCTTTCTTTTTGTGTTTATCCTCCTCTGTAGAGATCTCCTTATTAGGGAATTTTTTGGTGAAGTGTCCTATACGATGACATTGCTTACACCTTAAATGAAAGGTTTCATATTCAATTTTTTGGATCCACATTCCACACTTAGATTTCAAGATGATGTGCTCTGGTAACTCCTGCTCAAGAAGAAATGCAAAATCAGGAAAAAGCAAGTCTGGATCTGTTTCTCGTGGGCCCATCCAACCCGATCGGAGCACCTATGGATTTAGCAATGTTTAGAAAGATTTCATCATCCCAAAATTACAATGGCAGTAGCCTGGGAGTCTACACCAGATTGGAATGGTGTTTATATTTTCAATGTTCAAATCAAACCCTGGATACCATTTTTTCAAAAAGAGGCCCATATTACCCAGCCACCACGGGCCTCCCAGAAGCATCTGATTCCAAATCAGTCTTGCTGATTAAATTTTTCCAAAAAAAAACCTTTTGGCATAATGGTAATACTCAGATCCCCCTTAGGTTTCCACTTTCTAAGAGCCCATTTTCTAATAAAATCAATATTAGGTCTAGAGCCTAGAAACTTACCAACAAGGGAAAGATTCACTTTGTCTTAAGGCCTATTTACAAAGCCATCTGGAACCATTAGACAGGTAGCACCTTCATTGTCCTTTTCCCATGTGAACTAATCTTTCAGAAGATTGTGGACCCACTTTTCTATTAGGGTTTTGAAGAATCTTATTCCAGGCCAAAGGTGTGGATCCCAACATGTCCACTTTTTCAGTTTACAGCTTTTCATCCATCTGATTCTGGTCAGTAAGCACCTCCTCTCAGCTATATTTGGCCTAGATCGTAGACATTCTGCAGCCAATACGGCTAAAACCGCACTGACTGTACCTCCATCACTGTCTCCATCACTCGCTATCTCCATCAAGTGTCTGATTTTGGCTATAGAACAGCCTTTCCTCAGCATTTTAACCATAGTACACAGACATTCTGCAGCCAAAACTGCATAAACTACATCACCATAGTTCTCTCCAGTCACTAGTTCATAATATTTGGTCATGTTCGATGATCAAATTTGTCCTCACAAAATATGGCACAAAGAAAATAGAAAATGAACACCTCTATATTAGTGCTTCATCAATGCAAAGGGATTTTTTACTAAGTTTATCAACTAGTTAATCGCATTTCACTAATATCTTAACACACAAAAAATAAATTCTAGCACATGAAGTATTATAAACCCATGTCCTTAAGTTATCTTACATGTGAATGGTTGAGTAACATCATTTATAATAACCACCTAGGTATTATTCCAACATGTAGGTTCTGAATGTTGAAATATTTGAACCATACAATCTAGCTCGATACCACCATGTGTAACTACAAGGGTTTACAAATCCTACCCAGTCCCACAAGTAAAGTCATTATAAGCTAATATACCCAGTATATCATTTGGTTAAGCCTTGTTAGAGTCTAAGAGAACTTGTGAGTCTTCTTAGTGTCCTTTAGAAATCTAATATTATAACACACTTCTAAATATTGACACCATAACAAGAAGACTTAGTGAATAGATAATACATTTAGTAACATGCAGTACTATGAAAATATATTTAGCATTGCGCTAGTAAGCCTCATTTAATGAATACACATAAGCCACTTGAAAAATGTCTTCCCTTCACCTCATAACAATTCCATTCATAGAAATCGGGATTATTTTTCATTGTTTGAGTTATTAAGTTTGTTTTCAAACATATTAAGTAATCAGGTATTGAATTATTAAGTTCAAACACTGAAGCTACAGCTAACATAACTCGGTATCCAAGTCATGTGGCTCATGTCTGCACCACTTTGGGATCCCTACAGGAAAAATGTAGGTTCACGTAATGACCTAATTCATTACGCATCTATATTTTTCCCTATATCCATCCCAAAAAAATGCATGTATGACTCGTAAGACACAAAAGTCATGTCCAAATACCTAATTTTTATTACTATTTAACATACTTCAATTTTTATAAAAGGTTAATTAAGTTTCACTATATTATCTAGTAATGATAGAGGTATGCAATGATCTCTATGATTCACTCAATGATGTATACACCTCTTACTACATGATAATCATTTACATGATTTTACGATCATAAGTTATGTTTGGTAAAGTAAAAGACTTGAATCCATTTCATAGCATTAATTAAGCATCATTAATTCCTATTTAGCTAGATATATCCATTTGTACCATTTCACGAGTTTCCTATGTACTGTTGTATTTTGTTACATATCGTTGTAACTTCTTTCACATTGTATTTCAGTGGAATAATGTTTGTTAATAAATGACAAAATGATTAAATATTTTAAGGTGTAATTTTCTAGCATTAAAGGACAAAAATTAGATTTCCAATGATTCTTACATAATTTGTTTTATATCAACATACTTATCTCACAAAATAGGTACATCAATTTTTAATTATTTCCTTAGGTACTCATTCACATGTTCAGTATTAATTACTTGATAAATTTAACTCACTTAAGATAATTGGGTAAAGTGGCACAATATCTAAAAAACATAATGTACTTTCATACTTGTTCAATGTCAATGTAGCTATTTTACCACTGGGGTATTGTAACATGTTACTATGTTACAGTTATGATTGGATTGACCCAAAGTTCGGTTACCTATATAATAGTCAGCAATATACTACACATCATTTACTATTTAAGTTTATATACATTGTGATGAAGGTTATGATGTATAGTTACATCTAATATTCTTATTAACTTCACTTTGCACTATGATAACTTTCTTATTATAACCCACCTTTTTCTTTTAAAATTTACTAGATCATATTTTCTTGCTTAGTTCAACTCCTCACAAAGAATTTTAAGGATATTCAACAAACATGAAAATATCACAACACACTCGTGGTGATATTATCAATAATTGATAAACTCATATTTATTACATTATTACAAAATCAAAAGAGAGACTGTCATAAATAGTTAAATATGCAATAATCCCCATGGATTTCTTTATCTCAAAGGAAATAATATACTTTTTATTCAAATGCTAGTACACTCTTTACATTCATAAAAATAGTTACAAAATAATCATTGAATTCAATTCATCCTTATCTTTTATCAACCCGATGTTCCCCTCACCCTACAACTAATAATAATAGTTGTACATTGTCATCTCTAAAATAACGGGCATGGAATGTTAATTCTTATCATGTTGTTTTATTTTGAAAATAATGAACATAAGAAGGATTTACTCAAAGAATCTATCATATATTCCAAATTCTAAAACGTAAGCTTCACAACAGATCATTGTTATGTGAAATTAACATTAATGAATGTAATCTGAAAGTAGTCAACTAAACGACCTTCAGAAAACATCCAAGTAACACTTGAGTTTGGAAACCTAGGACGACAATATTTAATGTGTTAATAATAACTTGTCATTAATCTTGTAATCGTCTTATGTGTTAAGTAGGCATGGACTCTAAGTCCCTATTAATCGAGTCTTCACATGTACTCATAACCATACTATCCCTAAGTATTTCCTATTACTAAACAAAATAGTTATTTGAAAATCCATGGAAGATTTGTTACTCATTATGTTGTCATTATTTAGCATACTTAGACCCTTGAACAAATTGAATTCCTAGGACAGTATAAACTTGGGACATATTATTTTGACTATCAATAATTTACACAGGTAATTCATGAATCCACTTTGACTTATATAAACCTCATTCCTATTCATAACAACCATCTAGGTATAATATTTCATAATCTAATAAGAATGTGTGATTATACATCTTAATCCTGCAGGAATATATAACAATATTTTTTGTATTGTTATGATAGTCTTAATACACATGATATCAATCAAGAAGGAAGTTCATGTATTAACTCTAATCATAACACATTATCAAATAACTCACATTGAGCTATCAACACATTAACCACAACTAATAATATAACAAAGAAGTACACATATCCACATCAAAAACCTGTGCAACCTTTGGCTCTGATACTAAAATGTAACACCTCTATGTTAAACTTCATCAAACCAAGGGAAAATTATTTTTTATCAAGTAGTTAATGCCTTTGTTGTAGTTAACATGAAACAATTAAATTCTAGAAAACACAGTTTATAAAATCCCTTATTTTGGAGCTGTTATAACATTGGGTGTTACACTTCTCAGGATATCACTAGGTGCACATTGTGTGAGGAGATTAGGAAAACACAACATTCAACACTGAATGGGGAAGTTTTGTGTACATTGTGATGCGCTTTGGATTGAGGAATGCGTCACCAAAGTTCTCATGCATAGTTGTGCAGGCATTTCATGACTTTATTCATAAGTTTTTACAGGTCTACCTTGATTATTGGACCGTTTATGGGCTAGTAAAATATTTTTGTGATAATCTGAGACTCATGTTTGAAATATGTAAACATTTAGGCATATCTCTCATTATTAAGAAGTGTACCTTTGTAACCCGCTTTGGAAATTTACTTGGGCACATTATTTGTAAGGATGGATTGTTGGTGGATCCAACTAAAATAACAGTAATATTGGGGTTAGAATAACCTACCAACCAGAGTGAATTGTGTGGTTTCTTGGGGCATACTTATTATTATAAGAAGTTTATGAAAGGATATGCAAATATTTTCATGCCCCTGGAGGAATTTCTCAAAGCCAAAGGAAATTTGTATTGGGGCAATGGGCAACAACAAACATTTGAAACGTTGAAGGAAAGATTGACTATTGCTCATATTTTATGCTTCCCCTCACTGAAAAAACCCTCTCATGTACATGTTAATGATTCTGGAATCGATATTTCCGCAATCTTGACACTACCAAGAGAGGGTAATGTGGACCATCCCATATATTTTACAAGTAGGAAGTTGACTTCAGCAGACTAGAATTATACAACAACAGAGTAAGAGGCATTTTCTATTATCTATGCGCTTCGCAAATTTTGACAGTGTTTATTGGTAACATAATTTATTTTCTATATAAACCATATGGCATTAAATTACTTAGTCAAAAAAAAAATTTGCAAGGGTACATCCATAGGTAGATACTCCTTTTTCATAAATTCTATTTTACAGTTGTAGTAAAGCAAGGAAAGAGAAATATAAAACCTGATCGCTTAACAAGGATCAATTCTAGAGAGGATATGTAGAGTATTGAAGATACAATGTCTAATGCACATTTATTCATATTGAAGCATGTGTCAGCTGATTTGGAGGACATAGAAGTATTCTTGTGCACTAACCTTTCACTAGAATCCATTAAGATGCTGGAAAAGAAGTAGTTTGTTATATGAGGTATGTCATAGTAGTTGATTGGAAGAAATTTAGATAAAATGGGGCACAATGAGGTCTTATCTAGGTGTGTTTTGGAATATTATCATGAATCTGTTATGGAGGAAGCTCATGGAGGCATTACAAGATGAAAATATGCAAGAGATGCAACTGTGTGTAAGATCCTTATAGTTGTCTTATGGTTAGAGACATTATATAAGGATACCAAGTATTTTGTTAAGGCATGTGATCATTGCCAATGAATTAGAAAGCATGTAAATAGAGATGAAATTACTTTTAGTTTTATAGAAATCACACAACCTTTTGAGAAATGGGTTGTTGATTTTATAGGACCTATTGCACCACACATGCATAGGACTTGGGCGCGCTACATCATCACATGTAATGAATACTTGACAAGTTAGGCAAAGGTTGTGCCTACAAAATATTACACAATAGATACAACAGTGAGGTTCCTTTAGGATAATATTATTAGCATGTAGATTTCCATTGAGCTTGAAAAGTGATAGAGGAACTCATTTTTTAAATGAGACAATAAAAAAATTTCTAGCAGAATTTATGGTGGCACACCTTAACACTACTTATTATCACCCTTAGGCTAATGGCACAATTGAAGCTTTCAAAAATATTTTTGGAAAAACACTAACAAAGATATGTGATGTTGGAATAAAGGATTGGTATGACAAGGTATCAATTGTTATTTGGGCATATAAAACAACCTATAAATAGTTGAACAAGGCCACACCATTTCAGTTTGTGTTTGGCAAGAAGGTTATAGTACTGATGGAATTTTTGTTACCATCCCTACATATTGCACACGTAGGTGGATTGGCTGATGAAAAGGTTTTGGAGGAGTGCATTGATAAATCAATGCAATTGGATGAGTGACACGTCATTGCGCATTATATTTAGAAGAAATAAAAAACAATACAAAAGGATTAGCATGACATGCACATCAATTACAAGTCTTTTGTAGTTTGAAAGATGGTCCTTCTTTATGACTCCAAGTTTACACGCCACCTAAGGAAGTTTAAATTCCATTGGTTGGGACCCTTTTTAGAGACCAATATATTTTACTTAGGTGCATGGAAATTGTAAGCACTGGATGACACCATGTTCCCCAGTTACTTCAATGGAAGTAGGATGAAGCCCTACTATGAATAATATTTCCATGTGTTTGTAATAAGGAAGTATAGTGGCTTAACTTAGATTTACCTTCTATGTTTTGTTGTTGTTTTATATTTTTTATCGTAGTATGTGCTTTCACATGTAGGAGTTGATTACTACTTGAGTTGATGCACAGGGAACCACACATAATTTTGATGTGGGGTGGAAGTGGGTTTGAATATTGAATAGTAAATCTTAGATGTTAGTATTGGCTTGGATTTTTTTCAGAGGTGTGCGTGAAAATATAAAGAAAAGGTTTTTGGTGGATGTGGATTACAAATGCACAAAGGAAAAAGGAAGGTGTTTTAGGTGCTTGAAGGAGAGTTACTCAGAATTGGAAACCATGAGATAAGGGGGCAGTGCAGTGTAACGCGAAGGAAGTAGTAGTAGGATGGAATACATGGTATATGGTGCAGAGAAAGATCTGTTGAGGCGTAGGGAAGTGTGCACAAGGATGGATGTAGTCTAGGAAGTAGTAACGTGCCAGAAGGTTACAACTACAACATGTAGAAGAAAGAAGAAAAAAGTATGGAAAAAATCAAAAACAATATTTAAATCTATAGTACTGTGGTAGGTGAGGAGAAATAAATGTGATGAAAATTTTGAAATCTATAAAATGGGTGTGGGAAATTTCATTCTTACCTTACCTTGTGAATATTTATAGCATTTAAAGAATGATAAAGTGCGAATTTGTGTAAAATTGTAGAGAGCCAAGGAAAATCGAAGCAAACCAGAATGGGATAGCACACGGTCTAGTTTCAGAGATCCTTCAGATGGAAGTTAGAGCATGGGGAAGGCATGGATATTTTCATCCATTAAGTGAGGTTTTTCATCTATTAAGCTACAGTATGCAAAATAACAAGAGCAAAAAATTGAAATAGGGAACAAAATTACTTAGGTGTGACAAACATTCGAAGCAAGGAAGGAAGGGTTGAAATTTTGGCATGGAAATTTGAGAGATATTTTTATTCAACACCTAGGGAAAGAATTTGTTGCAAGGTTTGGAAGTGATAAGTTATAAAATAACACAGAATAAAGTAACCATAGTCTCACCTAGAGGAAAGGGAAAAGGCAAAGGAAAGAAGACCGTGACTAAGGAAACACCGAAGAAGTGGTTCTCTAAGATGCAGTACCTGGGTGAGGTTATAGTAGCACAATTATGGGTCTCCTAAATCACAAATTACAAAATAAGTGATACAACCATCACTCAGAGAAACATGAAGCTGATATAAATAAAGAAGTGATGAAGAAAATGGGCTAGTGGACTAAGGATGGGAAGTTATTCTATGATGACACAATTCATAAGGACTTGGAAAGTATAGGCATACTCTAGTTGTATGAGTTCCCTTTCTTCAAAAATCATGAGAGATTGTATCAATGATTAATGTCATGTGTCCATGAGGAATTCTTCTACTTCACATGGTGAAGGATGCCCATCACCACATAATTACTTAGGTGAGTAACAGATTTATGCAGCTCAGGATTGGAGATTGGGTAGGACCTTAAGGATGATGAGGAAATGGAAGAAACTCCCACTGTACTCAACTATCAATGAGGAATTTTTGTCATGCATGTCACAAAACTCGGTGATCTAGGAACAAGGGTTGCAGTATAACTTTTCAGATGTAAACTTGGTACATCTGACAGGTGATCAAAAAACAACAAGAAGTGGCTACATGTTGTGTAGAAGATGGTGCAAAATAATATGTATAACATTTGACTATAAATCATTCAAGAGATTATAGATGAAGCCAAGATCCAAGTAAAGAAGGGTGAAAATATATCCTAGGGCACAATCCTTCTACTTATTGTATTTTGTGAGATTGGGGTATGCAATGGGCCCAACGATAATATATGGGTCTACCTACCCAGGGACAAGTCACCTATGCAGAGGTTCACAACATTTAAATGTGAAGGTGGAATCACTAACAAGTACAAGTTATGCCTAGACAAGTGGTATGATTAAATACGTGAGGAATTTGAGAATGAATGGCATGTACTGAGGGAACTTCCCTCATTACTTGAAGGTAAAGTAGAATTTTTAGTGCATCGTCATTTCATCTTGGGAATATTTAAGCTAACTGATGAAGATTACATCCCCTGGTATAAGCTACATTTTCCTTCATGGTAAAGTATTTTCAAATATTGGTTAGTAGGATAAAGGAGGTACACAAGTTAAAATTTGATGTAGATAGTATGGAATCTATTTACCACACCTTGCACAAGACATTTTCTACCCCATCAGGTTTGCATACGTAAAAACTATGAAGTATAACAACATGGATATAAATCCTACAACTATGGTAGTAATAAAGTAGGTCGTCAAATTGTTCATCTATCTTAGGCTGAAAATTAAGGATGGGAAATATGTGGCTGAGCATGACCTCCATCTCGCATATACCCCAAGTAAGAATAAAATGGTGGGAACTAAAATAGCACAAAAATACACCCCTCCCTGTCAAGAAGAATAAGAATAACATAATGAAAAAGAGGATGTGGAAGAAGAGGAGCCAAACCTCGATCAAAGAGAAAGGAAGAATAGACAACAAGAGCGCAGGGAAGGAGACCACGATGTAAGTACTTCTAAAGTGACCAATAATTCACCAAAGAAACCAAGTCCCAAGAAAAATACCCCAGTAAAGAAGAATCCAAGAGTGGCTTAAGTGAGGAGACAAAAGATGTGGGGAAGTCTAATAAAGAATAGGCGTTGTAGAACTCTCTAATCATTCAAAATTTGGATGACTCGTATGAAGAGGAGCATGATGCATGTGAGGAGGAAGGTTTAAGGAAGGATATTGAAGTTTAATAATTCCATGGCGATCCTATTATGGAGAACATAGGAGGAGACCAGGAACTTGAAGAAGAGTGTGGGGTAAAGCACAACAAGGAGGAAGAGAAAGATAAGGATATAGTCGCAGGTGAAGATACAAGTAAAGGAGAAGTGAGTGGCCCAGTACATACTATTATGTAGAAATTTCCTATAAGGAAGAGAGGGAAGGGAACAAAAAAATGAATGCAGATCCCCCAGGGCCCTCTGTTGTAATATATGGATGATCATGTGAAGATAATTTGAGAATGGTACCAAATCTTAGTGGCCACATAAGACTTATTATAGTGGTCATTAATTGTTAAAAATGAAGACCTCCTGCACACTATAAGGATTCTCTCTTATGCTTGTCAGACACATATGGAGGATATAGTATTCGAGATAAATGTGCAGTCATTATCTAAGACTTGGCTTCAATATGAACCATGAGAGGCCTTTCCAGTGGTCGACACACAGATGTTCACTGATGAATAAGCATGCAATTTTTTAAAAACCATTAGCATCAAAATTTGGAGAGAGGACTGTTGATAAGGATTCTGCCATCAAGATATTTTACATGGAATCTCAAGAGAAGCATCAAAATACTGAGGATCTTAAGAAAGAGCCAAGGGATGAACATGCATGGTGTATAAGAAGGCATAATATATTGTTAATACTATAAATATCTCCCTCCCAAAATTGATTGAGCATTCCCAAGATGTATACTCCTCAGCATTGCATTATTTATAGGAATTGGTGCAGATGATTACACATGAGAAGAAGGAAATGGGGAAAAATCCAATAGCTAAGAAGATAAAAATGTAGAAGAATATTGATAGGAAGTAAGTAGAGAAACATCTTGTGTAATTTGAGGCATTAACTACAAAGGTCAAGGAGGTTACACAAAGGTAATAATTTGTCTTTGACAACTGCCAATATTTTGAATAGGTTGTGAATGTGCATGACACCAATGACGAGGTAGAGTTGAAATAGATTAAGGATAAAATGAAAAACATAAGGGCCAAGTGAGAGAAGGTATTATCCAAAGTAGAGTAAAAATGGAATTGATAATATCTCTAATGTCTACACTCAGATACAGGTTGAAAGAGCTCTTTCCATTTTTCATATGCAAAATGTATGTGCTAGAAGATGTGGCCTCACAACTTGAGAAGATGATCGCACAGCTCAAGGGAAAAATTCATGAGTTGTATCCCACAAAATTACCTGCCATCGTCGATGCCATGCCAATCAAGGAAAAAAAGGAGTTAGAAGGATAGAGGGAGTTGGAGAATATTTTGGATAAGGAATTTCTAGGGCTCCTTCCACCCAAAAAGACATGAACTGTTACTAGACGCAGATCCTATTTATTTTGATTCTTGGGGTACAAGCCCATATTTTTATTCTTTAATTCATTCATTCATTGAAGGAATTATTTGATTCAATATTTCCAATAATGGATAATATCCTTAGTGTGGGGTAATGTTGGTCAGGAAAATTGACTACCATTAGAGCACAAGGCTATGCACAAAAGTATGAACATGCAGAGGATAAGAGTAACACACAAGGGGTGCACACAGTAGTGGAATAGGTTACCATGAAAAGTTGTGCACATGTGCAAAGTCAAGGAGTTAGCCAATTTTCCAGGGAGGTTAAAAATAAAAACACGTAATTATAGTGGCTTCTAAGAAAGGTGGTTGGATGGCTATGGGTACACACAGAGGAGTTATAATTAGAAAAAGGGCTATATTTGGAGGAAACATGAAAAGGGTCAGTAAGGAGAACATGAGGATGCTAATAATAGGATTAAAGAAAGTCATATTTAGGTTATTCTATTATTAGTAGGGATTGTAAAAATCATGCAGGATATTTTGAATGCACACTTATTATTAGGCAAGTGCATGAAGTAGTGAAGGGATAGTCCCCACCCTTATAAATATAGATGATGTATATATTTATATATATGTAGTGCTTCTAGGTAGTGATTAATGCTAGGTTTTGAGAGTACACGTTTATGGAGTGATAGTTTGACATATCATCTGAGTTTTTATGTGTGTGTGCATGTTCCAACACATGGGTATATTAATTATATTGTAAATATCTTCTATGTTATGTCATAATGGTGTTTTGAAATGGATAAATGATTGTAACTTACAAACATGTATTTAGATCTTTATTGTCAACTTCAATGAGTGATTTCCTTACTACATGTGTTTCTAAAATGTCATGAATAATATGATTATTTGTGTTTGTTATGAATATGATGAACATGCATGCTAACATTCTGATAAGCATAACAAAGGAGGGACTTGGAGGCTCTGCAGGACTCGGGTGGTCTTCAACACTTATCTAGATGAGGTGGCAGCATGCCTAGCTCTGGTTTGGGTAAATAAGAGACTACACCCATGATAAGTATGTTTATTAATTACTACTATGAAATAATGGTTTCCTTCATACGAGTCTTGAACGAGATGTGTAGAAATATCATTTATTTTCATCATTCCCCTTATAATATTTGGTTTAATAGCTCAATGAGGATATTTTAAAAATATTTTTGATAAGATCTTTTAGGAGCTCAATAGTTTTTTAAAATGATTGTTTTTCATCTCGCTGCTTATGAAACCCATGATAGTTCTTTTCACCTATAACTGATATGATGGGTCAAAGTTATTTTTTAGATGAATCTTGAAATAGCTAAATAGGGAGATCATTTAGGTAACTCAGCATGAATTTTTTTCTAATTGCTCTATGGTGATCCTAGATAGTATCTCTACCAATATCTATGAGATAAAAAATGCGTAGATCACTTAAGATATCAATTTGTTGAAAAATGGACTCAATTTTCATAATGCATCTTCTAAGATCTTAACAAATAACTCTACTAATCTCAAAAAGTAGCTCTATAAAGACCTATGAGATATAAGGAAAGGCACTTAGTAAAGTATTGGTTGGTTGATACATGAAGTTAGTTTAAATAATTACCCTTGTAAGATTTGGTATAATTATGAGGTGATGACATTGTTGACTAACTCTATCAGGTTATAAAAGGATCTTAGTGGACTACAAAATGATTTTTTTTCATCAATATTTTTCAAACATGTGACTAGACTTTTCAATTATAACTACTATTGGTGGAAGTTGATTATTGGATGAAAATTCTAGAACATATAAATTCCCATTCAAAAACAAATTTGAGTAACAACCAACTGAAATGAGGAGTTCACTTATTTAGAAAATGAACTTGAATGTTTATCCATCCCATTATCAAACCTATTACATGTCTTTGAAAAATGAATTTGAAAGTAGTTCTTAACCATTGAGTATTTATTCAGTGAGCTCACTAGGAGCTCTTTAATTTTTCATAATGTTTGATTACTTCTTGGGTTGATCCTATTATTTTTCAAAGAGTGGCGGGTTGATAATTAAGGGCCTATTGATGAGTGAGTTTTGTCCTTATGCCACTATATGGTATTTTTGAAACTACCTTGAAACTAGATTCCACAAATAACATAATTGAAGACACATGATTAGATATTTTACAAATATTCTTGGAGGTGTTCCTTAGAATTGGTGGGTATGTCCCCTTCTTACCACCTCCAATTATTGGGCATAGTCAAGTGTTCTTATGATAGTGTAACTTATTATGGGTTTATTCATATTATTATATGAAGATTGGTGTTTTTAAATTGTATGGTATTTCAAGTTAGTCTAAGACTTTTCCTTGGGATATTGTATGGGCTTTTGAAATCCTGTTATAACTCATTTCCACCAAGTAGAAAACTTGAAAAAAATGATTGTACATTAGATGATGAACTTGTTTAGTTGAAAAAGGAATGTGGTGAGACTTTTATTTCGTAAAGATTGAAGGATTGAGATTTTGGGGTGTTTTGAGTTAGTATAATATTTTTATTTGGGATATAATAAATGTTTTTGAAACCCACTTCCAAATTTTTTCCACCTAATAGAAAAATTGATGATACGTATTTTCCTATTGTTTGACTCTTGTACAAGGTTTTATTTAGAATTGACAGGTATTATCCTCCTTACCACCTCAATTTTGTTTGAGTGTTTGAGTTTTCTTATTGTGATTTATTGATGGTATTATTGTTTTAATGATGATTAAGGAAGTAATTTTTTGGAATTTTATTTTGAAATTGTGTTTCCTATTAATGATATTCTAGCGAGGATATACATAGTGTGAAAATTGATTTTTTTCTTCATCATGCCCCTTATCATAACTATGATATGTATTTTCACCTAACATTACTATATTTGAAACTTGTTCTTTGTCCCATCGATAGTTCATATTTTTTTCACCATAGTAGCCTATAAGGAGCTCAATTTTGGAATAGATACAAAGAACATGTAGCTAACCATTCTTAATACTATGATATATTGTGCAAAAAAATCAACAAAGAGATCATTTTAAAATGAACTTGGTTTCATCATAAGACTTATAAAACTTATGATGGGTTTTTTTACTTATAAATACTATGATAAAATCATGTCCTTCAAAAAATACATGGGGCTTGTTGAGTTGGATCAATGAGTAGCATAGTGTGATAGATTTTCAAGTATTTTAGTGAAGATATCTTTAATAATTGAATCATTCTAATACACAACTTTTATCCATATCAGCCATTATTTTTGCATTCATAAGATTAAAAAACACAAAATAATATGGAGTATTATTTATATAAAAAATTAGGTATCCAAAATAAAATCACATACAATAGATTCTACATTTTGGTCAACATATAAACCTAAAAGGATCTATAATTTCCATGGTAGCCATCAATGAGCTCGGGTTTGTAATGAGATAATACATTTTTAAGTTGTGTTCTCTTTACTTGGTCCTTTAAACCTTGTGATTTGTGTGGAAACAATAATTGGTATCTCAACCAAAGTTTTTATTTCTAGTGTAAATGTTAGCTAGTGAATTTTGTGTATAACTCGTTGTGAAGTCTCTTTGTAGCTTGGTGTGTTTAAATATCATAGCCTTCCCTCCAATTTTTTTATTAAACCTTATGTATATATAGAGTTTTATTTTTGGACATGTTATGCATCATATTTTATCTTTCCTCTATTTTTTATTGAATTTAAATTTAATTAATATTTGTATCACAATCATGACATTTATGAGATATCATAGCACAAGATTTGCTATTGAATTTTCCCATTGATTATTTTTTTCACTACTTCATGTATTTGTCCAAATATAGTATTTTGTTCATGCGATTACTTGTATTAATAATTTTTTTCAATTTTTAATTTTTTTCACAGTTGTGTAGTCTATAATGTTTCCTTCATGTGGTAAGAGAGAAGAATATTTGAATTTTATTTGACTATTTCGACATATCTTTCTCCAAAACTAGTATGGTGTTGACCAATTTGTTATTTCTTCTTTGTTATTGCTTCATTCATGTAAAAGGAAGAGAAGAATATTTACATCATCCTTTTATTTCAATTTATATCTCTATAACCATATGTTAGTGACTTTACTATTTTTTTTCTATCACTTCTATGTTTGTCTTTTTTAATTTACATTAGTGTTTTCTTAATTAGATTGTTATTTTTTATTTAAAATTTACCCTAAAAATATTAATTGGCGTATAAACACTATATTTAGATTTAAAATAATCCTTATGGCTACATGTACCCCAATAAAAAATAATATTTCATTTAATTATTTTTCCATCAGATTTTATCTACACAGTTAAATTCTATAAGTTACTGAATGAAATAAATAAAAAGAACAATAAAGCACTCACTCTTATACAATTTTACTCTATCTTAATGAAGAAACTCAAGTGAGTATAACCCTATATGAAAATTCACAAATTTTAAATATGCAAACTAAAGTGGTCATAATATGAACAACCTATATGCAAACACATGAGCACTCTTTCATAAATAGTTGGGGAGAATATAATCAAATCCAATGAGTATGAAATGCATTAATAAACTTAAACAAATATGCAACTTACATTAGTCTCAAGATGCACCTGTTGGAATAATTTTCAATGATGTCAAAGGAAATTGAAGGAGATAACCAATTAGTTGGTGTCATTGATGTCAAACAGTGTTGTAGGATTTAAATGACATAGAAAAGTGTTGAAAGAGTGTTGTTTGACACTTCAAAGTCTCATTATTTCTCTTTAGAGTCTCATACTGTCGATTAAGATTCTCATACAGAATAGTTTAGAGTCTGTCCAAAGTTTGTTTGATTGCTTCAGAGTTTTTTGAAGTTTATTCTATTTTCTTTAGAGTCTAACCTGAATGCTTCAGAGTTTGTTTGAAGTTTGTGGTTTGTTTTGTTCTAGGACCTGTAGTTTGTGCCGATTGTTCCAATGAATTTTGAGTTCATTTGATCAGTTTTTATGATCGTCTTTGGCCAACCTTTCAAGGTTTTAAAATCAGTTTTATGATATTTTTGGTGTCTGATTGTCTTTATTTTGGAATTAAAATGTTCCATATATTCAATTGCTTGGCCAACCCGAGTTTATTGGTTCACTCTTGTGTGTTGAAATTGATATTTTTATTGAAAATATGGATGATATTCATCTTGTTTGGATTACAATGATAAGAATGTGCACATATATAAAAGGATATGCAGACTCATTTTTTGTGTGTGATGGAAAAAAGTGAAATAGTGAACAACTAAAAGGATAAGAGAGAAGAAGAGTGGAAAAAAATGAATATATTTCTCTAAGCCCCAAACAGACTTCTTAGTATGAAATAATAGCAAATCACTGAAGAAGAGGAAGAGAAAACTCAAGCATATTTGAAATGTCAACTTGTTGAAGGAAGAGAAAAGTAGAGCATGAAGATTTGATAATGAAGCGAGTTGTGACTTTGAGAAGTGATATAATCTAATTTGAGTTAAATATTAATTTAAAACTTAACTTACTGTAACAAATTATATTCAAATGATTAAATATAGTAACATGAAATCCATAACCATTCAAAGATGTAAAACCCTAAGCAAATGATAGAGGGGTGATGACTTAGTTGATTCTGTATAATATGGGAGTGATCGTGACTGTGTATCTATTGGAACAAGCTAGAAACAAGGTCATAATGGATCACTAAGGGTTCAAAATCCAATGAATGTATAGGGAAGAAGTGTCGATAGAAGGGTAGGAGTTACCTAGGCACTAACAATTTATCTTGGTTCTTTTGTCTACTCAGATGATCAGAATCTGGTCTTTTCTGGGTTAGAAGATCTTCATTGTTACTCACTCTTGTCTCTCCAATTTCTTTATTAGATCATCGATCACACCCACAACTTGAAAAAAAATGACTACCTACACATGCCCATAAACTACATTAAATATATTTAAAAAGATGCATATTGGGGAATCATACTGACCATGGTGGTCACCTAAAGATTGAACTTATGACTGAGTGTTGCACTACATCTCATAATTTGTGTAGTTTTTCATGTGTGTGTATGTGTGTATATGTCTTATGCCCTAGGTTTCCCTTGTGAAAGTTACATGATGATAATGGGATAGATCTAGATTTTCCTAATTACGTAAAATGTGCGTGATGAAATGGAATAACCTCCCCTCTTATGTAGTGTATATAGACCAATGAAACCCGTATATGGATGTTCTAGATATGTACTTTTTATTGTTCTTGTGCCTTTGTGCAAGCTTAGGTGGTGATATATAATGCTTATAGTGATTTTCCCTTTAATTAAAATAAGTAACTAAGTATATGTATGATCCCCTTGTTTGAATTTTGTAATTGACAACTGAAAAGTTGACCCAAAGTACTAAAAGGTGACCAAGAAGCGAAATGGACTCAAAAGAGTAAGAAGAAGAAAAATAGGGACATGAGTGCCAAAATTATTTTGTAACCATGAAACCTTGTATAAATTTAGATGCTGAATTATTTCCAAATTCAATTTATTCACCATTAACTCTATTACCAAATCATTGGTACTTCCACTATCTACTAGCAGTTTTCATATTTTCCCCCCGGATTACATGTTGTCATAAAAACTTCTATCCTCTAGAGAAATTTTCTCACTCTATGGTTTTAACAATATTATCTTAAACATCAAAACTTATTCCATTTCTAGTTATTCTTCATGACATCAAAATCCATTTTCCTCTCCTGCACAACATGTGTACTTGTCTTTCCATGATTTTGGGTGTACAATCACTCATATTCTCTATACCCATTTTCTCCACACTAATTTCATGTGACATTGAATATGAAACCTCTTCCATAACCTCCTTGATGAAGAGGAGGAAAACTAAGTTGTAAAAATAACACCAAAATATTAGTTTCAATATCAAAATCATTAAGAACACACATTAACTCGAGCAATTCACAATGCATACAAGTACCAACTTCATAACATAACTGACTCGTGGCTTTTTTCACTTGTTTATTAGCTCAATTTGATTAAATTAAACATGTATCTAAACCTTCAAAAGGATTAAACACTCCATTTCACAAATTTACCTATATAATCCATATAAATATTTACTATCCCTAGTTTAGGGAAAACCTTATTGTATGGAAAATTTCACAAGGACTCATATCATAATAAAATCAATTTAAGACCCCTTTTATCTTGTTTACACTTCCTGAGAAAATTTAGAACCTAACTCACAATGCAACCTCTTCAAATTTTATTCTATTGTTTCTAATTAGGTTTCCTTTTAGCCCTATTTCCCTCTAAATATTATATTTTAGAAATTTAAAGAATGACATTGTCTCATGAGAAATTTTTTTATATATTTGAGTACCCTTTATCTTGTTCTTACTTTTCACCAATTTTTAGAATCCAAATCCTCTAGGAATTTATTCAACCACCTATCACTTTTCTCAATTACACCTCAATTAGCCCTTCTAGGTCTTTAAGTTTGCAAAACTAAGTTAGAAAATATATATTATCTTCTCATGTTTCAAGACTCCTTCAATTAATTTAAATTTCCTTTATACCTTCACTCTCAATCTTCACCAAGTCTCAAGCTTGTATGTCTCTCAAACTCAATAATTACTTTTCTTTGTCAAATTGTACCATTGTTTCTACTTACCTTTGCATAACTAACATTGTTCACAATTCATTGATCACTATATCAACTTACCTTAACATAAAAACCTTATACCCAATCATAATTAATTGTCAATAATGTATCCTTTCCTAGGAAACAAGATGAAATTTTATGGTTCTTCTTTGTTCCTGATTTTTGGTCAATATGCTAATGAGGTTATAATATGTTTCTTCCTTGTTAGGTAAAATACCTTAAGGTTTTCTCTTAGATCTTGTCCTCACCCTATTTACAAAAATTTTCCACCCAATACATAATTTTTCACTATTGATGTAAACATTCTTTGAATTTTCTTCACCAAATATTCTTTTAACTGTTACAAAACAAAGGTCTTTGACTGTGACATGGTATATGAATGTTGTTCAAGTTTTGTCTAATTAAACACCTTGATTATTTTTTCATGCAAATAATTTTACATATACATTAGTCACTTATTTATCTTACCAATAGTCCTTGATAGGTATAAAAGGAACGTCTTGATTATTTCATCAATTTCTTGTCTAACCCTAAAAATTGAGTTAGTCCATATAGTCTAAGTAATAATTTAGAATTTTATAACTAAGAACTTGTCCATTCACCTTGGAACTTCTTGAAATACTTTTTTACAACTTACTTAACCTCCATACCAATTTTTAATCATTTTTATTGGTTAACATATAAGTTATGTGTATTTCATCCTATCAAACCCTGAGAATTGTCCAACAGGCCTGAGAGCAAGTAGTTTAGAATTATTTTTGTTTTCTTGATCTAAAAGTATTAGTACAGGAACAAGTTACTCCTATAAGACCTCTCACAAATTTTTCCACATTATTTCAATAATTTACACCCTATAACATTGATTATAAATTTTAATCTTTCTTTATCATTCCTCAAATCAATTGTGCAACAATATTCTCTAGTTTTATATTCTTTTTCATAACCATCAGTGTAACCATGTATATATACCTAGTAAGCATTTAAAACCCTTAATAATATTTTTGATCATTTACAGTTCCAAACCCTTAGTGTCTTCTCATTCATTCAGTAACATACATGATAAAAGGGAAACAACAGGTTTATGCAAGAATAATTATGTTATATTTCTTCCTATTAAAAATCTGAGTCTCATACAAACATTATATAGGTGTTGTATCTCTTACAAATAAGGAGATTAGTTTACCAATGCATTATTAACTCCTAACAAATCTCTATTACAAGTGTGTTGTTACTCATATAAAAATTCACTCTATAAAATATCTAAGTAAATTAATTATTTACTAACCAAAATGGAGCACTAATAAATATGAATTCCCAACATTCCCCCCTTAGTGCGAACATGGGAAGAAAGAACATATCAAGATCTAAGAACATAATTGTATATCTCTGCATATTGTTGGCCTAGATCTTGCTGTTTGGATCTTGGTGCACATGACCAATCCACTTCACCACAAGGATTACCATACCGGATAATCACAATTCCACCGATTCACCTACATACGCAAACTCAACAATTCCCACTTTCACTTCCAGTGAACTCTCTTTCATCAGCTAATCAATGTTAGAAGTATGAAAGTCGAAGGATATCAATAATTAGAGGATCACTCTAATTCAGCTGCCCTCCTATACAATTGTTCTCAAATTCCAAAATGTACATCCTCCACATTTCAAACATTAGCATGGAATGAATACCATATTCTACTATACACACGCCACTCACATCAAACAACTGATATAATATAAAAAGGTGTCACCAGTGTTGTATACGACCCTTTCATTGGTGACTGACAAGAGATGTTGATCTCCCTCCATCCTTCATTGCCTCCAACCTCCAATATCATGAAAAGTGTGGATGATATGTTATTCTGATCACATGTATGTTTTAAATATATACCATTCTCCACGTATGGACACTAATCCAATGAATAGTATCTCTCTCTAATATGTGTAAGGAATTTGTAGTAGGAGCATAATATTTTTGAAATAACACAGGCTAAAAATGTGGATGCGTATAAGATCAAATAAGAACCATGTGCCTATAAACACAATTTCCTTTTCTCGATGTTGAACAACTGATCCCAATACACAAATTTTAATCGATGCCCATGATATTCAAAAGAAGAACTTGGAAAATTTTGTCGACTCCCTAGGAAAATACATGGTGCATAGGTTCAAACATGGACCAAAGACTATAAGATAGGAATATTTATGAGGTGTTTGAATATTTTTCTACCACAAATGCCAATCCAACTTGAATGTACGTAAAAATTTTAGATACCCAAGTTAACTACAATTTTTTTTTCTCATCCAATGAGGCACAAGAGTTACCCCTTTACTAATCTAAACACTCCATACAATTTGAGAAATAACATGCTCTGATACCATATAAAAGGGAAATAGTAGGTTTATGCAAAAATAATCATGTTATATTTATTCATATTTAAAATTTGAGTCTCATACAAACATTATATAGATGTTGTATCTCCTACAAATAAGGAGATTAGTTTAGCAGCACATTATTATCTCCTAAAAAATCTCTATTACAAGTGTGTTATTACTCACGTAACAAATCACTCTGTAAAATATCTAATTAACTTAATTATTTATTAATAAAAATGGAGCACTAATAAATATGAATTGCCAACATTACATCGACAACCATACAATCTCTTACCTCTTGCAAGACTTTATATTTGCTCCTTACATAAAATCTACCTTAAATGATTCCCTGATACCTTGAAATTCCTCCTCCACATTCCACTTGAACCTACACAGTCCTTACATACCTACAACAAAATTCATTAAGCCATAAATAATAGTGACCATTCATTATTCATCAATCATTCACATTTTCACCACAATTATAAGCTTATTCACAAGAAATACTTCATTAATATGTCTTCCATTATATATTATAGAACTCTTGAAATTTTTACCTCTTCAACAACCTTATCTTAATTCCTCTAAACCCATACCTACCTCTCTCATTCTAATACATCCCCTAAATGATCAAAATGGAGGTATTTAGGTCACTAGTTTACTTAACCTAACAACTATGGTGAGAGTGACCTTAGTTTGTGAAACCAAACTAACATTATTTAAACACATGGATCAAACCTTTTAATTCTCTTTGACATCCATTTTTATCATTTATTTGAATTAACCTATCACCTAAACCACTAAACACAACACCTAGAATTCAAATATTTGAAATAATGATTTTGGAGGGAAAATCCAAATCCCCTTATTACAAGTCTAGAGGGACCTAAATGGACTAGGACCCATCCCAAAACACCTAAGATGACCCCCATAAATCCAACACGCTAATGAAAACAAAAAAATCGATATATACAATGAAATGATGCTCCTACATCACTCCTCAAGATGTAATTTCATTTTTTCAAGCTATTTCTTATTTTTTCATAGTCAAACACGAATCACTTCCACCATGTTGAGTAGAATTATCTCTACCTTTAATTTTTCCATGACCTTGCATGACCTTTCTTTTTCCCTAGTTATTTCTTTGTTGTTTGCATTCTAAATTATTCTCCACCTTAAATTTATATTGATAGGGTTATTCTATGGAGTGGAATTGTACCATACTAATATCGTTATAAATTACCATACATAACCTAATCATATACTTGGAATTTTTCTCCACGTTATTCTCCATATGTTTCACTTGAATAGTGAGTAGGTAAAATTTCTTAGTGTAACACTAATATCCCTATATCACAAGCCTTACAACCTTTTGAACGAACTGATCTTTTGATATATGGGTATTCCCCCCATAAGATTCACTCATGGCCCATCTCATGTCTTGATATTTTACTTGACATGTTATATCCAGTTGGTCTGTATATGCTCCCACTAAAGATACACATGACCTTTAAAGTTTGAGAATGCAAACATAAAATTTATAGGATCCTCCATATCTTCATACTCAAAATATTTATCCATCTCTATTATCCAATATAAAATGCATTATAAACTACTAGAATAAAAGGGGTATGCAACATAGGCTTACTCCCCATCCTAACAACTACAGGAAGAATTTTATCCTCATCAACCTCTTATTCTCCCTCTTCTTTTTTGTTTATATTTGCATCAAAATTTTCAATAACAACCTTAATTCCCTATTTCATGGGCAACTTCCTCATCATTGTTTTATTCCATGACACTACCTCATCATTATGTGGCTTTCATGGCCTCTAAGTAAGATTATATAGTTTTCATCATTTCACCCAATTCTTAAAATCTTGCACCCTAATTTTGGAATCCTACATTACACTCATATGTCATTTCAATTTTTTTTTCTCTAATTTTTTACCACAATATCCTACCAAAAAATCCTCTTGTCGTAAGATGCATGAAATGACCTTCTACCCATAATTTTTATAATGGAAAGATGCAAAAGATTATTGTGTCATTTCCTCACAAATTTTATCGAATAGTCACCCATTGGAAGACTCCTACAAAAATTTTAAACCCAGACTCACAAATGTGAAAAACTAAGAATATTTTTCATACTTTCCAAAAATATAATAATCAAGATCTGATAACAAATGGCATAGATAGGAATGTTGTTTAACAAGAAGCCACCAGACACCTCTTTTTGCACATAATATGCAATAAATAATAAACATACATCAAAATAAAGATAAAAAGGAACACATTTGGAATAATAACACAACTTATGATAATTTATTATTTAGAGAAATAAAATAATCAGACCAATCACCAACAATTAATCCTTCTACACAACATATAGACATGGAAAATCCTCCATGTACTACTTTTGAATACTTGAATCACTCTTAGGAGGATTATTTTATACCTTTACTATGGTTATTCAATCACCATTGTGATTTGGTTAGAATTAACCTCCCTTCTATACTCTACACTTAACCACTTTGAGTTCTCCCACAATATTTGAAGTTGAACATGAACTACTTTCCTAAAAAAATTAGCTTTACATATATAGCAATTCATTCCAAATTATAACAAGTATAATTCTATGGAATTTAAATTAAAGGATAAAATTTCCCAATAATAAACCCAAATTAAACCAATCATCCTTATCTAAAATGTTTCCTTAAAAACATAAATTATTCCAAGTTTGTGACGCAAATAAGATTGCACAAAAAATGGTGCACACTAGATAATTATGTAACTGACTAGCCATTAAAAAAAATGTGAACTCCAAACAAATTCATCAAAGGACTTGTGCACTAAAAAATAATTCAACATAGTACTCCATAGATTTTCAACAACACATTTCATCAATGCATGATCCATAGAATACTCCGAAAAATGTAGGAAAAAATAACTCAAACAATACAATTATTTTTAGTTAATATAGGATGGCATATGATCCTCGATTCTCTTACAGAATAGAACCATAAGAGTATAGGTTATACCAATTATTTTATATTTTGGTCTCATATTTAACCTAATTTGTGATTAGAGACCCAATTTCTAAAGTGACTCATCTTGTCTCCCTTTATCAAATTCCTAATATACATGTGGGGACATAAAATAAAATAGGGAGTAGTTTACATTAAACAAAGTGATTTGTATGTAAATACTTATTTTGTATAAAGGTAAATAATATTTTTATATTTATTACATAAAATATTTGTGATAGTTAGGGAGATTATATGATAATAAGAATAATCAAATGGTGGATATTTATCTTGTGCACTATATATATATATATATATATATATATATATATATATATATATATATATATATATATATATCCAATTTACTATTTTTTGTTCTTTATAGGAATCATTGGTGTATTATCTTCCTTGTTGGAATAACAATGAACAAAGGGGGGTTGAATCATATTTTAAACCCTTAAAACAATTTCATATCAACATACATGCACCATTAACTTTTATCCATCCATTAATGTGATATTAACATCATGAAACAATAAACCACATAAGCACAACCAAGAGAGGGTACACATGAATGAAAGATATAAGTGGGAAACCCTTAAGAGGAAGAAAACCCACTGAAACTATGTTTGTATTACACAAATAAAATATATTTAGTGAATCCCCAACTTCATGAGGAGCACCAAACCTACAAAGAGCACCAACCCCTAATTTAGGTCATCACCCACTCTACAAGGAGGATAAAACCCCCTAAGATGATCAAGAACCAACTAAACCATATGCAAATGAATATATATGATTATTTTTTCTGCCACAATTGATGTAGATCACAATTTTAGTTCACGCATACACCTTCAAACCCTCATTCCTTCAAATCGCTCTTTCTTCTTCTTCTTGGATTTGTCTTGGATTAAAAACATTGAAAAAATGATCTATGTAATTCCTCAACATTTCACACACTTCCTTAGATATCAAATCATGCCCTCATACTTGTTACACACTTCTACTTGGGTTGCACTTTTCCCTCCAAGAGCACTAGTTCAAAAATGAAAAAAACAGACACTTAAATATGTTTTTCTTCTTTCAAAATCACCATAATTCAGTCCTCAATAATTATCTCAACCAATATAACACCAAACTCATAAGAATATTCAAAATGTACCCATGTAGGTCATCCATGCCCAAATGCACTAAACAAGCTCAAAATCAACTCAAACCCCATCACCTAGATGGCTAAAATTCACAAACACCATAACCATGATTATTCAAGATCCCAAATTCACAACACATTTCAAATATGACATAAAAACATCATAAATGATATTTAATTATATTTCACCAATCAAATTTATCATAACTTACTCAAGAAGGCTCATATCCTTCTCAAAATAATTATTTACAAGACCTTGTCTTCACCTATGGACCTCAAGAACACACAAGAACATATAAAAATATTACATGTAACAAATCATTGTAATACCCTAGACCTTTAAATCACATCCATTCACTCTATAGATCATGAATCATCCATATGTGCAAACTACACCAACTTTCCTCTTCACCAAATTGAGCTTCCCAGAAATCCATTTTACAAACTCAACTGGTTTACACCCTTTCTTCTACTTTCAATTTCTTAAAAGGCCTTCAATAGGAAAAAACTTCATCCCTATTCATACTCAAATTAATAAGCTAACTACTAAAATAAACTAGAAACTCAGAATATGGAGGGTTTATAGTACCTCAAAAGTGTGATATACTTGGATGGATGGGTGCCAAGTAGTTGATCCTTGTTATAGCCAATAAACTTGTAAATAAGAGTGTCTAAACAAAAGAATGATTAGATAATATATGTGGGGGTTTCCCAAAAAAGATGGATCCAAGAAGTGTGACCTTCCTTTCATGGATGTTAACCCCCATTTTAAAGTAAAAGTGAAGTAAAGGATGAATAAGTAGATTTCACGCAAAAATAAAGATACTACTAAATCTGAAATTAATTGAGAGCTGATTCTAAATCTAATTTAATCTAAATAGATGAAAATTAAATAATACCTGGTTTGGGTCGACACTGACCTAGACTATGTAGAAGTAGGTCGACGGTGACCTAGGAGTGAAGATTTGAACAATGAGTAAATATGCAAACCCTACAAGATCTGGATTCAATCTGGTAACTACATAAGTTTTTTTATGTTGGAGTTAACCTGCATGAAACTGAATCTCAGGGATAAGAAACCAAAAAATGTAGGAAAAAAGGATTGGAAAAGGATATATTGAGAATCAGGACCCTGTTTGATAGTGACCTACGGTGGGGTCGATGGTGACTGGATCTAGATGATAATAGCAGAGTTAGGAGTAAGGCTAAAGAAAAACAATGCTGAAAAGGAACCTACAAGTAAGGAAGCAGAAGAGAAGGTTGATAATGGAGCTCTGAGTGTTGTAGAAGATGATTTGGTCCTGAAAAGTGTTAGACATGAGAAAAAGTAATGATAATATGATAATAATTAAGTAAAGCAACACAAATACATGATAATAATCTCACGAAGGATGATCATGAGTGATGAAAGTCACATTCTAAGGAGGTCTAGGAGGTCTATAACTGTTGCAGGAATGCTCAGGCACGAGAGTCAGTTCACAAGTCACAAGAAAGCTCCAATATTCACATGCATCTGATGATTATGGAAAGAAACAACTTAGTTTTATAGGGTCGATGGTGACTTGGATGGGTCATTTCACCAATGGGAAATTTTCCCCAATGTGGTGGATTATGTGCTTTAGGTCGGGATTTTGCATTTTTAAGGAGGGAAAAATTAATTTAAAGCTTATGTGTGGGATTAGGTTGTTTAAGGATGAATCGTGGGTAGTTAGAAGATATGAATGGGTAGAAAAAGCATAGGGATTTATATTTAGGATAAAAGCATCCTAAATAGCAAGTTGATTAGGGAAAGTTAGGGATATGGATATTTAATTAATTAATTAATTAATGTGAAAATTAATAATAATTAAATGATGATAGGATAATAAGTGGGAATTTTATTAAATATTGAAGGGGATGGATTTAATTAAAGGGGGGCCTAGATAGGACCATAGAAAAATATGTGCACGCGGGTAGAAAAGGGTAGAGATACCAAATTTAGGTGTCTACATTTGCCCCTTTTTTGTTGAGTGGTTTGTGCTAGCAAGCCATGAGACAAAAATAGTGAGAGAAGAGGAGTATGATGAAGATTGACAGAAGGTTGATGATGAGCTCCCCCTCAAATGGGGATTGATGATGTCAGCAGGAAATCGATGATTTGAAAAAGGTAGATGATGAAGGGTGGGTGGGTGAAGAAAGATGGGTAAAAGGATAGTGTAAGGAAAGATGCCCCAAGAAAAAAGGATCACAATAAAAATAAAAACTATGGTGGTGACTCCGATATCGCATGGGTAGAGGGATGATTGCGGTCTCAATGGAGATGGATGAAAATTCTCTATAGGCCAATGAGTGGGTGAAAATCACTCCAAAAAGGAGAGAATCCAATGGGAAAGCTCTCAAATGGATGTAAGTTGGAATGATCACGGGGTCATAGGCAAGCATCAAAGTATGTGTAACTAAATCTAAAAATTATGTGAAATCCTTCGTACACAAGGAATCAAGTGAAAAATATGCATCCATAAGGGATGAGGATGAAAATAATAGTGCCCCAGCAGAGGACACGAAAAAAGGCAAAAAAGGTGAGTAGTGAAATATTATGCCCAAAGGGAGAGAGAAGTATGGCCACGAGGTGGAATTTGTGCACAAATTGGATAGGATTGTAAAATAAAATGCCCGAAGAGGGAATAAGTATGGCCATGAAGGTGGACTTCGAGATCACAAAAGAATAGGATCAAAGTATTGAAATAAAATGCCCTAAAGGGAAAATAAAGATGGCCACAAAGGTGGAATTTGAAGAATGCCCAAGAAGAGGTCATAAAAAGGATAGGGGAAGCCAAAACAAAGGTTATCAAGGTAATTCGATGGTGACTAAGGCCAATCGATGGTAACCCAAAGGGGTCAATGGTGACCAAGTGTCAGTGGCTATATAAGCTTGGGGTCGACTAAAAAAGCTCATTTTCATGCATAAAATTGATGAGAGAGATCAGAGTGATTAAAGAGAAGATTGAAAAATGGAGGCAATAGGAGCTGTAAGGAAATGCCAGAGGGTGTGAAGGATGGTGAGTAACAAAACTCAAGCTTGTTTTTAGTTTAATTTTTTGTTTTTTTTTGCATTTTTTTAGAAAAAGTGGATGATGCTAGGGGCAGTTGGCAGTGACCCAGCCAGGTCGACATCAACTGGGCTCTAAGGCACATCGATCAACCCTTAAACATGTCGACCTGACCTAGGTCGTCATTGACTAGGGTTAGATTGGGTATGTTTAGGATTAAATTATATTTTTAATGAAATTTAATGGATTTTAAAATTTTGATCTGATGTTTGCATGTTTTTTTTGTGATTGCAGGCCAGAGAGACCCTATATTTGAGAAACCGAGTGCCTTCTCTATACAAGAAGATTAGAGGAGATGTGACAAATGTCAAGTGGGATCATCTATCCATAGTGGGGTTAGGGGGATTCAGAAATTATCATAGGATCCCACAAGATGTGGGGTTGATGATCACTTTGGTGGAGAGATGGGACCGACAGACGGGTACTTTTTGGTTCAGGACAGGGGAGATGACCATCACCCTAGAGGATGTGTATAGGATTCTTAGATTTCCTATATAGGGGGAGCAGATAGTTCCCATTATAGCTAATAGTAGGCTTGTAGTTTTGACATGGATATTTGGAGCCGATGTGCCCCATATCATATTTTCTTTAGGGGAATTTTCATATGAGCTGAGGTATGAGGTAGGCGTACCTCGCAACTGGATTATATGCTTGGTGATGATGGCAGTGTCTTATTATGTTTTACCGAACTCATGTGGAGCTCGGTTTCCATGGGTGCTGGCTGGTGTGGTTACAAATATAGTCGAGCACCAGACATGTTCTCTTTTGGGACTTACCTTGCTAGCTCAAGTGTACCATGAGCTATCAATGTACAAGGTAGGAAGGAGATCAGGGTTAGACGTAGGATTCTTGCTTCACTGTTGGGCCTATGAGCACATTGTTTTTATTCATCCACCAGGGCTTCCATGGGTCACAGGAGACCATATAGAGCTGGCAGTAGGATTTTTGAGATGGAGGGTTGATCAGGCTCATGGAGACAAGGGGGAGGGGATTGGACTGGTATGTGGATAGGTTTGTAAAGATTAAGATAGAGCATATCATATGGCAGCCATATAGGAACTTTCCTACATGGCTTGGGGTGGATGCAGAGTTGTTCAGGATGAGGAGGACAATATGGGTTTAGGGTAGCATGAGAGATGATAGAGGTCATGTAGTTTGACTGAGTGTGAAACATTTTGGCATCATCTAGATGGTGCATGAGGATCCTATTTTATATAGGAGGGAGGAGATAGACAGGGAGTTATCAGCGCCTGACATGAAAGATCCATTGGAGGAGGTAGCAGTGCCTTGGGATGATGATGATGATGTGGGAGTTGGAGAAATATTTGGTTATTGGATGACCACATCTTGGGCAGCTCAGGTTACTAGGGAGAGAGGAGATGAGGAAGAGGAGATAGAGGAGATGGAGGTAGAGGTAGAGGCAACTCCAGGTGGTGGCAGATACATAGATGGAGGAGAGCCCACTGAGGTGGCTTGATTACGTACAGAGATGAGAGATGATGCATTAAGAGAGACACTGCATTGTGATCCAGAAGAGGGATGTAGTTGTGCAAGATCAGGGACCGGTACCACTGATAGAGGGAGCCTATAGGATCTTCATTTTGGATATCTTGCTACCATATTGGCTACAAGGCTACAGGTGGAGGATAGGAAGTACCACAGAGGAGGAGGAGAGATGGAACCTCCTGGTATGATTTCCATAGATAGATACATAGATCCTAAGCTGTAAAGGCTAAGTATTATTAGGGGATAGTGACCAGGAAGCTATCAAGGGAAACTCTGATATTGGGAGCATCTGTAGAGGAGAGTGGTAGGTGGAGTTGGGTCGTCTGGGAGTGCAATGAGTGTGGCTCAAACACATCGAGGAGAGGGTCATGGTGGAGGTGATGAGGCTGATAGATAGACATAGGGAATTTCCTCATAGGGGAAAGATTTTAGGCTCTCTAATGTTAACTTTACTCATTTTGATAGTATTTCTGCTTTGAGAGAGCCCCGTTAGAGGGTGATGATGTATTGATACACTTTATGATATATATATATATATATATATTTTTTGTCATGGTTTTATATGTGTATTGTGTAACCTTGATTATTTGATTTATGATGATGATGATACTTATGGTCCATGTGATGATGATGATGTGAATGGTTATGTATAACTAATTTGGATTCGTATATGTATGGATGATTGATGATATGAATTTTTTGTATGGTTAATGAGGATTAGGATTAAATGTTAGTTTTGAATTTGAGCATGGTAATGAGATGAATGGATAGAATGTGATGTGGATGGAAAAGTAATGTGGATGTGATTATTGATTAATATAAGTAAAGGTTGATGTGTTTAGGATAGATAGATAGATTGATAGGTGATTGAGATAACAAAAAAATGCATTTAAACATGGATGAGAGATAGATGCGAAAAGGATTGAGGAAATAATGCAACCAAATAATGGCGACCTATAGGTATGAATGACATTACGTCATATCAAGGAATGCATGAAGAAAATATGCCTCTAATTGCATTGGAGGTAAACAAGAGGGGATCTGAATAACGCAAGGCACATGTGACCAAAACATGTGTTAGAATGTAACCAACGATAGTTAGTTATATCAAAGATCATAAAGAGACAATGGATGGAATGGAACTCATAGACCTAATGTTCAACATGAAAAAGGGGTTTGAGATGTAACTTGTATGGGAAGAGGGTTCTCCATTAGTGGTGTTCCCTAAATCTATGCCCCAACTCTGGGAAAGGGGAAAGAGCAATGATCAATATAAGTTTGCTAAAGAAAGTTGATCAATGTGGGAAGATTTCTTAGGATGCTAAAAATAAGGTTGATCAATGGAAATGATAAAATGATCAATGCGGGAAGCCTTCATATGTCATGATACAAAGAGTATCCATCCTTTGAGGGTATGGTCTACTTTATACATATGTAATATAGATGGAAAAAGATAATATATATAATAGTCCCCCTTCAAGGGATTGGTCTATTTCTTTGATTTGATTTTTTTTTTTTTTTTTTTCATGAACAGTTGTCCTTCAAGGGAGAAGTCTATTTTTGAGTGCTTTGAATTTTGATTAGAGCATCCTTTGATTTTTATTTTGACATGGGGAAGAGCTAGGAATAGCTAAGTAGACCACTTAGGAGGGGACAATGAATGTACAAGAGACACCCCTGGACCCTTTGCATGGTTCCAATAGGTGAATGAGAGGGTGATGGATGTAATGATCATGGAGTTCTCACTGATATGGGAGAACCTATCCATAAGGAATATGCTATGAGAAGATTTGTGGTGCTCATATTTAAGGTCATATCTAGGAAAGTGACAGATGACCACATAATTCCAAATCACTACGATGAAATATGGAAGAGGCTAATGATGGAGGGATGATCTAAGGATATGACTAAGAGCTCACTAGAAGACATGCTAATAGTAGAATGGTCACAAGTGCAATGTGTTAAGAGGTTCCACTTCTAGTTTACCATCAAGGGAGGCCAATTGATAGGCTCCCGACCCATACTTATGTGTGATAATGTATGGTCCAATCCAGTTAGGGGAAAACTTTCCATGTTGGCTCCTTTCTAGAGTAGTGACGTTCTGATTTTCTTTGAGAATGAGGTCACTAACATTAAAGTTACATTATTTAATGTGCTTGTTGTAAGCATGTTTGATGCACTCTTGATAAACATGATGGTGTTCAAGAGTGATAAGGTGACACTCATCTAACAACTCAAGTTGTGCTAGACGTGTTTGGCAATAGTATTCATCAGAGATGAAGTCACGAAGGGACACGACAAAAGACAGAATTTGAACTTCAAGAGGAAGGATGGCTTTGGAACCATACACAAAAAAAAAGGGTGTAGCCCTTGTGGAAGTATGGATGCTATTCTAATAATCCCATAGATTGAAAGGGAGATGGAGATGTCAATCATGACCAAACTAATCAATAGTTTTTTGTAAGAATGTTTCAAAGAGTTTTATTAGTGGCTTTGGCTTGACTGTTAGCTTGAGGATAATATGGAGAAGAGAAGTTGAGTTGGATATTAAATGAGTTGTAAATTTTCTTAAGATATTTGTTTTTAAAGGACTTTCCATTGTCCGTGATGATTTTTTGAGGAATGCCAAAGTGGAAAATGATGTGTTGGTAGATAAAATTAATGATTGGACTGGATTTAGTTGAAGTGAGGGGAACTGCTTCCACCCACTTAGTGAAATATTCAGTTGCAGTGATGATAGAGTGATTTTTTTGTGAAGATCAAGGATTAATAAGGTTGAGACCCCCTTGTCTATGATAGGGGATTTTGGGTAAGAAGATAGATGGAAAGGTTTGGTCAGGACAAATTTGAGTTTAGGTAGGTTGAGATAAGTCAGATAAGGATCATGAATATTTCATAAATACACATTTTATTGGGAAAACAAGAGTAATAGTTACTAAAGTGATTTTAGGATGAGATTATATGGCCACAAGGGTGGACCTTATATAGAGCCATGGTGCTCCCAAGGGAAACACATATATGGCCACAAAGGTGGTCCTAGGAGGAGAAGATGATGGATAAAACTAGATGATATGATTGGATGAGATGAGATAGATAGGATAAGATAATGTCATGTATGGAGAGGATCTAATCTACAAGTGGATGGATCCTAGAATGAATTCCCCCAGTGTCAAAGAAGCCACGGGGATAGGATGATGAGGAAGAAGATGTGGAAGAATCAACAACAAGGGGAAGGTGCTCCCCCTAGTAAGAGAGATGTGGATGAGCTAGTGGATGTCAGAAGAAATGGGATGGGATTTTTATGGAAGGGATGTCAAATATAGATGGGGTATAGGGTCAAATATCATAGGGACAGTGTATCAAGGAAAAATATATCAATGAATAGGGGAGGACCCTCACTAAGAGGAGTGGTATGTGAAGAAGTGGTGGATGAAGGAGAAGGCCTAGTGGCTCCTATAGATGGAGAGGTGGAAATGGGAGTCAAATTGGTCATGGATGAGATGGTAGATGGAGAAGGAGAGTCCTCGAGAAGGTCCTCTCTCTTGATAAGATCATGGATGATGGTTTGTAGGGCCTTACATTGTTTGGTGTCATGACCCAAGGTATGATGGTAGGCACAAATGCGATGGGGGTCAAACCATGATGGCTTCAGATGGTCTGGATCAAAGGCCTTGATAGGTGGAAGTGTGATGGTGGAAATTTGGAGTAGATGTCGCAGGAATTCCATATAGGATTTGATCTATATATTAGGAGATGTTTTGGATGTCAAGGATGAAGGGTGGATTGTTTCAAGATCTTGGTGTTTTGTTTTCAATTTTGATGGTGATTGGTGTTCCTAGAAGAAGAAGGGTTGGATGATTTTGGTTCATACTAGTCAGTGGATGGGAGTGTTCTCAATGAAGAAGAGTTGGTCCTATGAGGGATTCAGACTATTTGGATTTTGATTGGTTGATTGATCATGATGAAGGAGGTGGTCCTAGGATAGATGGATGTGGCCCCAAGATGGATGATGTAGGTTTGTCTTGGCTGGAGGAATGTCTATCTTTTTGTGGGGGTGCACAAGGGACTGCTATGGAAGGGTACCAAGGTTTTTGGATTTGGTTTTTGAAGGAGTACCATTGGAGGGGATGACAATGATTTTGACTGGTGGGTTTGAAGGTGATGTTGTGGCTGATGGGGGAAGTAATTTTTGCATGATTTGGTCTAAGGAAGGTGAAGAAATGTCTAGTTGTGTAGATGAGACAGGAGGGTCACCTATGGTTGTTGCAAGTTGTAGTGCTCTCCAATATTATTCAAAGGATGTGGGAGGAGAAGATGATGATGTAGGAGATGTGGTTATGATGGTCGATGTGGTAGGTGTAGGTAGAAGTGCAGAAAGAGGAACTGGGATTGATTTTACAGATGGTATGATGGGTAATGGTGGAATAGATGTGGATGGGGGAGTCACATCTGATGAAGTGGATGAGGTAGATGTTGGTGTAGAATTGATGACAGGCATAGGTGTGGATAGAAGAAGGGGTGTTTGGATCATGCAGTTAATGAAGTCTATGTGAGAGGAAGATGATGCAAGGTTTTGGATTGGTTGATGTAGAGATGAGGGATTTTGTGGAAGAGGTAGGGTTTCCTTTAGTGTTTTTCTTAGGTGTTTTAGGAGGCATTGTGGATATGTTTGTGGATTTAGGAGGTGAGATTGGTGTGATAGTAGGTTTAGATGGGGGAATGGTAGATGTGGGAAGATTAGGTGTGGAAGAGTGGGGTAAAATTGGTGATGTGGGCATGGGTAAAGAAATGTGTGATAATGATGTCAAGACATACACGGGAGGATTTGTTGGCATAGTAGATATAAGTGTAGTGATGGGTGTGTTTGGGATAGATGTGGATAATGGTCTAGTCATAGTAAGTTGGGGTAGGATAGGTGTGGATGAAGAGGTGGGTGTAGTCGAAGCCAATGCGGATGTGGTAAGAGCAGGACTGGATGTAGATATGAGATATGTGGTGGAAGTTAAGGTGGTAGGTAAGGAAATGGTGGATATGGTTAATGCAGGGATATCTCTCAAAGGATCCATAGGCATAATATCAAGGATGGGAGTAGGTGATGATGAGATAAGTGGGGTAGATACAGAAGGAGGTGTCTGATGTATGGTGTTGATTGAAGATGGGTTATATTTGTTTGGTGTGGTTGGTGAAAATGGGTTTGTTGGTGGTGGGTTAGGAAAGGGTTGTCTGAAAATGTTGGGGAGTGGTGAAGATCATATTGGTTGAGGGGGTGTATGATATTGGGAAGGAGGAACATGATAAGATGGTTGGGATTGGATGGAAAATATGATACATGAGGGATGGGAATGTCAATAGGTAGGATAGGCATGGTGATGTCAGATGGAGCATGGATGGTATAAGGCAATGGGAATGGAATAGGATCTACTAGTTGGCATGATCTATGGAAGTAGGAAAGTATGAATGGGGATAGAAGGGGACAAGGATAAGATATCGATTGAGGTATATTTTTATGTATAACTCCTTGGGGGAAAGTTTGGTTCCATCTTTAAATCAAGAAAATCAAGCAGAAATTTCTCTTTTTTTTTGTTTTTTTTGTTTAAGAAAGTGTGAAAAATAGAAAATGGAATGGATAATGGGGTACCTAAGAGAAGGTATTCTATGTCTGGTTTCAGTATTTTTGTGGCTTGGGAGAGTTTTGGGTGGTTTCCTATTGGGTGATGGAATCCCAATCAGTCTACTGGGTAGGGGGATGTTTAGATGTGTTGATTTGAATGTGTGAGTTTTAGGTTGTGTGTGAGGAGTGTGAGATGCAACAAGTTAACCCCTACTTAAACTATGTGAACAAAGAGGATGCAAAAAAGAAAGGTTCTTTTTAAACCAAATCAAAGTGTGATCTTTCGATGAGGACACACACAGGAAAGGGAAATATGAAGAAAAAGGAGAAAATAAGGAAAAAAAAGAGGAATACCTGGATAAATATTTTCCTTTTAATCTGAACTTTAGTAGGAAGAGAAATATAGAAGCTAAACCAACATGAGTAAAGCAAGAAGCAGGGCCTCACGCTGCAATGTTAGTAGAAGACAGAAGAAGTAGAAAAATAGAAAGAAATGAAAAGGGATCACCTAAGGGATGGTCCCATCAGGCGTGCCAATAATTTTGTCTAAGTTTCTTCATTCGTACTCAAATTAATAAGCTAGCTACTAAAAGAAACTAGCAACTCAAAATATGGAGGGTTTATAGTACCTCAGAAGCGTGATAGACGTGGATGGACGGGTGCCAAGTAATTGATCCTTGATGTAGCCAATAAACCTACAAATAAGAGTGTCTAAACATAAGAATGATTAGATAGGATATGTGGGGGTTTCCTGACAAATTTGGCTCCAAGAAGTGTGACCTTCCTTTCGTGGATGTCAACCCCCATTTTAAAGAAAAAGTGAAGTAAAGGATGAATAATTAAGATTGCATGTAGAAATAGAGATACCACTGAATCTAAAATTAATTGAGATCTTATCTGGATACTAATTTAATTTAAATAGAGGAAAATTAAATAATACTTGGTCTGGGTGGACAGTGATCCATACTATGCAGAAGCATGTCGATGACAACCTAGGAGTGAAGATCTGGATAGCAAGTGAATATGCAAACCCTGTGATATCTGGATGTAATCTAGTAACTACAGAAGTTTTTTTATGTTGGAGTCAACTAGCAGGAGGAATCTGAGGGAGAAGAAACTATAAAATGGAAGAAAGAAAGGATTGGAAAAGGATAGATTGAGAATCAAGACCCTGGTCAATGGCAATCGAGATGGGACGATGGTTGTCGGGATGCAGATAGACTAATTTTAATGAAACTGAGAGATTGGATGGTGGTTTGAGAAATTTGGAATAGAGACAAAACATGTTTAGAGGCTAGTAATGGTTCTAGAATTAGAAAACATAGTTACAAAAGGTTGATTTGATGATGAATTGAGCTAGGTGACAGTGAGTGTAGTAGACTTAGAGTAAGACCAAAGAAAAAAAAACTGAAAAGGTAACCTACAAGTAAGGAAGCTGGAAGAGAAGGTTGATAATGGATCTCTGAGTGTTGGAAGAATGATGAAGGATAAATGATAATGAGTAAAGCAAAAACAACGATGCAAGATGATCGTTGATGTAAGCCAAGGAGGTATAGGAGGTCTGTAACTATTGTAGGAATGCTCAAGCACAAGAGTCAATTCACAAGTCACAAGAAAGCTCCAATATTTGCATGCATCTGATGATTATGGAAAGAAACAACTTATTTTTATAGGGTCGACGGAGAATGGGTTGGGTCATCGCTGACCACGGGGGAAGTTTCCCCAATGGGGTGGATTTTTTGCTTTTAGGGAGGGGGAAATAGATTTAAATAGTATGTGTGGGATTAGGTTGTTTAGGGATGAATCGTGGGTAGTTAGAAGATAGGAATGGGTAGAAAAAGCATAGGGATTTATATTTAGGATAAAAGCATCCTAAATAGCAAGTTGATCAGGGAAAGTTAGGGATATGGATATTAATTAATTAATGTGAATTAATAAAAATTAATGATGATAGGATAATAAGTGGGAATTTTATTAAATATTGAATGAGATGGATTTAATTAAAGGGGGACCTAGATAAGACCATATAAAAATATGTGCATGTGGGCAGACAAGGGTAGAGATACTGAATTTAGGATTTTACACCAAATCTAGTGGAAGGTTGATGGGTGTCGTTATTCCCTTCATTTAATCAACTTCTTGTTGATGTCATATCAAACCAAGGGTGTTTTCAAAACTATATTCAGTAAGAGTATTTTAAGTAATCTAGTAGTTGACTGTAACTATTTTTATATTTTTCTAGGGGATATCTTTAATGTCTTAAGGAATTTTTGGTAAAACCTTATTCAAATCAAACTATGAAAACTTTCTAAAAGTGATACACACTGAAAGCTTGTTGAAAGGAAAAACACTGTGTAGAAAGGAAACACACTTGTTTTTGGAAAATAAACACACTTGCTTTTGAAAGTAAACACTGAGATTAAAATGTTTGAAAACAATTGCAAGAAATATAAAGATTTATATAAACACCTGCAGGAACAAGTATACAACATAATTTAACTGAAAGAACTAAAGTAATACAAAATTAACAGAACTAAGCTATTTGTTGAAGAAATATAAATACCAAATAAATGAATATCCTAGTCCTTGGGGGAGTGCACCCTTGCTCCTCCCTGAATCAAGATTTTAGTAACTCATAATTCTCTCAAATCAGAATGGCTATTTTATTGATGAAAACATTCAGTATTACAAAATGTACTAGATCTGGATACTTAATCTATTTCTTTCTTATGTTCTATATCTCTAATAATTAATTTCTATCTAATGCAGGTATGATTTTATATACATTTTACAATCCTAGTTATCTCAATGATTATGATGAAATCGAATCATGCCTAGAATAGATCCTGATTCAGATGGCGGTTGATCAGATAGCTATAGGATAACTCTTCCTGGATCTGTGTTTAGAAATCTTCTCATCCTTCATGATTGTGGATGCAAAATTTTTGGATGTGGTTTAAAAAAGATAACTCCCATTGGTTCCAGAACTTTGGAGAAGTTCCAGAACCATAGAATATTATTAAGAACCAAAACTTGTGAGAGTTCTGAAGCTATCACCGGGAGTTTCAGAACTAATTCCAAAAATTCTGGAACTAAATTTTGGAGTTCCAGAACTAAGTCTGAAAGTTCTAGAACTAAATGATGACTGTGTGATGGAGTTCCGAAACTATCTTGGAAGTTCTGGAACTAAGCTATGTAGGATCAGATGCTATTAAAAACATATTGAATGCCACCTGCTTCATTTCCTTGACTGATTAGACCTACTTTATTACAAAATTGAATTTAAACACACACTATGTTAGGAATTTTAGATTTTTTAACATTAGGATCACAATCAATCAAAAGACAGACAGTTACATCCTAACTCACATCAAATCAAATAAAAGTCACACAATGCAATCAAACTTAATCAAAAGTAGAGTATGATGAGAGCATATATTATACATTAATCAGACATATACTAGCCTCATCATTTCCCCCAAACTTACTTGTTTGTAAGTCCCTTTACAAACTCATTCTTCAAAAGTAGGATCATATGTTCTGTATTCCATTTGATTGCTCAAATCAAGTGGCTGAAACTGAATTTTCCAATGCTTAAGCTCAGATGTATTGTACCCAGATCCTTTTTTTTATTTTCCTCTCCCACTTTTCAAATTCAACAAGGTCTTGAGGTTCTCTATTCTGCCAAGGAGACATGGGGGTGAGAAGTAGAGGTGGCCTTGTTCGCATTCCCATCCATATTTGGATATAGGTTTCATTGACTTGGGGAATTATTGTACATAATGATTTTTCCCTCTGTAAAATTCATATCATATTTGTAGGGGGAATTACTTCCCTTCTTTTCAAAGCAAAAATAAGGATTTCCCACCTTTTTGAGCATCCTTCATAAATATCTTCAAAATTTTCCTCCTCATAGGAGGTGAAGGCATGAATACTCTTTTGTAGAATAACAGGGTAATGTGTCTTGAATATCTTATCAAAGGCATGAGTTCTGAAATGTGTGATAATGGTAGACGGTTTACCATAATGAGTTCTCATGCAGAGGCCTGTTGAGCCGGCTTTCAATAAAAATTCAAATTCTCTTTCCTTCCATGAAATCTAGTTTTGCAAAAGAGAGACAAATGCATTGAGCTGGCTCTCCCCTACATATAAGTTAATCATAAATCATGTGTTTTTCTGTAGCATATAATTGCAAAGATAAAATTCACACAGGAGATGTTTTTGTTCAAGGCTGGATAGAGAGTAAGATTCCATGAATTCAGATTCATATTGTAACTCATGTGGAAGCCCACATGCAATTCTTGAAAACTGCCAGCAAATGAACTGCTCTTCCAAAATCCATATCAGATTTGTAGGGGAAATTACTTCCCTTCTTTTCAAAGCAACAGTAAGGAGTTCCCACCTTTTTGAGCATCCTTCATAAATATCTTCAAAATTTTCCTCCTTGTAAGAGGTGAAGGCATGAATACTATTTTGTAGAATAACAAGGTAATGTGTCTTGAATATATTATCAAAGGCATGAGTTCTGAAATGTGTGAGGAAGGCAGAAGGTTTACCATAATGGGTTATCATGCAGAGGCCTGTTGAGCTGGCTTTCAATAAAAATTCAGATTCTCTTTCCTTCCATGCAATCTAGTTTTGCAAAAAAAAGACAAATGCATTGAGTTGGCTCTCCCCTACATATAAGTTAATCATAAATCATGTGTTTTTCTGTAGCATATAATTACAAAGATAAAATTCACACAGGAGAATTTTCTATTCAAGGCTGGATAGAGAGTAAGCTACCATGAATTTAGATTCATCTTGTAACTCATGTGGAAGCCCACATGCAATTCTTGACAACTACCAGCAAATGAACTACTCTTCCAAAAACACACTATATGCAGGAGAAGGTCTCCTACAGGAAAGCAATTTCTCACTCATAATAAAGACCATATGAATTTTGGTAGGACATTTATATTTATTTCCTTCCTCCTTATAAATTTTTTCTTCCAATTCCTTTCTTGCCTTCATCTCTTCATCCATCTTGGTCTCTAATTCCTTATTTGATGTTTTGGCTTCTCTGAGCTCTTTGCAAATATCATCCCATTTCTGTTTCAGTGGAAAATAGGTCAAATCAGTCTATGTAAAGGCTATGGACATAGCACTTTTTTTTCTAGAATTCTGGAACTCTTTCTCTTTTTCTATCAGCTGCTTCCTGGTTGCTGATAATTCCTCAGTTTTTTCTGCAAGATGAGTTGTGAGCTCATCAATAAGTGTTTCCCTTTGTTCCAATTTAAGTTTGAGGAAGTCTAATTCTTCATCTTTTTCTCTTATAATAAGATCTGCTCTAGACAAGAATAGATTCTATTTAACTTGTTGTCTTTCCTCTTCTTCTGAAATTATTTGAGGAGTTTGGCATTCTTCCTCTATTTAAGGAAATTTTCCTTTTCTTATCCTAGATGCCAATTATTCTTCTTCATGTGGCATTGTTGAAGGTTTAGCTAACTCCTAAAAATCTTGATCATCAAATCTCTCTTCTCCTCTATCCATTTCAGCATGACATGGCTTAGGTGGAGTCATGGCCATGCTGCCTAAAATGTCAGCAGCTTCCTCTTCCATCTTTTCCTACTCACTCCTAACTTCTGGAGTTCCCCTTGACCTCTTATGAATTTTTCTTATCTGGGGAAGTTCAACATGCCCAGTAGAGAATTTCCCTCTAGAACTTCTTCTTATTGTTCTTTTATGGTTCTTGTGTGGGTGAGCTATCACCGTCAGAGATAGGTATTGGCTCTTTTGAAGTTGTTGTGGAAGATGGAATTTCCTTCACATGTATAAAAGGCTCTACTATTTTTATCTTCCTCATCGACCTTATTTTCCTTGTTATGTTTTCTCTTTCAATTTCCCTCTATCCTTCTACAGGGACATCAATTTTTAGATTATTTGAAGGAGAGAATGGGGTTGGAATTGTCCTGATAATATTAGGGTTTTTCTTGAACTTGCCAAGAAACTTGTCCCAAATTTCTTCTCCATTATTTTTTGGCAAGAAATGGTGCTAGCATATTAAGTGAATTAGACCATGATGTCTAATTTTTCCAACACCCCAGGAATATCTCTGAGCCATGGTTTGAATGGAATAAAAAAGAAACCCTAGGAGGTTTATTATGTATTCAATATTGGTGGCTCCATACTTCAGATATATGAGCATTTTTAAGACTTCTTTTCCCATAGACCCAAACTGACCATCACAAGTCAAATATTTTACTATCTAGAATACTACCCTGTCAAAGGGTTTGGGAAAACTGGCCCTTCTAACCCCTTTTATGATTTTCTTTATATTATAGAAATATTGGGGTTTAGCTTCTTCTTCTTGCAGCAAGACTTCTACCAGTTCTTTCAAAGTCCCCTTTACAGGTTGTGGGACATGAACAATGGGTACTCCAAACACATTACTTACATTATTTACAGAAAAAGGAATAAAGACATTTCTTACTTTTGTTCTAGACTGTTCTAGATTTATGACAAATTATCTTACTAATTCATCATTATGCCTTGAAAATTTCTTTAGGAATTCAAGCCATCCTACATGCTCAAAGATGGATGCTACTTCTTCCTCTGCGAGCAGCTAGGAATCATCCTCTGGTTCTGATTTCTTCTTAATCCTCATATCGGCTTGAGTTCTGTCTCCCTTGATTTCATGTGAATTGGTTGTAGGCCTTCTCCTTAGCTGCGGAACTAACGAATTAGCTATAGAAGCTTAGTTCTTAGCTACGAAACATCTGAATTCTCTGTTATTTGCTGCGGAATACAAACTCAATTCGCTTCTCCTTCCTCAAGATACTTCTGTAATCTTTATCTCACTTGATGTTTACAATAATGATTACTAATGATAATCATACCACCACTTATTCCATCCAAATCAATATCATGATTACACACTTGTAATCATAATGTATAAATAGATTACTCATCATACCTACTTTTTAAATTAAATCACATCACACATGCAAACATTTAATCAACCCTAAATAAGTTATAAGACATAATTACCATCCTTGATGATGTAATCCTTTTGTTATGATGACTCGTCATTCCTACAAGTGGAACAAAACATGATTAGATAAGAAATATGGAATTCAATAGAATTCCTTTATTTGAACTAGCCAAAAAGAGGTCAACCGCCATTTCCTGGTTTTCAATTGACCTTGAGAGAATTTATTTTATTTTATATATTTTTTGTTTTTTAATTTTTTTTTATATATTGTTTTTACGGAAGAAGATGCCATTTACTGGTTTTTATATTCTTCCCTTTATTCTGGACCTATCGTCTGATTATTTTATCATTTTGGAAGAACTGAGTTCTTCCATATGATCAAATTCTTTGTCTACTTCAATCTTCCTCAAAAATTCATTCTTAGTGGGAGGATTCCTATATAATTTCAGCCTATGTCCATTGACCAAGAGTGTTCTGTTGCTGCCATCAATGGGAAGTAATTGAACATAACCATTGTCAAAAATCTGATCAATCTGATAAGGTCCCAACCATCTGGTTCTCAATTTTCCCTTGAACTGTTGGTACTTAGAGTCAAACAATAATGCCCAATCTCCTACTTTGAATTGCCTTTTTCTTGATATGTATGTCATGCCATTGCTTCCTTTTCTCTTGAATCATCTTTGTCTACTAAATTGATTCCAATCTTAATTCATCCAACTCATTGAGTTGAAGGATTCTTTCTTTTTGAGCTTCATTTAATTCAACTCCCACCTTCACTATTGTCCTCAATGTCTGAAGTTCAAATTCTATAGGTAATAAGGGATTTTTCCCATAGAATAATTCATATGGTGAAATCCCTATTGTAGTTTTCTAAGTTGTATTATACGCCCAGACAAATTCAAGTAGTCTCTATACCCAATCTTTTCTCCCAGCTTCAACTCTTTTAGTAAGGATGTTTTTCAATTCTCTGTTTGTTACCTCAGCTTGTCCATTTGACTATGGATGGTAAGGAGATGACTTCTTATGATTGATTTGGTAATACCTTGTGAAATATTTGATCATATTAGACATGAATTGTGGTCCCTGATATGAAACTATGCTCCTTGGTGCTCCAAAATTGATCATAATTATGTTCCAAAGGAAATCAACAACTGCTTCCTCAGTGGCATTTGTCAATGCATGTACTTCTACCCATTTTGTCACATAGTCAGTACATATAATAATATACTCTTTCCCTTGTGAAGGAGGATTAAAGGGACCAACAAAATCCAATCCCCATCTCTCAAATGGTTCAACCAAAACTTGAGGTTGAAGAGGCATTTCATTGGTGAAAGTTGGTTGTCCCATCCTTTGACAAGGATCACACTTCTTGATATATCTTTTCACATCCTTGTATAGAGATGGCCAATAATAACTAGTGCCAAGTATCTTATGAGTTGTTATTTTTACTGAATAGTGTCCTCCACTTGGTTCATCATGACATGTTTTGAGGATGTCAAAGATTTCATCCTCTCTTACACACCTGTGCAAGACAAAATCAGGACCACACTTAAATAAAATTCTATTTAACCATTTAAATTGTGCACTAGTTTTAATTAACTTCTTTATTTGTTTCTTAGTGAAAGAAGGAGAAAACTTCCCTGTTGCAAGATAATTTTCCATATCAGCAAACCATGGTGTACTTGCTAATACTGCAAAAAATTGTTCATCTAGAAAGTTACCCTTGACTGGATCTTGTTCCCATATGGTGGTTAGTCTTGACAGAAAATCAGCTACCACATTAGATTTACCTAGATTTTCCACAATGGTAATATCAAATTCTTACAAAAGTAATAACCATCTAATGACTCTTCCTCTAACCACTGGTTTGTTCATTAAATACTTAATTGTTGAATGATATGTGTGTAAAAATATCTTGTACCCTATAATATAATGTCTAAATTTATTGATTGCATAAATTACAGTAAGAAATTCCTTTTCAGTGGTGGTGTAATTCTTTTCAGTGGGAGTAATATTCTTGCAAAGATAGTAAATGGCATACATCTTTCCTTCTTCATCTTTTTGTCCCAATACTGCACCAATGGAATAATTTGAGGTATCTGTTTGGATATGAAATGGATTTTCCCATTTAGGACCTCTCAATATTGGGGCACTAATTAAATTGTTTTTAATTTCTTCAAAAGCATGTTGGCACTTTTCATCCCAAAGAAATTCACAATCCTTGGTTAGTAAATTAAACATGGGGGCAGTTATTTTACTAAAATATTTTATAAAGCGTCTATAGTACCCAACATGTCCTAGAAATGATTTGATATCTATGGGAGTCTGAGGGATAGGTAAATATGAAATGATCCTAATTTTGTTTTGATCTACTTGAATTCCTTTTTGTGAAATATGGTGTCCTAATACAATTCCCTCATCCACCATCATCAAACATTTTTCATCACTAAGAGACAGGTTGTTTTGTTCACATCTTGTTAACACTCTATCCATATTTCTCAAAGCATCTTCAAATGTATCTCCATGTACAGTGAAGTCATCCATATATACTTCAACACAATAATTTGTTAGATCAACAAAGATTGCAAGTACAACTCTCTGGAAAGTTACAGGAGCATTGCATAAACCAAATGGTAACACTCTATAGGCAAAGGTTCCCCATGGACATGTAAATGTAGTTTTATCCTGATCCTCAGCAGCAACTCTGATCTGATTGTACCCACTAAAGCCATCCAAAAAATAAAAGTAATGTTTACGTGAAAGGTTATCTAGGACTTGATCTATGAATGGTAAGGGAAAACAATCTCTCATTGTGGCTTTGTTTAGTTCCCTATAGTCAACAAATATTCTCCATTTTTTGTTCTTTTTGGGAAAAACTACAAGATGAGATACCCAGTGGCTATCTGAGATAGGGTAGATGAAAACTACTTGTAATAGTTTTTCAATTTCTTGTTTGACTATATCCCTTAAAGTTGGGTTAATCCTTCTTTGAGGCTGCCTAACTGGTTTAGTGTTTTCACTATAGATGTAATGAGTGTGGATACTTAGATGAATCCACTTCATATCTTTGTAATCCCAAGTAAAAATTTTAGTCAGATTTTTTATAACATCAAACAATTTATCTTCTTCATCCTCTTTCAACCAACTATTGATGTTTAAAGTTTTACCTGGTTGAATTTCAACATGCTTGGTTCCAATATGTGATGAAATAATTTGTGGAAAGGGTTTCATTAAATTATTTAATGGACATGCATGTGGTAATAGCATATGGCATGTAGTAACATCTCTAAAAGTTCCTTGAGACAGAATACTAGAAAAAGGTCAGTAATGAGAATTTTGATACTTATCTCTTTGCAGGCCAAATTCCTTATCACTGCTACTTTCCAAAAATTATTCACTACTTCCTGATGTACTTGAAACTGAAGTTACTGATTCATCCTCTCCCCACAATAAATATCATTCTTCTGGAGCAAAATCATTTTCAATTAAAGAGAACTACTATTGTCGTGGTTCTAGAACTAGTTGTAGTGGTTCCAGAACTATAGTCGTAGGTTCTAGAACTAAGTTCACGGGTTTTAGAACTAAGTTTGTGGGTTCCAGAAATAAAATAATGGTTTCTTGAACTATTTCTAATTACACTGAAGACAACAGGTCCTCATCCAATGGTGGATTAATCATCTCTTCTACTTCTCTTACATGATCCTACAATGTGATCATAGCCAAAAAAGACAAATTTTGCTTATTAGTTTCAAGAGAATCAACCCACAATTGTTCATGACTGTCAGTGAAAGGTTGTGAAGTAGGATATAAGGCAATTTTTTTAGAGTTATTACCATTCGATATTTTCATATCACCTGACCTGTAATCTATCAAAGCAGCAACTGTAGCTAACCATGGTCTTCCCAAAAAAATGGGATAACCCAATGTTTTACCTTTTGACTGCAATATAAGAAAGTCAAATAGATATTCCCATGACTCTACCATAACCACCATGTCTTCAATAATTCCTTCTGGTTTTGCTACAGACTGATCTACCATCTAAAATTTGGTATTAGTAGGTTGTATACCCATTAATGGTAATGTTTTCGAAGTATCCACTGTCATTACATTGATAGAAGCTCCCAAATCTATCAAAACATTATGTACATCCTTATTTCCTTTAGAGATAGAAATAACAGGACTTCCAGGATCCCTGCATTTGGGAAGTAATAGTTTTCCTGCTAATGAATCATCAAGTTTCCCATCTACTTTGATAGTCTTGGGATACTGTCTCTTTCTTCTAGGTTTTTTCATGCATAATAGTTTGATCAATTTGTTCAATTCTGGAATACTTTTAATTATTTGTAACAATGGTATTTCAATATTCAATTTCCTTAATTCCTAAACTAATTTAGACTCCTTTATTTCTATATCTTCTTTGAATCTCTCAGGAAATGGAGTCTCAATAGTGTTGATATCTGGCTCCTTTTATTTTATTTCTATATCCTCTTTTGGAACAACAACACTAGGGTTCTCATTTTCTTCTGTCATTTCAGTGATTATAAGGGGTGGATTGTTAATGATTTTCCCATATCTATTTTGAATATCTTTATAATCCATAGCATGTAAATCAACTGATTTTTCAGGTTCTATCCCATAAACATGAGTTGTTTGTTTGTTTCTGGGGTTTTCTACTAGTTGTGCTGGCATTTGTGTTTAGGCTACATTCTCAGTTTATGGATTCTGTCCAGGGGATCCCATGATATCCTGTTGATTCTGATTTGGATATGTTCTTCCTTGGGAATAATTTTGGTTCCATCTAGGTTGTGACCAAGCATAAGGATTTCCTTGAACAGCCCATGCTTTTTGATGTCCCTGAGCATACCAGGCTTGATTTTCCCAATCTTGAGGGTTCCAAGTTAATTAAGGTACCCAAGGTGGTTGTCCCCAATTTTGCAGTACTGCTTGAGCAGCCCATGGCATTGTCCATGGATTAGGATCTGATCTTGGCATAAACTACCCTTGGTTAGGTTATCTCTAAACAAAATTTAATTCTTTAGTTGTAGATGAGGCACTAGTTTGTTTAAGATGATTTTTAAAGACAAGAAGTAAAGAACAAATATCAGTATCATGTTCTTTAGATTCATAGATAAGACACATTTCTATTTTATCCAAAGGAAAATCTCTTAATGCATGCTTCTTCCTACATCTCGGACAATACATAGGCCAATGGTTTAGTTTTGGAATTTGCTTTAGCTTGTAATCCATCCATAGTAGAGGTTAATTGCACTAAAATGTCTATTTTAAAGTTTGCTAACTCATCCATTAGTTTGTTCATATCTAGATTTAGACTTTTTACTGATTTTCCTTTTCTAGGTCCACCTCTTATTCTGGAATAGCTTCTACAAATCTCTTTAATTCCATTCATTCTTATCTTATCAATGTCTCCCCCTCTTATCAAGTTAAGGGATTCTCTAGATTCGTCATCCAAACCTTTGAGAAAAATGGTTTTACTTAATTCCTCTATAAGCACAAATCCACATCTTTTGCTAACAAAGAGGAATCTATCTAAATAGTCTTCTATGTTTTCATCCTCTTCCTGCTTGATTTTGAAGAATTCTTCCTTCCTATTTCTTCTTCTGTAATAATCCTAGTATTTATCTAGGAAGGAAGTCTCCATTTGGGCCCAAGTCCTAATAGAGTTGGATGTTAATCCCATGAACCACCTCATTTCTGCATCCTTCAAAGTGGATGGAAACAACTTGATTTTTTGATTATCTGTTTTATAATCATAGGTCTGACATAGCACCTTGAATTCAAATAGATTGGTCAGGATCTTCAGATGACATCCCTCTGAAGGTGGGTAAAGTGTAGGTGAGATATTTTTCATTGATGTGTCATCATCTCCCAATTGGATTGGATAGGTAAAGGTACTATTAGGTACTCCCTCAACTTCTTGTGCCATTTCAAAAATATTTTTTGAAGTTTCCTCCCAATCAATGTGGTAGGCTGTATGCTTTGGGGAAGGTGAAAAATCCGGAGTAGGAGCTTGACTACTCAATTGAGAATAAAAAATTACCCTCAATGGATCTTGGGTAATAATCCTCCTAAAAGTTCCACTCCCTTCAGGTGACTGATCTAAGAATTCCAAAAATGGCAATTATGTTTCTTGTCTGACAGGGGATGGTGGTGCCTCCAATTCTTGATCAATTTCCTTACTTTGACTATAGGATGTTATGAATTCTTGTGAAGATTTTTTTGGAAGGAATCTACCCTGTGAGTCAGGGAATATTCTTCAACTACTAGATGTATGTTTTTTTTCTCTTGCTAAAACTTAATTAGAAAATTCCAACTGGTGTCCCCCAACAGCAGTGCAAAAAATGATGGGTGTCATTATTCCCTTCATTTAATAAACTTCTTGTTGATTTCATATCAAACCAGGGGTGTGTCCAAAGCTATATGCAACAAGATTATTTTAACTGATCTAGTAGTTGACTGTAACTATTTTTATATTTTTCTGGGGGATCTCTTTAATTTCTTAAGGACTTCTTGGTAAAACCTTATTTAAATCAAACTATGAAAACTTGCTGAAAGTGAAACACACTGAAAGCTTGCTAAAAGGAAACACACCATGTAGAAAGGAAACACACTTGTTGTTAGAAAATAAACACACTTGATTTTGGAATTAAACACTGAGATTAAAATTCTTGAAAACAATTGCAAGAAATATAAAGATTTATCTAAATACCTACAGGAACAAATATATAGCAAAATTTAATTGAAAGAACTAAAGTAATAAAAAATTAAAAGATCTAAGCTATTTTCTAAAGAAATATAAATACCAAATAAATGAATATCGTGGTCCTTGGGGGAGTGGGCCCTTGGTCCTCCTTGAATCAGGATTTTAACAACTTAGAATCCTCTCAAATCAGAATGGCTATTTTATTGATGAAAACATTCAGTATTACAAAACTTACTGGATCTGGATACTTAATCTATTTCTTTCTTTTGTTCTATATCTCTAATAATTAATTTCTATCTAATGCAGGTCTACTTTTATATACATTTTTCTCAATGATTCTGATGAAATCGAATCATGCCCAGAATAGATGTTGAGTCAAATGGCAGTTGATCAGATAGATGTAGGATGACTCTTCCTAGATCTGTGTTTAGAAATCTTCTCATCCTTCATGATTGTGGATGCAATATTTCTAGATGTGGTTTAAAATAGATAACTCCTATTGGTTCCAGAACTTTGGAGAAGTTCCAGAACCATAGGAGATTGTTAAGAACCAAAACCTATGAGAGTTTTGGAGCTATCACCAGGAGTTCTGGAACTAAGTCCAAATATTCTGAAACTAAATTCTGGAGTTCCAAAACTAAGTCTGAAAGTTCCGAAACTAAATGATGACTGTGTGATGGAGTTTCAGAACTAGCTTGGAAGTTCTGGAACTAAGCTGTGTAGGATCAAAAGCTATCAAAAACATACTGAACGCCACCTACTTCACTTCCTCGACTTATTAGACCTACTTTATTACAAAACTGAATTAAAACACACACTATGTTAGGATTTTCATATTTTCAACATTAGGATCACAATCAATCAAAAGACAGACAGTTACATCCTAACTCATATCAAATCAAATAAAATTCACACAATGCAATCAAACTTAATCAAAATGATATTATGATGAGATAATATATTATACATTAATCAGACATATACTAGCCTCATGAATGGCCTTCAACTAGGTCCATCTCTAAAACTGTTCATTTAGCCTTTTAGGACTTAAGAACTAAGCTTGAGCTAAAATTTCTCCATCACCTCAAAACACACTTCCACACTTAACCAAATCATGGAACACACTTATACATATTTTCTAAGCACTTATCAACCTTTAACAAGCATGAACAGTTCATAATAATCATCTTACCTTATGAATCTACTTGAGACCCTTCTCGACTAGGCATCCTCCATATTTTACCCTCAAATAATAGGTCATAACTTTCTCATACCTTATTAAAAACATAATTTTTATATTTAATTAGAAATATCTCTGAACCATGATCACAACACAACTTGAATCAAGTCCTAACTCCACCTATAGCTCCTACAATTCCAATTTTACAACAAGTTACTCCAAACTACCCCAAAAACTAGTCATCATAAATAGGGAACACTTCCATTTAGAAGATAAAAAATGATCTTAAAATATCATGGACATATATAACAACTCTAGGTCTAAAAAAAATGTAAATTCATTTCTCACCTTCTTTGGAAAGTTTTTCCTTAAACTGTGCTTCTTCATAAACAAACATTTTTAGGTGGGGCACACATACTTTCACAAGCAATATATTACCTTTCTAGAAAGACAGAGGATTTCTCTAGACCTCCAATCATCAATTTATCAAAATAAATAAGATAGATTCAGTGTACTCCATTTTCTCCAAATCACTTTGAGCTAGGGTTTCAAAACAAATTATCTTCTTAACGATTGTTCATAAAAATGTGATGATCAAACCACCTATTATTTTTTCTAAAGCTTATTGGTTTCATGTAAAAATATCTCTTAAATTCCTTGTGTCCCATGGAAAATATACAATCCACAATGAGCTTCGGAAGGTCAATTTTTACCTAAAAAACATACTCTAAAACACCCAATGTTTCCAAAACTAACATATCTTGCAATTCCTAGTTTAGAATGACCTAAAACTTTTCATGAAATATTATGAAAAAATCATCTCACTATCCATTCTCACCATATAGCCCAAATATTCCCATAACTCTCTATCCATTAATACTTACCTATGTAATCATGCATGTTCTTCACCTGCTTACTTTTCAAGGACCCTGAAACATTATCAAAACTTTGAGAATCAACCTAAAATTCAACATACATTTAATATACCTCATCACCATTCTGTTAACATACTTCATCATGGCTTATTAGCTCAAAAACTCATACCTTCATACCATTCTTCATGTTTTAGGGCTAGGAATAGGCCTAGAATAACCTAACTCATCCATGACATCACATGAAATAACCTTTTCGACCTTTTGCATACTCTTAAACACCTCTAACACACCTCATGGACCATGAATAACCTCATGAAAACATAAAAACCACTCAAGAGAGCTCATATTGTGACTATGCAAGCTAGAGCCATACTAGGTCACCATGACAACTCACTAAATCTTGTCATCGCCAATCAACCTTCATGTTTGACATTGAAAGACACATCATGGAGACTCACATGACCTCATGACACCCTTTTCCATCAATGTATTTGAAATCAATGACAAAACTAGCACACAATGGCCAAAATTCCTTAGACAAATGTCATCAAATATACTATCATGAGTGGGGAGTAACTAGAAATGGTTATGTGCATCCTTCATGTTGCATTTGGTTGATTCATAGTTGTACTTATGAGATATATTTGATGTGTATTCTGATTATATCACCTATTTAACTTTTTTCACACCATTATAGTCAACTTTCTCATCCCTTGTAGTTGTTTTTATAGACTCCTTGTAATATTACCTTGTCATTTTATTACAATAATCCCACACCTAATTTCAATGCACTAGCACCTTCATCATTCTCTCCCTGAATACCTTTTCTTTCTCTCCATAAATTTTAACCCTATTCTTTAACATGCCCATGCCAAAATTTCTCTCAAATGGCATCGATAGTAGTCAATGATGTATATGGAAAATATTTCCCTAGATGATGACATTGACCATGGTTGATGGTGTTAGGTTAGTATTTTTTCAAAATCAATGACATCAACCTCAATTGATGACATTAACTACCATAAATTTTAAATTCTATTCCTAGGATATTTATACATGGTAATTGAGTTCTCATTCCACATATCATCCATCTCTTATTCAATCTCTTAACACTCACTAATTTTCCTTTAAAATTATAAGGTCATGACCTTAATTTATTTTTTTGTGGTCATACTTGGATTATTGGGTACTTAGGATCTACAAGTATAATATTTTCACTTTCCAAGGTGTACCAAATGTTTGGGTTCATTAGATTCTTCAAGTAGATGTGTTATTATTGTTTCTTCTATTATTTTATGGTACCTCACATAAAGTATCTCTTATAAGGCGTTGCTAACCCCAGGGAAATTTAATGCACCAATGGTGTCTTTATATAGGTAATTATATCTAACCTCTCTTTTCCTTTATTTACTATTAGAAATACCCTTAGTAAAAGAGACAACCTCTCTTTTCATTTATTTCATTATGTATGATAAAGCTTTTATATGTGTGCATATATTAGGATAGGGTAGCATATCTCTTATCTATTTCATTAGTTATATATTAGTTCTTACATTATCATATTGCATAATCATTGGTCCTTATAACTCTTACCTTGAAATTTCTTGGACCTCTCTTATAATCATCGCAAATATTTCCTATAAACCTATTACAAATCTAAATATTTTACTACCTTGACTACACTATGATTTAAAAACCTTATTATCATCACATTACCATCAGAAGCTAGTTAGATGCCACTACCCTATTATAGGTATAAGATTTTTAACCTTATAACTCTTATAGAGTGTGGAGAAATGTTTTCCTCTTTCATCATCCCCATGAAATTAAAATTTAAGTTTTTCATATTCAACATGGAACCATTTATTATCCTAGTCTAAATTACCCCTTATAGAGAGATAAAGAGGATTTTTTATTGTTCCATTCTTTATTTGCATACCTTCTAGTGAACCCGACATGAATCTTACTCTCTCTTATCATTAAGTCATGTTTGAGTTTAATTTATATTTTATCTTCAATTCACCTTCAACATCATTATAATATGATGAGAATGATGTGAATATTACTCCATATTTTAATTGAATCACAGTCATGTTTCTATTTTCTATCTTGTATCAATCATCTCATCAATGCTATACTTCAGTGAGCCAAATAGGAATCTTTATCACTCTTCTAATTGAATCCTATCCACATATTTTATCTTTATAAAATATCTCTAAATATTCCTAGATTACTCTTAAGTAAAATTATGACCATTTCATCACCTATTAGGGTTTTTCTAAAGAACGCCAACCCATTTATATTTTATATGATATTCTCATTTATTCCTTCCATTTCCACCATTGTTTCCAATCATTCAAGGTGTAATCATAAGTCTCAACTATAACCAACCATCCAATCTAACATATAATAAAATTAACAAAATGATCTTCCCATTTTTAACACATATCGAGATGAAGATCCACAAGATTATATTCTTTTCTCTTGTCATCCTACCATGGATGAATATCCACAAGATGATCTTCCAATTTATAATCCATTGTAATATACCAAATTTAAACTTGACATTAGAAAAAATCTCTCATATTATGAGCCTCCCAGACACCTATTATTATAAAACACAAATTGGTTGTTTCAACCATTTTTAATCTCTTATCTGATCTAGAAAATTAACACACTTATAATAATATTGGTCATTTAGTAGAAAACCATGATGCCATTATAAAAAAAAATAGTTTCATTTGATGACATCAACCACTTATTAGAGAAGACTGGTGCCATTTGGAAAAATTCCAACCTACATAAATACATCGACCACCTTGATTACATAATGTATGATGTTGTCCTAAATCACGTGTCTCATCTAACTGAGTTGTTAATCTTTATTCCATCATGGAAAATATCATCTCAATTATAACCCATCAAAATACTATCTAAAATAATTCCATTAACGATCTTGAACAAACAATGTTGATGTTGTCTACTTCTATTTCTATCATCTCTAATGTCATCATACATCCTAAAATTACAAGGATATGTCCATGTTATTTTATTCCTATCATCTTTGAAACCATCATGAATCAACATATTTGATGCCATATAATTTTTTTCCTATCATCTTTGACACCATTAGTCATCTTGATCCAATAGTGTTGATGTAATATGCATTTTTTCATATCATCTCCTATGCCTTATTCCACCATAATACCATTATGGATGATGTTGTACTTAATCATGCCCCATATCAAGTAATTGCATCAAATACCCTAATATTTTAATAATTTCCAATGTCATTCAAAACAATTATTTTGTTGACTTTATGTCATCTTACATCATCTTGAATTCTTTGACATCTTATTTGATCAAGATTCTCACATTGAATCATCGTTATGGTACAAAATGGGTGGATGTAAAACCTAAAACCATATTTAGTGATCCATTACCTCACATTTCATCATCTTTTGAGAATCTTGTAATAACCATCCTCATCTTTCATCACACGTAGGGGAAATTATCGAATCCCATTTTCTCATATATTTTGTCCTAGGGCATCTATCAACATCTCTCCTTTAAATGTTTAATGCTTTGGGGATCCCTTGATTATTATATTTTCTTTATATTATTATTTTCCAACTTTCTTCTTTACTTTTAGGGATTTTTTTTTTTATTATTGGTAAATAGTTTTTTGAAAGGGACTATACCCTTATACAGAAAGGCTCAAAATCCAGGATAGAATCATGGAAGCCCAACAACAGAAAATAGTTTGCTCAAAAAAGTACCAACACCCAACATCAATCCAGCAAAAAAATAACTGAAGAAAAACAACCAGTCTGCAATAGCACCGCAACACCATGGCAGATCTAAAAAACCACTGTTCGGCAAAGACAAGGAACAATGTAGAACGACCGAACAACAAAAGAGAAAAAAATCATCGAGGCAGAGAAGTGGCATTCTTTAAAATAAACTTTTTCTTTTTATAGACAGTTACCCAACCTGATGATGCCTCCATGAATGGAGAGTTAGAAAAATAAATATTTTCCGTAGTTGCAATAATTCCAACTAAATCAACATCATTGTTTTCTTGAGATAAATTTTTTTTTTCTCCATGTTGTTGACAACTAAATGAGATAAATTTGTTGCATTTTCCTTACTGTCGGCAATAGGATTTTCTGATAAAGGGGTTTCAGGGACTAAATCAGAATCAACCTTTGCATTTGAATTTGATTCTAGGTCCTCTTTTGCGCTGAAAACCAAGTGTTCCAGGAGGGCATCTTTCCACCAGTTGTGTTTCTCATGTTGGTGCTTTTCCATCCCACAATTAGTAGAGGTGTGACCTTTAGGGAATATTATGATGCCTTCTCTCATTAATTTTCTAGCTCGAGGCATATAAAAATTCCTTCTGTATTTTAATGTCTGATATTATGATCAAAAACCTTATAATCATTGAATAAAAATATCCAAATCCAAGATATCTTTACAAATAGATGCCTATATCTTTCATAGCATACCTCACTAAAGGTACGTTCTCCTTATGCACTAAGATATGCATACCACATCACATATCATAATTTATTACACTCTTCTTTCATTAAATGTTTATATTATATTAGTCCATAATCATACATATTTTCTTATACATAGTTGTCTTTTCCTCTATTTTTGTTCCTTAGATACACTTGTCATGGTTTTTCAAATAACATGTTTTCTTAATTATGGTTTATATACTAACGTGAAACTAACATTTGATGTTTCTTCTTATAAAATTCTATTATTTTTTAAAAAATTATCAAAACATTCTTTACCATCCCTTTGTTTATATGGGCTGATTAGTTCAATGATCCCTAATCTACTAAATGGTCCTTTACATCCCATCTTACTTTTTATATGAATGCTAGTTAGGTCAGAAACTATTATTGTAGCTAGCTTCTTAATCATTTATGATCCTACATTTTTATAGGTTAGTTAGTCTCATGATCTCAGCAACCCATTACCATCTGATGGGCCTATTATCTTAGTTGATACATTTTCTTTGCTAGTACACTTCATCTTTATTCTACCCATGCGTGTATTAGTTTTGTGTGTATGTTTCTTAGTTAGAACTATCTAGTTTTGTTGCATAGATTTATATTACATCCTTATTTTTCCCATTATAATTGTTAGTTTGGTTGATATTTTTCCCAACAAGTACCATCTACCTAATTTTAGATATTTCCAACCTCATTTTACCTACATTTTGGTTTTTTGACATGATCATACATTTTCACCTTTAGGATATTACTACCTACTTATGATATCTATTGCTAAATTTCTTAATTTGTACTTTTTGAGTTGTCATGGTAAATATAGGAGAGGCCAATGCATCTCATCCAATTAGGATCACTCTAGCAGCATGTGCATCATCACATCTTAAAAACATTGTATAACACAGAAACTCATTACACATGACATAGGATCAAATAATATAAGTCTTCACATTATTAGGCCTATAAAATATACACATACTTAGATTATGTTTACAAGGAGGAATTTCCCCTAATATAGGCTAACAAGTTATCCTTAACTAAAAAATAGGGTGGAGAGATAATATTAGGAAGTACTAAAATACCTAAAATCATGCTCAGGCCTCCTACATAAGAATAAAAATAGAAAGTTAATAATAAAATAGCTATACTTCCAAAATAATATTATCTCAAGTGAGTGGTGTGGACACAACTCAAACTAAGTAGGTTTGTAAAATAACACAAACCACTTAGTGGTGTGAATATGAGCATTCTAACACCCTCCCATAAGTGCAAAGTTAGGAGTAAAAAATAAGAAAATATAGGAAAAAAATCAAAATATGGGTCTCGAAAATAAGGCCTAATAAGGTAACCTTTTATAATAACTAGGAAAAAAGAGTTATCATGGATGAAAAAGAGTCACCGCAAGGTACAAATAAACCAATCAAAGAAAAAAAACTAGAGAGATAAAAATCCTACAGCAAGGCATATCATAAAGCATGGCTCAAAAAACTTGTACTCTTTTGAAGAAGAATTTTTTCTTGAACTATGGTATGGATCCAATAAACAATCACAAAACTTAAAATCGACTAAGACTTGTTGTATATATCTTCCCCCTGGGTAGATATAGACAAACGGAAGAGTATGGAAATCAGAGAAACTCAAAGCCTGATATTTATTACGTCACCAACAAACCATGGCGTAGGTAAAGGGAACACGAAAAAGGATGTCGACATGAAAAAGGATGCGCCTAAGGGCGCACAATAGAAGGTGTCGACACAAAAATGGATGCACCCATGGCACAGGTAAAAGGCGCACGACAGAAGGTGTCAACACAAAAATGGATACGCCCATGGAGTAGGTAAAAGGTGCACGACAGAAGGTGTCGACATGAAAATGGATGCGCCCATGGAACAGGTAAAAGGCACACGATAGAAGGTGTCGACACAAAAATGGATGCGCCCATGGCACAGGTAAAAGGCGCACGACAGAAGGTGTCAACACAAAAATGAATGCATCCATGGCATAGGTAAAAGGTGCACGACAGAAGGTGTCGAAACAAAAATGGATGTGCCCATGTTGCAGGTAAAAGGCACACGACAGAAGGTGTCGACACAAAAATGGATGCACCCATGGCGCAGGTAAAAGGCGCACGACAGAAGGTGTCGACACGAAAATGGATGCGCCCATGGCACAGGTAAAGGGCGCACGATAGAAGGTGTCGACATGAAAATGGATGCACCCATGGTGCATCTAAGAGTATGTCGACATAAAGATGGATGTGCCAAGGTGCACCTTCAGGAGGCGTAACATTTTGAGCACTGAAAGGAAGTAGACCCTGGCACATATATTTAGATGGCCATAACTTTTGACAGGGAGCTCAGATTCATGCAAGGTTGGACTTTTCATAAAGCTTACGAGGTCCTCTATCCAACTAAGATTGGATATCTTTAATTTATCTTTCACTACAAATCTGGTTATCTGTACATGATCTTGCATTGCATTTTTATGGTTTGTGTTTATTGGCAAGACAGGTGTTCTTCATTCCTCGGTACATCACCTTCGTTAGTTTAGGTTTATTTTTATGCATCTTCTTACCCTATCTCCTTGGCAAGTTAGTTTATATTTTGAGTGAACCCTCTGCATTTTTTACGTGTGCATCTGAATAGAGGAATAGGAACCAGCCTTCAACCGGAGAGCTTTTCCGATTTCGCAAGGTCCCACACTTGGGAAAAGCTCCATGTTATGCAATCACACTGAGAGTCTCAACCCATCGAGTTGCAGACATTCAGGGGTGCTTTCATTCTACATCAATAGTTTTTGCACGTCTGGTGGGACCAAGAGGTCATTCCACAAGATTTGAAGGAATTTTCAAGAAATTTGGACTAAAAAAATTGCAGGTTTTACAATTTCAGATTTTTCACCTTTTAGGCTGAACTTTGAAATCGATTTTCAAGGGCTTAACTTGCTCAAAACAAGTCAAAATTTCACCAGTTGATAGATCAGGGGATAATATTCAAAAGGGTATTCTTATATTTTTGGGATTTTGACTTTCAAAATTTCATGGTTTTTTGTGTTTCAGGTTTTCCCAGTTGCCTTGCATGACCTGAGTTTCGTCTGTACCTTTCAGGGATTAGTAACTGCACAACAGGACCCAATAATCAAATTGAGGAACTATACCTTCAAGGTTTGAAAATTCTATTTTTAATATTTTTAGGTTTGGTGTGTAACTTGGCATATGCTAGCCTTCTAAGGCTCATTATCTAGCACATCTAGCGACTCCGAAGGGGTAGAATTCAATGGTATAACAGAAAAATTTGCCCAGACATATGAGAATAATTCGAACCAGGTCTGATACTCGAGAAGAGGGACTATTCGTCCACTTGCAACTATCACCAGGAAGAGGAAGGAGAGGAAGAAGACCACAAAGATCACCATCTCCACCTAACAGGGCTTTATCAACCCCTCCACCTGGTAGACCTTTTCTCGCATCAACAAGGGTTCTCAGGCCAATCAAAATGGCACAACCACTGAATCCCTTTGTCAATTTCACTGGCAGCAGCCCACTTTCCCTCAATGCACATAATCTAGTTCCAATTGCATTATTGAAGAACATTCCATTTTTCACTGGAGAAAATCATACCACTCCTGGTGATCATGTCAAAGACATTGCTAACGTTTGTGCAATCCATGAGATAAATGAAATGGATGTTGCTGTCAAATTTTTGGCATCTTCATTCAAAGGGAAGGCATTACAATGGTTTAGGAGCCTTGGAGCTGGTACTATCCAAAATTGGAATCAGTTATGCATAGTTCTCCATGAGCAGTTTGGAGAAAAGGGAGATAATTTGTCTCTACTAGAACAATTGACAACTATCAAGAGAGCTCCCAATGAGCAGCTGACTGACTTCAACTTCAAATTTCAAAGGTCTTGGGATAGAATTCCAGTGGCCATTAGGCCAACATCTGAAGGTGCTTTTCTATACTATCTTAAGGCTTTGAATTCTGATATTTCTATGTTAATTCAATCTATGGGAGGCACAACCTTACCTGTTGCTTATAGCATTGCCATTAGGGCTGAAAACTATCTTATTCAAGTTGGTAAGTTGGCTCCTAGGCCTCTCATGCCCTTGTATCCAAACTTAGAAAATCTAAGCACTAGTCAGGGACCCACTTTGGCTCCTATTCCCACTCCTAGAAATCAAAGTTCAAGTGAAACTTCTACCTCATCCTCTAGTGCTTCAAATGAACTCTAAGAGGTTATGAAACAGTTACAGAACCTTGGAAATGAGCTGGTGACTATCAAAAGACAACAAGCTTAAAGTGCTAGACCGTATCAGCCTCAAGCGTAGTACCAGGCTAGGCCCCCATACCAACAAAATAGGTCACCAACTCAGGCTGGAAATCAAAATCAAAGCCAAGTAAGGCCTCCCGCTAATAGACCATTTCAGCCCTATAACCCCAATGTTGTATCTGCTTCTAAAGCATTAGTGCCAGTCCAAAACAATATAGCTCAAGAGTATGATTGGTGTTTCCCATGTAATGAACCTCACAACCAATCTATGTGCTTCAATGGTGCTTTGAACCAAGCCTTGATGGTGACAACTATTGGCATAGAGGGTGAAGTGAGTCAAGAAACAAATCAGAAACAAGGGACGTCTCAACAAAACACAGCTCCAAATGATACCGTACTTGTGAATTGACAAGCTGAGTATTTTTGTGGCATGAATCAAACAATTTCTTAGAGTGTAGCAGCTAACAAAAGATCAAAGAAGAGGAATATCAGTGAAGGGAAGTCATTGGCTCCAAGTGATCTACAACCTTCCATCACTCCACAAGTTGTCGATAAGCAAAATGCAGCTCCAAACATGCAAGGACAGCCCAAACCACCTTCTAAACCAACTCAAATGCCAGCTGCTGCTGCCCATGCACAGGAGAGGAATGTGCTGCCTAAAGGACAACAAAGAGATGTTTCATCCCCATTTAGCATCATTGATCAAATGAAGAAGACAAATGTGAATATATCAATGTGGGAATCTTTATCCATCCCAGGCCAAAGAGATCTTCTACAAGCTACCATGAAGAATTGGTCAACTTCAAACCAGCAGGTCCCTATGCAAGAGAAGGTCCTCACAAATGTTGCTTAGCCTGAAGGGAGTCATGGAGGACAACAACGTAAATTTTTGAAACCCTGTCCATTCTATGTTTCATTAATCATTGGCAATAAACTAGTACACAATTGCATGATTGATTCTGGGGCGAGTAGTTCTGTCATGCCCAAGCAAATAGTTGATCAGCTGGGTCTCCAATATGAAGTCATATCAAATGGGGTAGTGCAATTGGATGGGACAGTAGTAGCAACGGTAGGAGTGATTAAAAACTTGAGTCTTACTTTGCAAGATGTCTCAGTAATAGACCTTCCACCACTCTTTGCCCTATGTTTGTCAAGGGATTTCACAGCTAATATTAGAGGTTACTTGTCTACTAATTGGTCACACATGTTGTTTAGAACAAGATATGGAACCAAAGCCACAATCAGGTCTGAACCTATTGCAAACTTTCACATTGATCCTTACACTCCAAGTCAGATTAATGCCAATTGTTCAGTGTTTGATCAAGAAGATCATCTAAGCACTGATGAAACTGACAATAAAGTTAGAAGCATCCCATATTTAACTCTTGATGAATGGGAAAGTAAGGTACACACTTTTGATCCCTACCAAGAAGTAGAAGAATCTGAGCTAGGAGTCTATTGCATACATAAAGAAAACTAGCTTATTCCTAGCATCACCAAAATAGACCATAAGGATGACAATGAGGTATGGAAATTATTTTTTGATGGATCAAGGAGTAGGCAAGGTGCAAGAGGAGCTATGCTTGTTTCACCTCAAGGCATCAAATATTATTCAGCTTTCTGTTTCCAATTTTCCTGTTCAAACAACATGGCTAAATACGAAGCATTGATTCATGGACTTCATTGGGCCATGAAAAAGGGCATAAAGAGCTTGCAGGTGTTCGGGGATAGCGAGTTGATCGTCAACCAAGTCAAGGGACAACATGCTACAAAGAATGACCTGCTGAAGAACTACAAGAATAGGGTATGGGACCTCGTTGAGGATTTTGAAGCTTTCAACATTGTGTCCATACCTAGGAAGAAAAATGAATCCGCGGATAGGCTTGCAGCAGTTGGAGCAACGTTTGATGTGGTTGACAACATCAGAAGGGAAAAAATACAGCCACATATCCATCTGATTGTGAGGCCAGAAGTTCCAGATAATAACACAAGCTGGCAGGTGTTTGAGAACAATCAACAAATCATCAATTTCTTACAAGAAGAGGCTGAATTCTCAGCTAGGAATCAAGAAAGATTAGAGCAACAGTACGGTGATCAAGTAGTACAGCTACGGAAAAACAAGCTTCCTAAGGGTTTAGTTACATTAGAGTCTATCTTCAACCCTAACGACCAGTTCCGTAAGCAAAAGGCTAACATAGAGGTCAAGAGAGAAGATTCAGAGCCAATTATGGTTGGGGAAGGCAAAACACTTCAAATTGGCAAAGTGGCCACTGAGCAGGAGAAATCATATTTCATACAACTTTGCCAAGAATTTCCAAATGTCTTCACTTGGAGCTATGAAGACTTGAGAGGTTTCAATCCGAAGTTGGCACAACATACCATAGAATTGGATCCAGATGCTAAGCCCATCAGGTAGAAGCAGAGACCAGTCAACCCCCACATTGAGCCTCTAATGAAGAAAGAGCTAAACAAGCTAATAGAGGCAAGCATTATGGCACAACATACCATATAATTAGATCCAGATGCTAAGCCCATCAGGTAAAAACAAAGACTAGTCAACCCCCACATTGAGCCTCTAATGAGAAAGAGCTAAACAAGCTAATAGAGGAAAGCATTATATTCCCGATCAAGCACTCAAGCTGGGTTGCAAACTTGGTTCCAGTCAGGAAAAAGAGTGGAGAAATCAGGTTGTGTGTGGACTTCTGAGACCTCAACAGGGAATCTCTCAAATACCATTACCCACTTCCTTCAATGGAACAAATATTGCAAGTGGTATCCGGTTCGGAGAGATTCTCTCTCTTAGATGGCTTCTCAGGGTATAATCAGGTAATGGTGAAAGAAGATGACCAGTTCAAGATGGATTTCACCGCCAAATGGGGCACATATGCCTACAAGAAGATGCCATTTGGCCTATAAAATTCTGGAGCCACTTTCCAAAGGGCAATGGATATGGCATTCAAGGGGTTGATCAATAAAATAGTTTGGATATATCTTGATGACATCACTGTATTCTCCAAAAATGCAGTGGATCACCTCTTTCATCTGAGGCAGGTATTTCAGAGGTGTAGAAAATTTGGGGTATCATTGAATCCCAAAAAATGCATATTCCTAGCTCACGAAGGAAAACTTTTAGGCCATATTGTTTCAAAGGAGGGATTGACGATTGACCCAGAAAGAGTTGAAGCAATTCGAGCGTTGCCATTGCCAAGTCATAAAAAGGCTATTCAAAGCTTCTTAAGAAGGATCAATTTTGTCCACAGGTTTGTTCCAAAATTTGCAGCTCTCGTAAAGCCAATAACACTGATGTTGAAGAAGAGCATGGCATTTAAGTGGAAAGCTGAAGGAAATGAAAGTTTTGAGGTAATAAAAGAGGCTATATCTCAAACTTCGACTCTCGTCAATCCAGACTTCTCCAAGGATTTCATGTTATATGCCTTCAGTGGTGGAGACACAATTTATGCAATCCTGTTTCAGCAAAACAAAGAGGGATTAGAACAACCAGTTGCTTTCTTCAGTCAAGGTCTGGAGGAATACGAAATGAGGTACTCTTTCATTGAAAAGCATGTCCTTGCAGTGATCAGGAGCTTAAAGAAATTCAAGCACCTAGTCTCAAACAACAAGATCCAATCATTGGTCTCTTATGTGGGAGTCAAGAACTTCCTTCTAAACAAGGATCTGAATGAGAAACGTGCAGGATGGATCACTCGTGTCATGGAATATGACATCAAAATTAAGGTCACTAAGCTGGTCTATGGAAAGGGATTATGTGAATAGCTAACTTTGAGTCAACAAGTTGAAGCAGGTGATAAAAGAGAGACTGTCTTGGTAATGCAAGATGGTTAAGAAAAAGAAAATGATGATGTGGCTGCTCCTTGTTGGACTAAGAATATGATACACTTCCTACAAGCAGGCCTATGCCCTCCAGAAAAGAGTAAAGAAAAAATGAGATACTTTATATTGCAAGCCATTCCATATGTGCTTGTTGATGGTGTTTTGTTTAAAAAATACATCAATGGAGTTCTATTGAGGTGCATTGGGACAGGTCAAATTGAGAGGGTGTTACGATATTTTCACGATGGAGATTTTGGAGGACATTTCACCCCACGAGTAACAGCTCTCAAGATAATGAAGGCAGGGTATTATTGGCCCATAGTGTTTAATGACTGTTATACATGGATAAGAAAGTGCAAGAAATGTGCACTCTTCACAGGCAAAGAAAGACTAGCCGCGCTTCCATTGCACCCAATTTTGGTTGACCAACCATTTATGCAATGGGGATTGGACTTCATTGGGGTCATAAATCCTAACTCAAGCCAAGGACACAAGTGGATTCTCATGGCAACGGACTATTTCACCAAGTGGACTGAAGCAATAGCGCTCAAAGAAGCAAATGCGTCTAACATACTAGACTTTTATGAAGGAATAATGACCAAGTTTGGTGTGTCGGCCACTATCATATCAGACAATGCATTGGCATTCATAGGTTCCAAGATTACAGAATGGGCTATCAAGAATGGAATCTATTTGAGCACCTCTTCAAATTATTACCCGTAAGGTAATGGACAGGCAGAGTCCACGAACAAGAATTTGCTAAGAATCATTAGAAGGACTCTGGATGAAAACCAAAGGACATGGCATACCAAGCTAAAATCAGCATTATGGGCTGACAGGATAACGCCAAAGAGATCTACAGGTAATTCTCCCTACAAGTTGGTCTATGGGAAAGAGGTAGTATTGCCTATATCATTAAAATTGCCAGCATTGGAACTCATGAAGCAGTTGGAGTTGTCTGAGTTCGAACCAATGGAGACCAGGTATGTAGAGTTGATGGAATTGGAAGAAATAAGAGAACATGTAGTTCTGATGATTGAAAAGGATTAGGCCTTAGTCAAAATATGGTTTGATAAGAAGGCAAGAGCAAGGACCTTCCAGGAAGGGGACCTAGTTCTGAAATGGGATGCAGATCGGGAAAAACTAGGAAGGCATTCCAAGTTTGATGCCATTTGGAGTGGCCCCTACATGGTCATGGAATGTAATAATAGCAATGCCTTCTAATCGTATACATTGGACAGAGAAGAACTCCTGATTTCGGTTAACAGAATCTATCTTAAACATTGCTACTGAAAATAAAAGGTTTACCCTTGTAAATATTAGCCTAGATTTCAATTCCTCTAAGTGCGTATGCACATTGTCTTGTTGTAGTTAGGTTTCAGTTTCCCTAAGTGCTTCGGCATAGGTTTTTTTACTCTCGGGTTGAATTTTTATAGTTCAAAGTGCTGTCGGAGAAGGAGTTGCAGTATCAGGCTCAGGATCAGAGATCAAGTTGGTTCAAGGTTATTGCTTATGACTCCATGCCCAATGGATTGCTAAAAGGCCACTGATCTTCTACCTAGCAGGCAGGTGATCCCATTGAGTCACAAAATTGTTGTATATATCTTCCCCCTGGGTAGATATAGACAAACTGAAGAGTATGGAAATCAGAGAAACTCAAAGCCTGATATTTATTACATCACCAACAAACCATGGCGCAGGTAAAGGGTGCACGAAAAAGGATGTCGACATGAAAAAGGATGCACCTAAGGGCGCATGACAGAAGGTGTCGACACAAAAATGGATGCACCCATGGCGCAGGTAAAAGGCACACGACAGAAGGTGTCGACACAAAAATGGATGCGCCCATGGCGCAGGTAAAAGGCGCACGACAAAAGGTGTCGACACAAAAATGGATACGCCCATAGAGCAAGTAAAAGGTGCATGACAGAAGGTGTCGACATGAAAATGGATACACCCATGGCACAGGTAAAAGGCGCATGACAGAAGGTGTCGACACAAAAATGGATGCGCCCATGGCGTAGGTAAAAGGCGCACGACAAAAGGTGTCGACACGAAAATGGATGCATCCATGGCACATGTAAAAGGTGCATGACAGAAGGTGTCCACACAAAAATGGATGTGCCCATAGTGTAGGTAAAAGGTGCACGACAGAAGGTGTCAACACAAAAATGGATGTGCCCATGGCACAGGTAAAAGGCGCACGACAGAAGGTGTCGACACGAAAATGGATGTGCCCATGGCGCAGGTAAAGGGCGCATGATAGAAGGTGTTGACATGAAAATGGATGCACCCATGGCACATGTAAGAGTATGTTGACATAAAGATGGATGCACCAAGGTGCACCTTTAGGAGGCACAACATTTTGAGCACTGACAGGAAGCAGACCCTGGCGCAGATATTCAGATGGCCATAACTTTTGACAGGGAGCTTGGATTCATGCAAGGTTGGAATTTTCAGATATCTTACGAGGTCCTTTATCCAACTACGACTGGATATCTTTAATTGCATGGGAAAAAGTTCTTAAAAATACAAAATACAGTTCGCCACTTTTTGGGTTTGCTAGGGTTCTCACCTACCACCATAATGAGATGAATTAAATGCAACCTAGAGGTGGTTGGGGTAGATTTGGAATTGCTCTCTCTTTCCTCTCTCATTCTTCCTATAAATTGTAAGGAGGGGCTTCTTTCTAAAGGTTGGACATTCTTGTTTTGCCCCTCCCTTCTTCTCTTTTGCAGGTGAATTTGTGGAGTTCAAACCTCCCATCTAAAACTGTAATGCAACTTTTCCTCTTGGCATTTTGCAGTGTGTTGTATCAATCTTTGGAGAAAATAATACATGTTTGTGGATGATTCTCAACCCTCTCTATGTTCATTTGCATCCTCCTGATTTTTCACTACAAATTTGGTTATCTGTGTATGATCTTGTATTGCATTTTTATGGTTTGTGTTTATTGGCAAGACAGGTGTTCTTCATTCCTTGGTGCATCACCTTTGTTAGTTTAGGTTTATTTTTATGCATCTTCTTACCCTATCTCCTTGGCAAGTTAGTTTAGATTTTGAGTGAACCCTCTGCATTTTTTACGTGTGCATCTGAACAGAGGAATAGGAACCGGCCTTCAATCGGAGAGCTTTTCCAATTTCGCAAGGTCGCACACTTGGGAAAATCTCCATGTTATCCAATTGCACTAAGAGTCTCAACCCATCGAGTTGCAGACATTCAGGGGTGCTGTGATTATACATCAACAAGACTATGATACAATATAGAATAGATCCATTATAGGAGACTATCAATGGAGTATTTGATATTTTAACTCAATAGAATAGTTACGCTTTAGAAGGATAATAATCTCAAAACCTAAGTGAAGGATATTGTCATTTAGGTGATGAAGATAGTGTGAAATTTCACCAAAAATAATTTGATCTATTGCCAAAAATGGTGTACTCTACACACCCAATTTTACACGTGCTACATTATCAAAAATGGTTCAAAAGTCCCTTATGATGATTATTATCTTTTCCAATAGTGTTTGAGTCTTATTTCCCACTAGCAATATATATTTGTAGCTTAGAATGCTTCCCTTAACCATATCTATGTTTTTATTTCTTTCTTTTATCTCTTTCACATTTTTTCCCTAATTTTTTTACCTTAAGTTACAGAAATACCATGGTGGTTGCGTAACTGCCAGTCTTCCCTGAGAGGTGATTGCACAACCACCCCTCTATGCAGACTGGTGGTTACATGTTTTTTTTTTCTATAACCTCTTATGGTGTGTTCTGAACGTGTTTCATTTCTTCAAACATTACTTTAGCACACATTTCTTGGTCAAATTAGCTATTATTAGACTTGTTAGATATGTACCAACTTCCTCTTATTTCCCTGATGAATAATTTAAGTTAAGTCCTTATTTTTGTGGTAACGTAGCATCCTTTTCCTGCCAAATGGCTTAAACCATTTCCCTGCCATTTTCCTATAAGAACCAAGATTCTATCGGAAGCAATGGCTGGAGATTTTTGTTGCATTGCATCGTTATGTTGTCGTGATCTTGCTAGAAATTACATAACCAAGAATTATTCGCTTGTGTTGTTTTTATTCTACTTGCATTACTACCAAATTACCAGTAAGCCACCATTGCTCTAGTACCTTCTTCCTTACTTCTTCTATATTACTAGAACAGCCCCCTAGACTCGCATGAACATTGAAGTTGGAAAAGATACTAAGGGGACACAAGAGTAAACCACAACTGGATTTGCCACAATACTACAAATTCCAGGTTGAGGATGTACTTGGATTTCTTGAAGGTTTATTGAATTATTTATTTAATTTGTATGCACATTATTGACTAGAGTAGCCTACCATTTCAATTTAAACTGTTGTAATAATTAGATCATTATTGTAGCTTCTATTTATTTTGTAAAGTTTATGGTGATAGAAATCTTCCCTACCTATCCCTGTGGGTTTGTAAGGGAATATTTTCAAGAGGAAATATTCTTCATTTTTTTAGGTAATTACAATCCATTTCAAGCAGTAGTCTCCATTAAATCCTTCTTTACTTCTACTAGGGAAGTTACAGAGGAAGAAAATCTTCTGAGAAGTTTTGATTTCTTCACGTGCCTCTGAGGCGGAACGAAGGATTCACATCCACAATTACATTTTGGAAAATATTTTCTTGATTAGAATAGATTGGATTTATTTCTACAGAGATAGATAATCACATCCGGTTATTTATTTGTTTAGCTTCTGTTAATTAAATTGTAGAAACAATTTCTTCATTTCTTCTATTGTTTTCCAGCAAAGTATAAAATCCAAAAATATTAGTTGAATTTAATCAGATTATTATTTATTTATGTATTTCTCTTATTTGAAAAAGAATAAAAAACATAGATTAAATTTCCTTTATTTAAATAAATTTTCTTTCTTGTATTAGATTAATTAAATATGCTCTTTGCATGACCATTTTGGGCCCTAGAGAACCTAGAGATCACATTTTTGAGCCCATAGTGCCACAACTAGACCAATAGGAAAAATTATCAGATATTGACCAAGGCCTTCAAATTCACATCTTTCGAACCACATCAAAGTTACCTATTATCACAGCACAACTAGAGGCTTTAAACATCAAAGACAATGGAGCTTATAAATTTTGGGAAAATCACCCTGGTTATAAGTTTCGTTGATCACTTGTTGGTCATTTCCACCCATTTTTCATAGGTATCTATCCCACATGACCATACAGGGTCCCCAACATCCAAGAGAATAAGTATATGATCCTTGGGTCCCTCAGCCAAATGCAACTTACCTAGAGACATACATTGATATGGGTCTTCAAATTATGGTATTCCAATATTCTCCACTTCCACCTGTCACCATCGCATAATTTCATGTCCTTAATGAAGAATATGATAAATTCTATGACTTCTAGAGGAACCAACCTGGGTGAAACTAGTGCCCATTCACTTTCCCTATTCACATGTTTTCTCTAGCACTTCCATGACCTTGTCTGGGAATTTCTACAAGGAGAATGAAGGGAAGTTCTCACAAATTCCACAACCAGTTGAGATAGTTTCACACACTGATATAGATAGACTCGTTCATGTGTGTATCATCCTCAACTATTCCATCATGCCCGTTTAGGTTAGAGAGTATTTTATTTCCCTGGACAAGCAGATTCCTTTAGCACCCATAGAGGACCTTAGATTTCCCTGATAACTTGTTGACCAATTTCAAACATTTTTTAGTATTCCATATAGTCTCTTTATTATGCTACATATATCCATTTATTCATTATATAGCGGTTGTCATAGCACGACCTTGAGAGGTCGCATACGCCTGAAAATCAAGTGTTGATTTTCAGGTGTAAAAAAATGGTGAACCCAATGTGAAAGACTAGTTCCTTTTCATTTCCATTCTCTTACCTTATTTCATCCATCCTTCTCCTCTCCCATTATTCTACGGGTATTCATATACCCCCTGAATATGTCGCGTCAGGACTATAGTATACCCATTTTGGGTCTGGAGGCTTATTACTACCAGATTAGTATATAACAATCGACCTCATTATCAGGGTGGGCTGACAATTATGCTTCTAACTTACCTTCAACTTACACTCCTCCTCAAGGTGCCAATAATGGTTCAACTATTAGGATTGAATAGATCGATCAGCTAGAGTTATCTAACTCGAACAATATGAAATTCACTATACAACAAGGCTTCTATCCTCGGGTCTTTTCAAGGCCCCAAGTCAGCATGCAATCTGATCCTTTCTCTTCCTACCTGTCATCTAATGATGAACTCATGGCATGATTTGTTTGAATTTAGAAGCATTTTAACACCATGGACAAATCCCTAGAAATATGTAAGATTATATTGATTCTTTAATTCAAAACAAAATTGCTACCCCTCACTCTACATTGGAAAATATACCAAAAGAGGGGTGGCCTCCTAGAGAACAATTTATAGCAAGACATCAAATGCCTCTACCTCCTAGTCAAGCTCAAAACACGTCCAAATAAAATACAACACCATCTACGTGTGATGTGATAAATACACTATAGATAACGTTAGGAAATTGGAGCTTTCCCAGTCATATCATGTTTCAATTTTTTTTTAGAAAGGCAAGGTCCCTTACCATGCTCAAAATATTTGTTATGTGCCTATTGCGCCATCACCTCCTCTTGTTTACATGGTCATTCTAATCCATGGGGATATCCTCACTAGATTGGGCACTTTAGGTATGCCCCCTTACACCTCGTACGGATACCCTCAATAGGCACCAACCGGTAGTGCATTATTAAATGTCGTCCCAACTGGCAATGCAATGTTCCCTAGTTTTGTGTCTACCACTCCATACCATAAAAATGTTCCCCTGTATTTGCATATGTATTCCAAATCACCACATGGGGACATGTTTTCTTTTCCTGGATCGTATGCTCAGCCTTATGGGATTCCTTATGCCCCTACAAATGTTTATGTTACGCCATATCAGTCTCTTATACCTCCTCCACCTCCCCATTAAGGTTCATCCATGGTAGAGTCCTATGCATTAGGAACATGTGTCTAATATCTTAAGGATCCCCTTGAATTTACTATACAATTCGTAATACTTCCATTACCACTTCTCAACTTGCCAAAGTTCAAAGGGGAGGGGGACCCAAATGTGCATATTAAATTATATGTAACTACCATCAGAGAGATAATCCCGTGGGATGTTGTTATAGCTAAGATATTCCCCAAGACCCTTGAGGGGATCACTCTTGATTGGTATTATAGGATACCGGAAGCCTCGATCCATTAATTCAAACAACTCATTTCTGAGTTTGTAAATGATTTTGATATGAACAAACTCTTGTGAACAGGAAAAATGTAATTCCTCCATATCAAGAAAAAGCACAATGATTCTGCACCCATTTCATCCAAAGATGGTGAAAATTCCTCTACTACTCTACTAGTGATCCAAACATGGACCAAATGGAGCTTTATGACTTGTTCCTTCATTCTCTTAACCGTGAAACCAAGGAAGAATTCTAAAAGTTTCCTCTCATGAGCTATGAGGAAGTCTTAGAAGGAACTCTCCCTATTGACCAAGCAACTATTAAAAGTGGTCAAAAGACCTATGGCTTGAATGGGATATTGTTCACTCCCTCACAAGGTAATTATAATTGCCTGAGAAATTCCAATAATAATAACTAGGGACCAAAAATATTCAATAAAAACTGTAGTGCTATGACAGATGTTGTAACAAATCAATCCAAGAAGCCGAAATGTTTTAACACCAACAATGTGACTGACAGGAAAAAAACGTGAATAACAACAATAAAAAGAGTAATAACTTTATTCCTTCTATTAACATGGTGGACTTCAGTCTTCCTTCTCCCCCACCTCAACAAGTCTAGTCCCAAGCATCAATTTAATACCCAAGTGGTTATCCGAACCAATACCCAAATCAATACCAGAACCAAGGCCAGAGACCCCAGACCTTAACTTCAACAATAAAAAACAGAACTAAAATAGAAATTATGGGCCATAGCATAACCAAAATTAAAGGCCTCATGATTACAACCCTTATTTATATTGTGTTTTCCATATGGTTAGAGGACATGGAGCTCGTATGTGTCAGGATTGCAACAAATTTTTACAATGGCTTCCTAAGGACTAAAGGCACCTCTTTGTTGAGATGTTTTTGGCTAACCCTATGGTGCCAACATAAAACATACACACATGGCCCATGTCCCCTCAAAATTATACTCTCGAGGTTTTCACAAACCCACTTCCAACACGTCGCGAGAATGGAAAGATCAATCCTCACAGAACTAACAAGGGAGATCCCACTAGAAACAATGATCACGAAGCTTCCACTTCATCAAATCCACTGGTAGCCCCTCCTTTAGATGGTTGGATTCAGACCAAAATGATAGGTTTGGTTGATTTGTAGACTAAACATGAGGTTAACACAGCAACTCATACCTAAGATTATTCCTCACAACCTCTTCCAATTTACCCCTCAATATTGGACGATACACTAGTACCTCCCAAACTAATGGGGGCCTATAATCTAATTATGAATTTTACCAAGACCTTTTCTCACATTTCATTTTTATATTTTTTGAAGAACTCACTTGTACATCAAGAAACTCTATTAGAAGTGTTAGGAATTTTCCATTTAATTCATGTTAATCCCCATCCAGAGGCCCAGGTTAATCACATAGACTTCGATGTCTATCCTCTGGGGCATCCCAAGAGAGATGTTGGTTTTGTATTAAATATTAGCAAGATTCCAATTGACATAGAGTTGACACGAAGAGGTGATCCTACATTGTACCTCCAAGTTTGGATCTACAACAAATATGTTAAACGCCTAATGATAGGTGACGGAGGATCCGTTAACATAGTTCCTTTCTCATTTCTTCAGAATATAGGATATGAAGAAAAAAAAATTGTGAAACATGTTGAGAGGCTATGATAGCCTAAAAAAAATTCCATTGGGACAATACTTCTTCCGGTTACCCTTGGACCAAAGACTATTTTGACTTATTTTTACATTATAGGATGCAAAACCAACTATAATGTGATCCTTGGTCAACCCTAGATACATAGAATGAAGTAAATACCTTCTACACTTTTCCAAGAGGTCAGATTCCTACACCTAGGATAGTTTTTCATAGCTTAGGGTGACCCAAAGCCATTTGACATTCATTTGGACAATCTAAAAAAGAAACACGGGATTCATATTGAGTTCGAGCTCCTAGAAAACTAGTTTAATAAGCTCAAAGACTCAAAACCTAAGTCTCAGCTTGTTCCAACAACTGATTTGGAAACCCCTTAGGTAATTCAAGGGGTATATTCTAGTGAAATTAAGGTTTTTGTAGTATAAATTATCTCGACAAAAAATACAGCAGATATTGTTTAAACTTTTAGAGAATGACTTTCCTATCGTTCTCCCATTTGATTCCATGGGCATGGGACATGTCATTGGGATTGTTTCCCTCCCATCTAGTGTTTTTGATGAGATCTGTATGGTTGAGGTCTCATAAGTCAAAGAGGAAGATTCTACAAATGATCAAACATCTATCTTCCCTAACGGTTGTTGAACCCTCAACTATGACAATGTGAAATGTTGTTTCGACACTGGGGCATGTGCAATCCTCACTTCTTCAGAGGGAAGGGCCATGCCCTTTTCCTTTAGATTAATTTTTGAATGTACGAATAACCCCACCAAATATGAGCTTCTCCCCCTTGGTCTCATTATAGCCAAGAGGATGGGAATTAACAATATTAGAGTGTTAGGTGATTCCTAACTTGTTGCTAATTAAGTCTTGGAGGTTTAGAAGACTAGAGTGGAACACCTATAGCTCTACAAAACTGTAGTCCTTGAGCTTAGCAAGGGTTTTGAATTTATTTCTATCAAATCCATACCTAGAGAGAAAAGCCTCTTAGCTGACTCGATGGCTACTTCTTCCTCTCTCTTTTTCCCAAGCAAATACTTAAAGGAAACTAAGTTTATGGTCTCAATTGGATCTAAACACTTAGTTTGAAAAGTTCCAAGCAACGCGATCCTGGAATATGTTGAATCCAAGAATGAGCCTTCCACTATGGACTTTGCGGAAAAAGGATGAGGTGATCCTAGGATTTCTCAATGTATATTTTGATCTTCATCCCACACACTATACGAGAGGTTTTTATCTTAAACCTTGCCCTTCCTCCTAATTTGGAGATCACACATTATGTTTTTCCTCATCGGAAGGCCTTGAGATCTATGAAGGATAAGAAGAGGAGTTATAAATACCTCCAACCCCACCTAAGTTTGAAGAGGGTAATTCCTCTTTGATTGAAGGGACTATATATATTAATATCGATTTGGAGAAAAAACCTAATATCTTGAAGCTTTTTTTTATCTTACTCTGGAAAAGATAGAAGCACATACAAAGGTCCTCAAAGAACACTCAAAATATTTCACTTTCAGCTATAAGGAGATGACAGGAATTGATCCCTAATATGTAGTACATAACTTGGTAACCAAGCCGGATGCTAAGCCCATAAATCAAAAATCAAGATCTATGAATCCAAAAGTAGCTTTGATGGTCAAAGAGGGGGTTATAAAGCTCCTACAGGTGAATTTCATTAAACTGGTAGACAAATCAATGTGGGTTTCAAACATAGTCCCTATTCTTAAAAATAATGGAAATATTCGCATATGCATTGATTTTAGGGACATAAATAAGGCATGTCCTAAAAATTATTTTTCGGTGCCTTCCATTGATATTATCATGGATACAACAGCCAGATATGAGTTTTTTTTTCTTATGGACAGATTTTTGAGTTATAACCAAATCAAGATCTCTAAGGAGGATCAGCAAAAGATGACTTTTACTACTCCTTGGGGAACCCTTTTTCTATGCGGTCATGTCATTTCACTTGAAAAACACTAGAGCTACCTATCAATGAGCAATGACATATATATTCCATGATCTTATTCCCAAAATCGTGGAATCTTACGTTGATGATCTTCTAGATAAGTTCAAGAAGTGTTGCAATCACCCCGAGGTGCTTCATGTGATCCTCTCTCATCTCATCGAATACAAGGTAACATTAAATATGGAAAAGTGTGTATTTGGAGTGATGGGAGGGAACTTTCTAGGATACATTATCTCTTCATGAGGGATTGATGTAGATCCAGAAAATATTCAGGAGGTCCTAGAAATTACCCCACCTTCAGATGAGTTAGGAATCAATTTATTTCTTGGTAATCTTGGAGCAATTCTTAGGTTCATTCCCAATTTAACATGTGTTATTTATCCAATTAAAAATCTGTTAAAGAAAGAGTGTAGTAAAGAGTGTACTTTTGAATTCCACAAAGTGTTTGAGTTAGTCAAATGTTTTCTCATGTCACCACCTAAACTTATGCCACCAAAAGTGGACTATCCTCTAATTCTATACTCCCGGGCCACTGATGTCTCACTAGCTTTCATGTTCACACAAGAAGATGATAATAATCGGGAGTATGTTATTTATTTCATTAGTCTAACTCTCCTTGATTATGAAACATGATATACATAGGTGGAGAAAGAATTCCTAAAAATTATCTTTGTGATGAAAATATTAAGACATTACATGTTTAACCAAGAAACACAAGTGATTGTCAATTCTGACCAACTCCGAACTTTCTTAACTCAAGCTACCTTGTCCAAAAATTCTGGATGTTTTCTCACATTAATGGGTGAATTTGAACTTGCCTTCATTAATAAGAAGTCTATCAAAGGAAAAATTATTTTTGATTAGTTGGAAGACAACCTGATAGAATGCAAAGATCTAATGGATCTAGACTTCCCTGACGAGTGTGTGTTTTACATGGAAGTAAAGCCTCCTATTGTGTCATTTCCATGGTATTCAGATATCATTAACCACATTGTGGACCGAGCATATCCTTAGGGAGAAACCTCATAGCAAAGGTGGTGGTTACGCGTTATAGTTTTCAATTATGTAATTATAGAAGAAGTGTGTAGATGAAGAATAATTCAAAAATATTCTCTTTGAAGCTCGAAGCCAAGTTTTTGGGGGTCACTTTAGAGGGCACACCACTTCCCGGAAGATTCATCAGATGGGTTATTTTTGGACCACCTTAGAGCATGATGTTACAAAATATGTATGCAGGTGTCATAAATGTCAAGAATGTACACATGAGATTCACATCCCTACTCAGGCTCTATAGCCGATTATTACACCTTGTCCCTTATCTACATGGGGTTTGGATTTGATATGGAATTTTTCTCCCTCATCAACCAATGGACACAACTTTATCATTACGAACACGGATTATTTCACAAATTGGGTCGAGGACATGCCTCTCACTACTATACCTGGGTCTATGATCACCAAATTCATTTTGAATCAGATCATTTTTTAGGTATGGAGTCCCACACGTAATTATCTCAGATAATGGCACGTCCTTTAAAATTGAAGGGGTGCAAGAATTATTTTCACAGTTCAAGATCTTGCATCACATAGCCTCTTTATATTACCCTCAGGCCAATGGACAGGATGAGGTGATGAAAAAAACATTGAATTACATACTCCTTAAAACATTTAAGGAGAATAAACGTGGTTGGCACTCAAAGCTATTTTCATCCTTATGGGCCTATAGAAATTCATTATGAATTCCTATGAGGGCAACCCCTTATTATTTATTCTTTGGATGTGAAGCAGTCTTATAGCTAAATATCGAGCTACCTAGCCTCTGCATATCCTTGTAAGGCATTTTAGATGAAGATGCATATCGATAGGAAAAACTTGTTCAATTAGAAACCCTCAATGAAACTTGGCTTAATGTTGAGTAGTGACACAACATGTATGCTGATAGGATGTATCATCAGTATAATAAGAAGGTTTACGAGTGAGAAATATGCATAGGTGATATAGTGCTAATACTAGATAGTCAAATCGACAAAAATACTAGAAAAGGAAGGAAGTTTAGACCAAACTGGTTGGGCCCATATCAACTCATGGAGGACTATAAGAATGACACGTATCATTTGTGTACCTTAGAAGGTGAAGAATTTGGTGAATCATTTAATTCACTTCACCTTAAATGTTTCTACGCATAGTTCATTTACATCTCTGCATGTACATTACTACATCCATTGCATGTCATTTTCATAATCATATTGTATCGTTGTGAAATAAGAGACTTACTTTTCAAGTAAATTTAATTTTTTTCTAAAAATTGGTAAAAAATTCAATCATACTTCTTCAAATATCTACTATATCATCTCTATACTATTCAAATGTTTATCATCTTGCTAGATGGAGTCTTGACATTGATCCCTATCCACGGTTGCTTCTAGCTTAGTTGTTTTTTCCCACATTCTGTACTAGAAGATTCTTTGTGTCACATCTTTCCTTAAAAATCTCTCTTTTGAAAAATCAATCTAAAACATTTCACCCAGATTACTTGTTCACCTACTTAGACCTTTGGTGGTGATCCCTCGCATCCTACTAGTTATGTGGGGTTAAGGCTAGCAGAAAATTTTCCCTCCCAAAAGCACACGTCAAAATTCAAAATTCAATCAAATCAATTCAAAAAAAAAAGATAAAGATACAATAAATAGAACAACAATTTCATTTTACAAATAAAACTACACTTATTTGCCTCACCAATCTTCAGTGATGAGCATGTGCTTCTTATTGGTTGCATGGAGAAAGACATAGGGGGTCCTTTCAAATAAATTAATAGGTTGTAAACAAATAAATAAGTGAAAATTTCTTTGAATCCTTTGCAATCATCATAAAATGAGTTAGATTCATAAGTTATAAGAGAGTTAAGTCATAAAACTAGATTTTTTCAATCAGGAGGCCATCGACGGGTCTAAGTCTAGTTAAAATTGCAAGCAAACTAAATTATAAATTAGATAGTTAGCCTTGCCTAGATTTTTTTTGTAATATCCTAATTGGGTTTTTGTCAAAACCTTATCTTCATATCATCAATTTCATTTATAAAAGTCATATAAATCGTGCCCTTCTTGGATCTCGGTGTTGAGCCCTTACATCTTACTGGTTGCGTGGAGTTAAGAATGGAGTGGGTTAATTTTATCATCATATCATTTTCATCAAGTTTGCAAGTAAAATAGAAATTTCGAATATTTCTTGAAAACCAAATTTTTAAAGTTTACGATTTTTCATCATATGCATCATAAATGTCAACAACAAAAAAGAAAAAATAAAAAGATCATTATGTTACGCATTTGCATCATCATCATCCATACATGCATTCATAAAGTCATATTAAAAATCATTGAAATCTACACATCTAAGAGTACACAGATGAAATGAATCATAAACAAGTCAACTCTAAAATGAATCTTCTAGTAGTTCCCTCGCTATGGGAATGCTCTTATTGTTGCCTCCTCTCAGCCATCCAATAACTAGCAAGATCAATCCTCATCTTGGTTGCCTCTCCTGCTACGATCCACACTAGAGAAAATACATCAGTGTTTTGCCCCGCCATGATCAGCTACCCTGATTCCGCAAGTAACTCATCTCATGGCATGCCCATGGGGTGCACAAAAGTGTCAAGAAGGATGCTCCGAATAAGATCTCGTCAGTTGTTAGTAGTGGCTACAAAACAAAATTAAAACAATGAAAAGTTAGTAAAATCTAGAAAAATAATATATATATATATAATGTGTGTGTGTATGAGAAATGCATATTTTGCTAAAATTTCTATTATAGGTAGTAAATTTAAGAGAAGAGTCTTAACATACTCGGATATCCTAGTCACCAAGATGGGTCTACTAGTGCCAGTTGTGGTGGTGTTGCTGCTGCAGGAACCTACTCAACTGTGATCTCATCTGACATCATCTATCATTTAAAGATTGAATCTTTTACCCCTCCTTCTGGAAAAGGGAGAGTTTCCTCTATGAATAAATTTTTGGCCTTGGCCTCAGCTTCGGCCCTCGTTGTTGTGGTATCCTCTCTAGTGGTTGTTCACTCTGTGTCACTTTCCTCCTCATTCACCTCCTCCTTAGCTACCTCCTCATCACCACCATCCTCCTTAGCCTCCTCCTCCTCTCTGCTATCCTTGAGAGTAGCCTCAATTTGAAGCATCACTCCAGGCATTGATGGATCTGGTATGACTTGTGGTGTACCAATCAGCACCCCAAGAGTAATAATCGTCCATGGGAGCTTATCCTGCTAGGCAGCTCTAACCTCTTTAATGCTTCTAAACACAACTAGAACTGCTAGGAGGGCCTCAATATAGGGTAACCCAAACTACTGGGGAACCCTATGAACTGGATGGTTCTCCACTTGGTTTGTCTTATCCTTTAGCTATGTATTAATACGATATGCTTCCATAATAAGGACATCCTCACACCATAGGCTGGCCATATCTAGGTATAGTTGTGAAACTATATAATCTATGGTGAGTATAGTAGCACACTAGTGATTCCCCTTCAGGGGGGGGCATAACTGTCCATCTAACTTCTCTAATAGCCCTGGGATCTACTATCCTGACACCCCTCTAGTAGGGGATCATCCAGCTGGTCACCAATGTAGGATGACTAAGGGCCTTTCCCTTCATTTCAACAACTATGTATAGATCATGGTAGATAGAGCCAAGTATGTTTACTCCAATGCATGGGTGCAACCATGCTCCTCTATGTTACGAATAATCAGATCGCAGCAATAAAGCAACTTATCCTCACCCCGGTCTCTAACCAATTGCAAAGCCAAAATACTAATGATGGCCTTACGCAAGGCAGGAATAAGGGCGAAGTGACCTGACAATAGTCTCACTCCATGCTTGGCACCAATTTTGAGTGCCAATACATCTCTCATATAGGATGACCAACTATGGGGCTGTACCATTGATGTAGAATTCTCCAAAATAAACCTCCTAACTATCATAGGAACACCCAGAATCATGTATATGTCTTAAGAGTTATATTCCACTCTCCTCTAACCCCAGGGAACTAGAAAGTGTTCAAGTCTATATCCCCGTATATCAGAATATCAGCTAAAAAATAACTAGCAAGTACAACCAGTGGTGTCTGGATATCCTCCATATCCTGGCTCTGTGTAAAATATCCCTCTTTGCCTAAAAAAGACTAGCTAAAATCTTAGGTATCCAATCACACTCCCTAGCCTTGCTCCATCTGATATACGGGGCCTGCATTCACCAAAACATGAAAAAGATAAAGTGAGAAACATTTCACACAAAATAATCTCATCAAAAACATCATAAAACAACACAGAAACAAAAAAATAATCTTTGTACTTAGTCAAAATAATCCTCTTCCCCAATCATTACGCAACCACCCCTTTATGCAAACGACAATTACCTCTGAAAGGGACGGGTCATACCCTAATATCTAAAAATCTCAAAAAATGACAAAAATTGACCATTTTTTACCAAACAAAAGGTGAATCTACCTAGGTTCTCCCCTTCCAAACATTTTGACTACAAAATTATCAAAAATAACCCCCCTAGATAATATTTTTCAGTTTTTTCACATTATAGGTTTAAAATGAATAAATACAGATAGTTTACCCATCTTTGAGCCACTACTCTTCCCGCTAGTGGGGATGCCATCATGCCAATGTGCTCTTCAATTCGATTGTACGCTCCTGCAAAACCATCACAGGTAATCCAGAGCTTAAAGTTTACTAACTGGGTGAGTAAAAATGATTTCTAAAAATAGCAATTCTAGTTATATATAGTATGTTTTAATTATGTTTTAAGTGCATATGTTTTATAGGGCTAGAGTGTTAGCACAGGTATATTTCTATCCCCACAGACATTGTAATTTCTCTTATCATTTTGGTTTCATTATGTTTTGTCAATTTCATATCTATATGCACTTGATTCTTGTTTGTTCCTTACAGGTAATGGGAAGCTTGGATGGTGTCACTTCGACACACGGGTGTGTCAAGTATAACCTCTAACTCCCCATTTTGGGAACGCCATACTCAGACTCTACATTCTACGTCTCTTCATAGCTAGAACACATCTCTAAGGGGGCAATATGTACACACCCAATTTTGCACATACTACATTGTCAGAAAATGTTCAAAAGTACCCTATGATGATTATTATCATTTCCAATAGTGTTTGAGTCCTATTTCCCACTTGTAGTATATATTTGTAGCTTATAATGTTTCCCTTAACCATTTCTACACTTTTCTTGATGTATTTTATCTCATTCACATCTTTTCGCTAAGTTTTTGGCCTTAAGTTATGGAAATTCCGCAGCGGTTGTGCAACTACTCCATTGGTTACGCAACTGTCGTTGTGTCCTCAGTGGCAGTTATGCAACTACCCCTTTACGTAGATTGGTAGTTACATGCAAGTTTTCCAGAACCTCTTTTGGCATGTTCTGAATACATGTCATTTCCTCACATATAACTTTAGTGCACATTTCTTGGTCAAATTATCTATTCTTGGACTTGTTGGATATGTACCAACTTCCTCTTCTTTCCCTGATGACTAATTTAAGTTAAATCCTTGTGGTCATGTGGCATCCTTTGGATATCAAATGTCTTAGACCATTTCCCCATCATTTTTCTATAAGATCCAAGCCTCTACCCGAATCAATGGCTAGAGATTTTTGTTTTATTATGTTGTTATGTTGTCGTGATCTTGCTAGAAATTACTATTGCCCCATTTTGGTTATGAGATTCAACATTTCAGGTTATACACTCTCTTACCGCTTCCTTGGCATAATTTTCCTGATTGCATTTCATCGTGCATCCTCTCACATTCTCCATTGGCTTCATACTTTCCACCCTCCTCTATCATTTTCCTTTCATCTTCCCTATTCCTCTCATGCACAATTTAAGTGCACTCACCTTCTACCACTAGTCTTTGGCACCTTTGTACGTGACTTTAAATTTTTCCCCAGTTAACATGACTTTCTACCATCCTTGTGCGCGTTCCTTCTTGCTATTGTGTATTACCTTGTAATGATTGCGACCTCTTGTATACTTGCATCCTGTAAGTATTTTTTCCATTTCTGCCACATGTGTTACTTTTACACACACATGTCCTTCACTTTCCTCTTCCGCACCCCCTACTCTCATGCATGTCTTTGCACCTTCTCCTTTTCTAGTTCATTTACCATGTGGTATCCTATCAAAACGTGCCAACATGGTGTTGAATCCTTGCAAATAACTATAGTATGACATGTGGCAAAAACTAATAAAATATTTGATGATGTGGGTTACACTCCAGATCATTGAAGTTCAAATTTCAATGGGATTGGGTAGGTGGGAAGCTATAAAATGTCTCTCATGCCATTAATGAAGGATATGATTGCTCCAACCACTTGATTTGATTCAGATCTCACACCCTTCCTTCTCATGAACACTAAATAGACATGGAGAAGTGCATTTGATAGAATTACAAGTGGATTTATAAGCATTCATTGCTTTTTGTTGGTACTTGAGTTTTCAAATCAGATTTTCCCTACTTCTCCTCTTCTTCTCTCATCCATTCATCTATAAATGTAAGAGAATTTCTCATTGATAAGGGTTGGATATTTTTATTTTGTATAGGCATTGCCTTACATTTTGAGTTGTAAACCTTTAGATTTAGATTTTGCATGTGGATATCTGCCTCAGATGCCATTATAATCGACTGTGCATTTCTGGAAGTAATAAAAGTAATGTTTTGTGGTTATCTTCTGCCTTGACTTGTTTTATTCTTCTTTCTTTCCTTTCCCTTATGTTGTGTGCCTTTTTTTATACTTTGCATCCCTTGCACCTCCTTTACTGAGTGTGTTTAGTTGAAATGATGTTGTTTTTGTATTCTGGTTCATGTTACGCATGTCTAGCCTTACTCTACGCATCTTCCTTCATTTATTCTCAAATATGATCACATTCATCTCCCTTCTTTTTAGTACTATCACCTCCCTTAGTTTTAGTTTTCCCTTTTTACATATCCTTCTATACTTGGTCCTTTGGCATGTTTAGCTTAGAATTTCCATTTTAGCTGTAGGAGTAGTAGTAGCAGGAGAAATAGGTAGAGGAACCAACCTTCTTTGGAGGTCTGTCTCAAACATGTTAAGTCCCATAACCTAGAGAAATTCAACTCCATTGTTGCCTGAATGACTCAGTTCAACCTAATCTTGGACAGGTGCAAGTTTGAGCTCCAACAGTTTCTGGCATGCCCGGTGGGACCATCATTGAAATGTTAAATTTCAATATTGCTAATTTCTAGTGTGTGGCTTAGTGATTTCTAGCATTTGGAGGCTTATTTCAACACATCTGGTGACTCCCAATACTCAGATTCACTATTTTAGCAGCCGAGTGGATTTTAGAGAAAAGTGCATACCAAACAAAGCGTAACAACTAAATATTCCTTTGAATACCTCTAGTTATCTCCAATAAGGGCATGTATCAGAGCTACTATGCACACATCTTCATCTCTAGCATGTTGTGATCATTCCACTCCTCCTCACAACAGACCTATGCACCTTTCCATGGCACTACAGCCACCTCCTCCTTCGAGGAACTTTTCCAAATTCATTGGAAAAAACCATGTTGTTCTTAATGCATAACATGATATGCCAGTAGTCACACTCAAAAGTATTCCATACTTTACTAGTGAGAATCAATTCACACTTGTTGATCATATCCAGGATGTAGAAAATGTGTTCTCTATCTATCTGATCACACACGATGATGTAGCCGTCAGGCTGCTTATAGCCTCACTCAAAGGAAAAGTGCTCTAGTGGTACAAAATTTTGAGACCTGCATCAATTGCCAACTGGGATAAACTTGTAACAGCTCTATATAACTATTTTGAATACAATTCAGATCACCTATCACTGATGGAGCAATTGATTACAACAAAAAGAGCACCCAATGAGAAATTGACTGATTTTAACATCAAATTCCAGAAGATTTGGTACATAATCCCTCAAGTGGTAAGGCCTATAGCACAACATGTTATCTTGTATTATCTAAGGGATTTGAATAGTGAAATTTCATTCATGATCCAATCCATGGGAGGTGGAACCTTACCTGTTGCATACAATATTGCAATAAGGGAAGAAAATAGTCTCATCTAGGCATAAAAGTTAGCTCCTAAACCGCCCACACCCTTATTCCCATAGATGTCTCTAGCACCTAGCATTTTTTTTTCTCTTGTTCCCATATAGAGCATTTAAACCATTGCATCCACATCTTATTCTCCCATGCATCAGAAGGAAGATGAATAAATGAAGGCCCTGATTAGGAATTTGTTTAATAAAGTTATATCTTTAGAGAAGTAGCGAGCACAAGACTTTAGAAACAGTCCTAGTTAGGGGCATAACCAAAGCCATCATCCCTTTAGGAATTAATATGGAAACTAGAAATATGGGTAGAACCAACAAAATGATAGATGGCATGCTAATGTGTACCTCCCATTGCAAGTGATTCCTCCTCCACAACCTCTTCTAGCACCCATTATAATCCAAGAACTGGATCCAGTTCAAAACAATCTGTTGTAAGAATCAAAATGGTTCTTTCCTTGCAATATGTCTCACATTCAAAATTGTTGTGCCAATGTTGTGTGTGCGTAGGCCTACATGATTCATGTTGCTTCTAATTATGAACCTTCCACAAGTGCAAGCGAGCTTGAGAGTTAAGAAAAATCAGAAGCTCCTCCTGAGGCCAACCTTATGTTCTTTGTCACTAAATACTTTTGTGTAGTTAATCAAGCAGCAGATGATTCAAATATACCATTTTCCCAAGTTGCTAACAATACAAGGTACAAGAAAATAATGCTTGAGTCAAGCGTGTAACCTTCAACTCCCATCACATAGGCCAATCTTCAAAATCAAAAAGATGCACCTAAATCATCCAACATTCATGGCATACAAGTTCCTATGTGTGAGGTTCCATGTAATGATTCAACACAAGAAATGTGCACCCCTCCTTTCGTAGGTCAAGCCTCTATGCAAGCTAAGGCCCGTGCCTTTACGCCTGAACAATCAAGAAAAGATGTTATTGTGCCTCAAATGCACAAGTCAATGGGCCTTCTATTCAACATTTTGAACCAAATGAAGAAGAAAAATCTTAATGTCACAATGTGGGACACCCTAGATATTCCATCATAGTGTGACATGTTGTATGAATCTCTGGTGCAACTCCCACATGTTGATCAAGCTGTCCAAAAATTACGTGTTGCTGTTAATATTTTTCATAGGAGAAGCAAGTAAGGTTGTCAAAACCCCACCCTTTTACATGTTTGTGATCATAGGAAAACAACTTGTCCCTAATTATATAATTAACTCATGTGCTAGTACTTCTATCATGCCTAAGAAAATGACCAATTTCCTAGGCCTTAAGTACAACCCCTTATCCAAAGGAGTCTTGCCACTTGATGGTTCGATTATTACCACTCTAGGATTCATAAAGGATCTTTCGTTAACCCTCCATGCATGTCCAAGCCTTAGAATAACTCAAGATGAGTTAATCATTGACCTACCTCCTTTGTTTTCCCTTTATTTATCAAGAGATTTCACTGCTAAGGTGGGTGGTTACTTGTCTTCTGTTTGGTCCCATATGTTACTAAAGACAAGGTATGGTACCCAGTTTACCATACAAGCTGAGCCAATATTTTCCTATCATGTTGAGTCATATGACCTATCCCCTCTCCAAGCCAATTTCCTAATCCAAGACGAACAAGCATCAGTTTCTGAAGAGCAACATGTTCCTCCTCCTATACCTAATTTAGTACTAGATGAGTAGGTGGAAAGGCATCACAAATTTGATCCATATGTTGAAGAACTTGAAGCTTTCGAAACTGGGCTTGGTACATACTGCATCCTTGAACAAAAATTTGTGGTTCTACATGTGCTAAAGAAGAATGAAGAATATTATGGTCTATGGAAGTTGTACTTTTATGGATCTAGAAGTAGAAATGACGTGGGCATAGGTGTTGTTCTCATTTCTTCTAAGAATGAGAAATTATTCTTCGTGTACAGGTTACAGGTTGCCTACTCTAACAACGTCACAGAGTATGAGGCATTAGTACATGGCCTTCTCACTCTTGAGAAGAGGCAGATTAAGGTGTTGCAGATATTTGGAGACACAAAATTGGTTATCCATCATGTCACAAATATGTACACTACAAATAATAAGCTACTTAAGGCTTATAAACATAGGGTTTGGAAAAATTTTGAGAGTTTTTATGCTCTGAATTTGTAGGTGGTGCCAATAAAATTGAACAAATAAGCAGATCAGATGACCGTGTTTGGTTCATAGTTTTCCCCTACTGAGGAATTTGTCAAAGGAAACATGCATCACGTCAAAATGGTAACTAGGTCATCTACCCTAGATAACAACACTAGTTGGTAAGTGTTTAATAGTGACACACAAATTATCTAGTTCATTTAGAATGAAGTTGATTTCTCTTCAAATATCCAAGCTGACTTACATGAAAGTTATGGTGAATAAGTGATTCAACTCAAGACAAATAAGTTTCCTAGAGGGTTGGTCACCTTAGAGAAGATTTTTAGCCCTGATGATGAGTTCAAGAGTGAATAAAAGTATATGTGTGTGATGCAAGAAAACTTCTCCCCAGTCATTATTGCATGCAACAAAGAGTTTTTTTTTAGTAAATCTTGCATGCATGATGAAAAGCATGCCTTAATCACTCTCTATCTGAAATATAGTGACATTTTCTCATGAGAGTATGAAGACCTCAAAGGATTTGATCCAAGTGTTTCTCAACAGTCTATTTACCTTGATCTTAGTAACAAGCCCATCAAACAAAAATAGAGGCCATCTAATCTAAGGATAGATCCCCTCATGAGGAAAGAGTTGTCTAAACTCATTGAGGAAAAGATAATATTTCCAATCAAATACTCAACCTAGGTCACCAATCTTGTTCCAGTGCACAAGAATAATGGTGAAATCAAATTCTGTGTTGATTTCAGAGATCTGAAATAGGCATCTTTTAAGGATCATTATTCTTTTCCTTCTATGGAGAAAATTTTGTAGACGGTGACTAACACATAAATATTTTCTATGTTAGATGGATATTCTAACTTTAATTAGATCTTGGTCAAAGAAGAGGAACAATTCAAAAAAACATTTACAATAAAGTGGGGTACATATGTGTATCATAAGATGCCCTTTGGTTTTTCTAACGCAGGCACAACTTTCCAGCACACCATGGATATTTCCTTCAAAGGATATATCAATGAATTCATACCGGTCTACCTCGATGACATAATTGTCTTCTCAAAGCACATAGTGGAACACATTTGATCCAATTTTTTCTCAACACGCTATTGACCTTGATCCTAGTATCAATCCCATCAAACAAAAGTAGATTCCAATCAATCTAAGGATAGATCCCCTCATGAGGAAATATTTATCTAAACTAATTGAGGAAAAGATAATATTTCCAATCAAATACTCTACCTAGGTCACCAATCTTGTTCCTGTATGCAAGAAGAACGGTGAAATAAGACTCGGTGTTGATTTTAGAGATTTGAACAAGGAATATTTGAAGGATCATTATCATTTGCCTTCTATGGAGCATATTTTGCAGATGGTGGCTAATGCACAAATATTTTCTATGTTGGATGGGTATTCTGACTTCAATCAGATCCTAATCAAAGAAGAGGATCAATTCAAAACAGTGTTTAAAATAAAGTGGGGGACATATGCATATTAGAAGATGCCCTTTGGTTTGTTTAACGTAGGCATAACTTTCCAGCATGCTATGGATATTTCCTTCAAAGGATATATCAATGAGTTCATCTTGGTCTACCTCAATGACATAACTATCTTCTCAAAGTAGAGAGCAGATCACATGGCGTACCTAGAAAAAATTATTTGAGAGATGCAAAAAAATTGGGGTATCACTTAACCCAAAGAAGTGAAATTTTACTGTGGCGTAGGGAAATATTTTGTGTAACATGATCTCAAAGGATGGTATCACTATTTATCCTAAGTGCATTTCTACCATCCTCGTTCTTTCCCTGCCGGCACACAAGATATCCTTGTAGTCCTTCCTTGGAAAAATCAACTTTGTTAGGATATTCATTCCTGACTTTGTAGGACTAGTTTGTCCTATCACCCTCATGCTCAAGAAATACACATCCTTCAAGTGGATAACTGAGGAGGAAAATAACTTCAAAAAAATCAAGCAATAAATTTCTTATGTGCCAACACTCATCAATCTCGATTACTCAAAGGATTTCATCCTTTATGTTGATGGAGCTAATGCGAGTGTTTATGTTGTCCTAACACAAGAAAATGAACAAGAATTGGATCACCCAATGTCTTTCTTCAGTCAAATGATGAATTACAATGAACTAAAACACAGTCACAGAGAGAAATAGGTCTATGTCGTCATGTGTGCACTTAATAAATTAAAATTTATGCTCACCACAAATCATATCAAGGTGTTAGTTTCACACTCAAGTGTGAGAGACTTCATCATGGGGTTAGAAATCAATGAGAAAAGAACAAGATGGGTGACCAAAATTATGGAGTATGATGTGACTATCAAAGCCAAACAGTTGGTTAAAGGTAGTGCACTCTGCAAATAGCTTGTTGAGGACGTGTAGAATGAATCTGAGACTTCATTATTCCTGGATGATGATCTCCAATGCACAGAATCTAAGAAGAATGAAGACCCTAGTACACGCAGATGATCGGAAGTAATGATGACATTCCTTTCTTCTGGTGTGTACCCTACTAGTTTGAAAAAATTAAAGAGAATACCTATGAGGATGCAATCTATTCCATATGTTTTGATTGATGTCCTTATCTTAAAAATAAATCTTGATGGTGTGCTACTATGGTGTATTGATGGAACGTAAATTAAAAATGTGTTAGCATAATTTCACGATGGATTCTATGGTGGACACTTCTATGCCAAATCCACAATGATGAAGATCATCAAGGAGGGATAAATTTGGCCTAACTTATTCAGAGATGTTCACAAGTGGGTCATTAAATGTAAAGAATGCACCTTTTTTTTGGAAAGATGAAATTTCCAATGATTTCCCTCTGACCAATCCAAGCAGACCAGCATTTTGCGCAATGAGGTCCTGACTTCATATGCATGATCAATCTTCCTTTGAGTGTCAGGAATAAATGGGTTTTGATAGCTATAGATTACTTCACTAAATGGACAAAAGTTATTGCGCTTAAGGAATCAACCGAGTCAGTCATCCTTGAATTTCATGAAGGTATTGTAATAAGGTTTGGAATTCCTCAAAGCATTATCTATGATAATGTAAAATCATTTCTTGGTGTTAAAATTTATGATTGGGATCTTAGTCTTGGTATCTATTTGAAGACTTCTTCCAACTATTACCCTCAAGGTAATTTCTTGGTAGAGTCAACAAACAAGAACCTGGTCAGAATAATGAAGCGGATAATGAATATTAGCACACAAATGTCTCATTTGTGCTCTGGGAATATATAATCATGATGGAGAAGAAAATAGGTACTTCTCCTTATAATATTTTCTATGAAAATGAGGCTACATTTCCTTTATCACTTGATTTGAATTCATTAGCATTTTCCCAATAGCTGAAATTTGAGGGCACAGACCAGAGAGAAATCAGAATGGAAGAGATATTGAAATTAAAGAAATCAGAAACTTTTTTATGATCAAGATGGAATAACAAATGAAATCAACAAATAAATGGTTTGACAAAAAGGCTAGGCCTCAAGCTTTTGAATTTGGGGAATCAGTCTTAAAATGGGATGTTGACAGAGCTAAATCGGGGTGTCATTCAAAGTTTGATGCACTTTGGAGTGGCCCATTCATCGTCAGTTATTGTAAGGAGGATAAATCCTTCTAGTTTTCTCATCTTGATGGAAGAATGATACCAATCCTAGTCAATGGTATTTATCTCAAACACTTCCATTGATTCTTCTGCATTATTATACATATTAGAGTAGTTTCAATTCCTCTAAATGCATTACACGTACATTGTTTTTTTGTATATAGTTCTTTCTTCTCGCGTGCTCTTATTTTGCTTCTAAGATGCCACTAATCTTCTAGCAGTCTCAACATTTTTGTAGAATTCATAAAAATTTTCAGAAAGTTTCATCAAGTGACTTCAAGAATAGTTATTCAAAGTTGTAGATCAAAAGTGCATATACATGCAAACTCCATGCCTAATGGATGCTTCATACTACTAATCTCCTTCATATAGCAGGTAGATGGCCTCGCAAGTCACCAAAATTGCTTTCCAAAATAACTCCCCTAGTTATTTCTATAGCCTACATCCGCATTCTGGTTATGAGATTCAACATTGTAGGTTGTGCACTCTCTTACTGCTTCCTTGGCACAGTTTTCTTGGTTACAGTTCCTCACATGCCCTCTAACGTTCTCCATTTGATTTTCATTTTCCACCCTCCTATATCATTTTCCTTCCATTTTCCCTTGTTAATATCATGTGTGCTTTCTGTGCACTTTCCTTCTACCACTATTCTCTTGCACCCGTACACATGCCTTGAACTTTCTTCCTAGTTAGCATGACTTCCTGGCATACTTGCGCGTGTTACTTCTTACTACCACACATTACCTTGTAATGATTTTTACCTCTTTTATACTTTCCTTCTACAAGTAATCTTTGCATTTTTTCCACACGCATTACTTTTATGCACACTCGTCTTCATTTTCCTCTTCCACGCCCCTTGCTCTCACACACATATTTGTGCCTTCTCCTATGCCAGTTCCTGTGCCACGTGGCAGCATGTCAAAATGAGTGTATCACACATAACCTATCAAAACGCACCAACATGGTGCCAAATCCTTACAACTAACTAAATTATGACACGGGGAAAAAAAAGACAAAATAGTTGATGACGTGGATTACATTCCAAATCACTCAAGTTCAAATTTCGGCAAGATTGGGTAGGTGAGAAGTTAGAAAAAGTATCTCATGCCATTAATGAAGGATTTGATTTCTCCAACCACCCAATTTGATTCAAATCTTGTACCCTTCCTTCTTCTACATGCTAAAAATACACAAGGAAACACATTTGACATATTTACAAGTGGATTTGTAGGCGTTCATTATTTTTTGTTGGTGGTTCAATTTTAAAATTGGATTTTCCCTCCTTCTCTTATTCTTCTCTCATCCATTCATTTATAAATTTAAGAGCATTGATCATTAATAAGGGTTGGATATTTTCAATTCCTATGGAAAAAAATGAAAAAATAGCTGATGATGTGGGTTACACTCCAAATCACTCAAGTTCAAATTTTGGTGGGATTGGGTAGGTGAGAAGCTGGAAAATTTTTCTCATGCCATTAATGAAGGATATGATTTCTCCAACCACCTGATTTCATTCAAATATCGTACCCTTCCTTCTCATATATGATAAAAAAAACATGGAGAATCTCATTTGACAGATTTGTAGGTATTCATTACTTGTTCTTGGTGGTTGAGTTTTAAAATTGGATTTTCCCTCCTCATCTTCTTCTCTCTTCGATTCATCTATAAATTTTAAATCATTGCTCATTGATAAGCTTTGGATATTTTAAATTTGTATAGGCATTGCCTTGAATTTTGAGTTACATACCTTTAGATCTGGTTATTGCATGTGGATATCGGCCTCAGACACCATTGTAATTGACTATGCATTTCTAGAAGTAATAGAAGCAATGTTTTGTGGCTATCTTTTGACTTGACTTGTTTTATTCTTATTTCTTGCCTTTTCCTTATGTTGTGTTCTTTTTTTGCTTCTTCACATCCATTGCACCTCCTTTTTTGAGTTTGATTCATGGAAATGTTGTTGTTTTTTAGTTCTGGTTCATGTTATGTGTGTCTAGCCTTCCTCTGTTCATCTACCTTCATTTCTACTCAAAGCTGATCATATTCATCCCGCTTATTTTTTGTGTTATCACCTCCCTTAGTTTTAGTTTTCCCTTTTCACATATCCTTCTATCCCTAGTCCCTTGGCATGTTTAGGTTACAATTTCCATTTCAACTTTAGGAGTAGTAGTAGCAGTAGAAATAGGTAGAGGAATTGGTCTTCTCCGGAGGTCTTTCTCAAGCACGCAGAGTCCCACAACTTGGAGACAGTGCCATTGTTTCCTCATTTACTCAATTCAACCTGATCTGGGATGGGTGCAAGCTTGAGCTCCAAAAATTACACAACCAAGAATTGTTCTCTTGCATTGTTTTTCTTCTATTTACATTGCTACCATATTACCAGTAAGCCACCATTGCTCTAGCACCTTCTTCCAGGATTTTTCTATATTACCAACACAGCCCCCTGGACTCACATGAACATTGAAGTTGGAAAATAAATTGAGGGGACACAAGAGTAAACCAAAACCAAGTTTTCCACAGTACTTCAAATTCTAGGTTGGAGATGTAATTGGATTTCCTTAAGCTTTCTTGAATTCTTTATTTAATTTATATGCACATTATTGAATAGATTAGAAAACCATTTCAATTTAAATCATTGCAATAGTTAGATCATTATTGTACATTCTATTTCTAGTGATAGATAAATTTTTTACCTATCCCTATGGGTTTGAAAGGGAATATTGTCTAGAGGAAACCTTATGCATTTGTTTTAGGCAATTACAATCCATTTCAATTAGTAGTCTCCATTAAATCCTTCTTTACTTCTACCGGAGAAGTTTTAGGGGAAGAAACACTTCTGAGAATATTTGATTTCCTCCCATACCTCTGAGGTAGAACAGAGGATTCACATCCACAATTACATTTAGGAAAATATTTTCTTAATTAGAATAGCTTAGATTTATTTCTACACAAATAGATAATCACATCCGATTATTTATTTATTTAGGTTTTGTTAATTAAATTGTAGAAACATTTTTTTCATTTCTTCTATTGTTTTCCAAAAAAGTATAAAATCCAAAAATATTAGTTTTTTAGATAAGATAAAAAAAAATTGTTTTAAACCGGGGACCAAAAAATTCCCACACAAAAGAGAAGAAAGTTTTTATTCAAAAAACACCAATGAAACCAAGGAGGAAGATTCAAAGAAACATGAGAACAAGGCCCCCACATAACAAATCCAAACTAAATAGTTTGTATATTAACAAAAAAAAATTAAGTATCTAAACCAAGACCAAAAATAAGAAAAAGAAACAAAAAAGATAAGGGTTGCGAAAATCCCACAATTAGTTCTTAGTAGCCTTGATTTGGGTCTTGGAACTTAGACCACCTTATTTCAAACCAACCACTTTGATAATGACTATCTTTAGGCGTTTGACCTCTTGTTCCTCAATCTGAGTGCTAACATTATCCTCCTCCTGAACCTTACCCTTATTAGCAGCCGCGACCATACCCGAGTTGTCACCAGTATCAGACTCATCACTATAAGAAGAATTCAAACTCAGTTTCATGTTGTTTTTTACATCCTTAGAAGTAACATGTTCTTGAAGTAGAGAAATCTGATGCTCTTGCATAACATAATCTACTTGAATCCCCCTAATGGTCCTGTTTTGGGTTTCAATCCTTTGATGACAATGTTTCATCTTTCGAATGAGGTTTTTGTTGATAGTGAGAATGGTATTAGTTGTAGACTCATCCCTCATCAGTCTAGCCTCCCAGTACGTAAACTCTTGGTCCCTCTTGTTGGAACTTTCCCCCAACTTCCTAATCCCCTTCTTGAGATTAAACAAGGCGTCCGCAATACCCTCATCGAGATCAATAATTTTTTTTTTCTTCCTGACTTTATTGAGGTAGGAAGCAAGGGTTTCCTGGTCAAAATCGTGATCCTTGAATTGATTAGGGATGTCAGGCTTGCTTTTTTTTACCATAAGAAGAATGAGTCCTTGGTGAAGGGGGATATCCACCTTCTTTTTCTTGAAATCCTCAATAATTGAGAGGAGTGACCTATGGAGGAAAAATTCTAAGCTCATAGTCTAGTCACGACAAAGAAAATTGAGGATGGATAGGTGGTGAGTAAATATTTTTTTAGAATTTTCCTTTCAGATTTAGATATTTGAAAGTAACTAGGTAGACATCATCCCATCTATCCGATAAGTAGGTGCAAGCAATACCATCGTAATAGGAAAAAATGTTTTCCCCGACTTCAAAGAAAGTAGCAATTTCATGTTTCTTTCTAGATTTATCTTTAAAAAATGTAAGGCCCTCAGTTTTTAACCCAGTGATCTTAGCAATGGCATTCTAAGAGACTTCAATATGAACCCTTCTAAAAACAATACCACCATCCTTCTAGGAAAGCACAAAATCAAAAAAAGGGAAGGATCATTATCTTTGAGCCGACGAATGTATCTAGTGAGACCACCTTTGTGAAACAATTTCCACATAGCCACATCATTCTTGAGGTGAAGAAAGGTATATGGTTTAGTATGCACCATGTCACCTCCCATGAAGCTAGCAAAAAAATTGGCATTTTTTGCATAGACTCCAGAACTTGACTGATAGAAAATGAAGAAAAAACAAGTGAAATAAGAAAGGGTAGTTTTCTGAAAAGGAAAATTCCTTTCACAACCCCAAGCATGCGAGAAATGGGTGTCATCATAATGCAGCCTCCCACTTTGAGTCTTCATTTATGATTTTATTAACATGTCCCTAAGGGATACATGTACCAATCCACGTAACCAAATCCACCATGGTAGTACCTTTCTCGGCCAATGCATCTGTCGGCTTGTTCCCATCATGGTAAGTGTGTTGAATGGCCACATGTTCAAATGATGTGAACATGGAACGTACCTCCATAATCAAATGATTTAGTTTCCATCCACATTTACTACTATCTTTGAGGGCATTTATAATGCACATCGAATCACCTTTAATAATTATATTTTTAATCCCTAAGTCTTTACCCATCTTAACACCCCATAACATAGCTCTAGATTCAACCACGTTGTTAGAATGATTTACAATGGGTCCCATGTAGGATCCTAAGCATCTCCCACTATGTTCTCGAATAAGACCACTGCCACTAGCCACTTTATCCTTAACACAAGCCGAGCCTTCAAAGTTGATATTGAAACTTCCTTTCAGGTGGTTTATTCCATTTAACATCTTATTTCAACCTTCTCTTACTGGTGTTAGAGACTTCAATGTCCAGCCTTTAAATAATGTCCTCCTCCCACTTAGGACTATCTCTAACCTAGCTTCATCCATGTTGTTAGAATGATTTACAATGGGTCCTATGTAGGATCCTAAGCATCTCCCACTATGTTCTCGAATAAGACCACCACCACTAGCCATTTTATCCTTAACACAAGCCGAGCCATCAAAGTTGATATTGAAACTTCCTTCAGGTGGTTTATTCCATTTAACATCTTATTTCAACCTTCTCTTACTGGTGCTAGAGACTTCAATGTCCAACCTTTAAAGAATGTCCTCCTCCTACTTAGGACCAGCTCTAACATATTTGGATTTAATAAGTTGTGCATTGTCCTTAAAATACTGTGTTACTTTATCAACAACCTTGCACAACCTCACCAATTTTTTCCTAAAGATCCTATTGTTGTGTTCAATCCATATACCCCACAAGACATGTGGCAAAGCCAGTTTCCACATTTTATTGACCATATCATTCTTAAAGTTGAACCTACATGCTTGAGTAGGAGGGCCACATCTCCAGGAAAGACCAATTGAATTTTTAAAATGCAGAGGATCTCAGAAAAAACTTGAAACGAGAAAGGGAATTCTAGGAACAGGTGACTAATGGATTATTCCTTGTCCTTGCATAAACTACATCTATTTATGATGATCATTCCCCTACATCTGAGTCTATCCATAGTAAGGATAATACCTTTTATAACTTCCTATAAAAATATATTAATCTTAGGGATGAGAAAATTATTCCTGACCTTCTTCCAAAAATTACTTGGTTCAGAGTTTTCAAAATTTGAAAAGTAACCCAATTTGACTTCGTAATCCCATGTATATGTGCTTCTCCATATGAGCTCATCCTGGAAACTGTCTAGTGGAATGTAGATTTCTTTAAGTTTCTTGTTTAAATCATGAAAAGGTTAGATATCACCTTAATAGAAAGAGGGAGGGAGAATAGGAATCCATCTTTGGTCATTGTCCTAGTAATTGCAAACCAGATCTCCCTGCTCAATAGAAAGGACATGTCAGAGTTCACTCCATGGGCCTAACAATTTGAGAGCAATATCCTCAATCCAAGGGTCCTCCCATAATTTGATCTGAAACCAGTCTCCAATGTTCCATTTACACCCTTTGATTAGCAATTTCCTGGTTTGACACGGGTTGTTCTAGAAAATAGATCCTCTAGGAAGCTCCAAATCACTGAAGAAATCCAAAGTTCCACCAAAGGGCAGAAAATATTTCACTTTCAGAGTTTTCACCTATATGCCTTCTTCTTTGTGAACTCTCCATCCCACCTTAGCAATGATAGCATGGTTCATAAATTGAATGTGCTTTATCCCCAGGCCACCCATGTCTTTGGGTTAAGTAACCTTTTCCTAGGCAACCAAAGGGATTCTATTTTCATCCTCTAATCTATTCCAAAGGAAACGTTTATGGATACCTTCTATGGCTTTCTTGACTCTTTTTGGGAGAAAGAAAATAGACATGATGTAGATTGGTATGCCTTGCAAGCTACTCTGAAGAAGATGAGCTTTACCTGGTTGAGAGAGTAAGCATCCTTTCCATGAAGCCAAATTCTTATGGAATCTCTTAATAAGTTTATTCCATCCATATTCCTCAAGTTTTCTCCCACATAAAGGCATTCCCAAATAAAATTATGGGAGCTTTTTGATGTTGCATTTCAAGATAGTAGTTAGTATATACTATTGATCTTCATCAACATATATGAAGTAGCAAGAACTTTTCCTGAAATTTATTTTCTTCCCGGTAGCTCTTTCATATTTTTGGTGATGTCTTTAATTGTCTTGGCTTATTGAACAAAATCTTGTCCCAAAAGAACCATATCATCAACAAACTATTGCAGACATTAGTTCTCCACTCCATGAGAAACTTTGACCCCTTCCATGCTTCCCTCTCTCTGGGATTTGATGCATAACCTACTCAAGGTTTCAGCCATAATTATATACAAAAAAGGGGGAAAAGGATCCCCTTGTCTCAAGCCCCTTTCATATTTGAAGAAACCATTAGGTTTCCCATTGATGATAATTGAGAAACTCGGTTGTTTTGTACAATATTAAATCATTTTAATAAAATTTGGATGATATCCCAATCTAGATAAAAGGGAATATAAGAAGTCGTAAGAGACCTTGTCGTAAGCCATTTGCATATCCATCTTCAAAATCACAGTTTCCCTTCCTGAAAGCTCCAGAGAATGAATGGTTTCATGAATTTTGATTATGCTATCCAAAATTTGTCTTCCTAGCACAAATTCCCCTTGGTTGGGATATATGAAATTACTAAGGGTATCTCTTAGTCTGAAAGCTAATAACTTGGAAAGCATCTTATAAATGGTGTTACACAGGCATATGGGTCTAAAATCATTGAGATCCTTAGCTCCAGGATTTTTAGGTATGAGAGCAAGAAAAGTATGGCTGATTTTTTTGAGTAAGCAGCTTGAATGGAAAAAATCTTGGAAAACATCGATGACATCAGTCTTGACAATATCCCAATAGATTTGGAAGAAAAAAACTGGAAACCTCTCTAGACCTAGACTTTTTTCACCTTCCATAGCATCTAGTATACCTTTGATCTCCTCTTCCAAATGGATACCAATAAGCTCAATATTTTCAATTTAACTCATAGCAGGCTCGAAAAGATTCATAATAACTTCTCTGGTGACCTCGTCATTGAGAATATTCTCCATAAATAGGTTTTTGAAAAAAGAAATAATGGTGGAAGCTATTTCTTTGTCCTTAGTCACCAAATCCCCATTCTCTTTCTTGATTTCTTAAATGTGAAGTTTATTGGCTTTAATAGTCACAAAATTATGGAAGAATTTGGTAATCTAATCCCCCTCCTTTAGCCAGGTTATTCTCAATTGTTGTTTCCAGTACACCTCTTCCCTATGCAAAATATTGCTATAATCAGAAAGAAGGCTCTTCTCTTTCACTTTATCCTTAGAACTCCACTCCCCTTGTTCCATATTTTCTTCAAGAACTTTGAGATCCTATGTTATTCTAATGTTTGGAGGAAGATGTTTCCAAAAATCTCTGTGTTCCATATCTTCATATTGTTTTTAATATTTTTGAGCTTGAAGGTCACCTTGAACATGTTTTTTCCTTTCACCTCTATACTCCACCAGTCCTTAATTCTCTGTTCCAAGTCTGGAAGAGCAGTCCACATATTTTCAAACCTGAAAGGTCTATCAATGGGATTCTCCCTAACACTGATTTTGAGGATCAAAGGGTTGTGACCCGACCTAATCTACGGAAGGGAAGATAAGGAATATTGCTTCTCCTGAATCCATTGAGTGTTAACCAAGAAAAAATCCATTATTTTTTGGATTAATTCTTCCCCTTCTCTCATTTTGGACCATGTAAATTTGGAGCCACTAAGGTTTAAATCAATCAAATCATTCCACCCCATGAAGTTACCTAGATCCTCCATACTCTCAATGAAAACATTAATACCACCTTTTTTCATACTGAATAAGGGGAGTATTGAAGTCACCACCGATGATCCAATTTAAGTCACTAAACATTCTTCTGAAGGTGGCTAGATGTTCCCAAAGTTCCCTTCTACCCATTTTTGTACTAGGGGCATAGATATTAGACAAAATAAATTTTTTCTAGTGTTGAATTTTATAGAGGAAATAGCTATATGGTGTTGACTATTGATAAGGTGGAAACCTTCCAATATATCTCTTTTCCACAAGCACAATAACCCTCTAGAGGTGCCATCCGACAGTTGATAATGAAATCCAAATTATTTCCAAAGAATAGACTGAAAATATCTCATCTTATTTTCATTCATCTTTGTTTCTTGTAGCATTATCACATCAGGTTTCTCTTTAACTTTCAAATCCCTCAAAATCGTATGCTTAATGGGCTGATTTAAGCCCCTAATATTCCAAGAAATGCAAATCATTTATGGTGGTAGGATTTCTCACCTATTATTAATGGTTTTCGACGACCCTCCATGATGTCTTTCTTTTTTGCCTTGTCCCTTTTTTCCCTTTCTGATGGTCTTCCTAGTGAGGCCTTATTAGCCCCAACATCTTCCTTGGACCTGGTTATGGTTGTTTGTATCCGACTTGGAGATGGCCTAGACTTGGATATGTGAATATTTGAGCACACCTTAGTTTGATTGTCTTTTACTCCTTGCTTACCTTTCGTAATTCCATCTTGTGTTGCTTCCTTAATTGAACTATCTTTTGCTCTTTCCTTACCCTCCAAGCTACTAACTTGGATATATTTCTTCATCATCTTCAAGGCCTCATGTTCTTGTTGGACATCCTCCTCCACTATGGAGATGTCATACAAATTAACATCCATCATTTTTTATATATTTCTTACCAATAATGTCTCCTCCGGTCTATGGGTGAAGAAACTTTCCTCCAACGAATCCGGGACTATTGATCCGACTATACTATATTCTTGGCATTCTTCGAAGACTACCGTATCATCGTCAATGACAGGTTCTTAGACCACTTCCCAATTGTTTTCCTTATTCTGACCTTCTTCTTCCAAAGTCTTTTATGGGTGTTTCTCTTTGGTGACTTGATCCTTATGCATGACATGATTGGGTATCTACCACCATGAATGGTTGATCTTCAATGGTCCACTAACATTTGGTGACACAGTCCCTTACCTTTCAAATCCTCCTTACTAACATTCTTATTCTTCTTAATCAAGGATTTCTGGGCTACCTCCTCTTTCGCATTAGGACATGTCATGATATTTTGACCCACTTTAAAGTAGGAAAAGCACATGAAAGGGATGAACTCATAGTATATATTCTGGGTGTGGACTCCCAAGGGATCCTTGATCTCAATTTTTCTTGGTAACAGTGTTTTTGTGGCCACGTTAACATAGAAGTGAGTGAATGAAAGCCTTATTCTAGCATGGGTGACTAGATCGATTATAACTAGGGAACCTATAGCCTTAGTGATCCCTTGCAAGATATCTAGGTCCCAATATTCGAACGGGAGCCTGGGAAACTAGACCCAAACAGGATATTATTTGATAACTATCTCTAGAGGATTGAAGCCCGACTACCATTTTTGAACCAGGACCATGACACACCCCATGAACCAAGGGCCTCTAGCTAATATCCTTAAGAAATCCTCCTCCATGGAAAGATGGATAACAAATTTAGCATTAGCATAGGCCGCTATTCCATCGATCCATTGGGCATCCATTTCCTATTAGCCCATTTACTAAACTCTTCGATATTGGGTCTGCTATCGGGAATCTTGGCCAGAATGATATTACACATTGAGGATTGAACACGATTGGCCAGGGATTCTGGAATTTCTAAAAAAACACCATTTTCATTGTAGACAGGGTCAAGAACAAAGGAAGGTACTTGTTTGACTAGGAATCCAGCCACCCATTGTGCCCACATGACTGGGGGCCCCCTATCCAGATCCACTTTGTCTCTTTCCATGGAAATTATGGATACTTTCTACCTACCTATGGATTCACCTTGTGATCCCCTGCATCAAGCTCCTTACCATCTTCTTTCTCGAACCCGAATTAAAAAATAGGCACTCCAATGTTCGCTCCTGCTCCAACCACTACTTATTTAGTTTAATTTAATTATATTTTTATTTATTGTTGTATTTCCCTTTTATTTAGTTTAATTTAATTATATTTTTATTTAATGTTGTATTTCCCTTATTTTAAAAAGAACAAAAACATAGATTAGATTTCCTTTATTTAAATTATTTTTCTTTCTTTCATTAGATTAATTAAATGTGCACTTCAGATGACCATTTTGGGCCCTAGAGAACCTAGAGATTACATTTTTGAGCCCATATTGCCACAACTAAACCAGTAGACAACATTATCAGATATTGGCCAAGGCCTTCATATTCACATATTCCGAACCACATTAGAGATACCTACTATCACAACACAACTAGAGGCTTTAAACACCGAATACGATATAGCTTATGAAATTTGGGCAAATCAGCCTAGCTATAGGTTTCCTTGATCGCTTGTTGGTCAGTTCTACCCATTTTCCATAGTTATCTATCCCACATGACCATCCAGGTCCCTAACTACCAAGGGAAGAAGTATATGATCCTCGGGTCCCTCATCCAAATGCAACTTATCTAGAGACAAAAATTGATATGGGTATTTGGATTATGGTCATCCATTCTTCACCACTTCCACCTATCACCATTGCATAATTACATGTCCTTACTAAAGAAGCTGAAAAATTCTATGAATTTTAACGGAACCATCCTCGGTGAGACTAGTGCTCATTCACTTTTCCTATTCACATGATTCCTCTAGCACTTCAATGACCTTGTCTGGGAATTTCTACAAGGTGATTGAAGGGTAGTTCCAACGAATTCCACAACCAGTTGAGAGAGTTTCACACACTGATATCGATATACTCTTGCATGTTTGTATCATCCTTGACTATTCCATCACGCCTGTTCAGGTTAAAGAGAATTTTATTTCCATAGATGAGAAAATTCCTTTAGTTCCTATCGAGGACATTAGATTACCTTGATAACCTGTTGACCACTTTCACCCATTTTCAAGTATTCCATACATTCACCTTTGTAACACTCATAATTATAAGTGGAAGATGAGGTTTGTTTTTTATATAAAAACAAATTACACAGCTGAAATCACATAGATTTAATTAATCAAATTTATTAAATCATATTTGTTCATTTGATCTATCTGACAACATCCATTTAATCCATGTGTGACTCAGAAGGGCGTATCCAGATCTCCATGATCTCCCTTCATCACTAATTTGAGTGACAATGCTTACTAAAATTTTGGCTTAACCTTTTTCAGGTTATGGGAACCATGTGAAAGTCCTTTGGTCTACCTCGAAGCTGGTTTCTTAACTTCACATTCTAGTATCTAATCATTTCCTATGTCATGTTCAGTGTTTAACTTCTCATGATCGGGTTATTGACAATTTTAATTGAAGGACTAGGTGATCAGAAAATGCACAAAAATCAATGCATTACTTTTGCCAAAGTTCTCCGCCGTGAAGGTTACCGCTAAACTCAAGACAACACACTAGTCTTATGAGTTTTAAGTCTTCCTCCACCTCACAACTATCCCTTTCACAATTATCTAGATCTTATAGTTTGTATTTACTTTATTTCCAATTAAACTTATCTTGCAAGAGTTCATATCGAGATAGATGCCAAAGGCCAACTAGGATCATTACGAGATAAGTACATTCATTATGCTGAAATGTAACTATTTCAGCATCCCACATGTACTTATCCCTTAATATGCCTAATGGATCTTTTCATCTATTTACCTTCTTATGAGCTTACCAAAGAGATCTAAGTACATTTCCACACCATGGTTGTTTTTTTAAAATACATGTTCTCATCCTTTGTAATAATGCAGGTCGGAATATTTATCATAATGTTTTCATTTTTATCCCATAAATAAAATAAGTTCATTTTCGTAAATCTTCTAATATGATCCCACAACAACCCTCAATAGTAACCCATTATTGCAGCATCTATGTTTCATAGTAGATAATAGGTTGGCCCTATTTTTTACTAGATACTTATGTCCTTATAGATTCTCTTCATGCTTCGTTCATCTTAGTTATTAATGGCCTCACAACTATGGGTCCCTATTATATTTCTTATTTACCTTCCCATGTTTCTTTGATCTCTCTTCTGACTCTTATCATTTTCAAGCATTTAGGTATTGTAAGCCCCTTTTTATTTCTAGTAAACTTATCTAAAACATTCTGGTATATAATGTCTTGAAGTGATATTCACTAGCTTAGGGATTATAATTAATCTCCTCCCATTAGTCATTTAAAAAAATTCATTATATACAACTAGGGATTATTTAAAATAATTAACTTCTGGTTACTTGCTCCCATTCCCAAGTAAATACACAATAACAAGCCATAAATAATTGACTTAATTAAATAACGGAAGGATCTCTAAACAATTATTTAATTAACTCAAATTAATTATCTTGAATATTGTTACTTCCATTCTAGTTTCTCTTTGCCTGATATTCAATTTTAATTTTAAATTACCCTTTCATGGCGATACTCTTTCATCCTCTAGGTAATAGAATTTACAGTCTTAACATACTAGTATCAAGTTTACTAGATAGTCAAATTAAATATATATTAATATATATTTAATTATTCCTCCATTTAATTACACCACTAGATAGTTGTTTAATTCAGAAATTAAAAGACACTTGAATGTTATGATAACTGCCACATTTATCAGCTTCGTACATTGAGAAATATTAAATAAATATAGCCTTTGGTTAGTGTTTATCAATTTATGATAAGTAAGATTTCACAATTCCAGTATTTATCATTTACTCATATTGAGATATTAATACATACAAAGTAATCATCTCTTTATTAAAATCATAGGATACATATGCCATTAAGGTGAAATATATAACTGATACGGTAACTCTCACATAGTGAGGTTTGAATATTAACAATGGATCCAAGATCCCAACAATAATAGTCAAAATCCCATGATAACATCCTTATACAAATTGAAATCCAAGCAACTCATGTAGTTCCAGGATACGATAAAACTTCACAAGACATGAGTTTCCGCATATCCGAATGTGATGGCTAATTGTCTTACAAGACTTGGAGTAGTGGTATGATGTCAATTCAAAATGAACTGGCATGAATATTACCTCTGTTATATGCTGCAACTATTTAATAAATAGGAATAAAGTGTGCATGCTTCTTTAAATAACCAGCATAGGGTAACAAAACTGGGAAAGATAATGCTTCATGATTAACATTAAGACACAACTAGAAATCATTGCTATTAGCACATCAAAAATTTCTATTTCAAAGATTACATCCCCAACTAATAACAAGATTCATACATCATTAATTTCAGCTGTAATAACTAATCATTCAATAACTAAATCGAAACAAAAACCCAATAAAAAAATTATTAACAAAAAGAGTACCAATAATTCCTTTTCATTTTTTTTTAATAAGTTACCATCACAAGAGAGTAATCAAATCCATAATCATTCAGCATCTGAACTCATATTATAACCACAAGAAAATCATGCTTTACTTGGTACAAATTTTAATGTTATTTTTCTTTTATTCATATCAATGATCAGCTTAACAAAACTGTCCAAAATCGTCATTACCAAAAACCAATCAAACATATTCTTGCTAGTTAATGAGCAGATCATCATATCATCCAAGAATATTATTAACAAGGAAAATAAAACATATTATTTACAATCAATTAGTAGCTCTACAAAACATCCAATAACATCATTAACAAGGAAAATAAAACATATTATTTCCAGTCAATGAGAAGCTCAATGAGAACATCTCTAAAACAAAATTTAATGATCCAAAAACGTCTAACATCATTCTAAAGCTATCAAAACATATTCTTTCTTGGTAAATGAACAACCCAACGAAACAATACAAAAACACCATGATTATATCATTTTAACATGTTCTTTCTGGTAAATGAACAACCCAACAAAACAACACAAAAATCACCATAATTACATCATTTTAACATGTTCTTTCCTAATTATTATTATTATTTGTTAAAATGCAAATCTCAGACTCTAAAATGTCATTACACTAAACCACTCAAACTACAGATTTGCATCGATTAAAAACTAATCTTAAAAAAAAAATTAATGAAAAGAAACTTTCAGACAAATCAACTTGCACATAGCCAAATCATTTTGTTTCAGCATTAGATCTTTTCCGTTTAGCAGTTATTAAAATCCGGAAGAAAATAAATCAGACAAAATGTAGAAATACCAGGCAAAACATTTTGCACACTACCCAAAAATCACTTTACTCAAGAAAATAAAATTTTGTTTAACTGTAATAAAAACCCAGAGATAGAAATACATGAATCGACTTATCTGAGCAAAAACCGACTTGGGTATCCATGCATTCCACAAAAAAATAGAAAAGTTTGATTTGGGTTTATACAAATTGATTAGCTTCAACACAAATCAATTCGGGTATACTCAAATCAATTTAGAGGGAAGAAAACTCTTTTTGTAACTAAATCATTTAGCAGAACCAATAGATCAAATACCCATTTGGGTTTTTGGAATTTTAACAAAATCTACCCAATGCTTACCAAAACAACAACATGCATGCAAGATTCCAATATATTAAACAAGCAAAAAAGAATGGAAGAAATATTCGTGCCTAAAGGAAACCCAGAATCAGCAACCTCCTACTCTTCCAGCTCCAACAAGTTGAATCCTTCCTTCCTCCAAAACTCACGTAGATCTCCCAGAAGGTTAGAGTGAAAATAGGCAAAGGAGAAAAAAGAAAATAATATGAAAGAAACTTTAGCTGGGCAACATATTGAGGAAGTTTTGGGCTTCCCAATGCTAGCACATGCATCAAATGCATACCACATACTTGGTGCCATGTGAGGGTGTTTCACTTTACAAATATTACCTACAATGCCAAATATTCTAATATTAATATATAATATATATATATATTTTAAAATTAATATTTTGAACCCAACTTAATGGTTAAGTTAAATCCATTCAAGGATATTACCAACAATATATGACCATAATACTTAGTTGAATTTCTAGGTTCCATATAAAACATTCCAATAAACAAAAAATACCAAGTCCGTAAATAATAATTCAAATATTCTCATAAAGTTGGCTTGACATAGAATTGTCAATTAAAACCAAGTTAGTTATTATCAAGGGTCATAGCAAAAGTCGAATAGAACAAAAGACGACCACGCCAATTAAAAGAAAGTAATCGAAATACAAATAACCAAAAGATTCATTTTCATTTATGTGTTTTACCTACAATCAAGATTTCATGTATATATATATTATATTATATATATTTGCAATATAATTAATATTGCAATTTTTGCAGCTTTTTTTGGTTACCCAACTTAATGGTTAAGTTAATTTTAATCATCATAATACAAGTCCACATATTACCAAAAATATATTACCTTAATACTTACTTGAATTGCTAGGTTCCGTATAAAACATTCCAATAAACAAAAAACACCAAGTCCGTAAATGATAATTCAAATATTTTCATAAAGTTATCTTGACATAACATTGTCAATTAAAACCGAGTCAGTTATTATCAAGGGTCATAGCAAAAGTTGAACAGAACAAAAGACGACCACACCGATTAAAAGAAAGTAACCGAAATACAAATAACCAAAAGATTCATTATCATTTATGAACCATTTTACCTACAATCAAGGCCTAATCATGTTTAGGTAGGATCATCAAGGTGGGTGCGGGGTTACCCATTCAACAGTGTCATGCCCCGCAGTCAAAGTTGTGGGTCATGACACGATGGACCAAATGAACTCATACACACAATGATGATCCTGTATAATCCTGATTAGACTTAACCATAGTTAATTTAACTTTTCTAGAAAATTTGGGATGTTACATACTCCACCCCTTAGAATAATCATCGTCTCGATGATTTAAGGATAGCAAAAAAACCAAAACCATCATTCACTTGCTACATATATAAATCAAAACTGATTTAAAAAAAAGCATAGTAACAACATCATTTCAGCTGGATCATAAAGATCACAACAATCCTCATATAATTAGGAAAAGGTCTTATAATCTGTAGACATAAAAAATTACTGCTTAGATGACAAATTTCTCGGGTTCATTATCAAAATCTTCAGTAGTAATTACTAATCAAAAAGTACCTTAGTCTCAATATTCAGTTGCAGGCTTATCTACAGGATCTTCTTATCTACAACTTTACAGAAAAACTGAATTTAACACTATAACAAAAACAAATTCTTAAAAATCAGTCGAATAGATGCGGAAAAGTAGTCTGGATATCTTCCAGATTCTCCCAAGTGGCACTTTCTTTAGAATATTGGTCCCACTGGACCTTACATTGTGAAAATTCACAGTTTCTCAAGTGCAACTTGTGGGTTTCTAGTATTCTTATAGGCTCAACCGCGATTACCCCTGGATCCAGAACATGCAATGAATCCCAATTAAGTACATGTGTTAAATCAGGTACATATTTCTTAAGCAAGGATACATGAAATACATTGTGTAACTTAGATAGAGTGGGAGCTAGTGCTAGCTTGTAGGCTACTAGCCCAATGACCTTTAGGACTTCAAATGGTCCTACAAGCCTAGGAGATAGTTTGGGTGACTTTCTAAGAGAAATGGAACTCTTTTTAGGTTTAACCCTAAGAAAAACATTATCTCCCGCGTTAAACTTCCTATCAGCTTTTTTAAAATTTGTATAACTTTTATGTCTATTTGTTGCCTCTTTCAATATTTCTTGGATTAATTTAACCTATTTTTCCATTTCTAAAATCATTTCTGGTCCAGTCAGTACTCTATCTTCAAGATTTTCCCAACTAATAGGTGTTCTACACCTATGACCATATAAGGCCTCAGAAGGAGCCATCTGAATGGAAGAATGATAAGTGTTATTATAGGAAAATTCAACCAAGGGAAGGTACTCTTCCCATTTGTATTGCTGATCCATGCAATACATTCTTAGTAAATCTTCTAATACTTGATTTACTCTTTTAGTTTGACCATCATTTTCAGGATGGTAGGAAGAACTTATGTTCAGTTTTGTCCCTAAGGTAACATACAAAGTCTACCAAAATATGGAAGTCATCCTTGAGTCCTTGTCTGAAATTATTACTTTTGGAACTCCATGTAATCGGAAAACTTCTTACACAAACCTTTTTGCCAGTATGGGTGAATTATCCTTTAAATTACTTGCTATAAAATGTTCCACTTTGGTTAATTTGTCTACAATTACAAATATAACATCATGTTTATTTTGGGACATAGGTAGACCGCAGACAAAATCCATACTTATAACTTGCCATTTATATTTTGGCACGTTGTGAGGATATAATAGTCCTACTAGATGCGAATGTTCAACCTTTACCTTGCTGACATTCCAGGCATTGTGAGACATAAAGAATCACATCATTTTTCATCTTTTTCCAGAAGTATTACTTTTTGATGTCTGCCATCATATTTGTTACTCCTGGGTGTCCCGAGTAGGGAGCATCAAGAAATTCTCTCAAAACTTTATTTTTGAGTTCCTTACCCTCTCAGGTACATATATTCTATTGTTATAATGTAGAATCCCATCTATTTCCATCTTAAAACCATCATACCTTTTGTCTCTCGGATCTTTTTCTAGATCTGTTATAACATGATTATAGTAGGGGTCATGGGTTAACTCATTTTTGACTTCATCCCTAACTAGGTTCTTAAGGTAATTATAGTAGCAATATGCTTTATGTGACTTAAGGCATCAGTCACCCTATTATTTTTACCCTTAATGTAATTTATATCAAAATCTTAATTTTCTAGAAACTACAGCCACCTTCGGTGCCTTGCATTTAGATTTGGTTGCGTAAAGATGTACTTGAGCCCAAGATGATATGTTTTGAGTTCAAATGGTTTCCCAATCAAATAGTGCCTCCATACCTGCATCGCATGGACAATATTAGCAAGCTCAAGATCATGTAGTGCATAATTTGCTTCATACACCCTCAGCTTACTACTTTCAAAAGTCACCACATGCCCATCTTGTAGTAGTACTTTTCCCAAACCTTCCCCTTAAGCATCAGTTACCACCGAGAAGTTCCCGTTTGGATCCAGAATCTTAACCACTGGAGGACTTGTGAGTCTACCTTTTAAGTCTGTGAAGGCTTCTCCACACCTACTATCCCAAACAAATTTCTTACCCTTCTTTTGTAAAGAAGTGATAGGTCTTGCTAATCTAGAGAATTCATTTATGAACTTTATGTAGTAGCCTGCTAGACCCATAAAACTTCTCACTTCGTGCACATCCTTCATTGCTGGCCATTCCATGATTACATTGATCTTCAAAGGGTCCACCAATATTCCTTCTTTATTTATTATGTGACCTAAGTATTGTACTACGTATTGATAGAAAGCACACTTAGATAACTTGCCATATAATTTATGTTTTCTGAGAATTTATAGCACAATCCTTAAATGTTCATCATGTTCTTCATCATTCTTTGATTATATTGATATATCATCGAGAAATACTATCAAAAATTGGTCTAAGTATTCCCTAAACACTTTGTTCATCAAGTTCATGAAAGTGGCAGGTGCATTTGTTAGACCAAAGGGAAAAACTATAAACTTGTAATGCCCATACCTTGTTCTAAAAGTGGTTTTATGGATATCTTCATCCTTGATTCACAATTTATGATAACCAGATCTGAGATCTATCTCAGAAAACACTTTTTTTCCCCCCATTTGATCAAAAATATCGTCTATTCGGGGCAGCACATACCGATTCTTCACTATTGCCTTGTTGAGCATTTGGTAGTCAATACAAATTCTGAGGGACCCATACTTATTTTTCACGAAGATTACCGGTGCACCCCAGGGTGATATACTTGGTCTAATCAACCCCAAGGACAACAAATCATGTAGCTGAGATTTCAAATCAAATAACTCATTTGTTGTCATTATGTATGGTGCCTTGGAGATCGGTTCCGTTCCCAATTTGACCTCTATTGTGAAGTCAAATTCACGCTTAGGTGGAAGTCTGGGAAACTCATTTGGAAAGACATCTCTAAATTCCCTTAGGATGGGAAATGCTTCAATTTCAGGATATTTTTCCCGTCTCGAATCTGTTATTTTCACAGCATATAGATGACATCCCTTTTGCTTTGCCTTTTTTAGCTACATGGAAAAAATCTACCTAGTGACAAACTCTCTTTTAACACCTTGAAAACTTGCTATTTTTTCTTGATCGTCACAGCAAGTTACACATTTTCCTAAACAATCCAAGGTTTCATTATGTTGAACTAACAAATTTATACCTATGACAACATCATAGGATCCAAGATAGGTGCCACATACAGGTTTAATCTTGTCGTGAACTCAAGTAATTCTAATGGTGCCTCAAAAAAACACTTGATTCACTCTATGTACAACATTATTTCCATACTGTATGGTCCAAGTGTGTTCCATGTACCCTGCTCTTCTTTTGATTTTATTAGCTACTTTAGATGAAACAAAACATTATGTTGAACTGGAATCAAACAAAATAGATAGCAAGTACTCCAAAAAGCTAACTTGAGGTTTCTATTAGAGTCGTTTGATTTTCTACTTGCTTATTATGGACTACAACATAAATATTATGTTGCTGTCCCCTTTTTATTTATTGCATTAGATCCCTTCTTCTGGTTATTCCATTGACCTCTTTCCAGACAGTTGTTAGCGAAGTGATCACCACCACACTTAAAACATCCGCCTAGTGGTCCTTTTCTCTCAACCTTATTCTAGCTGAAACATGTTCCTTGCTGCCCATTTTTTTTATTATTCATAGCAGTTCTACCTACTATTCCTCTTTTATTGGCAGGCATGAACTTGTTGTTTCCTTTTTTCCATGTTGGTTTACTTGCAGTTGATGTTTGAAATTTTTTATTTTTCCTTCTGTTTTCCTCTTTAGAGGCATAAATACTTCACAACTTTTGTTCTTACTTGACAGCTTTTTCAAACATCTATTTCCATCAAGGTAGGTCTATGGACATCTACCTCACCACCAATGATAGGATTCAATCCCACTATAATTTTTCTCACTATAAAGTTTTCATCCTTTTGATACATAGGAACATATTTCAGCAATTGAGTGAAACGTTCCTGGTATTCTGTAACCGATAACTTTCCTTGAATTAGTTTTTGGAATTCTACCATATTTTGGTCAAAGTATAGATGAGGTAGCCATATTTGATGGAGGTAGGCCTTACACTACTCCCATGTGATCATGCCAGAATCAATTCCTAATTCCATCTTCTAGTTATCCCACCAGGAATATGCTTCATGGGACAATTGGTAGGCTCCCCATACTACTTTTATCTCCTCTAAAAAGTCCCTAATCTCAAAATACATTTCCATTTCAGAGAGCCAAATTTCAGCACCATCCCCAAGAGTTGTACCATCAAATTTAGGTGGGGATATTCTTTTAATGCCCCTTGCTAACTCAGTCGCCATCCTTAATTTCTTATTTTCCCTTTCATTTAGGTGCTCATGTTGATCATCATGTTGCTCATCGTCTTGATTCTCATCCCTACAATCCTCATCTTCTTCACCACCTTGACCTTGTTGTTCTATGAAAAAAACTTAGTTTTAGATGTCATTCAAAAGGTTGAGGAATTCTTCTAACTTGGCAGCAATATTATCTAACACATCATCATTATTTACCCAAATTCCACTCACCATATTAGCTCTTATGTTCCGGCGTAGCCATAGTTTCCTGATTTGAAGAGAGAGAATGCTTTTATTAGAATATGTGTCACATTAATGGGTCCAAGTGTCTGAGCCTCTAGATCTGATACCAAAATGTAACGGTCATTATTAAAAGTGGAAGATGAGGATTTTTTTATAATAAAAACAATTTATACAAGCTGCAATCGCATAGATTTATTTAATCAAATTCATTAAATCAATTTTTTTCATTTGATCTATCTGACAACATCCATGTAAGCCATGTGTGGCTGAGAAGGGTGTATCCAGATCTTCACAATCTCTCTTTGTCACTACTTTGAGTGACAATGCTTACTAGCAAATATAAATGAACCTTTTTCATGGCTATGGGTGCCATTGTAGAGATTCCTTGGGTCCACCTCAAAGTTGGTTTCCTGAGCATTCACATGTCAAAGCTATTTTGATGCATATCTTACAATTATGGCCAGTGTCCATGAGAGCGCATCTATTAGGTTACTAACAACTTAATTAATACATAAGGTCAACTCAAACAAGTTAGAAAACTGAATTAATGCAAATTAATGCATTGATTTTGGTCAAAGTTATTTTGGGCGATATGAATAGAGTTCAATTGATTTAATGGTTTGCCAAAAATAATTGCACTAGTATTCTGAGTGCAAAACGTGCTTGCTGAATCCAGGGTCTCAATACTATCCCTTTAATAGTTTTTATGCACAGTTTTTTCTACAAATTCAATGTTTTTACTTTATTTCCTTGTAAGTTCAAAGAAAAAATACAAGATTTCGTATGTGGATAAATTTCAAAGTCTCGAAAAACAATCAATATCCAAAAAAAAAAAAAACGATTATGTTGAAATTCTAACTACTTTCAGCATCCTGCCATGAAAAAAAACCTTAATACTGACCTAATGCGATTTTTTCATCCATTTACCTTCTTGATGAAGATTAGGTTTGAAATCCTTCAACAAGGACACTTCCTTGTAAGATGAAGTTGATAAGTAGTATTGTATTGCAGCGATTGAGTATGAATGTACGCATTGCATTGTACACGTGTGATTGCTAGTATTTATGACTATGGATCCCTATTTCCAACTCAAGCATGTTAGCAAACTGAATTAATACATAAGGCTAACTCAAACATGTTAGAAAACTCAATTAGTGCAAATCAATGTTGATTTTGGTCAATTTTGGGGTGATATGAATAGAGTTTGATTGATTTCATGGTTTGCCAAAAAAAATTGTAGATTATTCTGAGTGCAAAATGTGCCTACTAAATTAGGGTATCAATGATATCATTTTAAGTTTTTTTGCACAGTTTTTTCTACAAATTCAATGTTTTTCATTTTTCCTTGTAAGTTCAAAGAACAGATCCATTTCTATATGGTAAATTTTGCATCTCCAAAAACAAACAATATTAAAAAAAAATTTGAAAGATATGAAAATTCTAATACTTCCCATCGCCATGAAATAAACAAAGTTAAGGGAGACAAACAAAGGCTTATTTAAAATAATTAACTTCTGGTTACTTGCTCTCATTCCCAATTAAATACACCATAACAAGTCATAAATAATTGACTTAATTAAATAACGGAAGAATCTCTAAACAATCATTTAATTAACTCAAATTAATTATCTTGAATATTGTTACTTCAATTATATTTTCTCTTTGCATAATATTCAATTTTAACTTTAAATTACCCTTTCATGATGATACTCTTTCATCCTCTAGGTACTAGAATTTACAGTATTAACATACTAGTATCAAGTTTATCGGATAGTCAAATTAAATATATATTTAGTTATTCCTCCATTTGATTACACCACTAGATAGTTTTTTAATTCAGAAATTAAAAGACACTTGAATGTTATTATAACTGCCGCATTTATCGGCTTTGTACATTCAGAAATATTAAATAAATATAGCATTTGGTTAGTGTTTATCAATTTATTCTAAGTAATATTTCACAATTCCAATATTTATCATTTACTCGTATTGACTCATAATGAAACTAATAGACTAAAATTAACTAGTGCCCAAAAATAGGGAAAAACCAAACTACAACATAAATCCTAATTTTTGGCCTTGAGATGGCGGATTTAGGGCCCGCATATGTGCCAAAACTTGCTCCAACTTGTAGGGAAAGTTGACCGGTGTGTTATTCTCATTGAAACATGTGGTTTAAAAAAAATGGACTCAAATGGACACCCGGAGCTCAAGTTATTACCTTGTCAAGTTTATAATAATTTTGGCACATCATTCTCCCCTGCTTGGAAAAAATGTAGCTCCTGCAAGTTGTCTTCTTCAAACTACTTCCATTTGTCTGCATCTAGCTTAATAATCTTCCACTTTGTGACCCAAGTATTGTCCTATTGTTCCAGTCCTTTCCAATGTACCAAATATTTGTTGTATTTCCCATGTCACGTGTCCATTGTTTTCTTATCTAAAATCTAATCCACTTCTTCTTTCTTCTTCACCGGAACTTGTTGCCTGTAAACAAGGACAAAAGCCTGTGAATTATATTAAACTCAATCAACCAAGTACAATAGTGTAGGCTACAATATTTATACATATTGGATATCTTGGATACAAAAAAATGAGAAGTTGCACAATACAACAAAAATACAGTAGCTTCCAATATTACATCTGGGAAGCACATAATTGTTATAACAATCATAACAATTATACCCATGAAGAAATAAAACAAATATGGTTAATAAAACCAAATAACAACAATATTTAATTAATAACATTAATTAAATAATTAATTATATAATGCATAATTAATTAACCTAACATTCCCCCCCTTAATTGTGCATTGTCTCAAGGGATGAGGAGAGGAACTCTCTGAACAACTCGAACTTGTCACGTGCAAGTGAATTTGTGAAGATATATTGCTCGTTGTTCAGCTGTTGGACAAAATTGAAGTTGGATGTTGTGCTTCAACACATGCTCACGTATGAAATGAACCTGTACCTCAATGTGTTTTGTTCTTTCATGAAACAACTGGATTGCAAACAATTTTGAGAACACCTTCATTGTCAACATACATGGTGATCAGTTTGTCTTGTGGTATTCCAAGTCCTTCTAGTATGTGACGTAGCCAAATCACTTCACAGATAGCTTCTCCTGCAGAACAATACTCAGCTTCTGTGGAAGAACAAGAAACAAAGTGTTGTTTCTTGCTTCCCCATGATATTGGTCCAGATCCCATAAAGAACACAAATCCTGAAGTGGATTTTCTATCATCAATATTGCCTGCATGATCTGAATCCGAATATCCTGACAAGAAGAAGTTATCATTCTTCTTGTATTCTAGACCAAGATCCACTGATCCTTTGAGATATCTTAAGATGCACCTTGCTACTTTCCAATGAAAAACTTTGGGTTCTTACATGAACCTGGATAGATAGCTCACTGCAAAGCTGATATCTGGTCTAGTGTAGGTCAGGTAAATGAGACTCCCAATCAACTTCCGATAGAGAGTGGCACTTACCTCAGGAGATGGATCTGAATGAGATAACTGCAATATGTTCTCCATAGGTGTAGCAATTGGTGTGCAATCCATCATCCTGAATTTCTCGAGTGTTGTCTTGGTATATTTCATCTAAGAAACAAAGATGTGATTCTCTTTCTACCATACTTCCAATCCAAGACAATAATGCATCAACCCGAGATCGGTCATGTCGAATGATCGATTAATATATTTCTTTATTGCATCGATCATCCTCACTGAACTTCCAGTGATGACTAGATCATCAACATAGACAATGAAAATCACAATCTCCCCCCTTGATTTTTGAGGTAAAGATTGGGATCGTATGGATTTCTAACAAATCCATGTTGTACGAGATGCTCATCAATTTTGATGTACCATGCCCGGGGTGCCTGTTTAAGGCCATACAGAGATTTCCTGAGTCTGCATACCTTTGCTTCTTGACCAGGTACAACATATCCCTCAGGTTGAGTCATGTAGACTTCTTCTTGTAAATATCCATTTAGGAAGGCACTTTTTACATCCATCTGATGGACTTTCCAACCAAACTATGTAGCTAGAGAAAAGATCATCTTGATCATTTTGATCTTAGCTGTGGGAGAAAATGTCTCCTCATAGTCAATGCCTTCTTTTTGTGTACCCCTTTGCTACTAGTCTTGCTTTATACTTGTCCACTGTCCCATCTGCTTTGTACTTTGTTTTGAATATCCATCTGCATCCAATGGGTTTCTTCCCTGGTGGAAGATCAACAAGCTACCAAGTGTTATTTTTCATTACTGACTGATATTCAGAGTCCATGGCATCTTTCCAAGATTTTGACTGTAGGGCTTCCTGGACTGTAGAGGGCTCATCAGACTCAATAACTCTACTCATCAAAGAAAATTTAACTTCTTCTCTTGCTTTACTATGAGTCCATGGTCCAGGGGTGGATGTATCTAGTGGAGCATCCATTCTTGCATCTCGTAATGTGCTATTACACCACTTGGGCATATGTTGAACTGTTCCCATGGGTCATGGTTCTATCATATCACACACCATCATCCCCATCATCACTTTCATCATCTGTGGGAACATCAGCTTCAATTTTTACAACTGGTGAAGAATCTACATCAGGTGAGTCTAGAGGAGGAGACTCTGCTTCCTTCTTCTCAAAAAACTCAACATCTCTGCTAGTGTAGACTTTTCTGGTCTTTGGATCCATCAATCTGTACCCAAGAGTCTCTTCACTATACCCAATGAAGATGAGTTTATGTGACTTCATGTCCAATTTATTTATGTTTTTGCTTGGGTATGTGCATACTTGCTTTGCACCCAAATACTCTAAGGTGTGCAATAGATGGTTTCTACTTTGACCATGCTTCTTGTGGTGTTACTCCTGTCAAGAGAAACTATGGGCACTCTGTTCAAAAAATACACTATTTTATTTGTTTTTTCTGCCCAGAATGTCTTTGCAAGTCCAGAGTCATCGATCATGCATCACACCATTTCCATGATAGTACGATTTCTTCTCTCAACAACACCATTCTGCTGCGGTGTGTGTGGAGGAGGCATTTGTCGATGAATCCCATGAGTTTGTAGGTAGTCTTTGAACTCATTACTGGTGAATTCCCCCCCTCGATCTGAGTGGAGAGTTTTGATGTGATGACCAGTTTCATTCTCAACTGCTACTTTGAACTTCTTGAAAGTTTCAAAAGCTTCACTTTTCTTGCAAAGACAAAAAATCCACATTTTCCTTGAATAGTCGTCAACACATAGCATGAAGTACTGAAATCCAGAATGACTTGGTTGCATCAGACCACAAAGATCAGTATGAACCAGATCAAGCTTACCATGAGCTCGATATGTACTCTTCTGGAATGAAGCTCTGTGTTGTTTTCCTGCTAGGTAGTGAGGACACTTGTCTGTATCCTTCTGAAGAGATGGTAGCCCATGTACCATATTGTGCCAGAATAGTGTCTCGAGATACTTGAAACTAACATGACCAAGTCTCTGATGCCACAACTGTGTTGAGGTAGAGTTCTTAGCCACAAGTTCTTGATCATCTCTATGTGAAAAAATCAAGCTGGAACATGCATCCCACATTGGAGGATTTTGTAACTATTTTTGAGCCTCGTGATTTATCTCGAATCAAACACATTTTCTTGCCGGAATGACTATCAAAGTCAATTTTTAGGTTGTGATCTAGGAGTTGACTGACTGAAAGAAGATTCTTTGTCAACCCAAGGACATATAAGACATCTGATAGTCTGCAGTTGCATGAACCAAGGGGTAGAGAAATGTTCCCAATCCCCTAAACTGTATATGAAGAATCATCACCCAACGAAACATGGTTTTTTGAAGGTGTGTCCCTCATTGAGGTAAACCAGTCTCTGTGGCCAGTCATGTGTTGAGTGGCTCCCAAATCAACATACCAAACATCACTAGATGACATGGATGGTTCACTTGATCGAGTAGTGTACAAGAAGTCTTCATTATCTGAATGTTCTTCTTGCTCAACAATATTTCCTTGCTGATGGGGTCTTCTTTTCCAGTTCCCCTTTTTCTACCCTTGATTGTAGTTAGAATGTCCCTTGTAAGATTGTTGTTGTGGAGGTCCAGAGTTTCTTGATGAACCTTTCTTGTAAGTATTATACCAACAATATTTTAAGTCATGTCCTCTTTTACAGATTGGACATTGCTTCTTCTGTTGTTTGTCCCCGTGATACTGATTCTGATGTTGGGAATTTTGATAGGAGTTAGGTTTTCCTTTACCTTTTCCTTTCCATTTTTGATGTGAAGAAAGTGCTTACTCCTCTTCATCATCCTTATTATGCATGGCTTCCTCTTGTTGCAGTAGGTTTACCAGCTTTGTCAAAACTAACTGTCGTATCTGACATGTTTAGTGTTGTGAAAAAAATGCAGTAAGAAGAGGGGAGTGCTCTCAGAACAATGGGAATGAGAGCATCATCTGTGACCACTTCTCCTAGGGCTAGAAGTGAAGCCCTCAACTCTACAACTCTTCTTAAGAAAGCTTCAATTTTCTCATTCTGCTTGAACTTCAATGTGTGTAACTGACTCTACAAATTTAGTATGACATTCTTGTTTTTGGCCTCATATACTGTGTGTAATTTATCCCATGCTTCTTTGGCTATTTTGGCATCTCGAATGTGGGGTTGCACATCATCAGACACTCCAAACAAGATGATGAGTTTGGCCTTCTGATCTACTTTATCAAACTACCATTGTTGTGTTGTATCAGTAGTTGATCTGGTCAGAGTACCATTCACAGCAGTCCAGATCTCTTCAAACTCAAGTTGTGTCTTGATTTTAGTCTTCCATGTAGCATAGTTGTTTCCTATGAGTAGTTGTGAATTTGGAAGAAAAAATTTGGGGGCATTGGTACCCATTTTTCAGAAATCACTAACAAGGATTGGCTCTTATCACTCCATGTATAAGGTCTCCCAATCTATATACCATCAGTCTGATATACCAAACCTTTCTATATACGTTCCCTTCCAATATACTCAATGGTATGTGGAAGAAGCTCTCCCTTTCTATATACTTGGTGGTACATGAAAGAGGCATTAACGTACATGAAAGAATTCAATACATGGTACCAAGACAGTACTGAAAGGGGTCTGTGTGATTATTGACACCGGCTCAAAGAAATATCCTCATACGCATGTGTAACTTCACTATATACTTGGATAATTTCTCAGTCTGGATTTATGTCATGTAATCATTCACAGATGGATGGGATGGCTCATAGTGTGTGCACTGTGACCTTATTACTCCCCATCGATTTAAAGGGTTGATGCCCAGATGATGTTGTTGCAGCTATATTAGGCGTTAAGTGTAGTAGTAGTCATGATGGCTTTACCTGTAAGTGCTTCCCAGAGGCACTGTATATACCGAATGTTGCGAATGAGATCTAGGATCTTGTGAGTGTTTCAGAACCATTTTTTACTATTTTTTATTACAATTTATGCCAGTTTCTGAGCAGTTACAATATTTATGGTTGACTATGGCAACCTGTAAATTAGTACAATATATTGAAGCATGTAATTACATTCAAAAATTTAGAAAAAATTGAATGGTAGGAAAAAAAATTTTGTTTTGCAGGCCCTGGTGGCCTCCGGAGCCCAATACAACCCTCAATGCCAAAAACCGTTAAAAAGTAGCTCAAAATGAGGTTTTTAGACAGTCTTCCTTTTGCAAATGTTGCCTGAAATAAAAAAACTAGCCTAATAGGAGAAAAAACAATGTTACCCTAAATTAGGGTTTTTCTCACTACAAATTTAGAGACCTATTTGGTTGTAACTAGTTGTTTAGAGGTGGTTTTTCCACCAAATTCACCTCCAACTGTGGTAGGTTTTTCCAAATTTTCCTCTAAATTAAAAAATTGTTTGAAAAATGAATTGGGGTGGGGGTCGAACCATTTACCTCACCACCCAAGTCTTTCCTCTATCCACTAACTAGGCACTTGTGAGCTTAGCATATGAAATGAAAAAATTATTTAAAGAAAAATGAATTTGACTCACCTTTTAAAATGGCGACTTGGCAGAGGATCCACATGGTGGTCAACATGGCTGGAGGAGACCTGGAGGTAACATGTTTGAGGTTTTTAGGGTTTTTCCTTGCATGAAAAGATGGATCTGAAAGACCTTTGTTATTGTTTTCCATTTTGTTTTTTTGCTTCGTTTTCCTTTCAATTCGTTTGATCCACCATGCTGTAATTTATTACCATTTTTTATTTTTTTACCGTGTAATTCTTTGATTTTTGGATTGTAGGCCGCATGGTTGGATGTTTGCCATAGGTACGTTTGAGTTTGTGTGAGGTTGCTGATTTGTCTCCTTTATGGATTTTGTATTCAAGTCTACAAGGTTTAAATCCTCAGGTCACTTTTTTATTCCACCATTTTCTTATTTTTGCAGCAAGGGGGTCACATGTTCGTGGGAGTTGTTTTACGGACGCAGGTTCCACAGGTTCATGGTTGGTTGAATATGATTTGGTTGCGTAGGAAGGGACACTACTTCTTTTTTACTAACCACTTTGTTGTTGGTATTACAGGATGTGGTGGGACATTCCAATGCAGGGGTCGTGAAGAGGGAAACCAATGGATCCAACCATGGAGTTGATCCTTGTGCAAATTCAACCAGGCCCTAAAAATCAGAAATTGAACTAATTCAATGGCTCAATGAAAGATCTTGGTAACTGCAAGGGCAATGTTGAGTAAGGTTGTTGCAATATTTTTGCAAGAGCTAGACCTGAAAAATAACACGACCTCCAGAGTTGGATGAACTTCTATCCTCTTGATGTTCTCAAAGATGCTTTGTAATTATGTCAATGAATGGTATGAATAGCTCGGTCTTCAAGCTTGGTGGGATGTAAAGCTCAAGAGGAATGGGTCAAAAGAATACCCTCCAAATATGAACAATAGAGAAAATACCTCTAAATAATTAGAGGTAAAACCCTTGGATGGGGAAAAAATATATATTTATATATATATTTTTTTTCTATATAACCAAGAAACAAATACTTTTTTTTCTTGGTGCAGAGGTGCACAAGTGAAAAAATTTGCTTTCCTGTTTACCTAGAACACCTGGAATGGAAGAGGTTGTGGGGATGTAGGGAGATCTGGGAAGTTATTGGAGGAAACACATGGCTCTCTTGATGCAAATTTCTTCTCCAAGATTCTTCTCTTCCTCTGCAACCTTCTCCAACCTTTGCTACTTCAGGAGCTTCAATTCACTCTGGTACCAAATGTAGAACAAGGACAGAATCCTGTAAATTATATTAAACTCAATCAACCAAGTACAATAGTGAATGATACAATATTTATACATATTGGATAGCAACTGGATACAAACAAATGAGAAGTTGCAACAATGCAACAATCAATATACAGTAGCTTCCAATATTACATCCAGGAAACATATAATTGTTATAATAATCATAACAATTATACTCATGAAGAAATAAAATAAATATGGTTAATAAAACCAAATAACAACAATATTTAATTAATAACATTAATTAAATAATTAATTATATAATCCATGATTAATTAACCTAACAATCTGAATGTGACGGCTAATTTTCCTTCAAGACTGGAGTAGTGGTATGATGTCAGTTCAAAAGGAAATGGCATGAATATTGCCTCTATTATCTAGTGCAACTATTTAATAAATAGGAATAAAGTATGCATGCTTCTTTAAATAACTAGCACATGGTAACAAAATTAGGAAAGATAATGCTTCATGATTAACATTAAGACACAACTAGAAATCATTGCTATTAGCACATCAAAAATTTCTATTTCAAAGATTACATCCCCAACTAATAACAAGATTCATACATCTTTAATTTCAGTTGTAATCACTAATCATTCAACAACTAAATCTAAACAAAAACCCAATAAAAAAAAAGTATTAACAAAAAGAGTACCATTAATTCCTTTTCATTATTTTTTTTAATAAGTTACCATCACAAGAGAGTAATCAAGCCATAATCATTCAACTTCAGAATTCAGATTATAACCACAAGCAAATCATGCTTTACATAGTACGGATTTTAATGTTATTTTTCTTTCCTTTCAATCAACAACCAGCTTAACAAAACTATCCAAAATCGTCATTACGAAAAACCAATAAAACATATTCTTTCTAGTTAATGAGAAGGTCATCATATTTTCCAAGAACATCATTAACAAGGAAAATAAAACATATTATTTCTAGTCAATGAGCATCTCTCCAAAATGTCCAAGAACATCATTACTAAAGCTAGCGAAAAATATTATTTCTTGGTAAATGAACAGCCCAATGAAATAGTAAAAAAACACCATAATTATATCATTTTAACATGTTCTTTCTGGTAAATGAACAACCCAACAAAACAACACAAAAATCACCATAATTACATCATTTTAACATGTTCTTTCTGGTAAATGAACATCCTAAAAACAACACAAAAAATCACCATAATACATCATTTTAACATGTTCTTTCCTAATTATTATTATGTTGTTAAAACAAGATTCATACACTTAATTTCAGTTGTAATCCACTAATCATTCAACCACTTAAATCTAAACAAAAACCCAATAAAAAAAAAGTATTAACAAAAAGAGACTTAATGCCTTTCATTATTTTTTTTAATAAGTTACCATCACAAGAGCGATCAAGACATAATCATTCAACTCAGAATTCAGATTAGAACACAAGCAATCATGCTTTACAAGTACGGATTTTAATGTTATTATTTCTTTCCTGTCAATCAACAACCAGCTTAACAAAACTATCAAATCGTCATTACGAAAAACCAATTAATAACAATTCTTTTCTAGTTTTGAGAAGGTATCATGATTCCAAGAACATCATTAAACAAGGAGGGAAAATAAAACTATTATTTCTAGTCATGAGCATCTCTCCAAATGTCCAAGAACATTCATTACTAAAGTAGCGAAACTTATATTTTTGGTAAATGAACAGCCCAATGAAATCTGTAAAAAAACACCATTATTTATACATTTAACATGTTACTTTCTTTATGGTAAAGACCAACCCAACCCCCCCCCCCCCCAAAACAACACAAAAATCACCATAATACACATTTTAAACATGTGCTTCGGTTAAATGAACATCCTAAAAAAAACAACACAAAAAATTCACCATATACATCATTTTAAACATGTTCTTCCAATTATTATTATGGTGAAAAGGGCAAATCTCATACCTTAAAAGGTCATTACACTAAACCACTCAAACTATGGATTTGCATCGATTAAAAACTAATCTTTAAAATAAAAAAATGAAAAGAAACTTTCAGAAAAATTGACTTGCACATAGCCAAATCATTTTGTTTCAGCATTAATTCTTTTCTGTTTTGCACACTACCCAAAAATCGCTTTACTCAAGAAAATAAATTTTTGTTTGACTGTAATAAAAACCAAGAGACATAAATCAATTAGGAATACAGGAATCGACTTGAGTATCCATGCATTCCACAAAAAAATACCAAAGTTCAGTTTGGGTATATACAAGTTGATTTTCTTCAACACAAATCAATTTGGGTATACTCAAATCAATTTTGAGGGAAGCAAACTCTTTTTGCAACTAAATCATTTAGCAGAACCAATATATCAAATACATATTCGGGTTTATGGAATTTTAACAAAATTTACCCAGTGCTTACCAACACAACAACATGCATGCAAGATTCCAATATATTAAACAAGCAACAAAGAATGGAAGAAATATCCATGCCTGAAGGAAACCCATAATCAGCAACCTCCTACTCTTCCAACTCCAACAAGTTAAATCCTTCCTTCCTCCAAAAATCATGCAGATCTTCCAGAAGGGAAGAGTGAAAATAGGTAAAGGAGAAAAAAAGAAAATAATATGAAAGAAACTTTAACTAGGCAGCATATTGAGGAAGTTTTGGGCTTCCCAATGCTGGCACATGCATCAACTGCATACCACATACTTGGTGCCATATGAGGGTGTTTCACTTTACGAAAACTACAAATATTAAATATTAATATTTTTTTTTAACTTTTGACTTACGTGCCAAATCCTTCTAGGGTATATATATATATATTGCATTTTTTTAGTTGTTACCCAACTTAATGGTTAAGTTAAATTTAATCATCATAATACCAGTCCACATATTACCACAATACTTAGTTGAATTGCTAGGTTCCATATAAAACATTCCAATAAACATAAAGAACCAAGTCCATAAATGATAATTCAAATACTCTCATAAATCTGGTTTGACATGCATTGTCAATTAAAACTGAGTTAGTTATTATCAAGGGTCATAACAAAATTCGAACATAACAAAATACGACCACACCGATTAAAATAAAGTAACTGAAATAAAAATAACTGAAAGATTCATTATCATTTATCAACCATTTTACCTACGATCAAGGCCTAATCCTGTTTAGGAAGGATCATCAAGGTGGGTGCGGGGTTACCCATTTAGCAGTGTCATGCCCCATAACCAAAGCTGTGGGTCATGACACGACGGACCAAATGAACTCATACAAACAATGATGATATCATGTAATCCTAATTAGACTTATCCGTAGTTAATTTAACTTTTATAGAAATTTGGGATGTTACAACCTTATTTTGCTACATACATCCATCTATCCATTCCACATTGGTTGTCCTGGCATGACCTCAGGAGGTCACTTACACCCAAAATTCACTTGTTGATTTTTAGGTGTAAATGTACCATGAACCAAAATCAACAACTAAGTAAAGGACACAAGACCCGGCAATAGGATCTGTACCATACCCTTACATGATGCTACAAATCTATATGAGTTGTTAAACCAACTACTTGAACACTTATAAGCTTATACTGGGCTTCACCAAAATATCTCTACCACAAGAGAGACTATCAACAGGCCTAAAATGTGTATAAAATATACATACAAAATATCTCAAAAAGGAGATATAATCTACACCTGCTAAAGAAAATAGCTCAAACACAAGGAGCATTACAATGCAGGATGAGAAGAAAGTGGAACAATAATTAAAATGGTGGAGGATCCACGCCTATATATTCCTCTTAATTAATTCTTACATCACCACCTCAAATGATTAGAGATCTATTCCAAATGAACATAGATAGCTAAGGAAGATGTCGGCATAATATTTGGTGTAAAGTTCACAATTGGAGCATGCAAGGATACTTTAGAAAGTATGTCAGGTTGATTATGTATGAAAACTAAATTCTTAGGTTTCTCATGCCAGAGTGAATGGAGGAAAATAGGGCCTCTACTAGGTACTCCATAAGCACTCCATTTTTAGAGTTAACATATTATATTAAAACTAATTCATGTTTCATCCATTTGTGTTAAATACCTCACTAAATTCCCTCAATGAAGTTTTATAATTGTTAAATCCTCATTGGGATAACTAGATTAAACTACTCTCATTTAGCTTTAAGGTCAATCCTAGAATCCTCTCTCAGTCCCTCACCTTGGAAAATATAAGTGGCACTTCTACTCAACATCTAAACACTTCTTCAACTTGAGGCCAGAAACAACAAATCCCAACTTGAGAATCTTCTCTTCTATTTATAGCCACATGAACCTAACTTTTCTCACTTCTCTTTCCTCTATGCTAGATCCTCTGATTCTCCTGATCAAACTTTAAATTTGAATTTGCATTTGTAATTCCTTTATCGAAAAGATCTACTCTCAAACAATATTTTTTGTGTCACATCACCTGGTGGTAAGATTCCCCTTATCAGTTGTGTCATCATCTAGTCACTATTAACCACGTGAATATGAAAATCCATTTCTATTTGTCCTTTTCTACTAGTTGTCACTTCATCTTATAATCTCAGGATTCAAATTCCACGTCTTTTATATTCCTTTACCCTTTTCTTCAAATCCTCTAAGATCTTCATGTGCTTTCCTCATTTGCTTGCCCATGATTTTGCTTGCATTTCTCCATGTCCTTGGTTTTTTACTTGGGTAACTATTTCTCTGGACACATTTACTTTATACATTGTAACCTTTTCCCATACATGCTTATTCTTCATCTTGGATGTCACGCCATATTCTCCTTTTCCCTAGCATACCCTTATCTTCATGCACTTCTACCATTGCCTTCACTTTAGGTACACTCCATCTTGTTTTCACACCTCTCTTTATCCTTTGACATCTCCACTCACTCAGAATTTCCTTTGTGCCTTACTATTTTTGTGCCTCTATTACAAACTTCTACCATTTAGGTTTTGATCATCTACTTATTTACACACCTTTTATCCCCACGTCTTGATTTCTATCGCACACCCTTATATTCTTGCGTGAATCCCCTTTCCCATTTATGCATAAAATTTTCTTCTCCTTACATCATTCACATTCTGACCTCTTCCTCACGACTGCTCTTTCTTCTCCTTAAAATACCAAACCTTGTGCACTTTCTCTCCTCTTTGTGCACACTTCTTCCACACCTGCTTCATCTTTTGTGGCTTCAAGACATTCTTGTTCCTCTTTTCTTTTCTTTTCTTGTCGCCTTATTTCACAACCCTCTTCTTATTTTTCTTTGACACATTCTCATTCTTTCATGTACCTTGTTTGTGCCTTTTTCCTATTTTCTCTCCATTTTCCTCTCGGTGCATTCACTTTTTTCTATCCTATCTTGTGCTCATTTCTTTGGAAAATCTTATCCTCCCGCACTCATTTGTTTACATTACTTATATTTTCCCATACACCTTCTAATTCTTGTGTGCACCTTCCTTCAATGTAGGTCTTCCTTCATTCCCTGGATGCACCTACATTATTGAAGGTGTGGTAGAACTCATGTGTAGCTCATGATCCTCAGAAAGAGTGCAACACACAAAAATAGGATCTCTATTAATAAGTGATCCATATGAATTACCTACTTTGTAACCAATACCATGGCAAGAATGCCACTTAAGGAAATGAATAATGGAATAAATACACTGTGAATGTCTTCCAATACCTTTGCCATAAAAATCCATAGAGTAGAACATGTGAGAACCGAATGTAATAGTATGCTTCTCAAAGGATCCTAGCAGGTGAGAAGAAGGAATTGAAGTGGGATACACACAGTCTGTTACTGTAATAGGCATAGGTGTGGAAGTAGAACATGTAGAAAAAATTGCAACAAGATTAGAATCATCAGGAGCAAGAGTATGCTTAGAAAATAAAAAATTAAGGTCAATGGGTACATGAGAAATATCTACAAGTGGACTAGGAGTGGGGTCCCCAATATGAGATTGATGTTACAAGAAAGAAATTTTTTCCTACAAGGAGTGTATGAGATCATCTTTTCCATGAATGAGGGAAGGAAGAAGACAGATTTTCTAATTGAGGGATATATTATATTCCAAAAATTTGACTTTTCTCATGAATGGCACAGACTTTAGAGAACAACAACTCATTATGAGAGTGCAAAGAAAAGATGTCAAAGTAAGAATCCATGATAAATGTAAGCATACATTCAAAAAATCATGCAACACCTAACAAATATAGGCCTTCGGGCCCAGCCAAAAATGTTTCTAATGCACTATGGAGTGAAAAAGGAGCAAGCATGATTTATATTATTTTCTTGTGAGGGGATTTGACCACCTGTCGAACCAAGACTCACCCTCCATTCTTCGACACTTGATAACAATATGCCACCAAGTGAAAAGGGTACCCTGGAAGTATTGAACAACGGACTATGGAGCAGGGGCTTAGGGGAGGTATCCCCCAATTAGGTCAAGGTGCAGTGCCCCTTGCGTGCTCCACCAAACACAAATCACCCTTTGTTTTTTCCTTTGGAATGGCCAAATAGCTTGAAAAACACTTTTTAGGTGGAAAAATCCCCCCTTTTAGAATAAAACGTTTACCTCCATTTTACAGTTAAATTATAATTTTACCAAAAAAGAAGTAAAATTAGCTCAGTAAAAATTATTTCCTCCCAAAAATAAAGTAATAATATTTGAACCTTCAAAATTTTGAAGAGACTATTTACTTTGAAAAATACCTCCAAAATTTTATAATAGCTCGATGAGTTTGAGAAAGTTGAGTGAGAGAGCAAAAGGATCTCAAGAAACAAGACACATAATGGAGAGTGGAGAAAGGAAACTAAGTTGGTGAGCAGGAAAAATAGGCTTAGTGAGCTGAGAGGAAGCTTGACAAGTTGGAAAAATAACCCTTACCCTAACCTGAAACCTGATGGGAAAAATCTTTCTATTCAATTCAATCATGTGGCTTAGCCAATACATCACCTTTTCAAATTATGATGTGGAGGATGTTTTATCTGAAGGTATGGAAAGGTTTTTTAAAAATTAGCTAACTGAGCTGGGAGAGCTCAACGAGCCTTTAAATAGATAGCGGTGGTCGTACCCCAAATATCCAAGTTGAACAGGCCAAGGTAGAATATTGTAGATCCATTCAAATTAGACTATTCTCAAGTGCGGCGTCGAGTTGAACAAAGATTTGAGAAGATAAAAAATTACACAAAGATGGCTAGTTAAAATAGGAGCTCCATGGTAGAGTGGATGTTGTGGGGTCCGTGGATCAAAAGGAAATGAGGATCCGAACAAGGTATTTGAGAGGAAACGACTAAAACGATCTCAATCCAAAAATTGGCTAAGATGGAGTGCCAAGCAGAGGTATTATCTAAGTCAAATTTGGAGTAGGGTATATCTACAGGTTCAATCTCTCCAATACGGAAGGTTGATATAGATCTTAAAAATACAAATGGCTAGGGCTGAGCTGATATAGAGAGCTCGGAAACACAAGCTTAGATGATTCAAGGGCGAGATAAACTTAACCTAATCTCATGAAGAAGCATGAACCAACTAAAAATAAGAAATGAGCTTGAGATACAAAAGTGTATGAGATCAAGGATGATAAATAATGCACATATAACAAGTTGAATCAATGAATTTGAACACTCACATTCCATAATACCAAGTAGGGGTAATGTGGTCAATTCTGAGCAGTATGATATCATGCAAAGAAATGAAGAGCTTGAGCTTGTACAAGATGAGGTTACAATGCTCCTAAATAATTCACAAGTCATTGTAGTGTAGATAAGAAGAAATGACTCGCCAAGACACCTAAATAATGCCAAATACCTAGGTAACACAGCCTCTATCCACACCAATGTGAATGAATGTCATATCCAATGCAGGTCAATTTGATCCAATAAAAGATTTAGTATTTGTATAGCTATATGGATCAACATACACCTAGGCCTATGTAAAATATGATCAATCACTCCAAATGAATGAACCAGGTTGAGTAATGGCCTAGGTAATTTAATTGAGAAATGGCTACTGAAGTAATCTCTAATGCCATAGAGGAGAGGCCAATACTTCTTATCTAACTAGGATCACTTCGATAACATGATCATAACTATAGCCTAATGTAGTGCCCCAAACCTCTTGCAATCTAGTTGACAGATGTAAAGCCTGACTCCACCGCCTTTGTCAGTGCCTTTTCTTGTCAGACCGGTGTAAATATCAGAGAGTGGAACATCTTACACAGCCTTTTAAGCCTATCACATCACTTTCAAAATAATGCAAACACTTTAATTAGGATCCAATGCGTTAACCACCGTGAAACCCAAGTTTATGTTGTAAACTTAGCAGTAATTAGATGGTGCTAGCGAGTGAATCCTGCATGCACAATTAAAAAAAAGATAGATCCTATGGGGAACTGTGCTAAGTGGAGGTCTACCAATTAACAACCTAAAATCAGTCCCATTCTTGGTTCTTTAAAACCGTGTAGGGAGAGATGTGCAACTCTAATATCTCATCATGTTCTAAACATGAATCGGATGTTTTGTATTTGTATCTGTTTTGTAATGGGTTCATTTGGCTATGAGAGGATCTACTGATGGTCACTGGTCTGATTACTGCGGGCAGAACAGGTTTTAGGATTAGATGGTGCAAAAAATGTCCTTGAAATATGCTTGAGTTAAATGATTTTCCCTAGAATGTAATGATCGTAGGATATGAGGAAGAAAGATGTTTTGACGAGGCATTGCAGTGCTTTAGAAAAATGAAATTTCCAGGTGTATCCCAAACTCCACAACCTTCGCTACACCCTCTCTTATTCTACAGTCTCTCAGCTTGTGCTAAATGGGAGTTTTTGAGTGGGACATGGAAATTTCCACAAAGCATTTCCACCGTTTCAACAAATTCAGCCAACATGTGTCTAACCCAACCTTTTATCTCTGCTAGAATTGTCATGTGTGTGTCAAAATAGGAGCTTTGGGACACAACATATTAGATTCTTTAAATAATCTGTGGCATCGAGCTTCATTAAATGTGGTGGTTACAATATATGTTTTTACATAAACTGTAAAATGTGGAGCCATACAAAGGGAAGCTGATAGGTTTGACAAGATATCAAAAGATAATGTGGTTTTTTTTTATATTAATGAATTCTGGTTGTAAAATATGGGTGTGCTGATACGCCTTAGAAACCTAGAAATAGAGTGTGGGCATCCACCAAACAAATTTTGATGCTTTATTTTCTGGTGCGCTAGAAGACATGTATGCAAAATGTAGAAACATAAGCAAGCAATTGCACTGTTTGACATAATGCGTAGAAGAAAAAATGGTTCCACGGAATGCCATGATTGCAAGATATGCACATAATGGATTCATAGTACACATGGCATTTGTTTTCTATCCCAAACACACTAATAAGCCTCTTTACCATGGGCTTGTTACTCAGCTGGAGGCACTTGTTGTTCCTTTCTTGCCACCAGAGGATTTTCCAATAGAACTGGCCACTGATTTTGACATTATTGTGGATGTTATTTTTGGGCTTTCCTTTCGTGGCTACAAACAAGTGAAATCAATCGGTGTGATGTCAACTCCTTGACTTCTACCTCGCCAGTTCATTTCCAAGAATGGTCCATATTCCCTTACCTCTCATAATTCTCATGTTTTATTTCTCTTTTACAACTTAATAGAATTTCAAAATATTAGGATTTTAATACAGTTAAATGTTTATATCAACTCATTGCAAATATAATGAAATGTCGTGTCGTAACTCATGAAATCAAAATAACTCTTCTGCATTAAAACATGAACTTCCAACCTCATTCTGTGGTGATTTAGAAAACTTCCTACCCACCTGGATCGCTTCAATATTGTTTTATTGACAAGACGAAATTGACTTCCCATTAATAAAGTTGATCTTCTCCCTGTTTAAATAGTTAATTTTTGCATTTTTCAGAGACTCATTAAGTACCCTTCGTAACTCTGAAAATGAGATGTGAAGCTTCATTCATGTACCTTGGTATGCATGGAGTCACCTTGACCTTTGGATTGACCCCGAACGAACATATGAGATCTTTTTGACGCTCTTATAGGAGCCTTGTTACACTGTTTTACAGTAGTAAAAGTTGTTAAATCTAGAAAGTTGGCTTTCGTTTTGAACCGCCATTTGAAACCTGGATAGAGAAATTATTTCCCGTCTTCGCAAACCTCTAGTGTTTATACTAGACAATTGCATGGAACATTCAGTTTAGGGAAAAACACTTTTCTGGATAGTTTGGCAAAGCCATTTTGTAGGCCTCTGGTTGTAGTTTGATGAGGTCAAACTGGACCAATTTCGACTTGTCGCTCTAGAAAACTTGTCACCATTTGAAAATGGTTTTCTAGTTCTCAATCCCATCGACTCTGATGAATTCTCCTTATATAGGGGAACTTGTAGGAAGTGTCTCGTTGCGTGCTCATCCATCAAACGTCAGTTATGGACATGGTTTTTTGGGCCCTCGAGCTAACTTTTGTTCATTTGCAACTGGGTCAGCTATGACCAGTAGCCCCGGAAAACTAGACGCTAAACGTAAACTGTTCACTTTTTCCCAATTCCATTAGTTGCTATGAACTCTTGGTATATCTGGGAACATGTAGAAAGTTAATCATGGTGTGTGTTCTCATTGGAAGATAACTTTTGGAAGCGGTTTCTTAGCCTCTGAGCCCATTTTGAATGTTTTGTAGCTAGTGAGAAAATGTAAAAATAGTACGCTATGGGACCCTTGTAGGTTGCCAAACCACCCTGGATACTTTTGACACATGTAAATAATTGTTTAAAACTCTATAGTGTAACTATTGTGTGAAATAGAACTTTTGACAAAACAGTGTTTTCTCTCTCTTCCCTTCTCTTTCTCTTTCCTCGGCTACAAATAGAAGTAAAATGAAATGCATTGAATACATGTATCTAAAAAAATTTCTCTTGCTTGCAAATTGTAATTATTATTATATGTAAATGGGAAGAAATTGAAAAATGATAATTATGTTAGATTAGGGTGGATGCCATGCCAGCGAATTATAGCTGATATCTTGCTCACGTGGTTTTTACAGGATGAAAGAATGATGGCATAATGACGTTGTGTAATGCATTAATTATCATTGTAATTTATATAGTTCATTGTTAAATGGATCAACGTATAATGTAGTCTCATGTTACATAAGGTTATAATTGATAATTTGTTGATATGTTTGAAATGCTAGTTTCAAGGACATCTAGGAAATGTGCATTTAACCGTAGTTCAATTTTTTATTTATAGTACACCTGGTAAAAAGGTTTGTTATTTATATAAGGTAAATGAATTTGAAGTAATATCTTGTAGTGCATATTTAGTGTTCAATAAATGATTAATGAGTCATCTTGTGCATTCATACTTTGTAAATGTAATAAAGAGAATTAAATCAAAACACTCTACCCTTGTTCAATATCGGAGCATAACTTGTTTTTCATGTGTGATACTCCTTACCGTAGAAGACATTGAAAACCGTAGGATGAACTTAATCTTTACTCTCGATGGAAATCTCCTAGCTTGAATAAGCAAGAACACGAGAATGGGCTTATCGTCTTAGTTAGTATGTTTAGTGACATTGTCTTAAACCAGTCTATTAGGGGTGACAAAGTCAAACTTTTCTTGGAGTGTGTAGAGCTAACTCCTCCTTCGTAGCCTAGTGGACTACCTTGTCATCCGAAGATATATTTAAAATCAAATTTCTTCATCGAGTGAAAACCCTGTTGGATCCAGACAACATGGATGAAGGTTGTGACTTAGTTGTTCTAGGCCTTAAACTCTTGTTAATGAACTCCTTAGTTCCACGCAGCTAAATGTGTTACCTTGGTTTCTCTCAACATAACACCTTGGTCCTTTCATGAAGGTGGTTTAGCATAAACATGTCCTCTCGACTAAATCTCTTATATAGTTGAGGGGTAGACCCTTAGGTGAAGTTGGAACTAATATAAATCGCAGTTGACTCAGATGTTAACTTAGCGTTTGTGTGTAGCTTCAAGTCTCTTAATCATCTATGTCTTCAAGAGGTTGGAAAAACACTTAGTATCTCCTTTTACAAGACAATGTTAATAATAAGGCCATAATGTGACGTAAAAAATAAAGCATATAAGAGTAAAAACGAGATTTGAGGTTCGGAATAATGCCTCTCTTGGAGACCTTATATCTCGATTTAACAATACTCTTTTGTTTCAGAGAATATGAATTGCCTTGGGGTGTTCAACCTTTGAGAAAACAAAATACATGTATAAAACAAAATGGAATTTCACAAGTCATTGAATTAGAATAACTATGGTAGAGAAATAGCTAACCCGTGATCGAGGTATGTTTTTCGGTAAAAAGCTATCTCATGTTTTAAATCTCCGTTAAATCCTAATATCGCTATATGGACACCAAGTCACATTCACATGGGTTGTAAGAGTAAAAAGGTAGACATTGAACATATGTTCGAGAAGAATATTCTTCACATAAGAACAAGATAATTAAGTATTTTATACGCATTTGAACTAAGCCAAATAAGTATGCAAGTTATGGAAACTTTTGTAAAGAATAAGAAACCAACTATAAAGGGGTGAATGATAATCTAACCATGGTATTAACTTAAGAATCTGCAGGTGGAAAAATGATAAATTTATCCTTGCACAATAATGTACTTAGAGTGTTAATCGTAACTAAAATATAATTAAGGAAATGATGTGTGTGGGTTTTCCTATCCTTGGGTCTTCTTTATGTGGTTGGGGCATTGCTAGTATTCGCTCATTGGGAAAAGTGTCACATTGACATGCCAATGTTGTTCTCTCGTGTCTATGTGAGTCGATGACCTATGTGATTGTCATGCGAGTCAAGTTTCAGTACTTGGATCCCTTGTTGTGTTGTGTGTAGTGAGTAATGTAAGTCAAAAAAAATTATCCTGGTATTTTACGGTTGTAATTGTGTGTGTAAAATGTGGGCACCACACTTAAAAACATTACATAACACAAAAACTCATTACACACAACAAAGTAGGATCAAATAATATAAGTATTCACATTATTAGGTCTCAACAATATACAAATACCCAAATTATGTTTATAAGGAATGAGTCCTCATAATATAGGCTAACAAAAAGTTTTCCTCAACTAGAAAATAAGGTGGAGAGCTAATATTATGGAGTACTAAAATCCCTAAAAGTATTCTCAAGCCACATATACGAGAATAAAAATAAAAATAAAGATTTTTAATAAAACAACTATACTCCCAAAATAAGGTTATCTTAAGTGATTGGTGTGAACACAACTAAAAATACGTAGGTTTGAAAATAACCCAAACCACTTAGTGGTGTGAATACAATCACTCCAACAGTAAGATCTTTAGGACCTCTTAAAAAATGTTGATCCACTATGATGACATGTTACATTTAGCTCCCAACCTTAGATATTCATCCTCCTAGATATTAAAAGAAACGTGATTGAGACTATTATTTTTTCTACTCGATTCAGGCGTGCTTTCTTTAGCTCAACGCTTGTAGTCATCTTATCTACTTGTATTCCATTCAAATTTTACCTACTCTTGTGGTGCAATTATTAACGGTGAATTTCATTTTATCATCACTTTTTTTGCATCATGTTTGGGGAATCCCAAGTAATATATAATTATCTACCATGTTACTACACACCTCTTATCGATCCCACCAAGGTAGTTATTGAGATAACATTATTTTATTTAGTGCATTTTTTAGATTATCTAAGCATCATGGTTTGTAGCTTCTCCTTTATAGTAGCTAGGTGTTGGATATATTTTGATACTCATATTTTATGCCAATTTAATCAACCTTTTAAATTTTTATAGAGGAGGAACTATAAAATCCAAAAGAAAATAAAAACAGAAAATTTAAAAACCATATTATCAAAGACAAAAACCAATAAAAGGAAATAGAAAAGGGTAATTATTACAAGAAAAAATTTGATAACAAATATAGAATACATGATATTATCATATTTTGCATGTCTCTTATTTTGGTTAAAAGGTCGAACTCAAAAATTGGCACCATTTTGGATATTTAATTCCTTTGGGTTGTGGTAGGTTTTTTGACTAGGGTAGGAGGTCTCATATTTTATAATTTAGTACCTCCTAATTTATTATGCCAGTTCCAAATCATCGTAGTAGCCTATAGTTCCTTATGTGAAGCCCTAAGGAATATGGAAAATGTCAAGGTGAGGTAGGAATTGTATTCTTAATCATACATATGATATGGGGCATCCTTGTACTTTATTAGCTTGTCTCTACTGATGCCTACACATTTGCATTCCTTCACTCCTTGATGTCAAAAGTAACTAGTCTTTCCTCTAATTAACATGTCTTGATTTTTGTAAAGAACTTGTTTTCACATTTGTTCAATCCATATTCCCTCCTTTTCATAGTGTTACATCCCCTTAGTAGGAAGGATATATTTTGAGTCTTTCACATTTCCTTCATATCCTTCATCTCCTTTTAGGAATCTTAGAATTGAGATATGAATTAGGGTTTAAGGATAATTTCTTATTCCATCCATATTGTTGGTCGTCAAAATTGCACCCGCGTCATGGATCCGGAAGAGTCGAGTTGTTTGAGACCACAATGGAACCGTCCCCAAGTTGTGAGACCTTGCACGCTTAGGACAGATCTCCGAAGAAGGTCGGTTCCTCTACCTACCTTTAATGCTATTGTTAATCCTAATGCTGAAAGAAAATCCTACACTAAATATGTCAAGGGACCAAGAATATAAGGATGTGTAGAAAGGGGAAATCCTAAGCTAAGGAAGGCAATAGCACCAAGGAAGGGATCGATCACTCTCCACGAGTGACAAAGGAAATAGAGAGGGCATAGGAGAAAAGGGTGGACGACGCACGCCATAGATCAACACATGTTCTAGGCATTCCAACATGCGCAACACATGAACATGGGGACTACAAGTGGGAATATGCACAACATGCTAGAAAATGCAAAAAAAGAGGCAAGATGCAATGAAAATGAGAAAGGGAAGACAAGAGTTCCACAAAACATGATTTTATTGCTTAAGGGACACACAATCATTTACACTCATGGTAGGATGTGAGAATACATTACAAATACCATGCCAAGGTCTAAGACCCATGGGAAGTCAGCCACCATTTTAGCATGGTGTCGTTACAACAGAGAGGGATCCTTTTTACAAAGCAAAACTCTACTATCTATAAGAGAATAAGGAGAGAAGAGAAGGAGAAAAGGAGGGAAACTTGGATTCAAATTTTCAACCACCAACAATAAGTGATAAATGCCTACAAATCCACCTGCAAGGCTGTTAGATGCGCTTCCCCATGTCTGTTTGCTGTGTGGAAGAAGGAAGAAGGTAAGATCTGAAGAAATCTGGTGGTTGGGCTCAATTAGATGTGTGCATTGATGATCAGAAAGACATTTTCCTATTTTCTACCTACCAAATCCCGCCTAGATTTGAATTTGAATAGTCCAGTGTGCAGCTGATGTGAGTAGATTTCAAATGAGATCGAGCGTGCACCGACCAAGGCTCTGTAGCAAAAGATACGACTGTTAAAAGATGTCAGAGTCGTCTAGGCATGTAAGACACATGGTGCGCATAGATAGACTAAAGAAATAGACCAATTGTTGATCTAATTTGTCGTTTATGCCAAGTGTCACGAACTGGTTGGTTGTCAGGATTTTGTGCCCTGTTGGTGTGCTTTGATAGGTTGTGTGCATCACACTCAAGTCTAACATATGACGTGACATAGTGATTGGCGCAGAATAATGTGCAAGGCATGGAAGTGAGAGGTTCAAATGTGCACACGTGAAGGACAGGTGCGTGAATGCAATGTGTGCATCAGGAAAGAAGGTATACTTATAGAAGGAAAGTATGGAATTAGGGCACGAGCATTCAAATGAGGAAGGGCGCGTAGCGATAGATAGAGAATGGATACATGACATATTTTATTGTATGTAAGCGCACAGGAGGAATGTTAGGGACTTAGCCATTTGGGAATGAAATTATGTAGAGGTGCGCGCAAGTAATGCGCGACAAGGTAGGAAAGAGAGCGGGTGTACAAAGGGAAGGTGCGAAGTGGAAATGGAAGGAGATAGCATAATGCAAAGAGAGAATCACGAAGGTGCATGGGGCGTGCGGAAGAACTGTAGCCACACAAATTATTCCAAGTGAGCAAGCTTGAGTACGCGTAACTTGAAATGTGAAACATTATAGTCAGAATGAAAATATAATTTATCCAAGTAACTAGGAGAGTTATTTGGATAACAAATACATAAGTATCTTCCATATATATTAGCTTTCACAATGTACTCTTTTGATCATTTCTTTCTCCTCTCTTGACTTTCTCCTAGATACCTTAAGGATTATGAGTGTTATATCTTAAGTGACTTATTATTTACATGATTATTAGTATGGATGACAACCTTTCTCAATGATTACCTTATATATTTTATACTTATATGCTAGTTAGCTTTTGTTATCCCTAAGATATGCCTTTGCACTCTACTTATGACTTAATCACTACTCACTACTCAATATTCATTCATCATCCCATGAGTTACCCCTTCACTTAGGGTTTAAAATTTATTTCTTATTTATCTACTTTATATTCTAATGTTTGTTTCTAATCATGTATTACTTGGGTTCACATAGAAACTATTCTAATTTTTATCTACTTTATATGCTTAATTTGATTTCATGGTTTCTTTTCTTTTTATTCTACACATATTTTTAAGTATTTTGATTTCAGTGTTACATATTATTTTCCCAAATACCATCTCATGTAAAACAATTATGATTCGCAGTGATATTTTGTTGGGGCATGGTTACACACCTAATTTTTCACTTTAATGACTTTTGTTCTTTATAGGAATCATTTGTGCATTATATTCCCTAGAGAAATGTAGAGAGGGATACTGTCATGGGGAGTAACTAGAAATGATGCATCCTTTAGGTTGCATTAGGTTTTATAGTAGTGGTGTGTATGTATATATATACATATTAAATGTAATGTGATTATATCAGATATGTCACATATTGTCATGCCCTTAAAGTTCATCTTTTGAATTAGTTGCAGTCATATTTTATCGTCTCATTGTGATATCACCTTGTCATCCTTTTATTATACTTTCATAAATAGTTTCATAAGAATTACACCTCCTTCATTCTATCCCTTAGAACCTCTAAGTTCCTTCCATATATTTTGACCTACACCTTCCGACGTTGCTCTCTCAGATGGATCCAATTAGTTGTAGTCATATTTTATTGTCTCATTGTGATATCACCTTGTCTTCCTTTTATTATTACTTTCATAAATAGTTTCATAAGAATTACACCTCCTGCATTCTATCCCTCATAACCTTTAAGTTCCTTCCATATATTTTGACCTAAACCTTCCTACATTTATCTCTCGGATGAAACCAATAATGGTTGATACCATATGTCAAAAATATTTACCTAGCCAATGAAATTAACCATAGTCAATGCTATCAAGTTAGAAGATTGTCATAGCCGATGGAAGAAACAACAGTCAATTATGTTAGCTAGAATAAACTATAAATTATATCCCTAGAATAAATATATAATCAATAGCTGAGCACATATTCCACATTTCATCCATCACTTTCTAACATCCCACTAAAATATGAACTAATACTTTCTTTTGCAAGTTTCTTGTTAAAAAAAAAGTATATTCATAAATAAATAAAACCTACTCTCTTATTACAACACTATGAAAAGTATCACATTTTAGTGAAAGTAACATTCACAACTAGTTTTTCCCATTTCTTCCTAGCATAGCTTATAGAAAAATGTAATGAATTATTATTACCATAACTGAACAAATATTTCCTTAGAAAATTCCTAAAATCTAAGTTATTTTCATAAAGCTTAACCTTAATCACCAAGATCCTAAAAATAGGACATAATAGACATGTCCAATACCCCATATATTAATTTGGTTCACAATTGTCATACTTAAATCCAACTAATTTCCATCTAAATGCATAAAAATATTCCTTCAAAGAGCATCGAATGGGGGGAACAAGTCAAATTCTTATGTATTTTTGGATGGAACCAATAATGATTGATACCATATGTCAAAAATATTTACCTATCCAATGGAATCAACCATAGTTAATGCTATCAAGTTAGAAGTTTTTCATAGCTGATGGAAGAAACAACAGTCAATTATGTTAGCTAGAATAAACTATAAATTATATCCCTAGAATAAATATATAATCAATAGTTGAGCACATATTCCACATTTCATCCATCACTTTCTAACATCCCACTAAAATATGAACTAATACTTTCTTTTGCAATTTTCTTGTTAAAAAAAGAGTATATTCATAAATAAATAAAACCTACTCTCTTATTACAACACTATGAAAAGTATCACATTTTAGTGAAAGTAACATTCACAACTAGTTTTTCCCATTTCTTCCTAGCATAGCTTATAGAAAAATGTAATGAATTATTATTACCATAACTGAACAAATATTTCCTTAGAAAATTCCTAAAATCTAAGTTATTTTCATAAAGCTTAACCTTAATCACCAAGATCCTAAAAATAGGACATAATAGACATGTCCAATACCTCATATATTAATTTGGTTCACAATTTTCATACTTAAATCCAACTAATTTCCATCTAAATGCATAAAAATATTCCTTCAAAGAGCATCGAATGGGGGGAACAAGTCAAATTCTTATGTATTTTTGGATGGAACCAATAATGATTGATACCATATGTCAAAAATATTTACCTATCCAATGGAATCAACCATAGTTAATTCTATCAAGTTAGAAGTTTTTCATAGCTGATGGAAGAAACAACAGTCAATTATGTTAGCTAGAATAAACTATAAATTATATCCCTAGAATAAATATATAATCAATAGTTGAGCACATATTCCACATTTCATCCATCACTTTCTAACATCCCACTAAAATATGAACTAATACTTTCTTTTGCAAGTTTCTTGTTAAAAAAAGAGTATATTCATAAATAAATAAAACCTACTCTCTTATTACAACACTATGAAAAGTATCACATTTTAGTGAAAGTAACATTCACAACTAGTTTTTCCCATTTCAACCCACAATTTCTTCCCAACATAACATATAGAAAAATGTAACAAATTAATATTACCATAACTGAACAGATATTTCCTTAGCAAATTCCTAAAATCTAAGTTATTTTCATAAAGCTTAACCTTAATAACCAAGATCCTAAAAATAGGACATAATAGACATTTCCAATACCCCATATATTACCTTGGTTCACAATTGTCATACTTAAATCCAACTAATTTCCATCTAAATGCATAAAAAATTTCCTTCAAAGAGCATCAAATGGGGGGGAACAAGTCAAATTATTATGTATTTTGTTTTCCTTTGATAACACAGTCTATCTCTCTCTCATTATAAGTTAAATACTTATTGGAGTCTCAATTCCTCCCCTTGCGTGTGGTTGGATTGCCTCAATTGACTCTAGAATTATAAACTTGAGCCTTAAATTGTGAATTTTCTATGGTGTTTTTTTATCAAGGTCTCCCTCTAAGCGAATGGATTAAGCACATTGTTATTTCTAGTCCCAAATGTCTTGCATGTTCCAAACCCAACATTTTCAAATATATTTTATGGTCATTTCCTCTTGCTAGAGATGCCTAGACATAGATTCATCCCCTTTAAAAACTTTCCACCCTGAGCCTTTCACGTGTAAAATAACTTATTAGAGAGAACACTCCCACTAGCAGATCTATATAGCTTTTCTTTGGCATTTTTAAATATTTTTAATAATATTTCAATTATGTAAAGCTAAAAATGATACAATTTTTAATAATGAATCCATTTCTCACCATTTTCCTGTAAAGGACAAAATAATTATTATTTGTGGTGTTTTTCATACAAATACAAGAAAGGTAAATTTCAAGGGTACCTAAAAACCCATAGAAACTATTTGGAAATTTTTAAAAAACCACTTTCAAAAGTATGGCGAATCACCGAATTTTTTTTTTGTGGGGATGGATATTTTTCTACAAAATTTAGTGAAAGATTTCAGTGACCGCAACACTAGAATTATGCATGATACCATCCAGTGGCATGCATGATGCTAGTATCATTGGTCAACAACATGCAAATTGCTACTGGTTAATAGCATACAGAATGTTACTGGTCGATAGCATACATAATGCTACTGGCTAGTATTTTTTTTGCATACTATTAGTTGATATCATATAGAATGTTACCAGCCAATAACATGCACAATGCTGCTAACCGGTAGCATTTTGCATGCTACCGACCGGTAGTAGGGAGAACACTACCATTCAGTAGCATTATCCTTGTTGCCAACCAACAAGATACAAAATGCTATCGATTGGTAACATGTAGAATGCTACTAACTAGTAGCATAAAAAATGTTACCGGAAAGTAGCATACAAAATGTTATCGATCAGTAGCATACAAAATTCTACCTACCTATAGCATGTAAAATGCTACCAGACGATAGCATACAAAAGTATTATATCCAATAGCATTTTACATGTTATTGGTCGGTAGTATTTGGCATGTTACTAGTCGGTAGAATGTGAAATGCTACCAGTTGGTAGCAATTTGTATGCTAGTGGTGGGAAACATGAAAAATTCTACCGATTGGTAGCACTCTCCCAAATTTCTTGTATATAGACATAGAATCTTTTCACTTTACACAAACGCTTAGCCAGACTGCAAGAGCCTACAAAAATGATAAAACAACCTTATTCGCCCACCAACAACCACTTTGCGAGCCAAAAAAGGAAAATGATATCAAAAAAAGGAATATAGGTCATCTCCAAACAAGAAGGAAGGTCTATTCCATTTATTACAAAAATGCCAAAAATAAAGGTCATCTATAAACTAGTTATGAGCCCACAACCTATAATCCATAAGGTTTCATTTAAGAAACTTGTATTCCATCAACTCTACACCCTCTTATAAGATCCCAATTCATTTTCAAAATGGATTGACACCTCTAGTTTCATAAGGCTAGTTTATATGCCCCAATTTCCAACAGACACAAAAGCACTCCACAACCTTCTAACCAATTATAATAGTTCCTCTTATACTTTTCATACTCAACTCTCATCACACACACTATCCTTTGGAATGTCCCCTGAAGAAATTGATTGTTTGATGTGACTACCACACAAATATATGTGGATCCTGTCATAATGAAGGATATTTTGACACATGATAATGTCAAGTATTTGGAGTCTCATTACAAATTACCTATTGATGCAGCTACTGGTAAGTTTTTAATAATCATATGAATTTTTATATCATTTTTTTATTTTACGAATTTTTATTTTGTATTTTATTTAATATTTATAAATTGTGTCCCCTTACATTTATAGTTTCCCCAAATCCTTCAAAAAGGCCATGAGGATTTTAGTAACCCATTTTTGCTAGCTATAGTGCAAATTTTTCAGGCCAGAATTATATTACAAGGTCCTACGAATATTCCATGTTGGGTCTTGCCTTATATCGTGCTCACTCTTAGTGGACAAAAATATGATTGGTGCAATTTCATATCCTTTAGGATAAGAATTGACCTAAGTAACATTAATGTGAATGAAATTGTTACTATTAATTCCACAAATTTTATTCTTACATTATATTATGAGTCTCTATACAATTTACACAACGTACCTTCTCCTACAACATTCCACATAAATCTTATAAGTATGTCTTTAACAATTGAACAAGAGGAGGTCAGTCCCAAATTTATGATTATTATTTTTTTAATCATTATCATTAATTTTCTTAATATTTTATATATTATATTTGGGATTAATAGTCGGTTCACTATTGAATTATAGCAGGAGATAACTGATGTAACTGTAACCCAAAGAGAGATTGCCATAAGAGGAGATTTCCAACTAGATCCCAAAGATTCAGTTACTGTTTCAAACGATCAGCAAATTGAGGACACCACTATACAAATAAACACTTATCAAGTGAAATAGAAGATGATTTCCTTATTCCTCGTCCAATTGACACATCCACTAATCACATGTATTTAGTATTTATATATTTAAATATCTTTTAACGTATATATAATTTCATATAAATATACATTAAAAAATTATAACTTGTTTACATTCCTTTATTGCAGCAACCTCCAGTAGCTCAGGTTTATATCATCAGGCTCGTGCTAGTCCAACAAATAATTTTATATGAATTTGATGAAACACATGATCAAGATATATCTTCATTACCTCAGGGTATATCTCATTTAAGTTGTTATTTTAATTTTTTATTTTTTTTATAAATTATAATTTTTAAACGAAGAAATTGATAAATTTAAATTGTTAATGGTCAATTGCGTTTAGATCACAACTACCAGTACCACTCCCAATATTTTCACTCTACTCCTCAAAAATAACCATGCCAACTACAACATGCCCCATTTAAATCTCAATTGCAATCTATGCAAAAATAATTAACTTTTAAAATCATAAATGATATATAATTTTATATTATTCCATTCTTATTATGTATGTCATTTTAATTTTCTCATGTTTTTTACACTTGATATTTGAAGTGCCTCCTCCGCCTCCAATTCCAAATACATCTGCTACTTAGAGGAGAAATATGTCACCGCCACCGCCATAACAAAATATCAGGACCAGGGGGAGTGGGAAATAAATTTCATTTAATGTTCCAGCTTCAAGCAGGGGAACCCTTAATTTTATAGTTGAGTTTCTGAATTTTTTGTTGGGAAACATTCCTAGTGCGTAAGCTGTTTTTATTTTGAATGAAATTTATTTGGATGAGTTATATCTTGGGATTGAAAGTGGTTTTCAAGCCCATGGAACTTTCAATCTGTAAGATATGAGTCATGGGATGAGCCAGCCTTCTCCCACAAGAAAACAAAGATCAAACACACCTTCTCCAGGAGACACTTCCTTAAATGATGATGAAAAAATAAGTTTTTCACTTAATAGTATTTTGGCTAACAATTGTCTAGCCACTGTTAATGATATTTTAACGAAGAATATAAAAAAATTAAGATTGTGGGAGTTTAGGGCTGAATTTTTTATTAAAGAAATAAATTCTTGATTTAACAACCACTCCCAAAAACATTTATTGTATGCTTCGGTTCAAAACAAACTAGCAAAGCTTGATATTTTTTTGAATCAAGTTGTATCTAGTACTTGTGTCTTTTACAAATGCTTACAATGATAATGTGTTAGATAAAATGTTGAAAATAATTGAGAATTAAAATGTAGAAGCACAAGCCTACTATAATATGTGGTCAAGAGACAAGAGCCATGTAGTTATTGTAAATGTGGAAAGGGATAAAACATTGGTAAATTTTAAGTAATTTTCAAATATGATTTACAATTTTTTTAAATTTTATTAATTATTTTTTTTGTTTTTAAAATGCAGTCGAAGTACCAAAATTTGAAGAATGAGGCAAAAATATTTGACGTGCATTTAAAAAGTTTAAGGAAAAATTTAATTGCAACAGTTAATTTGAAGAAAAAGTTTGTTACTTTAAATAAGAAGGATAATACTTTAAGAAGGATCATAAAGGAGCATGGAATGGATCTTGAAATATTGTTGAAGAATAAAACAAAAGAGGATCCAATGTTATTTTCTTTCGGTGATGTAGTAAATCCAAAACATGAAATACTTTCGAATATCAATGCAATCACGAAGGACCTTGCTTAGTCAGGTGTTTTAAAAGAGGGTTTTTATGCAGATGATTCAGTAACGCAAATGAAAAACTCTTCTTCTTTGCAATTGCAGTTGCACTATGAAATTTTCAAATTTTTCATTTGAAAATCTAGTTGTAAAATAATTTAATATTCGGACTAAAAATATATATATATACTTTTCTAGTACTTTTAATCTTCTTCATTATATGAAAATATTGAGAGTTTCGATCTATTAAGTTCTTCAAATAAAATCATAATGTGATTAGAATATGTAATTTTTTTATTAGATTAGGTAAGAAGTAGGGATTAAGGCACCCATAAACCTTACAATAGAGTGCATTTTGAGCATAACCAAGAAGGAACAAAAAAGAAACAAGACAAAGAGGGCTAAAACAACTTAGCCCAAACCACATTCAAAAAAATTAATACACAAAAATATCCCCAAAAAGAACAGACCAAAGCCGAGAAAAAACAGGGAGGTATAACCACCCCAAATGAAACAGTCTGCAAAAAGTCAGAAAAATCCTCCAAGAGAAAAGAGACTAACTAATCTTCAAATGTTTGTATACCTTTGGTTGGATATATTCATGTCTTTCATATGATCTTCCTACTCATTCATAATAGGAATGTCGTCTTCAGCCTTCTCTTCATCATTTGAACTACTGAGGTGGAGATCAAACCTGTGAGCTTTGTAACCCTGCTCTAGTTTGGCCACACGCTCTTGCAACTCCAAGACCTTGTTTTTTATTTTGGCCATATCCACCCTGATAAAGTTTTTTGAGATGTAAATTTTCTTAGAGGCATCTATACAATTCATGACATATTTTCTCATATCTGTTCTAACTTCACCTAAAGCTTCCATATCACTTTCGACCTGCCTAACCCTGAGAGCAATTTCGTCAAAATCCTCATTCTAGTCTAGATTCATTCTCTACTTCCCTTTAGATTACTATCCTTTCATATCAACCAAGGAAACAACAGCCCCAGTACCAAGATTATTCTTCCCCTAGGAAGTTGTACCCTTCTTTTTCCTTAGTTTTCTCAAATAGTCAGCAAGAGAACAATTGTCATCAGAATCCCCCACATTGGGCTCTAATTCCTTATCCACCACCAGTTTACCATTCTTAAAAAGAAAGATAATTAAGCCATGGTGAAGCGTGGTTTAGTATTCCCCTATTAAAAATCATTCACCAACATAGAGAGCAAGATAAACAAGAAAAAGGGAAGTCTCATAATAATCTTATGCCTAAACATATTAAGTATAGTAAGATGGTGAGTATAAATCTTTCTATGTTTCCCTTCGAGAGTAATGTACCTCATCAGGTGGAGGAAAACCATATTCCAAATATTTGGTATGCATAATCTAGCAATACCATCCACAAGAAAATAAACCTTTTCTTACCTCGAAAGAAAGTTTGAATTTCATGCCTTCATCTGGTTTGGTCCTTGAAAATATTCAAGCCCTCTATCTCCATACCAGTCGCCTGGGAAATAAAAGCTTCCAAAACCTGAATTTCCATACCACGGATCACCATGCTATCATTTTCCATGCCCTACCAAAATCTAACGCAAGATAAGGATCAGAGCCTGTGATCTTTAAGATGAAATTCCTAAACTCGCCAATTTTCAGAATGGGCTATAAGGAGGGATTGTCCTTCAGAGCACCATAACTCATGGGCTCAGTTCTCAAGCAACCACATCCCATGGTTTTAGCCAAATGAGCTTGAAAATTGAAGAAAAATGACCAAAGAGAACCTTAAGATGAAAAATAATAGAAATCCGTCCATAAATCATGCACGTGTCAAGGGTCCTGCTAACCATAAGAAACATGATAACATCCAAATGAGGGAAAGGAACCACTCGCACATCAATAATTTTCATTATTAATGAGATTAGTAATAACGTAACGGATATCATCACCCCTTTTCCACACTCTAAAATTATTACCTTTGGCCCCCATATTGGTGAGATGTTCCACACATTTATTACTCTTTCTAGAGGTATGAATAAGATCAAAATTGTCAAAATATTTAAGCATTTATTTAGTATCTTTAAGGATAATAATTAAGGTCCAATTATGAATTTTATCCTTTCTCAAAGAATTAATAACAAGAAGAGAATCACCTTTAATCTGTATTTTCTTAAAACCCTTCTTTCTGGCAAGATCAATACCCCAAAAAACCACCATACTCTCAGCAACATTATTAGTTTGAACCCCAAGAGAACATGCATAAGAAAAGAAACAATTTCTATAATGATCCTGAAGGATCCCTCCCCACCAAAAAGGCCAAGATTTCCCTTTGAAGCTCCATAAAAATTCAACATGACCCAGTTTAAAATTAGAGCCTTCCAATTTATATCAACTTGAGGAAGTTTAGGGATAGAGGCACTAAAAGTGAATTGTTTGACAACCGCAATCTCTGAAGTAAAACCAGGTGGGAAGCCACTCGCTTTACAGAAGGAGATTGGTCCCTAGAAATCCTACCATTCCTTACCTTCCAAAGGCTCCAAATAAGGTGGAGAAGAGACATATTCCAAACAGCCACAACCAAAAATAACTTAAAAGGGAAAACCCACCAGATATAGAGCTCATCAATAGAATGAGGAAAGATCCAATTAAGGTTAAAAAGTATGAACACGTGGGAGAAAACCACCAAAGAGAAAGGGAAATGGAGAAATAAATGATTGGAAAACTCCTCATGATGGCCACATAGGATACATCTGCTTGGAATACTCATACCACATTTTCTCAAATTCTCAAGAGTTAGAACCTTGTTCTGAACAACAAGGCAGAAAAAAATATTGACCTTGGGAAGTAAATCCTTAACCCAAATTTTCCCCCATAAATCCTTCTATTCAAAGGTTATAAAATTTAATAGATAGGTCGATTTAATAGAAAACTCACATGATTCCTCTTCTCTCCAAACCACATAGTCTTCCTGAGGCTGGTATCTGGGAATGTGGAAGTTCTGAAGTTAAAAATTGATATCAATAAAAGGATGAATGCTACCCTCAATTTTTGGAGGATTAATAGGAATCCATTTAAGACCTTATTCATCCCTAGCCAAAAAGTCACAAACAAATATTCATCCATCCAGATCAAAGTGATGAAATAGGGATTTCCATGGCTTAACATAAACCAAAGGTTTATCCTCAAACTAGGTATCCTCCCAAAACCTATTTTTTGTTCATTTCCCTATATTCCATTTGATTTCATTACACAAAATATACCTTGTAGAAACAAAGGAATTTCAAAAAATCAAGCCCAAAGGAAGATCATCATTCAAAAAGAAAGTATCCAGTCTATCAATATTCCACAAATATTTCTTCTTCAATATATCAATCCATAGACCCTCCTCCTTAGATAACCTCCACCCCACTTTAGCAAAAGAGCCTCATTCACCAATTTAATATCTTTTAATCCCAACCCACCATAGGATTTTGGTTTATTAACCTTGTCCCAAGCAACCAAAGGATATCTGAAATGTTCCTCAGTACAAGTCCATTGAAAACGTTTCTGGATATTTTCCAAAGAGGAGACAATTTTAACTGGGAGTTTAAAAAGGGACATGATATCAATAGGAATACCTTGAAGGTAACTTTGAAGGAGAAGGAATATACCTTCCTGGGTTAGGAGAGAACCTTTCCAAGAGGAGATTTTTCTAGTTACCTTATCAATGAGAGGATTCTAGATTGGAATATCCAATTTTCTATGAATAAGAGGCATCCCCAAGTAAATATTCAGTAGTTATTTATTCTTACATCCCAAGATATGATCCAGCCTCTTCTGATCCTTCTCTTAAACATTGATAAAGAAAACAACACTCTTAAGGAAATTGACCATTTGTCCCGAACCTATTTCATATTCATGCAACACCCTTTTATAGTTTGTTGCCTCCTTTATAGAATCCTTTCCAAGTAAGAAATTTTCATCCAAAAATTTATTAAGACACACTAGGGGCAAGCCATTAGTAACTTTGAGACCCTTTATATGGTTCTGAATAAGAGCTTTATTTCATAATCTGCTAAGGGTTTCATCCATAATATAAAGGAAATGAGAAAGAGGGTCTCCTTGCCTAAGGCCTCTACCATTCTAGGAAAAACCTTCAGTTTTACCATTAAACATAACTGAAAAACTAGCAAAATTAACACAAGTTGTCACCATGTTATTAAAATGATCATTAAAACCAAGTTTGATTATAATATCCCTTATACAAGACCAAGAAACCCTATCATAGGCTTTATGCATATCCATTTTAATCAGCATAGCATATCTACTTGAGTTCTCCACCGAATGTATGGCCTCCTGAAAGAAAATAATACCATCAAGGATTTGTATACTAGGAACAATGGCTGCTTGATTAGGAGAAATTAATTTAGATAACACATTCCTGATGCACCAAGACAAGACGTTGGTAATCAATTTGTAGATAGTAGTGCACAAACTGATAGGTATAAAATATTTAAGGTCCTTAGCACCAATCATCTTCAGAATGAGAACTAATAAGGTATTGTTAATTTGTTTTAGGAGATGTCCCGATCTTAAAAATTGAACAACTGCCACCACATATTAATTAATAATCTTCCAAAAGTTACAGAAAAAGAAAGAAAGGAAACCAACCATACCAGGGGAATTATCAGGTTCCATATCAAACAAAGATAACCAAATTTCCTCCTCCCTCAAGATTAGAGACAAATCTTTGTTATCTTGGTTCGATAAAACTCTTTCAAAGGGAGCCAAGTCTTGATCACAAATATTAGCTTCAGGATCAGGTCCCTTCATAAATAATTCCTCAAAGTAGTTGATCATTGTATCTTTTATTTCCTCCTCCTCGATAATATCACCATTTTTCTTTATAATTTCCTAGATCCTAAGATGATTAGTGTTGATTTGTGGAGCTTAATTGCTTCACATTAGCATTCTTTATTAACTTGTTGGAATACACAGTAACCAGTGTCGGTTAGTTGGGGACCAGTATCAGTCAAGGAAAGGAGGAACCAACAACGGTTAGAGTAACCGACATCGGTTACCTGTGCGTGATTGTTTTATTTAACTCACGGGAATTAGATCTAACCTTTGATATAGAGTTTATCTGATGGTTGTAATAAGATATCTAAGTTTCCCTAAGTTTTTATATGATTATATAAGCTAGAAAACTAGGGTTAGATATAAGAAGAGAGAATTGTAAGAAAGAATTCTTAGAGAGAGAAAAAGATAAACTTGTGAGGAAGAAAGTATTGTACATCCAGGAGGTGTGGAAGATTGAAGATCTTCATTGTATATTCTCTACAAATCTTCAAATAATAATATTGGTTGTTTCTTGGTGGACATAGCCCACACTAGGTGAACCACGTTATTTCTTGCATATTTTCCTTTTGGTTTATTTCTGTATTTATTGTTTGTATGCTTAGATCTAAATAATATATATACAACTAGTGTGATTAACCCCAACAATTAGCCTTAAGAGTAGCCTTGAAGTGAAAAAAAATTGTATTTATGTCTCCCTCCTTAAGACACTTAACACGAGACTTTTTTCTCCAATAAATTTCTTCCTTGGCCAAGAGATAATGATACTCAACCAACAAATATTGTTCTTTTTTCCTGAGAGGAATATTTAAACCCCACAACTCCATCATTTCTTCAACAATTCTTAACTCCTCCGAAATCTAACTTTTCTGAAGGAAGATGTCCCCGCAAGTTCCCATGCTCCAGATTTTAGCCATAGCTTTGGCATGCTTCAATTTTTAGATTAGCATAAACAATGGAACCCCATGTGTATCTACACCCCTCCATTCACTCACTTTGTTGAAGATATCATCATGTTTTGGCCACATCTTTTCAAATATAAAAGGTCAAGATTTATTTGTTAACCCCATCCCTAGCTTTAACAAAATGGGATAATGATATGAGCCAGACCTAGGGAGAGAAGAAAGAGAGTAAAACTTGTTAAACATGCCTTGATGACTAATCACAAACTGATTAAGTTTGATTCAAATGATATCCCTTCTTGTTATCCTATTAGTCCAGGGATATTTAAATCCACCCAATTCCAAATCATACAAGCCATTAGTCAACAAAAAATTAGCTAAATATTCTATACTTTCATAATAAGACATACAACCTCCTTTTTTATTATCCAGTGTTAAATGCGTATTGAAATATCCTCCAATAATCCAATATTCACCTTTTTAACTTCATGAGATCCTCCCACAACCCTCTTCTTCACCCCCACCCCCCAAATTCGGAGCATAGATGTTAGAAATGATCCAACTTTTCTTGGAAGAAAACTCGCAGAAATGTAAAACAACATGACTAGAAAAAGAAAACAAAAGTTCCCCTTTAACCACCTTAGGATTCCATAATCATACAATCCCACCATAAGCAAAAATAAAATTAGAACCAACCCATTGATCATCCTTCCAAACTAACCTACTAGTATCCTTGAATATGTCTAAACTCATTTTTGTTTCTTGAATCAAGAGAATATATGTTTTATTCCTTTCTCTTAAGTCCCTAATAATTATTTACTTACTACGGTTTTTTAACCCTCTAATATTCCAAGAGATATGTTGGTGATGGAATTTGATATTTTGAAAACAAGCAACAGTCAAGGGATAGCAGTCCCTCCTCTTATGGGAGAGGTTCCCTTTTTGAACACAAAAGAGAAAAGCTAAACTACTTATTTACAATGTAAACATTTGTTCAATTTTTTGGTAAGTATTCCGATATTTCAGACATCTTCATCTAAAGGTTTTCAATACATGAGAAAAGAGAATAGAAGAACTGGTATTCCGAAGCTGAGGAGAAGAGCACTTTCAGACATATAGATAGCAGAATGATATCTTAATGATGCTTGATAAAATAACAAGATTTAAACTATGCGTATAAAAACACATGACATGTATGTATTAGACACAAAGTTCAAAATACACTTATCAACCAAAAGACACAAAGTTCTTCCTTAAATATGCATAGCTTTTATATGAATCGAACAAGGAGAAGAAAGAGATAGAGCATGAGAGAGGGTGAGACTTCTTCTGTATTGATTAACAGTTCAATGTTCCTTTACATCCAAGATATAAAAATCTGATCCCTTACAATAATAAGAAATGGTTACCCAAGATATAAATAACCCAAGAAATGGTTACAAAGAGATTTTTCAGTTTCCTTTCTTTTAATTTCAAAATTTAGTATCTAATTAAATATTACAAACTCAATTTATATCTTGCTTTCATAACATATGACTTAAAGAGATAAAGCCATCTTAATTATATATTTCAAGAAATAAATTGAGAACTAGGATGTCGAGATGTTGGAGGAAGTTTTTATGTCCACTTTTGTCTTGAGCACTTGATTTCTAAATATTTTAAATGCTTTAGCTATGTCCATCCCTCGGGGAATTGTTGTGTTGGCAGTTGCATGAGTCCAACTACCTAGACACTTCTCCATTTATTTACCAAACTCTGCATTTTCCAAGAAATATTTGTTGGCATCTGTGATAGCAACTTGCAGTGTGCAAATTTCTTTCATTTTTTCCTTGGATATGGTGTCCTTGAACAATATTCTTTAACAAATGTCTTGAATTGATATTTGAGCTCTCAAATAATGAATTTATCATTTGAACACTCCTTGAAGATTTGGAAGTGAATATCTAGGAAGGAAGACATGACACAAGATTTAAAAGCTTATCCTTTTTGTAAAATATTTCTAAGTTATCCAATGGCCTCTTCTAGAACCTTTATTTTCCAGTAAATGCTGAAAACCCACTGTTTAGACAAATTCATCTTTGCATCATCAAAAACCTTATTTGTCGTAAGGATTTGTACATCTGTTTAACTCATCAATCTAAGATCCTGAATACATTCACTCCACAATTTCAACTCCCTATCCAACCCAATGAGTGTTATAGTTAACATTAATTGTATCTTAGAAATTTTTTAATATGCCTTGAATGCTCCCTCAATGAAATTCAAACCTGTGATTATCAAGTCATCAACCATGGCTTCCATTTCCTTCCCATAAGTGTCATGTTTATGAATTTCTTTAATGGCTTGAACTTCATTATTGGATAGGACGGCAGGAGGTGGGATGGAAGCTAGGGGAGTTAGATCAACTACCTTATCCTCCTCCAATAAGGATTTGATAAAACTTGAAAAAATTTGATTCTTCTCCTCCAACTTCTCTTGTGTATACTTCCCTTTTTCAACTCTTTCAATTACTTTAGACATTGTCTCCCTCATATTATGCAACTCACTTTCAAGTGTAGATTCACCGAGAGAAATTCTTGTTAATTCCAGATCACCCATTGATGGGTCTTTTTCATCTTTGTCAAGTTTGGGTTTTGCAATCTCCAGGAATTGCTGGCCTTGGGAGTCTGAAACCAATTTTGATGTGACTTTGGCCTTTTCAGATGGAGGGGTAGGAGTAGTACCTAGAAGGGCCACCACTACATAAAACTTAGGGATAATAACACTTGATGTGGCCTTCCTTTTCTTGCTTTTTTGCGATGGTTTCACCCAGGAAAATGAGGAGCTTGAAGTGGAAGAAGAAATGGAACCAAGTGTAGATGCACTCATCACACTTAGAGTTTGTACCACAAACACTTTTAACACGGAAGTATCATCTTGAGTGATGGGAGCTCCCTTAGTAGATGTTTCCATAGATTTTGAAACTGGTTCCTCTGATTGATCTTCCTTCACACTACTTTCTTCAAGGATATTCTCCTCCGGCTTTTCCTGATCTTTTCCTTCACTGTCATCATCACCAAGGTTCATAATTTCTCCCTCATCAGGTAATGTTTCAGTGTGCTTAGGAGAGGTCTACCTCTCACTCTCTTGAATAACCTCAACTGCGTTATCATCCTTCTTAGCTTTTCCCTTCTTTGTGTACACCAAAGTTGAAGATTATGGAGAAGTAACAGATTGTTCATGTGTCTCAGGAGATGATACATGTATTTATTTTTTAGGGATAGAAGTATCTTGAGAAGTAGACCTAGATTCCCTTACCCTAATTATCTTCATCTTTCTACCAAAATAAAGTCTAGTTCTTACTAAGACATGATTGATGAGCTCCTTTAAATCATCTCTCTCCTTAACAAACCAATCAATGGTTTTAATAGGATTGTGTTTGATCGATATCTCGTATTCCAGGGACTGCAAATCCTCATCATCATCCTCCAATCCTTTAGAAACATCATAAATACTAAAACTTGTGATTTTTTGTAGAGATAATCTTCCATAATACCTTCTTTGGGCTTCATAATCATCATAAAAAATAGCCCAGTAGTCTTGATTATCGACAAGATGTTGATAACCCATTTTGAAATAGGTGGAAATGAACTCCTTAATATTAAAGAAAGTTCTAGGTTATAATAGTGATGGGTAAGAGGAGAAATGGTTCTATCAATGTTTTGAGCATCCAAGGCATTCTTACAAGTGTAGTTACCCAATGTGATTGGGAATTAAATACTTGTAATCTTATTATCCATACAGATTCTATGAAATTTATCCAACTACTTGCATATCTCCACCAAATCCATCTTGTCACTGCAGTACATAGGTATTTTCAGGGGTTGTCCTTCAAATCCGGGAAACCGTATATATGAAAATTTCCTGAACTGAGTGAAAAAGTTGCCATAAATGTTGATCAGTTGTTTTGCCTCAAATGAGAATCTTTTAGTAGTGTCTCCTTTCAACAATTTGAAAATGTACATAGTGAATGCATCATTCACTCTCTTGAAATGATGATTGCTGACCTTCAGAGTTAATTGTGGACGATACATATAAATAGGAGCATCTTATCTTGTCTTCCACAAGGGAGAAACCCAACCATTCTTTGTAGGTCATAATGGTGTACATAAGATAAGAGGTCCTGTAGAAGCTTTGAGTCCATTGAACATATGGTAATTGCTCAGTTAGGCTATCACAAATTATTCCAACCTAGTTTAAGCTTTTCTTACCCTCACATATAATATTGATAGAGGGGCACATCCAGTAATGAAACTTATTAGTGGAGGGCATTCCCATTATCCTGGAAAGGAGAGTGATAGCATCTGATAGTTCTTCATGGAAATCAACCCTGTACATTATTTTGGGTAACCTTGAAGCTCCTTTCTTGGGGTTCTTGAACCAAGACTTGGCCACTCTACTCTTATGTCGTTCGTTATCTTGATCAAAAAGAAGTTGTGCTTGGTTCCTGGTAATGATGTTCGAGCCTTTAATTGTGGGGATTATGAAAGTAGAGTGAATACAATCTTCATCGAGTCGAGCCACCACCTACCCTTAAGGGTCAACAATTTCCTTAGTATCCGGGTTGAAATAAGAACCAAAAGCTCGAATTGTGTTGGCTCATTGGAATGAAACTGGAAAACCCCATGCCTCTACGATTCCACTATCCTTAATTAGCTAAGAAATGGAAGAAGGGTTTTTACCATTAATAAGTGCCTAGAAATCGTCCAAATCAAGGTGTTGTGCCTCACTATCACCTATCTTTGGTATAGTTGTCTCCAAGGCATAGAGGTGTTCATGTCCTTTGAAATTGATCTTCATTTTATGGCAGGAGTAAGTATCTCTGTGAGATTAATTCCCTTATTTCCTCGACGATTCACATCTTCCCTGATATCTAAAAATTTGAAAACAATGGAACAAGACTCGATCACGTCTACAAATAGTGGAGAGGGAGAAACTGAATGGTCTTTGGAAAATACAAGTGAGATGGTAAAAATGACCAATTACCTGACTATTTATCCACATTTAAACTCAAGTAGGTCGGCAAGGTGGGAATAAATGAAGCAATAAATACCCTATGCTGACCTAAAACAATGAGAATTAGAAAATGTGGAACTAATGTGCACAACTATCCCATGGAACATTGGGACATTTAGGACGCGCGGAGCCAAAATAGCCAATTTGCGGTAAAGGAGGAAAAAACTTGCACAAATGTCATAAGGGACAGTGGGACGTCTAGGATGCATATAGCCGAAAAAGCCACAGTGAGTGAAAATTGGCAAAAGCAGACTTGTGGGGAAATGGAGACCAGGGAACACTCAGGACATGAAAAGTTGAAATACCCGCAACACATTAAAATCAGATAAGTCAAAAATATTTGACACAAACCGCCCTTTGGACATTGAGACACCATTTCTTCGAAAATTTGAAAAGACTAATAACAAATGAAAAGAAAGACCAATCAATAAAAGCATAAAATCGGGGAACAAATGGCCCAGAGGAACTTGGGATATGAGGGATAAAAAAACCTGAAATGCCCACAAAATAATGAAAAAGCCTCAATTTTTTTTTGAAAAATGACTAACTATTTGAAAAGAGATCTTTCTTAGGAGACCTTTACAAGGGCATTTAATAGTCACCTAACTTGAAAAAATTAAAATTGGAGAAGAAATTTCACAAACCTTGGGGAGGTGACAACAGTTGGCTCTTTCTAGGGACATGGCTTAGATTGAGCATCATGACAACAAGACATAGTATGAACTCTAGAATCTCAAGATTTTTAAAATAGACTAGTGCCTTATCCATTGGGAAAAATAGAGGTAAGGATGAACCAACATAGAAGAGATACCCACACAACACCAAACAAAGACCAAAAAAAGAAAACTATAGAAGATTGCACAAAGGACTTCCTAGCAACCTAGGATTGAAACAACTTCAAGCACTGCCCACTATATGGAAATGGAAGAGATGTTCAATCCATATAATCCAAGTAGAAATAAATTTTTCTAGAAAAAGTGTCTGATCTGGAAAGGACCCAACCAGAGAGAATCAAATTTGTCATGACTTCCCCGAGTCTTTCACCTCTTTTTCCAGAGTAGGAAAATGTCTCCAACTTGGAAGTCTTTATGGCTGTCCTTTTTATCAAATAGTTTCTTTACTCTTTGTTGATGTGTAGTAATCCTATCCACCACTTGTAATATTTCGTCATCCAACTTCTGTAGATACACAATTCTCTTCTCCAAAGCACTAGTAAAGTTTGAATCTTCAATGGCCTTCATCAATTGCAATGCTAGAAGTTCCATAGTCACTGAAAACTGAGCTTCAGTTCTATACACCACTTGAAAAGGAGACATTCCAATTTCCCTTTTAGGGGTAATCTCATCTGTCCAAAGAGCATCATACAGCTTCTTATCCTAATTCCTCTATGATTCATTAACAAGCTTTCGAATGATAGTTACCAAATTCTTGTTTGTCGATTTTGCTTGTCCATTTCCTTGAGGGTAGTAATTAGAAGAATCTGCAAGGGAAATTCCATACCCATAATAGAAATACATCATTTCATAAGAAGAGAAATTAGGAGCATTATATTTAACAATTTTACTTGGTCCCCAAATCTAATCAGAATGTTTTCCTTGATAAAGTTACATACCACTTCAGAAGTTGTGTTTTTTACTAGAATCGCCTCCACCCATTTGGTGAAATAATCAATAGAAGTTAATACATGGGTGTGTCCAGCGCTGGAATGAGGATTGAGAGTACCCATGAAATCTATTCCCCATTGTTGAAAAGGTTATTCTATAACCATTGGCTTGAGTGGAAGTGTGGCTAGCTTAGGCCATCCCATAAAATTTTGGCAAGCTTCACACTTATTCACCCATTTAGTTGCATCTCAAAACAGTGTTGGCTAGTAGTAACCTGCACGAAGGATTTTATGATCAGTCACAACAGATGAGAAATGTCCTCCATAAGCTTGATCATGAAATGCTCTGAGAAACATATTTTTTTGTTCTCTATCCACACATCTGATAAACCTCCCATCAATCCCTCTTTTGAATAAGGAATTGTCCTAAAGGACATAATGTCCAGATCTCAGCTTAATGGATCTTTTCTCTTTAACACTTAGATGAGATGGGAATTCTCCATAAGTAATAAAATGGGAAATATTAGCATACCATTCATCAGTTGAACTGATAAAGAGAACAATTTGAATATGTGTGTCTTCTTTGGAAGAGTTATCTTCAGCACCTGCAACAAAAAATTCACAGAGCCCTTTTCCTCGGACTAGCTTAGTTGGCCTAGTGTCCAAATCATACTTTTGCACCTTTTCCACCCAATTTCCTCTTTTGGTTCCAAATTCTTGTTGTGTGAGAATAGACTTAGCTGTTGTATAAAGTACAAAGACAATAGAGTGAGAACTGAGGATATATAAATGAAATTGTTTGACTGACTTAACCACAACGAAAGCATGTTTCTCAATCTGATTATATTTCAATTCATGAGATTTAAGGACATAACTCATGAAATAAATGGGTAGTTCACATCCCTCAGGATTCTTCTATGTTAGAATATCAGGCAATGTATTCTCAGTAGCATAGCAATAAATCAAGAAATCCTTCTCAAAATCAGGGCAAACAAGAATAAGAGTTCAGGAAATTGCCTTTTTGATATTTTCAAAAGCTTATTTTCCTTCTTGTGTCCAACCAAAAAGTTGTTTCCCTTTCATCATCCAAGTTACACTCATAGTTAGCTCTGCAAAATCAAGGATGAATCTCCTTAAAATATCTTTCCAAAGAAAGAATGCACACCTTTTTTACTAGTAGGGAGGGGAATTTGCTGAATAGGTTGAACCCTTTCTGGATCAATCTTGGTACCCTCTTTAGAAACAATATGTCCAAGTAGATTTCCTTCAATGACTCCAAAAATAGAATTTTTTGGATTGAGAGATACCCATGTTCCTTGCACTTCTGAAGGACATTTTCAAAATGTTGGGAATGATCTTCCCTCTTCTTGGAAAAGACAGTTAAATCATCCAGATAGAAAACAATAAATTTTACTTTCAAAGACCCAAAATCCAAATCCATTAACCATTGGAAAGTGGCACTCACATTAATCAGACCAAATGGCATCCTCTTATAAGCAAAATTTCCCCATGGAGTTGTGAAATCCGTCTTGTGTTGATAAGGAACATCAATCTCAATCTGATTATACCTTGAAAATCCATCCAACATAGATAACATTTTAGAGCCAGTAACATCTTGCAGAATCTGATCCATCATGGGGAGTGGATAATTGTCCTTGAGAAAGGCTTGATTCAGATTTTGGAAATCTACACAAATCCAAATCTCACCATTCTTTTTTATTACCGGTACAATATTTGCCACCCAAGCTGAGTGATGAATTGGAAAAATTATTTTTTCCGTTAAGAGCTTTTGACTCTCTTGATAAATGGTGTCTAAAATATTGGGGTTGTATTGCCTTTGTTTCTACTAAAAAGGCTTGATTCCTGGTTTTGGAGGAATAGAATGTTGCATTTCTCTTGGTTTGAAAGATTTCAAATCATCATAGGAATAGGCAAGCACATCAACATACCTTTTTAATAAATTTATCATTCTATTTCTTTCTTATTTTGTACAACACTTGTCAATGTTGAGAAGATTGGGTTCCTCTTTAATCCCAACATTAACATTTTCATAGTCTGCAGACTAATAAACCTCATGTGATATCTTTGACTTGATATACCTATCATGCTTGTCAAACAAATCTTCCAAGCTTACTAATCCTCTGGGTATCTTGTTACCTTTTAAATTAATACAACCATCCTTATCAGATTCTTCCTCTATTCCTTCCTCAGTCACGATGGATGTTACCGATTCACAAGGAGCAACTTCACTTCCTTCAAAATATAGTTGACTAAATTTATCCCAAAGTTCAAGAAAAGAGAGTAAATTTTGATCATCGTTGAATATTTTCCAATTATTGGCATTATTCGACACACTTGTCCTATATATCATTTTGATTGTAAACTTTTCCTGAGAAAAGTCGGGATGAGGGATAAACAAGGATCCTGAGATGGCTAAAGCATCTACTCTAGTATTCCTTTCACTGGAACAACTTCTATGGAAAAAGGCATCTAATAATTCAATAGAATCCCATACCAAATTTCTATAGTGTTTTAGCCTCTTATTCTTAACCTGAAAAATATCTCTGACTTGCTTAACAATGAGTTATGAATCTCCTCGTGCACAAATATTCTTAACCCCCATCTCCCTTTCAATTGATAGTCCCAAAGAAGAGCTTCATATTCTGATGTATTATTGGTGTTTTCAAATTGAAGCTTGTAGGATAAAGGATAAGACTTCTTTTTAGGATAAAACAAGACCACTCCTGCTCCAAAACCAGCTGAAGAATAACTACCATCGAACTCGAGGATCCAAACACCATTAGGGTCATCCATCACACCTTTGGAAATTATCATTTCTTGTTCTGACATGATCACGTAGTTCCCATGACCAATCTCCTCATAGAGGATTTGGGCTTTAGGATCATCGGTTTTTTGCACAATGTACTCAGTCTGTCTCTCAGGTAAAAACTTCTTCATCTTCCCATTAACTGGAATGAGAGCATGTGACCAATCCATTTGAATTTCTCCACCCACTTCTTTACAAAAGTTTCTACTTAGCAACATGCCATAGGATGGGGGAAAATCTGCTACTAAGATAGTAGCTTTGAACCTTTTCTCTAGGAAAGAAGCAAAAGCTACTTGTGCATCCTTAATCTTTCCTACCAACGAAACTTCTTTACTTTCCATGGAATAGCAAGAACCAAAGGTGCGTGTTAAAGTCAAGCATAAAACATGAGCAACCTTAACATGCATCACATTTTCTGATGCCCCAGAATCAATGACACAATTACTGAGCCTATGACCGGTTATAAGTAACGTGACATACAAAGGCTCAATTTTCTTGGCTAAATAAGGTGTTGTGGCCATTAGATTTTGCTGAGGTGTAAAGGCAGGAGTAGGTAAAATTACTTTAGAGGTGATGGGTGCAGGATTGGATTTGGATTTGACAAATTTGACAACTTGAGCAAAGGCATCGGGATGCGTCTGATAAAAATCAGCCTCTGAAATTTGAATTTTAGTTTTCTTAAGGTGGTCAATTATGTCAAAGGATCCTGAGGTAGATGGGGTGTCTGTGCTAAAAAGAGAGGAACACTTAGGCCTATCGAATTTAACATTTGAGATTGTTTTAGTCACTGGTGTTGAAGCTACATTGGCTTTAGGTAAAGACAAGGAAGTAGAAGGAGTATTAACACTGCTTACCTTTTGCGTAGAAGTGGTAGGGATAGAAAATCCTATTTTTGCAACAACTAGGATGGTAACTGGAACCTTCTTGGATCTTCTTCTGTGCTAGACCACTTCCTTTTTCTTACTCATCTATTTTTGGGTCATGACAGCATATGACTTGTTTTTCATATCTTCCACTACTTCATCGTAATCATCAAAAACATCATTAACTCCCTCAGTGATGAGAATATTAACCTAAGAATCACTAGCTTCTTCTATTTTTTCAGCTGCTTCCTCTTCAGTTCTTCATACCCTTTAGCTTCATCTTCATCATTGCATTCCTGAAATTTACATGTTTCATTGACATGAACCTTGAGAAGGGGCCCTTCGATTGTGAGTTTTGGTTGGACAGGGGGCAGACGATTTCGGGGCTGAAAATTCCTTCTTGGAATATCCTTGTAAGGAGTATTCTGAGCCAATTTTTTTATAGCTATGAGATCATTTGTCAATTTTTGTACTAACCGGTTTGAATTATTTCCTACAAAAGAAGAAGCCTTAGATTTAGTAAGTTCCTTTTTTAATTTCCCAGACATTATCAAATCATCTTCAACACTTATGGCTAAGCTTTGATCAGCATCCAAAGTACCAACGGTTGGCTCTTCTCAATGCATAGCTCACTTCTGGTAATTGTGCATTCAGGAAAATGCATTTCTGAATTTGATCCACAGGCCTGGTGGCTACTGGAATCTTATTGACCAATTTGTTAAACTTGACAACAAACTCTCTCATAGGCTCATATGGATCCTTCTTTATCTGAGAAATTTGAGCGTGGGGAGTGTGTACATCTTCAACAAGTTTGAATCTATCCTCAAACTAAGTTCTCATGGTGTTCCAATTAGTGATAACACTAGCAGGGAGATGGTAAAACCAGTGAGAAAATTTTTCCTCTAGTGTCTCCTCAAAAATCCTAACAGAAACATCTTCATGCTCCATTCCAAGTATCCCACATGCCACAATGAATGCAACAATGTGTTCATCTGGGTTCACTTTTCCATCACCCCTGAATTAAGGGAATATTTTTCTATTTCCTTTTGGGAGATCATATAATGGTTGAGGAAGGGCTAGAGGTCCAACCCATTGTCCCCAAGTTAGAGGTGTTATCATTCTTGGAAAATTGGTTTGTAAAGGGACTATGACTTCAACCAATACCAAAGATTGAATACTAGGGCTTGATTGAGTTTGTGATTCTTTGTTTCTTGCAGTTCTATTTTTGACAAGGGGAGTACTTGTGGATATTGTTTTCCTCCTTTCTGGAGTCATCCCAATGCCTTGTTCCAGTAATTGAAAATTTTTATCTTCAATACCACGTGCCCTTTGACCTAGTGTATATCTTTTGTCTTCCAGGATGCTAATCCTTCTGGTTCAATTGAGGTTGTTTTGGTGGGTATGCACAAAACGTGCCCCACAGTGGGCGCAAAAAATGTTGGTGATGGAATTTGATCTTTTGAAAACAAGTAACAGTCAGGGGACAACAATCCCTCCTCTTAAGGGAGATGTTCCCTTATTGAACAAAAAAGAGAAAAGGTAAACTACTTATTTACAATATAAAAATTTGTTCAATATTTTGGTAAGGATTCTGATATTTTAGATGTCTTCATCTAACATTTTTCAATACATGAGAAAATATAATAGAAGAACTAGTATTTAGAAGATGAGGAGAAGAGCACTTTCAGACATATAAATAGCAGAATGATATATTATTGATGCTTGATAAAATAACAAGATTTAAACTATGCATATAAAAACACAGGACATGTTTGTATTAGATATAAAGTTCCAAATACACTTATCAACCGAAAGACACAAATTTTTTGCTTAAATATGCATAGATTTTATATGAATCAGACAAGAAGAAGAATGAGAGAGGGTGAAACTTCTTTTGTATTGATTAGCAGTTTAATGTTCCTTTACATCCAAGATATCAAAATCCAATCCCTTACAACGATAAGAAAAGTTCTTTAAATAACCCAAGAAATGGTTACAAAGAGCCTTTTAAGTTTCCTTTCTTTTAATTTCAAAAGTTAGTATCTAATTAAATATTACAAACTCAATTTATCTGTTGCTTCCATAACATATGAATTAAAGAGATAAAGCCATCTTAATTAGATATTTTAAGAAGGAAAATGAGAACTAGGATGTCAAGATGTTGGAGGAAATGTTTATGGCCCCTTTTTTCTTGAGCACTTGATTTCTGAATCTTTTCAATGCTTCAGTTATGTCCATCCCTCAAAAAAAATTTGTGTTGGCAGTTGCATGAGTCCAACTGCCCAGACACTTCTCCATTTCTTTTCCAAACTCTGCATTTTCGAGGAACTCTTTATTGGCATCTGTGATAGCTGCTTGCAGTGTGCAAATTTCTTTCATCTTTTCCTTGGATATGGTGTCCTGCTTGAGAAAATATTCTTTAACAAATGTCTTGAACTAATAATTGATCTCTTGAATAGTGAATTTATCATTTAAACTCTCCTTGAATATTTCGCAGTGAATATCCAAGAAGGTAGACATGACACAAGATTTAAAAGTTTCTCTTTTTTGCAACATATTTCTAAGTTCTCCAATGGCCTCTTCCAGAACCTTTATTTTCCAGTAAATGTTAAAAACCCATTGTTTAGATAGATTCATCTTTGCATCATCAAAAACTTTATTTTCCAAAAGGATTTTTACATCTATTTCGCTCATCAATCTGAGATCCTAAATACATTCACTCCACAATTTCAACTCCCTATCCAACCCAGTGAGTTTTGTAGTGAACTTTAATTGAATCTTAGCAATTTTCTCATATGCTTTGAATGCTTCCTCAATGAAATTCAGACATGTGATTATCAATTCATCAACCATAGCTTTCATTGCCTTCCCATAAGTGGCATGCTTATGAATGTCTTTAATGGATTGAACTTGATCATTGGATAGGATGGCAGGAGTTTGGATGGAAGCTAGGGGAGGTGGATAACTTCCTTATCCTCTGACAATAAGGATTTGATAAAACTTGACAAATTTTGATTTTTCTCCTCCAACTACTAATATATCTGCTTCCCTTTTTCAACTCTTTTAATTACTTTAGAAATTGTCTCCCTCAGATTATGCACCTCACTTTCAGGTGTTGGTTCATCGAGATAAATTCTTGTCAATTCTAGATCACCCATTGATAGGTATTTTTCATCTTTTTCAAGCTTGGGTTTTGTAATCTCCAAGAATTGTTGGCCTTGGGAGTCTAAAACCAATCTTGATGTGACTTTGGCCTTTTTAGATGGAGGGGGAGGAGTAGTAACTAGAAGGGCTGCCACTACATCAAACTTATGGACAACAACACTTGAAGTGGCCTTCCTTTTATTTCTTTTTAGCAATGGTTGCACCCAGGAAAATGAAGAGCTTGAAGTGGAAGGAGGAATGGGCCCAAGTGTAGATGCACTCATCGCACTTAGAGTTTGTACCACAGTCACTTCTAACACAGAGGTATCAACTTCAGTGATGGGACCTCCCTTAGCAGATGTTTTCATAGATTTTGAAACTAGTTCCTCTGATTGATCTTCCTTCACACTGCTTTCTTCAAGGATATTCTCCTCTGATTTTTCCCGCTTGTTTCCTTCACTTTCATCATCACCAAGGTCCAAAATTTCTCCCTCATCAAGTAATGTTTCAGTATGCTTAGGATAGGGTTTCCTCTCACTCTCTTGAATAACCTCAACTGCCTTATCATCTGTCTCAACTTCTCCCTTCTTTGTGTACACCAGAGTTGAGGATTCTAGACAAGAAGGAATAGATTTTTTATGTGTTTCAGGAGATGATACATGTATTTCTTTCTGAGGGGTAGAAGTATCTCGAGAAGTAGACCTGGATTTCCTTTCCCTGATTATCTTCATATTTCTATCAAACCAAAGTCTAGTTCTTACTAAGACAAGATTGATGAGCTCCTTTAAATCATCTCTCTCCTTAAAAAACCAATCAATGGTTTCTATAGGAGTGTGTTTGATTGATATCTCATATTCAAGGGACTACATATCCTCATTATCAACCTCCAATCCTTCAAGAACAACATATATACAAAAATTCATGATATTTTACAGATATAATCTTCCATAATACCTTCTTTAGGCTTCATAATCATCAGAACAATCGGCCCAGTAGTCTTCAATATCGGCAAGATAGTGATAACCCATTCTGAAATTGGTGGAAATGAACTCCTTAATATAAAAGTAAGTTCTACGCTTATAATAGTGAAGGGTAAGAGGGGAAATGGTTCTATCAATGTTCTAAGCATCCAAGGCAGCCTTACAAGTGCAGTTACCGAATGTGATTGGGAAATTAATACCTGCAATCTTCTTATCCTTGTAGGTTATATGCAATTTATCCAATTGCTTGCATATCTCCACCAAAGCATCTTGTCACTGTAGTACATAGGGAGTTTCAGGGGTTGTCCTTCAAATCGGGCCAATTGTATATATGAAAATTTCTTAAACCAAGTGAAAAATTTGTCATAGATGTTTATCAGTAGTTTTTCCTCATCTGAGAATCTTATAGCAGTGTATCCTTCCAACAATCTAACAATGTACATAGTGAATGATGATTGCTGACCTTCAGAGTTAACTATGGATGATAATTATAAATAGGAGCATCTTTATGTCTTCCACAGGGGATAAACCCAACCATTATCTGTAGGCACAATGGTGTACATTAGATAGGATTTCATGTAGAAGGTTTGAGTCTGCTAAACATCTGCCAATTGCTCAGTCAGGATATCACAAATTATTCCTACCCAGTTCAAAATTTTCTTACCCTCACATATAATATTGATATAGGGGCACATCCAGTAATGAAACTCATTGGTGGAGGGCATTCCCATTATCCTAGAAAGGAGGGTTATAAAATATGACAGTTCTTCATGGATATCAACCTTGTACATTGTTTTGGGTAACCTTGAAGCTCCTTTCTTTGGGTTCTTGAACCAAGACTTGGCCACTATGCTCTAATACCATTCGTTGTTTTGATCAAAAAGAAGTTATGCTTAGTTCTTGGTTAGGATGATCGAGCCTTCAAATGTGGGGATTTTGAAAGCAGAGTGAATATAATCTTCATTGAGTCAAGCCACCACCTGCCCTTAAGGGTCAACAATTTCCTTAGTATCTAGGTTAAAACAAGAACAACAAGCTAGCACTGTGTTGGCACATTGGACTGAAACTGAAAAGCCCCCTGCCTCTACAATTCCACTATCCTTAATTAGTTGAGAAATGGGAGAAGGGTTTTGACCATTAATATGTGCCCAAAAATCGTCCAAATCAAGGTGTTGTGCCTCCCTATCACCTATCTCTGGTATATTTGTATCCAAGGTAGAGAGGTGCTCGTGTCCTTTGAAACCGATCTTCATTTTATGGCAGGAGTAAAGATATTTTTGAGAGTAATTCCCTTATTTCCTCGATCAATACCTCGATGATTCACAACTTCCCTAATATCTGCAAATTTGAAAATAATGAAACATGACTCGACCAAGGCTACAAATAGTGGAGAGGGAAAAAATGAAAGGTCTTTGGAAAATACAAGTGAGATGGTAAAAATGACCAACTACCCGAATATTTATGCACATTTAAACTCAAGTAGGTCAGTGAGGTGGGAATAAATGAAGCAATAAATACCCTACGCTGACCTAAAACAATGAGAAATGGAACATTGGGACATTTAGGACGTGCAGATCTGAAATAGCCGATTTGCGGCAAAGGTAGAAAAAACTTGCATAACTATCCCAAGGGACAACGTGACGTCTAAGACATGCGGAGCTGAAAAAGCCACAGTGAGTGAAAATTGGCAAAAGTGGGCTTGCGGGGAAATGGAGACTAGGGATCACTCGGGATATGAAAAGCCGAAACACCCACAACACACTAAAATTGGATAAGTGTGAAATATTTGACACAGACTACCCTTGGGACGTCGGGACATTTATCCGAAAAGATGAAAATACCGATAACAAATGAAAATTAAATCCAATCAGAAAAAGCATAAAATCGGGGAACAAATGACACAGAGGAACTTGGGACATGAGGGACAGAAAAACCCAAAATGCTCGCAAAACAAAGAAAAAGCCTCAAAACTCAAAATTTTGAAAAATGACTAACTGTTTGAAAAGAGCTCTTTCTTAGGGGACCTTTACAAGGGAATTTAATAGTCACCTAACCTGAAAAATTTAAAATTGGAGAAGAAAATTCACAAACATTGGGGAGGTGACAACAAGATAACAATCATTTTGATTTATGAAGATTTGAAAAGTCCTTCATGGATTTTTGTCTACCTTTCTCAATCTCCTTGGACACTGATCTTTCCCTTTTATCCTTATTTGTTTGTTTCACTCTAGGATTGATCTCCTTTCCCACATCTACCTTATTACTCCTAGTAATGGGTTTTGATTTATTTAATGGTGTCATCAGGGATGACATCACCTCTAGAGTATCAGCGTCCACTTCTTCCATAAGGGCATCAAAAGAATTTGATTTTGTAACCATATTTTCCTCATGTCTTTGACCAAAAGAACTTTGTCCAATGGAGGAAACCTCTTCCAAGGAAAATCCAACCACCACCTATAGTGCATAATTTTCAAGAGAGATTGAGGGCACCATATCAGACCCCAAAACCTTAGAAGATGGAGATTCCCCATCTCCTGGGCAACCTGGATCTCATTTTCTCCATAATTTTTTTCCCAAAATTTAATCTTTCAAACTCATCCATCTCTTTCTAAACCTCAATAGCTAGGGAACGTGGGGATTTCTTCTCCACCTCAGGTGGACATTCATTTGTTTCTTTACCTTTGGGACTCACCACCTTTACATTCCTTCCAACTTGCTTCCATTCTAATTTTTCCTTAACATGTGCTTTTTTAGCCTCCCTATTCTCCATCTTTTTATTCAAAATATAACATCCCCTAAAATCATGACCCATTGCTTTACATATGTTTCATATAAAGGGAGATGGTTCATATTCAAAGTGTTGGTTCTAGTCTCCAAATTTGGACAAGAGTTTAATTTTTCCTTCTAGCTCAGCTCATTGTTGCATATTGACACTAAATATGGATGCGTCAATCTAGTTCTAGCTTTTTTAATCAGATCAATGGCTATCGGAGTTCCTAGACTTTTAGCAATGCCAACCAAAATTTATGGTTCCTAAAATTCCATAGGTAAACTAGGAAACTGGATCCAAATAAGATATTCAAATACAAAATTTTCATAAGGGTTAAATGTCGGCTACCATTGTTGGATAATCACATGGGTCTTACTTATGAACCATGGGCCCTTAGATAGAATCTTGATTACCTCTTCCTTACTAGAAAGGGTAACCAGGAAGAAACCATTAGCATAAGTCATAACTTCAACGGATCCATGAGGCACCCATCATCTCTTATCCAAACTTTGAAATATGTCAATATTGGGTCGTGTTCCCATGCATTTAGAAAATAAGGAGTTTTCCATCGATGTCTTGACCCTGATCAGCAGGCTCTCAGGAATTTGTAAAGAGAGACTCCCTTTTTCCTTGATCGGATCTAGGCCCTCTAGAACATCCTTGTCCAGTTTTTTCCCAGCCAATATTTCTTCCCATGTGAGCCCCACAAGAGGTCCCTTAGGCCCATTCTTTAGGAGACCCACGTGATGATCTATCAAACCTGGATTCCCATCCAGATCCCTAGAGTCTGCTTGTAGTTCTCACCTAGCTCAGGAATTCAAAATTCCTGTTCCCACTCTTGTTCCCACTCTGTCCATGTTTTTTTGAATGAAGTTGAATTTATTTTCTAACATAATAATATGCTAGAATATTATTTTGATTTAAAATACAACAAAAAAGTCATTTTTTGATTAAAAAACTCTAAACAACAAATTACAGCACTGAAAATATTATTCAATAAAGAACATGCATATATCACAAATAACAAGTTACATACTTATAATATGATATGAAATTTTATTTCTAGAAATAATATGTTCATACATACATCTTTAGTCAATATCAGGTAGCTCAAACAATTCTTGACTATTTATGTCTTCAAAACTCAAATTGTTATCTAATCTTTCGTTGTTATTTTCCATTACAGTTTCAATGTTTATATCTTATTTGTTTTCGTTATCCCATGTATTAGAATTACAAACCCCTTTCTTTTCTGCAAGAGAATTCTATACTGCCATTACTTGTTCTCGAGGACATGTGTCCACATCATATCATGAAACATACAATCTCAAACAAGTCTAATTTTTTTTATCCAATCTATTTTGATATTTTGATTTAACAAATGTTAATAAGCTAAAAACCATTTCATCTTCAACTGATCCCAATATCATTATTTGATACAATTAATACAATTGAAAATATTCACTAATGCTTTTATATAGGATGTTACTAAGATACAACTTTTTCCATAACCATGTAATTGCACCATTATCTATTGGTTCACTTAGTAAGTCATATTGTTTGACCATTATGATGCCAAAATGAGTTGATTGACATGAAAGGAATTCCTTTTCAAGAATATCCTTAATTTGAACTCTATTACATTCTATTGATTTTCCAAAATTCTTAATGAGAGTACCTATGTGTCTTTTATATGAATCACTTATAGCTTTCTTACATGTTAGAAGATTCCAAAATATATGATTGACCACTACCATGGCCTCAAGAATTTCATCCTTTTTAAATCGTTCTCCGATCTCACTAGATAAGCATTGTGAAAAAAAATTCTATTTGAATTTTGTTTGAGATATAAGACCTTTGTATAAATTACGTGTTACAGGTAATTCTTGATGATTACATAAATTGACTTATTATATCATCCATATAACTATAGATTTTTCTCCTAAATATGTTAATTAATGCATTGGGGATGTTCCAGATAGTTGTATCCAAAGTAAGATTGACACATTTCTCCTTATCTTGTCTCATGTGAACTAATGACCGTAGGAATTCCCATTAACTGCCTTTGTGAGTGATGTGATGACATATGCATGTTGATAAAGCGCATTTTCTACCAATTTTGATCAAGTCATAGTCAAGGAGATCGAGTCCTTTGCCACTATGTCATTCTGAAGGATTTTCTCATAACAACCTACAAACGAGGACCTTGTCTTTAGCTATACTACATGATGTCATTGAGAATTTATGAGGTTGTTATTATTTAAATCCATTACCTATAATTGTGGCACCTTTTGTAACTGATTGTGTCTATAAGACACCACCTTGAAATTGTTTCATAGTTAGTAGTTTTCAATACAATTTTATATGTATCGGTTGATAGTTATTTTCAGTATCATGATCGAGTATGTTCTGAACTCATTTAAATAAATATAATCTATACTATTTTGAGTATCTATTGGTGTTAAGTACCTCAATCCTGAAGGAGAGAAAGGGCCCACTCAATTGAGGAGATTGGAGGATTGGTGTTTTGTGCATAATCTTTATTCCTGATAAGTTAAATTTTTAGTATCTTGATTCGATTGATTATTTGAATGCAGTCTTATATTTCCTTGCTTTTGTATATTTCCTAGTTGTCATTTCTTTCATGTGAGCATTTCAATTCAATTAAGCATTTCCTTTTGGAAGCATTTTATTACAACAACGTTGTTTCAGTAGATTAAATGCATTTCCTGAATTATGTCTTTCATTTCAGTAGCTTAGAACTCTATTTATGTTTCATAGTATAGAGAGAAACAAGGAACAATACCAACTGAAACCCCCTAAGGAGAACTACCACAACAACTGTGTTGCATACAACTTCTTTGCATACAACCTTGAACACAACCCTTTTTTAGAACAACACCAACAATTGAATTTGTTGGTTAAATGATTGGAAATTACAACGATCCATCATTTTTGGCACCGTTTCCAGGGACACCATAAGCAAAACACACTATTTTATTCACATTACATGATGTGTGTTAGTGAAGTTGAGCTATGCAACCAGTAAGAATCCTAAGCCTTGCTTGTACAAAAAATATTGATGCACAGGCCACGGGACACTCAAGGGAGATTTATACCTCGCAATATTCAAATAATATCTCCAATTGGAACACGTGTAGTAAACACTGAGAGTGACACTGAATCTAATACAACACCCAACAGTGATACTGAATAGTCTGCATCATCTTATTTAGAACCTGAGCAACTTTTCGAAATGGGAGACAATGGAAATGATGATGACAGACCCTTGGGTAGGACCTTTACTTACCCCATTGTCTTAAACGAGGATGAGGAAACACCTATGAAAAAAAAATCACCATCCATCCTCACTATCTTTCAAGGAATGTCCACGGAAGATCCAAACCAATTCTTGTTTGAATTCAAAGTCATCTGCCAGACATATAACTACAAAACAGATAACCAGAAACTCAAAATTTTTGCTTCCACTCTCAAAGACTCTTCCATGAGGTGGTTTATGGGATTTCCCTCTAATTCCATTCATTCATGGGAATAGATGGAGACTTCCTTTTTGGGAAAATACCAAGACTACTGCAGGGGAAGAGATAGGAGGGAAGATTTCTTTCAGATGAAGCAAAAAGAAGATGAAAATATGGAGGATTATTTGGACAAATTTCTTTTTGTCCATAGGAGAAGTGGTTATGAGTTGAATGCAGAAATAACTAAGACAATTTTCCTTAAAGGACTTGATGATGAAACCAAAGAATTCCTCCATCTCATAGGAGGAGGTGATGTACACAATGCATCACAATCCACATTACCACCGAGTTCATCTAATGGCGAGCTCAATCTTATGGATCGAGTCATTACAACCAACTTAACCAAGTTACCACCGATTTATATTAATTATAAATGCATAACAAGCCAACTAATACATGTACAAAGCCAAGGGCGAGTTCACATGGACCGAGTTCCACACAATATTTGCCATGACCAAGTCATGTGAAATAAACAACCAAGCCAAGTTAAGCACCCAAGACACATTCAAAGTCAAGCCTCAATGGTCCTTTGACAACATTAAGGGACTCAGCCACCTTGTCATCATATTGCCATCAAGTTCATCTAATGGAGAACTCAACCATATGGATCGAGTCATTACAACCAACTCAACCAAGTTACCATCGAGCTTTATTCATTACCAATGCATCACAAGCCACATTGCCACCGAGTTCATCTAATGGCGAGCTCAACCATATGGACCGAGTCATTACAACCATCCTAGCCAAGTTAGTATCGAGTTTTATTCATTATCGATGCATCACAAGCCAACCAATACATGTACCAAGCCAAGGGCGAGTTCACACAGACCAAGTTTTACACAACATTTGCTCCAACCAAGTCATGTGAATTAAACAACCAAGCCAAGTAAACACAAAAGTCATAGTCAAAGTCAAACCTTAGTGGTCCTTTGACCAAGCCAAAGCACTCATTCACCACATGGTCGAGTCAAATATGTTGGGTGGTACCTTCGCCACGTATAAAGTGGAAAGCCCTTAGTTATAATCCCCATGTTATCCCATATCCCAAGCAATGTGGGATAAAGGGATGGGAGGAGGCCGAATTAAAGAGGTAAAAGAAAGCAAGAAGCAAATTTTTAATGCCAAAATGAAAGGGAAATGGGATGTGATCAGTAATGGAAGAGCTTGGATCAAGGAATCTCCTCCTGAACGGTGGACTAAACCTTAGGCTATTTGTAAATGACGTCGAAGCTCAATAACATGGTCTACAACTTCAATAACAATAGTTGTTTGGAATTGTGGTGGTTCTATCTTCTTTGACCAATGGTCTTCTGAAAATGTGATTCTTAACTCAAATCTCATCTTTCTCATGAAAACGCATGAAACCAAGGAGAAACATCTACCCTCTTATGCAGGATACTCATGGATTAGTGTTCACAGACTGGAGCTCCGACAGGGCACAAAAGGCTCTAGTGGAGTTGCTTGCCTTTATAGATATCATCTCCATTCCTTTATCCAATTTGAAGGATCTAACAAATTTGCAAGATTTTTATGGATATCACTTGTAAGAAGACCTCCTTTGCAAAAAAATTTCATTGTTGATTGTTACTTCCCTCCAAGATACTCAAACTATGCTCCAGCTCTTGATGGTGTATCTCCCTTTATAGACTTACAACCGGAAATAACAAAATACTTTGTTATTAGTGAGGTACTTCTTCTTGGTGACTTCAATGCCCGGATTGGCCACCTTCAGTGTGTTAATCATGACCTTCATAATGACCCTTTGATGATTTATGAAGTTGATCATCATGAATTAGGGCTTCAACATTATTCTGCAAATTCTAAAATGAATGCTTATGGACAACACCTAATCTAATTAGGTGAAACTCATGATCTTGTTATCTTGAATAGTACATAACACTTTCCTAATTCTAGAGGCTTTGCTTATTTTCCTTATCCTGGTGGAGCTAGTGTTGTAGATAATGTTATACCTGTAAATCTTTTTCTTTGAGTACATATGATCTCCAGATTTCGACTTCTCCCCCACCTCTCACAAACCATGCCATGCTCTATTTTCGTACGCCTCTTGCCAAACTTATTACAACTTCTTCCCCTGGGCCCTCTCACAAATGTACTATTCATTTTGACCATGAAATGATGAGAGCTACACCAATATCCTTACAACCGACCTCATGAATTATGATATCTTAGACCCGGTTAAGAGCGCTACTAAACTATATGAGGGAATTATGGCCACTGCTTTTAAAGCCTTCCCCCCACCCCAGTCATACATCCCAACCCCATACCCATGGTCATTGCACTAGAAATTCTTGGTACGATGTGGATTGTAAAAATGTTCACAAGTTAGCTAAACATATTATTACTGAAACTCCCTCTAAAACCAAGGTGGCCCAAAAGCTTTATAGAATTATTTTTAGAACGAAAAAATGACAATACTTGTATAACAAATGAAGAGCTACCATATACCAAATCCGGTTCAATTTCAAGTTTTTCGGGAGATCATTTTTACCCAAAAAATCTATTTGTGCCTTACCGACCCACATACATGGTCTACAAATGCTACCTCTCTCTATGATGCTCCTCATAAGCCCCCCATCTATTTGAATCCTAGACCACCTAACTGTCATTTCTTCACCAACAAGATGGTCCTTAAAGCCATCTATAAACTCAAGTCCAATAACGCCCAAGATGTGGAACATTTAAAAGTTGAATTATTCCATCATAGCCCAGTTGTTCTTAATGTCCATATCTCTAATTTGTTTAATTTTGTTGTTCCTCATGGTCTTCCTCCCACTTGGACATCACATATTATACAACCCATCTTCAAATCTAGAGATTCTCTTAAACTTGAGAACTATCATACCATCATGATTGGGCATACTTTGGCTAAGCTTTTTGCTACAGTACTTAATGATTATATTTCACAATGCGCAGAAAAAAAAAAATGGATTAGAGAAAAAGGTCAAGCAGTATTTAGAAGGAATCACCAAACAAATGATCACATTTTTTCACTTTGGTTTCCATTATAGAGGAAGAAAAGGCTAATGAGCGAAAGATATATTGTTGTTTTGTAGACTTTCGAAAAGCATTTGATACAGTACAAAGACATTTTTTTATCCAGAGGCTTAAAGAGTTGGGTCTTCCTGACATGGTAATTTCTCTTGTCATGACTTTGTATGAGAACATTTTTGGGCATACTCATACTAAAATGGGAACTAATAATAACATCCATAGTACCATAGGTGTGAAACAAGGTTGTCCACTCTCGCCTACACTTTTTGGGCTCTATATTGATGACTTAGAGAATCTTATCTCCACAACCCCAGGTAGCATGAATGGTTATAGTCTCTTAGGGATCTACATTGCTATTTTATTGTTTACAGATGACATTATTTTGCTTCCGCACTGAATTATAGGACTTCATAATCAACTTGATGCATTGAGCAATTTTTGTGATAAGAAAGGCCTTTAAGTAAATCTTGCAAAGACAAAAATCATGGCATTCAATACAATCAAGAAAGTAGCATCTACAATGAATTTGATGTACAAAGGAAAACATGTTGAGGTTGTGTACTCTTACACCAATTTGGGTGTGGTTTTCTCTGGATCGCCTTTTAACTTTGTTCCGGAAATAGAAGCAAGACTGAGCAAAAGGTATGCAACATTGACAACCTTGGAAAGACAATGTTTTTCAACTCCAATTTCAAGATATTTAGACAAAGATTAGACTTTTTCATACAATGGTTACACCAGCACTATTATATGGATGTGATGTGCGGTGTCAATATTTGAGACAGGATTTCAACCATATGGAAAGAGTTTTCATTTCTATGTTATCAAAGAATATTCGAGCCAAAAGAACAGTTCTCCACTCAATTATTCTTGCAGAGTTTGAGGTATGTCCACTCTTTATCACTTTGATTTTCAATGTTATCGTTGTGTTGCATAAGCTTTGATACGTGACAGATTCTTTTTTTGGTCAGAATAGATATCCATATTTGGCACTCAAATCTTCTATGCAACTTGTCAAAAAAGGATGCAAATCTTGTTGGTATGCAAGAGTTATGACTCTCCTTCATAAGCTAAATATTGATATAAAAAGACTTCCTCATCTTGGGTTTTCTATTAATGCTCCTCAACTCACTAAACATGAGGTTCACGAGGGTATGCAAGAAGAACTCGTTGTCTTATTTAAAAGTTACACGGTTTGCTCCAAAAAAAACCTTTGAAACCAAAACTTCTTTACTATTTTCAATTGTATTCCTACTTCCATGAATATCAAAACAAAATTCCTAAATACACGAAGAAGTTGCCTTCATGCTAGAGGATCCCTTTAGCTCAGTTTCACATTTTCTCTCACCCGCTTCGGAAGGAATCTGAGCATAGCCTCCCACAACATGAGCGTATATGTCAGTTGTGTTTTCTAGAGCCTAAAAATGAAGAGCATTTTATATTTAAGTGTCCCATCTACTATGAAATTTGTGGAAGATACCATTGTCTTTTTAGAGATTCCAATGGATCTTTAAGGAGCCTCATTTGACATGAAGACCAAAAATGTTTAACTTTGTTTATTCATGAGACACTTCAACTCCGACAAAGAACACTCAAATTGAAGTTCTCAAATACAAATAATTACAGGTATATCAGTTCTTACTTACAAATAATTGAGTTCAAAAATCTTAAGAGATCTCATACGCAGACTAGTTGGTCCAAATCTATCAGACAACGTACATTCTGTCGATTTCCAATTCTTCGACATTCTGGTAGTTGATTTGTTGATTTTTTTCTTTTTCTTTTTCAGTTTTTTGGAGATGCTTTTGGCACTTCTTTATGTATTGATTCTTGTACTGTTTTTTCTATCCCACAAGCCATTCTTGAACTTTTGTGGATTTGTTATAGGCAAATGCATTATTGATGTAAAGATTGTATGGAAAACATATCTACGACCTTAATCGAACGGTTTAATTATTTTCCGAACCCAAAGACATATCCCAATAGGGGTGAGCTCCATTATCAACCCAGTTTGCACTGTTCTATGTTCTCATCTCTTTCTCATTGTTACATTCAATTTTTAATGTTTTGGGCAATTTTCACATAGTTACGAAAAATTAAGTAAATCAAGTTTGATATCCAATTTTGATGAAATAGTGAACGATTGTATGGAGTAATCACTTGGGATCAAATTTAAAGTTTATTAAGCCAATTTTAATGCAACAAGAAAATTGAGAAATTTTATAAATATTCAAAAATGGACAAGTTAATGCAATTTTTATAAATGCTCATTTCGGATCACATATGGTTAATTCATCTTATTGGGTTATATATATATAAACTTAAAAAATCACAATACCAACAACCCTATTTGTCGTACCCAAAACAAACCAACTAATTAAAAATTCATTAATAAAAAAATGTAATTCATAGTTATATTCAATCATCATTATTATTAAATTTTATTTTATTTTGAAATTGTAAATAAAAAAATACAAAAAAAAAATCAAAATAATAAAATAAAATTGATAACAAATTTAATAATGATTGATATTATTTTCCTAATTTAATAAGGCTAATAACTATAATTCACCATTTGAGGTAGACACAATAACATCTTTATATTTTATCTAATTAACATACATACGTAGCCTAAATATAAAACTAAACTTGTGTATTTGAAATAAAATTAAACATATTGAAACCAAATTATAATAGTAACTTCGAAAAACACAACATACATTGATTTAGAATCGCTAAATATAGAACATGTTTAAAGCTTAAGCTCAATAATAATCGTGAAATGAACAGGGAAAATGGACGCCCTTGGCCCTTTGGCTGAGGTTTGATATGCAGCAGTGAGCAGTAGCACCAAGACCCTGAACAAACAAAAATAACCCTGAAAACGTGTACGGATAAATCCGCGAATTTAACGATACTTTCAAGTTAGGGTTTCGAATCTGGCAAATTAACATAAAAATCGCCAAATTATGCGATTTAGGACTTGCGGTATCCCCGTCCTTAATAATTTTCCATTCTGAGAAGATGTAAAATGATCAATTTAGTCTTAACGGATAAGATACTAATTCTGTAATGGCCTATACAACTCTAAGATTATATACAGCCCTATAATATTAGGAAGGATTGAATTTCAAAGGTTACCTCAGAGGCAGTATAAAAGAATACAAAATAGCTTGAGCAGCTAGTCAATGCAGCTAAAATATTTCTGAAAATGAAAATCTATGTTCTGAAAGTTATCTGATCACAGGGCCAAGGAACAATTTGCTCACTGCAGCTAGTAATTTTGACATTACTGCACCTGATGTTGAATTGTCCAAGGAAGATGGTGTAATCTGTAATCAGGTTTTAAAGATCAACAATTGTTGGTAATAATCAGGTAGTAACTCTATGAATGGTGCCAGTAAGCAATTTTGTGGGATGCAGCAACAAAAATTATTATTGGTTTTTATTTTCATTTTCCAACATTCAATGCATATATGCAAATGTGAAGGAAATGCTCAGGTGCAACTAAATTCTGGGCAACCCACTCAAATGGCAAATCGAGGTCCGGTAATTCTATTCCCTGCACTCTGATAATCTTAACCTTCCACCTTGAGGAAATCTTTGGTATTTCTGCAATTTGTTTCGAGTCCTTCGCCATTTGCAGATGTCGTGTTACTGAGTTGACGTGATCTAAAGTATTATTACTGTAGCTTCCTATTTGTGAAGTAACACTACCTCTTTTTGTCATATCCTCCAAATTTGACTGTTTGTGCTGACAATCTAAATCGGCTAATCCCTTGCTTTCCTCACCTAGAAGATAATTTGGAAAGAGTTCAGGAAGCAAACTTGCCAAGGCATCGCCCAATGTAAACTTTGAACCTGTACAACATTAATAAGATATTCCTTAGGCATAAGTAGACAACGTCTGAATAAAAGTGTACATCAAGAGAAAACTTAAAAGAAGGGATTTCCTTCACGCAATATCATACTGTATAACATCTTTTATTGCGTGAAAATAAGATTATATCAACTATTCTTTAAAGTGCCATATAATTTCCTAAATCCTTGCATCTGCACTTGCAGCCGAGTTGGAACAGAACAAAATGAAAAAACCCATGCTCGAATGTTTTATATAATATGCTATGGTTCTTGTATCAAAGACTTGAACCAAATGGAAGTATAAAAGGTACCCTCATCTTTTGGAAGTTCTACCGGTCTGTTGATATAGTTTATCTCATCCCAACTTTCCATAGTCAATGCATCAGCAAAATCGTCGACCTCTTTCCTTAGATCTCGTAAGTACAAATGAACCGGGATCCTGCCTGACAAAAGTTTTAAAAAAATAATTATGATAAACACTTGACTATATTTTCATAGACCACACACAGCTGCTATTTGTTCTAACATTCCCAAAGAACCAAGAATGCACTAAACAACAAGGAACAGCAAAAAATCCAAGCATACCCTAAACAGCAAAGAATAGCAAAAAATCCAAGCATGCCCTAAACAACAACAAATAGCCAAAAACCCAAGTATACCTTAAATAACAAAGAATAGCAAAAAAAAAAAACAATGTTTACATCACTTTGAGAATTTATACTTTGCTCTAAAGTCGAACAACTTGAAGAGAGATGTCACATAGAACTAACTTTTCCGTGCAACAATTCCACTAAACAATATCCATAAAACTGAAGATGACGGTGACAGACGCGCCCTTCCAGTAAATGCAATCCTCCAAAAACATGGGATGCGCTTGAAACTGCAAAATAGTTGCTAGGGATGCAATCAAGATGCTACAATTCTAGCTGATTCCAACTTGACAGTCTTAAATAACCTCATCATAAGTCCAAATACTGTGTTCTATAAACCTGGTCCCTGTGCTAAAATGGTGCCGTTTCTTGTCTTAGTTGCAAAAGACAAATACTCTAAATCCATCTTACTTTTGTTTTCTAGCTATTCGATCATATTAATAGATATGTGCATTGAGTCATTTGGGCTCTATTACATGAAGGTTTTTTACTTTTGAAGAATAATAGATCAAAAATGGCAAAAGATGCTCTTTCCACTTGAACATTTTTTAAAAAGGAGTATATGAAATCAAGTGCTCTTGTGGATGGGAAGATCTTTTCAAACCATACTCAAGGAACACGCTCAGGAGTTACAATGTGGTAATATCAAGAGATCAGTGTTGAGTAATATGAGTACAAGACTAATCATGGTATGCTCTTTGGTGATGCTAAGATCTTAGCTTTGGAAGGGCGATGGAAATATAAGAGGATTGAAGAAGCTATAGCGATTGAGATACCACCTCAACAGGGATGATGGTTACAAGCTGAGCCATTTGTCGGAGACCCCATCCAAAAACTCAACCCTTCTGGTGTCTAGGTGATATCCACTTTCTCCCTTCCCTCAGAACTGATCTACTGTTTTCTAAACCTAGGATTTCTGCTTAAACTTATTTTTTAATTAATAAATAAATAAAATTAAACTGATTGTTTAATTAATTATTTCAATTGATTAATCAAATATAATTAATAAATTCAATTAATTAATCACATACATTTAATTAACTCTCCTTGATAATGGGCTGGGTCTTGATGATGCCTAAAGAAAGATAACTTTGTGGTCTCCGCTGCCGAAGGGGTTAATCAAGCTAAATTTTGATGGAGCTGCAAAAGGCAACCTTGCCCTAGAGAGGGGTGGTTGTGTATTTAGAGATGAAGTGGGTCAGCTGAGGCTTATATTTGCAAATGATGTTGGGATCGGGACAGATAACGTGACCAAAGGGCTCACCTTGCTGAAAAGCTTGGAAGCAGCTGTTCTAAGTGGATGGAAGCATCTCATTGTGGAGGGGGGTTCTCAGATTTGGATTAACGGTATGTGCAGCGGCAATATTGAGTCATGGCGCCTTGGCTCTATTTGGGATGAATCCCATTGGCTTGTGGCCCACAGCTAGATGATGTTAGATTTGTCCACATAAGGAGACCTGGAAATAAAGTTGCTAGTAATGCTGCCAATAGAGAACTCAGTCTGCTTTTGGTGCTCCTAATTATTTTGGAACGATAATTTACCGTCAGATCTGAGGTGACTAGTGGTTAGCAATGCAACGTCCTATTTCTCCAAATAAGGATGGTTGGTTCACTAGGCCTATACATGAATGGTTGTTTGGCTTATCAGCTATATGCAAGCACCCACCATGGTTTGGCCTTAAGTAACAAGGACCTACATTTGGTTGGGGTTGGGGTGCCCCCAATTATGATGTAATTTATGTTATGCGGGGGATGTCCTTACATATAAGCATAAGCTATTGCTACTCGGTCAATTCAACCTTCCTCAATCCATAAATTCTTCTGCATCTATAAATAAGAAGCTCTATTCCTCTCAAACCATCACTGGAATCTTGGAGAATTTGCAGTGATACTCTGCAAAATCTTATTTGAAATCACTTGTGCACACCCTCATGCTGCCCAATCGATCACTCATCCATCATTCAATCACCAACCCAATCCATCTTTGCTTGTAGCTTGTTTTCTCCCTTCCATTTGGAGTTTTTTTGGAGCATCCACATAGCAAAGAAGCATTAGCAACTTCATCAAGGACCCAACAAGAGTTTTCTTCAGCTGGTCCAATCCGGGGTGGCAAGGAGCTTGCTGAGAAAGGTTCTTAATTTTGTTTTATTATCTGTACTTTCTCATTTTTGCAATTTCTCTTGTACACATTTTGGCACGCCTGATGGGACATCCCACGCATTTTTGCTCATTTTTATTGAATCAAACATCTTCATTGTGTTCTTTATTCTATTTAAAATCTACTGACAAGTTTGCAAGTGATTCCATAAGCAAGTTTGAGAGCAGTTCCTAAAAAAACACTCATTTTGGCAGGAATTTAACACTTCTTGATGGTATTCTACATCTTGACCCAAAACATATCAGAACATTGCTTGTTGTTTGTATACATTCTTGTGATTTTTGAATCGACTCTTGTAGATCAAAACTTGTGTGCCACAAACACCATCCAAATTACATCCAATCAAAATCAAGAATCCAATCTACCCCATCCAAAAATGAACATTATCCTTTGGATATACGACCTTTTCATCAAACTAGAACTTGATTTCTTAAAATAATTTATGAGTAAACACCAAGCAAAAAAAAAATCCAATCCTAACCCATACGGTTAACCACTTATCCAGTTTTTGAGCTTACCTAGGTTCTTACCTATTAGCTTGTTTGAGCTTACCTAGATTCTTACCTATTAGCAACATGGTGGTAACTCGTAATAAAAGTCACATTATCTACAATAACCCTGATAGAGTCAATCCTCTATATAACGATAGTTCGGATGAAGAGAATGGGGTAAGACAACCCAAACTCAATGACGAAGAATGAGAACAAGTAGACAAACTGTTAAGGCAAGACAAAAACCAATACCTTCTTCGCATCCTAAAAATGGAGGCGAACCTAACTTCTGATTTCGGTGAAGAAAACTTGAGTCACCTTTTAGAAAAAGCCCGAATTAATTAAACAAAATCACACATCTAACGAGGCCTTGTTAGCAAAAATTCACAAAATGACACAACTTGCTCACATGGCTTCTAAGGTTGCCAAAAACTCAAACGATAAAGAGAAAGAGCAACCTCGTCACAAAATCAACGACATCATAGATACCCCTCAACAAAACTCTCCATTCGCACAAGAATGGAAGAACATGAAAGAAACAATCATGGGGTTACAAAAACATACCAAGCAATTCAACTTTGAGGAACTTTTCCCTTACCCATTTGATAAGGCCATGCAATAAATACCATTTCCTCCATCGTTTAAAACTCCGAAATTTAACAAATACAAAGGAAAACACGATCCAAGAGAACATGTCAAAGAATTCTTCATGCAATGCCAAGAAGTAGCATACGATGACATATATCTTTTGCATCTTTTCCCTAAAAGTTTAGGAGGACAAGCCTTAGATTGGTTCCTACATCTTCCAAAAGGATCCATTACCACTTTCGCCAACCTATCGGAAAAATTTGTTACACACTTTTCCTTTAACTTAGACTCTTAGGTCACCATGATGGACCTTTGCAACAAAAAGCAAAGGAACAACGAAACATTCACATCCTTCCTTCAAGGGTGGCGAGCGATCGCAAGCCAATTCCCTTGTTTCATTCCCAAGAAACAATTGGTTAGCATTTTTATACCTGATCTCAATCCTGAACTATCATTCCAAATGTAAATGCATTGCTTAACCCATTTTGAGGAAATGATTGAAAAAAGAACACAAATTGAAAGAGCCCTTGTTGCTAAAGGCCCCATCAAAACTCCCAAGGATCACCCTCACAAAGACATCAATCAAAATCAAGACAAGCCAAGGTTCTCAATCGAAACAGTAATATTGTGAACGACGGAGTCACTGATTCTTGCTACATTCAAAAAATTCAAAACAACTAATCTAAACCAAACAAATCAACTCAAAAACCAATCATCATTCCTAGTAAGGAAGCTACTCGTAAGGAATTTCAACGAAGACAATTCACTCCACTTGGAGAAAGTCTTTATAGCATATTCCATCACCTAGCAAGTGCGGATATGATCACCTATCCAATAGCAAAACCCTTCGAAGAAGGGAAACTGAAACCAAGATGGTACAAGGAAAACGAATATTGTGAGTACCATCGTATCAACCACCATATGGATCGTTGTGTGCAACTTCGCATAGACATAGAAGTTGAAAATACTTCCAACAACAAAACTCCAAACGAAAAATTGAACGTTTTCAAAGACCATTTCCCCAAACATGACGAAGCCAAAAGAGCTCAAACGGACAAGGGGCAAACATCCAACAATGTTGAATACGACTCAATCATATCATTTGTCGATTAAGAACCCAACAATGATGGTAATATCAAAATCAAAACTCCTGACTGTGCAGTAACCACAAGACAAGAAGGTTTGGGTTCCCACCACCAAACAACCTTCAACATCAAATCCAAAACCAACATCCAATCCTCAATCTACTTCAACTCTAAAACCAACATCCAATACAAAATCTTCCCCCGATTCTTATGATATTATCAAACAATTGGAGAAGACATTCACGTAAATCTCACTAATGAAGTTGCTAAAAACATCATATGTGCTTCAAGACATCCTTACTTGCCCATTACACGATGCATGTGTTCCTAAGGACATCAATACCCAACAATTTCAAGCCTTGATCGCAAACCTTTCACTCATTAGCCCTATCTTAGCATTTGGTCCTCGTGAACTTTTAAACCTGAACATTCCAAAGAACAATTCCTTATATGTCGAAGCATTCCTTACTCATCATAAGATCAAAAGAGTGCTTATCGACAATGGATCAACATTGAACATTTGTTCCATGAAACTATTACAGTGTCTTGGCTATATAGTCTTACTACTGACATAACAACCATTTGTGGGCATGATAATCATGAGAGACAATCCGCGGGAACAGTCATGCTATCACTCATGGTTGGACCAATCATTTTGGACACCTTTTGCCACGATGTGTACTTGAAGGTTCCATACAACATTCTCCTTGGGCACTCATGGATCCACGCCATGCAGGCCATTCCATCCACATTCAATCAATGCATCAAATTTTCCCATAAGGAAAAGAAATCACATTGTGCACCAATACTAAACCCTTCTAGTATTGTCGAATTCTTGAGGGAAGGTATCAACAAGCCCACTATTGTCCATCTGCATAAAAGTCTGCTCCCCCTCGTATCATACCATTCTTTGAAACTATGCGAATAGATCCTGATACACTCTCAAAACTTTTTCCAAAGACTAGAGCCGAGAATCTTGATAGTAAAACCTTTAATTCTCCTTCTACGTCTGCCAATCCACCTTCTACATCATCTACTACACCTTCTACATCATCTAGTATGCCTACTAGTTCACCTACGCAAACATCCACATTTAAAATCATTGACAAAGGATGTGGTGAATATCAGTTTCAAACGGTCTAAAATTCCTTTCACATTATGAATACCCCTATCACCACATACCTATGGAAAAGCGAATGCATCACATCTACACATTGCTCCCATCTACAAACTACGTAAAAGCATCTTTTGACGATTTGGATATTTGGAAAAGAAAATTCAAGCTTCTAAGAGCTCTTGGTTGTATGACAATTGGTCTGCCAACTGTTATCAATCGCCCGAACACATCACAGGCAATAATATCATTGAAAACATGCAATGGAAGGTAAAAGGTCTTGGAAAGAACGAAGAAGGCCGTCTAGATGCCATTGCCTCATTACAAAAGCTAAACTCCTATGGTTTGGGTTACAATCCCGATGCTTCTTCATGTGAAGTGTCTGTTAGTACAGAAACCAATAGTGAAGACATTGACTCTAATAATGAAACAAGTGCCACGCTGGATCTCTTTGAGCATCTTGTCAACACAATCCTTTTTTATCAACTTTCCATCCGAACCATTGACATTGTTTATCCTTCCCTCATCAGTCAAGATCACGTAATTCACGTTTCCATAGACCTCTTCCAAAATGATGAGGCCATTGAAGAATTTATTGGAAATCGAGTTATCAATTTGGACGCTACAACCTACTTTGGTGAAGAGCTTCAAAACCCTAACCCACTAAAAACCAAAAATTAAAAAGCAAAAAGAGGCAAAATCTCCCATAGTGAAAACCTCACTGAGACATTATTGGAGAAACAAAAACAAAAAAATAAGACAACTCCACAAGACTACTTCCCTTGCGAAGAGGACTCAAACAGACGATTTACATCAACCTTCGGCATCCTATACAGAAAAAGATACATCCAAAATGCCAATAGAAGAAACCATAGACCTTAACATTGGAACAAACACCCTAAGATTTTGCAACTTGGATCTAGTCTAACTCCACAAAAAATAGAAATGTTTACCACACTCCTTATAGAATTCCAAGATTTATTTGCATGGACATATAAGGATATGCCAGGATTGGATCCCAGTTGTACACCACCTCATGGTTCACCTTGACGCTAAGCCAATTAAACAAAAGTTAAGAAAAAACACATCCCAAAATTGCATTATTAGTCAAAAGGAATTACAAAAACTTTTAGAGGCCAGTTTTATTAAACCCATCGACTATTCAGACTGAATATCCAACATTGTGCTAGTCGCTAAAAAACTCCAGGGATTAGAATTTGCACTGACTTTCATGACATCAATAAAGCATGTCCAAAAGACAATTTTCCATTACCTAACATTGATATGATTATCGACTCAACGGCTGGTCATGAAATGTTGTCTCTCATGGATGGTTTTTCTGGCTATAATTAAATACAAATCACAAAAGAATATCAACATAAGACAGTGTTTACCACACCATGGGGAACATTCTGTTATAGGGTCATGCCTTTTGGCCTAAAAAACGTAGGTGCTACCTATCAACGAGTAATGGTTGTCATCTTTCACAACATGTTACATACAATAATAGAAGATTATGTTGATGACATCCTAGGAAAATCAACAACTAGAGATGAACATCCACAAGTCCTCCGCCGCATCTTTGAAAGATTTCGTTTATACAAAGTACGACTAAATCCAAAAAATTGTGTCTTTGGCGTTACATCAGCTAAATTATTGGGGTTTTGTTGTCATGCAAAATGACTTGCCTAAAAATTGAAACTTTGAGCATGAAAACTAATCCCATGATTGAAAATCATGTTTCCTTATAGTTGTGAATCCTTTCTCTGGCCAACCTGTATTCCCTCACTACCACCATCAACCCATCTCCAAGGAAGGTCCCAATTAATTTTTCATGTATTCCTCAATATGCAAAGAGGGGTGATTGAGTTGATGTATGCATTCAGTAAGGTTTTGTGAAAGACAAGTTCCTCCTGGAAGCCTAAAAAGGTGATTTTTGGTCATTTTACAACCAGTATACATCCTCTAGGAACATTTAGGGAAAATCTAAAACATCCGAGGGTGGTGTCGGAGAGTATTGAAGGTGTTTGAAGAAATTTAGGAAAATTTAGGAAAGAAAATCTCATTCAGGAACAATTTGTTCAACATCGGGTTTTCTAAGTGCAGGGAATGAACATCCTAATGGTGAAAATTGACTTCTTTGGATGATTCCAGGAGTTCCGTAAGGAGTTAGGAAGAAAACAAGTAGGCAATATAAAACTTGTGAATCCTCTACAAGGTGAAAACATTAAATCCTCTCCAAGGCACAAAGGTTTCTTAAGATTGTTCAGAACACTTGCAGCTGCCCCTCTCAGTTCTAGACAAAGAAGGCCCTAAATTTTGAGTTGTAGGAAGAATCAAGTCTAAATAATGGTTCCATTGATCTTATAATGTGTTTTTGAGTCTAAATCATATAAGATTTGACCCCAAAACATTCTTCTAAGCCTCTGAGGTGAAAAAATCAAGTCCGGTGTCCAAATTTGGACATCTAGTGCAAAATCTACTTTCCATTTTTGGCCCAGTCACACTTTGGACACTCTTGTGTCCCCTCTATCCCCCATGGGACAAGGGGGACAAGGGGGACACCAAATTGTGACCTCATCCTCCTCCCCAAGTCACACTTTGGACACCCAGGTGTCCTAGATGTCCCCACTGTCCTCTTTTTCCCCATGGTGCAAGGGGGACAAGGTGGACAACAAAGTGCGACCTCCCTCCTTCACCTAGGTTACACTTTGGTTTCCCGGTTTCCCCCCTATTTATCCCCCAAGGGACAAGGGGGACACAAAAGTGTGACCCAATCCTTTTTAGCTCTCTTGACCCCCCATATGACCACATTTAAGTCTGTCAGATGCCATTTCCCATCCCCCTCATCTCATCCACCACACACCACAAGCTGCCACTTGTCACCATCTAGTGCAAGTCACACTTTGGTGTCCTTGGTACCCCCTATGTCCCCCTTGCACCATTTACAAACTCTCACTCACTCCATTTTAACCTCGGTTAAGTGTTGCAATTACAAGGTGAGTTAAATACACATTTAAATCATCCTAACTCCTCATTCATCAAACAGTTAGTCATTTTTCATGCCAATTTTATTGCAACATCCTCCAAACACCATTGTCACCCATATATGCTGACAAATTGTTTCCAGAACTTCATAACCATCAAAATGAGGATTTGATCATATCTCATCATCCGGACAGCAGTTTGCCTCGAAAATTTGCCAGAATCTCCCTCTCCAAAACGCCTTTGGGAAGACATTTAAAGCAAACTCAATGATGCCATGGATTTTTTCCAGCAACAAACTGAAATATCAAACCCTAAAACCTATTTTTCATTTTCATGGAGATCCAGCGGGTGGAAAATCATGAAATTCGGAGCAGAAGGTCCTGGTGCAAAATAGAAAATTTTGACAGTGGTTTTGTTGCAACCCGACACTGGTAAGTGAACTTTCTAAAAATAGCAAGTATTTAAAGTAGAGGGTGGCTAAAAATAGTAAGTTTCTAAAAATTATGAATCCTCAACATTTGTAATATTCATAATAAACAAGAAACATTAAAAAAGGGGAATTCAGAAAACTTACTAAAAATAGCAGTATTCAGGGAAGTGGGCATCTAAAAATAGCAAGTTTCTAAAAATAGTAAACCTTCAACAATCACAATAATCCAAATGAGTTAGGGACATCAGAAGACAAAAATATTGAAACCTTGCTAAAAATAGCAGTCCTGGATAGGACTTGCTAAAAAAAAAGTCTTGGAATTGAGCTCAGAAAGTTATGGTAGCTCCCATTCTGCTTATCTTATTACTTTTTCCATCATCACAAGGTTGAGAAGTTGTTTTTTGGCCCAAAAGGAAAGAAAACCCTCCGCAGACTCCTAAAACATTAGTTACGAGGTGATCTCTGCAAGGCACAACTTGATGCAAGAAGTCGGATGATCCAACTCATTCCAATTATGGCAGAAGAGGGCTTCCTTCATCAAGTCAGGTAGTTTTTTGTTTGCACAAGTGCAGTTTTCTCACACTTCTCCCTTCAGGACAACTGATAAGGCCACGAATTCCACTCATTTACAAGAATCTTCAAAAAGAAAGATGATGAAAAAGAGCACACAAACGTTCCCTATTCTAGGAAGCTTCATAAGAAGGTCAGAATCATCAAAGATCCCATAGAGCCTCTTGAGCCAGGTGAGATTGATCCATCATGACCTCCCATTCTTCATCAACATCCAAGTGTGTCTTTCTCAGTGGCAGAACCTTCCCATAATGAGCAAAATGTGATCCCTCACTAGGCTCTTGAAAGTGTTCTTGTGACTAACATCATATCTGCTCCGAAAGATGCATTCCCATGGATTCAAGAGTTGTCTGTGATTGAACCAATACCGATACAACAAGCTGCAATTCCTGAATTTGGAGCCATCACAAAAAACTTGAGATCCAAGCGAAGCAAGAAGGCATAAGCAACCTCTCGTTTCTTCAGTGGAACTTCTGGTGACCAGTATGTAGAAATTTCTCGACCAAAGGTTGCAAAACCTATGAAAGAAATGACTCAAAGTGACTACGAGATGACAAAGATTTCATTGGGTCAAGCTACACATGAGGGTGATGCACATATGTTCAAGGAATCTGCTACCCGCATACTTTCTCGAAATGAGGAGTACAAGCAAACAATGGAACTGTTGGAAGAGCGTGCAAACATTTTTGGATCCTAGTGCAGTACCACCTCCTCCCGCGGAAGCTATCACTCCTATCAGTAGCTTCGACCCCAAAACAATCAAGAAAGCTCAAGGTTACTCAATGCAGGGAAGGGCCAATGACAGGTGGGTTGAAAAGATTCTTGAAAAAGGAAAAGCATTGTTGCCATAGGTTCTCTCTTTGTTCAAATATGTTCTTACCACCGTTTCGAAAGTGAAGAAAACAAGGGAGGAGATTGAAAGAGAGATCCATTGGGATAGTGTGTTCCCGCTTCTGTCTGAAATGAGTTGCCTAAACTCCCACACTCTCATGAGTAGGAATATGTTTGCATCTATTGCTCAGAACTTGTCCCTAGTTTGGATCTGCACTCTGAATGCTAGATATGACACGATAAACGATGCCAACTCTGAATTTGAATGCAGTGGGCAACATGCCTTCAACATTCTAGATGATGTCAGCAATTGTGTTCAGGAACTTGGATCCCTTCCACTCATTGAGAATTCATCATCGGAAGGACTCATCGGTTCTTTCCAAGAGTTAGTTAAGGAGGCAAGTGATCCTCTCTCCTTCAACGAGGATACTTTGGAGTCCCTTTCCAACATCAGAGGCTCTATCTCCAACATTGTGGGAAGTCATATGTTATGGTTTGATCAATGCAAGGATATCAATGATGTTCCCAAGATGGATCAAAGTGTTGAGCTACATTCATATTCCAGAAGAGAAAAAGGTGCACCTGCAGTAGTTCAGTTCAGTAGAGAATTCAAAGGACAAGAGCTCATTCCGGGAATTTTCCCTCAAGGATCATGAATGGCTAGTTCTTCATCAAAAAAATTTCATCTTCATCATATTGGTCAACCCTTCTCTCTCTCTCTCCTTCTCTCTCCATATTCTAATTTTCATAAGAATTTACTTTTTCCCTATTTTCCTTATTCACTTAAGTGACCTGTAACATTAACATTGTAAGAGTCTATTTTGTCTTATTCACTTAAGTAAGGAAAAGATTTTACTATCCTAGAGAATCACTAATAACAAAAAGATCATTGTGATGAAGACTAGGAATATGGAAGGTCACAAGTGATGAAGATAGGTGAAAATTCATGTGGGGGGTAGATGAAGAGACATTTTTTTATGCTATAAATTGGAATGGCTTCTCCATTCCAAAGGGTTGAAAATTGTTGATTGATTGTATGTTGTTGAGATTTACCACTACTACATCAAGCAATAAAAGTTGCATTTCTTCTATTTCTATGTTTATGTTCCTCTACTCTCTCTCTTTACTTTCCAACTTTGTAAGCATGGTGATCTTGCATAACCAAGAAGGAACTTTGTGTCCTTGATTAATGAATTTGCAGAACTTTGTCTCTAGTTTGTTAGTCTCACTGATTGCTTCCATTGATGTGTTCCTCTAATTGAATGTCGACCTACTCTGGTTTATGTATGTGAATTTTGTAAGCCTACTCGCAACATTAACCCTCTCTTTATTTCTCCAACTCCCCTTTACCTCCCTTCACATAAAATTTCTCCCTTGTATTCTCTACAAGCACTTTACCACATGTTTGGTGGAATATTCATGTGTGATCCCCAACCTAATGAACACTCCACAGTTTTAGGTAGTTTATATTCAATAATGGGAACCTCTCCATAGACTAAGAGGAGCTTAGCCCTGTGACCATTAGTGAAAACTAATAATTTTTACAAGCACGACAAGTTATTATCCATCCAACAGGACCCATAAAAATTGTCCTTGAAATTTGTCTTGCATCTGATTTCAAAAAAAACTGCAATTTAACTTTATGACAGCTATGCAAGGCAACCATTAACTTGAAGGGCTAAAAAATAGCTCATTTATTTTTCCAATGATTTCACTACCCTCTTTTTATTCCGGCCTTCATATAAATAGACATTGAGCCCCTAATATCTACCTGAAGTTGATAAAACAAAAGTACTTTGTGTGTGATGTGTGTACATACACTTCACACACACAGCACAGTCACACTAGGGTTACACAGGGACACACACATATATATGATATATATACATATAAGCTCACTTGTGATATATATATGATAGCCATCTATATACATATAATGAGCGTATATATATATATATATATATATATATATATATATATATATATATATCGTACATCATTATATGTGACCATGTATATATATGTGTGTGTGTCGTCCTGTGTGTGTGCAAGAAGTGTATCTACACATACATCCATACTCATAGTATATATATCTACACATACATGATAGATGATAATCCTACACATACATATGATCCTCCTGTAAGATACCCCTATATATGTCTATACATAGGATGATATATATATATATATATCCTCATGGCCGACCTCATATATGATATATATATATATATATATCCTATGCTATATGTATATGACATAGTATATGTATCCCCCATATGTATATACCATATCCATATGTATATGATATATGTATATGACATATATATGTAATTATGTATATGTATATCACATATATATATGTATATGTATATGTATATGTATATGTATATACATATTTCCTGTGATGTGTGTGTGTGTGTGTGTGTGTGTGTGTGTGTGTGTGTGTGTGTGTGTGTGTAGCTGTGTGAAAAGTGTGTGTACATATATACCATATATGTGTGTATATGTGTATACATATATGCATATACACATATATATGTTATTATAGGTGGTGGAGCACTTACACACACAGGACATTTTACACAGGACACATCATCACACACACATCTTTACACATGATCATACCAATGTGTGTGACAGATGTGTGTGTGTAGAGAGTTCAGCTGCCCACAATAGAGGATTCGCCATTCTTCATGCCAGCAAAGCATGCCTTCACTTCCTAAATTGTAATTGGCTCTTATCAAACTACTCACTCTAAAACGTGTTGTAACAATTTGTGACCAGAACCCAAATATATCTCCTTGCATCCATATAAGTTGTCATAACATACTCATATTATATTACAAATTAAACTATTATTAATTAAACATATGATTAATACACTGTAAACACTATTAATCCCTAAGCCAAGTATATGAATTTTGCTCTAATAACCAAGTGTAACTATGCTCATCTAATAGTCATTAGAAACTAAGAGAGCTTCATACTTCAACGTTAGCCTTATTTATATTCAAGGTCAAACAGACTAATAACATGTAATAAAGTATTGTCACTCCATCTCTAAAAATCCTAACTTGAATGCTAAAGATCCCTTCCCCTACTCCATTAATCGTGGATTTATTTGCACAATCTATCAAGATTATCCGAACTAAATCCAAGTTCTGTAAGAGGTTTCTTGGTCACACATCTTTAGATTATATTTCAGCCTATTCCCATGAGATATCCTATTGATTATATACTCTGTACAACTAATTTTATTTCAAGTATTAACAAGTGAAAACTAACTGTTTTGCTAAGTTAGAAAATCCTTTTTATTCCAAACTTTCCCAGGTCTGGTCTATCATAGATACAGTTGTTATAATTCGATCTAGGAGTTAAGCCCTTCCCATCATATAATTGAAAGTAAGGCAACGCTCTATCTAAGCGCAATAGGGATCAACCCCTGGTTTGGATGGCCATTCGTAAGCTAACTTTTAACATACACCAAAGCTTGTTGGAGTATAGATTGGCATAAGAAGTTCATTAGTTGTATGCATATACGATATGTACGTGCTTGTATGTATTAGGAGGTAACTTTTTAATAGACATTAGGGTTAGGGCACGCTTCCTGGCCACGACCCATTCCCAAGAATCAAAATGTTAAGCGCCTAGATTGCCAATTTATGTAAGATTTTTGCACTGGAATATGATGCCCTATCCCGTAATTAATCCCTGGATGGGGCCACCGGCCTCTGCCCAGGAAGCCATTCAATCCTCTGACCATTTCAAAAACAAAAGGGCATGACTCTTAGTTAAATCTCAGGTATTAAATGTTGGGCCTTGCCATTCATGCGGCCCCCATAGCCGCTCCTCCACTTTTGTTATTGTGTTTAGTAAATCCCTTGGTGTTAGTCTTGTATGGGATGTCGCTTCTCTATAGCCCAAGACACTCCGCTTATAACTTATGTTGGGAATGTTAGTAATGAGTGATTATGATTAGGAGAGGTAATTTAATATACAGGCATTTGGGTGGTCATGAAGGCTATTGCATTGTCATGGGCTCCATGTAACTTCTCGCAAGAGCTTATGGTGGAAATCAACTTGGAAGCATTGGCTAAAAATATTAACATAGATATTTGTCATATTGCAAGCTTGTCTCAAATCAATATGCCTGTAGTTTTGACTCTTCTAGGTAACTTAAAGTTAATTCATAAATATCTAATGGTGTTATAATAAGCCCAATGGTTTAGCAAATGAATCCGGGAGGCAGCAATATGAGTAAGAGCAATGAGATAATTAAGCAAAGTTTTCCTGAGCTAATTTATGTGATAGAATTCTCAATTTGGTAAAAGCTATAATTGGAGTTTTGTTTTTTCTTATAATCTTGCTTGAAGATAGTTGGTATACCTCTCCCAAGGCATTGGTTTGCACATCCAAATAATTTGTTAAATTCTACCTAGAGTTTATTGTTGGCTGGAAGCTTGAAAGATATGGAGTCCATTACCCAATGAAAGGGGCATTAACATTTCGTTATGTCGCACTGTTTTCCTGAGGCATAGTGTTCAACACTACATTGTGTCATGTCCCCTTTGAATCCACAATTAATATAATCAGAAGGACTCATAGCATAGTTCCTTATTCATCCCATAAGATAATCGGCTTGGCCAATCCAACCGAAAATCGCACCATGCGATAAGTAATATCAGCACAATGGTCATTTGTACCATTTTTATAAGATGCGGTAAAAAAAACACTTATGTATTAAGTATTACAAAGATCTTGACCAAAATGTAATACTTCTATTAAAATGTTTTCCATAACGCTTTTAGGGATATACGAAATTAGTTAAGCGATTATTATAAAAGGAGTTGGGCTACAAACATGATCCTATAATGTCTTTAATTCCCATCTTGAACATGATCCTAAAATACATCTTTAATTCTAGAACTTGAACATTTGTGTATCATCCATCTTTCACCCAATGACGAAAACCCTTTGGTATAAAAGACTAGAGGATGGAAATTCCTCTAATTCCAATTGTGGTGGTTCCATTCAAGGATCGTATTTGTGTCCAATATTGAAATTGTACTCCATTTTCAACTTTTGTAAGACGCTACTACAGTGATCCGTACGGCTTTTGATAGTGATGTGTATGCACCGTTAAGCTAAATCTTCTTTGGTATTGCTACTACATGGTGATCTATTACCACTGCTATAGTACGTGTATGTACCACCTCGATTGCAATCCAGGATTGTATTTATGATCAAATGCTTCAGAAAGCAGAGTAGTCTATGAATGGCAGTACATTTTCTGTCATGCTATTGGATTGAAGGCTCTACATATCTACATAACCGAGTATTTATGTGTTATTTCAGATAGCAATTTATCTTATCATCAATATTAAGTGAGCTATTCGGCTCATTACAATGTAGAATCATGGATAAAATTCATTGACACTAAATGTCACCCATTTCAAATGTGAATGCAAATATCTAATCCTTTTAAAATGGAGCTTCTTCTAATAATCCCACCCTTGGGATCTAGATAAAAACAGTAAGACTTGTTTGAAATTATGTCAATAAGCATTTTTTACTGATCAATCAAACATTCTACAATGGCAGCAATGAGGTAAAGAGGCTACTAGTGTGACCATGGACTATTTATGTCACCCGGATATTAAATTTGGCATCCATTGGACCTTCATCTTAAAATAGTTTATTTTTTTTAAACTGAGTAGTCAATAGAGAAAAATTCAGTACCAGTATCTACTTGTTACCATATGAGTCAAGTCATGGGGACCCTGGTTCTGTCGATGAGCTAATGTTTTAAGCGCATTATCCTCAGCAATACACCCTGGTCTAGGTCGTGCAGAAACTCGACAATACCCATCTAAGTCACCTGATTAAAAATTATGTTGCACTAGAGTTTATTGTTGGCTGGTAGCTTAAAAGATATTCAATTTAAAAAATTGAAATTATATCAATCTTTAAAAAATATTCTTATGGAAGATTATACATTTGGTTATTAAATAATTTATGAACAAGTAAAACAAAAAAAATGCTTAATTGGTGTTATTTTTGGGTCCCAATCCCTACCCTAGTGCCCTTAATCTTTGAAAAAAGAAGAAAACGGTGTTACATGTACAAAACATATGCATGTGCGTGTGTGTGCGTGTGTGTGTGTAGAGAGAGAGAGGGGGGGAGCAGTGGGAATTACAATATTTTTTCACAAATTAATATATCAACATGCCAGTAATAGAATGATTATACCTTTGTGTTTGTTTTCTGTCAAATATATGAATTTGTGTTGAATGCAACAACATGAAGTCATTTGTCTAATTGCCACAAATGTAATTTCAATCTTAGTATGTCAATACTTCGAACATAACTTCAATGTGCACATGCTATATTTTTTTAATATAATTGCATCAATATTTTCTAAAATTATAAAAATTGACAATTAAAGAACTTCAAACATGTTTACGTTTTAATTAACATAAACTGCAAAGTACAAGGCAAATGGATATGAGAAGCCCCACACTGCCTAGTTTCACAAGGAAGAAATGCTCCTTCACAAGATTATGGAAATCAACTCCATACTTCAATGTGCATATGCTCTATTTTCTGAATACAACTACATCAATATTTGCTAATACTATAATTGGCAATTAAAGACCTTCAAACATGTTATGTTTATAATATTATTGTACATAATATTTAATCCAAGGTGTAGGCTGTTGTTTTGTAGCTGAAGTTGAACAGTCATCTTAGAAGATGAACCGAACAGCCAAGTTCGTAGTTATATAATTGTATCACTTTCTCACTTTGCAATGGATGAATTCAATTTTGGTTTGCACCAATTTTATTTTCCAATTTATGCAGTTTATTCCTGGCACAACATTGGTATCAGAGTACAGTCATTTTCATCCTCCATTCTTTTCTCCTCCCACTCCAATCTCTATTTTTAATTTTTGACATGCTCCATGAATTTTCAGAACAGTCCCGCCTTTGGATTATCTGAACTGCCATTTGGTCTGATAAATCTAGATTTACCTTGCTGCACTTCATTCTGCTCCTTTAATTGAGAAGTGCATGTACGCATGTTTGTAGCAGATGCTATTTACAGATGTTGAGGCAGTCCAACTGTCTGCAGGTATGAGCAGCGCTCAAGGTGATAAGAGTAAGCACCAGGATCGCTGAAAATTTATCCAATACCAAGTCCAAAGAACCTGCACGATCAAGAGTAGTGGAAGAATCCAAAATCCTGGTAAAAGTGACAAGGAAAAGAATCTACATCTAAATTTGCAGGAAAAATAAATTTTCCAGCAGTATTTGCTTTTGGCAGTGCGTGGCCATTGAGATTCTTTGCTTGAGGCAAGCTTGAAACAAGTTTGCTTTTGCGAGCATTTTTTGTGCATAGCTGGCATATGGTGAGATGCCTGAGATTTGGATCTTCCGTGGGGCGCAAGGGGTTGCAGGTTGGATAAAGTTATCTTTAATTTTTTTTTTTTTGAAGAAAAGCCTTTTTGGAAAATATAAATATTTGCTTTGTAGGATACAATATTTTCTTTGGTGGAATATTATTTTTTGACTTATTCAAAAATTTTAAAAATAAGTCAAATTTGATGCTTGTCAAACTCAAAAAATCAAAAATTGCAAACCAGATTGCAGTGTCCGGTATATATGATGCCTCTGGTTCATGTTTACGAATAATGTCATTGCACTTGAACTACTTCATTTAATGCCTAATATAGCTACAACAACAGTGTCTAGGGCTTTGACACTATAAATTGTTGGTAAGAAATAAGAATAAAGTTTTCATTTTGCCATTTCAATTCATTACCCATTCGCTACCATCGCTAGACGTAAATCCTGACAATTGGAAATTCCAAGTACATAGAGAAGTTACTCCCATGTACAAGGATTTCTGTCTAGGCAAGGTATTATTGATAGGACGAATCATTTTCATGTACTACCTAAGTACCGCATACCACTCTGCTCTCACGTACTTTCATATCTCTTTCACATACCATCAAGTATATCGAAAAAAAGAGTTTCTTCTAAGTACCAACAAACATATAAGAAGGGCAAGCATATCGAGAGGTTTGGGGAACCTATTAGAGTGATAAGGAACACATCCATCTTTCCTTGATACAGAATTATTCAATAAATTCAATTTTTGGCGTAACACTAACTTGGGCAGGACACCTAGTTAGAATGGTCCAGACAAGTTCAGTGTAATATATCCCTTTTAAGGGCTGAAACTGAAAAAGAAGTAAACCACAAAAATCCAAGTGAAGTGAAATCTGATTTTTTATAACAACAGTTGTAATATCTTTTAAAATCCTAGCACGAACTGTATAAGAGCTTAGAATTCACCATACAACCATGCACAACAACTGAAAAATACTTCTAAATGGTTACTTCAATCACGGCAATCAATATCCATCCACTTGGCAACAATGAATGGTGAAAATCAGCGAATATATACTGTTGTAATTAAATTTATGACAGTAGCATGACAACCACAAACAAAGGCTGAAAATAATAGATAAATCCCATACAAAATCATCAAAATGTAGATTCCGACCTTATAAATTATGGAGATTCAGAATCTAAAATCAGATATCAAATTTGTGCCCTAGGAAGCACCAAACCCTGGTCACTCTCCTAGGGAAGAGCTCCAAAAATGATGTAAATTTTTTGCAATCCTTCTTGATGTCTCCAACTCAAATCAGCAAGCAATCCGTCAAGAGATGTCTTCAATTCACCCACATGGAGAGTTTTCATTCTCCACCAAGCCACAAGGAAGGTTTCCATCTTTCTTGGATGCCACACAAGAGGGTTTCCATCCTCAAGTGGAAAGTTATTGAGCAACTTGCCCAAAAAACCAATTGTAGATAAAATGCACCAAAAGATGTGATGCAAATGAAGTCCTCTAATCCCTTTTATATTCCTTCCTTGGCGTCAAAGGCCAATTAAAAGAAAACCGACATCTTAAGCTTCACTTAATCATTTAATTGCTTCTTTCTTCTCTCCAAACCCAGCCGACCTGCCTCCTTAAGGAAAACACTGAAAGAAAACATTAAATCTAATAAAAGAAAACTGAAATGAAATACAATTCCTTCCCTTGTTCATTCATACTTCTTTGCCACGGAAAGGGAATGGCAAGAAGTCCACATTTAGGCCTTAATTCAAAAAAAGGAACATTACAATCCTCCCTTCCCAAAATTGCTTATCCCCAAGCAATTGCAAGTTTGGATGCTCTAAAATTGTTGCACTTTCCCATGTAGCATCTTCAAGGGACAAACTTTTCCAATGAACCAAGTACTCCTTGATGCTTCGGTTCCTCAACTTCCTTTCTCGGACCTCCAAAATACTTCTCGGAATTAGAATCAATTTAACCTCCTCATCCAACGGGGCCAACTCAAGAGGAGTAATGTGATGTCCTAGTACCTTCTTAAAGCATGAAACATGAAAAACATTATGTACTCTACCGTGTTCCGAAAGCTCGAGTTCATATGCAACCTTTCCCACCTTTCTTTTTACCTTGTAGAAGCCATAGAAATGTGGTTTCAAATTTTCTGCACTTGGTTTGAGGGAAGATTGCCTATAGGGCTGCAATCTCAAAAACACCATATCTCCTTCCCCAAAAAATCTTTCTTTCCTGTGTTGATCTGCATACAACTTCTGCTGATTTTGAGCATGTTGGAGGTTCGCCTTGAGCTATTTCATGATATCATGACTTTGTTGGACCAAGTCTTTGGCCCTTGGTACTCTACTATCCGTCATTACCAAATCAACAAAAAAAAGAGCATCATAACCATATAAAGCCTTGAAAGGAGACATACCTATAGACATGTGAAAGGTGGTATTGTCACAAAACTTAGCCATGTATAACCATTTTACCCATGTTGATTGCCACCCATCAATGAAGGTCCGTAGGTAGCCTTCTACCCATTTATTGATTATCTATGTTTTCCTATCCGTTTGAGGATGGTAGCTAGAGCTAGGAGTGAGTTCAATACCTGTTAAGTGAAACAAATCTTGCCAAAACATGCTCATGAATCTGACGTCCCATTCACTCACTATATCCTTGTGTAATCCATGAAGTCAAAACACTTTTTTGAAGAACACATCAGCCACTATATGTGCATTGTACTTAGCTGGGAGTGGACAAAAATGTGCATATTTAGTGAGCCTATCAACCACAACATATAGACATATCTTACCTTGAACCATGGGCAGCCCCGTGATGAAGTCCATAGAGATACTTTCCCGTTTTTGAGTGGGAATGGGAAGTGGTTGTATGAGCCCGACTGGAAATGCATGTTTTGCTTTGTTTTATTGGCACACTAGTTACTCCTGGATGTATTGTAGTACTTCCCCTTTTAGACCCTTCCAATAAAATCTCTCTCTCACCTGTTTGTATGTTTTAAAATAACCTGGATGACCAGCTGACGGGTCATCATGAACAGCCCTTAATATCTTACTCTTCATCTCTGATTCGGGCACCAAATAAATTTGGTTCTTGTAAAGAATTAGTCCATCCATAACCTTGTACCTTTCATCAATTATTTCACCTTCAAAAACAACATTAGCCAACTTGTTCTTTACATACTCAATTGTAATAAAAAACTTTTGCTATGCTGATATCTTAGATAAAGAGCAAAAATATGATTTCCGTGACAAGGTATCTTCTACCAAGTACTTGACTTGAGGTGTTTCCGAAAGCATACCTTGTAGTGTAACCTTCTTACCCTTGTCCTAAAGTTTATTTCCATGTTTTGGTAATTGAAAGTGAGTTCTCCCAATGAATGGAACCATTGAACCCCAAGCACAAGATCCATATCAGCCATGTTAATTAGATAGAAATCAACACATACCTTATGTTCTCCTAATGTGAAGAGGAGTTGGGAACACTTCCTTGTGCATGGTATAGAGTAACCATCTACTATCTTAACCGTGAAAGCTTTGAAGTCTTCTACATTCAATTCCGGCTTGGTCACCAAGCACTCATTAGTAAAATTATTAGTGGCTCCGCCATCAATCAAGACTATGACACTTCGCCCTTGTAGTTCACCCTCCATTTGGTATGGGTGATAACTAGGTGCACAGGACAAGGTAGCAAGAGTGCAATCAGAACTGTCTGGACCTTCTTTCAGTATATTACCTTGCTTGGTTTCATCCACATTATTATCATCATCCTTACAATCTGAAATTACTTCAATATAATGCACCTTACCTTTACTTAAACAATAGTGTCTACGATTCCATGGACCCTTGCAAGAGAAGCACAAATTCTTCTTTCATAGCTCGTTTCTAGACTCTCCTTCATTGTTGGTTTTGGGTAGCTCCTTGTGAATAATAAGCATCCTTTGGAAGGGCTTCCTTGGCTGGTCCAAGGGAGGGTTTCTAGGCTGTCCCAAAGATCTATTTCAGTGTCTTCCACTCAAATTACCCTTCAGATGTCCGCTGAACGTTGTTGTTTTGGGGGCAGCACCTTCAAGGTCCAAAGCTTTCTTGATTGCCTCTTGAAGAGACAAAGAATCAAAGGCCCTAACCAAACCCTTGAGTTGTTCAGTCAAACCCTCAATGTAAAGAACCACAAGTCTTCTCTCCGTGACAACGGTAATCATGACGGAAAGTCTATGGAACTCAGCCACATACTCATCCACCGTGCCCTGATGTCTCAGTTGTGCAAGTTCCAAAAAGTGAACTTCCGGGTCAACTCCATTGAATCTATCCATGAGCCTTCTACAAAAATCATCATAAGAATGGATCTCATTGTGCCCTTGTGTCACCAGTCCATGGAACCACCACTCATGATCAATCCCCTCAAGGTGAAGGTTTGCAAATTTAATGGCGTCATCCTCAATCATAGGTTTCAAGGACAAATATGTATCCAACTTCTGGATCCACGCCCTAGCAATCCCCTTGGTCGATCCATCAAAAGTGGAGAAAGTCATCTTCCCCAATACATTCTGCACCTCCTTTTGTGGCATATGTTGTCTTGGCTCTGGCCTAGACCTTCCTCTGCTCAGGCCAATGAACTCGGTAAGTGTAATGGCCTCAGGTATCTCTCTTGGAAGTGTCATATACTCTTCATAGCTCGTGGCAATGCTTTACCCCTTAGAGTGCCATGCATCTGCCACCGGAATGACTTCTTCCCTTTTAAGGGCTGAAACTAAAAAAGAAGTAAACCATACAAACCCAAGTGAAGTGAAATCTGAATTTTTTATAACAGTTGTAATATCCATTAAAACCCTAGGGCGAACTATATAAGAGCTTAGAACTCATCATTTTACCATGCACAATAACTGAAAAATACTTCTAAATGATTATTTCAATCACGGCAATCAATATCCATCCACTTAGCAACAATGAATGGAGAAAATCAGCAAATATATAATGTTGTAATTAAATTTATGACAACAGGATAACCACAAACAAAGGATGAAAATAATAGATAAACCCCACCAAAAATCACCAAAATGTAGATTTTGACCTTAAAAATTATGCAGATTCAAAATATAAAATCAGATATGAAATTTGTGCCCTAGGAAGCACCAAACCAACTTCAAACCCTAGTTGTTTCCCTAGGGAAGAGCTCCAAAAATGATGTAAAGCTTTTGAAATCCTTCTTCTTGATGTCTCCAGCCTAAATTAGCAAGCAATCCTTCAAGATATGTCTCCAACTCACCCACATGGAGAGTTGTAATGTCCCCTTTTTTCCACTAGCGAGCAATTGAAGACCTTGGGCCCATCTCCGCTTCCTGTGGGCTTTAAGGGAGGATTCAAGGGAAGTAAATTGATGTTATAATTGTAATTTTCCATTGTCGGCATTTATAATTCATTGTGAAAAGGGAAATTCCCAATTATTTTCATTATAAAGTAGTTGGTTGCATTTAATGCAAAGTGCCAACTCAAAAATAGAATTAAAAAGTGCTTAATGATGTCGTCCTAGTTTGAGAAGGGAATAGTAGTGATAAATTAGAATTTAATTAATTCTAATCCCTCATCCAGGTCATCCCACTTTAGGAAAGAGATAATGGATATAAAAGCACACTGAAATGCCATTAAGGGGCTATCACCCATCATTTGTATAATTTGTATTTGGATTTGGAAGCTTATGCTCCACTCATTCCATAGAAGACGAAACCCCTCTCAGAATCCTATTGAGGATGCAAACCCTCTGTTGGAACATAATAATTAAGTGGTTTGGCCAACCCTTAATGTATATGGGTCCATTACTAATATATAGGTTAATATTTAATAATATGAAATATTTATATTTCTATTATTAAATATGCTAACCTAGATATATACTTTAAGTTAAATATTTAATATTGTGAAATGATTATATTTCTAATATTAAATATTATAAACCTAAGTGTATGTGTCAACTATTTTAGGTTGAAAAAGTGGGTCGGGAGACATACCCGATCACCTTATATAAAAAGAATTTTAGGTCCTCCTTTGATATATTCGGAAAATATATCAAAGGTGTGCAAATCAAGTGATTTGGTTTTACCCTTAGTAAATATGGTTTTAAAGGAGGTGGTCTTACTGAATGTAAAATAAGTTCTCTGAAGTAAAAGGTTATTTTCAAAGTGATTTTTACCCTATTGGGGTTTTCTACTATAAATATTGTGTCACCTATGTTATTTATTTCATGTAAGTATTTATTTATTCACTTATGTTATGATGTAATCTTTATTTAAATATTTATTGTAACATTATGTAATATGTAAGTTGATTAAATCCATATTTATTAGAATCCTCAAATTCTAACATGGTAACAGAGCGAGGTAAATTAAATAAATTAAGATCAAATGTTTTGTATTTTTAATTTTTTTTATTGAAAAACGCTTTTGACCAGAGCTTTGAACCGGAGGGTTGCCTGGGACCCCACCCATTACAGCCAATGTACTGAGACAAGATATTATAATTAGACCAACCCAGACCGTGACCAATGAGCCCGCACTGACGATGCAATTTCCGCCACCGCCATTTTTAGAGCCACCAGCTACCATGAACACCAATGCCGACGATGCAAAGTCCGCCACCGCCGAGAATAACCATCAGTCGTAACCACCAGGTGATGCAACATCTGCCACCACCGATAACCACCCCAAAGGGATCGCGCCTAGCGGGATTTGAACCTGGGTGGATCCAAACACAACCGTCTGTCTTAACCGATCCACCCAAACCCCATTGGCTTAAATTTGGGCTAAGGATGTACCCTCTAGGCGACATGCAAATACCCCACTCCACATGCTATGAGTAAATCAGGATATGAAATCCTGGGGGCAGGGTTTGAACCTGGGTTGTTAGCTTTACAAGCTAAGCGCCCCACCAGTTCACCACAGGGTCATCCCTAAATGTTTTGTATTTTATTTATTTAATTTGTACGGATTTTTTCAACCAACCCGGAAGGGTATTTAAAAGTATCTGATCCCATTCTTTTTTTCCCCAATTTATTTTGGCATTACATTTGTGCAATTAAACTCTCGATAATTTTTTTTGGGTTTTTCAATTTTAAATCCCTAATTTTTTGGGAGGGGAGATGTAATATGGTATGATTCTTACTTTCATTTACATTTTGTAAATTATATGGAATTAATGTTTGTTTGGAGATTGATGTGTGCACAGGTGAAAGGGGCTTCAAATATTTACTTGCGTGAAAATCACATACAGAAAAAGAAATGATTTATTACTATATGAAATAATTTTTATGTTTTTTATAATTTTAAATATTTGCAGGTTAAATATTTCGAAAGGTAAATTCATATCCATGTTCTTTGGTCCCCTCTATAAGGATTCGATTTGGAAAACTATAGTTTATAGTTAATCTATAACTATATCCTATATAATTTGAAAATTATATTATTATTTTTAAATAAAAATATGTACCTATAGAATAAGATTTATATAAACATCATATTAAAATTTATATAGTTTTGCAAAAATATATATATATTAAAATCCTTAAACCATATTAAAATTACATGGAATTGAGGGAAGAGTCAACAGACCATATTCTAAGCCTAAGTTTAAATCATATTTAAACTTAACTTATAAATCTAGGCATATATAGTTTTTTTTTTTAAAAGAACTAAACCTAAGTTTGAATCATATTTTATATATATGGTTAGTTTAAACCGCTTAAAATATAAATTTTATTAGATTTGGTTTATATATGTTTTAAAAAAAAACCTAAGTGCTTACTTTTTTTTAGTAAGGGGGCCCATTTTTATTGTTTGGCCATGAAGGGATTACTTTTTAAATCTTAATACTTATTAAATAAAACATAACATGTGTCCCTAACCATTTATATCTTATAGTTTATAAAAACTATATAAATAAACCCATTTACAAGTTTTTTTTATATAAAAGTGGGAGTGGAGAATAAAATGAGATAATATCTTAGGTATAAATGTGAAACTCTCAAGTATAAATGGAGAATTAAAAAAAGGGCTAGTTTATTGGTGGCCCGTGTGAAGTGTGGTAAATATTTATTAAAATATTGGTAGTTATAGCCACATAAAAGTTTTAAAGTTTTTAGCTTGCAAGAATTATATAAAATATTTTGTAATATTTCCATATTTTTAAATGTGCAGGGTAAAATTAAGAGTAAATGAAAGGAAGAAACAAGATTCATGAAAATAAAGATTTCAATTTATTTCATTGGTCGGTTGAAATTACTTGTCCCCTCTGTAAAATATGCAGGTTAATCTATACTCTCATAAATCTACTTGCAACTGTAAAATTCTTTTAACCTGGTCTATGTCCTTTAAACCCCTTTAATAAGGGTTGTGTTTTTTTATATAAAAAAATACTATAGTTTATAATTTTTATGAACTATATGTTGTTTTTTATTTACATTCTATAAACTATATACATCCTTTTTTAAAGTGTATATATTTTTACATTATAAATTATAATAGGTTATTATAATATATTAAAATATAACCTCCTTAATATTATACAGAAGAAATTCTGAAATTTCACATTTTGGAAATAAACAAGTTTTGGCTTCATTAAATTTAATGGTCAAATGACCGTCACGGTAGACCAAACATAAGACAATATGATGGTCATTTAGATGTCAAATTTAAGTTCGTAGGTTCCAAGAAACTTTTATTGTTTTAAAATCGACAGTCAAATGACCGTCACAACAGACTAAAAAATAAGCCATTATGACGATCATTTCGACGTCAAATTTAAGCTGGTGGAATATTTGTCTATATTTATTTTTTTCAAAAATTTGATGTTATACATTCTTAGGAGTCTCTTCTTCACTTTTATATGGTCGAAAATATTTTTTATATAAAACTGGGATATAATGCAAAGCCCTTTATATTGCGAGTTATTATTTTGATCATGGGAGGTTAATTAGTATGCATTGTAATGACATAATTAGTTATGATTAAATAGTTTCTTTATATTTATAAAATTTAGATATGATTCTATTAAAAGTGTTATTTTTATTATCGATAAATATGTATCTAACTCTATGGTATATTGTATATTATAATAGGGTGTATTTTACAGGTTTAAGAAAACAATGACATCCAACTATTTCTGTCTTGACAAAACCCAGATCCTAAGTAAAACCAACTACAACATTTAGATCAAAACAAAATTTATGGTGAGGAAACTCTAGACGATTGTTTTTGGATCTGAGGTTGCTCCCACCGGTCGTCAAGCAACTGTAGATAACATGAATGCATTCTTGCAACAAATGCAGGAGACTCTTTCTATGATTTTGCGCAATGTGAACAACGAGTACCTTCTACACATTGGTAATATCGAACATCCGAAAGAGGTATGGACACAACTAGAAACCATGCATGAAGGATACTTGGTATATCAAGGATAGTAATGAGAGTATAATACCTAAAGAAATTCAAAGAAATGATTTGTATATTTTTTATGATTTCTCTTCTGCATCTTGTTTTATATCTCAGAGTTTGAATAATTCAAAACTATAGCATAAAAGGTTATGACATGTTAATTATCGAAGCTTATATGAAATGTATAGATATAATCTAGTGAAAGGTTTACATGTGTTGTCTTCTTCTCTTGAAGTTACTTCATTAAATGCTTCTAAATGATAGTTTTCATTCTGATTTAATAAATGGTCATGATGATGTTTTGATGTTATAAATGTTTCTAAAACTCTTATCTTCCTAGATAAGAAATTAAATTGGGCTCAATCTATGTTAGAAAATTTAAATCCTATTAACCTTAGGAAAAATGACCAGAGGCCATCATATGTACCATATATTAATTACCTCGTATGAACCTGAGCCGTGAAGTATTATAGGGTTTAGGTGGATATACAAAGTAAAATATAATGTTGATGGTAGTATTAACAAGCATAAAGCTAGACTTGTTGTTAGAGGTTTCACTTAGAAACTTGGTATTGATTATGTTGAGACATTTCCTGTAGCTAAAATGAATACTGTTAGAACTTTATTTGCAATTGCTGCTCAATTTGAGTGAGAAATCCACCAAATGGATAAGAAAAATATTTTTTTGAATTGCGATTTAAAAGAAAAACTTTACATGTTTCAACCTAAACGATTTGAAGAAACTGGTAAAGAAAACTATGTTTGTAAGTTGAGAAATCCTTGTATGGTTTAAAACAAGCTCTTAAAGTTTGGTATGCGAAAATTGTTTCCTTCTTTAAACTGTTAGGTTTTGTTAATTGTTCTTCTAACAATGATATATTCATTAAGTAATAAGACTCGCATATTATCATTATATGTATATATGTTGATTTGTTTGTCTGGTGACAATTCTGATTTAATTCATAGGATTAAAGAAAAATTGAAGCAATACTTTGAAATGAATGAGTTAAGTCTCTCACATCATGTTATTTGTATGATTGTATTTCATTCTATTGTTATTTTTCAAAACACAATATGCAACCATTGTATTGAAAAAGTTTCTTATGATTGATTATAAACCATTTTCTACTTCAATGGAAGTTAGAATAAATATTGATCCTAAATTTGCATATGAAAAAGGTTAATCATATTTTATATACATTATTAGTTGATAGTTTGATTTATCTAACTACAACTAGATCAGATATTTCCTATACAGTAGGGAATTACTTCAAGGTTTATGCAGGAACCTTTTTTAGAGATCATTGGAATCTTGCAAAAAAAAAAAATTGATATTTAAAAGGAACAATCAATTATGGGTTGCATTATACTAAGAATGAAAATGTTATCTTATATGGATTTTGTGATTCTAACCATACTGATGTTGTGTTATAAAATATACTGGATATGTGTTCAAGTTTTTTGGTGGAGGAACCATTACTGGGAACAATAAATACAATCAACAATCTTCATTTCTTCTACTGAGGCAGAGAAGTACAATGAAAGAATTAAAGAAGCCATGTGGCTGCAATGGTTGTTAGTAGAGATACACGTGGAAGTTAAATGAAGTATTTCTCTTCTATGTGGTGATCAAAGTTGTATTACTCTTGATTAAGAATCTAGTTCAACATCAGAGGACGGAGAACATTGAGATATATATACGCTTCACCCATGAGAAGGTGAAAAGTGATGAGATAAATCTCAAGTTTATGTTGATTGAAAAGCAGGTTGCTGACATCTTCACAAAGTCCCTGAGTGCTGCAAAGTTTTGTCACTTTCGTGAAAATCTTGGATTGTCTTGCCATTGAGAGGGAGTGTGCATGACAATGTTACCTCCTAATGGAACTTGGTTTTTGAAAAAGACCTTCGGGCATTTGTAAAAGACCTTCAGGCAAGTGTTAAAAAAAACCTTCGGGCAAGTGTAAAAAGACCTTTGGGCATGTAACCTCCTCGGCTTTTTTTTAGAAAGAAGTGTAGAAAGATCTTAAAGACGGTTTTCAATAAACTTTTTAGTGCTATTGAGTTTACTGGTAAACATCCAGTACAAGCATATTGTTAAGGAGGTCCTTGGTTGTAAAAAGCTCCCATATGCTTGGGTTCAATAATCTTTTATAAGAATTTGTAAGAACATGTAAAACTCACAAATCATACTTAGCCACTGATCATAAGATGATCTTTGGGATTCCAAATCCTTTTGTACCAAAAGGTAAATTGAGTATGATGAACGTGTTATAATTCCTTCAACCGATATGTTAGCCTAAAACCTTTATGGTTTAAGGATTGTAAATCCTATAGTGTACCACGGGTAGGTAATCTATTGACATATGTTATGTTATCCCACTTAATATTAAGGGGGAGTGTTGGAACATAATGATCAAGTGGTTTGGCCAACCCTTAATGTATATGGGTCCATCACTAATATATAGGTTAATATTTAATAATATGAAATATTTATATTTATATTATTAAATATGCTAACCTAGGTATATATTTTAGGTTAAATATTTAATATCATGAAATGATTATATTTCTAATATTAAATATTATAAACCTAAGTGTATGTGTCAACCATTTTAGGTTGAAAAGGTGGGTCGGGAGACATACCCGATCACCTTATATAAAAAGGACTTTAGGTCCTCATTTGATATATTCGGAAAATATATCAAAGATGTGCAAATCAAGTGATTTGGTTTTACCCTTGGTAAATAGGGTTTTAAAGGAGGAGATGGTCTTTACTGGATGTAAAATAAGTTTTCTGAAGTAAAAAGTTATTTTCAAAGTGGTTTTTACCCTATGGGGTTTTCCACTATAATACTATATCACCTGTGTTATTTATTTCATGTAAGTATTTATTTATTTACTTATATTATGATGTAATCTTTATTTAAATATTTATTGTAACATTATGTAATATGTAAGTTGTTTAAATCCGTATTTGTTAGAATCCTCAAATTCTAACATCCTCGATAGCCCACACTAAAGACGAAAACCCTTCGGTGACAGTTGGTGGCTTCACTCTAGAAGCTACACTTGAGCTTCAACTTCAAATTCTTTGAGCAGCAAGGTTCTACATCAGTGCTAGGGCACATATCTTCACTTTGGTGATTTTTGGAATGGCTTTCAGCTTTATCTTCTCATTCAAAGATTTCAGGATCAATTTAGAGAGGGTTTCCATGGTTGGAAAATTATGATATTAGTCTCATTTGATTGTTGGTATTTTTATGGCCATTTTGAGTATTCATTTGTGTGGACATTCCTTGTATTTTAGGAGTTAATGAATTTACAAATTTCAGTTGTTTTTGTGCCATAGTAAATTCCAGAATTCTAAGTTTGATGATTTGATCACATTTTCTGGCTTCTAAAATCAAGGGCAATCCAAGGAATCACTTCTCATAATTTTTTATTGTTTCTATGATGGATTTTTCTCTCTCCTAGTTGCTATGGTTTGGGAGTGTTTCCTGGTCCTTTATTAATTGTTGTCATAAATAAATTTCCAACTCTTCGTTAATTGGTGAAATTGGTTGTCTTTGAGTTGTAATTCCATAAGAAAATATAATCAATATTTTGGCATCATTTTGGAGTGGATAACATTAAGATTTCATTGGTTTTAAGGCCCACTTAACCCTAGAACATCTTGCCCCCTCTTGGGAAAATTAATATTTAATTCATATTTTTATTGTGTGCCAAGGGTTTGATAATATTTGCATTTTCAGTTGGTGGTCACAAAGGGGTTTAGTTAGTGTTACTGATTGGCCTCGGAAAGGGGACATTACATCATTCTCCACCAAGCCACAAGGAAAGATTCCATCTTCCTTGGATGCCACACAAGAGGGTTTTCGTCCTATTGGGTTTCAGAATGGAACATGGATAAAAACCACAGTCGGGGGACAAACATGTCCCCCCTCTTTAATGGGAGAGGTTCCCTTATTGAAAGTAGGAAAAACAAATGTACAAATATATAACTCTCAATGTTTGGACCCTGATATACTGGAATGTTTTCATACTTAAAAGATTATCAATACGAAGGATTGGAAGAGTAGAGAGATGGAGGAAGGAAGAAAACAACAATGTTTTCAGGAGATATAGGTAGCAGAATATATCCTTACTCACATTGAACCAAGAAAATATAGAAAAAGATCAATCACTTCATCACCAATGTGAATCTGCAGACAAAGTTCTAAAGATTACACAGACAAGAACACAGTTTCTTTTGAATGCAAAGACATATGATCCATTGAATCGAGCAAGGAGAGAGAGAGATATAACAAAAGAAATGAGAAAGAAAACTTTTGTATTGAATTACTTCCAAATTTACAACGTTCCTAGAAAACCAGAATCCTTTTTCCATGGCCAAAACATGTTCTTATAACAATTCGTTTACATCCATACTTGTCCCCAAGAAAAGAATATCTAAAAGGAATAATGTTTGTTGCAAATCCGTTTTTGGAAAGTGACATGAAACAAACGCACTCATGAAAACCAGAGGTTCAAAAAGATGAATATTTCATCATTTTGAGCATGATTACCTTAGTAGGGGACATCTCATGATTTTCTTCTTCATGTGGTCCTGCCATTTCCACCTTTTAACCACTTTCATAGCACTCAAGTGCTTACTGGTAAGTTTTCACCCTTTTTCATTGCGTATGCCCGATAAACTCTATTTTCTAATAATCAAACTTTACATCTCTTTAAACTTATCAATTTGGCTCTACAACAAACCAAAAATGCATCTCATGAATAAACGACAAGGAAACAGAGATAGAAGAACGAAGAATGGTTCACATTTGTATCCTTTGCAGCTCTGGTTCGTTAATGTCGTTGGTGTCACCCAGATTTCACCTTGAAATCTGCGACTACCCTATCCGATAAAATTTCGTACTTTTAAAATAATAGGTCGTTTTGTGTTTTTATTGCCTAAAAGTTCTTGTATTGCGTCAAGGTAATCCCAAAGAGCCATATTAGCTTTTTTCGCCAAATACCTAGATTCCCAAAGTTGTTATATTCTGTCGTCGGGATTTGTCTGCGGGAAATTTGTATTTAATTATTTTGAGCCCCATATGAGGCTATTTGCGCCCTGTTTTAACTCCGTTATGATCAAATGTGTCATTACTCTTACATACCAGAAGGGTTTTAACTTGGAATAAGTTTTGGGTTTTATTTGTAACTTTTGGCAATTTTTTGTGTTTTTGTGTTGTCCCGTTTCGTTTTCATTGAAATTTCTCTAGAACAATTCTTTTGTCGGGTAAGCCCAATTTTTGGTCTGAAGCAGAACATATACGCACATTATGCCCTGAGGAAGTCGCCATCGAAGGTCTGGATCACTGGGAGAAAGCGAAGTCATGCACGGAAAAACCCCTGCGGCGATGGGCGCATTTTTGGAAAACAAAGGATTTAAGCTGCAATGGGAAAAATAGAAGCCGCAAATAGGGTGGGAATTTTGTACCTACCTAGCAGGGTACTTTTTCCCGTGTTATAAAATTCACTTAAGCTGCAGTGGGAAAGTTAGAGGCCGCAGGCAGGCGGGAATTTTGTATCTACCTAATAGGGTACTTTTTCCCGTGTTATAAAATTCACTTAAGTTGCAGTGGGAAAGTTAGAGGCCGCAGGCAGGCGGGAATTTATTACCTGCCTTGCAGGGTGAAAATTTCCATAATAAAATAAAAGAAAAGTGACTTAAGTGAAATCATGGGATTTTAGAGCCTGCCTTGCAAGGTAAATAATCTCATTGTCAAAGTCAAATCACTTAAGTGGATCATGGGATTTTGGTACCTGCCTTGCAGGGTAAAGAATCCCATTGTGGAAAAATTCTTAATAATAGAATTATATGTGCAAAAAAGTGCACCCAAGCTTGGAGGAAGTCAACGAGTCAAAAGGGGAATAAAAGAAAGGATTAAAATGCATTAAATTTAATTTATTTAGTGGTTGCGCCCTTCCTCTCAAAAAGTGTGCCCCATTTGGGAGTTATTTAATGTTTTTTAAGGCATTAAAACATTAAATTAATTTCTATTTTCAGTGGCTATGGTCAAGGCACACTGTGAAGCTTAAGTGAAGTGATGTGTGAAGGATTAAATTGGATTAATTTAATTTATTGGATGGTTGTCCTTAAACATGTTATTTTTAAAAGAGAAGAACATGATTTTTAATTAATTAATTGTCTTTAATTGTTAGGGCAATTATTAATTATAGAATTGTGAAGGTTATATAAGCATGGGCAGCCATATGGGTGAATTATTTGATTCACGGATAAAGAATTGCAGCCAAGAGGAAAAGTGCGCCCCCATTTGAAGAAGGATTTTGCTCAGGCAAGGTGTCAACAAGGCTAAAAGCTTCCAGATTTGGCGCATGCTTTGAAGGAGGTTGATCTTTTTCTGCATAATTGTTTGCACAGGTGTTACATGAGCTCAAGTGTTGTTGAAAGGATTCATGCTCTCTTTATGTGCAAATTAAACACCATTTTTTGGGGCAGCAGGCTTGAAAAGTGCAGATTTTTACAATTAAAATTCACTATTCATGCTCCGGTGGCCATTTTTGTCTGAATAAATTACAGGAATTCATTACAAGTGCTTTACAAAGGAAAAGGAGCTTTTATCGATGTCCAATACATTGCATATATCCTCCGAATCTGAAAAATTGTCCAGATCTGCACTAGTATTGAAGAAATCCGGCCAAGTAAGAAGAAAAAGAATTATTTAGACGAAGATAGACAAAGCTATGGCGAAGAGAGATGAAAAAGAAAGCACGATGGAGTCATGCATTGCTTCCAAACTTGCAGACATAGGAGACAGATCTAGGCCCGGAACCTCTTTCCGATTTGATTGATAGATCCAGAGCGAGAAAGACTTCACTCACGTGTGCGGTCAACAGCAGTGGAATTATCTGAGCTGCAGCTTTTCCATGTACAGCCCAGTTGCCAGAATTTGTTATGGAGTGCTCTTACCATCCTTTATCCAGATCAGTGCATGATGCTTCGGAAAAGACAATAATTTGTTTGGACGCAAAGTTCATCAATTATTGTTTGAAGATTCCAGTGCGAAAGGTGGTGACTTCCATTAGCATTCAGGATGCTGACAATAGATGGGAGAAGCATAGAGTTGATTGCATGAGCATAATGAATAGCCGATACATGAAGAAGCCTAGATCTCCTTCAAAGTTCCCGAGAACTCTTCCACGGTCCAATTTGGTGCAGGAGGTAAATGATGTCGTCAAATTGCTATGCAGGATAAATGGCGAAGCGAATGCCTACACTTTCCGTACATAGATGTATGCTTTCATCAGGACCATTGAAATCAACAAGGTTGATTCTATAATCAATTGGTCGGAAGTTATTAACAACATTGGTGAGCAACTCCGGAACGTGAAGCGTACTTTCAACTTCAAGATGACTTCATACTTGGTGTATGCTGCAACTTCATAGGGTGTCTTTTCCAAGCTGGATAGATGTGGTGTTCTTTCCAAGGACCCCATTTTCGAGTGCTACCCGCAACTTACTGCACCTGCATGCGAGAAAGACTTCAAAGTGATCAACGATGACTTCTTCTACGATTTCATCTGCAGGCTAGACAAAGACTTGAAGGCCAATAGGGTAAGCAAGGAAGCGTGGGAAGCTGTGTCCAAGATTGGCAGTCTATTCATTCAATTTGCAGATTTCACATACTTCAGGGTTACAGGATTTTCTAGAGAACCAATAAAGATGCCCAGGAATCCGAATGATAGATTGATTGCCATGGAGCTAAGTAGGCAACTTGTGGAGTTACACGACCTTCAGTCAAAGCGGCACAAGTCTACGGGCTTCTTCCCAATCATTGTGGGATATTACTGCTGCATTAGCATTCATAGAGCTCGGGGGATGGAGGCGCAAATGTTATCTGAGTATGAGCAAGAGTTCTTCCCTGCACGGCTAAACTTTGATCCATTTGGAGTAGCCAAGAAGACAATATCCCAGGAGTACGCACATGTGTCTTCATTAGAAGATTTCTGGATGAAGTGCAAAAGTGAGTATGAGGTTAGAAAGAGAGATTTCAACAGGCTATCAGTAAAGCAATTGTTCGACTTTGGACTAGCACAGATATATGGGGATCTTAAAGATAATGGGAATGTGGTACTTGACACTTACCATCAAATGGGAGGAGATAAAGCCATACTGTAGAATAACATAGGAGGTTGTAACACAATTGAAGAAAGGTTGGGAGCTATGTTGGTAAATACTTCAAACTGGTTGTTGATGAAGGGATATTGCCTTGATGAAGCATTGATGAATCAAGTCAAGGACAACTTCGGCGGAGGAGATTCCTTCAAGCGAAATAACGGAGGAGAAAATAGCAGGAAAGTCGAGAAGTTGAAAGTGCATAGAAGATCTCAATCCAAGGAAAGGGTCACTTCTACGACCATGACTTTAACTCAGGTTTCTCCAGTACCCAGTACTTCACCAACTATTGCACCGCAGCAGCAGGACACTTCCATGCCTCCACTGAATCCAACGACATTCATCTTCTCCCCTCAGCCACTTCGTTCAGCGCCTGTTCCAGAGGATACGTTGAAGCTGCAGATGGCGGAATTTGAAAGGGCTTTGTCCTTGGATGATTCAAAAGATGGCAGCCATAACACTGTGGCACTTTCTGACAGAGAGGATGCAGAGCGGAAGATGGTAGTACACTCAGCGACTTCTCATTCTCCGAGAAGTAACTTCTCGGAATGGTTGGCTTCGTAGTTGGTTCCAGAAACGAGAATGGAGATGAACTTAGAGGAGCATGACTTGCAGCTATTCCAGAATCTGGGCGGAAGAGACAGAAGGCCTAAAGTTGCCAAAGCAACTTCTAGGTTGATCATCAAAGATTCGGGAGAGAAGTTTGCTGAGATATCAATTCTGACAGAAGGAAAGACGAAGGAGGAGCTCACGGCAGAGGATGTGACAGTAACCAAAGTACCCCTCGGTCAAGCCACCACTGAAGGATTGAAGCAGGACACGCAGAAATTGATGGATGCTTTATTCCTTAGGCTTGACAGTGAAAAGGCGGAGAAAAAAGAGCTGCAGAAGCAAGTATCTCAATTATGTGAGATCATAGCCAAGGTTGTTAAACCTTCCATTCAGCCCATTTCAGAGCAGGTGAGTGATCATCTTATGCAGGAAATGGAGAACCCAAGCAATCAAGTAAAGGCTATTGACGAATATAAGGATTTGATTATTCGTCAAGCTTCTGTACAACTTGGGGAAGTGCCAGCCCGCCTAAAGGTTATGGATGATGCAGCAAATCAACTAAAGCAACTGATGGCAAACATAGAAGGCATGAATACAGTTGCAGAGAGTAACCTGAGTATTTTGGCCGAGATCAACAAGCTGCCGAGAGATGTATTGATTGCGGAACAGATTGTACCGGACGGATCAGTCGAGAAGGGGAAGCAACTAGAGTTTGCAGTATCTTTCCGTTTGGAAATCTGCAGAGTTTTGCTGAAGAGGATGCAGGCACTTGAGAGTAGGACATCAGATTTACCAGGCAGTGTCATTTCTTTCACTGAGGAGATAGTGGACGGGAATGTCACTTCATACGTGCGGATCGTCTCAACTAAGGTGCCTAATTCCCTGGAAGGATCTCTTCTGATGATACAAAAGAGAATTGATAAAGCTACCAAGCCTTTCACGATGAATTCTATCAGTAGACTGGTGGTGCTGCAGGCAGACATTGCGTGGTTTGGGCCGAGTTTGGAAGATGTGGAAGCGTGCATCAAAATGTTGAATAAAGGGTTGCTGCAGTTTAGGATAGAGAAAGAAGCAGTGGCTAAAACAGATGGAAGGATGTTGAATTACATGTTCGACAAGTATATCCGATATCAGAACAAGAAAAAGACAAACATTACAGCTGGGATGACTTCTACTATTTTCTATGTTCCCGGATGAAATTGTAAAACTTCTAAGTTATTGGTTTTGCAACCATTACTTAAAGTCATGTGGAACCATTCTATTAGTTCAGTGATACATGTGTCACTTAAGGAGAAGATAGTTGAGGATGATTGCCAAATGTCATCTTTACTTGTTGTTTATGTTTTAGTTCAGTTTGAGTTTTCCATTTGTACTTTCCCTCCTACATTCTATAAGTAGGAGAAGAACCTCCGGGTTAAAGATCGATCAGAATTTGTAAGCAGCAATCTTGTGTTCTAGGCTTTGCGCTGAACCCCTGAGAGCAACTTGGAACAAAGGAATACAAAGGAGCAGGTTTCCAGAGAACTTTGTGTCACGGTGTACTGTGTTTCTTGCTTTTAATCTTAGATCTCTTAATAGACTTTGTGTTATTTTAGATCTGGATCTAGAGCTGCCTTTGTTTTATAATTCTATGTGTTCATATCTATTAAGTTTCTTCTATGTGCATGCAATTAGCTCTGCTATCTACTAATTGGGATGCACATCTTCCCCATTTCTTCTTTGTATTTCCTTTACTTCCTTCTTCTATAAAATACTTCCTTTCTTGAACAGCTGCTTACTTGCTGCAGAACTTCTTAGTTATGATTCATGAACTAAGTGGTTAAAGTAAAACCCCTGATAGATAATAACACATTTTTATTGACAAATCTGACATGGGAGCCTCACCAGTTAAATGAGGGAGATTTATGTCATGACTGCCTAGATTATGTGCTATGCAGAAAATCTAGCCAACAGGCGTCAAAAACCAAATGAGTGCGTTTTGGCCACTCTTTCCCTTTGTCAGCTTTGAAATTGGACCCTACGTGTGGCAAGCTCCAAGCAAAAATGGGCCTGGGGAAAAAATCCTCGTTTTAAGACATTTGGGAAAAAAGTGCAATTTCCCATTTTGCTCCACCAACCCGCCTTGATTTTTTAACATGAACACGTGGCGCACCCTGATTGGAAATGGGGTAGCAGCTCAAATTCTCATTTTCCTCCGCCGGCCCGCTGTCCCGATTTCATTCTTCAACACATGGCATCACCTGATTGGTTGCGGGGATGTGCTTCACTTTTATACTTTATCTATTTTGAAAAGGGGAAAATTCGAACTTTTCCCCCAGAAAGTTCATGCCTCCGCCGTTGAATTTTCAACGTAGGCCACGTGTCCCTTTCTGATTCGCTGTGGGCTTCAACTTATAATTTATCCCTTCACATGAGTGGGGCCGCTGGTCATTTTAGAACTTTTCGCCCTTTGTGAAAACAAAGCTAAAATTTCTAAAGTCCTCCGCCGGTCTGCCAAAGCGCATATGAACTGAAAAATGGCCACGTGTCCCTTCGCCTGAGCAGGTCCGCGGGTCTTTTTAAAACTTTTCGCCCTTTCGCCATAATGCCTTAGAGAATAAAATGGATCCATTGCCCCAAACTTCCACCAAAACTACTCCAGCCAATCAAGGACCCGCGGGGATATGGGACAAATCTGACATTTTGTCCAAAATCACCAAAAGCGATAAGTTCAAAAAGGAACCCGTCCGGCAGCATTCAATGAGAAGCAAACACGTAGCTTCACCTTCTGAGAAAGAATTTGACGGGGAAAAGAACGTAGAAAATTGCAGAGAATGGGAAAACGCCATTTTTGCACCCGATGAATATTTTCTTTCTGCACAAGGTTACTATGCAAAGAATGCAAGTTTTCATGTCCTTCAAATGCATAAAAGAAGATCATAAACCCCCTCCCATCCATGAGAAATAGATAGAACGTTATAATGGCCGCAGACTGAGGAAATGCATAAAATGTCGTGGGGGATCAAAACGAGCACTTGAGGGGCTCAAAACACGAATTCCTCCATGGCAAGACTTCAATTTTCACGAAATTGGATTTCTAAAAAGGGGGGAAAATTAAGGGGACAACACGTCCTCAAGTGTGTAATGTCCCTCTTTCTCGAATAATTTTATCGAAGACCTTTGGCCCATTTTGTCTACCCGACGGCTAAAGAGTGAGCTCAAGGATGACTTAAGTTTTATTAATTTTATTATATTATGCTAAAATTAAAATAAAACATTACTAAAGCACATATAATAAATTAATTAACTTAATATTAAAATAGACTTAGGAAAGTGCAAAAAAATAAAATAGTAAAAATCACTTAATGTACTTAGGGAATTATGCAACTAGCTCTAGAATTAAAAAAATAAAAAAGAAAATACATTCCACTTGCCTAGGGAAATGCGACTTGGCTATGTGAGTGATTTTTTCTCTTTAAAAGAGAGTCGACTTGCCTAGGCATCATTCCAGATTATTATGATATTTTCTTTCCGGCATTGGAGCTCAGAGCTTTTTGCAAAAAAAACAAGGACGAAAACTCTCTGGATTTCCTCTCTTGTGGACGAAAACCCCAGGAGAAGTGAGGAATTTCTACTCAAGAGATTCCATTGTTATTCACATGTTTTTATTATTCCAGCAATGTTTGTAGAAGAAATAAAATTGCAGCAACAGATTCCAGATTTATTCTAGTATGGGGCGACTCACTTTGTGAAGATTCTATGTTATTCCAAAAGTATTTACATTCAGATTTGTATTGCCATTTTTCCAGCTGGTAATATAGAGAAAATCGGCTCAGCTTTAATTAATTTCCAGAAGGGTTTTTGGCAGTATTTTCCAGTCTTTCCATATGCATATTTCTAGTTATTTTGCAATCAATATTTATCATTAAGAATCTGATTTTTAATCATGGCTGAGAGAGATGAAATTATTTATGAAATATTTGTGAAGGGTTATCCAATAAAACCCTAGTCGCATTTCCTTTATAGCTATCTCGTTCTGCAAATATTGTTTTTATTAAATTGTGTGAAGTGTGTGGATGGTATTCTATCATTATCTTCTGACATTGTAAGCAAGGATCCAAGCCAAAGAATTATATATAAAAAAAATGACAACAGGGTTGGGATCTTTCAGTGGTATCAGAGCAGTGTATTCTCCTACCCTGTGTGGGAAAGAACAAGAGTTTAAAAATAAATAAAAAATCAGACTTGAATGCAGCCAAAAGAGGTTGGACTACACATATATTACACACGAAGACGAGAAAGACTAGAGGTTGGTTTTGAAACAAGTGTTAGGGCTGAAATCATGGGTGATAGACAAGAGGGCCCTCCCCGAGATGAGCAGGTGGATCTAGACAGAGAATTTTTTAGGACTATGGTAGCCACTCAACAACGGTTGATTCAGTCCATGGAGCGTATGGGATCTACTCTAGACAGGTTGGCCTTGGATAGGCTAAGAGACAGCTATGACATGAGAGATAGATCCGTATCAGTTGCCAGTAGTCACAGGAGGCACAGTAGATCACCCTCATAGATTGGCAGTGTGAGGGGATCTCCTCGCCGTGAGAAGAGGCACACTCATACAGATGAGAGGAGGCCTACCTAGACAGCAGATAGGCCTATGCAGCCCGGTTTCTTGCCTAGAAATGAAACACCAGAGGTTGAAAATCCAATTGAGGAAGTGGCCTTCCAGGACAATGTTATGGCAGCCAGCAATGAGTGGAGGAGTTTACCACGGCATCTGAGGGATGCCTTTCCCCTTCCACAGTATTGTGCACAGAGGAGGGATAGCTTGAGGGCTAGGCAGGATAGGAGGCCTAGAGCACAGCAGAATAGGGAGCTGAAGCAGGTTACCAACAAGGTGTCTCTTTCCACTTTTGATGGTAGTGGAAAGACCAGTCCCAGAGCTTGGATTCATAAGCTCGAGACATAGCTTACCCTCAAGCCTATGCAGGAGCAGGAGGCTATTTAGTTCGCCACTCTACACCTTGGGGGAGTAACATATGATTGGTGGCATCATTGGCTGGTTACACAGAACCATGATCTTTTGCGGTCTTACAAAGAATTCAATGAGCAGTTGATTGTTAGGTTTAACAGGAAGGATGTGGAGTTGTACCACAGGGACTTGGCTCAGCTCCACCAGATGGGACATGTTGATGCCTACATCAACGAATTTCAGCACATCGCAGTGATGGTTCCAGAGATGCCGGAAAAGCGTGTGGCGATGCTCTTTATAGAGGGACTACATGATAGATTGAGGGGTTTTGTCAAGGCTCTTAAGCCTAGAACTTTGCATGAGGCCATTCAAACAACATTGGACTTCGACGCTACTCCATTTCAGCCCCAAAAGAAAAATGTTAAGAATGAAAAATCAAAATAGCATGAAAGTGAGCATCCCACTTCTTCAAAGGTTGAATCTATACCAAAGATGGACCTTGATACAAAGAATGACCTTCGCAGAAAAAAACTTATGTTTTCATTGCAAATATCATTGGGGACCGGATCATAGGTGTCTTGGAAAGGGTAAGATACATCTCATTGAGGTTGTTTCAGATGTGGATGATGATGTTAATTCAGAAAATGAACATGGACAGCCAGCGCCAAACATTGTAAATGATGGTAGCCTCACTTATCTTTCAAGAGCACCAAGGTATATAATCCATTCATGTTTCAAGGTATAATGTTCGGCTGTAAGGTCGTGGCACTTCTTGATAATGGATCTACACATAACTTCCTGGATGAAGGTTTGGTAAACGAAAGAAGTTTGCATTGTGATAATTTTGAAGGCTTTGATGTAACTACAGCAGATGGTCTCACTATTCCTTGCAAGAAGAAAATAAACAAAGCTAGCATTCTATTTGGTGAGTATACACTTTGTGATGACTTCTATGTTATTGACTTGAAGGATAACAATGTTGTGCTCGGTATGCAATGGCTACATTCACTAGGAAGAGTCACCCAAGATTTGCAAGCTATGGAGTTGAGTTTCCAACATGGAGGGAAACAAGTCACCATGAAAGCACTCAAACACACACTGCCCCATGAAATGACAGCCAAGTCTATGATAGTTATGGACCAGAAATCATCTCATGAAGACATCTATGAGGATTTTTCATTACATACCAGTATGGGACAGCAAGGACATGATGAAGAGTATGGAAAATTGGGGGCATACTTGAGGAGGATCGTGGCACCAACTTGATCCTTTAATTGCTTCTTTATTCTCTCCAAACCCAGCCAACCTTCCTCCTAAAGGAAAAAACTGAAAGAAAACATTAAATCTAACAAAAGAAAACTGAAATTAAATGCAATTTCTTCCCTTGTTCATTCATACTTATTTGCCACGTAAAGGGAATGGCAAGAAGTCCACATTTAGGCCTTAATTCGATAAAGGGGACATTACATTCAAAACACTCTCATCTTGAGGAAAATCCTTTTTCGAAAAGAAAAATATTTGCTTTAGAGGATATAGTTTTTTTTAGGAATACTAGTTAAGTTGTCATAATTGAACTATTGCATCTAACCCTTAATATAGTTGCCAAAATGGTATTGGAGGCTTTGACCTTATAAATTGTTGGGGAGAAATAAGAATAAACTTTTTATTTTCCCATTTCCTTTTGTTACCCATTTGCCACCATTGCTAGACATAAATCCTGACACTTGGAAATTTTGAGTATATATAAAAGTTACGCCCACGTACAAGGATTTCCTTATGGGAGAGTATCATTAACAGGACAAATTTTTTCCACGTACTACCTAAGTTCCACGTATCACTGTTCTCATACTTTAACATCTCTTTCACATACTGTCAGGTATATTGACAGAAAGAGCATCTTCCACGTACCAACAAATATATAAGTAGGGCAAGCACATCAAGAGGTTTGGCATATTGGTCTGGTGATATATAGAAAGGGGAACCTATTAGAGTAATAAGGAACCACTCCATCTCCCCTTGATACAAAATGCATTCAATAAATTCAATTGTCAGCACAACACTAACTGGGAAGGAAACCTGGTTAGAATGGTCCAAACAAGTTGAGAACACTCTCATCTTCAATGATTTGTTGTTCACCATTTGTCATGGAGACAAACAACTAGCTGAACCAACAGCTAGAGCCGAATCAGAAACATGGAAGCACAAAAACTTTTAAGGCATTGGCCTTGATAATGGCCTCAATTGATGGAAAAGTTTTTCGTCACATACAAGGGTGCAACACTCCATGGGAAGCAGCACAAAAGTTGAAAGATTTATATGATTCTCATTTAAAACTGGAATTCATACATTTGTAGTTGAAGTTCAATTTTGAACTGAAAGACGGTAATGTAATGAGTTTGGCTTCAAAAATTTGAGCAATCAAGCATGATGTTTAAGTTGGTGCAAAAGTTGATATATATATATGCCTTTATAAAATCTCTTCTTCCCATATACTAAGCCTATTTAAGGTCTTTATAGGAAATAAATTTCTTGTAGACCTCTCTTCTGATCAATCAGTTTTATAAGATGGCTAAAAAGAGAAAGAGACTTTGGAAGAAAGACTGAAACCACTAGAGAGAGAATTTTCTATGCTCATCAAAAGGGGAGCCCTTCCAAGGCTTCCTCTTCAACGAATGAAGGAAATGACAGAGCTAAAGGAAGATATAGAGGACAAGAAGGCAGAACTGGCAGGAACAATGTTCAACATTGAAAAAATGAAAAACAAAATTTATTTTGCAAGCAATGTGGTAGAAAAAAGAGTCATGATGCTCATGACTGCAAAACATCTTGGGACAAGATTGAATCCTATTAAAAACAAATTGAAGAAAAAAAACAAAAGAAGAATGCCTCGGACCCAGACTCAACTCAATTCAAATGTGAACACATGTTTTCCATCACACACGAAGTAAACAATGCCTCAGCAACTACATCCTAATTTGATGCTTGGGTCCTCGACACCGGTGTCACGCAACATATGTCTTTACGAAAGGACTTCTTTGCGTATCAAGAAGAAAGTTGTAGACCGATATACTTTGCAAACAGAATAAGTTTGTAACCAAAATGAAAAGGGATAATTTCACTCATGTCACCAAGCCTTCTAGATTTCACTCTCAGAATTGTCCTATACCTTCCTCAACTTGAAAAACTTCTTGTCCTTGGTACTAATCTAACAACAAGGCCACTCCATTTTGCTAGATGATGGAGAAGTAAAAAACACAAGAAAATGTGATACTGCAATTCTAATGACTGGATTTGAGGAAGGCAAGTTGCTAAAACTCAGAGGTGAGTATTCAATTTCAAGAAACTTTTCTTGCCTAGTAAAAAGAGGAATGCCACCAAGTCTTTTTGTGGCATGCTAGATTTGGGCATATCAACTATGACGACATTCACACAATGCAAAAGAATGGTGTTGTAGGTCCACCAACTCTACCAAATACAATTGAAAATAGTGAGGCCTACATCTTGTCTAAACACTGTAGGGAACCATTTCAAAAATCAGAATGGAAAGCTTATAGAAAAGTGCGGTTAGTTCACTTTGAGTTGTGTTCTCTACCAACTCTTTCTGCCAATGGTCATAAGTACTTCATGTTGTTCATTGATCACTGTAGCAAGATGGCATAGATTTACTTTTTGAAACAAAAATAAGAAGCCTTCGAAATGGTTGAAAATGAAGCACAAACCCAAATTGGGTCACTTAGGACTGTCAATAGTAGCAAGTTCCTTCAATGCAAGTTTCCAATCACAAATGGGATATTTTGAAATGGTCATTCCTTTATTTGGGTCCTAACAATGGAACCAAATGTTGGCACAAAATTAATACAACCGAATTCCAAGCCAACATAAGCAAATTCTAACAAACGGACAAGAAAAGTAATTCTTAACCTAAACCATTATAACTTTAGAAAAGTGACATGTGATTCCTTATCTATAAGAAGGCATATTTAGACCAACACAATCAAATTATATTTAGACCAACAAAATCAAGTGTGCGTGTGCGTGTGCATGTGTGGGTGCATACGCATGTTTCTGTGAGTGTGTGATGCGAGAGCATCCGGATGGGTTCACTTGCAATCTTATATCACCCAAAAACATTTAGAATTAGTTGAATAAAGACGAGTGCGATGGCACATCACTCTTGAGCATGTCGCACAAAACTTAAAGCCTTGTCTATTTTTCGTGCATGCCACGAAAGCCTATCTTAGCAATGACGCTTTCCCTTTTCGTGCAGTCTTAGCCATACAACATTGTCAATTTTGCGCAACACTATTTATGCCACTTAAAACCTCTAAGTGCCACAAATGCCTAACTATGGCGCGCAAAACCATAAGACCTTGTCTAGTGCCACAAAACACTTGTTCCTTGCACAAGGTAGTCGCAAAATCTTGCCCACGCTGCGTAAGCCTTTGTTGCTGTTGTGACACATTCTAGATGCCGCCAAACACTTGTCGATGTCGCAAAGTCTTGCAATCTTGTGGGACCTCTTCCTTATGCCACCATGATTAGATTTGCATCTAACAAAATCTCGTACCAACATCAATACAATTACGGGAGGCACACGTTCGCCTTGATCCATTTTCCATGCCCAAGGAAAAACCAAACAACCTCGTAAAGCTTGATTTGATGGAAGAGATTTCATGGGAAGCTACCTACAAACCAATTGGGAAGATCAAAGGCAATCTAAGGCATTCTTAGGAATCTTTGCAAGGTATGTTTACTTTCAAAGGCATCTTTATTCTACCTCTTGAGTTGATACAAATTCTATAAATAGAAGGGAGCACAACCATGTAAGACACCTACCTGTCTATCCATCCATTCAATGGAATGTGATCTGATGATTTACGCATCTATTGTGGAGTTGTTGAGTTGAGCCAACTTTGGTTATGTAAAAGCTCTAACAGAGCATGCAAGCTTAAGATAGGTCATAGGATTGGAATTCTTAGAGAATTCTTGTAGTCTTGTCATTGGAGTGTAACGTCATTGTGACTAACTATGTAACCTTTTCCTCATACTAATAATAGACGCTCTTGTTTTTCCTTGTAACAGGTGTGCCTAAGATCTCGATTTGATGGAATCTAACTCTAGATTTGTGGGCTGCTTGGTCTAAGGCATCCCTCCATTGGAACCCCTAACCACGACTACATCAATTTGTATCAGAGAAAGGATTTTTGTGTCTTGTTGCATAATTTGGTGTGTTTTTGTGTGATAACATTAGTCTAGCAAGTGATCTTTAGATTTGATGCTTTTCATACTAGCGTGTGGGTAGAAAGAAGTTGCATCCATCTTCCATAATCTTGGTTGTTGGGTAGAAGGTGTAGATTACAGAGTCTTGTTGGGTGAGTTGTAGTAAGGAAAATAGTAATGGCATATAGAATGGCACCCAAAGCAAATAGAGTGCTAAGACTTGCAGACTTGGTTGAAATGATGTGAGGAGTACAAGTGTAATGTCCCCTTTTCCAAATTAGAAATAATTAATACTATTTTTACGTTGAGCCCATATAATTCTCTATCAATGGGCAATTTAATAATATTATTATTAAAAATAAAAGGTATTTTTAAATACTACGTAGAAAGACTATTTTCATTATTTTATGTCGATTAAAGGGGGTATGGAAGGAAGTAAATTAATAATTTTAAGTGCTAAAGTAATTTAAATTATTGGCACTTTAATTAAATTATTAAAAAGTGGGAAAAGTAAATGTTAAAAGGGAAATAAAGTGTTCCACATGGAGCGCTCCACAAGGAAAAAAAGAAAAGGGCTATAAAGGTAAATGTTGGGGCTCATTGTAAGGAGCATTTGGTGAATCTTAATACTTCTCTCTTGGAAATTGGAGTGTTGAGCTCTCATTTTCAGCCTTTGTGGACGAAAACCCTCATTGGATCCTATTGAGGATGAAAACCCTCAATAGTAACAACACTTGGGAAGGAAAACCCTCATTTGTTGCACTGATGGCTTCATCTAGGAGTCACAAGTGAGCTTCAAATTCAGAATTTCATAACAGCAAGGATTTCATCATTGCTAGGGCACAAATTCCAGCTAGGGCATGCTTTTTAGGGGCTGCCACACTCATTTTCAGCTTGGGCAACCCATTTGGAGATTCCAGGATCACTTTTTAGTAGGTTTTTGTGGCTGGAAAAAATGTTTCTAATTTTGTTTGATATCTGCCAATTTTTTGGTTATTTTGAGCTATCATTTGCATTTTATCTCCAAGTGTTTATGAAGATATGGATTTTTGAAGTTTCAGTTGTTTTTGAGCAATTAATTAATTCCAGCAATCTCTATTTTTTTGTTAAAGCATTTATTTTGCATGATTTCATCAAGGGTTTCATGTTGTTGATGTATTTCTGAAGATTTGTGTGTGGGAAATACTAAAATCTGAATATTACCTACGTCACTTAGGGTTTTGGGGGCCTAAAACAGGTCGCCCTATTTTTTGCATCAAATCAGATTGTTGTCATAAAAAATCAGATTTATACATGTGGCTGTCATAAATTCATGCATTGCTCCATAAGGATTTCGGACAAAATCTAAATTTCTCAAATTTGAGCCCGAAAGAGACATTACAGTGGTATCAAAGCATCATTCTTCCCATCCTATGTGAGGATAAATTAAGATTTTTAGATTGCATGAATATCGGCGAGGAAGGCTTCAAAGTATACCAAAGGACTCTGACAAAGAACGTGGGGGACAAGGAACAAAGGCTTCCACCTTCCAATGAGATGAGCTACTTGCAGGAATTGACGTAGAGGAATCAAAGAGACATGGAGTAAAGCTTTCAAAGGACAATGAGGGTTTCGATGATTGAATCGATCCAAGCCATCCAAGGTGCTCCAAAATTGAAGAAAACTCTAGGTGAGACCAGCTCTTCCAGCAATGAAAGAACTTCCATTAACCCTTCCACAAGATCCTTCTAAGCTGAGTTTCTACAAAGGGAAGAAGAGGAACAAGTAGGAGTAGGGCACAAAGATGGAGATAATGAGATAGATCGATTCTATGTGGAATACAAAGCTTTGAGGCCGGCCATCCACCAAGAGCTTTCTTTCCCAAAATTTTGTACCTGGAAGTCACGGAATGGTCACAAGGGTGGAAGAAGACTTCATAATGATCAGCCCTGAAAAGATATTCTACAAAGGTTGGGGAAAATAACCCCTACCTACATATGAGGGATCAGCAAAGTGTTCCGCTAGGCCAACGCTCTAAAAGTTGAATACTTATTTACCATTGAATCCAATGTATGAAGAGGAAGAACTTATGGAGCATGAACCAAGAAAAAAAGAAAAATTTAAATTGCAAAATTGTGGAGAGAATTTAGTGGTTGAAGCCAAATCTCCGGTTGATATTGATGATGTTCAACTTGCTGAAATTTTCCGAACAACAAACAATAAGAAGCAAATTGATGGTGTTCTTGACTTCGGCGAGAACCATGAAGATTTTCCATACATGTGTCAACAAAATATGGAAGGAGTCAAGGTGGAAAGATCTTCACTTGCTGAAGAAGCGAAGGCAAAGGAGGGTGAGCTCCTTGTGGGCAGCCCAAGGTATGATAGTGACAACCATATTTACGATTTGTTGTTTCCTCCTATGTCATCGCTATATTTTTATCATCTTGGAAAATATTTTAAGAAGCATGTTAGGTCCAAAGAGACAAATTGCAACTATGGGCATGTTGCTTCTTCTATTTAAGGCCAAGATTGCTTTGGCATGGGTGGTCTTCAGAGGATCAAGATAAATGTCATCTCTCACACTTGGAATGGAAGAAAAATTATGAGAATGCATATAAAGTTTGTTGTACATTCGAACCTCATTGTGAAGGATGAGATGCTACAAAATGGCTTCATCATCCCTTGCACCAAGAGGATCCAACAACCCAAGCTCACCTTGGGAAGGCACATGGTAAGTAATGATTTCTATGCTGTTGGTATTGAAGATACAGATTGGGTACTTGAAATACAATGGTTGCATTCCTTGGGTGAATTCAACCAAAACTACCTATCTATGAAGTTAAGACTTCAAGCTTGATGGCCAAGAGATTGTGCTTCAAGGCATGACAAATAAAGCTACTCAAGTTGCTACAACCATAAAGGATGGAAAGAATTTCCGCTAAAAGGCAAGACATACAAGCAACACATGGTAAGAAAAACTCCCCACTTTCAATTTTAGAACAACAGTCACTTCATAGGAATTTTCAGCTTCTAATCAATGCACATGCTCTTAGAAGAAGCCTTCCTATAAAAGTAGATGTTGGGTTCATGAAATCAGCATTTGGAAGTGAGCAAGATGGATGTTATCTTGCTGTCCAAAGCATTATAACTCAGCATGACATTGATGGTATGATTGCTTGTAGTAGGAGCATTGATTTATGGGTTTTGAAACATGTTGTCATGAGTTAGATTCCAGTCACTATCATCTCGATTTTGAGGAAGGAAATGCATGGTAACAGCTGTGTTTGGGGCAACATGATTGAATTTTTGGAAATCCATTCCTTGAATGAAGATTGGGAGGTGGGTGCAAGCAATGAAGGGAACTTGCCGTCATGTCTATGAGGCATGAAGGAGGGATGTTGAAAACTCTTGTTTTGTTTAATGTGTTTGTTCTATGTGTAGGCCCAGGAATGGAGAAGAAAGAAGGAAACAGGGAAGAGCACCTGAGTTTGTTATCAGCCCAAGCACATAATAATGAATATGAGATTGCAGCGGAAGATGAAGAGATGTTTCCACAAACCCAAGAAGCACACCGGAAAGATGTTGATACGGAAACCAAGGCAAAAGAGTTGCTTGACACATTTGGGGGGACAATGAGAGTGATTTTTGGTATCGCTGTCATCACCTTCACCAATCACTTGATTATTCGCTTTGCTCTCATGCAAAGGAGTTTACAAGTTCCTTCAAACATGGGGAGTTCTATTCGATTGGTGATGATTAATATGGGATTTTTAGTGCTTGCATGCCTGTTCCTAGCCCCTACATTGCCTAAATTGTTGATTTTTGCAAGAAAATGTCTTTGGTATCTGCTATACCTTTTTCATGTTGTTGGGCATGAAAATAACAGGTATAGGACTGTTGTTCCCAGCTAAGGACATCTGTAAGTTTGCACAAATTAAAGAAAAATGCTTGATGAAAAAGGTTGGAAAGAATGTTCAGTTGAAGACAATTTTTATGACAACCACCAAGGTAATTAGTTGGGTGGAAACCCAACTGTGTTGTGGCCTGTGTAACTCACTTCCACCCCATCTACAATGTTCTTTTTATCATGCCATATTAAAAGGAATAACTCGCAAAATCATTGGTAGCCACCACATTATATCTGCTGCATTCATATTTGGGGATACGGGATGTCCTCCCACCATTGATGCTGAGGTGAGAACGATGAGCGAGGATGCCAAATTAGAATATGTCTTAGCTTGTCTAGTTGTTGATTATTCATCAATTCTTTGCTCTATGTTTGAGGTTACAACAGTTTGGAAGGTTTTGAGTACAACAAAGTATGCAGATAACAAATTTGTTAGTGCTGTTTTGAAGAAGAAAATGAAGACAACAGGTGTATGAACTTGTTTTTTGCAAGAGCTCTGTCGTTTGATAGGCACGAGATCCAGGCTTTTGGAGCACTACAACATGTTTCACCTCTTGGGCATGATACTTGGGCATGTGAGCTTCCATTTTCTTGAGGGCAAACAAATTTGGGAAGGGAGGATTGTAATATCCCCTTTTCTAAATTAGAAATAATTAATAATATTTAAAGTTAAGCCCGGTCAATTTTGATTTTTGGGCAACTTAATAATATTATTATTAATATAAAAAGTATTTAGCCTATTCATTATTATATGTCGGCTAAAAGAATGAAAAAAGAAGGTTGAAAAAGTGCAATGCTGACTTAAAACAGAAAATTACAAAGAGATGGAAGAAAAAGAAAAGGAGAAACTGCTATTTTTAGAAAGTTGGTCCCAGGAGCTGTTATTTTGGGTAGTGTCACTTTTTTGCCTCGTTGCTAGCATTGAGGTGTTTCTTTCACGTTCCAAGCTTTCCACAGATGTCTGGGGGTCAATTTAGATGTCACGGGGTCATTTAAGGAGCACGTTGGTTTTTGGAAAGTTTGCATTTTGCTTTTTGCTTTTTTGGCTTTTTTGACCCACGTGCCCTAGTTTTCGGTTTGTGCACTTTCGTTGTTCTTCTTTTCTGAAAGATTGTCTTTTTCGGAAACTTACTAAAAATGGAAAGTGCGAACCAGCAGCACTTGCTATTTTTTAGAATTTTAAAATCATTGTGTCGGATTGACGAGAAAGTTGCAGATTCTTTCTGGGTTTTGCTCTTTGATCACTGTTCAAATTTTTGGTTCAATCTGGTGCAAGGTTTGGCGACAAATGATGAAAAAGCACTCTAGGGCAGAATTTTTTGAAAGGCTACTATAAAGAATCCGGGCCGCATTTGAGGATATATCTTCCCAAGGAGGTCGGTCCTCTTTGGGGGATCATCCTTTTGATTTTGGCACCACCTTTAGCTGTATAAGGGGGTCACTTGGCTTGGAATAGGGAGACATCATTCTTGATATTTATTTTCTTGTTGTTGAAGCATGAAATTGCTCTCTTGTAATTGAGGACAAAAACCCTCTTTGCACTTGATTTGAAGACGAAACCCCTCATCTCTTCATTGGTGATCTCACACGGAGGTCATACTTGAGCTCAAATCTGATTTTCTTGAGAAATTCGCCATTTCTAGCTTATTGTAAACCCTCTCGTAGGGGGGCGACTTGCATGGTGGAGGAATTTACTTCATTCTTTGTTGATATTTGGGTTTATTCATAATTTTAAAGGCTGGTTGCACTTTATGGATTGATTCTTGGGCCTTGGAATCTCTACTTCCTAACCATTTTTAGCCCGGAAAGGGACACTACATATAGAAACACGTTTGGACACACACACACACACACACCTAAAAAGGGGGGGTTTTAGGTAAAAGAACATAAAGTCATAAGAGAGAAATCATAACTCTGGTAAAATTGCTTTTTAGTAGCCTGACATTTAATATTAGGTCTCAGAAATGATGGTTATAATAACCACCTCAAACAAATAGAATGACAAATACAATATAGACATTTTGCTTAGATCATCAGTAAAATATGCTCATTGACTCGATCAGTAATAATATGTAATACTTTGGAATTCATTTCTCTCTCAGTATTTTGTTCATCTGCTGGCTCTGAGGCAATTTATTTCTTTGTTTTTGTGTTTTGACAGGTGTTTTTCTGGAGCCTTCCCAGCTGTGCTGGCAATCAGGTAAAGAAAGCTAAAACAATTTTGAGATCCATTTGATTTCAAACAATCTGCTACTGTTAAAATTGGCCTTTTCTTCTATTTTTTCATTTCCTTTACATGCAACAGCTGAGACATGCACGTTCTAAACTGGAAGCTGAGTTGGAAAGTGCTAGAAAAAGGCAGGCAGAGTTGGTTTTGCATAGAGAGTCTTTACAGACGGGCAGGGAAGATTCTGTATGTATAGTTGTCGCTCCCTAAAGATTACCTTTTTCAGTTGTTTAAACAGAAGGCAATACTAGTAAAAGTCTAATTTGCTATTTGTATATCACAATATTTTTACAGATTGAAAGAGAGGCTGCTTTGAATGACCTCAAAAAGATTGAGGAACAGTACAGAAAATTAGAAGGTAAAACTTATATCCCAAAACTCTTAACATTTTTTGCATATTCCATCTGAAATGTTTTTATTTAGGAACAGACCATGGGACTGATTGGAGTGATGTGATCTGTGGTTATAAATCTTCAGGAAGAATTGGAGCACTATGCAGATAATGATCCAACTACTGTTGAAGCAATGAGTAAGCAGATGCTTTATGTTGTTTTTCTTCTACTAAATAGAAATATCTTATCACCTTTATAGTTTCCGAGCCTACAATTTTCAAACATTTTCTGGATTCCCTCATTCTAGTCTCTATCAAATCCCTTTTCTTTTTTGGGGGATTAAATCTACTTTTGACAAGTGGCAAAGACTGCACTATCTAAGCTTTGTGGCTGGCCACTATCAACAGGTTTGCCAACGATAGCTGAAATTCCAATTTGTTTTCTGCTACATAGGACTTAGCTTGCTATATTTATCTAAACTTGTATATTAAGCAACAGCCTTGCAAAAGTCATCTAATATGCAGAAGTATCTAAAGTTTTCACAATGACAGTTATCAAAGTTGTAGGAGATGTAGATTGCCTCATCATAGAGAGAAATGGCAGTGAGAAAGTGGTTTGGCTTAACAATTGTAAAACATAGGCTCACCTCAATGCAAACTGTTCAAAGAATGCCTTCATGTTTCAAGGCATTCTTGGAATAACTATCTGCTTAATTTATAAACTTGAAATGATGCCCAAGTCTTGTCATACATGATGAGACATTTGAGTAAGCTATAAGAAGTGGTATCGGAACTTCAAAAAAATTTGATGATAGACATTAAAACCAACATGTTGGCAGAAGAAAGATCAAATATGATGTGACAGAGCGATGAAGGAGGACAATAAGAAACTTTTGGTTACCAATTGTCAAACATAGGGTCACCTCAATGTAAACTGTCTAAAGAATGCATTTTGTGATGAAAGGTTTTGAGTTTCATGTTGTAATGACACTTTCAAGGGTTTCAACCAAACACACACAAATGCAGATCTGAAAATTAAATTGCAGCAGACTGAAAGTATAAAATCAGCGACTTGAACTATCACCAAATATGTCAAAAATCACCATGAAACACCACAAATCGACACACCACAAATATGTATATATTTTATGGAATATTAAGAGCCAAAAACACAAAAAAATGCTGAAGATCTCACTGCTGGAAATTAATTATAAACTGGAAATTGCAGCCACAAGAAAAATATGAAATATGGGTATAAAAACCCTCTAAATTCACCAAACTTCAGATTCCGGCCTTTAAAAATATTACAAATCAGATTATGAAACCAGATTTCTCAAATACTTCACCAAAAGTTCTAAACCCTACCCAAGGTAGGTTGCTCCACCCTAAATAAATCAAATATCAGCTGGAAATTACAAATATCTCTTCAAATTAGCCCTTACTTCCAAACCAAAACAATGATGAAGGGTTTTCGTCCTTCACCCAAGCCACTAAGGGTTATCGTCCTTCTATGAAGCCTCACAAGAGGGTTTTCAATGTTTCATCCTCAAGTGGGATGGACAAGGAGCAACAAACTCACAATGCCCAAGTAGAATAAAATGCGCCAAGTCTAGATGCAAATGATGCCTCTAATCTTCTTTTATATCCTCCTTTTGGCGCCAAGACTCATAAAAGAAAAGTCGACCTCTAATGAGCCATTATAATCTTTCATTAAGCCTTATTAAAGGCACTAGACCCAACTGACCTCATTAAGAGGGGAAATACAAAAATAAAACATGAATATAAATGATGAACTCTGAAATATAATCCACGATCCCCATTGTTCGACTGTCGCTTGCTTAGGAATCTTTTATTGCTGATTAATTCAAAAATGGGACATTACTGTCCTCCCCTTCCCAAAAATTGTTTTTCCCTCAAGCAATTGCAAGGACTCGGATCCCAAATGGATCTTAACTGTTTCTTCTTTGACATACCTGCACATGAAGAAAACATATTAAAGAAAACAAGAGTGTTTAACATCACTTTTACATTCCCCTTGTCATGCCTTAGAAACATGACAGCTAGCTCTCTTCTGTTGTTTGATGCCTCTTCATAATTTTTATTTCAGATGATGGCTTCCCAAAACTTTAGCAAGGTTGTCCCAAAAATAACTGCGAGCATGTATTCTTCCTTCAAAAATTAGAATCCTCAAATATGAAAATAACTCACCACAACCTGATTTCTTTCCTCCTTCCTCATTTTTCCATGATATAATGCTTTAAAAAAATGAAAACATACTGCTCTTCATGACTGGAAATGGCAGCCCCAAATATGATTTTTGCAAACTCGGCCCTATAGCCATAGCATAACAACTACCAAACTGAAATCTTATGGAAAAAACCAAATTTGTGAATAGCATAAGAACTAAAATTTGCCTTACATGGGCTGGAAAATGAAGATCAATAAGCTCATTATTGAAATCAGCGAACATGTTAGATTTGAACCATAGTTCAAAAAATCGTAAATCGGGATTAATCGGCAAGCCAAATTTTGAATCGAAAATCGGGAATCGGCAAAAAATCGGCAAAAATCGGCAACTTTTAAAAACATTTAAATTCATAAAATATACTTAAATTAAATGTAAAAATAATGTTAAATGATGCGAGAAGTGACTCTATAGAATGCCATATTTTTAAAATTGTTATACAATAATGATTCTTGAATATACTATTATTAATATATAGAATATACAGAATTTATACTTAATAGTTAATAGTATAATACTTAATATTGATACTTATTTATTAAAATTTAATATTAATATTACAGTATACAATGCACTATACACTGTATACACTATACACTATACAGTATTTAGTAATTTACAATTACACTTACAGTATTTAGTTTTACTATTTATAATATATATTAATATATATTATACAGTATTAATAATAAATATTAATATACTATAGTCTAGACTGTATATTATACAGTATTTACTATTACTATCAAGTTATTAACTATTAATATTAATATACACTATTAATATTAATAATAATATACAGTATTAATATTAATACTTAATAATAAATTTAAAGTAGTTTAATTTTTACCTGCTGCCGCTGGAAATGGGCACGAAATGACTGAACTGGAGCCACGAACTGGTAAATGCCACGAAATGGAGCCACGAGCTGATGGTAATGAGCCACGGATCTGTCGGAAATGGCCTTGCAATAGCAAAAATGAAAGTCAAATGCCCTCGTAGTAGTAAACGCAAGTCGCTGTTGCAAAAACGAAGTCGTGAAAAGAGAAAAGAGGATAAAAAAAAAACGATTTAGTCTATTTTCGTGTTATACCCTAGGCCGCGGTTTTCCCCCCGATTTAAGCCGATTTTAGCCGCGATTTTCAACAATTTTTGCAGGGTTTTTGACCACGATTTATGGGCGATTCATCAGATTACAAAAACCGCGATTTTTAAGAAGTTTAATCGTTTTGCTAGAAGAACACGATTTATCGCGATTTATCGGCGATTTATTGCGATTTTTGAATCAGAGATTTGAACACAACATTCTTGCATTCCTTTCTTGCCCCAAAAATAAATTCTTGGAATACCAAAAAAAGTATTTCAGGTTGCATGTTTATTGTGTTCATAATCCCCACAATTTGTCCAACTCATGACTGAAAATGTGCATCCTATCATCCAATGAAGTGACAACAACTGGACATTCATCACTATTGATTAGAAGAGTTTTGAAAGTCTAAAAATTACCATCTCCAATGGTTGCCCTGAACATGCCTATTCCACCCTCAATGCAAGGTGGAACATTTTCCCAAACTTCTCCATCAAACACACCATTAGCAAACTTATTCTTTACATACTCAACTGAAATTAGTGACTTGCAATCCGCTGTAATTTTAGATAAAGAACAGAAATGTGACTCCCACCAAATGGTATCTTCCACCAAATAACAACTTTCAAATGTTTCCGGAAGCATGCCTTGCAAAGAGATCTTCTTACCTTTGTCTATGAGGCTTATCTTCATGCTTTGCTAGCTGAGAGTAAGCTCTCCCAACGAATGCCACCATTGAACTCCAAGCACAATACCCAAATCAGCCATCACATTGAAATCAGCGCATACCTTACATGGTTCCAATGCAATTTGGAGTTGAGGACACCACTTGGTATGTTGTATAGAGTGACCATCCGCTATCTTCACAATGTGTCCTTTGAAACCGTCAACCTTCAATCCCACTTGTGCCCCCAAACATTCATTAGTGGAACCATGAGTGTCTTCACCAGTGATCAAACTAGTGGCTCCTTGTCCTTGGAAGGTAGAATCCTTCACAACCTTGTTAGCATACATAATGATTTCAAAATAATCCTTCCTCAAAATATCTTTTAACCATGTGCTTGGGGTAAGAATATCAGAATCTTCCTTTCTATAATGCAAGAGGTCAACCAAGAACCATGTACCCTTGCAAGGAGATATCTAATTGTCATGTGTTATCCCACAAGTTCTTTATATCATCATCTAAATTTGGCATATGACTTTTAACAAAGAATATCCCAAAAGGACATAAGTATGGCAGCAATATAAAAGAAAATAAAGTGTGATTTCCATCATACCTTGGGTTGCCCATCACACCTTGGGTTGCCCATCACATATCTAACTTCCCATGCCAGATGAGGAGTGATCCAAACATCCTCCATATTCCCAATCTTGAGACTCGGAATTTCTGAGTTGGAATCAGCCTTTTTCTCTTCAGATTCAACAATTGAAGCTCTTTTCACTTTGTCTTCAACAATATCTAACTAATACTTGTTTGGGACACCTTCATGGTGCTTGCCAGAGTCATGTACACCAATAAATGGCCCTTTGTCGATTGATGTTCTGAAAATTCCAGCAAGCTCTTCGTTACCAAAAATATGGAAATAAAAATTTTCCTTCCTTGATCCCAACTTTGGAATGCCCTGAAGATGGATGGGGGCTTCTTGGAAAAGATTATTTTTCCCTTTAGTGCCCTTCATCCTCTCATCTTTGTAAGAATAATGCTTGTGATGATCAAACCCTTGCAAACACATATTGTGAGGGCAATGCAATAAATTAAATTGTTTCCCATTTGCCTCTGATTTGTAAATTGCAGCAGACAGAAAACCCTCATGAATATCATGTGAGACCTCCTTTTGAAGGGCATGCCTCTCAACCGGAACATCCTGATTTTTGGCCTAAAGAGCCTCGTGTAGACATGATTTTATTTCATCAACTTGCTGCCACATGCAATCATTAGAACCCACAAAAACATCATTTATTTTCAAAGAATCCTTACCTTCATGCTGGATATCGGTCTTCCCTTGTTCTTGTTCTTCTTGCTCCACCATTGCAATTTGGAAGCTCTTCTCCTCTTCCTCTCTTTGTGGCATGGCATGTCTAGGCTTGGGCCTAGATCTTCCTCTATTCAACCCTATGAACTCTGCAAGAGAAATAGCCACACGGATCTCCCTTGGTAAGGCCATGTATTCTTCATAACTCGTTGCAATATTCCTTCCACCCATAGGTCTTGCTTCTTCCGAAATGACCTCCTCTCTAGGAAGGAAAGTGGGCTTCAAACTCGATCCTCGTGCTGATCCAATGGGTCGCTTGGCATTGTTGGATCCATTCGAGCTACCTCCAACATTTCGAAGAATCGTCCTCTGGAAAGATAGGGCAAGAAAATCCATGGTGTCCGTAAGTCTTTCTTGACTGGAAATTAATTTATCCATTGAAACCCGAGGCCATTTGAGAATCCGGGCTTTGATACCATTGTAATAACCCTTTCAAGGGTTTCATACTAAATGCAGATCTGAAAATAAAATTGCAGCAGGCTAAAGAATAAAATCATCGACTTGTACTTGCACCAAAAAATGCCAAAATCACCATAAAACACCACCAATCAATTCATCAGTATTTTATATATATTTTATGGAATTTTAGAAGCCAAAACAACAAAGAAACACTGAAGTATACTCTGCTGAAAATCAAATATGCACTGGAAATTGCAGCCACAAGATAAATATGAAATATGGGTCTAGAAACCCTCTAAATTCATATAACTTCAGATTCCAGCCTTTAAAAATATTACAAATCAAATTGTGAAATCGGATTTCTCAAATTCTTCCCCAATTACCCCAAACCTTACCCAAGGTAGGTTGCTCCACCCTAAATAATTACAATTTCAACTCGAAATTACAAATAGATCTTCAAATCAGTTCTTTGCATTAAGACCAAACAATGATGAAGGGTTTGCGTCCTTCATCTAAGCCACATGAAGGGTTTTCGTCTTTCAATGAGGCCTCACAAGAGGGTCTTCCTCAAATGGATGAACAAGGAGCAACTAGCTCTCTATGCCCAAGTATATCAAAATGCGCTGAGTCTACCTCCAAATGATGCCTATAATCTCCTTTTATATACTCCTTTTTGGCACCAATGTTCAATTACAAAAGGCTGACCTGTGTAATGCAAGAAAACACTAAAGGAAATATAAAAATATTAGAAAAAATATATTATAAAGATGCTCATGGGTCTTCTCCTTCATTTTTGCTTCTTTTACATGGAGAAGGAATGGCAAGAAGACCAAATATCAACTCTTAAGTGGGAAAAAGGGGCGTTACAAAATATCACCATCATTCAATCGTGATAAAGAAGACAACTGACATGTGTGTTTGAAATAACCCTCTCATATGTCACACAAAGTTACACAAGATACCGGTTTTATATTTTCAGGTATTAATGGTTTTATATAGAATCTAATAAAACCAAAATTAACATTTTCATGACTACAGATATATTTTGTTTCAAGCTGAGGAAGCAAAGGTAACATCTTAGTTTGGTATGCTTTTCCTAGTTGGTATTCTAAAGCTATCTCCAAAGACTTAATGTGTGGATGAACAAAAGTCTTAAAAGTACTTTTATACAAGACTTTTTTAAACAGATTTCCTACTTGCAAACTTGATTTCTTATAAACACCGCTGACTTTAATATCAGAAGGAGAAAAGTTAACTATAAAACCTAGAAGAGTTTCTTCAATTGTTTTAATTTGAGGGCCCTGTTTGAAGATGGTCTGCTCTACTCTTTGTTGTTTTTCATAAAAACATTTTGCTTCAGCCTCGTTGATGATTTCGAATGTCGATGAGTCTTGAGATGGTTTAATAAATTCTGCAACAAGTCTTCCTTTTGCCACAAAATTTTGTATCTGCGAGATCAGACGGGATTCCTTGATTCAAGCACACAAAGATGGAGACAAAGAAATGTACGAAAATATTAAGGCTCTTTAAAGGATTCAATATGATTAAAGGCAACAGATCTTCAAGAAGGTTACTCAGAAATTTTTGACAAAATGTTTTCCCTAAGGCTTGTAATTGGCTTTGATACCATAAGTTGAGAAAATCAGTGGTAGAGGTTGTGGCCGAATGGTTACAGCTTCGATATTATATAAACTTAAATAAATTGCAACTTTTGTAGAAATGGACTCAGAAATTTTTGATATCCCAATTTGTACTGAGGGCAAGGATACAACATACTCTTTCTTGTAGATTCTTTAGTTTCTATGACTCAATCCCTAAAACAGACTTCAAAGACTATTTATAAGAGAAAGTTGGTGAGGTCTTATCGGTTCTCAACCAACAGTATTTGTCACCTTCTTCCTTTACTACACACAAGTGACACACACTTACAAAAGATATTCTCCACTATCTTAAAGTAGATCTTGATTTTACCATGAGATGGTACCAGAGGATCTATCCCACAGACAAAAAAGAAGTGCGTAAGGGAAAGGAAGGTTCCCATGTAGAGGTGGAAATTTGCACAATGTTGCACAGAATCATGCACACAAGAGTCAAGCAAGCTCCTTACATAAGCAAAGTCGTGCACAGAGAAGCAGAGGTGGATCTTCCTTTAAAGTAAAAGGAAGCAAAAGAGGTAGAGGATTTGGTGGAAACTATTTGCATTATGGAGAGAATGGACATTGTGCAATTGAGTGTCCACAAGCCGCACAAAGCAATGGCAGTAGGACAAAATATGTTATTAATCATGTTTCTCAACATGCAGATGCATAGAGCAATGTGTCAAACAATTGTGCAAAAGAACCGAAGTTCGGAGAAGCTCTCATGATGAAGCAAGTGTTGTTGAAGCCATCGAAAGAAGAACATGCACCTGCACAAAACAAGAATCTATTCAAGACCGTATGCAAATTAAGAGTTAAGTGTTCCAAAGTAATTATTAATAATGGCAGTATTGATAATCTTCTAACGAGATGGTTGAGAAGCTTGGTTTGAAGAGAATTGCACATCTAAATCTATATAAGGTGTTCTACTTGTTGAAGGGGCATCAATTGCTTGTAAATGAGCGATACAGAGTGCGTATCAAAATTGGTGCCTATGAAGATGAAGCCTTGTGCAATATAATGCCCATGAATGAATGCCATGTGTTACTTGGTCACCCTTGGCAGTATGACAATAAGGCGGTATATGGTAGTTGTGCAAATACCTACACATTGGTGAAGGATGGACAAAAGTACACTTTGAATCCCTTAACAAAGGCAAGTGTAGACATGGAGAGGAGTCCACAAATATTGTTGATTTCAGGGAAGGAGTTCCTGAATAATGTGAAAAGGGATAGTGAATTCTTCGCATTCATTCCAAAGCTTGCGCAGAAAACAAAGGAATGCAAAGGAGATGCTAGGTAGTATATACATATCATGTCCCAAGATATTCCATATGGTTTACCACCTATGTGTAATATCAATCATCATATGCACTTAATACCAGGGTCTAGTCTACCAATTAAGGCATCATATAGATTGACACCTATGGAGAATGAGGAGATGAGAAAGCAAGTGCAAGAGTTGCGTAAGAAGGGGTTGATCAGAGTATTTCTAAAGCTCCTGCACAATACTTATGGTATTCACACTGAAGAAAGGAGGGTTGAGGATGTGCATTGATTCCAGAGCCATCAACAAGATTACCATCAAGTATAGATTTCCAATGCGATGCACTTGGCTGAATTGATGGATCGTTTGAGTGAAGCAAGGTATTTTCACCAAGATTGATCTCAAGGGTGGATACCACCAAATCAAGATAAAATTAGATGAGTGGAAGACTTCTGTTCAAAAGGCAAAATGGATTGTATAAGTGGTTGTTTATGTCATTTGTGCTCAACCAAATCACCAAGCACGTTCATGTGCAATTGATGAACAAAAGTGTTGAAACCTTCTCTAGGTTAGTTTGTCATTGTTTATCTGGATGGTATTCTAATTTTCAGCAAAACGCATAGGAAGGGCACTTGGTCCATTTGTGGAACGTGTTAGAGCATTTGCGTGAGGATAAGTCAGTTGGTGAATCTTAAAGAAATGTAGCTTCATACAAAAAGAGCTGGAATACTTGGGATTCGTGATATCTCAAGAAGGAATTGAAGATGGATCGTAAGAAGGTGAGAGTTATAGTGGATTGGTCCATCACCCAAGAACTGTCATGAAAGTCCAAAAGCTTCCATCGATTGACAAGCTTCTACAGGAAGTTCATTAGTCATGGCATTCAATGAGATTTGTGCACCAATCACAGAGGTGATGCGGGGGAGGTTAAAAAGAGTTTGCATAGGCCTGCAGACACAGAGAATGGCTTTTCAGAAGCTAAAGAAGGTCACAATGCAGTCAATTATTGACCTTTCCTAATTTCAATAAGGGTAGGTTCAGATCAATTGTGACACAAGTGGAGTAGCCATTGGAGTTGTGATGAATTAAGAGGGAAGACCCATCACATATTTTAGTGAGAAACTGAAATGACGCAAGGAAAGATATTTGCAGTTTATGATCAAGAGTTTTATGCCATTAGTGCAAACTTTGATGAAGTGGAGGCACTACTTGTTGCCTAAGGAGTTTGTGTTGTACACAGACCACTAAGCACTGTAATTCATAAATAGTCAAGGAAATTGAATCAAAGACGCATGAAATGGGTTGAATTCTTGTAGAGTTACTCATTTGTCTTGAAGCACAAAAGTGGAAAGTCAAACAAAGTTGCAAATGCGTTGAGTAGAAGATGTGTCTTAGTGAGTGAGATACAAGTGGGAGTTGTGGGATTTGAGGTAATGAAAGAACTCTACGTGGAAGATGAAGATTTTAGGGAAGCATGGAGAGCATGCACAGAATTGGTGAGCATCGATCACATGCCTTGGTTAGATTACGTCTTACAAGAAGTGTTGTTCAAAGGCACATAGTTGTGTGTGTCACGATGATCAATGAGGGAAAATCTGATCCAAGAGAAGCATTGCGGAGGATTAGTTGGGCACTTTGGGATAGATAAGACCTTGACATAGGTAAGTGAGATATTTCTGGCTGCAAATAGCTACAAATGTGTGGAGATATGTGCATAAATGCAAAGTATGTCAATTAGCGAAGGGAAAGAATCATAACGTAGGGTTATATCAACCACTACCATACTAGAGAAACCTTGGGAGCATCTAAGTATGGATTTTGTTTTGGAATTCCCCAAAACATAAAAGGGTCATTATTCTATGTTTGTTGTTTATATATTCTCAAAATTGGCTCATTTTATTGCTTATAGGAAGACCGATGATGTCATGTACATAACTAACTTATTTTTTAGGGAGATTGTGAAGTTGCATGGATTGCCCCATGCAGTATTGTATGTCTAATAAGAGATACTAAGTTTTTGGTCATTTTTGGTGCACATTGTGGAAGAAATTGAACACAAAGGTTACAGTTTAGTTTTGTATATCACCCATATACGAATGGCCAAACGAAAGTTGTCAACAAGAGCCTTGGAAATTTATTGGTGATGTTTGGTAGGAGAGAAGGCAAGGACATGGGATTCAATCCTTACGCATAGCGCATTTTTTTCATAAAAAACTCTTGTAAATACGAGTATTAGGAAGTCACCTTTCTGAAATTGTTTATGGATACAAGTCTCTGAGAGGATTTGTAGAGTTACAAGACTTGTCCACAAGGAGAAGAAGAAGATGAAGAAGCTAGAAGACATTTGCAAAATATATGAAGGAGGTGCATGAGCAAATTTTGCAAACAGTTGAGCATAGTAATGTGCAGTACAAGGAGTGCGCAGACTTGGGGAGAAGACACTTGAAGTTTGAGGTTGGAGACTTAGTTCTTGCAAACTTACACAAAGAGAGATTCTCATGAGAACCTATGATATACTCAAGTGGAAGAAGATTAGAACTTGCAGATTCCTGAAAAAAATTGCAAAGAACGCGTATGAGATAGAGTTGTCGGAAGGGAAAGACATTTTGCGTATCTTCAATGTAGCGGATCGATACCCATATCGAGGGGCAGACTAGTGGAGAAGTAGGTTGCGCAAAAGTATAGAAAAGACATCAACTACAAGTGCAGAACGTGTGAAGAAATTGAACACATCCTAGATTGACCTGCATATTGAAGACGACATGCAGAAAAGAGCATAAAGAATATCTAGTGAAATGGAGAGGCAAAGAAGTTGAGGGTGCATCTTGGCTTAGTGAAGTGGAGATTGCTAGACTAAGTCATTCCATTGAAGACCTTCAAAGACACGCTTGAGCCAGAGCTCAAGTTTCTTACCCGAGGTGTATGATGCACGAGTATCCAGGTTCATGCACAATCTTGTATCACCCAAAAAATTTACAGTTATTTGAATAAAGACTTACGCGATGTTGCACCACTTGTGAACATGTCATACAAAACTTGGCCCTTGTCTATTTTCTGCGGATGTTGCGAAACCCTGTCTAAGCCGCGAAGGCTTGCCCTTGCCGCGCAAACTTAGTCATGCAACATTGCCAATGTTATGCAACACTAGCTATGTTGCACAATACTAGCTATGCCACGCAAAATAACTAGGTGTTGTGAATGCCTAACGATGTAGCACAAAACCATAAGACCTTGTCATATGCCGCTGAACACTTGCCATGCCTGCAGAAGCTGCAAAGTCTTGCACAATGCCTCTCAAGCCTTGATTGGTGCTGCTATGCATTTTGGATGCCACCAAGCACTCACTTATGCCACAAAGTCTTGCAAATCCTGCAGGACCACTATTTTATGCCACCGTGATTGGGTTTGTGTCTAATAGAATCTCCTATTAACCTTGATACAATTAGAGGAAGCATGCTTGGGCCTTGATCCATTTTCCTTGCCCAAGGACAAACCGAATGACCTGGTAAAGCTCGATCTTACATAGGAGATTTTATGGGAAGCTACCTATAAACCGGATGGGAAGATCAATGGCAATTCGAGGCATTATGTTGAATCTTTACAAGGTATCATTACGTGCAAAGGTATCTTTATTCTCCCGCTTGAGTCGCAACAAATTCTATAAATAAAAGGGAGCATGAACATGTAAGACACCTATCTATCTATTCATCCATTCAGTGGAATGTGATTTATTGATCCAAGCATCTATTGTGTAGTTGTCGAGTTGAACCAAGTTTTGGTTTTGTAGAAGCTTTGCAGAGTCTACAAACTTACGATAGGTCATACAATTAGAATTCTTGTAGAGTCTTGTCATTGCAATGCAATGCCATTTTGCTCAAGTATATAACCTTTTCCTCATATTCATAGAAGAAGCTTTTGTTTTTTCTTGTTAAAGTTATCTTCATGTTGCAGCCTTTCATTTTTCAACATTGTAGCTTTGTGTTGACATCAAAAGTGTCACTCTAATGACACTTGTCATTCTACTTCCAAGGTTGGCATCAACTCATTTGAATCTTTGTGAAATTATGATTTCATGTTTGCAGCAATGAAGTGCTCTTTGAACAATATGGCTTGTCTGCATTTACTAGTGGTTGAGAGTTAGTGCCTTGCATTTTCTCATTATGGACACATATCCCAATGGGATGATATGTAACCAATTAATTTTTTTCTACCCATCTACACTGATGCAGGAGCATCTCAGGTCAATGAGAAATCTTGCATCAATCAAAAACATGAGTGGGAACGAGCAATGTTTACAGGTCACTAGTAATGTATTGAGCTGCAGTTTTTTTAGTCACCTTAGAAGGTTAATAGTACTTTCCTAATCATCAGAAGATTCAAGTTGGCAGACCCTCTTACTCAATGGAAAAACAGCTGAAAACCTGATATGCAGCTGTAATTAATTACGGAACTCTGAAATGAGCTACAGTGTTGTGCGCCATCTCAAAGCTTACAGGCATATTCTAAATGTTCTAATGAAGTGACACAACTTTACATAACATGCCTTGTCGGCACATTTTTCGATAAAAATGCAAAATATGCTACAAGACACCTCATTCCCTCATGCCAGGTGTACAAGTCTGCATTATCCTAAGGAAGTGAATTGCCAAATCAGATTTTGCTGCACAAGCATGCTTTTCAAGAAAACTACAAAATACACTACATTGTTCCACACCATTTCAAATTTTGTAGACATGGTGATGTCATCCTAAGGAAATGAACTACCAAAAAAAAAACATGGTGCAAAGTAACACTTTTCCGTAAAACTCCAATGATGTGTTTCGGCCACCTCAAGACTTCCTATTAGGATGCAACCTGAACAATGTCAAATCTAGAACTCGCAGTTTAATTGTAGACTTGTTAGAATTTTGTGGACCTGTGGGAGATGCCTCATAAGCTAGGGAAGCTTAAAAGTCACATTATGAAGGAAAAACGGCTCGCAGGTGGAAGCCGAAGCATTTGGGATTCCATACCACTTTTGGGGCGATGCCTTGATAAGAACAAGAGATCCATTTGAGAAGGGGTTAGAATCTTACGGCTTAGTTAGATGGGGGATCGGCTCAGCTAACTAGGGGAGTTGTCTCAACAACCAAGGGTTTGTGGAGATAAGAGTTATTCTCCAGGCAGTTAGAGAAATGCAAGAGGGGACTTGCTGAGGAAAGTGCAGGTCTGGTAGAGCTCTAAAAGTGAACCACATCAATGAGTGGGCTGATGTTGTAAGACTGCATCATTTTTAATCTGTAAGTGTTTGTTTTGTAATCTCCTCATTGAAGGCAATAAAAATAATGATTATTATTTTCCATTTTGTCTATGAATGTGTAAATTTGTGGGCTGCACGGTCTAAGGTTGTCCTTCATTGGACCCCCTAATTGTGAGTACATCATACACCATCGCAAAAAACCTATAATTAAGTTGACAAAACACCACCACAAAATAATGCAAATTATTACTGTCATGAAAGAAGCAATACAAAAGCAATGAGAAACAATCGAAATTGATATCTCAAATCAACTATGGTAAACCAAAAAATAGAATGAGAAAGCTCCAAATGTATGGAAGAGGATATGAACGTAGGAGTCAATACCATGCCCCAACTACTCCAACAAAGAGACCCAAGAAAGGAAACTTGGAAGATAACAACCCCAAAATTAGTGTAACCTGCTGAGCATGGCCTGTTTCAACACAACATTTCTTTCCGTTTGTGAAATTCTTAAGGAAGAGAAAGTTCCCAATATAGTGATTCGCGAAAAGGAAACAACACTCAAATGGTTCAATAGCCTTTACACAAAACTAAATCCAACAAGAAAAGATAATAGTCAAACCCTTGAAAAATGCACAACACTGCATAATGAATCAATAATCTCATATGCCCTGGAACCTTGGAAAACGCAATACCGCAAGCCCTTAGGATAAAAAACTCAAAACATACCTTCATTCTACAATAAAGAGAAAACAATCAATGTAAATCAGAAAACAACCAATATAGCAAACTAGAGCCATAATATAAAACATGAACATCATCGACCCAACATGTAATAGGTACCACAGCAAAGAGTGTTGAGGACCTAAACAGGATATGCAACGAGGGCTAAAAGAAAATAAAAAGCAACCTCAAAACACACAAACAAAGATAACCATGTAGTTTGCAAAGATATAAAATATTAAAAACCCAGATAATTAAATATTTAAAACTGAGTAATAAATAATTTAAAAGAATTCAACTAACTGAACTCTCCCTCAAAACAAAAATTTAAACGGTACACGACACATACCAGTAAACTTAGATTGTACCTGCACCTTTAACTCTAGCAATTAAGCTAAAAATTCCAACAATTATATCAGATTACCCCTGTAAAGTCAAACTGGCATATTCAACACTATTCAAAAAAGGCATATCCATAGACTGCAATGTCTAAAATACGTATCCAACAATAGAAAACCCCAATCTTGACATATTGAGAATAAGAAGCTACGCTGTGATCCTCAAATATGAGTGGATGTACGAATACATTATGATCCACACAAAAAGATCATTTCCTTGAAATCCATCAAGGAATAAAAATCAATCTATAAAGGGGGCAAAGTTAGGTTAAACATACCCTTAGTATACCACATCCAATTAAACGATAATCCAAATAATCAACTGTTATGCAGTAATCATCAAAGACAGAATAGAAGAAGAAGTAAAAACAAAGGAAAAATCCAAGTACAAGGTCTTATTCCACAAATACAAGGATGTCCTCCAAAATGACTTGCTCGTAGGACTCACTGCAAAGAGATGTGGAGCACAAAATAAAACTTGAACCAAATAAAAAGCCAACTTTTAGACCACCTTATAATCTTGGAAACCTAAAACATGGGAGCTTGTAATGTCCCTTTTTCCCACTTGAGAGCTGATATTTGGTCTTCTTGCCATCCCTTCTCCATGGCAAAGAAGCAAAGATGAAGGAGGAAAACCTTGAGCACCTATATGATATATTTTTACTAATATTTTTATATTTTCTTTAGTGTTTTCTTTCTTATAAAGATCGGCCTTTTTTTTTGTACTTTGGCGCCAATTGAAGGATATATAAGGAGAACTAAGGCATCATTTGCTATCTAGACTTTGGCGCATTTTATCTTATTGGAGCATTGCGAGCTAGGAGCTCCTTGTTCTTGCATTTGAGGACGAAAACCCTCATATGCAAATTGCCTAGAAGGACGAAAACCCTTGTAGAGGTTGAGTGAAGGACGGAAACCCATCAACTTGACTTGGGGATTGGTGTAAAGGCTGATTTGAGGAGAAAAATGTCATTTTCACATCGTTATTGATTTATTTCTAGTGGAGTGACCTACCTTGATTAGGGTTTTGGACATTTGGTGAACTATATGTGCAATTTCGATTCATAATCTGATTTATCGCATTTTCTAAGGCCGGAATCTCAAGTTTGGTGATTCTTGGGGGTTTCTAGGCCCTAGATCTACATTTTCCTTGTGGCCGCAATCAACTAGTTATAATTCATTTCCAGCTGTGTATTTCTTCAGTATTTTCATTGATTTTGGCTCTTGTGGTTGCATAATATATATAAAAATTGTGGCAATTGAATTTGAAGTGTTCATGGTGTTTTGCCATATTTTGTGAAGAGTACAGTTCGCTGATTTTTGCATTTTCAGTCTGTTGCAATTAAAAATCAGATCTGAATATTTTGGGTGTTTGGCTAAATTCCATTGTTTGTGGTTAAACCCTTGAAAGGGTCAATACAGAGATCAAGAAAAGTTCAGGAATTATATGAAAAAGGTACACACAATTATCAAAATACCTTTGTGGTAAGCCTATAATCTTATCGTAGAAAACAAAGATGAAACTAGGAGGGTGTGTACAGATGACAGAGTATTAATAAAGGTTGCAATAACAAATAGATGCCCCTCTACTCCAAAAAGACGGCCTATTACACCCCCTTCAACAAATTGACATCCCAAAAACTACCTTTACAACATTTGTTGTTCTAATGAATCTTTTATCATGCCTTTCAACGTTAAGAACATTCGGCAACATGGGGATGGTAAACAACATTTTTTGACCCTACTCATGGAATTCATCATCATATCCATAGATGGCATTAATGATTCTTATCAAATCACTAGTCCATAATTCATTACAGAATAGAAACTATATACTAAGCTATCCAATTTATGCATCTTCTTCAAGAATAAAATTGGGTATCAAGGAAAAATAGTTTCAGACAAAGGGATAGCAGTCGATCATAAGAAGATTAAGGTGATTCAAGATTATAGTAACTTACAATTATAAATGGAATATGAAGTTTCGCACATGGGTTTTATATGTGTTATTCACAGGTTCCCATGATAGTTCTACCACAAGGATTAATAAGAGATTTGGGTAAATGTTAAGAAAACAAAACAAAAAAATCTTCCAAAATCTCTAAGAAAGCATTGACAAAAGCTTATACTGTTACTTTTCCCCACACACAAATACAAATGCACCACATATGAAAGCTGAAAAGTGGATGATGCCGAGAAAAGCAGTAATAGGACTGATCAACATATAGAAACATTTCCTCAGTAACAAGGTTTTTGAAGTCTAAAATGACAGAGAGCTAACTAATAAAATGCAATATATATGATACATAGCCTTTCAAAAATTCAAACCACACCTAAATGGTATATCTGCATGCAGCTTTGTTTCCGACGTTCCAGGTCTAACTTCTAGACCCCTATTCAGAGACAATTGGATCCTTGATAGGTAAATTGATTGCTTCTACTCATATGCACACATCAATTATGAAATTGGATATTAAGTCCACCCAAGCACCATAACTAATTCGACTCTTATATTCAATTTATTGATGCTTTAATTAATATTTTATTTTTATTTTCCTTATTTAATTTTAGCTACTAGTATTATTTTTTTTTTATTTAGATTATATAGATTTTAATTTAATTTTTAACAAGGCTACATATAATAGGTTTCCAAGTATTGCTATTGTTCCATCCATTATCTCTATTAATGTTATTATTGCGATCCATGATTTCAATACTTCCTGTAAATCTAATTCATTTATGACTTTTGGCTCTCTTTGAGAAAAGATAGCTCTGCCTCTCGCTTTATATCCATGTAGCATAATGCCTTTAGTTAGCATCTCATAAACATGTGAAACTGTTCTATTCCAGTGTCATATATCTTACCTCCAGTCATGAAAAAGAATATCTCCAATCCATCTAATCTATTCAGTCTTCAAAATTCCACATATTACAAAACCGCCATTCAAGACCATCAAAATGATTATAAATTTGGAGAGACCTAAGACCAAGGTTAGACATTGCTTCCAGACAGAATAGAAATTTTATCCATATGCACAATACAAATTGTTAAGCCATAAAGTAGTGGCGATGCAAACCTTTGACAACACATCGCCATAGCTCCATTTGATCTGGCTGGGACATGTTCATGACATTCTTAATGCTTCCATTCATTATGTAGGACGCCTGGACTCACATTTTGAAAATGATAAATACTTATAATTAGAATATAAACCTTGCCACTTTAGAGAAACAACTCATATCACTATACAATATCTTGTTTAAAAAGGCAGTTTTTCACTGTAATAGAAGTTAAGCATGTAAACTGAATGTGAGATAAAACTCGACTGAGGAAAGTGCCAGGTAGACAAACAAATTCTTCAGAATATTAGCTGGTACCAATTTTTCAAGAAGTAATATGGCTTTGAATTATAACTGTGAGAAAAGTTATAATGGATGTGGCCTTTTGCATACTTTTCTGGTTTTCAAGTGAGCCAGGTACTGAAAATAATGCATAGGTCTATCTTTTTTATCTTTTTTAATGCCGGTTTAGCATTCAAGTAACTAAGACATTGATGCAGATTGCGAACCCAGTAATATTCTAGGAGTGCCAACATGAAGATCGGTCTAACAACCTACCGATTTCATTCAAACAAATTAAGAGAGAATCGGTATAGTCTGGGAATGTATGCTAAGACAAAAAGGAGCCCTACCCTACGATGATCACTTTCTACCAGCTACTGGAAATGATTCAGAGCAAAAGTCTAGATGCAGTCTATGAGTTTTCATTTCTTTGCAAGGATGTGCTTCCTTAGCCTATCATTGATAATATCTTATCCAAATATTTCCTCGTATACAAGGCATCAACAGCAATAATACAATTGAAGCTACAACCCCCAATAGAAAGTTTTACTTGAAGTATGTAAGTTACTTCATAAGTAAGAACTATAAAAAACACCTTTAAAATGAGAAAATTGATTTTGCAACTTAAGTAACTAAAACCTTTAAAAGACATTTTCAAAGAGGCAGTAAAGCATTCAAATCCAGGAAAGTATAACTCTTGGTTTATTCTTTTCTTTTTGACAGGGATAATAGTCAATCGTAATAGCAATTGGGAACACAAATGAACGTGTTTTTCCTGGATATCCTCTTTTTCCTCTTGATAACGTCCACTGAGCATGACAGTTAGCACAATCTCAACCACTGTTTACAAACCAATGTGTCTTCGAAAAGTAGGGCTCTCTAACAAAAAACTACTTGCTATATTATGAATAACCTATCATAAGTAATTCTGTTTAAAATGTGGAAAGTCGCACATATTTATACCATTTTGATATTTGAGTAACTTCCATCATCTTTCCAAACAGATCCTGAATTGTACCTCCTCTTGAACTAAGCTTTGCATGAGTTTGCATGTACACATCATATTCAATTGCATACTTTTGTTTTTCATCTTACCACTGATTTTTCCTCTTCGTTTACAATTTCTTTTTCATAAATCTTGCCAACATATTTATCTATGGTGTCAATTTTTAGCTGTAATGTCTTGTCCCTCCCATATTTCCAAATACATATCTTGCACCTACATTCTTTGGGAGTTTCATTTCTGTCCACTTTCTCAACCGATTCAATAAATGAATACTTTAAGACCTATTCAATTTGAAACTTTCTTAACATGTCCCACTGACGTGCCTTTCTTTTTCACTTCCTTCGTGTTGTTTTCCAACATCAATTTGTGAGAACGTGTTATTGATACGCTCACTACCCTAAGATTGTCCTAAATCAACATTGTCATCTCCAAAATGCACCTCATTAGAACCTTGAAGAAGAAGATTGCCTTGATCCTCACGAGATGATGAACTAGTGTTAAGTGTCTCCCATGCAACATTTATAGTCAAAGTTTCTTCTACTTGGCTGTCAATATTATTAAATTATGACTTGATGTTTCTACATTTTGACAAGTATCCATTACAACTCCCACAATCCAGTCTAGACATCTCTCTCTACTGTGCAGCTGTAAAATAAGTTATTTGTAAAAAACAATCTATTGCTACAATATGCCATTGTAATTTCTCAACAGATAGTTAATTTTGAAGAAACTAGCCTTTGAAAGATCAAAATTGATTAAACAAACTAACCTAGTACAAGTACGAAAGTGAAATTGTAGGAACCCACTACAATGTCAATGCCATGTAGCTTGATCTAAACCATTTCCGGTTGCAATAACAAATCTTCCAAGCTAAAGGTTTTTGGAGCTGAAATTCATTATCAGTCATAACATTTTAAAGGACATGTAAGGATTGAAGACTAAAATGGATAGGTTGTGAGGCAGAGGCAAACAAAGCATCATGAACTTCCCTAAACCTGAAATTGATAGCATATTTGGATTCCTTTTGAAAAGTTCTAAAATTTTAAGAGAAACATCACATTTCTACATATGCAAAAGTTGTGGCCTTCAGAAGTTGGGAGACCTTGCACAGTGACAAAACCACTGGTTTGCAATAAGTGGCAGTTTTGCAAGCTTAAGTGGCAGTTACGTAACCACCCTCACAGTTTTGTAAGCTTGAGTGGTGGTTTCACAACTGTTGGACTGCATAAAGTGGCAGTTTCGCCAACATGAATTGCAAAAGTAAAGGTAACAGCCCATAATGGTATGTCTTTTTCTCTTGACTGTTACTAAGGCTCTTGAGAGATGGAAAAGAGATTCCAAAAGGTCAAGAATGTCAGTTAGGTTTGAATTCTTGGAGAGGGAGTTATATTTAGCAAGTACAGGAGCTGAGATACAATCAATGGGGAGAATAGAGAATTCATTCAAAGACAGTTAGGGTTGGGATTTGATTCCAGTCTAGAGGGACTAGAGGGGGATTTTCTTCTTCATGCAATGATGTAACAAGCATGTTAAGGCCAGGGAGTGTGTGTGTGTGTGTAATCAAATCTCTGTAACTTTCTATGAGTCGTTAATAAAGAGATATGTGTTTCATTCTATGGTTGTCCTCTTGAGTTTGTATTTGTGCATTTGAGAGTTTGAGTTTCAATTATGGGATTAAGTTTATCAATAATTTTGGTCCCCCCACTACCGACCATGTCACTAGAATCCTAAGAGTTGTAAGAGAAAATATAAGAATCAAGAGCTAATCCTAAACTAGTACATGCTACATTAGAATAATCAATCAAACCAACATAAAGGAAAGCGTTTAGGGCTAGGGATACTTACCTTCACGGTAAAATGAGAATATCATTTGAATAAAGAGTAAGAAGAAAGAGCAGAAATATAAAGCAATCCGATTTCATTAATTGGACCAGCATCCATGTTGGAAGTATGATCCGATTTTTGTGTATGAAGAGAAGCAGAATTGCCATCATCTGGTTGAAGAAGCATCTACTGAAGGTGGAAGTTTATATTGTTGAGGTCGGTGCCTCACAAAATTGGGGATCGGTGTCTCCAGTGGGTTGGTGCCTACGAACATTTGTGAAGCATTTAATTTTGGGCTGCATTTGGACGGTAGATCCAAGCAATCTTATTTTGTAGTTTTTCTCGAGAAAGGGTTTTTCTCGAGAGAGGGTTTTCCTCGTAAATCTTATGTTGCTCTATTTTATGTTATTTAAATACTTTTAAATGTTTTAATTGAGGATATGAGTTTTAATAAGTAAAAGTTTATCTTATATTGATTCGTGCCCCCTTGTCAGTATAAGCGTGTGCTTAACAAGACCTTAAATCAATCTTGGCAAAGAAGACCGCCCCATGTAATTCATCAATCCTTGGAATTGGGTACCTATTCTTAATTGTACTCTTGTTCAACAACCGATAGTCTACACACATCTTCAATGTACTATCCTTCTTAACAAGTACTACAAAAGAAGCAAATGGGCTGGAACTAGGCCTAATGAGTCCCATTTCGAGCAGTTCTTTGAATGTCCTTTCAATTTCTTCCATGTAACCCCTTGGGTGGCAGTAAGGAGTGGTTATTACCAGTTTGGTACCCGGTTCTGACTCAATAACAAATTGAAATCCTCTATCCGATGGCATCCCATGAGGTAAATTATTGAAAACTTTAGCATGCCTATCAATTATGGGTTGAGTATCCTCATGATAAGATTTTTGTATTGCAATACAAGAAGTAGACCTTACCAGGCAATGAGTTGCCATGTGAGCTGCCCTCTCTTGAAGGTTCTCTCCATGCTCTTGGCTGCCACAATTTGAGGAGTTCCACTCTTCATACCTTGTAGCACAACCTCCTTGTCATCCACCTTGAATTTCAGCTCCATGTTTTGGTAGTTTTGGGTAAAATCACCCATCGAACCACTAGAACCAAATCAGTTTCACCAATTTCAATGACATAGAAATCAGCCTTCCCAAAGAGACATGAGTTGCAATATTCTTCTAGTGCATGGGAGTGGAAAGCCATCCACTACTATAATATTGAAACCCTTGAAATTTTCAGCCCTTAACTTTAATCTTTTCACCAAGCTCTCATCGATGAAATTGTGAGTAGCTCCACTATCAATCAAGACCACTACTCTTTCCCCTTGTAGGTCTCCTCTCACCAAAAATGGATGATATCTAGGAGCACTAAACAAGGTAGCGAGAGTGCTGTCCAAACTTTCTAGATGTTCTTCCGGTTCATGATTTTGCTTTGCCTCTTCAACACCTACTTCTTCTTATTCAAAATCTGAAAATACCTAAATATATTGCACATGACCCTTATCTAGGCAACGATGACAGGGAGACCATGGATCCTTGCAAGAGAAGCACAAGTTCTTCCTTTTTAGCTCATTCCTTGACTCCCCTTCTTTGCTTGTTTTGGAAAGCTCCTTGAGTATGATTGTGCTCGCTGAAAAGGCCTCTTTGGCTGGTCCAAAGATGTGGTTCTTGGTTGTCCCAAAGGTCCATTTGGCTGTCCACCATTCCAAGCTACCTTTGGGTGCCCATTGATCGCTGTTGTCCTTGGAGCAGCCTCTTCTAGACCCAACGATTTCTTTATTGCCTCTTGGAGAGACAATGGGTCAAATGCTCTCACCAAACCCTTGTGGTTCAGCTAAACCCTCAATGAACAAAAAAATGAGCTTGTAATGTCCCCTTTTCCAAGCTAATCACTATGGAAGACCTTATGCCCATTCCTCTTCATGTGGACATAAGGAAGGAGCAAAGGAGGGGAACTTGCCATAATTGTAAGTGATGTACTTTCATAATTAATTATTTTATTACTAATTATGGTATTGGAATAGATTCGATTAGTTGAATGGACTTATCAAACGAAAGGAACGAGAACTGTCTATCTTCACCTTCATTAAGGTCGGTCTTCTTAAGTGAGCTTACAAGTGAGATTGGAGAAATATTATTTCTTCATTATGAGGTTGGTTTCTTAAGTGAAGAGATTAAAAAGTGCATTTCCCCCTTCATTAAGAGGTCGGCCATGAAGGATTGGACCTCTCATTCTTCCTTGGTGCCAAAGAAGGGGTACTTGGGGAGGATTGAATGGAGAAGTATTATCATCTTTCATCTATTTTGACATTTACTTGGAGTTGGAACTAGTGTAGCTACTCTTCTTGCCATTGAAGGACGAAACCCCTTCCTTGATCACCTATTGAGGATGAAACCCTTCGATAGGATCACATTTGGGGACGGAAACCCTCATTTGTGCATTGGTGGCTTCATACGGAGGTCACAAGTGAGCCTTAAGGAGGATTTCATATTTATTTTCTACCTTCTAACCCTAGGCGACTTGCTTGGGTGAAGGGTTTGATATCCCACTAGGGCATGTTTGGACATTTTGAGTTGATATTATTGTCTCTTCATATTACTAAGGGAATCTAAATTTGGGTGATTTTTGGAGAAGTTTATGAATATTTTTAGCCCTTTGTTTGTGTGCAAAATAAAATTAATATGCAGTTATAATAATTCTTATTGCCTTTATTAATTTGATGTAATTTGGATAGATAAATGTTGAAAAAAACACATTGAAATAATTAATTATAAGCATTAAAAAGTGGTACTTCTTATGGTTGTATAATGATTTGAAGTGATATACAAGTTCGCTGCAGTAAAGGACTAATTATATGTTGCTCAAATAGATTTAAAGTAGGTTTCCAATAATTTTCAGATTGATGTTTAGGGAGAGTATTTTCATATTTGAAAACATTAAATGAGGTTGTGGCCAAATCCTTATTTCAGTTGTTGGCCCTAGAAAGGGACATTAGGCCCAACTAGGAGTATCTATTTAGAGCAATGAGACTTACTTGGAAGAAGCAAGCGCTTGTTAGAAGCTCTCATTTTGAAATTGCTTAGTTGAGCATTGTTGTTTAAATCTCCATTCTAGAGGAACAAAGTCTAGTCATGTGCCTAAGTCTTGTGAGTTAGCAAATAGCTAGGATTAGGTCCTAAGAGTTAAGGAATCTACCTTGGGGATTTTTGCAGTAGTGTAAGCTTGTAACAAGAGTTGTGCTTATTTCCAGAATTTACCAACGGTTGTCTGAGGATCAATCTTCACTGAGACCCCTAACCGCAAGGCATCAGATCTAGTAACAGAGCGTATTTGAAGTCAGTGTAGAGGTGTTTTTAGGCTTTTCCAAAGTATGAGTGTGGAAAATGGTAGTTCGTAGGCTTTCACAACATATCTAGGGTTGTATGGGGTAGAAGGTGTCCAGGTTGCAATATTTTGTTATTGTTTTCCCGCATGTGAGGCAATTGTGATTTTGAGGTTCATATGAGGGGAAGGGTATTGAGACAAGCTAGAGTCAAAATTGAGCTGACCTTATGCCCAGGTATGAATTTGAAAGTATTTTTCAAGCCATGGAAATGTTTCAGAGACAAACTGGTGATGATTTCAGTGATAATGAAGCATTCCAGTTAAGATTAATATTTTTCAAATCTGATTGAAGATCTGTATTCTATGAGCTATTCAAAATCTGGGAGATGCAAACAAATTTTCAGAATTTTTCAGTAGAAATATTATTTTCAGCTTAGGATCTGAGGGCAACCATCTACAGATTGTGCAACTGGAAAATTATTCCAGCCTGACTATGGAGTCTATGTTAGAGAATTTGGTGATAATGATCCTATCATTATACAATGGAGATGAAGATTTGTTTGGGACTAAAGATCTAGTGTATTTATGACAAGCTATTTCATGCATTGGTGGGATTATCTAGCCCTACACCATGTTATAGGATAAAATTCAGATCTGGATAACACAAATTGGAAAATTATTTTGACTAATCTGCAGTTTGGAGGACCTTAAGAAGGATTTTCCTTGTATCCAAGTTGAAGGGACATGCACTTGCTTTCAAAACGGGTGAAGGGTTTGATATCATCTAAAAGGCACTTTTGGACAATTTGAGTTGATATTATTGCTTGATTCATATTTTATAAGTTGGAATCTACAATTTGGTGATGTTTTGGAGAGGTTTATGAGCTATTTTTAGCCCTTGTTTGTGGCTGCCTAATGCTGCTGTCATAAAATTAACTACAGCTGAGTATAATATCTTATTTCCTATACTATTTTGATGTAATTTGGATGCATAAATGTTGTCGTGCTTGAAATAATTATTTAGAAGCATTTTCAGTTGTTATTGCATGGTTGTATAATGATTTGAAGTACCTATACAGTTCGTTTCCCTAAAGGAAAAACTGATTATTGATTTGGTCAAACAAGGGTTAAAGTGTGTTTCCCAATCATTTTCAGATTGATGTCTTGTTGCGAACAATTGATGGTAAGTTTTTCAGATTTGATCTTAGTTGGTAAGGATGTGGAATAACCCTTAAAGATAGAGATTTATGCCCTACAATAAAGAGTGGACAATAAAGCATGCTCTATAAATGCAATCACATCCATTGAATGTAATCTCGCTATTATTTTTGATCAATCTCATTTTGAGGTTTCGTCCATGGCTATTTGTTGAGATATGTAGCATTACAATTATCTTCATGAAGAATGAGCTAGCCAATCATTCCAAGGAAGATGGAAAAAGTATGTTTATTTTTGTTTTCACGTAACAATATTTAAATGTCTGTCAATTCCTAATGTACTACTGGCAATTGCTTTTACATGTATAGATATTATTGTGAACCTTCAGGTGTTTTCTGTGCTCACTACTCCATTTTTTGGAATTCAGAATGGTAGCACTCCTGCAAGTTTAACACCTTTCAACCAATGTGTGATTTGAATTTCCATAAATAAGTAAAAACAATTTCATGCCAAGTGTGTTAGATCAGGAGAAAGACTGCACGTTTCAATTTCATGCAAGTGAGTTTTAATTCCAAGTATCTTTTAGTTCCTACCATAATTTATCAATTCCTCAAGTTGGATTTTGGGTAGAGGGGACCAGTTTTGGCAAATATCTCTCCATATGCATATACCATGGACCACCATGCCCTGGATTGACAATTCTTTAATGTTGTAGGATTGACGACCCTCATCATATCCCTATTGTGAAGACAACTCTCTCAAGGTTCTATAACCCTGGAGGAGGTTAACCTTGCCAAAGTAGTTGTCTTTCACGAAGGTAAGTCTAAATGTCTCTTTCAATTTGGTGTGACCTGATGCTGGCAAATAGGGCAAAGGATTAGGGCCTTTGCATAATAAGTAAAAATGAGGAGAGCTTTGTTGAATGGTAATTGACTACAATGCATAAAGAATGGCATACATGAAATTTAGACAAACGTGATTTCAACCTATTGGAAAACCCTTTTGGGTAAAAAACTAGCACAATAACCTAGTACTATTGCATTGACTTAAACAAACTTACAAATTCAATAGCAAAATTTACAGGAACTATAACAATCACAAAGTACTCCATGAACTTTAGCACAATTACAATACAATACACGCAATATTTCCCATGCAATTCACTGAGCAACAATATCTCCACTTATGTTCTAAGACAGAATTTTACAATTTTTAATGTTTACAAAATGACTGACAAAACCATATCTAACAATCTCTGCTAGATTGTTGCAATTGTTTATTTTGATCTCTCACTTACAATCAACAAGCATTTAAGCTTGGTCGTGACTTTCTAAACTCCACACACCAAATGAATCAACAAATTCCTCATCAAGCACAAAGTAGAGTCATCATTGCATAACGCTCCATCAATCATGTCAGAGCCATTACTTTACACCTCCAGTTATTCCAATAAGAGCATTAAAATTTCAACTTGTTACTTGGACTAAACCTATCTTTATTAGTCCATCAGAGTGTTGTCTGCATCATAACTTACATTCCAATGTTGTGAGAGGACTCACTGAGCACAATAATGTAACCCACCTAACACACATATGCCACGCGTGGTTCTATACACAAGTGTTCTAACCACATTGCGCAAACCCTGAGCAATTTTTGTGTGCCCATATATTTGGGCACATTTCCCTACATAAACTCTATTTGCATAGTAGCGCTACGCATAGTCTATGCAATACTAACATCTACATGTATAATGTTGCACAAACCTATACAAAATAATGAGACATTCACAAAATTTTACCACTTGTTAAACACTTTGCATAACAACACCATGAACTCGTTCTCAACAATTGCGGGCAACCAAGGCTCATTCCTTTTCTCAACCAAGGGAACTTCTCAATACTCACTGCCTTGGTCAATCAATCCATAAGATTGAGATCAATCTCCACCTTTTCCAACAGTATTTGCTTCTCCTCCACAAATTCCCTTACAAAATAATTAGTTGCACATCAATGTGCTTCATGCAAGAGTGATACTTGGGGGTTCTTTGTCGGACAAATCATATTGTAACTCATAGTCTATCCTTACAATGTTTTGAACAAACATGATAGTGGAACATAATCTTTGAAGCCAAACTGCTTCCTTACTTGTGTGAGTGGATTTCATGTACTCAACCTCTGTGATGGTTATTGTAGCACTTGTTTGTTCCTTACTCATGAATACCAACTTACAACTCCACTGAACAAGTTGAATACATATGTAACAGTTAGACCATTGACAATACAAGATCTCCACCAAGCCATGTAGACTCAAATTCTTGATTACATCAAGATTACCCTGATAGCAAATTGCATGGTCAAAAGTCCCAGGCAAATACTCGGAGATTCTCTTTACCACAGTCTAAATGCTCTTTTCCCATATTGGACAAACCTGTATTTGTCTAACCACTCCCATTGCAAGTGCAATATTGAGGTCTTGTACAAACCAATGCATACATCAAGCTTCCCGCCACACTCACATACGAAACTAGCAATCGTGTCCTCCAACTCCTCTTATATCTTTCAACTTTGCACAACTGAGAAACATCAATGGCCCACAAGAAAAGGTGTGCTCATTCAGGCTTTCAACTTATCTTGCATCTGGAGCCTATTCCAACATTGATCTCAACATATTTCTTCTAAGGATCTAACTGAGAGCTTCTTATCTAGAGTTACAATCTTGTTTCATTTCCCTGACCCAAAATTGAGGCATTTCATTATTCAACACCAAGTCTTTCATGTCAAACTGCACAAACAAATGAGACTTTACCTGTTTGATCTTGCCTTACAATTTCCAATTTGTAGCATGTCATCCACCATAGAGAACTACGATGTCATAATTTTCCACTTCTTTGAAAGTATGCACAAGGATCTTGTAATGTCCCCTTTTTCGAGTTAGTTCCAAATGAAGACTTCTCAGCATTTTTCTTCTCGTGGCCAAGAAGAATTTGAGCAAGGGAAGTATGTGGGTTTCATTTAAGTTTTCTTTCATTTATATTAATGCTTCTTTTTGTATTTTCCCTCTTAAGAACAGGTCGGTTGGGATGGAAAGCTCATAAAGACAAATTAAAAATAGAACCATACACTTAAAGTGGTTGGTCATGGGGATTAAAAAAGTCACCCTTATGACTATTGGCTCCAAAAGGGAGGATATAAACGCCGATCAAATGACCTAAGTAAGACACGCATGTTTATTTCAAAAATTGATATTTTGGGTTTGTGCACAAGTGTGCCCTACTTTACACTGAAGACGAAAACCTTTGGTGTGGCTCTACTTTGAGGAAAAAACCCTCATTGGATCCTACTAGGGACGAAAACCCTCAATAGTCACAACACTTGGGGAGAAAAAACCCTCATTTGTTGCATTGGTGGCTTCATACGGGAGTCACAAGTGGACTTAATTGGCAAATTTCAGAACAGCAAGGTATTCATCCGTGCATAAGGCACTTCTACTTCAACTGGGGCATTTTCCAAGGTGTTGGCACCCTTCCTTCTTTGGAGTAACCCACCTGGGAAGTTCGGGATCAGTTTTGAGGGGGTTTTCCATGGTTGGAAAAATCTGATTTCACTTTCATTGGATAAGCTGGTCTCTTCAAGATCATTTTGAGCATTGGTTTGTGTCGAAACTCCAAATATTGATGGACTTATGAATTTTAGAAGTTTCAGCTTGTATTTGCAATTAAAATAAATTTATAAAATACATATTTGCTCCAGATTTCATTTGCTAGTTTATTGAGTATTTGGGATATTTCTATATTAATTTTCAGTCCATATTGCATGTGAATGATTATTCCTAAGTGAGTACAGTTCGTTGTCCTAGAGGGATATTAATTAATGTTCTAAGCTGATTTGATACCCTAAACGTGTAATTGCCAGTTTGTTGCTAGGGTTTCTAATATCGTTGGATATGCTATTATAAAAATCAGATTATTTTCAGTTTGGTGTATTTTCAGATCTGATTCTTAGGGTTTGTGGCCAAACCCTTATTTTCGGTTTAAACCCTAGAAAATGGACATTACAGTGGTATCAAAGCTTCGATCTTCCCAGCCTGAGGGTTTCCTTGCAAGAAGATCAAAATGGCAGATAGAATTTTTGGTGATGCTAGACTCGAAAAGCTTTCCCTAGGGCAAGAAAGATTGGCCAACACAATGGTTCAGTTGATCCATACCATTCAAAATCCAAATGGTGGAAGGAGCTCTTCAAAGGAAGTTGATAATTCTCAGCCATCCAAAGTGTACAACATTGCTACATGGTATGAGGAGTATAGGGCTCTTCCGGAGAAGATTCGTGATGCCATGTCATTTTCTGAGTTCATGGGAATAAGCAAGGGAAGATCAAGGCCCAAGCCTAGGTCACAAACTACACAAGAAGAAAAACTAGGGCTGCAAGTAATGGAGAAGAAACAACCCATAGAGGAACCCACGTGCAAGTTGAAGAAGGAAAAATCATGGAGCTTGAGCCAAATAAGGAAGAAGAACTAAAGTTGTTGGGCATTGAGAGGGAACAACCCATTGAAGCCCTAGAAGCCCCCATCACCATTGCCAAGGTAAAGCTCTCGACTGATTTTCATAACAGCACCGTGAAGGCATCACAAGTTGATGGAGGGCTGAAATATGAACCTAGGGAAATCATGGAGCGTGTGTCCCAAGGTAAAAGTTATTTAATATTTAATGATATTTCATTGGTTTCTAATGGGTGCTTATGGCAAATTGTTGAAAAGAAATCAAATCTGCATAAGGGCAAAGAGGATGACAATGCGGAAGGGTATGTTTATAGAGAAAAGGCACTTTTGGTTCCCCATGATTTCTTTGAGTTCGCTGGAAATTTTCAAACAGCAATCGCCAAGGAGCAAATCGATGAGGCTATCCACAAAGAACAATCCCAATTTCATCATCATCTGAAGAAGGGTAAAAATACTTTGATGTTCTATGATAGTTTATTGAATTTTAATGGTCACACAAGGTAGCCACATAAATCAAATCAGATTTACTAAGGACCTATGAGGATGACATCATGCATGAAAGAAGGGCACCATTAGGGTATTTTCTGAGTGTTGTTCCTAACTCAGAAATTCTAAGTCATGACAATGTCATAGGCAGCCCCGAGAACATGATTATCTTAGTTTGGTTGCTTATTGATATGTCATTGCTGGAATGTTGCTCTCACACACAGCTGGTTGGGGAAGGTGGTCAAATTTCAAGCTTGTTATGTCCTAATATGACACCATTGATTGGACATCATTATGCACCTCATACTCCATCGAATAATAAGTTAAGTACCTTTTGTTGTGTGGATTCTTGGGCTAAATTCCAAAATTGTTTCTACATGTGGAACATAGGTGCAATGTTGGGAGGATACCTATGTTTGAAGTATCAAGGCCATGTTGGTAAGTCTGATTTTCCATGCCATGATTCCATAAATATAAAAGAGCTAGATAATGGTGGAAGGGCAGTACCCTTACTCTAATGTGTGGCACTCATGCTTGTCACCCATTCCAGGTGAAGGGTCTTCATAACCAATGGGTCACTATGCCGATAGAGAATGGCACCATCATACTTTGCACAAGGAAAATAGTACAACTGTCAATTCTTTTGGGAGTTCATGAGGTGTGTGATGGATTTTTTGTGATTGAACTAGCTAATGATGAAGTTGTTCTTGGAGTTCAATGGTTGCAAACATTGGGGGAGTTCACCCTCAAATATCATGATAAAGAACTGAAATTTTGTGACCAAGTTGGAGAAATCAGAATTCATAACATGAGGAAAGAAGTGAATGCTGAAGCAAATCTTTGGGAATCACATTATGGACTTCTCTCTTGCATAACAGCCAACTAGAAAAATATTATCACTCCCAGTTATGTCAACAATCAACTTGCTAATAAAAGCATGGAAGGATTTTGCAAGAACGAACATTGGACAGGTGTTTTGGGGCAGCAAGAAAGGCAATTGCAATCAAAAACTCCTCCACAACGAGGATTGCTCGCACTTGGTAAGAATGGTCATTATTATAAAGTGAATTCCGAGGAGCATATTGGGGTGAAAAACACCACTTTCAGCCATAGATACAAAGCTGGTTTGAGTCAAGTCCAAGCTGACTATGGCAAGAAGATTCCGGATGACCTTATGAAAAACAAAGTAAAAGCTTCTACTGATTTTTACGATTCTTGCATTTTGTGTATAAGGAAACCTATGCGGAGGCATGTGAAGTTTATTGTACCTTCTAGCACCATAGTGAAGGATGAGTTGCTACAAAAAGGCCACATCTCTAAAGTACAACAGTTAGGGGAATTTCGTTTTAGTCCGCTTTTTCATATATCAACTCACTAGGAAAATAGTGATGGGAGGATAGTCACCGTTACCAGGGCAGCGAGATGCTTGATATGGGAAGTGGGTAAGCTATGTGAATTTTTTATATTTAATGACATACAAGGAGATTCAATCGTTGAATTTAGTGAATGGTTGTTCTTGGGCATTGTTGGGGCATATTCCGTCAATGTTGGGGTGTTTCCAACACCATGTCATGGGTAGTTTGGATTTTTTTGGAGATAGGTCATGATTACAATTGATGTACCTTCTTTCTTTTGCAATTCACAACTTTTCCAATAACTCTCTTACTTATGAGAAGCCAAAGAAAAGAGCCTCCAATTATAAGGTCGAAAAAATTCCACACTACTACTAACATTGGCATATTTGTGGCTGATTTAAAGGGGTTTCCAGCCACCTACATTCTGATTTTTGAGAAGAAAATGCAAGATTACTGCTGTTTTTGGGACAACATTAATAAAGTTTTGGGAATCCATCATTTGAATGGAAATTATGAAATGGTGGAAAGCCAAGGTAGGGACCGAGTCATCATATCCGCAAAGCATGAATGGATGAAAAAGGGAACACATTTTTCCTTTAATGAGTTTGATTCCTTTGCAAGTACATCAAAGGAGTCACATAGATTAATTTGGGATCCAGGAGCTTGCATTTTGCTTGAGGGGAAACAAATTTGGAGAGGATTGTAATGTCCCATTTTCTAAATTAAAAATAATTAATAATATTTTAAGTTGGGCCCAGGCAATTTTTATTTTGGGACAACTTCATATTATTATTATAAAATGAAAAGTATTTTTAAATACTCTTATGAGAGCAGTCTTCTTAAGGGAAGATTAAAAAGTGCTTTGGGCTTCTAATTCATCCTTGGCACCAAAAAGGAGAATATAAAAGTGGATCGAATGGCCTAAGAAAATATGCATGTTTATTTCAAAGATTAATATCTTGGGTTTGTGCATGGCATGCCCTACTCTCCACTACAGATGAAGACCTTTGGTGTGGGTCAACTTTGAGGACGAAAAATCTCATTGGATCCTATTGGGGACGAAACCCTCAATAGTCACAACACTTGGGGACGAAAACCCTCACTTGTTGCATTGGTGGCTTCATACAGGAGTCACAAGTGAACTTAACTGGTAGATTTCTGAAACAAGGTGTTTATCCGTGCTTAGTGCACTTTTTAGGGTGTTAACACCCTTCTTTTTTTGGAGCGACCCACCTGGGAAGTTTATGATCAATTTTGAGGGTTTCCACTATTGGAAAATTGTGATTTCACTTTCATTGGATAGTTGGTCTCTTCAAGATCATTTTGAGCATTGGTTTGTGTTGAAACTTCAAGTATTGATGGAGTTATGAATATTTGAAGTTTCAGCTGTATTTGCACTAAAAAAAACTTGACAAAATACATATTTTCTCTAGATTTCATCTTGTTGGATTTATTGAGTATTTGAGATATTTCTATGTTAATTTTCAGCCCATATTGCATGTGAATGATTGTTCCTAAATGTTGGTACAGTTCACTGCCCAAGAGGAATATTGATTAATGTTCGAAGCTGGTTTTGATACCCTAAAAGTGTATTTTCCAGTCCACTGCTAGGGTTTCTAATATTGTTGGATCCGCTGTTATAAAAATCAGATTATTTTCAATTGGGTGTTGGTGTATTTTCAGATATGATTCTTAGGGTTTATGGACAAACCCTTATTTTCGGTTTAAGCCCTAGAAAGGGACATTACAATTTACATCATGTGTTTCTCAATTGAATAATGACCGTATGTGTTACCATGTGAATGTGTGTATTATTAGAATTCAGGACAACAGACAAAAGGTAATTAGTAAATTGAGCCCTTTCTTAGTTCCTATGGCAACATAGATGTGCTATGATGATCCTAGATGGCACTTGGAAAATGTTGTTCATTGAGTAATGATAATGTTGAAAAGGAATTGAGTAGATATGCAAGGTTAAGTTCAATAGCTAGACTAGACACTTATGACTAGAATGGAAACAGAGATGGCTTGTGTAAAAAAATCACTTAAAGAACCTAATGTTAAGTGGAAGCATGTAGTACAGAGGGCACCATTGCAAAGTGATATCAAATTAGTCACCCTCGACATTTTATGGCATACATTAATCATTGTGGGTTGTTGATATCGACTGGTTAATAATATTAGTAGATGCTAGATAGTGGAGAATAGCAACTTGCCATGGAGTTATGTAGTTACTACATTTAGTTTATAGAATAAACTATAGTCGGGTTTTAGATCAGTCCTAGTTTTAGTGGTTTGGCTTGGTGGTCCTAGAATGGCCTTGCAGCATGTCACAATGCATTAAATATGACTTAAATTCTAGGGTGTAGGGTTGCATGCCTCCATTAAAAGAAATACTTTTGAAATAGCCTTCTAATTTTAGGATAAGATTCTTGTAATGTCCCCTTTTTTAAAGACCCTTAGTCTATCTTTCCTCGTGGGCTTTTGGGATGTTCCAAGGGGAAAACTATGCTAGTAATTGAATGATATTGCCTGAAGAGTGATTTTTTATCATTTGATATTATAAAGCAATATTCATTTAATTATTAGTTCTCATTTAATTATGGATGCTAAGTGGTTTTTCCACCACCTTGTAGTATTGCTCACAAAAAGAATATTTATTGAGCAAGTAATGTAATTTATTATTTAATTTAATTCCCAAAAATACAAAATAAAAAGGGAATTAATTAAATAATAATAAAGTGGCTTTTAATGTCAAAAAGACCCTTAGAAAGGGGACGCCACACATAGAGGGGGAAAATAAAATAAACAAGGGAAATTGTAAGGCATGCCTTATAATTTCAAATTGTGGTTTTCCCTCCAAAAGGGAATCGCTCCACCTTGGGAGAAAACTATAAATATATGTTTTGTCATTAACGGAAGGGTTATGTTGATGAATCTATTGATTTCACTCCATGCTTGGAGTAATGGGATGTATACCTTAACTCTCTCTCTTTCATTGTAAGCTTCATTGGAAGTCATTGTTGAAGATATTGAAGATTCCATTGTTCTCTCCATTGTGCTCTCTTGTGTTGAGTGTGTTCTTGCAAGGTTTATTCATTCTAAATATTGGTGATTTGGCTTAAAGGAATGGCACATTTATTTAGAGTGAAATATGCATGTTATTGATCATTGTTGAAGGATTTATTAATATTATATGATCTGTTGTTATTGCTGCAATTAATAGAGCTATAGCGACTTGGATTGGGATTTGTTTAAGCATGTTTTGAGGCCCCAATAATATATTTATGTTGCAGATCTGCTTTAGCATAATTTTGTGAGTGTGTGACCAGATTTGAGGGTTTTGAGAGTAATACGAGTGCTGGAATTAATTTATGTGCAAATAGCAATTTATTTTGCCCTAGGCGACTTGCTATTTTGTATTTTGGGAGTTTAGCAACTGTTATTCTAATTTGGTTGGGTTCATCTTATTCCTTGTAGTTTTCCGAGTCCGTGCATATCTCATTTGCCCAAATCGGAGTAGTTTTAAGGAAGATATGAATTTTTAAAAATTGCAGCAAACTGGGGTTTAATTGTCAAGTGTTTTCAGCTGTGTATGATCATAACAAAAATCTAATTCAAGTATTAATTATTTCTTAGCAAAGGGAGTTGATTTGGAGTGTATGGAAGCTTGAGGAAGGGCTGAAATATTTTTATTGATTTTATTCTAGCCCTAGCAACTGGATTTCTGATTTTGAGGTCTGTTTTGGAAGGGTTACAGTGGTTCAAAATTTCAGATTGGTAGCTCGTTGGAAAACCCTTGATTTATAGAAAATTCTACATTTTATTTGAAGGGAAAATATGAAATATTAAGCAAGTTATGTATTTTCTAAGTTTCAACTGTTATGGTGCATTTTTAATTAATTCATTGCTGCAATTAATTTCAGTTTTGGATAAGATTGATTTTCTTAACTAGTTCTCCCATCTAAACCCACTACTTTGGCCTACTCCAACCCCATTTGGGTTGTCTTAGTGCCAACATTTGGTTATTTGAGGTCAAACTAGGAGGGTTTAATCCTTCTAGAGGCAATTTAATAAATTAAATTGTAGATATGAATAATATCCCCTTTAATATCCCAAAAGGGGATATTACAATTCTATCTGTGAATGTTACAACATAATTCTTAACTAAAAAGACGAAGTATTTTGCTGACAAAAGGAAAAGAAAAATTCAAAATAAAGATATCAAGTCCAGAAAAAGACAACGACACGAACCTCTTTTAGGGAATTAATAAAATTCCATTTCACATTGTCTTCCCCCTCACAAGGACTTAATATATCAGATGGATACCCTCTAAAATGAACCTGCAAACCACAAACAAACAAAAATTCCTTACCTCAGAAACAATATGCATGAAAAATACAGAAGCTCACACCAGACAATTAATAACAATTCTCGAAAGAAACTGAATTTCATTTTCATTTTTTCAAGGAAGAAAAATCATTTATATCCATGACAAGGCAAGACCACAACGAACAAATGACACTTCACTAGAGACAAGGTTAAAAAAATTATAAAATTGATCTCATTTAGTAAGATAGTATTTTCTTTGTAGAATCATTTTTGCAACATTGCCTTGCAATTAGAAAGAAATAAATTATATAAATTACCCATAAACTACCAGAAGTAGGTCAATAGGACTCAAGAGAATATAAAATGCCCATGGCTTGCAATAAATATACCCTAGATTAGGGAAAAGTGACTAAATACAAAGCACTAAAGAAACATAAATATAACAATGGGGTAAACCTAAAATAGTTAAATCCCAAATCATAAAAGAGAAGTACAAATAGTCCTATGACGGTCAGACCCCTCAAGCAAGCATGTTACTGACGAAGACAAAAGAAGGTAATCGTGACAGGAGACCAACAATGTCATATGTGCGTAATGAGGCTCAGGCACATAAGTGTTTACCACAAGTGTCTATCACCTCAAATAACCTGATCCAACATCTAGTAATGCTCAAAGGGGAATGTCCACTGCTGACGTGGCCAGGCTGCACATCCATATAGAGAAAAGCAACTAAAACAATATGAGACTTCAAAAGGAAAATGTTATAAAGATTTTTAGCCAACTTGCCACCAATACACAGGAAAGAATAATTGACTGCTATGGATGCAGAATGGGACCAAGACTACTTTGTACTTGATGTCTTAATTGCATTATGCAATGATACTCAGTTGCAGTTGGCAGAACCTTAGATGTGTCACTTTCTTATATCTGCATTGTGACACCTGTCTTATGGACACAAACTTTGATTATCAGGGTTGTACTTCTTTAACATTTTTTACTGTTATCACATTTAGATATTCCTAAGACTTGTATGTGACTTCAAAAGTTCAAACTGATGCAATCGGACTTATAACAGCATGTATATGTGGCAGTTCTCATTTTACAATATGCCACACAATCGCTTTTATTTGATTAGGCATTGAATCATTGATAATATTAGAATAGTGCACCAGCAAACATTGTTTTGTGATTTTATTGCACGGATACAAGTAACTTAACAATTATGGTGCACATGAAGGGTACAGGCAATCATGTCTAAACCATCCACAGACCCGAGGATTATTATGTCCACCAGGAGTAAATGAGTTGACATGCCATCACGGCAAGCCCAACAGCAAAAGTCAGTTTCAAAGAATGTAAACATCAAAAGGTTGCTATTTGTCTCAAGAATTTTCCAACATTATATAACACAGTATGCAATAGTGAGAATCAAAAATTGGCCTAGGTAGTGATGCTAAGTTGGTGAGTAACTTAACAGAAATGATAACATATCAATGGAAAATTCATTGATTTGTATTCAACACATGGTAATATAGAATGGACAACAACACACTTTCATGGGTTTACAAGCATATGGATGAAGGGAGAAAAAAGATCTGTCAAAATGGAAATCAACATTTGTGGTAAGAAAATTTTAGTTTTGTGGATGACAATGCAGACACATTTTCAGGCACCCACCTTTTCCTTGAGCAGCCTTCAAGACAGTTGGAAGAGATTATAATGCACACAAACGTCCACACTTTTCCCATTCTAGCAAATTCAACACTTACCAGCTGGTGGAGGAAGACGAGGGGAAAAGTGTGGAAATGTTTAGCTGGTGAGTGTTCTTGTACCTTGGATATTGGTAAAAATTATTAACTTCATGAAAATATCAATTCTAGTGATTTTGGGGAGTTCCTTATTTTTAGGAGTAACTCCTAAATTTTTGGAGAGTTCACCTATATGAGGCAATTGCATCATAAGACCTCAGTTAAGGTTTATAGTTGTTAATTTTGTCTGAGTGATTAGAGAATTAATTATCTACATAACCCGCGTGAGGAGAAAGTGGGGAATCCCCACCTTTCTTCACTAAAACTCAGTTCTACTCACAGTTAGTGAGTGCATGTGGGCAGACCAGGTTAGATTTGGCATGCATTAGTGATCTGTAGAGGAATTTATAATGAGTTTATACTTGATGCACTTGAGGTTAGTGTACTGCTGATTGACGGTAGTTGACTGTGTGTGACTTGCAGTTAAGATTGAGTTGAAAGATGTTCTCCCAAAGGGGTCATCCTCCTTTCGGGATATTATTTGTATTTTGTATATTCATTTGCTTCAATCTTGCTGCTGTAATTCCAAAATAAGTATGGCCGATTTTCTCATTAATCATTTCTGATCTGAACTACATTTTCGATGCATGAGGTTGATTTCTTGCTCAGATTAAAGTGTAATTCTAGTATGTTATTCTGCATGACCAGATTTATGTTGATAAAGTGCCCGTGCGTCTAGAATTCAAGTTTTTGCAGGTCTAATTAAAGACAGCAGTGAGTTTCAGAGGCTTTTTAAGAGGCGAGTTACCTCTTTTATTTCTTACTTCTTTCATGGGCAGGCCTGTACTACTCAAACAATGTAAGAATTTTAACAGAGTACCCTTCCATTGATCACAATCAACCATTCTTGTAATTGGAGGTTAAAAGGAGAAGTGAAAACTATGGCTGAGAATGAGGAAAGTTTTCTGCGCTTGTGAGAGGGATTTCCAGAAGTTGGTGGCTGGACATTGAATCCACAACTATATACATCTCCCAGCTGACATTTTGGAGCATTGAGACACCCTTCTAGGCCTCTATTGTGCCCAAAACTCAGCCGCTCAACGTATCCCATTCTATCATTTTGCATATTAATGTCTTAATTGATTTAATGACTTAACAATGTTGGAATGTTGATTTTCTTGGCTGTTGGGAATGTTATCACTTATTTCTTTCTTTTTCAGCTCATTGCTTACTTGGATTTCTTCCTCTTCTCTTGATGCTTCTGGCCCATGAGTATAGATGTTGCTATGGAGAAATCAAAAATATGTAAGGGAGACCAAGAATTTCAGATTGGAGAAAAGTGGGAAGAATGTATTTTAGATATTGCATGGAAGATGTTACAAGAGCAGGAAATCTGCAAGGAGAAGCGATGGGTTGTATCTTCCCCTCTTTGAACAAATACTTAATTTAGACCCCTATCTCAACACTCATAATGGATATAACATAGCAAGGCCCCCATTAGGCCAATTAAGAATCTGGCACAGTCTCAAATAAATGTCGAACGGACCCCGAAGAAAGATATACTTTTGTCTCAAAAAATCAAAATACGCATCATCAAGAGATTTGATCGCTTTGGGGGTGGAGGTGCTTGTTAGCATTTCTGCCTTCCCAGATGATATACAGAGTCAAGAATGTATGCAAGCAAACTTGTTTGACCACTGGTCTACTAGTGAGCAAAGGACTAAAAGGTGAAGGAAATCATTTATTCACATTACTGTCCTTTGTAGTCTATCCTTATTGGCCTTGAGGAAGCCATCAACAGCAGCCTTGGGATCATAGTGATAAAGTACTCCAAATATAAGAGTCTAGACTATAACAACCCAGTAGAATGACATCACATTCAACAATCTTGGAATCACTCAATGAAAATTGTGACCAAACACTTGTGAGACTGACACGGATTGTCCCTTCTCCTTGACCCATCCCAAGTGGCATGGGTGTGCAATTGGTTGGCAACTGAATATCATTCACCAGCTGCTAAGATATCAAGTTCTTTTGGCTGCCACTATCAAGGATCAGCTCCACCAATCGATCATTGATAGTTATAAGTGAAAAGATTGTCCCTTCCCCTTGACCAATCCCAAGCAGTAGGAGTGTGGATCTGTTGTAGTTGGAAACTAAAGATCGTCCACCAACTTCTAGGACATCAAGTTCTTGTGGCTGCCATCATCAAGGATAAGTTTTGCCAGTCTATCCATAACTTGACAGTTTGTCGTCATGCAAATGTGCAACATGAAAATTTCAAATTTTCAAGCATGACAACGAACCCCAATATCAAAATTTTGGATTGTCAACCTTCCCGGGCACTCTTCCAGATCAGTTCATCCCTTGTGTCAGGCCTATCCCAATCCTTTTAGTGCTCTCATGTGTTGTAATGACCTTGCCCATGAGTTGGAAAGATGGAAACAAGCTCATGAGATTCTTCCAAGACAGTGTCTCTCAAGGCAGATTTTTCAGTATACTTAGGAATGGCTATTTTTAGGCTTTCTAAGGCAGGTGCACATCCTTCGGAGCAGAGTTGAAGGCCTAAATTCATCAGGCAGTGGAATCAAAGAGCTGAGATCATATTGCAAGTGATTTGGGAAGATTTAGGGAAATTTCGGTGGTTTAGGAGCAAGTTCAGCAAAAACGGGTTTTTAAGGGTGAAGGAGCTTGCACTGCAAAAAAGCACCTGAGCTTCGGAAGATGATTCCTGGAGCTCTGGAATGAGTTAGAGGTCAAACAAATACCATTGGAAAGCTGATTCAATGCCCTACATGGTGGTATTTTCACATTTTTCACAAAACCCATGCATTTATTTCCACAACTCATACTTGGCAAACACACCTTGCGATCTTGAGAAACGAGGTCATTTTTAAGGGGTTGCGGGCAAAATCAGACCTTGAGACCCATCTCATTCTTCTCAAAATGTTGTTTTAGTCAAATTCGTATATAGAAGTGTCAAAAAGACCTCCAGGAGCTCCGACAACTTCGTTTTCAAGGTCCTTCCCAAGGTACACTCTCGTAGTTAGAAACTTTTTCCAGTGTCACGTGTTAGCATGAGGCTAAAGAGTACTGTTGTGTCCTTGTCTAGTGTACCCAGATTTCATCCTGAAATCTATGACTACCCTATTCGAAAAAAATTCGTACTTTAAAATAATGGGTCGCTTTGTGTTTTTATTGCCTGAAAGTTCTTGTATTGTGTCAGAATATTCCCAAAGAACCATATTAGCCTTTTTCGCCAAATACCCAGATGCCCAAAATTGTTATATTCTGTCGTCAGGATTTGTCTGCGGGAAATTTGTCTTTAATTATTTTGAGCCCCGTATAAGGCTATTTGCGCTCCGTTTTAACTCTGTTATGATCGAACATATCATTATTCCCTTGTACCAGAAGGATTTTAACAAGGAATAAGTTCTGGGCTTTATTTGTGACTTTTGGCAATTTTTCGTGTTTTTGTGTTTTCCCGTTTCGTTTTCTGTGAAATTTCTCTAGAACAATTCCTTTGTTGGGTAAACCCGATTTTTGGCCTGGAGCAACTGGAGAAAATATACGCACGTTATGCCCAAAGGAAGTCGCCATCGGAGGTCCGGTTCACTGGGAAAAAGCGAAGTCATGCACTAAAAAGCCCCTGCGGGGTTGGGCGCATTTTTGGAAAACAAAGGATTTAAGCTGCAGTGGGAAAAATAGAAGCAGCAGGCAAGCAGGAATTTTGTACCAGCCTAGCAGGGTACTTTTTCCCATGATAGAAAATTCACTTAAGCTGCAATGGGAAAATTAGAGGCAGCAGATAGGCGGGAATTTATTGTCTGTCTTGCAGGTTAAAAATTCCCATGGTGAAATAAAAGAAAAGTGACTTAAGTGAAATCATGGGATTTTATTGCCTACCATGCAAGGTAAATAATCCCATTGTCAAAGTCAAATCACTTAAGTGGATCATAGGATTTCCGGGGCTGCCTTGCAGGGTAAAAATTTCCATTGCCATGTGTTTTTAAAAATATAATTCTATTATGCTAAAAAGTGTGATCCACCTTAGGTGAATAATAATGCATTAAATAAATATTTGTTAATATTTATTCACCCAATTTTGGCACCCAGGCTTGTGGAAAAGTCAACAAAAGGAAGTGGACAAAAGGAATTTAAAAATAGAATTCCAAAATTAAATAAATTTAATTTATTTAATGCAGGCCCTTTTGAGAAGGAAATAATACTTTTTAAAGTATTAATTGATTAAATTAAATTCTATTTTCAGTGGCTATGGTCAAAGCACGCTGTGAAACTTAAGTGAAGTGAAGAGTAGATGATTAAATTGATTAAATTTAATTTAATGGATGGTTGTCCTTAAACATGCTATTTTTAAAGAGAGAAGCATGATTTTTAATTAATTAATTGCCAGGAATAGGAAGGGCAATTATTAATTATAGAATTGTGAGGGTTATATAAGCATGGGCTGCCATATGGGTGAATTATTTAATTCACAAGTAAAGAATTGCAGCCAAGAGGAAAAGTGCGCCCCATTTGAAGAAAGATTTTGCTTAGGCAAGGTGGAAACAAGGCTAAAAGCTTCCAAATTTGGCGCATGCTTTGAAGGAGGTTGATCTTTGTCTGCATAATTGTTTGCATGAGTGTTACAGGTGCTAAGGTGTTGTTGAAAAGATTCATGCTCTCTTTATGTGCAAATTAAACACCAATTTTTTGGGGCAGTAGGCTTGAAAAGTGTAGATTTTTATAATTAAAATTCACTATTCATGCTACAGTGGCCATCTTTGTCTGGATTAATTGCAGGAATTCATTACAGGTGTTTTACAAAAGAAAATGAGCTTTAATCAATGTCCAATACATTGCATATATCCTCTGAATCTGAAGAAATATCCAAATCTACACCAGTATTGAAGAATTCCAGTCAAATAAGAAGAAAAAGAATTGTTCAAACAAAGATAAACAAAACTATGGCGAAGAAAAAGATGAAAAAGAAAGCACAACGGAGTCATGCATCACTTCTAAAGTTGCAGATATTGGAGACACGAATCTAGGCTCGGAACCTCTTGCTGAATTGATAGACAGATCCAGAGCAGGAAAGACTTCACTAATGCGTGCAGGAAAAACTTCACTCATGCGTACAGATTAAAAGAAGTGGAATTATTCGAGCTGCAGTTTTTCCATCCACAGCCTAGTTGCCAGAGTTTGTTATGCAAGTGCAGATGCAGATGCAGATGCAAATGCAAATCCATATGCAGATCCAGATCCAGATCCAGATCTCATAGTTGCAAAAACTTCTGGCACAAAGGCTTCATCCTCTTGTTTCGAATGCAACCCGTGAAGAAGTCAGTGAGGTTGGAAAATTCCTTCCAAGATCTTGTGCAAATGCTCCCATCTTCCAGTTGAAGCCTTCATTGAAGTTGCATTCACCCGGAGTGCTTTCCAAAATTTTTAATTGCTCATATGCAATTAAAAATAAGGATGATGAGTTATCTACGGCAAACATTGCATTGATGCATGTAATGGAAAAGCACTGCAAAAGCTTCAAGGATAAAAGAGAAGACAAGGCGAAGGCAAAATCCAACTGCTTCCAGCCACTTCCAAATCTAGCTTGCTTCCAGATCCAGCTACTCCCAGATCCAGTTTGGTGAGAATCAAAGGCAAAATAATCAGCTGCATGCAAACATGAAAAAGGACAAGACTGCAGCTTTCCTCTTCCTTCTTCTTTGCTCCAACAAAGCAAATGAGCGATCAATTAAATTATACAACTTAAGTTATTGGTTTAAAACCCATTACTTGAAGAAGTCAACTACTTGGAGATAGGTGGCACGTGCAAAATAGAAGGTTCTATTTTCAGTTGCAAATCATACATGTCATGCAAAGAGGAATTCCAAGAGGGAGATTGCCAATTGTTTCATTTCCTACTTACACATGTGTCAGTTCAACAAAAAGCTTCCGACTTGTAATTGCCCCTCTACATTCTATAAGTAGAGGAAGAACCTTCAGGTTAAGGATGATCAGAATTTGTAAGCAGCAATATTGTGTTCTAGACTTTGTGCTGAACCCCTGAGAGCCACTTAGAGCAAAGGAATACAAAGGAGCAAGTTTCCGGAGAACTTTGTGTCACGGTGTACTGTGTTTCTTACTTTTAATTTTAGATCTCTTAATAAACTGTGTTATTTTAGATCTGGATCTAGAGCTGCCTTTGTTTTAGAATTCTGTGTTTATATCTATTGGATTCTTCTATGTGCATGCAATCAGCTCTGCCATCTACTGATTGGGATGCACATCTTCCCCATTTCTACTATATGTTTATGTAATTACCTTCTTCTATAACATTTCCTTTCTTTAAAACAACTGCTTACTTGCTGTAGAACTGTTCAGTTATGGTTCATGAACTGAGTAGTTAAAGTAAAACCCCATTTAGATATTGGCATACTTAAATTGACAAATCTGACACGGGAGCCTCACCGGTTAAATGAGGGAGATTTATCTCATGACTGCCTAGGTTTTGTGCTATGCAGAAAATCTAGCCAACATTGTCCCTTTTCCAAGGGGACAAAGAGGACAAAAAATTGCACCCCTCACCCATTTGAACTCCTAGACCCATCACATGACCTTGAGAAGTCTCTGTAAGTACTTTTCGCAAGTTTTCTAGCCCCCGCCTTGTGCACCACATGCCCGCCACTTGTCACCATGAGGCTAGGGCGCTTTTTTGTGTCCCTTTCATCCCTTTGCCAAGAGGACAAGGGGGGACAAAAAAATGCGCCCCCCCCCACCTTGTTCCCACATGGTTCCTCACATGACTTGAACTCAGCCTCGGGTGCCAAAAATAAGCTCTTCCCTCTCGCTCCTCCGCAAATGCATGTCTGTCACTTGTCCTCGTAGGGCTAGGGCACATTTTTGTGTCCCTTTCATCCCTTTTCCAAAGGGACAAGGGGGACAAAAAGAATGCGCTCCCCCAAGGCTTAAAAACCAGACGGATATGCATTTTTTGGGATTTTCCTCCATTTGCTCAAAATCTACCCTGAACTCTGGCGGAATTTTTCCAGTTTTTCTCCTCCATTGTTCTTCCTCCATTCCTCCCTCCATGTTTTCATGATCATAGCAGAAATATTTCCACAAAATTTGCAATTTTTCAAAGCTCCATGTTCATTTTCTTGCCTGAGTGACTTCGTACCCGGGAAAGTGAAAATTTCATATCTCACAAACCGATGCACGGATCAAGGTGGGGTTTTTTGCAATCTTCTCCATTTCCAAGCGCCTTCAAGACACATGTGATTGCAATTACATGCTTGCCCAGAATTTTTAACGGCGAAAAAACCCCGACTTTGTGCCCTAGTTTCATATTTTTTTTACTTTCCACCATTCCAATGATCGGATTGAGCTGAAATTTTGTGCGTGAGATCAAGAGAAGAAACCTATCTCAGTGAAAGTGGTTTTGTCGCAATCTGAAGTGTGGAAGGGTACTTTCCAAAAATAGTAAGCCTTTATACGAGCACTTACTATAAATAGCAAAATCTCAAAAAAGGCAAATTTTCTCAAAGCATTGTGAACAAGTTGGGTTGAGTTTCTCAAGACAAGAAAGATCCATCAAACAAGAATAATTCATTGCAAAACATTCAAGTGTCTGAGTATGTCTCCCTGAAGGTCAAAGTTTCCCCACGGTAATAAAGAATTGATTCCACAACAAGCTCTTGAAAAGGTTCTAGTGACAGACATCATGTCAACACCTGATAAAATATTCCCATAGATCTACGAAATGATCAACAGTGAGCCAAGGACAATGTAGCAGGTTATTGTACCAAGTCTCGAAGCAATCTCAAAGACATGGAATCCCAAGTGAAGAAAGAAAGCTTGGTCAACATCTCGCTTCTTCGGTGGCATATCAAGAAATCAATACGTTGAAGTTGTTAGACCTAAGAATGACAAGCCCATTGAGGATATGACTCCGTCAGATTATGAGTTGACCTGCATCTCATTGGGTCAAGCTTCACATGAGGGTGACTCTCATCTGTTCAAGGAATCCGCCTCTCGCCTCCTCGCATGGAACGAAGATCACAAGCAAACCATTGTGCAATTGAAGGAATAGGTAAAAGATCTCAATGCTTATATTCAAGCCTTCTCAGGAAAGGAATCAACATTTTCTCTCCCAATAGAAGACATCCCTCCAATCACCAGAATTGATCCTAAGGCAATCAAGAAAGCACAAGGATACATGATGCAGGGGAAGGCCAACAAGAAATGGATTGATAAAATCATTGAGTAAGGAAAGGCATTGTTTCCATACATCATTTCTCTAATCAAGTATGCTCTTGCAACATTGTCTAAGGTGAAGAATGCAAAGGAGGAGTTTGTAAAAGAGGTCAATCATTTGGATGACGTGTTCCCACTGGTATCCGAGATGAGTTCCTTCGATTCTCACACTCTCATGAGCAAAAAAGGGTTTGCATCAACTGCCGACAACTTGTCTCAAGTTCAGATCTGCATCATGGATGCAAGAAATGCAATACTCAAGAATGCCATATCTGAATTGGACTCTTACAGGCAACATGTTTTTGAGATCTTGAACGATGTCTACAATTGTGTTCAGAGACTTGAGTTCCCTCCACTCACTAAGGACTCATCATCAGAAGAACTTGTCATTTCATTCCAAGAGTTGATCAAGAAGGAGGCAAGTGACTCTTTTTCCTTCAATGAAGACAATTTAGAGTCCTTGGCCAACATCAGAGGTTGCATTGCTGCAATTGCAATGGATCATGAAGTATGTCTCAGTCAATGCAAGAAGATCAGTGATGTTCCCGGAACATGAATCAAGGTGTTGGGTTGCGTGTGCATTCCAGAGGCGGATAAGTTGACAGCTACGATAACTCAGTACAACAAATAATTCAAGGAACAAGAGCGGGAAGCATGAATCAACAAGTTCTTCATCAAGAAATCTTTTTCATCAGAAATGTCAACTTCTCCCTTCTTCTCAACTTCTCCCTCTTTCCTCTCTCCCTCTTCTAATTCTTCATTGAGCGTAATCATTTTATTTTGTCATATTCACTTAAGTGACATATTTTGAAATTGTAAAAGTATTTTCTTGAAATTATAAGAGAAATACTTAATTTGTCTTTTCTAATGACATATGAAAGGTCACAAGTGGAATAGAAACATGAAGAGTCATGTGGGTGGAGATGAGAGGTCAATTTGCGTTGCTATAAATTGGGATGGCTTCTCCATTCCAAAGGATCCTGAAAATGCTAGATTTTGATAGCTTCTATGTTGTAGCAATTGTGGATTATTGCTGATGGACTTTATGTCATCAATGCACATGAAATAAAAGCTACATTTCTTCCATTCTCGTTTTCGTATGTTTCTTTTATTCCCCTCTTATGCACTTTGCAAGCATAGTGATCAAGAAAGAGCTTTGTATCTTTGATAAATGAATCTAAAAACTGTGTTTGGGTTTGTTCATCTCACTAGATAGTTTCATTGTTGCTTTCCTCTATATTGAATGTTGAACTACTATGGTTCTTGGGTGTGAACTCTGCAATTGGCCTACTCATAGCAATAACCTTCCTTTCCTAATTTCTCTCCTTCAACCCTCACCGTTGTAATTTCCTCCCTCGTATCCCATACAAGCGCTTTGTCACATGTTCAGTGGAGTGTCCCTATGTGATCCCCGACCTATTTGGCCAACCCACAACACTTAAGTAGGAATAGATTAGTTTTCATTCAATCATGGGAGCTGCACCATTCAATGCAAAGGGGCGTAGCCCCGTGATCGTTGGTGGAGACACTTAATTTGCCATATCGACAAATTTTCTCAATAACAGTTTTTGGTGACTCAGCTGGGGAGAGATCTACCCTAGTGCACCCGAATAGATCTCTGCAAAATACAAAAAAGTATACATTACAAAAAAAAACAGATTTCAAAGGAAAATCAAATTTTGAAGGTGACTCCGTCAAAAAACGAATCCGTGTCACATTCGTTTCCCGCAACACAATGAAGAAATTTCCAGATTGGGGTGAGGTACCAATGAGCGATAGTGAAGAAGAAGAAGAAGAAGATGGTTGCCGAGAATTGCAAATTTTTTATCGACCATCATTCTGGAGCATCTCTTGCAAAAACAAAAGCTTGCAATTAGCCAAAGGAAAGAAGGTCCATGTCATTTCTGCAGTATCCAGAAAAAGACTTTACAGAATGGAAAAGATTACTGCTTTTGAAGACCCCGCCATCAAATCATGGTTGCTACAATTCAAGAAGAGCGCTGGTGAAAGAAAGAAAATGGGAATCTCACCTGCAAATGATTGAGAGTCCAAGAAATGGATGAAGAAGATTCACAAGAGATATGAGATGTTGTATGAGCGGTACGAGGGTAGAGAGTCCATTGAAGGTAAATTTTCCAACTTCACGTAGTTGAGCAAGAAACTCATGACATTGTCTTTCATCTCCCTTCTTCTAGATGATTTTCTTGCATATGGAGATGAAGAAATAGATGTTTTGAGAAGAGAGTATGTGCAAAGGCTTCTAAGCGCGGAGGGAAATTATGATCCCGAAGCCTATCATGAAGTTTGGAGGTATGCTCTGGCCTTGCGAAGAAGGTATGAACACCTTGAAGCATTTTGCGTTGTCGAGGACGAAGAAACTCAAGAAGATTCTGATGATTGTCTACACTATGAGGTGTTCGTCTCTGGAAGATTCTTAGACACTTCTGAAGAAGATCATATCCTTGAACCTCCTCATGAGAATCAAATCAGCACTGTTGAATATGATGAAGAAGACATGATAGTTGAACCTCCATTCATCAACTCATTCTGGCTCAAGGCACAGCCCATTGGAGAAACAATGGATTCAAGAGAGGAAGATTCTTGTTGCACGACCAATGATTCAATGCTTTCCGAAGACTCCACCAACAATGAAGAAGTACAAGAAGCTTGTCCTGCTCCTTGACTCAAGAAGACAAGTTTAAGGTAATCATGGATAATTTGCCTTCCTATTTTGATTCTTCAAGTGATGATGAAATATTGAGTGATGGAACGGAGATAGTTGGAGAACCAAATTCTTCTCTTGGCTCGACCATGGATGAACAAATGGAAGAGGCCAATTTCTTTTTCGAAGCCAAGGAGAATGAGCAATTTGAGCATTAGCTTCTTAGAGGAGTTAACTCCACCATTCTCACCCAAGGAGCATAATGTTGATCATCACAGTGAGTATGAAATATTTCATTTTCCATATGAACAAGAAGATTCAATAATGAATGATCAAGATAGAGTGGAAAATTCTTCCCATCATGAGGACAATGAAATGGATCCTGAGCTCAAAGGAGTGCCTTTCCTGCATAGCTTGGATCTTTTCTCCTTGTCTGAGAATTTTGAAAATCAAGTATACCCATTCTTGCAAGAAGGTGAGTCTTGGATGACAAGAATTGCAAAACAAGAGGATGAGAATGTTTCAAATGAATCATGGACATGTGTGGACCAGATTTTCAATCAGTTCCTTGAGGACGAACGAAATGACTCTTCTGATGGAGACGACAATGAGCACATTACAAATTTGAAAGAGCTATCACTGCAAAACATCTTGAAGGTTGTGGAAGCAACTGAAGACCCTCAACTCAGTCTTGAGATCTTGACTCAGGCCATGGAAATCCAAGATAGACATGCGGAAAGTTGTCTCTTTTTTCCATACACCAATGTTCGAAGATGATACAGAGAGAATGGATGAGCGTGATGTCTTCCTCGGTACATGGATGGATGAGAGCAAATGTGAAGGTGAGTCTTCCTCTTTCTTGTTTTGTGAAGAAGATCATAAATATAAACGAAATGAGATTCTTGAATCTCCTTGAATATTCTCAAATTTGAAGACAACATCTTTGCCATGGAGGATGGTAGTAGGGAAAATGTTGAGCTCATTTGTATTGAAGATAATGCTTCAAAACAAGATAAAAAATTGTAACAGTCTTGTGACTGTATTCAAGACCAACTTGTTCTCATCACCATTGGATGTCTTAACAATTTGAAACAAGAATCCGCACTGCAATATTCACTCGAGGGCGAAGAATGTTTCTGCAACCAAATCAAGGATTGCAGTTTTGGAAATAATACCAAGATAGACTTTCAGCGGATAGATACTGACAACAGTTGTTCCGGACAACAAAGTGAAAATGTGCATGATTCTTGTGAAAGGATTCAAAGTCATATGACACTCACTAGTTCCCAACCTCTGATTTTTCTTGAACATGTTTCCATGTTTCGAGGATGATGAAGACCTCCATCCCAATGATGTGAACTCTTTTTTTGAAGACAATTACCCAGAGCAACAAAGTGAGATGTTTAGAGAGGCTGTTGAATGGGAAGAAAATCAGTTTGTTCTTTCGCCTTCTGAGTGCCTCACTAATTCAAGGGATGTTTCCATGTCACAATTCAAAGATGAGGAATATTTCTATGACAAAATCAATGTTCCCACTTTTGAGAAAATGAAGGAATGGTTTCTCACATAGTTGGAATACTTGCATTTGGCAAATACTCGTCAGACCCCAAAAAAAAACTCGGCAAAAACTCGCCAATATTCGGCCAATACTAGGGAATACTCGGCAACTTAAAAAATATTCAAATTTCTTTAAAAAACATAAATTTGCTCGTACTCAGGAATACTCGCCAAAACTCGGCAAATACTCGGGAATACTCACAAAAACTCGGCGAGTTTTTTTTACCTTTTTGGTGAGTTTTATGGCGAGTTACTCATTTTGCATGGTTTTTGGCAAGTTTTTAATGACTCAGCGAGTTATAGGCGAGTATTCCAACTATGGTTTCTCATGATCGCAGGACATCAAGTGGAAGCCGCAAGATGCAAGAGTTTCAAAAGGATAAAAAAGTGTTCATTGGATGCAAGGATGTTTTTAGTGCAATACAAGAATCTTGGTTGGTCTCCTTCTCAAGCCATGCAAAGCCATCACAAGAGCATGGTATGATCAAGTAGTAATTTTTCGTGCTTCAAAGATCACATTTCAATCCATTGCTCCATGATGGTATGTACTTTTCCCAACCTGTTGTCGGGTATGTGTACATTTTTTCCCCGCCTCTGTAAATATCCCTCCCCTGTAACATAATTTCCCTTTCCTATTGTGTGTTGTTTTCCTCTTTTGGTGTGTTTTCCTTCCGTGTGTTTGTTCGTGTGTATTTGGAAGAAATGACTCCATAATCCTAATGAATAAGGCACTGGTGAGATCTTGGGATTCCTGCATGCTCTGTCCTCACTACACGTGGTCCAAAACATGTCCCCAAGCTAGAGCCAGTTGTTGTCATGCAAATGTGCAACATGAAAATTTCAAATTTTTAAGCATGATAATGGACCCCAGTGTCAAAATTTTGGATTGTAAACCTTCTCGAGCACTCTTCCAGATTAGTTCATCCCTTCTGTCAGGCCTACCCCAATCCTTTTAGTGCTCTCATGTGTTGTAAATTTGTAATGACCTTGCCCATGTGTTGGAAAGATGGAAATAAGCTCATGAGATTCTTCTGAGACAGTGTCTCTTGAGGCAGATTTTTCAATATACTTAGGAATGGCTATTTTTAGCCTTTCTAAGGAATGTGCACATCCTTCAGAGTAGAGTTGAAGGCCTAAACTCATCAAGAAGTAGTATCAAAGGGCTAAGATCATATTGCAAGTGATTTAGGAAGATTTAGGGAAGATTCGATGGTTTAGGAGCAAGTTCAGCAAAAACAGGTTTTTGAGGGTGAAGGAGCTTGCACTGCAAAAAAGCACCTGAGCTTCGGAAGGTGATTCCAGGAGCTTCGGAAAGAGTTGGAGGTCAAACAAGATACCATTGGAAGCTTATTCAATGCCCTACATGGTGGCATTTTCAGATTTTTCACAAAACCCATGCATTTCTTTCCACAGCTCATTCTTGGCAAACACACCTTGCGATCCTGAGAAACATAGCCATTTTTGAAAGGGTTGCAAGCAGAATCAGACCTTCAGACCCATCTCAGTCTTCTCAAAATGTTGTTTCCAGTCACGTTCTTATAAAGAAGTGCCCAAAAATACCTCCAGGAGCTCCGGCAACTTTATTTTCAAGGTCCTTCCCAAGGTATGCTCTCACAATTAGAAACTTTTTCCAGTGTCACGTGTCAACATGAGGTTGAGGCGCACTTTTGTGTCCCTCTTGTCCCTTTTCCAAGGGGACAAAGGGAACAAAAATTGCGCCCCTCCCCCATTTGAGTTGTAATTTCCTCCCTTATACCCCATACAAGCACCTTGCCACAAGTTCAGTGGAGTGTCTTTGTGTGATATCTGGCCTATTTGGCCAACCCACACCACTTAGGTAGGAATAGATTAGACTTCATTCAATAATGGGAGTTGCACCATTCAATGCAGAGGGGCGTAGCCCCGTGAATGTTGGTGGAGACACCTAATTTTCTACATCGACAAATTTTTTTACCAACACAGTTATAAGTGCAAAAAACTTCCATGTTGTGGGCAAAGCAATCATTGACCATGTGAGAGAGAGACTTGAGGATTTTAAGCATTATGATTAGATACTTGAACCTCTAAATATCCTATTCGTGGCTTCTCCTCAAGCATAAGTTTTTAAGTTCTTGGATTTAAGGACACAACATTCCTTCTTCCCATTTCCAGATGGTGTGAAACCCTTAATAGAGCCACCATGTGAAGAATTCCCATATTCTGATGATGATTTGGTAGGGTTCCAGAGATTCCAATGGAAAAAGATGTGTCCTTTTGGGAAAAAAATATTGGTTGAGCATCACAGGTAAGTATTGGCCTTCGCCTTCAAAACATGTCGGAATGCATAGTTTACGAAACTGATGGTGAAGAGCTCTAACTCTTAAAGATGATAAAACAGCCCCAAGACAAACTTGATGTGAAGGAACTTGCCAGCATCATGTACCTCCAACTTGATGGAGAGGTGATTGAATTGATGTATATATTGTTGGACTGAGCATCAAGACACCTACAAAGGATGGAGCCAACATTCCAAAAGTTCTTTGTACTCGAGTGCAATGTTCCCTTTTTTTGAATTAATCTAAAATAAAGGATTCCTTGTCTTTCCTCTTAAGCAATGGATGAGCAAGGGAAGATCGTGGGTTATAGTTCCATTTTCCTCATTCATGTTTATGTTTTTATCTTTGTAATTCCCATTATAAGGGGTCAGCTAGGTTTGGTGCATTTTAAAACCAAATTAAAAGATTCAATATACTTTATATGGGTCGGCCTTTCCTTTTTGGCCTCTGGCACCAAGATGAGGATATAAAAGGAGATTAAGGACTTCATTTGGAGAATCTATTTTTGGCGCATTTTCTCTAAATTGGGCTTTTGGGTTGTTGCTCATTGTTCTTTCCACTCTTGGGCGAAAATCCAAGTGTGTGGCTCTTCCAAGAAGAATGAAAACCCTTATTGTGTCTAGTTTGGGGACGAAAACCCTCCATCCTTGTTCGAAGGCATATTACAGATATGGAGGAAGAGAAGACATTTTCAGATTTTTGCATGCATTGTTGGGTCTCTCCTAAGTGTAGTGACTTATCCTAGTGTGGAGTTTCGTGCCTTCTAAGGCACAAAAATCATATTTGTTTTCATATTTAGCTTCCCCAAAAATTATAAAGTCGGAATCTACTATTCTTTGTGAAGTTTGGGGTTTGTAAACCCTCGTTTCATAATTTTATGTGAAGTTGTACTTCGTTGATTTATAATTAATTTCCAGCAGTGTTTTCCATCAGATTTCATGTTGAAAAATACTTTGATCGATGCCTAATATACATATTTATATTTTGGCAAAGTTATTTGAAGAGTTTCAAGTGTTTTCCATCCATTTTTACATTGTTGTTGGGAAAATCTGATCATTGTTTTTAATCTGGGTTTAAATTTCAGTTTGCTGGTCTGAAATCCAGATTTGAATTAATTGGGATTTGTGTTAATTCAGAGCTTCGGTCTTCCCTGCCTGAGGGTTTGAAGATCAAAAGGGATGGCTCGAGTTTTCAGCGGTGCTACGATTGAAAGGCTTGGTCTGGGGCAAGAAAGATTGGCCAACACAATGGCCCGGCTGATCCATACCGTTCAAGGCTCCAATGGTGGAATGATCTCTTTAAAGGAAGTCATGAATTCTCTGTCATCCAAAGGAAGCAACATCGGTACATGGTATGAAGAGTATAGAGCTCTTCCAGAAAAGATCCGTGATGTCATACCTTTTGAAGAGTTCGTGATGTTGGAGACGGAAAAAGTGGGGATTGGCACGGGGTCAAAACACCAAGCAACAAGGAAGGGGTCAACCCTCCCTAGGGACCCCACACTCAAGAGTATGTATGCAGTTCATGAAGAAGGGCTTGAAGGTAGAGGGGTCTCAAATCCTCATGACAAGTTTTTGAACTTCAACAGTCACCCACATGTCGGTGAAAAATCAGATCTGCACTTTGAGAGAAACGGAGCCATGAAGAATGAAAATTCAGTCCTTGATCCCATCATTGTTCCAAATACGCATCATTATGAGGTAATTGTTCATCATTGTTTTACTAATACTGATAATATTTCAGCGTGTGTGGATTCTTGGATTGAAAAGGAAAATGGTGAACAAGTGGAGGAAGAAAAGGAATTTTTGGAAACAATTTTACCAAGAGACATGTTAACAATTAGCTTGCTTGTCTGTTTAGGACAACATCACCTAAGAGTCGAGATGAAGGTGTTCATGGCTTGAGAAAAGACCACAAAGAGACTCCTTGCATGTGCCAACAAGGCATAAACGAAATCAAGATGAAAACAGAAGATGGGCATGCCTACTTCCCTAAGGATAAGGAGGAAGATAGATTGCACCAGTTGGTTACTAAGAGGGAGCAGCCCTTGCGAGTCTTAGAACCCCCCAACCCTCTTGCCAAATTGCATCTCTCTACTGATTTTCAAAACAACAGCTTGAAGACATCAAAGTTCGTTAAAAATGGGGAGCATGAACCTAGAAAGGAAAGAGAAATCATGAAGCATGAATCCCAAGGAAATAATTCTTTAATATTTAATGATATTTCATTGGCTTCTAATGGGTGTGCATGGAAAAAGGTTGAAGAGAAACCAGATTTATTTAAGGATGAGAACGATGCATTGGAAGAGGAAGATATCCACCATGCTACGAAGGAAGAACCATCACGGCAGCAGTTCATAATGATGGATCTGTTTTTGGGAGCCCTAGAGCCACCCATCACCATTAGCAAAGTGGATTCCTTGACTGATTTTCCGGACAGCCCCATGAAGTCTCAAGAAGATGAGAGAATTGCCAAGGAAGAACCAAGCAAAGAGGAAGGTAAAGTACTTTTGGTTGTTAATGATATTCCCTTGTTTTCTAATGGTTGCATGTGGCAAGATACTAATAGATCTTGGAAGCATAAGCAAAAGGATAAAAAGAAGCATGAGGAGCAAGAAAATGAAGAAAATGTTCGAAAGATGCTAAACAAGTCTCATGGGATAAAGGGAATTGAACATATGCAGGTGTTCTCAAATCATTGCTTTTTCTACTCCAATTCAGTTTTGTTGTCTTGAGCCATTTGATAACAATATGTCATTATTGAGGCTCCCTTGTAAACCATGGCAAGTGGCTGTACATGTGGATCAACACGCTAAAAATGGAGTTATAAGTGATGAAAAATCTGAACACGGGAGGAAAGATGAAGTAGAGCTTCCAAGGGAAGATGTTATGAGGTACACACATGAGACAAGGGCATTTCCGGGTGTCCATGACCACTTTCCATCAGCTGTAATTTTCAGATCAGCAGCTTATGGTAAGCCATATGATATTTTATTTGATCATGACAAGACCCTATTTTATCGTTATTTATCACTGTCATGCTTGGGTGATCATAACTATGTTAATGAGGAGCAAGGCTGAGAGAAGACTCTTTGCCAAGGACTCGCTATATATCTTCCAAGCAATACAGTGGTCTTTTATGACAGCCCAAGGTACACACATAATTCAGATCTTTTGTTTCTTTCTTTATCATCTTGTTGGGCTGGACATCACAAACTCTTTGTCACGAGTTTGGACTTCAAGATAGGGGGTGCTTTACATATGGTGATTGAGACAAGAAAAGGTATGATGAAGAGTTTCATAGATTGCTTGCATCTTTGGAATCCGAGTAAATCCTTAAAGCTCAAAAAAGATAAGGGTAAAAAATTCAGTTTTGATTATTCCTCTCCTTGCTTACAGAAGGGAAGGAATTTGACGAGTTTGTATAAAGTGGGGAAGAATTCTAGTATGACATGTTTAAGGCAACATAAGCTTGATGGGAATTCTGATTTTTTTTCTATGGATTGCTAACCCATGGCTCCATGAATGAACCAAAAGAAATATGGGAAAGGGGAAACAATTATGATGAAATTGCAGCTGCACACATGACAGTCAAGAGAAGAATGATGGTTCTATTTTTCAGTTTTATAGCCCCATGATGAGGTATGAATTTTGTTTTGACTACCTTGTTTTCAATTTAGTTGAGTCACACAATGTTTGTGGGTATCAAAAGCGCCAAATTATAGAGCTTGCCCTCAAAATTCACAAGGAGTTGGGGTTCCACTCGAAAAATGATAAAATCAGAATTCATAGGAATGTTAAGAAAGCTAATTTTCTCAAGTTTAAGGCCAAGATGTTTGCTAATTTCGATTATAGGCCTGTTGTTCCTAGTTTTTCAGGATATGTAAACCAAATTTCAATCCCTACATTACTCATGGAGTTGCCTTTCTTAGTGAGATTTCAATTTGGTAGTTGTTATGCCATGGTTAGAGGGTTGAGTTTGCAAAAATCAGAATTGGGGTTGCCACTAGCAGCCATGAACAGTAGTGTGTTTTCATTTTTGAAAAGCATTCTGTCATGGAATGATGAGGAAAGAATATCTCAATTGAAAGGAGGGAATAAATCAGATTATGATGTGTTGTTTTCAGACTTCATTCTGATTTTTGAAAGAAAAATGCATGATTACAGCTATTTTTGGGACAGCATTACTGAAGTGTTGGGAAGCCATCATTTGGATGGAAATTATGGGATAGTGTCAAGCAACGCAAGAGAGCTAGCTATCATGTCCCTAAGGCATGATAAGGAGAGTTTAAAAGTGTTGTTAAACACTCTTGTTTTCTTTTATATGTTTGCTTCATGTGTAGGTACATCAAAGAAGAAGCAGTTGAGATTCATTTAGGATCCAGGTACTTACAATTGCTTAAGGACAAGTAATTTCGGAAAGGGAGGATTGTAATGTCCCATTTTTTCGAATTAACCTAAAATAAAGGATTTCTTGCCTTTCCTCTTTCCGAAGGCAAGCAATGGATGAGCTAGGGAAGATCGCGGGCTATATTTCCATTTTCCTCATTCATGTTTATGTTTTTATCTTTGTAATTCCCATTATAAGTGGTCGGATGGGTTTGGTGCATTTTAAAAGCAAATTAAAAGATGAAATATGCTTTATATGGGTCGGCCTTGCCTTTTTGGCCTTTGGCGCCAAGATGAGGATATAAAAGGAGATTAAGGACTTCATTTGGAGCATGGACTTTGGGCTATTGCTCATTGTTCTTTCCACTCTTGGGTGAAAATCCAAGTGTGTGACTCTTTCAAGAAGGACGAAAACCCTTCTTGTGGCTGGTTGGGGGACATAAACCCTCCATCCTTGTTTCATTCGAAGGCAAATTGCAGATTTGGAGGAAGAGAAGACATTTTCAGATTTTTGCATGCATTGTTGGGTTTCTCCTAGGTGGAACGACTTACCCTAGTGTGGAGTTTGGTGCCTTCTAGGGCACGGAAATCGGATTTGTTTTCATATTTGGCTTCCTCATAATTTATAAAGCCAGAATTTACTAATCTTTGTGAACTTTGGGGTTTGTAAACACTCATTTCATAATTTTATGTGGAGTTGTACTTCGCTGATTTATAATTAATTTCCAACAGTGTTTTCCATCAAATTTCATGTCGAAAATTACTTTGATTGATGCCTAAAATACATATTTATATTTTGGCAGAGGTATTTAAAGAGTTTCAAGTATTTTCCATCATGTTTACACTGTTGTTCGGAAAATCTAATCATTGTTTTTAATCTAAATTTAAATTTTAGTCTGCTGGTCTGAAATTCAGATTTGAATTAATTGGGATTCGTGCCTATTCCTTATTCTTTGGTTTTGCCCCCATAAAGGGGCATTACACAGGTGTCCCCTCTATCCCCCAAGGGACAAGGGGGACACAAAAGTGCGACCCCCTTGTCAAGCAAAATTTGTTGCCACTTACGACTTGCAACCTATGCCCCTAGGATGCACTATCTCATTCCGCCGCTTGCCCCCTTTCATGATTCCTCACCCTCAAGTCATAGTTTTGCCTCCTGACTGTTCCAATTGTCCCCATGGGGACAAAGGGGACGCAAAAGTGTGACCGCTCTTCCCACACTTGGCCACTGGTCACTTCATCAGCTCTTTCCAGCTCCACATGACCCCGTTTAAGCTCCCAGACCTCAAATTCAGCCCCTCACACTCCCAAAGTCAGACTCTTGCCTCTTAACAGTCCCAACTGTCCCCAAGGGGATAGAGGGGCCACAAAAATGCAACCTCACTCCTCTTGTGTAAGTTTTGCTAACTTCAGTTAACCAACCAGAGTCTCAGGCAAGTCAAAAACTCATATAAAATGAAATTACACTCACTCTCCCAAGCAGTTAGTCATTTTTTCATGTCAAGGTGTTGGTGAAAAACATCCCTCAAACTCCATTTTTTTTCCAAAAGTGTAGCACAAATTTTGTCAGACATCCATAGCCATCAAAACGAAGATTTGCTCATATCTCCTCAACCATGCATCCGTTTCCAACAAAACTTGGTCAGAATCTTCCTCTCCAAAAAGTCTTTGAGAAGACTATCAAAAAAAATCAATTAATTCTTTGGATTTTTTACAGCAACAATCTGAAATTTCACAACCCTAGACTTGCTTTTTCAGTTATATGAAGATCCAGCGGACAAAAGCTTTGAAATTCAAAGGAGGTCATAGTGCAAAACAAAAAAATTTGAAAGTGTTTTAAATGCAACCGGACACCTGTAAGTGCACTTTCTAAAAATAACAAGTATTCCGAGTAGCGGATGTCTGAAAATAGTAACTTCCTAAAAATGGTAAGTTTCTAGCATTTGTAACATTCTGAATGAGCAAGAAACGTCAAAAGGTGAAAACTATGAAAACTTTCTAAAAACAATAGTCTTGCTAGTACCTGCTAAAAATAGTAAGTCTTGGAATTGAACCCAAAAAGTTGTGCCAACTCCCACTCTACCTATCTCATTGCTTTTTGCCATTATCGCAAAGCCAGGAAGGCGTCCCGTGGCCCAAACAAGAAAGAAAATCCACGTAGGCTCTCAAAGCATCAGTCCCGAGGTGATCCTACATGGCACAATTTGATGCAAGAAGCTGGATGGTCCAAATCATCCTAATTGTGGCAGAAGAGATTCGTGATGAATTCAATCAAGAAGGAGATGTTTTTGTCACCGAAGAGAGACAAGAAGCTCCAACCTGAGTCCTAATGAAGTCTTTCAACCTCTACAAACATGAGTTGAGCCTCCGAGGTGAATAACAGTGATGTTCCTGCATCATATACATTGTTCCCAATGTGCCTCAACCCAAGATCATCATGTTTGTTATCACAGGTCCATGAAGTGCAATACCTCACATCAGTGTTCCTAAACACTCATTCAAATGCTCTGTAATGTGCCCATAGCTCATGGAAGAAAGATAACGCAACCACATTGTTTCTGCTCAACAAGAGGTTGGAGGCACAAAGTTTCATTCAAAGAGACATCCTTCTATCTCGAGGAGAAGACCTACCAGGTGTCGTTGAGTAAAAAGGATGTCCAGGAATGTTAATTATGTTTCTATCATGAAGGAGACTTCATTGTCACTAGCTCTCTTTCCAAGGGACAAGTCAGAGTGAATCAATGTGTGGGAAAGCAGTCATTTGAACGGGTGTAATCAAGAACATCATGAAATTTGTGAAAAATTTCAAACATCAAGAACTTCATCGAAGTCCAAGACACCAAGGCAATGATCATCATGAGCATGATGAACGAAGATCACCATGAGTGATGTTGGCAGTCACCTCAAGCTCACAAATAAAGCATCTCTCATGAAAGTGTTTTTAAACACCTAACCAATGCTTTGCAATGTCCTCACATCTTGCAAGTCAGAGAAGTGGCATTTGTAGTGTTTTAATGCAGTTTGGAGGCCAATAACATGGAGCTCATCCCCAAGTTTCATTCAGGGATCAATCCTCCTATTTGGGGGAAAAAACCTATTTTCATGAGGAGCAATTGAGCAAAAGGATGCCCAGACACCATGAGTATGTTTTCACTCATGTGAAATCTTGATCAGGAAAGTGAATTGTGAAGGGGTCATCATGTTGAAAGGTGAAATGTGAAGCTCGAGGAGTGAGGTGATGATCATCATATCCCAACTCCACCATTGTTTTCAAATCTCTTCAAGAGACAAGTCAGGATGAGCTAGACAAGATACTGAGGCATCCAAAACCATCATGTGTGAAGGATCAAGAAGTCATCTACTCCCACGAGAGGTATATGAGCAAGAGGGCGCATGAGCATCCTAAACATGATGCCATTCAAGGAGAATTCTGGAGCCGGGAAGGGTAAGAGGATGATCTTCATATGGAGCACCATGTATGCAAGAATGAGAAACCATCTCAATTTCATTTGATGCCATTCTCTTGGTAGTGTTCTTAAACACTCATTCAACACCTTGTAGTGTCATCACACCTCAAGGAGGAAGCACATTGCAATCAGCTCATTTCAGTCCAATGGATGGTCACCGGACAAGCATCTCATTCAGGGAGCAATCCTCTATCTGCAAGATGAAGACATATCTCAGTAAGTGACAGACAAGCGTGAAATGGTTTGAGCATCATGGAATTGATTCTTGGTCACTGATGTGAATTGTGAAAGCCTAGAGAAGTAAGGAAGTGATCCTCACAAGTCACTCCTGCCTTGTAATCAGAAGAGATCATCATGTTCCCATCACAATGCAGACCTCATAACAGTGTTTCTGAACACTTATTCGATGCTTTGGAATGTTTTCAGGTATATAATATTCTAATTCAATTAATATAAATACTTGGGAGAAATAGATGAATAAATGCAATCCTTAAATGCACACATACAATGACAGAAATACAACATGATAAATGAAGGCACCACGAAGGTCAAATTATGCCAATGAGCAAGCACGGCCTTTAATCAAGAAGAAAAGCATAAATAATTAGCTGCTGCTGGGGCAGAAAAGAATAGAATGTGGAACTACAGAACCAGAAATAAAAAATTGGGATATGGTTCTGCTGTGTTACAGAAGCCTACAAATGAAAGATCTACAGTCAGAAATATTCGAGGCCACAAGAAAAATGAAAACCCTCGCCCAAAACAAAGAAAATTGTCCTTGACTGAAAATGGTTGGCCCTAAAATGGAAGCAGGGAGAGATTAGCATTAAATGTGGGAGGCAGAAATGCCAAACACCAGAATCTCGGCAAGATTATGTGGGATGTGGCCAAAATCAACTTCAATACTAAGCCGAATAACCTTACAGCAGAGAAAACACATGAAAATGCAGAACAGCAAGATAGATTAAAAGGTTAGCTGCCAGAAAACCAACATTGTACACTCTTCATTAGCAAGGTTGAATAGATTTACAAGGCCAAGCACATGCAAACTGCACCATAACTGGGCATATAAAATGACCTTACTTTGTCTTATCTTACATTCAGTTAGTAAGGATCCAATGAACACAAATCTACCTCAGTTAGTCAACCTTTAATGCAGTCACCAAGGGTCCAATACTAAGCAGAATAACCTTACAGCAGAGAACACACATGAGAATGCAGAACAGCAAGATAGATTAAGGGATGAGCTGCCAAAAACGAACGTTGTGCACTCTTCATTAGCAGGGTTTAATAGATTTACAAGGCCAAGCAAATGCAAACTGCACCATAACTGGGCATATAAAATCACCTTACTTCGTCTTATCTTACATTCAGTTAGTAAGGATCCAATGAACACAAATCTACCTCAGTTAATCAACCTTTAATGCAGTCACCAAGGTTCCAATACTAAGCAGAATAACCTTACAGCAGAGAACACACATGAGAATGCAGAACAGCAAGATAGATTAAGGTGTGAGCTGCCAAAAACCAACGTTGTACACTCTTCATTAGCAGGGTTTAATAGATTTACAAGGCCAAGCACATGCAAACTGCACCATAACTGGGCATATAAAATCTCCTTAATTTGTCTTATCTTACATTCAGTCAGTGAGGATCCAATGAACAGAAATCCACCTCAGTTAGTCAGCCTTTAATGCAGTCACCTAGGCTCCAATGTGCTGGTCCAAGAGTACATATAGCATATTAAAACTGAGGTAGATAATTACAAGAGAGGAGATAATTACAAGGAAGATTCACATCACATCTTAAGTTTTGACAGATTGGAAGTTATGGTTGTTATATGACTATCATGCAATTGGTTTAAATGGGTAATTGTGATCAGCATTTATCGGTATCATCAAACCAGTATTCTTCTTGACCACCATAGGCCTAAGCACTCGTGCAGGGGAGACTGGGAGATAAATTCAATGGGACCTTTCGGGTTGGACATGAATAATGTAGCACAGGGTACTTACAGTTTTGGCTGCAAAATTTTCCTTTCTCTACTCTCTTTGCTTTCATCTAATCCGAAAAGGGTCATCTCAATCATCCATGAGATCAACATGTTATGGCACTCAGGTTGAGCAAGGGGTGGCAAGAAAAGGCAGTGAGCAATATGTGTTACCACTAACTGCTAGAGATAGTTCATTGGAAGTTTTACTCCCAAAGAACAACATGAGACATTAAAACTTGACACGCGGCTGACATAACTTAGTAATCATTCTCTACAATTTGGGGAAAATCTAGGGTGCTCTATAGGTTTTCAAGTCACTAATGGTGAATAACAGCACAACCATCCACCCAAAAATAGGCAGTCTTACTGCAGCAGCTGTAACTCTTCCATGAAATGTTAGAATGACCTGAAAATTAATATTGAGCAACTGGGCACCTTGTTTTATAAACCTAACTACCTAGTTTCATTAAAATATTCACCCATTTGAGTAATTATATTGCTTTAACACAATGACTGAGGGAATCTTTTCCCCAATCAGTATAAATGACTATGTGAACCAGCAAATGCTCTATAGGTGTTCAACTCACTAATGGTGAATAACAGCACAACCATCCACCCAAAAATAGGCAGTCTTACTACAGCAGCTATAACTCTTCTATAAAACATTAGAATGACCTGAAAATTAATACTCTTCCATACAATGTTAGAATGACCTGAAAATTAATATGTAGCAACCGGGCACCTTGTTTTACCTAACCATGTAGATTCATTGAAATATTCACCCTGTTTGAGTAGTTTCATTGCTTTAACACAATGACCGAGAGAATTTTTCCCTGATCAGTATAAATGGCTATGTGAACTAGCGAAAGCTTGTCATAGACCAATGAAAATGCTCCTTGATGTTGACCAAAATTTGAGCAGATGAATCTCTAATAGGAAGTCGAGAAAAAACCTAGAAGAATCTGAAACAATCAAGAGAAGAATCAACAACAACATCAAATACATCCTTTCTAAAGTGGAAGGCATCAATCTGTTAGGAAAACTCTACATTTGAGAAGAAAAACAAAATGAGCAGAGCAGGAGGAGGTAGTTAGCTTACAAAGTGAGGGATCATAGATAGCTTTTATGCTTCAAAGAGTTCTTCTTCTCTATAAGTATATACATGTGTTTAGCCTTAAAGATTAAATGCATAAAACAGCCTTTTCCATGTTGATTTTCTCCATCTTTGGTGTTCCGTGGTAAATTTTGAGTTACATATCCAGATTCCATTTTTGCAATGTTCATTACATTCTTTTATTATTTTCAGCACTTCATTTTGATGGTGTATGTTATTAGGCATTCCAACATTGGGATGAGATCTATACATGGTATTGTTGTGCTCTTACACCACATTATAAATTTTACTCAGCTTGATAAGCTAACTACTCATATTCATATATTTGCAAATTCTTAGATTAGTATTTTTGCAGCTTCAGGTGATGGACTCTGACCTTGTAAATAATTGCAATTAATCCCAGTAACAATCAATTCTTTTAGATTTCCACAGGTAGACACTATAGATTTTGTATCTGGAGTAAAATGTCTAGTATTTTAGTTCCAACATTTCATGTCTGCCTTCTAAACCCATCCTTGGGGATTATTAACGATGTAGATTAATATGTGATCATGACAAAGTGTACAAGTAATTTTTGGCAAGAGCAATTTTGACCAGCCAAATTGGAATTTAATATAGTTCAGCATAACATCCTCAAACTGGCAAACAAACTGAAGTAGGTAATAGATGTTTGGAAGCTTAATTTGAGAATGTATGCAGGAGACAAGCACAATAAAAGGTCGAATTGGATGCAGATGCCAGAATATTGATGATATAACTTACCATTCTTCAATTGGAATGATCCCTTTCAAAGCATATATGGGTATTATCCCGTCATTATAATACTTGATCATCAAGGAATCAAAACATCTAGCGACCCCCTAATAACAGGGTTGGCAGAATTAGGAAAGAAAGGACAAATGAAAGGTGGTCTCCTCCCTCAATACCTGCAATTAAATTGAACTTTGATGGTGTGGCAAAGGGAAACCCAGGTTGAGCTGGGGCTGGAGGGATCTTTCGGGACTCTAAGGGCTCACTTCTATTCGAATACAGCAAAGCGCAAGGGAAATGCTATAACAATTTTGCAGAAGTAAAAGAACTCTGGAGGGAATTAAAACTTGCAAAGCACTATGATTGGATGTTTCTTGAAATTGGAGGCGACCCTAAAATAATCCGAGAAGCTCTTCAAAAGAATCAAGTTGAGAACTGGCAGTTGGCCCTAGTCCAGGTGAATTGTGAAACGCTCACCAGCGATCTTCATTGGATTAAGATCAAACATATTGGCAGAGTTGAGAATAAGGTGGACAACCACCTAGCCAATCAAGGGGTGGGTTTAAATTCAACTCAAAATCATTTGAAAATCATTTCCCAACCCCTCCTTAGCAGAAGTCTTAATGTCCTCATCTCACATGATAGCACCGTCAAGTAATCATGCAAGTGTAAACCTACAGCAGACTGGGAATGGAAAATTAATGAGCTTGAAGTAAGGTTGATCTCACACAAGATTTCATGCAATAATGAAAGGAGCTGGCATGGGAGGTTTGACGCATGTGGGGGGCTTTAAACTCTCACTCCCAAATCCAGCCTTTTCCAATTCAGTTCAGCAGCAGAAAGAGTGGTGCACGCAAAAGCCCACCACAGGAATGCCCTCTTTCATTTTTCCTATATGGTTCATCAAATTTAATGCAAGAATGACAGTGGAAAATTGGTGAAATGGTATTTTTTGGTCTGGACTCTGGTTTTATATCTCCTTGGAGCCTGGCAAATGGGGATTTCGAAGAGTTTTTTACTCTACCTTCAGATGCAAATAGAATATTAATCTATCAACCTGTTTTGGTTTTATCTTTTAAGGAGAGTGTTTTATGGAAGCTCACGGCAAACTGGGGTTCTTCCACTGTTGTTCTGGAGGATACCCTGATCCGTTCCTCTGAGCTTCTTGGGTTTGCAAGCTGCCCAAAACGATTGTAGAGGTCGTACTATTGAGAATAATTTCTTTTATTGGTGACTCCCCTGCAGGAACCATCACTGATGAGGGTCCATCCAACAGGAACAAGTGAGGAAAAGGAAAGGAGGCTCCAACTAACATTGTGAAGGAGATGGGCAGAGCATTGAAGAATGACTTCTCCATGGACGATGTACACAACTCCTTCATTGGATTGGTCAATGATCTCATACTCCGACAGTTGTTGAATATTGGGGTTCTTTTGGACAAGACTACAAGAATCACACCAGAGGAAGCCATGGGGTTTTGGAAAAAAACTTTGTTGAAAGGGGTGAAGTATGAAAAACTTTTGAAGAGGATGGCCACTGATCCAAAAAATGGATCTGTAAATGCCCAATTCTATGTAATATCTATACTTAGTGCTTGCTTTTCAGTTTTCATCCTTATGATGACTTCATGAGATGGTCCAATCAGACAAGGGGTGATCCGGACACCTTCGAATGACATTCAAGCCATCACAGTTCAGTTCTGGGGATTTTCTGGTGATGGTTACGCAACTGCCCCGGCGGTTACGTAACTGCCGCTCTGTGCAGAGCGGCGGTTGCGCAACCATCGAACAGTTACGTAACCGCCATGGCGGTTACGCAACCACCGGTCTGCAGCAAGCGGCAGTTCTACATGATTTGGTTCTATAGCTCGGGAATTCAAACGGTTGCAAATGTTTGGGCTTCCAATCGGTTCGTTTTGCCTTTCCATGCATCCCAAGGCTGGAAAATTATAAATACAAGCATTGTGAAGAATTTAAGCAAGTGAATTTAGATGAAGTCGGTTGTGAGCAGAGTTGAAGAGTTGTTTTCTCTCTTATTTGTTCATGTTGGAGAGTTCTTATGTGTTGGAGAAATTGTGAGCAAGTAGATACAATTGGGAAGTGTATTGAGCTTTCTTGAAGGCCAAATTGGCAGTGAATTGTATCTTTTTGAGATTACACAGTGAAGGGGAGCTAATTTGCTCACCCAGCTAGAGTTTTCCCACATCGGGTTTCTCCAGGATAAATCATGTCTCATTCTTGTCTCTGTTTCTCTGTTATTTCTATCTAACCGTGTGAATAATCTGCAAGTTAGTTTGGTTAAAAAGAACTTAAGTAACTTCCATTCAATTGTCTCACTAAGAAAGGATCCGTTTAGTGCTTTTTAAAAGGCAGTTTACGGATCAGATTGGTATCAGAGCAGTTAGATTTCAGTCTTTGTGTGGTTTAACTTGTGTTAAGATTGCAGTTAGATGCCCCTTACCCAAAAGGGAAAGGAAAGTGGTGAAGGTAGCCTTATTCCTTTTGCAACAAAGATTTCTACCAGGAAGTGGAAGCAAGGAGTTCGAGAGATGGCTCGAAGAGATGATACAAAGGACGGTGGTGAAGAGCATTTCTACAAGTTGGAGGCTAATGTGGCAAGTTTGTCCAAAGATGCAGACAATATTTCCGTGTCCATCGGGATATTGGAGTCCATCATGGGACTACTCATGGAGAAGCTTGGTGTTACCAATGAGACACCGGAAGCACGTGAAGAAGAGGGTTCATGAAGAAGAAGAACCATCCCATGCCATTCAACTACCTCCTCCATTCAAAGCGGAGGCCAAGATCGAGATTGAGCCTTACGATGGAGACATAAATGCTGAGAAGCTAGAGCATTGGCTAGCTCAACTGGAGGTATATTTCAGTTTGCATCAAATTGATGAAAGTCAAAAGATTTCCTTTGCTCGGTTAAAATTAACCAAACATGCTTTAACTTGGTTTGAAAGTTATGTTCATACCTTGGCTATTAAGAAGCTTCCCCTAGTTACTAAATGGGATATTTTTAAGAAGCTAATCCAAAAGCAGTTTTATCCTATTTGTTATGAGGAAGAGAGGTCCATGTATTGGCAGTATCTCAGGCAAAAGCAAGGTCAGTTTGTGCATGAGTATGCCTGTGAGTTTCGGAAGAAAGCTATTCAGATGGGAAAAGATGTAGCAGACCGGGACATGTTGATGAAATATATCGGTGGACTCCATAGCCACTTGAGAAGACCCGTCCTCTTGGCCAAGCCAACGGATGTAGATGAGGCTTGTACGCAAGCTCACTACTTGGAGATGGACAAGAAAAAGAGTTCATCTACCTCTCGGCAAGCTTCAAACAAACGAAGTGACGCCAAGCAGAAGGACAAAGGAAAAGGAAAGGGTAAGAAAAATGCTACTTCTATTTCTAAGAAGGATACTAAAATTCATTGTGGGCATTGTGATATTGACACTCATTCCAAGGAGAAAGGATGGAAGCTTCACCTGGAGTTGCGTCCCTTCAAAAACAAGAAGAATAAGAAGAAGGCCATGACTGCCCTCCAAGGAGAGGAAGTATTTTGCAGCAACGAGGTGGACGAGACTATGTGTTGTGCCTCCGTTAATAGGGAGGTATGTTTGGGTAGTAACAATGTTGTTCAAGATAATGAACTAACGAAGCTTTTTCATTTAAAGATACAAGTGAAGAAAACTAAGGTGGATGCTCTTTTTGATACATGTTCTCAAGATAATTTAATCACTAAAGAGTTAGTGGACAGGTTGAAGTTGGAAACTTACAGTCACCCAAGTCCATATTCTTTAGGTTGGGTGAAGAAAGGTGTAGACATCAGGGTAACGAAGCAGTGTAAGATCACTTTTGGTATTGACAGAAAGTTTATTGACGAGGTTACTGTGGATGATGTTCCCCTTGATGTGTGTGATGTAGTTTTTGGCAATCCATATTTGCATGTCAGGGATGTTATCTTCACAAGGAGAGCCAATCAATACCATTCGGTAAAGGATGGTAAGAGCTACATCATTTCAGCCTATTCAGGAGATTCAAAGATATCTCTAGTAAGTGTTAATGAAGCCCGGAAACTTATTAATGCTAGTGGTAAGTTTGCATTACTCATGTTAAGGGATATGCCAGATGATGATATTGTGACATCTAAAACCACTTGTAGCATGTTTTCTAACAAAGAGCAGGCACAGATAGCGGAGTTGGTTCAACGGTTCAGAGAGGTCTTTCAAGAACCTATAGGGTTGCCCCCAGTGAGGGCAATTGAGCATGAGATCCATTTGCTACCTGATAGTCCGCTTCCGAACTTGGGATTGTACAGGCAGTCTTTGAAAGATGCCAATGAGGTAAAACAACAATTACAATATTTGATTGAACAAGGTATAATCAGTCCTAGCACTTCTCCATGTGGTTCTCCTATTTTTTTAGTACCTAAGAAAGATGGTTCATGGAGAATGTGTGTTAATTATAGGGCCTTAAATAAAATAACCATTAAGAATTGATACCCTCTTCCTCGCATTGATGATTTTTTAGATCAGTTACAGCATGCTAGATATTTTACTAAGCTTGATTTGAAGTTTGGGTATCATTAAGTGCGGATCAAGGAAGAGGACATCTAAAAGAAAAAATTCAAGACTAGACAGGGATTATATTAGTGGTTTGTATTACTATTTAAGCTATGCAATGTACCATCTAGCCTTCATGAGGTTGATGAATCAGGTAATGAGGCCTTTTATTTATTCTTTTGTTATTGTTTACTTAGATGAAATTGTAGTTTTTAACACAACTTTTGAGGAGCATACCGATCATTTTTTCGTCAAGTTTTGAAAGTACTTAAGGAGAAAAATCTTGTGTTGAATGAGAATAAATGTGATTTTACACAAAAATTATTTGTCTTTTTAGGACATGTTATTGGAGATGGGGAGTTAAAAATTGATCTAGATAAGATAGAGGCCATTATGAATTGGCCTAAACCCTATAGTTTGAACAGATACCAAGAGTTTTGTTAGAGCAGTTTCAATATTTATGAGAAGTTCATAAAGAAATTCTCTTCTATAGCAATGCGTCACTACACTCCTAGTGAAAGTAGGGAGTAAGAAATTTGATTGGGGTAAGAAATAACACATTACTTTTGAAAAATTTAAATATTAAATTATTCATTCTCCAATTTTCGATTTACCTAGCTTACAACTTCCTTTTGAAGTTGAAACCAATGCCAATGACTATGTTATGGAGGTTTTCCTACTTCATGGTAGGTAGGCCAGTATGTTATCACTCTGAGTTGTTTCAAGGTGCAATTCTGAATTATTATACTTATGACAAGGAATTGTATGCTCTTGTTCAAGCAGTCAAGAAATGGAAACATTATTTGATGGGTAAGGAAACTATCACTCATACGGATCATCAACCTCTCCAATATTTGCAGGCTCAAATCAAACTTCAACAAGCTAGGTACTATAAATGGATGGGTTTTTTACAGCAGTTTCATTTGGTTATTAAATATAAAAAGGGTGTGACTAACAAATCGGTTGACATGTTGTTCAAACCTCCTTTGATTTCAGCTGTGGGCACGTTAACTCTTCTTGAGCCTTTTGTGTGTGAAGCATATCAGGAAGCCTATGAGTAGGATCCGGATTTTGCAGAGATATTTCAGCAGAAACCTCCAAGCGAGGGATTTGCACCTCAAGGGGAATACTGTCTCCAGGATGGCTTGCTCTACAAGAACGGGAAACTCTATGTGCCAAGTAGGGAAAGAGTGCAGTTGATGAGAGAAGCACACACTTCCACGGTAGCCGGTCACTTTGGTGTGACAGACTATAGCACACTTGCAGAGGTATGTGTATTGGCCAAGCATGCAAGCTGAAGTTGCTAAATTCATTAGGGGTTGTGTTTTATGCAATATAGACAAGCCTAATAATAGGAAGTTGGGGTTATATATGTCGTTGTCATTTCTTTCCCGATCATGGGAAAGTATATCCATGGATTTTGTGGGCGGTTTCCCTACCACCCGAAAGGGTCATGATTATATATTTGTGATTGTAGATCGATTTAGCAAAATGTGTATTCTTATTCCTTGTAAAAATACCATTAAGGCCACTAATGTAGCGGAGTTATTTTATGCTAAGGTGTGGGTTCACTTTGGATTTCCAAATTCTATTGTATCTGGCAGGGACTCACAGTTCGTAGGGAAGTTTTGGTCTGCTTTGTGGGGAAAAAATGGATATGAAACTAAAGAAGTCTACTGCCTTTCATCCACAAACAGATGGGCAAACGGAGGTGGCAAATCGTACCTTTGTCCAACTCTTGAGGGGGTATAACAAGAAACATCCAAGGACCTGGGATGAGAACTTAGTGTAAATCCAACATTCTTATAAAACTCCTTTTGAGACATGTTTTGGTTATTTGCCTAAGAGTGCTTTTGATGTTGTTTTGAGATTACCATGTAGAGACAACAGGAAAGTTGAACTGGAGGTCCACAAAGCTGAGAAGTTCATTCAGAAGATTCAGCAAATTCACCTCCAGGTACAGAAGACATTGATAGAGTCATAAGCCAAGTACAAAGCACGGAATGATCAACATAGGACTGAGCATTCCTTCCTTGTTGGGGACAAGGTATGGTTGTATTTTAGCCGGGGCAGGTTACAGAGGAAAGCCAAGAAACTCAAACCTCTTCGTTATGGCCCATTTGAGATTCGGATTTAACAATTAAGATGAAATTGTTTTGAGTTGAGCAGCCACTAGCCTTTACAATGATGTAATAATTTAAGCTTAGCGTTCGACATTTACCCCTGTCCCAGGGGGTTTTTCATTATGTCTTTTATTGTTGTTGAAGACCATGATTCTATCCTTTCCAAGATCTGGGAACTTCAAAATCATCACCTGTTGATGAAGTCGTGGTTTCCAAACTTTAATCCACTCACCGTTGCAATCAATGTCAAGTCTGTTTGGGTTCGTCTTCCTCATCTCCCGTTGCAGTTTTGGGGGGAGGATTGTTTGATTGCAATTTGTAATGCTTTGGGCAAGTTTTTATCCATCGACTCTAAAACGGAATTATACTCACATACTACTTATGCTCGTATCTTGGTAGATCTAGATACCTCTCTTGATCTACCCACCTCCATTGATCTCAAGGTTTTGGACAGAATTTGGTCACAACCTCTTGACTATGAAGGCTTGCCCTTCAGATGCAAGAAATGTTTTGCCTTGGGGCAGCTTGCCTTAGAGTGTCAAAAAGTGAAACAAAAATTGAAGGGAAAAGTTTCTTGGTGGAAGGATTCCCAACCTAGCCCGTTGGTTGTTGGGGATGATTATAATTCCTCTTCAGAGGATTCGGCGGAGCTTCGCAATAACCTTGATGATAGGGTAAATCAGCTACAAGTTGAGAAGCATGATCCCCCTGCGGCAGGGTTGGTTAGTTAGGGGGCGTCAACACCTGCTCTTCCTTACCCAAACTAACCAATCTCGTTGCATGGGGGGGTCATGCTTCTCAACTGGTAGCTGATTTACCCTATCATCAGGTGGTCAGATCCTGCTTGTTCTACAAACAGAGTGGAGTCAAATGTTGTAACAAAGGAGACCTCTGACTTTCAGCTTTCAATACCTCCAGATGAAAATTCGGATCCTAATAGGAGTGAGGATTGGACAATCGTTAACAGGAAAAAGAAAGGCGTTTCCTTCCCTAAAATGAGATTGCGTTCTCATAGTCGAGTTCCTCTAGAGTAGTTGCTACAACTTTGGGTGATTCAACCTTCCTTTCTTTCTCTTATCATTTTTTGTTCTTCTCGTTTGTGCCTTGTTGGCCTTTTGTATTTGATGCATGCGGGCTTCCTTTCTGTTGTGCTTCATTGCTTCATTCGGCCTTAAGGGCCTTTTGTACTAAGGATGCGTGTCCTTTCAAAAACCCCACTTTTACCCTTTTCCAAAAAAATACACGGGCAACAGCCCTTTTTTTGGTTGGTAAAAAATAAAAGCTCTAGCAACACATAGTATGATACAGGAAATGCAAGATATAATCAATATTTTGGAAGACAATTTGATCATGGTCATGAATGTATGGAATCTAATTTGAGAACGTATATGGGAGACAAGAAGAATAAATGGGTTGGATCCATACTGAAGTAGTTAATGGACATTTGAAAGCTTATTTGATAAAGTATGTAGTAGACGAGCAGGATAAATGGGAAAATTGGATCCATATGCCAGAATATTGATAATACAACTTACCATTATTCAATTGGAATGACCCCTTTCAAAGCATCTATGGGTATGATCCCCTGTCAATAAAATATTTGATCATAGAGGAATCAAAAGCTCTACTAGCACAAAATATGATCTAGGAAATGCAAGATATCATCAACATTTTGAAGGACAATTTGATCATGGTCATGAATAGAATGAAGCAGTAAGTGACCATAGTAAAGTAAAATAACTTTTGAAGTTGGGGACATGGGTTTGTGTGAATTACAGTTATTAACACAAATAATGCTAAAAAATAAAGGCAAGCTAAAACTTCAACCCAAATCCTCTGGCCTGTATGAAATCAAGGCCAAGATAAGTAAGTTAGCATATGAAATAACATTGCCAAATAAAGAAAGAATTCATGACATATTCCATGTATTAGGTCTTATAAAGAAACTCAGAACCAAGGCTCTAGTCCAATCAAAACTAACATTTATTGATGAAGGAAGAACTATTTTACATGTTACGCCCTTAGCCTATTGGATGCCTTAAGATACAAGTGGCAAACATTGGCGTGTATAACCTTTTCCTCGTCCATTTGATAATTTCTACATTTCATTAGTAGTATTTGGCCTAATTGGATTATGGAATCCCCATAGCCTAATTAGTTATGGAGCTCCTATGGGCTAATTATGTTATATATAGGAGGTAGAGTTTAAGTATTGGATCATTAGATTACGAATTATATTCTTATTATAAGAATTGTGGAGGTTCCCCCCAGAAGTGGATCACTCATATTTTCAAAATTATGCTCTCATTTCACTTGTGTTGTGTGGATATGATCTATTTTTCACTTGTTTGGGAGTTATTGCCGTTGATGTGTTCATGCAATATGTTGAATAGTGATCTATTGTTGTAAATCTTCTCTTCCAATACAGTAAATTCATTATAAGTGTTACCAAAGCTTCAACTAGAGGAAATTATCTTCTGTGCATTAGGGCTATGGAGGGAAGTGAAATTCAGTATTTTGGGTAAGCCACTTCTTTCCTTGCAATTTTTTTCTGCTTTCCAAGATCTCTTCCTATTCAATTTGGAAATTGCTTTGCAATGTTATTTGTTTGTGTGTGGGCCAAAATCAAAAACTTTTGATATCGAAGTAATTTAGGTCTTTTGTCTAGATTGGGCAAACCAAGGACAAAAAGAACAACGTCTAGATTTAGGTTTTTCATCCTAGTCAATTATAGCAATCATTGGTTTCATTTTTTAGAGGTGATTGCAACGATATAGATTTTTGGTATCCCTAATTTTTTGGAAAAAAATTGGATTCAACTTTTCACCATGAATAGGTGTCAAGTAACCCTTTTCTTACTTCCAAACATTTGCCACATCAAACATTTTGCTTCTTCCTATGAAAGGAAGAAATAAGAATCAAGTCACACCAGGGAAGACTCTTCACCTTAGCAACATCTAAGAAAGCTTGATTGGCATGCTTACGATGGGGGAACTAAACAAGATGGCTATGCATATGGATCTAACAAGCGTCAAAGCTAGATTAGAGGGCATGCACACTTAGGAGAATCTAAAACAGATAATTCAGAAATCAAATCTCACTGATCTCTCAGCACAATCAGTGCATCTGGGAGGAGAAAAAATTGACCAACTGCTTCAACAACACAAGTCAGAGGCCAACTATCCTACCTTTAGTAGATTGTGGGATTAGCACATTGTGGATTCTAATAGAGCTCCAGAACAGCACATTGGCAATTCTAATAGAGCTACAAATCAGCACATTGCCAATTCTAATAGAGGTCCAAATCAGCACATTTATGATTCTAATAGAGCTCCACGCAACTTTATGCCAAAAATGAGCATGCACAAATTTAATCGCAGTGACCCACTCACATGGATCTACCAAATGGAGCACTTTTTAAAGATACACCAAATTCCATGCCTACATAAAGTTGCCATGGCATCTCTATATTTGGACCTTAATCAATTCATTTGATATTGTTTTCTTTATGAATCTCTTCTATCGTCATTTGATCGATTTTTGTGGTGACTCTAACAACCACCATAGTAGAAGCCTTGTGGATAACTACTTAAGCCATTTTCCCAATCTAAAACAAATAGGTACAGTCAAGGATTGTATTCCGAAATTTCACTAATGTTACAAAGGACAACATGAAAGATACTACAAAAACCAAACACACAGAAACCAAGCAAGAACAAGAGAGAAAACTTGAAAGAGAAATAATTCTTGGATGTATTATTCATAAGCAATTGTCACTTTATAGAAAGCAACAACAGAAACCATAATACACCGGTGACATTAACTCTAAACTTAAATGTAATGTCCCTTTCTAGGGTTGAAACTGTAAATCAAGGTAATCGCACAAACCCCAAGTGAAGTAAATTTTGATTTTTAATAACAGCAACTTTATTACTCCTTGAAACAGTAGCAGCGACTGTATAGGGACACTAAATTCACCATATAACCATGCACAACAGCTAAAAAATACTTCTAAATAATTATTTCAAGTACGGCAACAAATATTCATCCAATTTGCATCAAAGAAATGGAGAAAACCAAAAATGATACCCTATTGTAATTAAATTTATGACAGCAGCAGAGCAGCCACAAACAAGGGCTGAAAACGATCAGTAAACTCCTCCAAAAATAACCAAGTATGGGTTCCAGCCTTATAAATTATGATAATTCAGAATATCAAAGAATATATGAGTTATGTGCCCTAGAAGGCACCAAATCACAACCAAACCCTAGTCACTCCCTAGGAGAGGAGCTCCAAAAATATATCAAAGCTCTTGTAGGTCTTCTTCTTGATGCCCTAGATCCCAATCAGCAAAAAAATCTTTAGTAGATGTCTTCAATTCACCCCTATGGAGAGTTTTCATTCTCCACCAAACCACAAGGAAGGGTTTCGTCCTCCTTGGATGCCACACAGGAGGGTTTTCATCCTCTAGTGGAAAGGTATTGAGCAATCAGCCCAACAAATCAAGTATAAGTGTATATGAGCCAAAGATGATTTCCAAATGAGGCCATACAACCTCTTTTATATCCCTTGGTTGGCGCTAAGGGCCAAATAGGTGAGATCCAACCTCTTAAAGCTTTACTTTATCTTTTAATCTTTTGTTGAGGTCTTGTATCCCCAGCTGACCTACATTAAGGAGTGAAGCACCAAATAAAACATTAAAAAAAAAAAAAAAAAACTGAAATAAGTCCAATTACTTCCCTTGTTCACTTATTCTTCTTGGCCATTATAACCATTATAACTTTGTGTTACAAACTCTAAAATCCTCCCTTAATGGTCATTACACCAAGCGTTTCTCAAAATTTTACAAATTCATCTTGGCCAAGAGACTTGGTGAGAATGTCTATAGTTTGGTCCTGGTTGGGACAACATTGCAGCTCAACTTCTCCATCTTCTACGAGCTGTCCAATGATGTGATGATGAATGTCAACGTGTTTTGATCACTCATGAAAGATGGGCCTCTTTACCGGCTTGAGAACTCTATGGTTATTACAAAAAAGTAATGTGAGCTCAGCGTGATGAACTTGTAGATCTGACATCAATTTTCTAAGCCAAACTACTTCACATGCTCCCTTTTCTGCTGCTCTGTATTCTGCAATTTTGAGGAAAGTGAAACCGCATGTTGGTTCTTGCTGATCCTAGAAACTGTTCCCGTTCCAAAACTGAACAGACAACCTGATATAGATTTCCTATCATCCACGGATCCTGCCCAATCTGAATCTTAATACCCACACGGCTTGACGCAGCCATGGGTAGGGCGTCCAATTAAGAACAGCCTTAGACCATGCACTGTTTCAAACCAGCACAACTCTTGACTGAATCACAGCTCTACACACACAAAAGCAATTGATTAAACAACATTTTATGGATTTCAAGAGGAATCACTACAGATTACATCAACACAAGACTGATTGGAAACAGATACAGTCTTTACGATATCTATGAGATACAATGACAATAACCTTCTCAATCTGCATATAGATCAATCTACAACTAACAACAATAATAATCTTATGACCTAGAAAAACTCTAACTTCCTTAGCGAAGAACTATCTTGCTCTAGTGTGAGTTCTTATAGAACCAAGAACCACATTCTTACAATATTAGCTCGCAGCTACATGCTACCCATATGATAATTATTGAAGCATCCTAAATTAAATGTATCACAATCCACCATGCAAGATAAAGGCCAAATGGTCCTTAACGCATAGCACAACTCAATGAAGCTTGACTCGTCTCAATAATTACAATTATTGGTTAGGTGAATCTTCTTCAACTCCTATTCATCAAACAGTCTGTTGAATATTTGCACTCCTGAAGATTGCACATGCATTACATTCATGCACACAGGACTTCCAAGAAAATCCTTGCACGTTTGCTCAAACGAACTCTAATGGCTTTGTGGTTTCAATCGTAGATGTGCACTATCAAGACAAACCTCTGGTGATAACATGAACCTCTAGAAACAAATTACATGATACCACAGATGAAATAGGTGATACTGCACACAAAGTCAAGGTGACATATAAAGTTTTCAATTGTCATGAGTCTCCCAGTCCTATGCCAAGTGATCAAGCCTTGCACCAAGCATCTAAAGCATTGTGCCATCCTTCTTAAGAAGTATGCATAATGTGGAGATCTTGCAATGCATTTTAACCCCCCAATTTATGTGCACAACCTATGTTGTTGATAAATGCATTTCTGTATTGCGCCATTGAAATACTATCTTGCACCAACTTTTGAAAGATGTTTTGGACTCTAGAAGATATTTTGAACCTTTTGAACTCCTTTTTTTGTGCCGCAAAATAAAATTATGAAAACATGCAAAAACTGCTCTAACTATTTTTGGTTGATGTGGATTTCTTGTGAACCCCAATGCTGCTACATCGTACACCTTGGGTAAGAAAAATGTTCCATTAGCATGTGCTCATGCAAGCTCTGTAAATGGTATTCCATGCCTTGTTGCTTCAGCTCCACTAATCCATGTCGCATCTTCAATACCTTTGCCTTTCACTTGACTAGATATTGCTTATCCTTGTTGCACATTGTCTTAAATCTTATCTCAATCACTCTTTACTTCCTTGCACGCTTTCTCTAGTAATTGTGTTCTCCAATTTGTATACACCTAATTTTTAAATTTTACTGACTTTTGCTCTTCGCAAGCACTATTGGCGCATTGGTGTCCTCAGAGTGATATCCTCGGGGTTATTGTTGGGAGCAGGGGCAGCCAAAAATGGTTATATTGGGTTGGTTGGAAGTGGTACTTATAAGAGGGCTTTGATGTGAAGTCCATGTTACAGTAGCTTAGATACTTTCTATACCTCTATAGTCTTTTTTTATACAGTCTTTCCTAGATTGTCAGGAAACGCCCTAGGGCACTCCGTACCAACCTGGAAACGTACCAGGTACTGGTACGGAGTGCGGTACCCGGGCCGTACCCTGTCCCCTGCGGGTACGTTTCTGAGCGTACCCGCGTTTTTTTCACGCGTTTTTTGACGCGATTTTCATAAAAACTCAAAAAAAAAGCATTTTTTTTTAATTTTTTGACTTTCTAAACCTAACCTAACCCTAACCCATTTGTCACAGACTCAGAATGGGCATGTAATCCATATGAAAGACCAGTTCTTAACAAATCTGCGATAACTTGGAAGACCTTTAATTAAAATATGTTTTTTTGTTAAATTTAAACCAAAATGTATTAAGTAATTGTTCATTACAGGAGGTAACTTTGTTTGGAGTTTTTGGGCAGGAGAAATGGCCTATACAGAAGCTTGTTCTTATTTGGGTTTAAAGAGCATAGAAAAAAAAGGAAATGTTTTATTTGGATAATCAAAAATTTGTGCAAGAGATGTTGAAATTTTTTCCATATAATGCAGGCTTCAAGTTAACTCACAAGGTGGTGATTCGGCTCCTAAAGTGGTTGTTCTAAACAGAGACTGTAATAGAAAGAAGCTAATAAATTTCAAACCATGTTTCCTATACATTAACATAACCATAAAAGACCTTTTGCTGCATGCAATGTATGAGAATTAAATTTCAATAAGTATGCAAATGCTTCTTTAAATTTATAATTTATATGCATATTTATACATTTATATACATGTATATATAAATATATATATATATATATATAAAACGTACCCAAAAGCATACCGTACCCAAGATTTTTAAAAATTTGCCGTATCGGTGTACCGTACCCGTACCCGTATCCGTACCCGTACCCGTATCCAGACTGTCTAGAGTCTTTCTACAACATCGTCTTACTATCCTCTTATGGTCACATCCATAACTACTTACAACACACACACCTTTGTCATATCACCTTTCAACAGCTCTAGAATCTTCCTCCATCACCCAAGACCTCCTTTAGGACCCCTTTGATGAGGCATCACCTAGAGCCAACGATATCAACCATGGCCAATGTTGTCCAGCTTTCATTTCTAACAATCGAAGGCATCGACCATGGGTGATACAGTCAGCTAAAAGAAATTGTAATGCCTAATCATGACCACTATATATACGCAGCATTTTAGTGTTTTTCCATAACATTATCATCATTCATTCAGTCTACTTGCGTTCACAAATCTGCCCTTAAGGGTTTAAAGGACTTTAAGTTAGTCTTGCTTTATCTTTTAGAATCTACACTTGGAGCATTGGGTACCTAGGATTCCCAAGCATAAGAGCTACACTTGATATGCTCTTCCTAGCTTTTGGAGTCTATTAAGTCTTCAGCAAATGGCTTATCTAGGTCTTCTATTCATTTGTGATCCCCCACATCAACTCTCTCATAAGGTGCTACTAACTCTGGGGGGAAGTTAATGCGCCAATGGTGTCTACATAAATGTAAGTATCTTTAACATCTCATTTCCTTTATGTTATTTTAGATTTGATTGAATATTTGATTGGTCATGCATAGATTAGAGTAGAGTAGCATATTCTTAATCTATTGCATTATTATCTATCGATTCTTACCTTAGAGCCTTCTACTTTTCCTTTACAACCATTTACATCCTATCAATCCATTCAATCCAAATTTACAACCCTAGCATAAGGTATTCTCTATCTTGTTACAACCTTTTCATAACCATCTATTATTGGGACCTAGTTTGATGCCATTCCCTATCATGGATCTAGGATTTGGAACCTTGTATCTTTCATAGAGTATGGGCTATTGCCTACCAATTTTGCATCTTTTGCAACCTACAAGCCCATTGTGTCCATCTTTAGTATGGCTCCTTTCATTATCCTAGTCTAGATTACCCAAAGACAGAAAGGACATTCAATTAAGCCATTCTTTATTTGCATACACTCTAGTGAACCCGACGTGAATCCTACCATCTCTTCCGATTGAATCCTCTTCACATCAAATCCCTTATTATCTCTTATATTAACCTTCGTAAATCTTTCAAGATGAATGTAATGTCCCTTTCCGGCTCAAATCTGAAAAATACGGAATAGCAAAATACCATGCAGCGATATTCACATGTGATATCGATGCTTATTGCGACTCACAAATCCCTCATATACAAACATAAAGTCAAACAAGGGAATTTCACTTCAAGCATGAGAAATGCATCCTCAAAAATGCACCAAGGTCCTTCAACTTATGGTAGCATTTCCTTGAATCACAATTACTCTATTCACTGTTCTGCATCTCTTGATTGGCAGGGATATGCTAATAGAAAACATACCATCCTTGTGTAACTTTTAGAATGGGCCTAATCCAAGGCTTCTACACAGGCTTATGATCTTACCTCTCATATATATTAAGCACCATCTCTCTAGTATCTTCTGAAAAGTTTTTCTTAATGCAGATTTTTTCCTTCCAGTGATCATAAACCTGTATTGCTTTATTACCTAAGAACATATAGAAGTCAATAAGTTTCAATACAACGGAGAGAGGAATGATGATGAAGTAATGAGAGGTTTGTAAAACTCCTTTATGCAATACAGAAGAGATAAAAAGATGGTGCTAATAAAAATAACGACATCAATCCCGAAGAATCTTCTCTTGTTACTGCTAAATAAGATGTTAATAGAGTTGCTAGTGTCTATCTTTTGAATGAAACAATATGACAATGCCTAGACAGAAAGGCACTCAGCCCATAAGCAATATTCCTAGAAACTTATATTTTCTTTCAGAATTAATTTAAACTGTGCTAGAAACCTCTACCGTTATATTCCATGGCCTTTCAGGTTCTGCACAAAGGAGATCATATAAGACTCCTGTCGGTATGTACCTGCAAAATAAGAGAGACAGGAGGCGTTCAGGTTCTGAACCACTTGCATAAATATACAAAAAGCAATGAGCCAACATAATAAACTGCCAAAGCTTAGATGATACAGCTGGCAATCAAGAAGCCCACAAAAGCAGATAGCATGCTATACAAATTACTTCATATAATCACAAAAAGAATGACAGACAGCCTGTTCTATCCAAGAATTCATATGTCGTCCCTTTGTTATGTCGAGATCAATGTGTCATGTCCCTTTTTGGAGACTAGAGGAAATGAAGACCTTAACCCATTCTTCCTCCCCGTGGGTTTAAGAAAGGAAGGGAGGGGGAGACTTGGATGACATTTTCTAAGTAGATATTTTCATTATTATCATGTATTCCTATTGGGAAGCCAAGCGTGCCAAAAGAAAAACTTCTTTAGTTAGAAAATAAAGTATTTTGAGCATGTAGGCTCCAAATAAAAAATAGATGATTAAAAGGTACTTATTATAAGGTCGTCCATAAGTTATGATGTAGCACCCCTTATGTTATAAAAGGAGGATACTTGGCCATTATGTGGTATGTTAAATCTTATTATTTCTTTTGGGTAAAGGTTATACCTTTCCTTTCTCATCAAGGATGAAAACCCTTGTTTGTGACCACTTCAAGAACGAAAACCTTTGATAGTGGAACTTGTCTTGTGGATGAAAACCTTCAAGCAAAAACATTTGGAACTATTGAATATCTCAAGGACTTTGGAGCTGATATCTTTCTTTCTAGCCCTAGGCAACTTGCATCATGAGCATTTTCGATGTGTTTTGGTGGATGTATGGTATGATTCTTGCATGGATGGACTTGTACTAATTTTTAAAAGTGAAAGTAATCATTTCCTTACATGTTTGAGCCACTAATTCATTATTTCCAAGAGGGGCAAATTGCTTGTAAGTTAGGTTTGGCATGTTTGGGTGGATGTTTGGGCAAGCTGATTTGATATTTGCATTCTTCATATTTTTAAACCCCAAGATCCCAAGTTTCGTGAATTTTGGACTTCTTAGGTAAAGTTATAATTTTTTAAAGTAATTCTGCAGACAGAGGGTTTATAGAAAATTCATATCTTCATTTTTAGAGCACTAAAAATCAGTTTTCCTTCATATTTTGATTGCTAGTAATTAATCAAACTTTTTGAGCTTGATTGGGCACATTTTCAGCAAGTTTAGGGCATCCAAAATTGAGTGAAAGTTCTCAAACAGGTCGCTGCCCTAGGAAGGGAAAAACTGCAGGTTTCAGTCTGCATTTTCAGTCATATCCAACCCTCGGAAGTCTGATTACAGCCATCTCAAAATTAATTTCAGTCATCTCTCATTCAGCCCTAGCTATTTTTCGGAAGTCCCCCACAACGGAACATTACAGTGGCATCTGAGCATCATCCTCCCCGCCTATAAAGCATGGAAAACAAGTTAGAAAGGATCGTGAGAACACAAGAAGGGATAGTTGAGGCACTAGAGAGGCTCACCCTAACCATCCAAAATTTGTAGGGTGCTGGTTCGCTCAAGGAGAAAAGGGTTTCAAGGGTTGACAAATTGACAGAAGAGTACCAAGCCCTTCCGAAAGGGATGCATGATGCTCTTTCCTTTGAGGAATTCGTGGAATTAGAGAACAAGAGAGTGGGCATTGGCACAAGACCTAAGAACCGAACCACGCCAAGGAGCCACGACAGAAAAGACTCAACCCTAGAAGGGAAAAACCCTTCCCTCGTGAAGAAACAAGTCAAAGAGCATGTGGCAGATTAGCTACATGATGGAGAGGATGGCCATCCTTCTAAGGCAAAGAAAGAAGAAGATACATCGCAGCAGTTGGTTACCAAGATGGAGCAGCCCTTGGGAATCCTAGAAAACCCCAACACTCTTGCCCAAGTGGAACTCTTGACAAATTCTCCAGATAACACCACGAAGACACAAGGGTTTGAAAAAAAATCAGATTTACAAGGTGTTGAAGAAGCTCAATTGCCAAAAGATAAGGAGAAGGCTACAACAATTTCTCATGAAGACCACCAAAGGTATGATGATAATTCGGATTTGTTGTTTTCTATCATGCTATTTCAGATTTACGATCATAAACAATTTGTTGGAAAAGATGACCTTGGGGCAAGTTTGATGCTCCATAGTAAATCTTGGCAAATAGGCAATCCTCATGGTGCTAAGAATGGAAGAAAATCAAGATCGCATGGGATTAATGAAGCTAGCATTCCAAGTGACCTTATTGGGAGACATACACATGTAATGAGGTCCTCTTTTGATGCTCATGTTAATCTTCAGCTCACTGGAAGTTTCAGGACAGCGACCTATGGTAAGCCATTTCATCATCTTCTTAGAAAGGATTTGCTACATCACCTTCATTCTATGTCTTTACAATGTTTTGGTCATCATAAAGAATACCCTAACCACTTTGTGAAGATGAAGGGTACCAAATGGGAAGAGAGAGAGCTTGGTTTACAAACTTTGGGAGGTGAAATTAATAACATTCAGCTTGTTGCATTGTTCCTAACAGCGGTTAATAACAAGAAAATTAATGACACTTTCAGTTGGGGAAGGAGCCCAAAGATATTCCCTACAAGAGTGTTGCACCTAACTTGGAATCTCTAAGTTATAAGATTGTTGTAAGCAACCCAAGGCATGTAAGTATCTCAGATTCACTGTTTACCACTTTGTCATTTCAGATATGGGGGAGTGATCATAATTCATGCTTGGTGTGTCCTATGAGACTGCTAATGGGATATCATCATGCACAACATATGTCAACGGATGATGAGGTAAGAAGTACCTCTTGTGGCAAAGAACGAATGGATGTTTGGATTCAATTTTAAGATTGTTTTCACATAGGAAATATATGTGATGTGTTGAGCCCTATAAAAAAAGGGATTGCTGATTTCAAAATCAGTATGCGAAACAATTTTATCATGGTAGGTTTTGGGCATCAAGGACATGATGAAAAAAATAAATTATCCTTTCCATAGATTCTATCCCATGGTTCCATGGAAGGACTTGAGAGAAGGTGGAAAAAGAGGAGCCATTATAATGGAATTGCAATTGTACATATTTCAGACATAAGGAAAATTGATGGTCCATGTTTTTTATGCACAAAGAAGATATTCCAGCTGCTCATCCTCATAGAAAGGTATGAAGTATGTCATGAATTTTCTTTAATTAAGCTAACTGAGGCAGAGATTATTCTTGAGATACATTGGTTGCAATCATTAGGGGAATTCACCCTCAACTACCATAATAGAAGACTGAAATTCTGGATTAGAATCAAAAAAATGAGACTTCAAGACATAGTGAATGAAGGGTACATGGTACCTAGGAAGAAGGAATGTTGTTTTGGTTCCCTTTTCCATATATCAGCTCATTGGGAAAACATGTTGAAGGCAAAAAACACATAGATCTCTTCATACATAATCCAAGTTGTTTGTACATGAAGATTGGGAATCAAGATGGTCTTTGGAGGTGCAAGACAGATCACTTTTAGGAACACTTGAAAACAGTGGTAAAAGGATAGTCACCATTACCGAGGCAGCGAGATGCTTGATATGGAAAGTGGGTAAGCCATATGATCTTTTGGTATTTGATGTCATACAAGTAATTTCAATCATTGGAGTTAGTAAATGGAGGTTCTTGGAAATTGTTGGGACACATTCCATCAATGCTAGGTTGTTTCCAACGCTCATCTATTGATAGTGTGGAAATCTTTGAAGAGATGTCATGTCTACAACCATTGTACTTTCCTTTCATCTGTTGTTCACAACTTTTCCAGCTACATTCCTACTTATAAGACACTGAAAAAAGAGCTTCCAATCATATGGTTGAAGGAATTCCAAGCTACTACAAACATTGGCATGTTCATGGCTGATTTAAGGTGATCTCTAACCACTAAGATTCTGATTTTTTAGTAAAAAATACAAGGTTACAGCTGTGTTTGGAACAACATTACTAAAGTTTTGGGAAGCCAACATTTGGATGGTAGTTGTAAGGCCTTGGCAAGTAAAGAAGAAGAGTCGGTCATCATATCCACAAAGCAAGAGTGGATGAAGAAGGGGACACATTTTTTCTTTAATAAGTTTGCTTCATGTGCAGGTACATCAAAGGAGCGGCTGAGATTTATTTGGGATCCGGGGACTTGTAATTGCTTGGAGGCAAACAATCTTGGGAAGGGGGGACTGTCATGTCCCTTTTTGGAGACTAGTGGAAATGAAGACCTTAACCCATTCTTCCTCCCCGTGGATTTAAGGAAGGAAGCAAGGGGAAGACTTGGATGATATTATTTAAGTAGATATTTTCATTATTATCATGTAATCCTATTGGGAAGCAAAGTGTTCCAATAGAAGAACTTATTTAGTTAGTAAATAAAGTATTTTGAACATGTAGACATCATAACTTATCTAGGTCGGTCATAAGTTATGATGTAGCACCCCTTATGTTATAAAACAAGGATCTTTGGCCATTATGTGGTATGTAAAATCTTATTATTTCTTCTAGGTAAAGGTTATATCTTTCCTTTCTCATCAAGGACGAAAACTCTTGATAGTGGAGCTTGTCTTGGGAATGAAAACCCTCTAGCAAGGATATTTGGAACTATTGAATGTCTCAAGGAATTTGGAGCTGATATCTTTCTATCTAGCCCTAGGCGACTTGCATCATGAGCATTTTGAATGTGTTTTGATGATGTATGGTATGATTCTTGCATGGATGGACTTGTACTAATTTTTAAAGGTGAAAGTAATCATTTCCTTGCATGTTTGAGCCACTAATTCATTATTTCCAAGAGAGCCGAATTGTTTGTAAGTCAAGTTTGGCATGTTTGGGTGGATTTTTGGGCAAGCTGGTTTGATATTTGCAATCTTCATATTTTTAAACCCCAAAATCCCAAGTTTCATGAATTTTGGAGATTTCTAGGTAAAGTTATGAATTTTTAAAGTAATTTGCAGACAGAGGGTTTATAGAAAATTCATATCTTCATCTCTGGAGCACTAAAAATCAGTTTTCCATCATATTTTGATTGCTAGTAATTAATCGGAAATTTTGAGCTTGATTGGGCATATTTTCATAGAGTTTAGCGCATCCAAAAATGAGGAGTTTTCAAAACAGGTCACTGCCCTAGGAAGGGAAAATTTTGCAGGTTTCAATGTGCATTTTCAGTCATATCCAGCCCTTAGAAGTATGATTACAGCCATCTAAAAATTAATTTCAGTCATCTCTCATTTAGCCCTAGCTATTTTCCAGAAGTCCCCCAAAAAGGGACATTACACAATGTTACATGTAATCGCGTTTCCTCTTGTTTTGGATTTATGAACATTTGATTTTTGAATCATTATGACAATATTAAGTTCAAAGATATATTACACCGATATAGACAGGAATTTACAACTGAGATTTGACAACTGTTAAGATTTTGCTTGAATGATAAAATAAAACCCACTTTTCAAAAATTAAAATCACCCACATTTACTTCTAACCTAGAAAGAAAAAAACAAAGCAAAGCCTAACCTCATTAAATGTGATGATTGGACTGTAGTTTGAGTAAAGACTGCTTTCATGTCGTTAGAATGTGAAATCCCACGTGATGGCTAAATAGAAGCTAGTGTTTCAATCAAAATAGCAACAGTAGGTGTATACTGAAGCTATTTACTGGATTCTCCAAAACTTGTTATATTTATAGACCAATAATTTTTATTTTATTTTTCGCTATAATTAAATAGGGTAAGAGACCCTATACCCAAAATGGTTGGCAAGAAATTAAAACCTAGAAGGTGTTAACTAACCAAACAGAAAAAGAAACGAAATATGAGAAACAAAAAAATAGAAATTCAAAAGCCAAAATCTGCCCCATCAGAGACTCTCCACACCTTTAAGATTGTGACTCTCATACTTCTTTGGGGCTTCAACAATCTTTGACTCTTCCTAATACTGCAGATTGTAGACCCTCTATCAGTACTGTTGCAGGAGCATCATAGGAAAAACATAACATCTTACATAACTTGGGAATTTTGGCGAAGTATTGGTGTGCATGAGAATAAGAAAAAGGAAGACAAGGCAAAGGAGGCGTGGCAGAATGAAGTAGAGATTGAGCGGAAGTGAGCCAATGTTTTTGCGCAATGGTTTACTAGTGCACAATGCACGGCAAAATGTGGTGCGTGACACTTAGTGAAGAAGGATTCGAAATAGACTAGCATGGGACATGTCAAGAAAATGACAAAGTAGAAGAGGACTGACAATCAAAACACGTGTTAGAAAAGGGAGCAAACCACTGACTAAGCAGCTGACAAGGATTTTCTAGACGGATTTTCTCAACTACCGGGTTGATATGGTGCAAGAAGGTAAGAATCCAAAACTAGGGTAGTTCAACATCATTAATGACCCAAATTCAAATTTGAATCTGAGTGTTACGCCCTTAATCCTAGGTCTTATATCGGATATGTATAGCCAACATGTGGCTAACATAATCTCTTATCATGTTATATCATATTTATTTATGCTTTCATATGCTTAGTAGGTCGACCTTGGTGATTTGCATAACATAGTAGGGTATATGTAGGAGTTAGTGAGTAGTAGATGAGCATCATATTGAGCACTTGAGTCTTATTGTATTGTTTGGAGGTTGCCCCCTCAAAGTGGCTAAGTCATTCTACTTCCATATTGTGATCATTTGTCTATAATTTGGTCTTCTTTATTGTTATATTGTTGCCGTTATTCAGATCTATCTAATCAATTTCACTACAAGTGGTATCAGAGCTTCGGTCGAGCCAAAATTGGGTCAAAACCCTAATTTTGAATATTCACATATATCTCAAAAGCTGTGACGAATTCTTTTGCAATTTTTAACTGATGTGGCAAAATCGGTCAAGTAAGTTGCTCCCCAAATTTCATGATCTATTGACTTACTTTGCACAAGTTATTGCTTTTTTAGATGTTTTCATAAATTTGCTTCATAGGCTGCCATTTTTTGAATATTTCTAACTTTCTTATATTTTCAAAAAGCTTGCCAAAAATTATCTAGGGTTTGTTCCTTGGGTTTTTGTTTATTTGATCTGTAAACTCTTCAACTTTGGAATTATCCACAGAATCACAAATTAAACGTTGTTGTTCTACTTTCTATTAGAAAATGACAGAGATAGCTAGTGAATGAATTTTTCTTATGCTTAGAATCAACAATTGCAGGAAAGGAAAGAATATAAACTCACAAACACCAACAAGTTTTATCCTGGAAACCTCCAGAGGAGGAAAAACCAGTCGGGAAGGGCAATTGCTCTTTCTTCCCACTTTTATTGGCCAATTCAAACAATAAGTACAGAAATTACAATAAGTATGAAAGAGAAAGTAGATAATATCTCACACTTCCTCCCAATTACTTGCTTGCTCTGTCTCAACACTGCTTTCTTCTACAAAACACAATTCCAGCACTAAGAACTTCTTGCTCACTTGCTTTCATGCTTCGATGATCTTGTTCTCTTCTACAAACATGTATTTATAGCCTTTCTCATGTCCTCCCGTGCACTGGAGAATGGGAAAGGTCATGGAGGAGAAGAGACATGAACAACCTTTCAAATTCTGAGGTTGTTCGTTTCATGTTTTTTTATTTTTTGTCCGAAAGAGCCAGGACCGCTGCCCAATGCAGACCGGCGGTCTCAGGACCGCCACCCTGGTTGGGTGGCGGTTCTGTAACTGCCGCTCTACACAGAGCGGCGGTCCTATTACTATAAAGACAGAACCTCCATGTATTTATTTTCCTTCTTCGTGCTGACTGATCTGATGAAGTAGAGTCATTTTGGATCCCTATGGATCACACCTCCCCTGCTTAGGAGGCTTTTGGTCCCACAAAAGCTTAGTGGGGGAGTAGATGAGGAAATAATTCCCTCACTTGCTCCTTCGAGTACCACCGGGCCTGCCTTGGTGTCTTTCCTTTCAGTCCAATCTGCCAAGACTCCTGCGGACCTCTCCTAGTCTCTCTGACCTTCTGCTGCAGCACTACATCCTCCTCTAATTCGCCTCGTGAGTCCAAGACGCAATCCTCAATGGAAGGTAGCAACTGTAGTCCTTCATCTTCATCTAGCATGGATGGCTCATATAGGTGCAAGTTCTCACAGTTTACTACAGAGTACATCCTCATAAATGACGGTAAATCAAGTCGAAAGGCATTTTCTCCAACTTGCTCCAATATGGTGAAGGGCCCATATCGTAGTGGCTTGAGCTTCCATGCTTGACCTTGTAGTCTCTCCTTGCTCAAGTAAAGCCAAACTCTATCTCCAACATGAAGCTTATGTTCCCTCCTATGTTGATCGTGCCTAGCTTTGTACTTGGCTTGATATTTCTCTAGCTGTTCTTTGACTTTGAGATGGATTTTCTAGATCCTCTCAATGAATTTGTTTTCTCTAGTCACCTTTGTGTCTCGTGTCTCCTCCTCATCCTGCTGCCCAACTGCTATGTCCAGTGGATTTGTAGGTAGATATCCCAAGCATGCTTCAAACGGTGACTTCATAGTGGATGTGTGTACTGCCCAGTTATAGGAATGCTGAATGTAGGCTAAGGACTCATCCCAAGTCCTTGGGTATTTGTTGTTATACCCTCTGATCAACTATACCAAAGTCCTGTTCACCACCTCTGTTTGTCCATCTGTCTGTGGATGGAAAGTTGTGCTCCTCTGTAACCTGGTATCCATCTTGTCCCACAAAGTAGTCCAAAACTTCCCCAAGAACCTGGAATCCTTGTTAGAAACAATAGACTTTGGCAAACCAAAATGCACCCATACATTAGCAAAGAAAAGATCTGTTACCTCATGTGCTTTTATTGTCTTTTTACATGCCATAAGAATACACATCTTACTGAATCTATCAACAACAACATAGAGATAGTCATGGCCATGTTTAGACATAGGTAATCCTCCTACAAAATCCATAGAAATGTCCTCCCACGGACGAGTAGGTACTGGCAAAGGCATATACAAACCCTCCTTCCTAGTCTTAGGCTTGCTGGTATAACAAAGTTTACATCCACGTATAAATTTTGATACTTCTTCTTGCATATTGGGCCAATACACATACCTTTGCAAGTGGGCTAGGTCTTACCAACACCGAAATGTCCCGCTACTTTCGAGGTATGTGCTTCCTTCATCAATAGAAGTCTTTCTTCTTTAGGCACACAAAGCTTCCCCCATCGGTAGAGCAGCCCGTCCTTGAGATAACAATCTTCAATCCCTGTCCTTTCAGTCCCTTGGGACTGCAACTGGTGAAATGTCACCCTAAAGTCTCTATCATGGGCATATGCCTCTCTGTAAGCTTCCTTCGTGAAGGGCTCGATCTGAGAGATAGTGGCCAAACAGGAAAACTTCTCCTGTGTGGGTGGCCTAGACAACATGTCTGCCACCAAATTTGTACTACCCTTCTTGTATTTGATCACCAAATGGAACTGCTGAAGGAACCCCATCCATTTGTAGTGCCTTTCCTGCTGCAATTTAGACTGTGCTTGCAAATACTGGAGAGGTTTGTGGTCAGTGTGCACAATAGTTTCTTTACCCAACAAATAATGCTTCCATTTTTTAATTTCCTGAACTAGTGCATACATTTCCTTATCATATACTGAATATCCTTTAACTGCTGAAGTGAAAGTTTCAGAATGATAGCATACGGGTTTACCTCCTTGAAGCAACACTGCGCCCATAACGTAATCACTGGCATCTGTCTCTACTTCAAAAGGCTGCTGCAAATTAGGAAGAGAAAGTACTGGAGCATGACTAATCTTGTATTTCAATAACTCAAAGGATTTGTCTTGTTCCTTACCCCAGTCAAAACCCTTACTCTTTGCGGCCACTGTGTGTAGAGGTGCTGCAATTGCGGAGAAGCCCGGAATGAACTTCCGCATGTATTGTACTGCTCCCACAAAACTCCTAGTCTCTATGGCTCCTGTTGGTGTTGGCCAATTAGTGATGGCTTCCACCTTCTTTGGATCCACTCGTAGCTCTCCTCCTCCAACCACGTGCCCAAGATAGACAAGTGACTGTTTGGCAAATTCACATTTCTTCATATTACAAAGCAGTTGTTTCTCCCTGAGAACTTGCAAGACTTGTTGTAAATGAGTTAGATGTTCTTCCCATGTGGCACTAAAAATCAAGATATCGTCTAGATATATAATGACACATGAATCTATGAAATCCCGCAATACATCATTCATCAATCTCATAAATGTAGCGGGTGCATTGCATAACCCAAAAGGAAGTACTAACCATTCATACAAACCCTGTTTTGTCTTGAAGGCAGTCTTCCATATATCCTCCTTCATTCTGACTTGGTGATAACCTGACTTGAGATCCAACTTCGTGAAAAATTTGGCATGCTGAAGCTGGTCCAAGAGATCATCTATGCGGGGAAGTGGATATCTATTCTTTATGGTGATCTTGTTCAAAGTGCGATAGTTGATGCACATTCTCCAAGAACCATCCTTCTTTGGCACCATCACAATAGGTGAACCACATGGTGAGGTGCTCGGACGTATCACCCCTTGGTCTAGTAGTTCCTGGAGTTGTTTCTTTACTTCAGTACTCTCAAGCAAGGATTGCCTATACAACCCGATGTTTGGTAGAGGGGACTCTGGCAATAGCTGAATCTCATGCTCTACTTCCCGTTTTGGTGGTAACCCACTGGGAGCCTGAAATACTTCTTGAAAAGATTGAATAATACTATCCAAATCATGCTTTCCCTGGTTAGAAATCTCTGAAACTTCTACCCCATCTTGTTTATCCTTTAACAAAAGTAAACAAAACTGATTATGATTTGCCTGAATAAGTCGTTTTGCTTGGTTAGCACTCACCATAGTAACCTGTGTCTTACGCTGGTGTGCCCGGATGTTGTAGTTGATCCCATCCTTGACCCATCTGTATCAGTTTTCCCTTCTCATAAATATAACATCCCTAATATACAAGTAAGGACTCCTGAATACAACATCAAAAGCATCAAGTGGAATAACGTCAACTTCCAAAACATCAATATATTGGGAATTTATCCCAAACTTGACCTTACATCTTCTTGTTACCTGAATTTCAACACCCTTCTTCACCCAACCCAAAGGATAAGGGTGTGGATGCTCGTAAGTCTCAAGACCAAGCTTCTTTACAACTGCTTCAGAAATCAAGTTAGACTGAGAACCGGTATCAACCAAAGCATTTACCTTAGTTCTCTTGATCTGGATTTTGATCTGGAATAGTCTACTCATCTCCTCTTCCTGGTTGTCCATGTTGGTGGCCGTGCATCCAAGCCTTTCGTCTACATCAGAGTCATCTTCGATTTCCACCTCCCCTTCTGTTTTTACAGCTGTCATGGACTTCTTTGAGTCCTTGGTTCGGTTCTTCGGATGTAACTCCGGATGCAACTTCCAACATGTAGCATCAGTATGACCATTGATATCACAGTTCTTGCAAAAATTCTTGGGATCTTTACAAGTATTTAAAGTAGTGGCAGCTTGTTTACCTTTCCCTTTCCACTTACCCTTGTTACTTGTTTGCCCATACTCTTTTTTCTGCTGATTTGTTGACTGCTTTGCCCTTGGCTCTGCTTCTCCTTGCTTCTTTTCATCATCTATGTAGTATGCTTGTACACATGCTTCGTTGAGATCTTTGGGCTTTGTGGAGATGACTTTTCTTCGAAGGTGAGTGTGAAGTCCTCCCAAGTACTTAGTCAAAATATCCTCATCCTCCAAGTCCATGTTTAGCAACATGGCCTGCCTCCGAAACTCCGTAGTATAGTCCTGCACACTTTGACCAATGCCTTGTCTAAAATACTGCCATTTAATCATTTGGTCAGTCTTGTGGCCAATAGGATAGAAGTTAGCTCTAAGTAATTCTTTAAATTCTTGCCAAGATTTCACAATAGGACGCTTTCTTCTTTTCACAAGTGGTTAGATGGGTTTCCCACCAAACCAGAGCGTGTCCCTCCATTTTGAGACGTGCAAAGGTGATCCTCTGTGCCTCAGTGACATTATGGACGCTAAAGTAAACTTCTAACTGTTTTAACCATTTATCAAGCAACTCTGCATCTACTTGTCCTTCAAAGCTTTTAATCTCAACTTTCATCTCAACTTTAAAAGGAGTATGGTCAGATTTTACCTTTTCTCTTGTGTTTGAAGTCTCTTCTTCATGCTCTTCCCCATAATCTTCCTCATGGTGGCTCTTCCCTATGCCAAACTTTTCAGCTAAGCCTCGAACCACTGAGTCCATGGAGTCTTGCTTGACAGAAGTTGTCTTCTGTAAATCTGCAAGTTCTTCTTGCCTTCTAAACATCCTATCCATCATGGTCTCCAGCATCTCTATTCTACGGACCAAGTTCTCTTCCTCCATTTGTCTCTGAATTCTTTGTTTCCACTTCTTTGTAGAAATTTTTGGATCACAAGGTAAAGCCTCTTCGCCTTTAGATCTCGTCACTGTCATACAAATCCAAGAACGAATACCACAGTCCTGGATACTTGTTAGCTCTGATACCAAAATGATCTGTAAACCAACTTTGGAATTATCCACAGAATCACAAATTAAACGTTGTTGTTCTACTTTCTATTAGAAAATGACAGAGATAGCTAGTGAATGAATTTTGCTTGTGCTTAGAATCAACAATTGCAGGAAAGGAAAGAATATAAACTCACAAACACCAACAAGTTTTATCCTGGAAACCTCTAGAGGAGGAAAAACCAGTCGGGAAGGGCAATTGCTCTTTCTTCCCACTTTTATTGGCCAATTCAAACAATAAGTATAGAAATTACAATAAGTATGAAAGAGAAGTAGATAATATCTCACACTTCCTCCCAATTACTTGCTTGCTCTGTCTCAACACTCCTTTCTTCTACAAAACACAATTCCAGCACTAAGAACTTCTTGCTCACTTGCTTTCATGCTTCGATGATCTTGTTCTCTTCTACAAACATGTATTTATAGCCTTTCTCATGTCCTCCCATGCATTGGAGAATGGGAAAGGTCATGGAGGAGAAGAGACACGAACAACCTTTCAAATTTTGAGGCTGTTCGTTTCATGTTTTTGTTTTATGTCCGAAAGAGCCAAGACCGCCGCCCAATGCAAATCGGCGGTCTTAGGACCGCCACCCTGGTTGGGCGGCGGTTCTGTAACCACCACTCTGCGCAAAGCGGCGGTCCTGTTACTATAAGACAGAACCTCCATGTATTAAATTTCCTTCTTCGTGCTGACTGATCTGATGAAGTAGAGTCATTTTGAATCCCTATGGATCATTATTCGTCCTAAATCCATCTATAATCTGAAACCCTAAGCCAAACCCTGAATCCAAAAAAAGCCATGACAGGGCCACAAATAGGAGGGAAAGGGAAGGGTAATACCACTCCTGGAAAAAATATCCAAGATATGGAATTGGAAGGAGAGCTCATTGGATCCTCAAACCTAGGCTTTTTCTCAACAAATCATAAGGTCATTCAACTTGAGAGTGAGCTAGACAATATCAGTCAATCGTAGTTACAAAAGATGATCTTATGGCCAACTTGTAAACAATGAGAAATGAACTCATGACAATCATTTCTGGACTACAACCACAGGCCACAAACTCCCAACCAGGTCAATCAGGGCCCACCATCAACCATACCTCCCATTCAACACAGCCATATCACTCGTCCTATTCTAATGTGGTGAGTAGAAACATTATGCCAAAAGTGGAGATGAGGAAATCTGATGGTACCGATCCAATCACTTGGATCAACCAAATACAGAATTTTTTTATGTGCATCAAACCCCGAGTAAACAAAAGATGGTATTGGCATCCTTATATCAAGAACCAGAACAGTTCATTTGGTATAGATGGATGTGTGAACAGAAGAAAAATAAGGGTCTCCCTATTACCTAGTCAATGTTCACATATGAGCTCCAAATATATTACAGTAATACTATTACAAAGAACTATCTCAATCAAATAGTAAAGCTTCGATAAACGAAGACAATCCAGGATTACATTCAACAGTTCCAAAAGTTGGCCTTACGTGTTGATGGCACCTCTAAGGATCATCTAAATGATCTATTCTTGGGGGGTCTCAAAAATAGCATCTAACTTGATGTTCGCCTTCTTAATCCAAGTTCAATATCAGAATCCATGATAGTTGCTCGTCAGGTGGAGGAAAGAGAACTGATCGGAGAGAGGAATTTCACTGCTAGCAAAGAGATTATGGTTCCAACACAATCAGTACCTCAACCTACCAAACTAACTATTCAACAAATTGAAGAGAAACGAGAAAAAGGATTATGTTTCAATTGTGATAGCAAATACAGTAAAGGGCATAGGTGTGCTGGGAAGCAGTTATTCTACATTGAGGTCATTAAGGATGAAGTCAAAAATGAAGAAACCAAAGTGGAGGTGTTGGACGAACTTAGGTTTCGAGATTCCCAACCGACTATAGCTTGTCATGTAATGTCAGGTGTTATCTCCCCACAAAACCTCAAGGCAAGGGGTATTCTAAAGGGACATAAGGTAACAATATTAATTGACTCAAGGAATACATATAATTTTATCAATAAAGGGTTGGTGGCACATCTGAACTATTTTATTTTCCCAACTCCAGAATTTCAAGTCATGATTGCAGATGGGGGCACAATCAAGTGTTCAGGGAAATGCCATAATATCAAACTAGAATTGGGAGAAAGCAAGCTTGATTCTGCTTGATTCTCCTATGTTTTTTATTTCCATGCGTGGAGCAGATAATGTTTTGGGAGTCTAATGGTTCACAACCTTAGGCATAGTCGAAATGAACTTTCAAGATTTATTCATGTGTTTTTGTTCAAATGGAAAGATATTTGAGTTAAAAGGGTTACGTGTAAAGACACCTCAAAGGATGATTTCTCTTCAAATGCAGCTAATCAAGGGCCTTGCACCACAATTATTTTTAGTTGATGAAAAACAATCACTAGATTTTAAGGGTGGAAAATTATTCAGTTATTGTGGAGGATCTGCCATCAGCCAAGCCAATTAGGAGAGCCACTTTTTCCGAAAGATTTCCTGATTTTCAGCCACCATCCACAATCTCAATTAAGAGGTTCCCACCAAAGGTTCAAGAAGTCAAAGAATAGAGTGAGCACCAGCAAGAGAAGGTAATCCATGAGTATCAAATCAAGGGGAAGAATCGCGACATGGCAACAAAAACATGGGAGGAAGATTTCTTGTACCAGCATCGAGCGATCATCAACATTCAGGACTCCGCTTGTGTGAAGTAGCATCCAAAAATTGTCAACATGTAATGTCCCCTTCTCAACGCTAGTTCTCTTTGAAGACCTTGGGCCCATTCCACTTCCCATACGCTAAAAAGGAATGAGCAAGGGAAGTTAATGTCATGATTTTCAATTGTTTTGTGAGCTTTGCATAATTAAGTAATTTTCTAAATATGGTCAAGTCAGATGGGAAAAAGGTGAAAAAATAATGGAAAAATAAAAGAAAAAAAACTATTGTCTCAAAGGAGGTCAGTCCTCTTTAGGAGGATTCTATTTGATTTTTGGCACCACCTCTAGCTATTTAAAGGGGTTGTTTGGCTTGGAATATGTTTATGCATGCTTCGGAATTAATTCTCTTAGACTTGGAGCACGCTTTGTTTTCTCTCTAATCCATTGAGGACAGAAACCCTCTTGGAAGACCTATTGAGCACGAAACCTCTTAATAGTGAGCTAGTTTGAGGACGAAACCCCTCAAACTTGCAAAGGGTGATCTCATACAGAGATTGCATTGCGCTGAATTCAGTTTTGAAGGCATTTCCAGCCCTTCCCAAGGGTTGAGACCTACCCTAAGGTGGAGTTTGGGGCATTCTAGGGCGCGACAACTTCAAATTCAATCATCATTATGTTCCTTCTATTTTTAACAGCTGGAATCTTCATTTGTACTTGAATTTGAGCTTGGAATTCTTCATTTCCAACCATATTTGTAAAGGATATTTGTTGTTGATAATTAATTTCCAGATGATATTAAATTAGTAAAAAAAAAATATTTTCCGGTACTTTTTCTTTGCAATTAATTCCCGCTTCAAAGAATAATACTTTTAAGGGTTTCTATTAGTTGTGGTCAATGACTATCATAAAAATCCATTTATAGTTAGTTGCTAGGGTTTGAGAATTTAATTTCAATTTACTATTTGGATTTGTGCAAGTTCCTTTGGTGATCAGATTTAGGCCAAACGGGACATTACACAACATTGAGGACAATGTTGCTTTGAAGGGGAGGGGCATGCTACGCCCTTAATCCTAGGTCATATATCAGAAACGTATAACCGACATGTGGCTAACATAATTTCCTATCATGTCATATCATATTTATTTATGCTTTCATATGCTTAGTAGGTCGGCCTTGGTGTTTTGCACAACATAGTAGGTTATATCTAGGAGTTAGTGAGTAGTAGATGAGCATCAGATTGAGCACTTGAGTCTTATTATATTGTTTGGAGGTTGCCCCCTCAAAGTGGCTAAGTCATTCTACTTGCATATTGTGATCATTTGTCTATAAAATGGTGGTCTTTATTGTTATATTGTTGTTGATATTCAGATATATCTAATTAGTTTCATTACACTGAGCGGGCTGAGGAGAAATCTCTACAAGGAAATCCAACAAGGAAAGAGCGAGAAACAGACGAGTATAAGAGTAGGGCCAACATCTCATTTCAGGAAGGTACAAAGGAGATAAAATGAGCCTGTAGAGAGTCCTAGGGTATACACCACTTTTGTATTAGCTTAAAGTTTATTATAAGCTCTATAATAGTCCAATTTGAAGGAGGAAATATTGTAAATGTCATTAAGGCTTTGAAGATAACAGAAAGAAATTGTGTTTGTGTTTCGTTGTGTGACTCTACAAATGGTGCAGGATTGTCCCAGTCTGCCCCGTCGCTGTCAAGAAGTATCAAAGCGCGGCTAAAACTCTAGGACAGAAGTTAAGGAGGTGGGAAGACTGGTAGAGCATCGATCGTGAGGCAATTGGTCGAGAAGCAAGATGCCACCAAGAAGAGTTGTCAATGGAGTTATAGCAAATGCAGCAATCATGGATGCGATTGAACAAGTCATGAATGAACTTAGGGGTGTGAGGACTAGGCTTGATGTTGTCAAAGAAGATCGGCGAAGAGACTTCGTGGCTCAAGATGCTTAGAGTAACAATGAAGAAGTAGTTGGAGGTGAAGAAAATGAAGAGTGTAAACAAGAGACAAACTAATAATGGAAGAAACCATACACACAAGTGCAAACCAAATCCGTTCCTTCATGTCTCCTTGTAACCTCAGATGAGATGGCTGAAGCATGGAATGAAGTACCAAGCTTGTTGAATCTCTTTAATGGATTGAATGTGGATGCTCCAAATATGACTCTGAATGGAAGTGTATTCGTGCTATGAGCAATGAGGATGAATGATGTGTTTAATTATGAGATCCTTGATCAAATGGACAGATGCAATTGAGTGGCAATTCAACAGAGTAACATTGCAATTGCCTCGAGCTTCCAAAGATGGAATTGTGAGGAGATGAGCCTCTTATTTATAGTTGAAGGAGAGGCCATGGATTGAGGATCAAGTTTTGACTGAGTTGCAGGTTAATAAATGCATTTTCCTGATTTAGCATGTTGATTTGGTCTATGTAGTTGGCTTGTTTGAATAAGAATTTAGAAGGCTTTAATTTGAATAGTTGGCTCTTGAATTCTTCAATTGTACGTGCAATTTAGCTTCCTCTTTTGTAGATTTCTAGAACTTGAGTGAGTGAGCTAGTGAAGTGGAGATGAGTGGAAGGTGAGTAGATATTTAGCTTTTTATTTATTAAATAGCTAATTAAATTAGTTAAGAAGAGCATAGTGTATGCTTTATGTGTGATAAGATAAGATAAGATAAATATATTAAATGTCCAACGAATGACCATAGAAATAGGTCAATGGGAGCGCGCCAATACAAGAAAGCGAATAAGAACCCAGCTAGAGAACCAAAAGGTACCTGAATACAACCAGAAAAGAGGAGAACAAGAGAAGAACGGGCAAAAAGAGAGGCCCACAAAAAATCACATTATTTAGGATAGTGAGAGGATAGTGGTCTAGGATGTGTTCTAGAACTGATTTGGGACATTATGCAGAAGATAGGGATGATTAGGGATGTATTTTTTGGTGGTCTACATTTGCCCTACTTCAAAGTGTTATTATGAAGTACTAACATTTAAAGATAGTAGACACGTGTAGATCAATGAGCAGATGCTAGAGAACTGTGGTGGGCGTGCCTTATTTGCCCCGGTGAAACATTTGGATGCCCCGATGAGTCTGGATTATGCTAAGGGAGTGCTCCCTCAAGCGAATGGGTGACGGGGGAAAGCGGTGGACAACCACTTGATAGGAGGAAGGAGAATGCTTATAATTCGACAGTGATTAGAAGGATGCTAACAGAGATTTTTCTCGTAGCTTGAGCTTCCATTCAAATATTGTGTTTTAGAGAAACCTTATTTTGTTGTTGCACAATAGAGTTGGCACCATAATTATTAAAGAATCGTGATGTTTTACCCATTATGTGCGTAAACAAACACACACACAGCAAACAATGAAGTAAAAACAAACCCAGTATACACAGTAAACGTATACACCATGGCTATAAATGAGCCAAGATGATAAACAAAATACGTGTGATTGGTCCAAAGGAACTATTAATGTAAAACAACTAGAAATAAAGACAATTAACTATGCCCCTAATGTGTTCCACAATGATGATTGATTGAATTAATTCGCCCCCCAAGCAAGGATACATGCAAGGGGTAAGATCAGACTGAAGAGTGGGATCAAGTGATACTCTTGTTGGATCCGGAAGGCAAATTGATTAGATTGAGCTACCCCCAAGCAAGGATACATGCAAGTGGTAAGATCAGACTGAAGAGTGGGGTCAAGTGATACTCTTGTTGGATCCGGAAGGCAAATTGATTAGATTGAGCTACCCCCAAGCAAGGATACATGCAAGGGGTAAGATTGGATCAGACTGAAGAGTGGGGTCAAGTGACGCTCTTGATGGATCCACATTGAAGATTGATTTGATTGATGGGGTCATTGCCTCCAAGCAAGGATACATGTAAGGGAGAGAATGAGAGATGAAATTGCGCCAAGCAAGGATGCACACAAGGGTTTTGATTTATTGTAGGATAGTTGGAACAAACACCAAGGATAGGAGTCAAATGTTGTATGTTTTGATATGATTGTTGATTTGTTGTTTTTGGTATTGTTTGGAAGAGTACCTCAGTGTTTGATAGTTGGGTGAATGTTTTGAAGTTTGTGGACATTGTTTGACCAATTTTTTTTATTTTTGACTAATTGTAGATGTTTTTGTTTTTGGATAAGATAAGATAAATGTATTAATGTCCAACGAATGACCGCAAAAGTAGGTCAATGGGACTACAGCCCACACAATATACAAAGTGCGAGCGGGGAAAACTCAAAATGAGTTCCCAAAAACAGAAGAAAGGAAAAGAACCAAACAAACAAGAACCCGAAGCCAAACCCCCACAGGCAGGGGTAATGAAACAAACGGGGGAGAAAGAAGGGAGAAGCACAGAAGGGAATGAAGGAGGGGGCAGTCAAGGACCAGTAGTCTACTCAAAAATGGTAGCCACATCCCTCCTAACATTCAAGGCTGACAAAAAGAAGCTCCTGATGGAATGGCAATCTGAAGAGGGGGGCGAGGGCCCCCTCCTCTACTAAGATTTGAGGCTAAAACGACGGCCAAGGAGACTGGTGGAGTTGGGCTACCCTCTGGTACAAGTGTGCAGACGAGCCTGTTGGTGGTGACCGAGGGAGATGTGAGGGTCCAACCGAGGACGAATTGATCTATGCACTGTATCCGGGTCAGAATGGCTCAACTGTTTAGTTCTTCAAACTGCGGGTAAAACCGGAAAAAAGGTTGTAATCTGTCTCATGGGAATGACTCTCAAAGGGGGATGAAGAATCTGGTCCTGGAGCAGTACAGACTCACGGATGAAGAGGGCAAGACACCGCTAGTCAATATATCTGAAGAAAACCAGGAGGGTCTGAACCCCTCTGAAGAGGCAATGAAATCGACCTCTGATCTCATAGTATATGGGGCAACAGAAGATGAAATGAGTCTCAGTCACCACCTCCTAAAGGCTACAAAGCCTGCAAAGTCTGTCATCCTGGTCAATGTGGTGATCGGTCTCGCACCGAAGACTGTGGGAGCCTACCCGAAACTGACCCAGAGGTATGCAGAGGGCATGCATCCAGTGACGAAAAGTGTATTGAGGGCATATGATGAGCCCATCTCTAATCTCAAGAAAATGCTCTACATAAAAGGACATCTTAGGGTGCAAACCACCATGAGGATTCACCCAAGTAGTCTAAATAAAGCACTTGTAGATATCCTCCCGGATGGACCTGTTCAGCACTTGCTTGGTGGGCAAGAGATGACTAGGAGCATCCGGGGAATATTGAAAAGGGGGGAGACGATCAATCTGGATACCAACTGAATCCAATAAAGCAGAAGTCCTGGAAAACCAGCAGCGGCCCATGGCCTGGGCGATACTCACAGAGGAACAATAAGCGAGATACGGGTATCTGTCATGCTCATCAGAGAAACCACCAAACCTCCTGATACGGTGAAGAAAGGCCGATATGTCAAATATGGTCTCCAGACGGAAAGGTCGAGCCCCGAACTCTGCCAAAATAAATGTTAGAGAACCGTTTGCTTGTATCTGATGAAGCGGAGGAGAGCCTGAATCCTCTCGAAAGAAGCCCAATCTGTATCTAAGAGGGAGGGTCCCCAGACAACTGACCCATAAAGAACAGTGGGCCGAATTACGAAGTTCATAAGAGACATCTTGGAGGAGATGTCCTGAAAGTGGTGCCGAAAGCATTCTCTCTAAAATGGCTAGAGACCCATACCCTTTATTGACCCTCGGCTGAAGAGCATGCCTCATACTGAACCTAGGCCCTGAGAACTGAACTCCCAAATAGGTGTATGTATTAGTGCTTTCAAACTCCTGCCTCCTGAAAAATAAATGGAGGACCATGACCTTGGTCTTACCCAGATTGACAGTCAAATGCCAAAGATCGCAAAATAAAGAAAGTGCATCAAGTTGTCCCTAAAGCCCCTTATGAGAAGAGGCAAGTTAAACACTATCATCGGCAAATAGGAGAATAGAAATCAAGACGTGGTGAAGAAGGCACCCATCCCTTTCCTAAATGTGATCCCGAAGAAAAGATTCCAACTCAATGTAAATGCCAAAGCGATTAGGAGAGAGGGGGTAGCCCTATTAGACCCCAATGGTGCTTCTGTTGAAATCAGACATTCTGTGTGCAGTACGAAGACGACTAAGGACGGACTCATAGAGACGCATGATAGTAATAATAATAACCTCATAAATACCGATGTCTCTGAGTCTCTAAAAGAGGGCCATGCGAGATATGGAGTCAAAAGCTTTTCGAAAGTCTAGAAAACAATAATAAACTTTCGAAGAGCGCTAACGGGCCTCCTCAATAATAGCTCGAAGGGTGAACATGTGGTCGATGGTGTGGGAACCAGGACGAAAACTAGCCTGACCTTTGGCTCTAAGTTGCCACTAATCCAAAACATTGGACAATAACCTGTGGAGAACCGTAGCATAGAGTTTGGAGAAAGAGTGGCCCACCATGATAGTCCTATAATTGTTCGGATCAGAGATGGACCCAGCTTTGTGGATCAGGTGAATGATATGATGAGACCAAGTAGGAGAAAAACCCACACGAACCACCTAATTGAAAAGAACTGTCAAATAGTTGCCAAAGGCCTCAAAACCCTGCTTGAAGAACTCAGCTTGGAAACCTTCCACATCAATTGCCTGCTACTGTTCAAGAACCTTATTACCCCTTTGATTTTACTGTAAATGAAGGGATTACAAGGTGGTAGAGTGCCAATCTGGATAGACTGCTGCCCCAAAACATCGTAAAGGGTAGAGGTGTGGGAAAAAATGGTGATAGGATCGATCACCGCAAAGGAGGGGGAGTGGCAGGGAAAAGTAGTACGCCAGAAGGACCAAGGATTAGTCCTAAGGGAGGCGGAAAGGATATATCTGCGGTGGGAAATGAAGAATCGCTTCTTACGGCGGAGAAGGCACCGGTAGGCTATCTTAAGAGTGGGGAAGGAGGGGAGGGCATGGGTAAAAGCATGACGGAGGCGACGGTGGAGGAATTTGCACTCTACATCATATCATTGGTTCATAGGGCAAGATTAGGTAGTACTAGTGGCCAAGGGACGGGTGGTGGAGCTGGGAAAGGATCTCAGGGCGGCCTCCCACATGGCAGAGGATAGGCATGAATACTTGGCCTCCGCACTAGGCAGGTTAGAAAAGTGAGACTCAGAGGGGAGAAAGTCGCGGATGTGAGATGAGTAAGTTTTGTAATCTCCATTATCAAACTGGAAGGAAATGCGAGGGGGTTAGTGAGGGGTGGTGGTGGGAGAAGGACTGGTGACCAGAGAGAAAGATAGGACTGCATAGTCGGCAATGGGAATGGGGGAAACGGAGGAGCAAAAAAGAGGTGAGATATCCAAGCTGACAAGGACATAGTCTACCACACTAGTGCCATCGCCATGGGGACGACAAGTGAAGAAACGTGAGTCCGGGATGTGCTCGATCCCATTCAGGATCACCATCCCCTATGATTCCCGAGCTGAAAGAGGAACCATCCATAAGCTGTGAAAGGGTCATCGGTATCCTCAGAGATACTATGCAGACCAACAGACTCTACATCGATCAGTTGTGTGCAGAACGTATCATCTGATCTGTTATAGAGAGGAACATGTAAGTGCCTCGTACGGGTATTAAAATCACCCAAAATGATAACCTCCCCTGCAGCAGAGTACTGACTAATACTATTGTATAATTCAAAGAAAATATCACCATCTGGGCCATTGTGAATGGCATAAGGATAAGATGTCGGAGGAAAGTAGCAAGCTGATATATAGAAATCTCTAGAGAATCAAGCGACCCCACTAATACGAATCCACATGTACCTAGAAGACTCATCAGTACCACCCACTGAGATCCAGTTCTGGAGGGAGTCCCTATAAAGACAGGCAACTCACCAGAGCCCCTGACACCACCCAAACCCCAAGTCTCCTGTCTGCAAGCTGATAGCCAAAGAAAGCTAGTAATAGTTGGGAAAGGATGAATCGGGCTCTCGTGTGTCCTTGTGATGAAGAGGATATCGACGGCCCTAAGAGCATCTAACATAAGGCCAGGGGAAGACCAAAGGGAACCATTCCCATTCCAGCAACTGATAGATAAACCTCTGACCTGATACCTCTCCCACTTAGCTCGTCATTTGGAAGCCCCTTGGCAGGGCTCCCAACCAGGAGGAGGTGAGTCCCTAATAACCCGAAGATTCCTGATAACCGCCCATTTACCTGCTTTCCTCGCTGCCATAACTTGCTCCCTAGAGCGTTTGAGCTCCCCAACGTATGTCTTGGTAAGATCTTCATCAAGGAAGACCTTGTTTGGGCATGAAAACAGAACCCTCTTATCCCTGAGAGCTCGCAACCTGTCAGAAGTTATCCTAAAACAGATGAAAAGTGTGGAATCATAGCCAACCCAAGCTCTCTCTAGTGTAATGTCAGGGATCCCCAAAGTATATGTGATAAAGGAGTTACCAACCGTCAGTGGGTCCTATGTCAGTGAGGGGGGTGGGAAACCCCTCACCTTGAGTTTTAATTCCATGTCACACCTAGTACATTCCTCAATAAACTTGGCCTGCACAATGGCCTCTAACGCAGCCAAAGGTGGGGGAACATTGTCTTTCCCACTAACAACCTTGGACCATGATTTCGTTTCCAGTTTTAAGGAAGCCTGGTTATTTATGATTTCCTTCTCTTGAGACCGAAGGTCTACAATTTCTGCAAGTAGGGCATCATTAGGGGGGCTGGTATTGTCCATGTTGGCTAGTTTTTCTCTCAAGATGGCATTCTGAGATTCAACATCCGTGACCCTGCTAATAAGTGTGCATACCTCAGTTTGTAGCTAAATCACTAGGATAAATCACTTGAAGAAAGGAGAGGCTAAGAGGCGAATAAGAGAGCATACCAAAACGGCAGATACGGTCTCACGTTTATAAGCTACAGCGACCAAGGGAGCCTCAGAAGGTGTGAAACCACGATACCCTTGCGATCGAATTCCCTGTACTTGCAGACCATGGAAGGAGAAGGAGCTACGATTCAGGCCACGGTTCACAGAAAAGGAGCCACGAAACACAAGAGGAATGAGGGCACAAGGGCAGACAAAGAGCCACGAATCATAGTCAGAGGCAGGCCATGAAAAACCGAACCGAGGCAGAAAAAGTTGTCCACAATCTAGGGTCAAACAAACCATGAACCAGAGATATGATTCGCGAGAGCTTGGCCCCAAACAAGTCACGGGCTAGATGATTCACGAATCACGAGCTACCGCTGGTGATTCACAATGCATGAGCTATTGCTAGTAGACGATTCACAATTAATTGACCAGCCATTTCACGAGCTAGGGCAAAAACCACCCACAATTTAGGCCACGATTCACAGAACAAGGGCACAAAGGATTCACAGAGAGCCAAGATTCATTCACAGAGGGCCATGAAGCATAGACAGAAGCAGACCACGATTCATTCACGAGCTAGGTGATTCACGAATCATGATTCTCAGAAGCTCTACAAGTCGAATCTCCAGAGAATCAATTTCTTTCGTCCCCTAAATTACATAGGATTACATAGGCAGAATGTAGATGTAGTGATAGAATGTCTAACTCCACTCTTGACTCCACGCAACTAGTAAGATGTGAGGGCTCAACACCGAGAGCCAAGAAGGATGTGAGATAAAGGAGATAGTGATATGAAAAATGAAGATGATGGATGCAAAGACACAAGGTGTAACGATGGTCCATTTGGGAAAATGTGACTCACTGCAATCAAGATTATCTAACCGATTCCAAGATGATTTCACTTTATAGGTTTTGACTAGACTAAGATCCATTGATGGCCTATTGATTGATTAGATACGGTTGAACGACTTGTTGTCTCTCTTAAGATGAGCAACTAAATTGTTTCTTTGGATTTGTATCATTAAGCACTTTGATTTAGATTGTCTAAAAGCTTTCTTTTCTTTGATTTGTGGAGTGACCCCCTACATCTTGCCTCATGCCACTAGTACGAGACAAGTGCTCAACACCGAACACAAAACGTAGGGGAGTAAGGATACCTCTCCTCATTTTCCCAGTCTCACACTACTAGTAAGAAGTGTGAGCTCAACACCAAAGACTGTAAAGAACAAAAGGTGTAATAATTTACATTTTTTGGTATTTTTGATTGATTTTGCCTTGTTTTTTAAAAATGCTTGTTGGGAAGGAATGTTTGCCCCCAAATCTCAGCCTCATGCGACTAGTAGGACACAAAGGCTTAACACCATAGACTGAGATGGGCGGACAAACAACCTTAGTAAAGAAGTTTTTTGTTTTTTGTTAAAGAGAGAACTTCGAAAGGAGAATTTGTGTAATGTCCCTTTTTGAGGACTCTCAAGAAACTACGCAAAGCTGAGAATAAACAGCACTTTTCATATTTTTAGCAGGTTGTTAGTGACTGAAATAAACATATAGAAACCCTTACTAGCTGCTAAAAAACCTTCTCCTAGGGCAGCAATCCCTTTGGAGACTTTGAGCTCCCTTTTGGGCCTTCAAACACCGCTAAAAATGCTATCTTTTGGTTTCTAAAATTATAATAAATGTCCAGCAATCATATCATGCAAGAAAACTGATTTTTGTAAGCTTGGAGTAAGAGATCTAATTTTTAGTTGAAACCCTCAGACTGCAAAAATTAATTAATTATTCCAGAACTGTAACTAACTTCCACAACCTTGGATAAATAACAAAACACCACCAAAATTAATGAAACTTCAGAACTTGGCTTTTAAAAATATGAAGGATATTATTCCAACCTCAGAATCATGAAATTATTGCAAGGAAATATTGAAATGCTCCCCTAGGTGGGTCGCTCCACTTAGAATAACCAATAAACATGCAAAGATACTCCACAAATTAGGTCGCTCTACCTCAAAATAGGCAATTATGCATGCACAATCAGAAATAGGGAAAAGATCCTTCAATTGTTAGCCAAATAGCACCTTATGGTACTTCACCTAGGTCTGGAAATAAAGATTTTAGCAGCTAAAAATCCCTCAAGAGGGTGGAGACTCCCGTGTTTAAGTCTTCCCTAGACTTGTTCAAGGATTTCGTCCTCACACAAGGCTCTCCAAGGGTTTTCGTCCTTAGGAGAGGGAGAGAGATGCTTCACAAACAATCTTTCTAAAAGAGATAATAGAATTCACATAATTATCAATTGGCCAAGCAACCTCCTTTTATATCATATGGGGTGCTAACAATTCAATGATGGTCAACCTCATAAAGTACTTTAATAATCTTTTATATCTTGAGCCTACATGCTCACCAAATTAACTAACTAATTAATTAATTAAGTCGTGTTAGCGTATGGATTTGCACGCATGCAAATGACATGCAATAGTGCGGGAATGAAGTCCCTCCTCAATGAAGGTGAGGCTGCCTTTATTGAAAACCAAAACTGTATAAACACCTATACTGTCGACACTAAAATTTTCCTCTGTAATTTCTATTTCATTAATGTATGTATTAGGAATAGGATGTTGTTAAGTGTAATTAGTAGTAGCGTCTGATAGAAGATAACGGCGCCGTCAGTACGGTGCTGCCAATAATGTAGAGTACGGTAACAGTCAAAGTACAATAGGAATGTTGTAAAAAGTAAATATTTGTCGTAAGTGGTCTGGTAATGTTAAAATGTCAAAGTTGGGATAAGTAGAGAAGTAGGGTCTACATGATTAATATATTGGTAATAAAGACAAGGAGTGAGGTCATAAACATTTTGTGTATTTTATTTCTAAAAAGTCTAAAAATGTGGAACCCATGTGAAATGATAAAGTTTATCTTATCTTAAGAGATAAACTTACACATACAGATAAGAGTTAAGGTATGGAATATAATTTGTCAGAGTGGATTTCTTATCCTATCTTAGAGATAAGATGGATAAGCATGGAAGTTCTATAAATAAAGAGGCCACCTCCCTCATTTAGCATAGAAGGAAGTAGTGAAATATATTGTATGAAGTGTGTAAAGGAAGCCATCAGTTTAAAGGTGTGTTGAAGAAGCCATTAAGAGGTGTAATTGTAAAGTTTCTTCCATAGTATTGGTGGAAGGCAAGTGAAGTCAATAACACTTGAAGTACCTCATGGGTGAGATTGTAACAATTTCATGTTAATATTATAATTTACTTTAATATTTCAGATTTGTCATCATTCCGTCTTATCATAGTCGATGGTATTCTTGTGTTACGTTTGTTGCTTTGTTTCCAGATTACATCCACCAAACTAAAGGCTGTGCATTAGTAAATTATCATAGTGCCGGATTGGTGATGACATTTTGGTTCCGTTGCCGGGACTATTCCTCGTGGTGGATTGTCTGGAGAGATATTCCCACTTAGTCAAAAATCAATTAGAGGGTAACCTTGTTTTTACTGTGCATAGTAGTTACCATGGTAAAGTCATTTTTGCCGTGAATAGTAGTTACCATGGTAAAGTCATTTTTGCTGTGAATAGTATTTACCACAGTAAAGTCACTTTTTACCGTGAATAGTATTTACCGCAGTAATTTCACTTTTTACTGTGAATAGTGTTTACCAAAGTAAAGTCAATTTTTACCGCAGTAAGTCAAGTTTTACCATAGTCATTTCTAGTTTCTATTATAGTGATTTTAATTATTGGTGCACATAAGTCTTGTTGATTGTATTGTTGGGTTGGTATTTCACTGTGGTTACTTTTGAAAATGGGGAAGATTCCAATTTTTTCAGCCCAATCTAATGAAGATGCTTCCTCTTTCATTCAAGAGTTTAAATGATCTTGTATTTGTAATGGCCTTATAAGGAGGGAACAATGGACTGAATGTTTTCCTACCTTTTTGGATGGTTCAGCCCTTAGGTGGTTTGAAACACTAGGTGATAATGTGAAAAACTCATGGGATTTATTAACTGAAAGTTTTCTTGAAGAATTTGGTGAACAACAGAAATATGCAGATCTCATGATCGATATCAAAAAGCTAACCCAAGGAGAGAAGGAGAAGATAAGGGATTATCATGCTCGTGTTCTAGAGCTAAGGAGGAAGCTCGACGCCCAGATCCGAAAGGAAGGATTAGCGGATGGGTTGATGAATGGCGTGGATAATCTCCTATGTAAGCACTTCATTCTTGGGATAAAGCCAGAGATCAAACAACGAGTGAAGTATGACCGCCCAGCTACCATTGAACAAGCAAAGGAGATTGCAAGAAGGCAAAAAGAAAGCATGGAAGAGGAGCCCAAAGAAATTGTTGTTAAACTAGAGCCTACTCTAGCACATTTGCTCCAGAATCCACAACCACTCTCGGTGAGCACAAATATTTCTCCTAGTACATCTACTGAGTATGAAGATCTGCTCAAAAAAATGGGTCAGTTAACTATTAATCTTCTTCAAGGAAAAGAATTTAGTTCTCAGGGAGGAGATAGAGGTCCAAAAAGAAATATTTCTGAAGTTGTATGTTATGGTTGTTATAAAAAGGGTCATTATAAGTATAATTGTCCAAATAGAGCTTCTACATCTGGTAAAGGAGATAATGATAAAGGAAAAGCACCTGTGAATTCTTTTGATGTAGTAGATAAGAGCAGAAATAATAAAGTAGATGTGTTTGTAACAAAAAGAAAGAAAGAAAAAGATAATCAAGATAGAAATGATCCTAAAAAGATGAAAGGAGAAACTAGTAAGAAACATAGGAGAAGAAAGTTGGGTGTGCAGGATTTTCTGATTTTACAGGGGCAAGGACCATACTCCATCTTGGAAGATCTGTCCAAAAGGCCTGCAAATATTACATATGGTCAACTTTTGGCTGTCTTCTGAGAAGAGGTGGGAGCTGCGAAGTGGACTCAATGCTCGACGAAGGAAGGAGGTTGAGGTCCCTGTTTTGGAGGCAGAGGCGGATCCCTATGCTCCACAAGCTGAGGTATTATGTAATGGTATTTCAATTCATGATGTCTTAGTTGATGGAGGTGCTGCAGTTAATGTAATGACCGAGTCTGTAATGAATATGTTGGGTTTAAAAATTGATCGCCCTTCAACACTTATGTTAAGGTCATTAAATAAGGGAAAAACTAAACCAGAAGGTGTAGTTTCAAATGTGGCAATATCTATTATGGGTGTTGTATGTGTGGTAGACTTTCAGGTGATGAAAAATGGTACTGTTACGTACCCAATGTTGCTGGGAAGACCATGGCTAAGGAGAGTTCATGCAAGAAACTACTGGAATGAAGGCTTCATGACACTTGGACGTGGTAGAGGAAGGTGAGATAAACGTGATCCCTCGACATCATAAGGCAGAACCTGTGGATTCAAGTGATGAAACTGATGATTGGACATCCTCTGATTACTCTAGTACCAGTGAAGTGGACACTGAAGATGAAAAAAGTGAAGTTGATGTTTCAGTCATGGATATCCTTCCAGTCACACTGACTCATGACCCCATAAAATTATCTGGAGAAGAAGTTGATGATCGTCTCCAACAAATAAAGATTGGTGATGCTGTGATGGAAAGTGAAAAGGAATCCTACCTCCAGCTCTTTCGAAGGTATATACACATTCACGTTTGATTACAAGGAACTCCGTCAAGTAAGTTGGGTAGAACATTCTATTGAGCTGGTAGATGGTGCTAGGCCTATAAAGCAAATGTCATATAGAATGAATCCTAATTTTTCCAAGACTGTAAAAGAAGAAATAGATAAGTTGCTTGATGCAGGATTCATATTTGCTGTGGAGAATTCAGAATGGGTTTCTCCCATTGTGATCTCAATAAAAAAGAATGGGAAGCTACGCATTTGTGTTGATTACAGGAAGCTCAATAAGGCAACAAAGAAGGATCATTACCCTCTTCCATTCTCAGATCAGATCTTGGACGAAGTAGCTAGCCAGGAGTGTTATAGTTTTGCTGATGGATATAGCGGATACAACCAATTCCGTATAGCGGAGAAAGATCAGCCGAAGACCACGTTCACCACTCCTTGGAGAACGTTTGCTTATAGAGGTATGCCTTTTGGGTTGTGTAATGCTCCAGCAACATCCCAGCGTTTGATGAATAGGGTGTTCGAACCCTACATTGGGACCTTCATCAGAGTATTTCTGGATGATTTTTGCATCTATAGGAGCAAGTTGGACCACCTGCACCAGATGGAGACAACATTTCAAAGGTTAGATGAAGCACAAGCCTCACTAAACCCTACAAAGTGTGTCTTTGGATGTTCTAAAAGCGTTTTGTTAGGGCATGTTGTATCCAGAGATGGTATTGGTACTGATCCTGATAAAGTTTCAAAAATCAAAGATTTACCATTTCCTATGAATAGAAGTAAGTTGAGATCATTTTTAGGCCATGTGGGTTACTATAGAAGGTTCATCAAGAATTTCTCAAAGATTGCACAGCCACTTACCCAGTTCTTGAAAAAGGATGTTACTTATGAACCAGGAAATAAGGCACATGAAGCTTTTGGACAACTGAAGGAAGCCCTGGTGTCTTCACCTATTTTAAAGAATCCAAATTGGAGCAAGCCATTCATTGTGTACACTGATGCCTCAAATGCAGCACTAGGAAGTACTTTGAGCCAAAAGGATGAAAATGGGAATGAACATCCAATTTACTTTGGGAGCAGACAAATGAACAATGCTAAGGTAAATTATACTGTAACTTAAAAAGAGGCTCTAGCTATCATTTTTGCTGTAAAAAAGTTTAGAAATTACTTGTTATGGTAGAAATTTATAGTTGTAACAGATCATCAGGCTCTAAAATATATTGTCAATAAGCCTAACCCATCAGGGAGGATAGCAAGATGGATAATTTTGCTACAAGAATTTGAATTTGATATTATAGATAGGCCAAGAAAGAAGCATGTCAATGCATATGCACTCTCTCGAGCCTATGATGGTTTAGGATCATCTTGTGATGATGATGATTTCCCCGATGCAGCCTTGTTATCCCTTGACACAATCCCTAGTGAATACATAGATATTTGGAATTATCTGAATGAATTCAAGTTTTCTGATGGTGCCAATGCAAAGACTAAGAGAAAGATTGCTCAAGCCAGTCGTCCATATTTTATTCTGCATGGAGTATTATTTCGAATAGGACCTGATGGACAGTACAAGAGGGCAGTTAGACGTGATCAAGGGAAGGAATTGCTAGAAAAATTCCACAATGGTACATGTGGAGGGCACTTCTTTAGACAACTTACAGCAAAAAGGATCTTGGATGCAGGTTATCACTGGCCCACTCTTTTTAAAGATTGTTATAATTATTGTAAGACATGTGATATTTGTCAAACACATAGTAACCGTAAGACTTCATCAGCTCCATTATGTCCTATTCTTCCACTTGGTCCCTTTGAAAAGTGGGGAATAGACATTGTAGGTCCACTTCCAACTACCTCACGCCAAAATAAGTATATTGTAGTTGCCACAAATTATTTAACCAATGAAGCTAGGCCATTGAAAACAACTTCCATGGATGAGGTGGCAAGGTTCATATATGAACGCATTGTCACCAGATTTGGTTGTCCATTAGAAATTGTAACAGATCAAGGAAGTCACTTCATTAATGAGGTAGTAGAAGCCCTAATCAATAAATTTTCTATTAAGCACAAGAAGGCAACAACATACAAGCCAAGCACAAATGGACAGGTGGAACGAACAAATTTTGTGTTGTGTCAAATTCTAGCAAAAGATGCAGCCTTGCAGGTACATAAGTGGGATAAAAGGATTCATGCAGCATTGTGGGCATATAGGGCAACATCAAAGTCAGCAACAGGATACTCCCCATTTCAGTTGGCCTATGACATTGATCCAATTCTTCCTATTGAGTTTGATATTCCCACTGTGAGAGTTATGAAAAATGAAAGGATGGATGAAAGTGATTCAGTAAAAAAAAGGTTGGTACATCTTCATTTGTTAGAGGAAATGAGGGAAATAACAAAGGATACAAGCCATAAGAAGAAAACGAAGCAGAAGGAATACTTTGATCAAAAGATCCGTTGGTCTCCATTTCATGTGAATGACTTAGTTCTAGTATATGATTCCAGATACAAAAAAGAAGACAGAAAATTTCTTCCAAAATGGATGGGGCCCTACAAAATAGCAGCTGTGCATGAAAATGGTACGTACCGACTGTAGGAATTGGATTGCACTCCCATTACGAAATGGGTCAACCACGACAAGTTGAAGATTTTCCAAGCACCAGAATAGTCTACTCCGGGGACGGAGTAGAAGCTAGGAAGGGGAAGATGTCGACACTAAAATTTTCCTCCGTAATTTCTATTTCATTAATGTATGTATTAGGAATAGGATGTTGTTAAGTGTAATTAGTAGTAGCGTCTGATAGAAGATAACGGCACTGTCAGTACGGTGCCGTCAATAATGTAGAGTACGATAACAGTCAAAGTACAATAGGAATGTTGTAAAAAGTAAATATTTGTCGTAAGTGGTCTGGTAATGTTAAAATGTCAAAATTGGGATAAGTAGAGAAGTAGGGTCTACATGATTAATATATTGGTAATAAGGACAAGGAGTAAGGTCATAAATATTTTGTGTATTTTATTTCTAAAAAGTCTAAAAATGTGGAACCCATGTGAAATGATAAGGTTTATCTTATCTTAAGAGATAAACTTACACGTACAGATAAGAGTTAAGGTATGGAATATGATTTGTCAGAGTGGATTTCTTATCCTATCTTAGAGATAAGATGGATAAGCCTGGAAGTTCTCTAAATAAAGAGGCCACCCCCCTCATTTAGCATAGAAGGAAGTAGTGAGAAATATTGTATGAAGTGTGTAAAGGAAGCCATCAGTTTAAAGGTGTGTTGAAGAAGCCATTAAGAGGTGTAATTGTAAAGTTTCTTCCATAGTATTGGTGGAAGGCAAGTGAAGTCAATAACACTTGAAGTACCTCATGGGTGAGATTGTAACAATTTCATGTTAATATTATAATTTACTTTGATATTTCAGATTTGTCATCATTCCGTCTTATCATAGTCGATGGTATTCTTGTGTTACATTTGTTGCTTTGTTTCCAGATTACATCCACCAAACTAAAGGCTGTACATTAGTAAATTATCATAGTGTCGGATTGGTGATGACAGTACATTCAAAATTATATGTGGGGGTGCTTTGGAACGTCAATGGAAAGAAAAGTGAATGAGAGAGATGGAATGGAAAAAAGGAAAGGAATGGAAAGGGATGAATGGAAGGAACATGCAAGAGTTAAGTAAAAACTAAGTCTAATATTGCACAAAGAAGAACGATGAATAACTAACACAAATAAAACAGAGTTTGCATCAACTAAATGAGAATGAGTAAAAGGGAACACACGTGAACAAGTAGATAATCAGAGTTTTGATCACTGTGAACTAGAACAACATATTAGTAGCGTTGACAATAAGATCCAAGACAATATTTGCATGCAATATTCAAACACTAACATCTAATGAACAGAAGAACATCAAATGCTATAAGAGACAATGAATGGGACACAAAGTTCATATTTCATTAACTCCAAAATGTTTTCTCAAAAGAACACAGTTTATTTCTTTGAAATAAAACTTGCATACAAAAGTATTTTCTTCTCCTCTCTCAAAGTCACCCTTTACAAATGAGCCCCTGACTTCCTTTTATAACCCAAAAGTTGGTTACAAAGTAGTTAGGGTTTTACATGAACATTAAATAGGGCATCTTAAGTGACTTTGACTTTCTCAACCAACTTTATTAAAAGCAACTAAAAATAAAAATCACTTATCCACAGTTTTCCAAAAGTGAGTTCAATAATAACACCATTTTAAAATACCACTTTTAAAACATACGACAAAAACTAGTGACTTATCCATTGAAATGGGATCCACCTATCTCAATCGTATGAGAAATGGACTCTCCCACTTCGCTAGATACCAAAAAAACTATCTTCTCATCCCGTCGGTGAAATTAGGATCCGCCGCCTTCGCCAATTGAAAGGATCTGAACCTTCCCAATGTTTCGAACATCTTTTCTTCTTCTTGAGGCTCATTTGGTCAAAGAATAGCCTCACAAAATACTTGCGATTCCAAGATCCTACCTAGCATATCATTCAAATTGACCATCTTTGATTGAATATTCTCAAACAAGTTCTTTAATTTGATGCAACGTTCCATTGAAGTTGAAGAGAAATTGATGGCGGAAGTATACATGTTTTTGAACAATTGTGAAAATTGCTTCTCCAAATTTTCTGATGAATACCTTTGATTTTGCTCATTTACAAGATCACAAGGGATCTCAGCTATGAACTCCTAAATCAAGGCAAGTGAAGTGAAGGCTTCATTGCATACACTTTCATAATGGATCATAAAATCCTCGAGAAGTGTCTTTCTTGATTTGAGATGCAGGCACCAAAGAAAGTATCCCTCGACATTCAAATTCGAGAATTCCTTCAATGGTTAAAGTTGAAGATTCCATACTTGTCATCTCCTGTAGGCTAGGCAATATCTCATCCAATTTTGATATGTTAGAAACAAAAGTTTCCTTGAAAGAAAGAATTGGATCAAGATACGCGCTAATATATTCATGGAGCTTAACGGTTGTTTTGATTGTCTCTTTACCAAAAATGAGAATCTCTGAAAGCCAAGATTTAGTGACATGACCCAATGTGTTTATTTCTTTTGACAAATTGAGAGTTTCTTCATCAAGGGCAGCCACTGCATCGGGTACTAGGAAAGTGGATGATATGGGATTTATCAGATGTTGAACATATTCCACCAATTGATTCTTTTCAGCCTTGAGCCGAGAGTTCTGAGACTTATATTTCTCAAGTCTCTTTAACACAATATCAATTGAATCTCGGGCCATTGCCATGTCACTTTCCAATGTGGACTTCCCAAGTCCAAGTCTGGAAACTTCATAATCAACAGATGTCATGGCATTACGTTCCTTATCAACTTGTGGGATGGCAAGATCCGCAAGTTTGTTTCCGTCATCGTCCACCATTATTCGGGAGAGCACTTTAGGCTTCTTGGGAATGACATCATTCGAAAGTTTGAAAAGCGCATCGAAGTCAATGTCAATTGCCTTGACAGCCCTCTTCTTTTTCTTGATTTCACAATCAACCCAAAAAGGAGTATCATTCACTACTTCCGCATACAAAAGCCTGGAGCCCGAAGCAACATTCTCATTGTTCTTAACATCATTAGATTCTACAAGAATCCTTTCCACGACCTCAACCTCTGGAGAAATAACCTCAATATCTACCTCTTGAACATTAGGGAGATTTTGAGAAATCTCTTCGTGAACTGTAGGTTCAGAAGTGTTTGATATCTGGACTACTTGCACTTGAGTAGACTCATGTGCAAGGCACGGCTGAGGATTGTTTGTTATGAGCTTCTACGAACTATCAGCAATGTGAGTAGAAGAATCTCTACTTGAAGTGGAAAATCGCGATACACGCTCCCTTCCTTCACTAGGGCTGGAACCCTTAGCTTTTTCACCTTGCGACACCTTCTTTGGTGAAGTGGATTTTGTCCGCCGCTCCTGTCTTGTTTGACGCGTATGACTAAATGGCACAGAGGTTGATTGAGAAGAAGCTTTGGTTGACTGGAGACCTCCTCTAGTTGGCAATTTTTGTAATCCTGAGGTATGATCTTGGATTGATTGTAACTTTGCAAGTTCTCTTTCATACCAAGGTATGCTTCTTTTGAGAATTGGTTGATTCTTGCTATCAAGAGAAAATTCATCTCTTTTGGTCCAATCAATTCATGGCAATGAGGTAAAAGCACCCGCATCATATGAGGGATCAATAACATCTTCATCATCATCCATCAATGAATCTAGAGGGTTTTTGATGCGAAAGGCTTTAATCTGAGCAAGGGTTAGGCGGGAAAACTCTCACCTTCTCACTTCATGTTCGTCGGAACAGGCAGCCCAAAAATCTTCCATGGTAGGGTTGTGTTGATACTTTGCCCCAAACATCTTCTACATATATCCGTTGATATCAAACCGGAATCTCTTCACATGTGGATGAATAGTGATGAGGGCAAACTCTTTCTCCATGAGTTGTGCACTGAAAAGATTTGGACATTGGTATTACCCAATTTGGATTGGGAAATGAATTCCTGAACAATGTTTTTCACTGAGAAGACAGTGAAATTGGAATAGTTGTTGCGCAAGCTCCATTAATGCCCACTTGTCACTGACGTACTTAGAAAGCTTCCATGGAGTACCCGCAAAGCCGCTCACACAAATATAGGAGGATGAAAATTGAATAAACCATGTTCCCCATTGGAAAATGACATCCATGGCCTCTTTGGAGAATCTTTCCTCTGTATTTAGATTCAAGTTTCGAATCACACGGAAGGTGAATGCATCGTTAACTCTTCTGAAATGATGAGAGCTATTTTTGAAACTTAGTTGCGCATAATAATGGAAGACATTATTTGATGGACACGTGACTCCTCTCGTTTCAAGTCCCGAAAATAGCTTTTTTCTAGCCACTGCATAAGTCAGGTATGATGTCATGTAGAAACAACCAGTTATCTTCACTTCGATCAATTGTTTGTGAAGGGTATCACTGATGGTGGTGGCCCAATCCACAAACTCTCTCTTGGTAAGAATGATACAGATAAACTAATACATCCATGGGTGGAAAATCCTGGCAGAGGGTAAACCGAAGACTCAACTCAAGGGAGTGATCATGTCCCCGATTTCTTCCACAAACTCAACGCGGTGTAGTTCTTTAGGAAGTCGGTCAACTCGAGGCCTCTTGGTCACCAACCAGTTGTTATTAACCATCTTGCTCCACCTGAGGGGTTTTTCATCCCAAAATTTTTGTGCTGACTTTCGAGTGATGTCCGCATTCTCAGGGAAGTCAGGTATGTTGAGCAATTCCTCAATGTGCTTTGGTGTGATTAAGAGGAAAGGCTCGCGATTATCTTTATAAATTCCTCGTCTCTCGGGATCATAATGCTCCGCGCAAGCGATAACCAGCTCTGAGCATTGCACCAAGACCGGAAATGCCGCTGCTTGGGGTAGACTGCTATGATAAAGCCTACCAGAGAATATGGTTTTGCCTTCGGCTTTCACCCGATCACAAAATTGTTACACATTGATGTGACCAAGATTTGTATCAGTGATATTGTCGTATGCTGACTTGATAGAACTGGGAGGGATGATTCCTTGGAATTTGTACTTGAGCGCGGACTTATTCGATTTCTCCATTGGCTTCCTCGTTTTTTCGACAGATTTATTAGATTTTCCGGCCATTATGAATTTTACAGAAAAATGACTCAGGCACGCAACACAATGCAAACAGTGTCTGGTCTCAGTCTACAAAACACCGTTTATTCATAAAGGAATATAGCTCGTCTTAATATTATTATTATTATTATTATTTTAATAATAATGATAATAATAATCGATCCTAGGTTTAAAAAAATTAAAATTAAAATGTCAATACATCATACCGAGACCAAGCTTGAATTTTGAATCTGGCGACAACAATGATATTTATTGTTTATTAAATTAAAATCTCTCGATTTTAAAATTTTGCGTGGATCAATGTAATCCCCCTTTTTTTAATTCGCCTGAGCAAGTTTTCATTTGCATGCGTGAACCGTAACTTCTCTTTTGCGTGAAAATTGCCTGATTCTAATGAATGCATGGACTTTGCTTCTCCTTGCGCATAAACAATATGTTTTTGCTTGAAAAATGCGTGGAAGGTCTTTTTCTCTTGCCTGATGTTTAGCAAATTTCTGGTAAATTTGTGGCCAATCTTTGCTTCAACGTGGGCTATCCTTTCTTCCTGACAGCTGCGAGTGCGTGGACGTATGGTGCATGCGTTGGCTTACCAAGAAACAATTTTAACAATGTTATGACCTTTGTTGGTGAATACATGGCCTGTTAAACTACCTGTGTGTGGCCAATGCGTGCCTTTTCCTTTTATTTTTCTGCTTTGACAGCTGTGATCACCTTGCCAAGTAAAATGCGTGAAAATGTTGCATGTGTGATATTTATTTCATTTTGGTCTGCGTGGGCTTATTGACTTCAGCGTGGAAATGATGTTGGCCCTGCGTGGAAACAATTTCTTTCTTTGCTGGACTGTATCTTTGGCTGCGTGAAGGATTGTTTCCTTGTTATTTTGGATTGTCTCCCTTGCTTCCACCTTGGCGTGGAAACTTATATCTCAAACCAATGCGTTGAAATATTCTCCTTTATAACCTGCGTGGAAACTTGCTTTTGCCTGAAAAATGCGTGGTGTTCTAGCTTTTTGTCTTATGCTTGTGTGGATTTATCTTGGACTGTTATAGGAATGCATTTTGGACTGGTTTGCATTGAACTTGTATCTTTTTCGGCATGGCAACTGCTCAAAAACTTCTGCATGCTGATCTCCCTCTTCCCCCCACGTGGCCTGCTTGGTTTTGGCATGGATTTGCTTCTTTCAAATCAATGTGTGGACAGCTATGAATGTGTATTAGCTTCTATTACTCCTTTTAGACTGCGTGGCCTTTGCTTTTTTTTGCTAATGTGTGGCCTTTACCTGTCCTCTTCTCCAATGTCTGGGTCTTGCTTCTAGGTAATGCGAATCGGCTTCTATAATCTATTAAAACTGTTGTTTTATCCTTTGCCTGATGTGTATTCCTCCTTCACAATGGCGTTCACAATAAGCTAGTATTCTTTGTTTCTTCAAAACCTGTGATGAAAATGAATCTTTCAAAAAGAAAATATTTCTCTGCAAACATTTTCACACAGAGGAAATAATAAGAAGTTGGAAATAAAAATCTTCCAAGCTTCTTAATTACTTTCGCACGACTTTTTCCACAGATTTTAACGGAAGAAAATTATGAGGATTTAAGAAGCTTCTTCATAACCGTTTCTTCTTCTTCCCGTTAAAATAAACAACTTCCTCTTTCTCTGGGTAGTGGCATTAATTGCCAAGGGAAAATGGGAAAAAAATATCCATTTACCAGCGAAAATGACAAGGCAGGCTGGGAATCCCCACCCTATTTCTCCATGTGGGAGATCCGGAGATTTTTTGCTCGTTTGCCAACCGATTGGATTGGCAACTAGCAGAAGAAATCCCACGAGCGGTGAAATAAAAAGTATTTTCCAGGAAAGGGAAAATCTAGGTACGGGAGGCCAATTTGGCATCCCCAGCAATTGGAAGCGGAAGCTTACTTTCCCCCCGGCAATTAAAAATAAATCTTGTCGATTGAACTTTAATAAATATTATATCAATATTTATTTAATTAAAAACCCAAAAATCAATAAAATTGATTTTATCAGATAAAGGGTAATAAATTATTAAATATTAATTAATTAATTATTAACGCGTTTTGTGACCTGGTGGGAGGAGTTCTCCCCTGAAATGAACGAAACGAAGGCCGAAACGATCACAAGAACGAGACGATCGTGACGAGGGTGATAAAACATGAAAAAGAATACTTTTGAAAATTTTCAAAATTTTAATGTTTATTAATTTTGCGAAGTCAAAATTAGCTGCTAACAGTTGGCTCTAATCGGGGACAAGGACTCCATAGACGCAGCAACGGACCCAAACTTAAATATTTAATGAACAAGATCCCAAAAACAACGGAGCACAAAAACAGGATGACGAAAGAGAGGAAACCGAAACACATGGAAAAGAAACAAACCAAAATCCTAATTACCTATGTACATACGGGGGACAACCCGTTTTCAATTTTGATAATGCTTGAGATATTGCCTGCTGTAGGGCAAAGGCAAATGAGTTCCATCGGGATACACCAAGTAATAGGTGTTATCTCCACAGAAATGTCTGATTTTGAAAGAGCCTAGCCACAGCGAATCAAACTTCCCGTGCTTTCCTTTTGGTTCACGTCTTTTGTCCCAAAGAAGAACTAAGTCATTAAATTGAAATTGCCTCTCCTTAGTTTTCTTGTCGAACAACCTCTTCACTTTGGATTGGTGTTCCTTGATCTTGTTCGCTACTTGACTTCTTTGTTCTTCGAGCTTGCTTAGGAACATGATCCTTTTATCCAACACATTGGCGAAGCATTCGTCATCAACTGCTTGAGCCAATCGTAATGCTGTTAACTCCAATGTGATGGGAATTTGGGCGTCAGTTCCATACAAGAGTTGAAATGGAGACATCCCGATTGCCCTTTTAGGAATTATGCGGTCAGCCCAAAATGCATCATATAGCTTTTTGTGCCAAGTCCTTCGATTTTCTTCAACTAACTTGCGCACGATAGTAATGATGTTTTTTTACTGGATTCTGCTTAACCGTTTCCTTACGGGTAATAATTTGACGAATGAGACAAAGATATCACATGCCCATAACAAAAACCTATCATCTCTGCAAAAGAAAAACTAGAGGCATTGTCTGTCACGATCTTGTGTGGAATTTTGTAACGAACCAATATATTTTCTTTGATGAAGTCACAGATTACCGCAGTAGATGTTTGTTTCACCGGTATAGCTTCTACCCACTTCATAAAGTAGTCAGTTGCAGTGAGCACGTGAGTATGACCAGCACTAGAATTAGGATTCAGAATTCCGATGAAATCTAAACCGCATTGTTGAAAGGGTTCTTCAATGATAATTGGCTTCAAAGGCAAAGCTGTCAATTTAGGTCTTCCCACAAATTGTTGACAAGCTTCGCATTTTGTTACCCATTTCTAAGAATCGGAAAACATAGTGGGCAAGTAATAATGTGCTCGCAAAAATTTATGAGTTGTCACTAGGCCAGAGAAATGACCACCGCAAGCATGATTATGAAAGGCTTCAACCAACCTGGGTTGTTGTTCTTTATCGACACATCTTTCCTTTCTTGAACAAAGTGTTGTCCCAAATGACGTACCTGGCAGCTCTTAGTTTGATAGCTCTCTTTTCTTTAGCTATCAGATTCTCAGGACATTCGCCATATGTGAGAAAGTAGGCTATATTAGAATATGATTCGTCTATGGTACTGACGAAAACTACCAGTGGTAAACTTTCTTCAACTGGTTCTTCTTTAGAGTCATCTCGTGGCTCATTCTCTGCAATGAGTTGGCAAAGTCCTCTTCCTCGAACTAACTTGTTTGGCTTGATCTCCAAATCATATTCCTGGATCTTGGAGACCCAGTTACCTCTTTTAGATCTTGGTTCTTGTTGTGTCAACATCGATTTAACTGCGGTATCCAGAACTAAGACTTTGGTGTGCGAATTCAACACATAGTACCTAAAATGTTTCAAGGCTCTCACCACCGCTTACGCATGCCTTTCAAGGGGATTGCAATTTAGTTCATGTTTCTTGAATCCAGAACTCATGAATGCAATAGGAGATTCGCTTCCCTCTTGATTGTGTTGAGTTAGGATGGCAAAGATCGTGTGCGACGAGGCATAGCAATAGATTATAAAATCCTTTTTAAAATCGGGGCACACCTATGTAGGAGCTTTTGCAATAGCACCCTTGATTTGTTCAAATGTTTCTCTACCTTCTTTCGACCATTTGAAGGATTCCTTGCCTTTCATCATATCAGCGATTTCTTTGGTCAGTTTGGCGAAATCTGGTACAAACCTTCTCAAAAAGTTCACCTTCCCACAAAATGAGTGGACTCCAGGCTTACTTGTAGGCAAGGAAAGATTCTTGATAGCTTGAATGCGCTCAGGATCGATCTTAGTTCCTTCTTTAGGAACAATATCACCTAGGAGTTTCCCTTCCATAACTCCGAACACGGATTTCTTTGGATTCAGGGAGATCTTATGAAGTTTGCACCTTTGCAATATTTTCTCCAAATCTCTTAGGTGATCTTCTCGCTTCTTTGAGAACACCATCAAGTCATCTAGGTATATCATGATGATCTTGTCTTTATAATCTGTGAATGCCATATCCATAGCCCTTTGAAAGGTCACGTCGGCATTGATCAAACCAAAAGGCATTCTTCGTACCCCAGGGGGTGGTGAACACAGTTTTTTGTTGATCCTTCCTAGCCACTTCAATTTGATTATAACCAAAAAAACCGTCTAACATGGATAACATCTCCAATCCAGTTACTGCCTGCTGTTGTTGTTACTCCTCCCCATGGATAGATATACCGTCTAGCATGGATAGATACTCCTCCCCAGAACAACACTGCTATTGTTAAATCCTCACCGTCTTCTGAAAGAGTGGAACCGTTCTATGTTTCCCTATTGATTAATAGTTTCAAGTTAAGTAACTGCATTTTAGATTCAGGTGCTTCTGACAATGTCATGTTAGCTAAAGGTGCAGATGCTCTTGGGCTTACCTTGACAAATACCATAAAAAGGTGCTACTCCATGAAAAGGCAAGTCCCTTTAATCGGACAAATCAAAGATGCACAAGCTGTTCTAGTGGCTTTTCTTGACAAGCGATTAAAGATGACAATCTTAGTTGCAGATATTCCTGTCTCCTACGGGATGTTGTCGAGCAGAAACTTCTGCAAAGCGCTGGGAGAAGTAAAGATGGATTGGTCTTGTGCTCATATTCCTATCAAGGGGATTAATCAGAAGCTAGAGCCGGAAAAGAAGTCCAAGTACACGGTGACAAAATCTGAAGATCCTAGATCTCAGATTCTTTTTCAGGGGTCTGACCACGTTGTATACTTCTTGGAAATGGATAAAGACATTCCAGAGCCAAAACTTCAACTAGAGCCAGAACCAAAAGGAGCTGAAAAATTTTGGACTCTGGAGTTTAAAGGCACCTGTTGTTCTTTTGGATCAGGAGTCGGCGTTCTACTAATATCTCCAGATCATGAGATATTCCCATACTCCCACAAGTTGATGTTCGAGAACACCAACGATACGGCGGAGTATGAAGCATTGCTTCTCGAAATGGAGCAAGCTAAAAAGAAAGGAGTAAAACTCCTCAAAGCCCAAGGAGATGCTGAGCTTCTAGTAAAGCAGGTTCGAGGGCAAAGTCAAGTCAAAAGAGATAAGCTGGAGCATTACAGAGATAGAGTGTTTTCTGCCACATTCAATCTTGCAGCCTTCTCTATTGACTTCATTCCAATGAATCAGAATTTCAAGGCAGACTCTTTGGCAGTCACAATTGCACTATTGAATCCGGATAGACCACCGTCCATATTAAGACAAGGAAACTATAAAGTGGAGATGGTCTACCGCCCCAAAGTCCCTGATAATGTTGAACAATGGCAGACTTTCAATGAGGACAAACAAACATCTGCATTTCTGGAACAAAGCAACTTTGACAAGTTGTATGTTGAAGGGAGTAAATCACCACCACGACAAACAGTCACAGGAAAAGTTGATCCGTGTTATGATGACAATAGTGGACCAATCCAGCCAAAAGGTAACAAAATCCCCAAAGGTTTGGTTTCCTTAGTGGAGACTTTCAACAAGCATGATTGGTACCTGAAAAAGAACAAAGACTATGGTGATAGTTCTTCCTCAGAAATGCAGCAAATAAATCTGAGAACGAGAGAAGTTGATGCAAACTTGCCCGCCACGGAGAGAAGAAAGAATGAGCCACCACAAGATGAAGTTGATAAGGACTTGCCCAAGATATTTGACAAGAAGGCCAGAGAAAGGAAGTTCAAGATTGGAGACTGAGTACTATGGTGGGACAAGAGACATGAACCGAAGGGCATGCATGTCAAATCTGATTCACTCTGGAAAGGGCCCTTCGTGATCAAAAGAGAGGCCGGAATGGACACTTTCTTCCTTGCCTACCAAGATGGAATTGAGTTACCATTGCCTTTCAACGGGCAGCATCTGAAGCTTTTCCAAACATAAAAAAACAGGATAAAACCTATATGTATATAAATAAAACTTTGTTTGTTTTTCCTTGTTTTGTTTTTGTGTTGTGTTGTTTTTGTTTTCCTGACCCCAAGCCCAATGGACAAGACACGAAACCAGAGATGTTGGGATCTCATCTTTACCCTTGTCATTTTGACAGAGGCAAAGATGTCCACAGACGGAGCCAACTGGTGTCCCCAGATTTCACCCTGAAATCTGAGACTACCCCATGTTAAAAGAATTTGTTCTTTTAAAATAATGGGTCGTTTTGTGTTTTAATTGCCAGAAAGTATCTCTTTTACGTCAATATATTCCCAAGGAGCCCTATAAGTCATTTTCGACAAATACCCAGATGCCCAAAATTGTTTTATTCTATCGCTTGGGTTTGCCTGGGGGAAATCCGTATTTAATTATTTTGAGCCTCGTTTGAGGCAATTTGTGTTCTGGTTTAACCTTGTTGTGATCGTACATGTCAATATTCCCATATACCAGTAGGGTTTTAACCAGGAATGGATCCAGGGCTTTATTTGTGACTTCTGGCAACATTTTGTGTTTTTGGTGTTTTCCAGTTTCGTTTTCTGTGAAATTTCTCTGGATCAATTCCTTTGCCGGTTTGGCCTGATTCTTGGCCTGGAGTATCTGGAGATCACTATGCACGTTGTGCCAGAAGGAATTCGCCATCGGAGGTCTGGTTCTCTTGGAAAAAAACAAAGTCGTGCACCAAAAAGTTTCTTCTAGGCTGGCCGCATTTTGGGAAAAGAGGGTTTGAAGTGAATCATGGGATTTTTGGAAGCAGCAAGCAGGTGGGATTTTTGTACCTGCCTAGCAGGGTACTTTTTCCCATGGAAGCAACGCCACTGAAGTCATAATGGGAAAATCAGAGGCGGTAGGCAAGCGGGAACTTCTTACCTGCCTTGCAGGGTAAAAATTCTCATTGTAAAATAAAAGAAAAATCACTTGAGGCATTGATGGAATTTTATTACCTGCCTTGCAGGGTAAATAATCCTATTATGAAAGTCAAACAGCTTAAGTGAATCATAAGATTTTCGGAGCTGCCTTGTAGGGTAAATAATCCCATTGTCAATTGACTTTTAAAAATAAAAATTCCTCATGCCAAAAAGTGCGACCCCTTTAGGGAAAGAAAGGCAGCCTTAAATGCATTATTTAATTAAATTCTTCTCTAATTTTGGCGCCCAGGTTTGTGAAAAAGTCAACAAAGGGAAAGTGGATAAAGGAAGTTGGAATTAAACATTCTAAAATTAAATAAATATTATTTATTTAATGCAACCCTTTCATGTCAAAAAGTGCGCCCCATTTGGGAAAGGAATAATATTATTTTAAGTATTAATTGATTTAATTAATTCTTATTTTCAGTGGCTAAGGTCAAAGCATATTGTGAGGCTTAAGTTAACCGGAAGTAGAAGACTAAAATTAAATAAATTTAATTTATTTAATGGCAGCCATGAGCATGCACAAAATAGGCACTCCATTTGAAGAGTGAAGCTTATTAAATAATTAATTAATTGCCAGGAATAGGAGAGGCATTAATTAATTATAGAACTATGAGGATTATATAGGCAGGGGCTGCCATAAGGATGAATTAATTAATTCAAAAGCAGAGCGCAGCCCAGACAAAAAGTGCGCCCCATTTAAAGAGAAATTTTGCTCAGAAGAAGGTTTAATTAATGTTGAAAGCTTCCAAATTTGGCGCCTAGGTTTGAAGGAGCTTGATTTGTGTCTGAATAATTGTCTGCATAAGTGATACAGGTGCTCAGGTGAAGTTGGTAAAATTCATGCTTACTTTTCATGTTGTCGGCTAGATTTTCTGCATTGCATAAAACCTAGGCAGTCATGAGATAAATCTCCCTCATTTACCGGTGAGGCTCCCGTGTCAAATTTGTCGATTAAAATATGTTAGTATCTATATGGGGTTTTACTTTAACTGTTTAGCTCATGAACCATAGTTGTACAGTTCTGCAGCAAATAAGCAGCTATTTTAAGAAAGAAAATATTTATAGAGGAAGGGAATTATATAAACACAGGGAAGAAATGGGGAAGATGTGCAACCCAATCAATAGATAACAGAGTTGATTGCATGCACATAGAAGAAACCAATAGATATCAACGCACAGAATTATAAACAAAGGCACTTCAGATCTAGATCTAAAATAACACAGAGTCTATGAGAAGATCTAAGATAGAGAGCTAGAAACAAATTGCACCGTGACACAAAGTTCTCCGGAAACCTGCCCTTTATATTCATTTGCTTCAAGTGGCTATCAGGGGTTTCAGCACAAAGTCTGGAACACAAGAATGTTGCTTACAAATTTTGATTCTTTAACCCGTAGATTCTTCCTCTACTTATAGAATGTAGAAGGGAAAGTACAAATGGGAAACTCAACTGAACTGAATCATGAACAAGAAGTAAAGATGACATTTGGCAATCATCCTCCACTAACTTCTCCTTAAGTGACACATCTATTACTTAAATAATAGAATTGTTCCACATAACTTAAAGTAATGGTTTCAAAACCAATAACTTTAAAGTTTTACAATTTCATCCGGGAACGTGGAAAATAGAAGAAGAAAGAATAGGAGAAGAAGTCAAGTCAGTTGGAACATTTATATCTTCTTTTTGTTCTGATACTGAATATACTTGTCGAACATGTAATTCAGCATCTTCTCATCTGTCTTAGCCACAGCTTCCTTTTCTGTCCTGAACTGCAGCAATCCTTCGTTCAACACCTTGATACATGCTTCCACATCCTCCAAGCTCGGCCCGAACCTCGCAATATCCGACTGCAATGCCACCAATCTGCTAATGAAATTCATCGTGAAAGGCTTAGTAGCTCCATCAATTCTCCCTTGTACCATTAGAAAAGACCCTTCCCGGGAATTAGGCACTCTGCTAGGAATGATCCGTACGTATGAAGTAACATTTCTGACCACTTCCTCCTCAGTGAAAGCGATGATACTGTCTGGTAAAGACGATGTCTTACTCTTAAGTGCCTTCATCCTCGTCAGCAGAATTCTGCAGGTCTCCAAACAGAAAGACACTACAAACTCCATTTGCTTCCCCTTCTCAACTGATCTGTCTGGTACAATCTGTTCCGCGACCAACACTTCTCCCAGCTTATTGATTTCGGCCAAAGTACTCACATTACTCTCAGCAACTATATTCATATCTACTATGCTCGTCACCAGTTGCTTCAACTGATCTACTGCATCATTCATAACCTTCAGGCGCGCTGGCACCTCTCCGAGTTGTACAGAAGCTTGATGAATAATCAAATTCTTCCATTCATCGATAGCTTTCACCTGGATTGCTTGCATCTTCCATCTCCTACATCAGATGATCGCTCACCTACTCCTGCACTAAAATTGGCTGAGTGGAAGATTTAGCAACCTTGGCAATGATCTCGCACAACTAAGATACCTGCTTCTGAAGCTCCTCTTTCTCCGTCTTTTCTCTGTCAAGCCTAAGTAATAGAGCATCTACCAATGTCTGTGTATCCTGCTTCAATCCTTCTGTGGTGGCTTGACCGATACGTACTCTGGTTACTGTTATGTCTTCTGTCGTGAGCTCATCCTCTTTCTTTCCTTCTGTCGGAACTGACATCTCAGCAAACTTATGCCCCGACTCCTCGATGATCAACAGTGAAGTCACTTAGCAGCTTACGTTTTTGATCTTTTCCGCATAGACCCAGGAGCACTGCAAGTCGTGTCCTCACAGTGCAGTTCAACTCTACCTTGGAACCATGCGAAGAAACCATTCCAGACTTTGTGCTGAAACTCCCGATGGAGCCACTTTTGAAGCAAGCCAACCATTGAAATATAAAGGAGTAGGTTTCCGGAGAATTTTGTGTCATGGTGCAATTTGTTTTCTAGCTTTCTATCTTAGATCTTCTATTAAACTGTGTTGTTTTAAATCTAGATTTATTAAGAGTTTTGCCTTTGGTAAATTGTGTAGGAGACTTGATTTGTTTTGAGTCATTTGCTTATTTAATTGTTCTTGTGCATATTAGATTCATTCTCCGTTTCGTTTCAGGTTTGTGCTGACTTTAGATCTCTATATTGGTTCTCTATTGTGCATGCAATCAACTCTGTTCTATTGATTGGTTGGGTGACATTTTCCTCATTTCTTCCTTGTGTTTTCTTATTTCTTTATTCTATAAATATTTCCTTTTTTAAAACAGCTGCTTACTTGCTGTAGAGCTATATAGCTATGGTTCATGAGTTGAATAGTTAAAGTAAAACCCCATATAGATACTAACATATTTTTATTGACAAATCTGACACGGAAGTCTTACCGGTAAATGAGGGAGATTTATCTCATGACCTAAGTTTGTCAGCAATGCAGAAAATCTAATGAGGGAGAACATTAGACTTGCAGTTTTTTGGCGACTCCGTTGGTGACTTCGTTGGGGAACAACTATCTTTGCAGATCAAAGCTTATCTCTTGAAGATCGGAGTGTTTTCCATACAAATCTCAACCTGGCTGAACGTTGATTCACCTGATCTATGAAGGCGCAAGGAAGGACTGATCATTTCTTTAGATTGTAGGAGCAATTCAATTTCAATCATCCTCCTTAAGTTATAAGTCGCAAATTTAGTCTCTCACTAGGAAGGAGAGTGCACACTCATCTAGATCCGGATCGTCTTCAGCATAATCCGACGGCTGGGATTAGTCACCAAGTCTACACAAGGAGAAGACGTGCCCCATTAATCATGGCGAATCAGAACCAGATAGTACCTGTACCATGGGGAACAACTTTTGGGCCATTGAAGTTCGCTCCACCTATGCACGATCTGCCGAAAGGATCCACAAAGGATTTTCCAAAATTATTTGGAGATGGAAAGCAAAACCCGGATGATCATTTTGCAGCCTTCTTCATATCTTGTGGTGTGCTTGCAGTGGAGCATGAAGATGTCTCGGTCAGACTTTTCATTGAGACTCTACATGACTTGGATGGCAAATGGTTCTATTGGCTAGCTCCTGGCACCATAACCAACTGGGTGACTATGCGTGAGCAATTTTTAAAAAGATTCAAGCCTGCAGAGGACGCTAGCACGTTGATTACCCAACTGACGCAGTTGAAGAAAGAGCCAAGTGAGAAACATGCGGGACTTTATTGCAAGGTTCCAGAGGATTTTATATAAAATCCCCACTTCTGCCACATTGAGCGATGAAAATCAAAAGACGTTTTTTATAAACGCTCTGTTGCCCGAAGTTGGATATCAGCTGCGAAGGGCAAAACCTGTGAATCTACTTGAAGCACAAAATGCTGCCGTGGAAGTTGAAGATGACTTGATCATGGCTGGAAAACTCAAACAACCATCTCACAAAGGTGATGGAGCTTTTTCAAGTTCTTTAGATCCTTTGTTACAAAGATTGGCTAATGATATGTTGCAAATTAAGAAGCAGATATCTTAGGCGGGAAATGCGACCCCTTCAAGAATACCTCCTGTTCGGACCTTTAATGGTCAAAATCAAAATCAAAATAGATTTGCTGCTGCACCAGAGCAGTTGGCAATTGAAGCTGCTCCAAGGAACAACTTGGAAACTAATGAAGAAGATCTAGGCATTGACGAATCATTTGGTGATGAAGACTTTTTAGATCCCGTTGGCGACTCCAATATTGGTTACCTAGACTATGAAATCTGACGAGGGCTATTATGAATCTTTTGAAGATTCTGATGGTCACACATTTTGCGGTGTTCACAAGGTCCCAGACACGCCAAAATGCCGAAGCATCCACAAGCGGCCAAGAAGAGAAAAGAGAAGATCCTGGGCGGATGTTACTATCTTGAAAAGAGGCAGCCCTCTTCCTTCTTCATTAGCTCCCAAAGATAAATATTCAAATTCTTTCAATTCGCAGCAAAGGGCAACACACATCCAGCTGAAGCAAGTCAAGCTTTTGACATCATTGATCACATAAAGAAGACCAAGGTCCAAATGTCAGAAGCTGAGTATTTGAGGGCATTTCCTGATCAGCTAAATAGATTGGTCAAGTATGTGCAAAGTAATGGTCCCAACCCTCCAAAAATATAATACTTCACGGGTATCTTGTCAAGTCCAAAGATTACTCCTTCAAATAATGCGGCTGCAAGTTCTTCTCCCTTCTACTTCTTCTCCTGCTACATCAGAAAGGATCGAGCCATTTATGTATCATTGCTTATCAATGGGTACAAATTGAGCAATTGCATTTTGGACTCTGGAGCTTCAGACAACGTCATGCTTGCAAAAGTTGCTGATGGCTTGGGTCTCACATTGACAAAGACCATCGGAAGATGCTATTCAATGGAAAGGCAAGTTCCTTTGTTGGGGCAAATCAAAGATGCACAGGTAGTACTTGCTTCTTCTTTCCCAGAAAAAGATTGAAAATGACTATCCTTGTAGCAGACATCCCAGTGTCTTATGGCATGCTTGTTGAGTAGAAATTTTCTGTAAAGAGCTGGCTGGGGAGAAGAGAAGTCAAGATGGATTGGTCTTGTGCGCACATACCAATCAAAGGAGTTATCAGAAGTTAGAACCTGAGAAGAAATCCAAGTACACAGTATCAAAGTCTGAGGATCCTAGATCTCAGATCTTGTTTCAGGAATCTGATCACGGAGTCTATTATTTAGAAATGGATAAAGAAGAAATTCAACCTGTGATTCAAGAACCACATCAACTTGACAACAAGGTTTGGTCTCTGGAATTTGATGGCAGTTGCTGTTCATTTGGATCTGGTGCAGGCGTTGTTCTTATCTCTCCTGAGGGAAAAGTGCATGCACATTCCTTCAAATTGATGTTCGAAAATACTAACAACACAGCAGAGTATGAAGCACTGTTGTTAGGTATGGAGCAGGCAAGAACAATGGGAATCAAGCTTACATGCAAAGGGAGATGCTGAGCTGATTGTTAAGCAGATAAGAGGTCTCTATCAAGTAAAAAAGGACAAAACTTCGGCATTATAGAGATCGGGTCTACTTTGCTATCCTGGATTTTTCAACTTTCTCGGTATCTTACATTCCGAGAGAACAAAATTCAAGAGCTGATTCACTTGCAGTGACCGCAACTTTGTTAAATCTAGATCAACCTCCCACATTTTTCAGACAGGGGGATTACAAAGTTGAGATGGTCTTCCGCCCAAAAGTTCCTGACAACGTCCAACAATGGCAAGTTTTTAACGATGACAAGCAGATTGCTGCATTTCTCCAACAAAAGGACAACTTCGAAGAGATCTACTATGAGGGAAGCAACTCACCTCCGAGACAAACTACTGTGGGAGAAATGGATGCAGACGTCTCAGGAAGTCAGGAGATTATCCAGCTAAAGGGAAATAAAATTCCTAAAGGCTTGGTATCTCTTAAGGAAATGTTCGACAAGCATGATCAGATGCTTAAAAAGAATGAAGAAAGTGAAAGTGGAAGTTCTTTCTTCCTCCGATACACAGTTACTAAATTTGGGAGCCGCCAGCAATGACCCCAAATTAGTAAATCTGGGTAAAGTGTTGTTCAGAGGCAGAAAGAGAAGCTTTTTACACAAAGCTTCTTAAGAAATACATGGATGTTTTTGCTGGTCTTACCAGGATCTAAAAACATATCAGCCTGCAGAAGTTCAACACTACATCCCATTAAAACCAGAACAAAAGCCTTTCAAGCAGAAGCGGCGGCATAAACCCTACTATTTCCGGGACTATCTTTGCAGAATCCAGAAGCTGTTTAGATGCAAAGATAATTTATCCCATACATCACTCTGAATGGTTAGCCAACATAGTTCCTGTGAGAAAGAAGAGTGGCGAGATTAGGTTGTGTGCGTAGATTTTCGCAACCTCAATCAAGCCTCATTGAAAGATAACTACCCCATCCCCATCATGGATCACACTCTGCAGGTGGTCACTGGATCTGATGCTTTCCATGCTTGATGGTTTCTCAGGCTACAATCAGGGTCAAGGTGGCTGAAGAAGATCAATACAAAACAACATTCATTACACCTTGGGGAACCTTTGCTTATCAGAAAATGCCTTTTGGTTTGATCAATGCTGGAGCTACATTTCAAAGAGCTATGGATTTAGCTTTTGCTCATCTCAAGGATATAAGCATAGTGGTGTACCTTGATGATCTGACAGTCTTTTCCAAGAACAGAAGCACGCACATTTCAAATCTGGAAGAGGTTTTCATACAATGCCGCAAACATGGTATTTCTCTGAACCCTAAGAAATCTATCTTTGTTGTAACAGAAGGAAAGCTACTAGGGCACATTGTCTCTAAGGAACCAAGATAGATCCGGAACGTGTCAAATCCATTCAGACTTTGCCATTGCCAACAACATCCAAAAAAGGAGTTCACTCTTTCTTTGGAAAAGTTAATTTCTCAGGAGATTCATCCCTGACTTTGCTGAGCTAACCCGTCATATCTCAAATATGATGAAGAAGACACAAGATTTCAAATGGAGCAGCGAAGGGAAGAAGCTTTTGAGAAGATTAAGGAGGCCCTGTCAAAAGCCCCAGTCTTGGTTTCACCTGACTTTAGTAAAGAATTTATTCTTTACTGTTATTCCTCCGAACACACCATGTCAGCAATCTTGATGCAGAAAGAATCAGAGGATGTAGAAGCTCCGATTGCTTTCATGAGCATGCCTCTCAAAAGCTTATGAGTTGAAATATACTCCCATGGAAAAACATGCATGCAGTGGTGGTGAAGGCGTGTAAAGCATTCAGGTACTATATTTTTCCTCACACACTGTGGTCTTGGTTCCAGATACTTGCAGTGAAATCTATCCTCACTCAACAAGAGTTAGGATTGTTAAGAGGCACATGGGTGACGAAAGTTCAAGAATATGACCTGGATATCAAACCTACAAAGCTGGTTCGAGGAAGAGGTCTGTGCGAATTGATGACGGAGATGAAAGCAACAACGCCAGAGGAGATCAAGAAGAGGTAGATGAAGATTTTCCCTATGGTACTTTTTATAGATCTGGTGGAGTGGTACAGTAACATTGCCTATTTTCTGACGTATGGAGAATGCCCAGATCAACTTTCTCGAAAAGAGAAAACGAACTATTAAACTAAATCCAAAGACTTTGTTCTATGGGATAATGGTTTATACAAAAGAGGGATTGATGGCGTATTTCTCCGATGCGTGGATAAAAGCTCAGCAGGATCAGCTCTTACAACAGTTTCATGACATGGCTTGCGGTGGTCATTTCTCAGCCCGAGTCACTGCTCACAAGATCCTCAGCAAGGTATTACTGGCCCACACTTTTTCCCATATCCCACAAGTTGATGTCGAGAACACCAACGATACGGCGGGAGTATGCTAATGCATGCTTCTCGAAATGGAGCAAGCTAAAAAGAAAGGAGTAAAACTCCTCAAAGCCCAGGAGATGCTGAGCTTCTAGTAAAGCAGGTTCGAGGGCAAAGTCAAGTCAAAGAGATAAGCTGGAGCATTACAGAGATAGAGTGTTTTTGCCACATTCAATCTTGCAGCCTTCTTATTGACTTCATTCCAATGAATCAGAATTTCAAGGCAGGACTCTTTGGCAGTCACAATTGCCCTATTGAATCCGGATAGACCACCGTCCATATTAAGACAAGGAAACTATAAGTGGAGATGGTCTACCGCCCCAAAGTCCCTGATAATGTGAACAGTGGCAGACTTTCAATGAGGACAACAAACATCTGCATTTCTGGAACAAAGCAACTTTGACAAGTTGTATGTTGAAGGGAGTAAATCACCACCACGACAAACAGTCACAGGAAAAGTTGATCCGTGTTTATGATGACAATAGTGGACCAATCCAGCCAAAAGGTAACAAAATCCCCAAAGGTTTGGTTTCCTTAGTGGAGACTTTCAACAAGCATGATTGGTACCTGAAAAAGAACAAAGACTATGGTGATAGTTCTTCCTCAGAAATGCAGCAAATAAATCTGAGAACGAGAGAAGTTGATGCAAACTTGCCCGCCACGGAGAGAAGAAAGAATGAGCCACCACAAGATGAAGTTGATAAGGACTTGCCCAAGATATTTGACAAGAAGGCCAGAGAAAGGAAGTTCGAGATTGGAGACAGGGTACTATGGTGGGACAAGAGACATGAACCGAAGGGCATGCATGTCAAATCTGATTCACTCTGGAAAGGGCCCTTCGTGATCAAAAGAGAGGCCGGAATGGACACTTTCTTCCTTGCCTACCAAGATGGAATTGAGTTACCATTGCCTTTCAACGGGCAGCATCTGAAGCTTTTCCAAACATAAAAAAACAGGATAAAACCTATATGTATATAAATAAAACTTTGATTGTTTTTCCTTGTTTTGTTTTTGTCTTGTGTTGTTTTTGTTTTCCTGACCCCAAGCCCAATGGACAAGACACGAAACCAGAGATGTTGGGATCTCATCTTTACCCTTGTCATTTTGACAGAGGCAAAGATGTCCACAGACGGAGCCAACTGGTGTCCCCAGATTTCACCCTGAAATCTGAGACTACCCCATGTTAAAAGAATTTGTTCTTTTAAAATAATGGGTCGTTTTGTGTTTTAATTGCCAGAAAGTATCTCTTTTACGTCAATATATTCCCAAGGAGCCCTATAAGTCATTTTCGACAAATACCCAGATGCCCAAAATTGTTTTATTCTATCGCTTGGGTTTGCCTGGGGGAAATCCGTATTTAATTATTTTGAGCCTCGTTTGAGGCAATTTGTGTTCTGGTTTAACCTTGTTGTGATCGTACATGTCAATATTCCCATATACCAGTAGGGTTTTAACCAGGAATGGATCCAGGGCTTTATTTGTGACTTCTGGCAACATTTTGTGTTTTTGGTGTTTTCCAGTTTCGTTTTCTGTGAAATTTCTCTGGATCAATTCCTTTGCCGGTTTGGCCTGATTCTTGGCCTGGAGTATCTGGAGATCACTATGCACGTTGTGCCAGAAGGAATTCGCCATCGGAGGTCTGGTTCTCTTGGAAAAAACGAAGTCGTGCACCAAAAAGTTTCTTCTAGGCTGGCCGCATTTTTGGAAAAAGAGGGTTTGAAGTGAATCATGGGATTTTTGGAAGCAGCAGGCAGGTGGGATTTTTGTACCTGCCTAGTAGGGTACTTTTTCTCATGGAAGCAACGCCACTTAAGTCACAATGGGAAAATCAGAGGCAGCAGGCAAGCGGGAATTTCTTACCTGCCTTGCAGGGTAAAAATTCCCATTGTGAAATAAAAGAAAAATCACTTGAGGCATTGATGGAATTTTATTACCTGCCTTGCAGGGTAAATAATCCTATTATGAAAGTCAAACAGCTTAAGTGAATCATAAGATTTTCGGAGCTGCCTTGTAGGGTAAATAATCCCATTGTCAATTGACTTTTAAAAATAAAAATTCCTCATGCCAAAAAGTGCGACCCCTTTAGGGAAAGAAAGGCAGCCTTAAATGCATTATTTAATTAAATTCTTCTCTAATTTTGGCGCCCAGGTTTGTGAAAAAGTCAACAAAGGGAAAGTGGATAAAGGAAGTTGGAATTAAACATTCTAAAATTAAATAAATATTATTTATTTAATGCAACCCTTTCATGTCAAAAAGTGCGCCCCATTTGGGAAAGGAATAATATTATTTTAAGTATTAATTGATTTAATTAATTCTTATTTTCAGTGGCTAAGGTCAAAGCATATTGTGAGGCTTAAGTTAACTGGAAGTAGAAGACTAAAATTAAATAAATTTAATTTATTTAATGGCAGCCATGAGCATGCACAAAATAGGCGCTCCATTTGAAGAGTGAAGCTTATTAAATAATTAATTAATTGCCAGGAATAGGAGAGGCATTAATTAATTATAGAACTATGAGGATTATATAGGCAGGGGCTGCCATAAGGATGAATTAATTAATTCAAAAGCAGAGCGCAGCCCAGACAAAAAGTGCGCCCCATTTAAAGAGAAATTTTGCTCAGAAGAAGGTTTAATTAATGTTGAAAGCTTCCAAATTTGGCGCCTAGGTTTGAAGGAGCTTGATTTGTGTCTGAATAATTGTCTGCATAAGTGATACAGGTGCTCAGGTGAAGTTGGTAAAATTCATGCTTACTTTTCATGTTGTCGGCTAGATTTTCTGCATTGCATAAAACCTAGGCAGTCATGAGATAAATCTCCCTCATTTACCGGTGAGGCTCCCGTGTCAGATTTGTCGATTAAAATATGTTAGTATCTATATGGGGTTTTACTTTAACTGTTTAGCTCATGAACCATAGTTGTACAGTTCTGCAGCAAATAAGCAGCTATTTTAAGAAAGAAAATATTTATAGAGGAAGGGAATTATATAAACACAGGGAAGAAATGGGGAAGATGTGCAACCCAATCAATAGATAACAGAGTTGATTGCATGCACATAGAAGAAACCAATAGATATCAACGCACAGAATTATAAACAAAGGCACTTCAGATCTAGATCTAAAATAACACAGAGTCTATGAGAAGATCTAAGATAGAGAGCTAGAAACAAATTGCACCGTGACACAAAGTTCTCCGGAAACCTGCCCTTTATATTCATTTGCTTCAAGTGGCTATCAGGGGTTTCAGCACAAAGTCTGGAACACAAGAATGTTGCTTACAAATTTTGATTCTTTAACCCGTAGATTCTTCCTCTACTTATAGAATGTAGAAGGGAAAGTACAAATGGGAAACTCAACTGAACTGAATCATGAACAAGAAGTAAAGATGACATTTGGCAATCATCCTCCACTAACTTCTCCTTAAGTGACACATCTATTACTTAAATAATAGAATTGTTCCACATAACTTAAAGTAATGGTTTCAAAACCAATAACTTTAAAGTTTTACAATTTCATCCGGGAACGTGGAAAATAGAAGAAGAAAGAATAGGAGAAGAAGTCAAGTCAGTTGGAACATTTATATCTTCTTTTTGTTCTGATACTGAATATACTTGTCGAACATGTAATTCAGCATCTTCTCATCTGTCTTAGCCACAGCGTCCTTTTCTGTCCTGAACTGCAGCAATCCTTCGTTCAACACCTTGATACATGCTTCCACATCCTCCAAGCTTGGCCCGAACCTCGCAATATCCGACTGCAATGCCACCAGTCTGCTAATGAAATTCATCGTGAAAGGCTTAGTAGCTCCATCAATTCTCCCTTGTACCATTAGAAAAGACCCTTCCCGGGAATTAGGCACTCTGCTAGGAATGATCCGTACGTATGAAGTAACATTTCTGACCACTTCCTCCTCAGTGAAAGCGATGATACTGTCTGGTAAAGACAATGTCTTATTCTCAAGTGTCTACATCCTCTTCAGCAGAATTCTACAGATCTCCAAACGGAAAGATACTACAAACTCCAACTGCTTCCCCTTCTCAACTGATCCGTCTGGTACAATCTGTTCCGCGACCAACACTTCTCGCAGCTTATTGATTTCGGCCAAAGTACTCACATTACTCTCAGCAACTATATTCATATCTACTATGCTCGTCACCAGTTGCTTCAACTGATCTACTGCATCATTCATAACCTTCAGGCGTGCTGGCACCTCTCCGAGTTGTACAGAAGCTTGATGAATAATCAAATTCTTCCATTCATCGATAGCTTTCACCTGATTGCTTGCATCTTCCATCTCCTACATCAGATGATCGCTCACCTACTCCTGCACTAAAATTGGCTGAGTGGAAAATTTAGCAACCTTGGCAATGATCTCGCACAACTAAGATACCTGCTTCTGAAGCTCCTCTTTCTCCGTCTTTTCTCTGTCAAGCCTAAGTAATAGAGCATCTACCAATGTCTGTGTATCCTGCTTCAATCCTTCTGTGGTGGCTTGACCGATACGTACTCTGGTTACTGTTATGTCTTCTGCCGTGAGCTCATCCTCTTTCTTTCCTTCTGTCGGAACTGACATCTCAGCAAACTTATGCCCCGACTCCTCGATGATCAACCTTGAAGTCACCTTAGCAGCTTTACGTTTTCTATCTTTTCCGCCTAGACCCTGGAGCAGCTGCAAGTCGTGTTCCTCCAAGTTCATTTCCACTCTAACCTCTGGAACCACTGCGAAGTCAACCATTCTGAGAAATTACTTCTCGAAGAATGAGAAGTTGCTGAGTGTACTACTATCTCCCGCCCTGATTCCTCTCCATCAGAAACTGCTACAGTGTTATGGCTATCATCTTCTGAATCATCCAAGGACAAAGCTCTTTCGAACTTTGCCATTTGCAGCTTCAACATTTCTTCAAGAACAGGCGCTGAACGGATTGGCTGAGGAGAGAAGATGAATGTTGCCAGATTCAGTGGAGGCATTGAAGTGTCCTGCTGAAGTGCAACAGTCGGTGAAGTACTGGATGCTGGAGAAGCCAGAACTAGTGTCATTACCGTGGAAGTTATCTTCTCTTTTGATTGAGACCTTTTGTGCACTTTCATCTTCTCGGGCCTTCTACTGCTTTCTCCTCCATGCTTCCTCTTGAGGGAATCCCGTGTCAAAGTTGCCTGTGACTTGATTCATCAATGCTTCATCAAGACAATATCCCTTCGTCAGCAACTAGTTTGAAGTATTCACCAAAACGGCGGCAGACCTTTCTTCAATCGTATGACAGCCCCCTACGTTCTCTTGAAGCACAGCTCTATCTCCTCCCATTTGATGGTAAGTGTCAAGTAACACATTCCCATTATCTTTAAGATCCGCAGGTATCTGTGCTAATCCAAAGTCGAACACTTGCCGTGCTGATAGTCTGCTGAAATCCTTCTTTCTAACCTCGTACTCACTTTTACACTTCATCCAGAAATCCTCTAATGAAGGCACATGTGCGTACTCCTGGGAGATCGTCTTCCTAACTACTCCAGATGGATCGAAGTTCAGCCGTGCCGGGAAGAACTCTTGCTCGTACTTAGAGAACATCTCCGCTTCCAATCCTCGGGCTTTATGAATGCTCTGGCAACTATAATGTCCCACAGTGATCGGGAAGAAGCCCGTAGACTTGTGCCGTTTCGACTGAAGGTCGTGTATCTCCACAAGTTGTCTGCTCAGCTCCATGGTGATCAATCTATCATTCGGATATCTAGGCAGCTTAACCGGTTCTCCAGAAAAGCCGGTAACCCTGAGGTATGTGAAATCTGCAAACTGAATGAATAGACTGTCAATTCTGGATACAACTTCTCACGCTTCCTTGCTCACCCTGTTGGCCTTTAGATCCTTGTCCAGCCTGCAAATGAATTCGTAGAAGGATCCATCATTGACCACTTTGAAATCTTTCTTGTACGCAAGTACAGTAAGCAGTGGGTAGCACTCAAAAATGGGGTCCTTAGAAAGAACGCCACATCTATCCAGCTTGGAGAAAACGCCTTGTAAAGTTGCTGTATATACCAAATACGAAGTCATTTTGAAGCTGAAAGTACGTTTCACGTTCCGGAGTTGCTCACCAATGTTGTCGCTAATGATTTCCGACCAATTGATTATTGAATCCACTTTGTTGACTTCAATGGTCCTGATGAAAGCATACATCCATGTATGGAAAGTGTGAGCGTTCGCTTTGCCATTTATCCTGCATAACAATTTGGCAATATCATCTATCTCTTGTACCAGATTGGACCGCGGAAGAATTCTTGGAAACTTAGAAGGAGATCTGGGCTTCTTCATGTATCTGTTGTTTATTATGTTCACGCAGTCAACTCTATGCTTCTCCCACCTGCTGCCGGCATCCTGTATGCTGATAGAAGTTACCACCTTTCGTGTCGGAATCTTCAAACAATAATTGATGAACTGTGTGTCCAACCGAATTATTGTTTTCCCCGTAGCATCTCGCACTGATCTGGATGATGGATGGTAAGACCTAGCACACTCCATAACAAACTCTGGCAACTGGGCTGTGTAAGGAAACGTTGCAGCTCGAATAATTCCACTGCTTTTCACTGCACGCATGAGGGAAGTCTTTCCTGCGCTAGATCTATCAATCAATTCGGAAAGAGGTTTCGGACCTAGATTTGTGTCTCCAATGTCTGTGAATTTGGAAGTGATGCATAACTCCGTTGTGCTTTCTTTTTCATCCTTCTTTGTCATGGCTGTGTCTATCTTTGTCTAAACAATTCTTTTTCTTCTTACTCGGCCGGAATTCATCAAAACCGGTGCAGATTTAGATAATTCTTCAAATTCGGAGGATATATTCAATGCATTGGACATTGATTTAAGTTCCCCTTCTTTTTTAAAACACCTGTAACGAATTCCTACAATTAATTCAGACAAAGATGGCAACTAGACCATGAACAGTGGATTTTAATTATAAAAATCTGCATAATTCAAGCCTGCTGCCCGAAAAATTGATGTTTTATTTGCATACAAAGCAAGCATGAATTTTACCAACTTCACCTGAGCACCTGTATCACTTATGCAAACAATTATCCAAACACAAATCAACCTCCTTCAACCTGTGCGCCAATTCTGGAAGCTTTTAGCATTAATTTCACCTTCTTTTGAGAAAAAATCCTCTCCAAATAGGGCGCACTTTTCCTCTGGGCTGCACTTCTCTGCCTGTGAATTAATTAATTCATCTTTATGGCAGCCCCTGCTTACATAATCATCATGATTCTATAATTAATTAATGTCTTTCCTATTACTGGCAATTAATTAATTAATTAATAAGCTTCACTCTTCAAATGGGGCGCCTATTTTGTGCATGCTTATGGCTGCCATTAAATAAATTAAATTTATTTAATTTTAGACTTTTGCTTCTAGTTAACTCAAGCCTCACAGTATGCTTTGACCTTTGCCACTGAAAATAGGAATTAATTTAATCATTTAATACTTAAAAAAGTATTATTTCTCTCCCAAATGGGGCGCACTTTTTGACATGAAGGGGCTGCTTTAAATAAATATTATTTATTTAATTCCGTTACCTTTGTTGACATTTTCACAAGCCTAGGCGCCAAAATTGGGTGAATAATTAATTAAATAATTAATTTAAGGCTGCCTTTCCTTCCCCAAAGGGGTCGCACTTTTTGGCATAAAGAATTCTATTTTTAAGAAGTCACATGACAATGAGATTATTTACCCTGCAAGGCAGCCCTGAAAATCCCATGATTCACTTAAGTTGTTTGACTTTCATAATGAGATTATTTACCCTGCAAGGTAGGCAATAAAATATCATGATTCACTTAAGTGATTTTTCTTTTATTTCACAATGAGAATTTTTACCCTGCAAGGCAGGTAAGAAATTTTTGTCTGTCTGCTGCCTCTAATTTTCCCATTGTCACTTAAGTGGCATTGCTTCCATGGGAAAAAGTACCCTGCAAGACAGGTACAAAAATTCCCACCTGCCTACTGCTTCTAAGTTTCCCATGATCCACTTGAAATCCTCTTTTTCCAAAAAATGCGGCCAGCCCAGAAGAGGCTTTTTGGTGCACAATTTTGTCTTTTCCCAGAGAACCAGACCTCCGATGGAAAATTCCTTTTGGCACGACGTGCGTATGTGATCTCCAGCTACTCCAGGCTATAAGAATCAGGGCAAACCGGCAAAGGAATTAGTGCAGAGAAATTTCACAGAAAATGAAACGGGAAAATACAAAAACACAAAACGTTGTCGGAAGTTACGAATAAAGCCCATGATGCATTCCTGGTTAAAACCCCACTGGTATACTAGGAATAATGATATGTACGATCACAACAGAGTTAAACCGGAGCACAAATCGCCTCAAACGGGGCTCAAAATAATTAAATACAAATTTTCCGCAGGCAAATCCTGACGACAGAATATAACAATTTTGGGCATCTGAGTATTTGTCGAAAGTGGCTTATATGGCTCCTTAGGAATATCTTGACACATTACAGGAACTTTCTGGCAATAAAAACACTAAACGACGCATTATTTTAAAAATACGAATTTTTTTCGAATAGGGTAGTCTTAGATTTTAGGATGAAATCTGGGGACACCACATGCAAATAAAACATCAAATTTTGGGGCAGCAAGCTTGATATATGCAGATTTTTATGATTAAAATCCAATGTTCATGTTCCGGTTGCCATCTTTGTTTGAATTAATTGCAAGAAATCATTACAGGTGCTTTTATAAAAAAAAGGGAGCTTAGATCAGTGTTCAATACATTGAACATATCCTCTGAATCTGAAGAAATCTCCAAATTTGCACCGGTTGTGAAGAATTCCAGCTGAATAAAGAGGAAAAGAATTGTTCAGACAAAGATAGATCCAGCCATGGCAAAGCGGGATGAACGAGAAAGATCAGCAGAATCATGCATAGCTTTCAGATCCAGATCCAAATTCATAATTGCAAAAGCTTCATCCTCTTGTTTCGAATGCAGCGCGTGAAGAAGTCAGTGCATGGAGAATTCCTTCCAGGACCTTGTGCATGTTCTCTCAATCTTCCAGTCGAAGCCTTCATTGAATTCGCATTCACCCAGAGTGCTTTCCAAAATTTTTAATTGCTCATATGCAATTAAAAATAAAAATGATGAGTTATTTACAGCAAACATTGCACTGATGCATGTACAGGAGAAGAATTGCAAAAGCTTCAAAGATAAAAGGGAAGACAAGGCAAAGGCAAAATTCCAGATCTAGCCGCTTCCAGATCCAGCCACTTCCAAATCCACGGTATGGTGAGAATCAAGGGCAAAAGAATCAACTGCATGCTGAATATGAAAAAGAGCAAGACTGCAGCTTTCCTCTTTCTTCTTTTTTTTCTTATTTTCTCCAAGAAAGTAATTGAGCAATCAATTAAATTATACAACTTAAGTGATTGGTTTAAAAGCCATTACTTGAAGAAGTCAACTACTTGGAAATAGGTGACAGACGTGCAAAATAAAAGGTTCTATTTTCAGTTGCAAACCATGCATGTCATGCAAAGAGGAATTCCAGGAGGGAGATTGCCAGTTGTTTCCTTTCCGACTTCCACATGTGCCAGTTCAACTAAAAGCTTCCGACTTGTAATTGCCCCTCTACATTCTATAAGTAGACGAAGAACCTACGGGTTAAAAGATGAGAATTTGTAAGCAGCATTCTTGTGTTCCAGACTTTGTGCTGAAACCCCTGATAGCCACTTGAAGCAAAGCAATATAAAGGAGCAGATTTCCGGAGAACTTTGTGTCACGGTGCATTTTGTTTCTAGCTTTTATCTCAGATCTTCTCATAAACTTTATGTTATTTTGAGTGTGCCTTAATAATACCATAATTTATTAATTCATATTAAAAACCAATAGAACAAATATTAACCCCTAATAAAGGTAAGGAGGGCGGCATTATGTTTCAAATTCTACCATACAACTTTAGCTGTGAAAAATGCAAAAAGTACAAATTATATGATATGAAGTTTCTTCCATAGAGATTTTCCTTTGGGTTTTCTCTCTTGAAATAGAGTTGTTTATTGGGATTACCATTTAGAGTTTTATTAATCCCCTTAGGTTTCAGAAATTTTAATATCATATTGTGTACGACAGATGTAGGATGTCTATGTATTATTCTCTAGTTAGTAATACAAGATCTATTAACAATATAAATATGTCTTGATACACAAACGAAAGATGAAATGCAAATTGTTACAACCTTTTCATAACTAATAGAAAACTCATTTTTAATGATGATACTATAGAGTTGTGTGGTACAATGTTAATGGTGTAATAACTATTTGGTATTAGAGAGGAGTTAGGATCTTGCGGTATGATGCTAAGGTACAATGTTAATGTTGTAATAATTATGCCGTATTATAGAGGAGTTAGCATCTTGCGCTATGATGCTAAAGTTGTTAGTCGTGGAGTGTTGTAAATTATTTGAGATTTTAGATCTTGTTGGATAGTCACCCCTCCTTAAAGAATAATGGTTACCATTAAATTTATTCTTGGGATAAAATGTGGAAATTCGTTGGCAACTTAAGCTTTTTTGATCCATTTTCCTCGCGAATGTGCTTGAGTTACTTTGACGATCCAAATGAGAGAGATCTATTTTAGTCATGTTTGTTTAACATTTAGGTAAAGTATTAACTCTATTTTTGTTGGTAGGTTATATTCACAAATTATTTATTATTATTAAAAGAGTGCAACTTCTTTTGCATCTAAACAAAAGTGTACAATAGTAGCACGAGATTTGTGTTAAAGACTAGTTGTAACCTTCTGCAAGAGGGAAGATGAAGCTTGAAAGTGCTATTTCCTACTTGTTTATTAATGGCATATGATTTGTACTAAATAGAAAAATTTAATGATACCATGAACATTTACCATGGAACATTGAAGAATATTAGAAAGACAAGATACCCTAGATCTAGAACTATAATGCAAAGTCACAGTCATTATCTAAGTGGTTAGATGTAGAATTTCTATGTGCTTCTCGTTCTCTTGTTAATAATACTATCTATTGAGAAGATAAAATTGTCTTAATACATAAACGAGGAAGATGAAACATTGGCTAAATTGTTACAACCTCATCATAACTAATAAAAAAATCACCATCTTTATTTGACAATAGAATAAAGTTGTGGTATAATGTTAGTGCTGTAATAATCGTGTGGTGTTATAGAGGAGTTAGGATCTTGTGGTATGTACATGTGCACGGTATGAAGCTAAAGTTGTAGGTGAAGTCAATTCATGACAATCAACAATGTTGTGGTGCTATAAATTATTTGAGGTTTTAGATCCTTTGGGATCAATCACTCCTCCTTGAAGAACATGGTTCCAATTAAATTTAGTTATGGGACATGATGAGAAATTTTTTTACAACTTAAGATTTTGTGATCCATTTTCCTTGAGAATATCATTGACCCACTTTGATGATAAAAAAAGAGATATTTAATTTAGTCATGTTTGTTTGACCTTGACATCAAGTATTTACCATATTTTTGTTGGCACGTTATAGTGAAGAATGTTTTTTGATTGTTAAAAGGATGCAACTTTTGGTTGTATCCAAAAAAGTGTAAATTAGGAGCATAAGAAATTTTCATTGAAGACTAGACGTTATCCTAGGTAAGTGGGAAGATTAAGCTTGAAAATATTATTTCCTACTTGCTTAGTAATGATATAGGGTTTGTACAAAAAAAAATTTCTTCCATATCCTCCCGATGCGTATTTGGAAACTAAGAATTTATTTCGAGTAGCCCAAATCTCTGGTGTTTTTGTCACGAGATTTCGTGTTTCTATTTGGAGCTCGTAGGAGGAAGTCCAATGCTTAAATGCATTAGTCTAGAGTTGTAGCAATATAGTCCAAAGATCCTACCTTAGCCAAAATTACGGGCCCTTAATGTTCTCATTATTCCTTTATCACTCTTTAATCTCAATCTTTTCCCTATTTTTCATAACAAACCATTTTCCTCACAAGAATTGTCAGAGGTTATGAGAAAAACATAGCACAAGCCTTGTGAAGTTAATTCATCATATATGTCTTAAACTCTAAAATACTTAAAAATCCTTTCACACATGATTAAGTTGATTCAAAACTCACTAAATTAAGGAATAATACTTAAAAAATAGGAGAAAATTAAAGTCTCATCAGGCAACATAAAGCATGCCAACTAAGATTCAACATAGCAACACAATTCTTGTTAGCTAAGATCCAATAGGGTAAAGCAAATTTCAAAGAGAACCGTATAATTATCTTTAGGAATATTTTGGATCCTTTAATAAAAGAGGAAAAATTCATATTTTTAGGACACTAACACGTACACAAAGGTGTAAAGACACCAAATTGGGAGACATGTGGGAAGAAATAGTCAACTTTAGTAGATTGGAGAAGGTTCTTGTATTGTGACATGTTAGGACAATTATGTAATATTGTATTATAAGATAAATTGTGTGTGAATTCTATGGGATTGTATATTGTTCATAGAATCAAGGGTTGTGTGTAGGATTATGGATTCACTAGTGAATGTAATTTAAGTATGTATAGATGAATTTCATGTGTTAGAATAGATTTCATTTTGTGTTACCTATCAACAATCTCAAGGTAACCATATCACTTGTATTGTGCTTCAGATGAGACTTTCAAGTGAAAGATTGTTCAAGAGGTTAGTGCAAAAAATGTTATGATCATTAATGAAAAACCCAAAAGAATGGGAATTAGGATCAATATACATCTAACTTTTCAATTCATTGAATTTTGTTCTTCAAATCCATTGTTGGCACATTGGCTTCCTTAAAGTGGTGTCGTTAAGGATACTATTAGAAGTGAGGAGTATAAAAATGATTATGATGCATGATTATTTGAAGTCTACATAACTTAGGAGTTTTTACAAAGTGTTGGTGCACACAAGGTTGACAAGGGTAGCCAAGGAAAATGAGACACAACAAGATATTTTGGTGGTTACGTGGGAGTGTGGAAGCTTTTGTGCAATGGTTTGTTATGTGAAGTGCATGATAGAATTGGTGTTCAGTTGGATTACAAATAAGGGTTTGTGCAATAATGTGCAATGATTTTGTTAAAGGATAAACACGTAAGATTTTTGGAAGGGTGCGGAGGCCACATTCGAGGATTACACAATAGGGCAAAAAGGGAGTGCACATGTCTTTCAAAAGGTCAATGCATACAACAAAGCAAATGAATGATTATGCAATAGACTGAGGGCACTAAAGGACAATTCTAGGAAGTGACAAAGAAGTAGGTGAAGATTAACGGTCAAACCACGTGTTAAGGAGACATACACCAACTAAGCAGATGACAAATTCTTCTTAAGGGATTTCTCAACTAACAGACCAGGGTAGTTTGATGCCATTAATGAACAAAATTTAAATTTGAATTCTAGTAAATTGACAAGTTTTTGGAAAGAAGTTTGAAATGAGGGAAGAACGGGAATAAGCACATATAAAATAAGACCAACATCTCATTTAAAGTGGTTGGGGAAGTGTTGAAGATAGGCTAGCTAAGGAGTGAGGCAAACCTAGAAGGAAGAGAAATAGTGGGCCTATATAGGGTCCTTAGTGTGTAACACCACCCTTGTATTAGTTAGAATTATGTTATAAACTCTATAACAGCCATGTTATAGGGAGATTATTGTATATGTCATTAAGGATCCCAATTTAATAGAGAAATTTGTGTGTTGTGTTGAGTCTATTCTACTGTGTTGACTTTACAAGCAAACTCAATCATTTTGATCCCACATGGCTATGCACCAAGTGGTATCAGTGCACAGTTATAACTCTTGGAAAGAAGTTGAGCGGAGTGTGAACATTGTTAGATCGATGACCGTGAGGTAACTATTTGAAGGGGAAAAGATGTTGTCGAGTATAACTATTAATGGAGGTGTAATGAATGCAACAATCATGGGTGCACTAAAACAAGTCATTAATGAACTAAGGGATGTAAGGAATACACTCAATATTGTTGAAGAAGATCGAAAGAGAATTTTTGTGGCCCAAGACACGTATACTGATGATGAAGGAGGAACAAAGTGTGAAGCAAATGAATAAGAATTTATAGATGCTGGAGAAACTTGACTCTTGAGATCTATTTTTAAAATGGGATGAGGGCCAAGAATGGATGTTCCTCTTTCTCAGGTAAATTGGAGCCAAAAGAATTAGTAGACAAGATTACAAGTATGGAGAATACTTTGAATTTAAGGATATCAATGACCCATACAGAGACAAGGTGGCACAATCCAAGTTGAAAGAACATGAATTGCTATGGTGGAAATAAATCTAAAATGAACACTGAAGAAGAGGAAATGATAAGATAATGTGTTAGGATAGAATGGTCACGAATATGAAGAGTAAGTATCTACCTTTTATTTATCAGATGGGTTTATTTAAGATGTTATAAAAATTAATTCAAAAGGAAATATTAGTTAAGGACCACACAATTTTTCACCAATTCATGATAAGATATAAACATATTAAGGTTGACCAAGAGAAGGTTGTGAGATATATCATTGGCCTAAGATTCATAGTTCAAGAAGAGTTAATTCTTATGCACATTCATACTATTAAAGAGGCTTATCATTTAGCCTTTAAGGTTGAAGAAAATTTGGAACACAAGAGTTAGAGTGCAGTCCATGCAGGAATTTGCAAGCTGCATAAGGATATAACAAGTCACAAGAGAATAAGTGTAGTAGTGTGTAAATGTGTATGTAAGGTAGTGCATGGGAGGAAGGAGAGTCATAGTCATCAAGATGGAACAAAATATTTTGTTGAGATAAGGGAAGAGGATTCTCTGGAACATGTTTCAATTATGGAACGCTAGGACATCACACACGAGTTTCTAAGTGCTTAGAGTGAATTGACAGGAAGGAACATAGAAGAAAACACACATGTAACACATTGTGATGCATAATCAATGGGATTCATGGAGAATTTTGAAGGAATAGAGCACGAAAAATATCTAATGATTAAGAAAGTGTTGCTAAATATTGCACAAAAAGAGGATGAGATTGCAAAAAGAAAAAGTTTGTTCAAATGTGCAAGTCAGGAAATGAGTGTTGCAAATTTATTGTTAACAGTGGTAACATGGAAAAATTAGTTTCCTTCAAAATGGTGGATAAGTTAGGGGTGAAGAGGATTGTGCATCCCAATCCTTATAAGGTGTCATGGTTGCAAAAAGGCCATCAAGGCTTGGTGAATGAGCAAAGCCTTGCTAAGTTTCAAATTGGGAACTACTGCAATGAAGCATTGTGCGATGTGATGCCGATGGATGTTTTCCATCTATTGTTAGAGAAGCCTTGGCAATATGACTGGAAGGTTGTTCATGATGGGCGCACGAATGTTATTCACTAAGTCACAGAATTCGATGAATTTCAACCAAAAAGTTCGAAATTCGGCAATTTCCTTTTTTAAATAAAAAATCGTTGAAATTCGGCTGGAAATTCGAATATTCAAATTTGGTTCGTTTTTTTCAGGGAAAACCCGGACAAAAAATACTGCAAAAAATCGGTAGACTTGTATGCATTGAAGTTTTCAGTATGATTTTTCAGAGTTTGCATTACTGACGGTTAGGGTTTTGTTTGCTATATATGCAAGCTTTATGGGAAGGTTTACAACTACAAAATGAAGTTTCACTGAAATGTGAGGTCTCCAAGCTGAGAATCGCGATTATAGTAGAGTCGTTTTGTCTTGCGCCAGTCGTGAGTGGAGTCATTTTGCCATTTGTGTTGCACCATGGTGAGTTTAGAGTTGTTTTGTGTGCCCGCAATTGTTGCTCGCAAACAACATAGTCCAGCCGGGCAACAAACACCATCGAGCATAGCATAGCGACATAGTCCAATCCACCCGCACTCAAATAGTCAGTCCACAGTCGCTGCTCGAAGCCCACAATCCAGCCGCTTCAGGTATTTCCTTGCTCAATTTTATTTAACATGGCCGCATAAGCATATAATGATAAAAATAAATAAATAAAACTTTATAAGCACATAAATTTAGCTTATTTAGGTTTTCCGTATTTTATTTAGGTATATTATTTGTTTATTGACATTTAAAAACGTAGTGAATAAATAAATAAAACATGCGTAGACATTAGGTTTAGTTTGTTTTACTTAATGTAATTTATATCATTAAATTTAAAGTTATAAATTGTCATTATTTAATAGTAATATTGGATGATGATTTGAAATTAAATTTTTATTAGTTTATTAAAAATTCAATATTAAACTTAAATATAACGACAGTTAAAAAATATAATGAAGTAAATAAATAAATAAAATGCGTAGAACATATAAAATCTTAGTTTATTCAATATTAAATTCTTATTTGTTATTAAAAAAAAGAAATTTATACTTAAATTATGTTCAATTTTATAATTTATATATTTAGGTTTATTGAATATATTATTATTTAACTTAATAGTTAGAAATTAGAATTTTTACATTCAGGTTTTATTATATTATTATTATTATTTATTAATAGTCAGAAATTTAAATTTTAGATTTAGGTTTATTAAGATATTTGTATTAGTTTTTGATAGTTAGTTAGAAATTAATTAATAATTAGATCATCCAAAATTACAAATTTAAATGTATACTTGATTATTTAATATTTATCAATTAATTGTAGGTTGTTAATATAATTTTATTGTTTATTGATAGTTAGAAAATAATTAATAATTATATTATAGAAAAATTAGAAATTTAGATTCGTAATTTATTATTTATCAATTAATTATATGTTTTGAATATATGTTCTGAGCTTAAGATATAAATTACGAAAATTACAAAATTATTTAAATTTTATAATATGTATTTATAATTCTTTTATTTTGAATAACATTAATATTTTTTAAATTAAGTTTAATCTTTCATTAGGACTTAATTATAATTTCGTTATTTATTATTCTTTTTAGAAGGCTTTTGAGTTCTAATGATTTAATTAGATTATTATTATTTTGGATGTCTACTTGGTATTAAAGCTATATAGGTAGTTATAATCTCATCGTATTTAATAATCATGCAGGTTCGTAACATAATTAAATGGCACCCCCGAAATTGAAAGTTGAGGGATGGAGACACATAACATGCGAGGACAATTATATCAAATGTAATTTGTGTGGTCATTCATTTGTCGGGAGTATCACAAGGGTAGTGGACCACCTACTTGGCATCTCAGCTGGTGCAGGAGGGGGTGTTATTGCATGCCCAAATGTAACTCCAAGCATCAGAGCTGCTTTAGAGAAAGACCAAGCCTCTTCATCTGCAAGAAAGCAAAAATCAGCACTTAAAAAACAAAGAATTCAAGTAGAAGTATCTAGGTTCACCACAAATTATATGTCTTCTGCTTCAAACATTCCCTTGTCCGGTGGTGCAACAAGGGGATCAAAGAGCGGAACTTTGAACAGCCTTTGGAAACCAGTGGAGAAACAACACGTGGACAATGCATTTGCTGATTTGTTTTATTCGAGTGCAATTCCATTCAATGTTGCAAGAAATCCATATTTTAAGAATGCAATTCAGAAAGTTGCAGAGTTTGGCAAAGGGTATACACCTCCTACTTCAGAGGCTCTTCAAACAACTCTTTTGAAGAAATCAAAAGAAAGGGTGACTGAGAAACTGGCAGCGGTCAAAGTATCTTTGAGTGTAACAGGGTGCACCATATTGAGTGATGGATGGTCAAACATGTGTCAGAGGCCATTGATTAATGTTTTGGTGGCTTGCCCTCTGGGCGTAGTGTTTTTGAAAGTAGTTGATGCCATGAACCACAAGAAGACCTCTGAGTATATTTTCAAATTATTAGAGGAAGCCATTCTTGAAGTGGGTATAAAGAACGTTCTTCAAGTTGTGACTGATAGTGCTGCAAACTGTGTGGGTGCTGGGAAGTTGATTATGGATAAGTACCCACATATATTTTGGAGTCCATGTGCAGCACATTGCCTTGATTTGTTGCTTCATGACTTGGCTAAATTTCCATGGGTGCATGAAACAATTCATAGAGGGAAAGCAATTGCGAATTTCATTAGGAACCACCAGCTCACATTGAACATTTATAGGTAGCATGCATCCAGAGAGTTGTTGAGGCCTTGTGAAACAAGATTTGCCTCATTTTATATCACTTTGAAAAGATTGGTTAAAGAGAAAGCAGCACTAAGATCAGTTATTTGTTCCACTGATTGGGAAAATTCAATTCTTTCTAAAGGTGCAAAAAGAAATAACATAGAGCAAATAATTCTAAATAGTAATTTTTGGGAAAATGCAACAAAAGTTTTAAAAGTTTGTGAACCAAATGTTGAAGTGCTTCGTATGGTTGATAGTGATAAACCTTGTCTTGGTATGCTTTATGAAAGCATGGACCGCTGCAAGGAAAGCATTCAAAAAACATTCAATAATGTGGAAGTAGACTATATTGAGATATGGGAAACAATTGATTCAAGGTGGAAAATGATGCACACCCCTTTACATGCAGCAACTTGCTATTTGGAGCCAAAACTCTTCCATATACACAAACAAGGTGAAAGTGAAATCATGAGTGGCCTTTATGAAGCCATAGGGAGGTTTGAACCAGATCCACAAGTTGCAAGCAAAATCAGGGATCAGTGTTGGACATGCAGGTTAGAAGAAAAGATGTTTGGAATACCAACATCCAAGCATGACATGTCACACCCAGATGTTGAAGGATATAGGTGGTGGAGTGACTTTGGAGCAGATACTTGTGAGGTACAACGCTTTGTTGTTAGAGTATTGAGTCAGGGAGCTACTTCATCAGCGTGTGAAAGGAATTGGAGTTGCTTTGACCACATTCGGTCAAAGAAGCAGAACAAATTGTTGTCTGGGAAGTTGGGAGATCTTGTTTATATTCGCAGCAATCTTCAATTGTGTATGAAGAAAGCAACGAAAGATTCATCTACTTCGTCTTCACAACTCCAACCCATTTCAGAACACATGGCAGATGCGGATAATGTTGACTTGCTTTCACAAGATGGATTCAGTGGTGAATCTGAAGATGATGATATCAAACCATCTCATCCAAGTGCTCTTGATGATTTTGAGCTTTTTTGATGTAAAAAGTTTAGAGAAATCCAAAAGTTTGAGAATAGTGGTAGAACTTAGATGCTTTAGAATCTAGACTCTTTTTGAAACAAGAAACCCTCTTTAAGTTTGTGATTTCACATGCATGTATGACATCATTTCATCATTTCGTAATGTTTTTGAAAGTATTTAATAATATTTGTGTATTTCAAGTTCAACCTTTCTTGTATGTTTATTATTTATTTAAAAAAGATTTGTATATTTCAATCATTCTTGTATGTTTATTATTTATTTAAAAATTAAATAATAAAAATGCAATTTTATATAATCCGAACTTATTGGCGAATTTTTTCGTGAACTTTATCGGTTGACGATTTTTTGTTAAAATTTATCCTTGCCAAACACGAACACGAACACGAACCTGGTGACTTAGGTTCCTAGTGAACATCAAGAAGTGTAATTTCATGCGCGAAGAGTTGGTATGCTTGGGTTTTGTGATATCCCAAGGACTGCGGATGGACCTAGAGAGAGTCACTTGGATCATTTGCGCAAAATGATAAGGCTCTTGCAAGAAGAAAATATATCAGTGAACATAAAAAAAAGTATCTTTGTGAATGAAGAGTTGATTTACTTATGCTTTATAATATCCTAAGAAGGACTGCAAATGGACCCAGAAAAGGTGTGCAAAATAGTAGAGTGGCCATCGCTAAAAAAATGTGGCCAAGGCCCAAAAATTTCATGGATTGGAAAGATTTCATAGGAAATTTATCCGATAAATTTTAGTAGAAGTGTGTGCAGGTGATCACAGAATACCATTACAAGGGGGATTTCAAAGAATTTTTGTGGACATTAAGATAGCAGAAGCATAGCTTCCAGGAATTGAAGCAAAGGATTACAATACAACTAGTGCTAGCATTCCCAAGATTTGGCATAGTCTTTTCACGTGGATTGTGATGCAAGTGGCACATGGCTTTAGGTGTTAGTGTTAAGTCAAGAAGGGAAACCCCATAGTGTATTTCAATGAGAAGTGCGAATGATGCCAAGAGGAGATACTCGGTCTATGACCAATATTTTTATGCTATAGCGCAAGCATTGAAGAAGTTGAGGCATTAATTTTTGCCAAGTGATTTTTTCTTATACACTAATCATTAGGCATTGTCATATTTCATCAATAGTCAAGTGAAGACTAAACCAAAGGCATAAGAAATGGGTAGCAATTTCTATAAAGTTACTCTTTTATGTTGAAGTCATGGGAGTGGGATGTCCAATAGAGTTGTGGGCACCTTGAGTCAGAAGGGTGTTGTTGTTGAATGGAATACACAATGAAGTCATTGGTTTTTGACACCATGAAATAGTTATACGTGCAAGATAAGGATTTCAAGGATGCATGGGAGGCATGCGTGCAGAACTCGTTGCACATAGATATGATGTTGTGGTTATACTATTTCATACAAGAAAGTGAATGTTTTTTCAGAAGAAGCGCAATTGTGCATACCTAGAGGGTCATTACACAAAAATTTAATCAGGGAGAAGTATAGAGGAGGCTTAGGAGGTCGTTTTAGAGGTGACATTTTTTTAGCAAAATTGCAAGAGTGTTACTATGGGCCTAAAATGGGCACATATATATGTAAATATGTGAGAAAATGTTGAGTTTTCTAGTTTAGTGAAAGGGCACAAACAAAATATGGGGTTATATCAATCATTACCTATACCAAGAAGACCATGGGAGAATATTAACATGGATTTTTTGATATGATTGATGAGAATGTAGAGAGGGAATAATTCCATATTTGTGGTAGTCAACAAGTTATAAAATATGGCACATTTTATCACATGCAAGAAGACCAATGGTACGATGGGGATAGAAAATTTGCTCTTTAAGGAGAGTGCAATTAGATGGGATACCATTGAGCATAATATCTTACAGAGATACAAAGTTATTAGATCATTTATGGTAGACCTTATGGAATAATATGGGAACATGGATGAATTTTAGCTCATCGTATCATCCACAAACATGTAGAAAGGAGAAAGTGGTGAACAATATTTTAGGAAATTTTATGTGCAACTTGGTTGGAGATAAGCCAAAGCAATGGGATATGGTGTTAGCGCAAGCATAATTTGCATATAATGAATCATTCAATACGAGCATAGAGAAGACTCCATTACATATTTTCTATGGGATATGTCCAAGAGGAGTCACTAAATTGCAAGGAGAAATGGATAATCGTAGTGTAGAGATAGAAGACTGTGCATAGTATATGAGCAAGTTGCAAGAAGAGGTGCATGAAAAGTTGAAGTAGAGTAACAACCACTACAAGGAGCGTGTGGATAAGAGGCATAGAACTAAATAATTTGAGGTTGAAGATCAAGTATTGGATCATTTTCTCAAGAGACATTTCTAAAGGTTGTGTATAATAAGATTAAGTTGAAGAAGATTAGGCCATGCAAAGTGTTGCAAAAGATGGGGCCAAAAGCCTATATGAGATTGAGTTACCTAGAGGAGTTGAATATCTCATTGATATTTGATGTTGTTGATTTGTATGAGTACCATGAAGGGGAAATAAGTGTGAAAGAAGAAAAAAATGAGTGCACAGAAGGATCAGATGAGTGCATGCAAGATATGTAAGGAACGGTTGAATGGATAAAGAAGATACTAGAGAAAGGGAAGGAAGAGATTGAGGCCATGCTAGACTCAAGAGTGATAAATAAGACATGCAAAAAAAGGAATACATGGAAGTACTTAGTGAAGTGGAAGAATCGTGAAACGACAAAAATCCAACATGGATGAGTTCGAAGGAACTTGGTCAAATATGTCATACTCTTGCGGACTTTTAACTCGTGAGTCGAAGCTCACATTTCTTTAACCCGGGGTGTTTGGTGCAAGAGCATCACGGGCAAAACCTAACATTTTGCATAGCTTAGGAATTTTAGCTAAGTATTGATGCGTGAGAGAATGGGAAAAAAGGAAAACAAGGCAAAGGAGGCGCAACAGAATGAAGTAGGGCTTGCGCGAGAGTGCACGAATGTTTTTGCGTAATGGTTTGCTAGTGTGCAGTGCGAGGAAGAATGTGGTGCGCAAAACTTAGTGAATAAGGATTACGCAATACACTAGCAAGGAACATGTCAAGAAAATGAAAAAGGACGTAGATGAGGACTAAGTCAGAACATGTGTCAGACAAGGGAGGAAACAGCCGACTAAGCAGTTGATGAGGATCTTCTAGATGGATTTTCTCAACTACCAGGTTGATATGGCCTGGGTAGGTAAGAATCCAAAACCAGGGTAGTTTGACGCCATTAATGAAACAAATTCAAATTTGAATCTGAGCAAGCTGAGGAGAAATTTCTAGAAGGAAATTCAAACAAGGAAAGAGCGGGAAACGGGAGAGTATAAGAGCAGGGCCAACATCTCATTTCAGGCAAGTGAAATGACTAAGGAACAAGCCAAAGCCAGAGCCAGATGAGACAAAGTGAGCCTATAAAGAGTCTAGTGTATACAATACACCACCTTTGTATTATCTTAGAGTCTGTTATAAGCTCTGTAACAGTCTCATTAGAGGGAGGAAATATTGTAGAGGCCATTAAGGCTTTGAAGTTAATAGAGAGAATTTTTGTGTGTGTTCCGCTGTGTGATTCTGCAAACAGTACAGGATCGTCTCGGTCCGCCCCATCGCCATTGGACAATACTGATCTTACAGAAACAGGTCTGCCTATTTTCTTCTATATTCCGACTCTTTTAAAAATGTCAAAAAAATTAATCACATCTTTTACGATAACTGCAGACCAAAGTGGAAATGCCTCTAATTACCTAAATTCTATGAATATGGGCTGGATTTCTTCATTGCTGGACAAATAATTAGATAACGCTGGACCTCCAGGCTCCATCTGTGCTAAATTTACAAATTCAGAGTCAAAATCCAAAAGCAAATGCTTGCATACAATCCATATTCGAAAGACCTAAATAAGGGATGTCTTTAAGCTGGGAATCAATATTCCATCATTTGTATTAAGATATTTTCCATATACCCAAACCACCTGAGCCCAGTAAGTGCTCTGTGAGCATAGTGACACATACAGAATTCATTTGAAAACCTTTGCTATTTTGAATTATGTAGTGTTTTGTTAATTTTTGTTTATTTTAACCCTGATCATGCACAGAACATTGATAATCATATTATTGTTATTTTCTTTGTTTTTTTATTTGTAGATTTTATGTATGGAATAGTCTTTGCTATGACATACTTAGGGTCGCAAAAATCAGTGTTTCCTGTACCTGTACCCATGTCCTGGTAGCTTAGAGTAAAAGTTCAACGTTTAGAATAGGTTCAACTTAGTAGAAAAAAAAATCCCCCTCGTAGAATAGAATTACACCCACCGTACAAATGAATGCGATAAGAAACAATTTATATGTGTGCCTGGGATGATCACAGGTGGCCAATGGGACTGTAAAATACAACCATTTAAATGACCACCAGCAAGGATATGCCAAGAAAAGAAAACTAAACAAAGACAACAGAAAGCCTTGCAAACAACTCATACCATTTCAAAGGTAATCCTTTGTAGTCAAACCATACTGTATCTGTCCCAGGAGGCAGAGAATTCTGAAAATGAGGTTTTATAAGTGGTACAAGCAGAGGCAGATATCCATTCCGCAGACCCAAAACCTGAAAAATGTGGAATAGCTTAAGACCACCCTTATTCGTTTTCAACAATATCTAATTAATAAGTAAATATTCCAAAGCACAAGTTAGCATAGTAATTCCATTGAAAAAGCAGAAACAACAGAATTAGATCGAAATGCACATCAAGATGGACTTTGGTTATAATCTTGCCATATGCTACATAACTGATTCTAAAAACTATTAATAAATGCATTGACCAGGACAAATCAGCGGTGCTTCCCAGCAATGGAAGCTTAAACAAATCTCATAATACTGCATGCATTATAGGCTTCCAAACTATAAATCTCACAAGACTTCCTCCATTCAACAAAGAAATAACCTTCAATTGTTTCTAGTTAGCTTAATTTTAAAAAAACCTTCTACATTTTAAAAGGGCAGGAAACTGGAAAAAATTAAAAAATCGATAATGAGCTTCAACACAAAGATTTCAGCATCACAGTACCACACTGATAATCTTCATGGCATTTGTTACCTGTTGTGATATGGTATTCAGAAAAATGAAAACATTGCATGACTTCTACCCAAAACATGATTAACATACTTAAGTTTATCAAATAAGCAATTCAAATCAAGAAACCAAAACCTATTTTATTTTAGCAAATAGCCTGGTATCCAAGTGTAGAGAAGATATGTGCTCTTCTTTTGCACCAAGAATAGTTAACGTGATCTGGGGGCTAAAATATTACAGTTCCCCTTTCTGCACCTCATAGAGTTAGCATGGATGCATGCCTACTCAAGGATTACATGTGTGCAATGATCGATCTAGCATTGCCTGCAAATGGTCATACATACCTCCCATGAAGACACATTTCAATGATCAACGCTACATGGTTGTGACTACCCATTTCAATAGAGCTATGAGCATAAAACGTTTAACCTTGGTGCCTTGAAAGTTGAAAACCCTTGCAGCTACGAAAAAGTAGAGCTAATGTCAATAAGAATGGCTCTTGCATCTTGAAAAATAAGAACTCATGCCAATAAGTGGAATTATAATCAAAACAAACACTAAGCTTGAGAAAACCCAGATGATGATGGAAAAACAAAAATTTCATTATGCACATACAATTTACACCATCCATGAGATCAACATGGACTCCCGACTATCATCATTCCATTTCCACAATGCATTCCAACTCAATACACGAAACTCGTGTATTCCTCACTATGGCTTGCGATAATAGAATTTATTCATGCTCAAAATTGCATGTATAATCATGAATCCAAATAAATAGCCACAAGTATAATTATCATATTTACCACCATAACACATGGATAACAAACAAGAAAAGATGAAATATCAATTAATTAGCAGGTCATCTCCTCCAACTTAAGATTATATGATGGAATTTATTGAAAATTCAACTAGGAGCTTCCTAGTACAGTTTCCACCATTCGTTTATGCATGCTCAAAATTGCCTGTATAATCATGGATCCAAGTAAATAGCCACAAGTATAACTATCATATTTACCACCATAACACAAGGATAACAAACAAGAAAAGATGAAATTTAGCCAGTTATCCCCTCCAACTTCCGATAATATAACAGAATTTATTCAAACCTCAACTAGGAGCTTTCTAGTTCTAGTTTCTGCCCAAATTTAAGTCAAGATGTGTATTTCAATAAACAGAAATCAGAGTTCATCCACAATGAAAATTCATTGCCGCATCAAACGTAAATTCAACGAAGGAAATAAGATGTATTGATGTCAATGAATCACCAAAATAGGTAATGAACTTGAAATTACAGCCAATAATTGATCAAAAAAATAAACTAAGACTGTACCTCAAACATCTCACACTACAAAAAAGAAACAAAATATAAAGTAAACAGAAATTAGAGTTCAGCCACAATGAAAATTCATTCCCGCATCAAACTTAAATTCACCAAAGAAGGAAATAAGATGTATTGATATCAATGAATGACCAAAATAGGTAATGAACTTGAAATTACAGCCAATGATCGGTCAAAATTTTGAAATAAAGGTATAGCTAAAACATCCCACACTAGAAAAAAAAAATATAAGTAAAGAAGGGGGCTTACCAAGAAACATGTAAACCAAAAACCCTATTTACATGAATAACCTATAAGGCTATAAGAATACAGTGTGTGAAAGAAACAACAAGTTGCAATGAACAGGTATCCTAAAGGAGAGGAACAACTAAGAAGAGAAAGAAGCAAAGCCTCCTAATCTTCCTTGGCAACAAAGGTAGTGCCTAAATAGTTATCACCCAAAGTAGGCACATGTTCAAATCCAGGGCGGGTAGGGTATGCACATCCTTAACGGATCTTAATTTAACTTAGCCGCTGTATGATGACAATTAAGGGGTTTGAGAATGTCCTTGTATAAGAACTAAGAAAAACAAAAGGCTTTGGAAGCATAGATACTGAAAAGCCTCGTCACAATGAAGCACAGACCAACAAAATTAGGAGATTGTCAAAAAGGAGAAATACAGAATCTAGACTATAAAGGATTCCGTCGAAAAACGAAGGAGATTTTTTTCCGTCTCAAGCACACTAGTTGGCTCAACAAAATGAAAGAATTTTGAAGAGATCTTTGTCATAGTTATGAGAAGGAAGCCTTAACCCAATTAATCTGGAGATGCTGCACAAGCCTGTAACTACTCATTCCAAACAGACTGTATTTGAAAAGGCCTCCCACATTGTTTCGTAGTATGAATGTTTCAAAAGTGGCAAGGAATAAACAATTTGAAGGTTTCATGACTAAAAAACACTACCACCCCCAGCACATGCATATTCACTTTCACTGGGACAATGAATGTAATATTGGATTAGTTTTTGCTTGATTGGAAGAGCTTATCTGTCGGATGGAATTGGTTTCCAAGCAACAAGAAAAGACAAATAGTGGCTGCTGAAGCTCATTGCAGATAAATTTGGAATAAAAAGTTAGGTTTAAGTCTTAATTTAATATACTGTGCAACAATGATAATTCAGAACTGAGAAAAACAGTCTTAAATCAAGTTACTCTTGTTTTTGCCAATTATGAATTGATAAAGAACAATTAGTGTTCTACGATTAGAGAGGGGAACCAAATTATGCAGATGGAATGTGTGACAAAGTCCTTAGAAGTGTACAAAAGCAGATCAAAGTGCCGTCAAGCTGCTCAAAAAAGATCTCAATCTGGAACTCAGTGCGAAACAAGTTTGTGGGAAGCAAGACACCTTTGGCACCGAAACCATCTCAGGAGCTACAAACCTGCCTTCTCAGGATGTACATCTAATCTGACCGCTGCAATTCTGTTCGCCTACGTCTGAAGATCTGACTTCTAGGTTTGGATTCATGTGATGACTATGTTGTGATGAGCTATGGCTTCTCTTTGTCTTGAAACCCTAGCCCTTGCACTTCAGACCTAAAAAGGGGTTAGTAACGATTAGGTTGGACTGCTTCACCACACCCCCACTAATCTGATGAGCATACTACTATTCTGAAGAGGGAACAAGCCAAGTGTAGTTCTCCCAAACCTATGATGAGATGCATGTGATATAGGATAAACAATAAAAATCAAGCCCTTGGTTCAGCACTCACACTTGGCAACACGCATTTGTACTTTGAATTTGACCAATGGTTGATGTAGGTTAGAAATATAGATGCCTTCAGTTTTCAGTAGCTTGCTATTGTGATGGATGCTCTAAGAAATAGAATAATTTAGTGCTCGTCCTTGACCTTCTTAGAGTGAAGGAGTGGAGGATATCCTAGATGCCCCTAATGAGTTAGGGTGTATGTGTATTTATATGTGACCATTCACAAAATTTTCCACTCAACCAACCCAAAAGTGCCACCTAGGCCGACTAGGCTAAGTTATCCTTAGAAGTGCAAAGGACACGTTCGTGGAGGTTGGATAGGTTCAGCCCTAAAAACTTGTACAGGTTGTAAAAGGAATCAGATCTAAGACAAGTGAAAGTTTGCATAGATGTTCTGTAACATGTGCAGTGATTTTTGAGGAGCTGAGTTGGAGAATAGTTGTCACCTAGTGGGACTAAGATACTGGATAGAGCAGGAGTGTGCCTTAGATTGGTCATTTTATGTATAAATGGGATAAATGTCAGAATAAGTACCAGATGCCGCATTGCCTAGTGCTCAAACCAAATTTAGGGTACTAAAAGATTGTTCTATACACAAAACTACCTGCCACTCAAAAAAAAGGTTTTTATATATTTCAGTTATGTAATCTCTTTACAAAAGTTTTTTGGATACCCATCTGCATATCTATTAGTTCATAAATATAGAGATAAAGTATAAAGATGGTTTACGATAAAAAGGTGGTTGATTGGTTGATTGATTGATTAGTGCACAGCCATGCAGGCATTCACACTTCTACTTTGCTCCCTTGTGCAACTTGTGTACCTCTCACCTTGGAGTTCACTATTGCTCGCCCCTTGAAGCACACACAGGCACAAGTCTTGTAGCCAAAATGCACTTGCTTGCAATCCCGTGCAAATTTTGCACACACTCAAGTTTTGCAGCCTTCTCATACTTGCTCACAATACCGTGAAGAATTTGTGCCTTGCACAGGGCCTTCAAGGCCCCGTAGAACCGATCAGCATGTTTGTGTCTGCATGCAAAGCTTGCCTCACCTCACATTCTTGCACCACCTTTGTGACACACGCTTGCACAGTTCCCCACACTACACAAAGCAGAAATCTTCAACATCCACGTGGAGATTCCCAGTTTCTGCACAGCTTGCCAAGCGACACCCTTCAAGTTCTACGACACATTAGGGAATCTCGCTGCGCACTATCGAAGCCAGAAGCGTAACTATCATGCACATCTGGAGCAAGTTCGACCGTCACGCATGGAAGATGGAATGACTTGCAACTGTTCCCCTTCATTACCACATTTTGTTATAACTGCTTTCTGGCATTGTTGTATAAACATGTAACATACACAACTGCCTACGGGTTGGTCTTGTTGGATGATTAGTTTTCATTCCCATATCAACACCCTAGAGAGCCGAACCACATAGTAGGAATGCTTGCATGCTTTACGTATCTTGTAATTCTCACACTACTCTATATTTCATTCTAGTTTAGGCAAATCAACCAAGAAGCATTTACTGTAACCTTGTACACATCTATAATTATTTCCTGTTTTCCAATAATAAATATTAGTTGCATTTCCTACAAAAAGGACTTATGCTACATCATTGTCTGTTCAATGCACTAATAACCTACATGCACTCTTTATAATCCTTACAACTATCTCTAGTGCATGATCGTCCCCCACACGTGGTCCAGGGCTACATGGTGTGGACCATTGGTATAAGAGCATAGTTCCACCCATAGTTAGAAGACTTGCCAAGTACTCGCCGAGTTGGCGAGTACTTGCCAAAGAAAAAGCCAAACGAATACTCGCCTGGAAAAGTCGCCACGCGGGCTCGCCAAGTTTTCGCAAGTAATCGCCACGAATATTCGACAAATACTCGCCAAAACTCGGTGAGTTTGAGCGAAATACTCGCCCACGCGGACTGTACACGCAAACACGTCTTTTACACTAAAAAAACTCGATTTTTCCCCTTTATAAGGCCCTAAAGCACTTCAATTTCATTCACACAACCATTTGAGCTTGCATTGCATGTGTTGAACGGATTTTTGAGCGAATTCGAAGAGGAAATTTGGAGAAATGCATTTGGAGGTAAGTTTTTTTTTTAAATTCTTTCAAGTTTTTGCAAATTTAGTATATATTATTTAAGTTTTATATATTCATATGGTAATTCTAAATACATATTCTTCCCTTTTTCCGCGATGGTTGCTCCGCTCTCTTCTTCCGCAAAACCCCTAAAAGTGGAAAATAGCCCTAACCAGGGCTACTGACATGGATCTGCTCAACACTCCAAGGGCAGCGGCGCTGTTGGAGGCGGCACTACTCTGTTTACAGGCGGAGGCGGTTCTAATCAAGGGGTCGAATCAGGGGATCCGCCTCTATCCTGGATTAATCTGGCTTTCAGTGCTCTTACTCAACCTTTTTCCCTGTCTCATGGCAACGGCACTAACTCTAGCCGTGGACCTCAAGCTCCTGACATGGACGCAGGCAACAGTTCTCTTTCTCATGGTATAGATGCAGGAAAGAATGGAGACGTTTCTCAGGCTCCCTCTGGCGGTGATGGTGGCGCTCCTAAGGCTGGTAGGGTTGGCAAGGGAGCCTTTGCCATGAACACCTCCTTCAAAGATGCATTGAATGGCAAGGGATCCCCCAGGAAACCTGCAGACATTACCCCATGCATTACATTTAAGGAAGAGGTTATTCATCTGAAAAATACTACGAGGAACACACATTAATCTGCAGATTTGGAGGTCTATGGCCCAACCTTCCTACACTTCATGATTGGATCTCCAAGCATTGGACTCCGATACTAGTTGGAAGGTTAGATTTGTACCCGTGTGCTAAAGGTATTTTCATTGTTGTTTTTTTTTCAATAGCTGATAAGAACACCATCGCATCCAAGCTTTGGGTCTGCCAATCTAGGTACTTGGTTATGAAACCCTGGTCCCCCTCTTTTAACCCGCTCATTGAATCATTCTCTTGCAAACCTGTATGGATCAAGCTGCCCCATTTACCTCTTCAATTTTGGAGTTGCGATTGTCTGGTATCTACTGGCAATGCCTTGGGAGCTACCCTTTATATAGATTTTCAAACCTCTGATTACACCCATACTACCTATGCCCGGATCTTGGTGGAACTTGACACCGCTAAAAACCTTCCTACAACCATTGATCTTAGAGTGCAAAACAGAACTTGGTCATAGCCTTTAGATTACGAAGGCCTACCATTTTGGTGTAGAAGGAGTTTTTGTTTAGGCCACACCTCTACTGATTGTGGGATGGCAAAGCGCCAACATAAGAGACACAACTGGTGGAAAGACGCCCTCCCGAAGCACCTAGTTTTCGAAGCTAAAGAGAATCTCGACTCAAATGCAGATACTGAAGATGAATCCAATTCTGTCCCAGAAACCCCTCTATCGGAAATTCCAGTTATTGACAGCAAAGAAAATGCCAAGGATTTATCTCATTCATTTGTTATCAGAAAGGAAAATACAAAAGATTTAACTCAGGCTAACAAAATTCTTGTCCCAGTTGGAATCATTGAGGATAAGGAAAATACTCTTTTATTTGATCCTCCAATTGCAGAGTTTTCAGCAGGCTAGGTAACGGTGCGTAAAAAGAAAAAAAATTATTTCCAAGAATACTGCTTCTCCGCCTAGTTAGTTTTCCACTGTTGTTCGGTTGTTCCTTACTGCTTCACTTGTCTTTGTCGTGCAGCAGCTGTTTGATCGTTGTACATCAGCTGTGTTTTTGTTAAATCAGTTGCTGGTATTTGGTATTATTCTGAACAGACTGTTTTTTGTTGTTGGGCGTTCACGTTTTATCTTGATTTTGATCATTTTGTTGTGCTTTAATTGTATAAATCTGGCTTTTTGAGGCTACTTGTACAAGGGTATAGTCCCTTTCAAAAAACTATTATAATTAAAAAAAAATCTAAATACATGTAATGTAAAAGCGATTGCATTTTATTTTTTAATAGTCATTTGCAGCCGGATGTATGGTTTTTTTTTTACACAAATTCGTTCTAAATTATTTAAATTTTATATATGCGTATTGTAATCAATTCATCAAATATGTTTTATAAGTTTAAATGCGTTCAATGTGATTGCGAATCATTTTAAATTTTAAATACTCGTTTGCAACCATATGTATGTTATTTTTATTAAATTACGGTGAAATATGGTTTTTCAGGAACGTTTTTTTTAATTTAATTAAGCTTACGTTTTTTTAATTTTTTAAATGTGCATTGTGTTACAGATTAAAGCTTAACAATGGCATTAGGCTCGGCATCTGAGTCAACATCACTAGCAGAAACCGTTCTTGCAAATGCCCATACCCTCACTTGGAAGTATGGTGTGCATGGAGTAGTTCATGGAACAGTTGTTTGCAATTTCTGTGGCAAAACACTTTCTGGAGGCATCAATCGTCTGAAGTATCACATTGCATGTATTGTTTTTCGGGACGTTGTGGTTTGCCCCAATGTTACGGAAGAGGCAAAGCGAGAGATGAAAGCAGAGCTGGCAAAGCTAGAGGAGAAGAAACTAGAGAGAGAAAGGGGGCATGCAACCATAGCACAAGTTGTTAGACCTGGAGCTGCAATGACAGAGGATTCAGAGGATAATGCGGCAACAATTGTGGGCTCTACTCGTGGTCCACACATACGAACCGGAAGAGGCACATCTTCATCGAGTTCGAGCAAAGTCATACATAGCTTTTTCGTGTCAAAGAACATACCTGGAGCACAACCTTCATTGCAAGGTACAGCCTGGAACAAGGAAATGCACAAGGAAGCGGATAAAACATGTGCGAATTTCTGGTACTACAACAACCTTCCATTCAATGTGGCAAAGAGCCCATACTGGGAGTACTTGGTGACAACATTGACAGTTGCTGGGAAAAGGTACAAGGCACCTTCTCCAAAAGATTTTAGTGGGAAATTGCTCCAAGGTGCAGTTGCAGATGCCACTACAATTCTAGAAGATCAAAAGAAACAATGGCACAAATACAGATACACCATTCTTTCGGATGGGTGGACGGATAGAAGGAACTGTATCCTCATTAATTTTTTAACAGCTTCAAATGGTGAGATGGTGTTTTTGAATTCTATTGATGCCTCTAACATAGTAAAAAATGCAAAGAACTTGAGTGGTATGTTGGAGACAATTGTATTAGAGGTGGGTATACAAAATGTTGTGCAAGTTATCACAAACAATGCAGCAACATATGTGGCAATTGGGAGACTACTACAGGAGAGACATCCATCACTCTTTTGGACTCCTTGTGCAACTCATTGCCTTGACCTTCTTTTGGAGGATATAGCATAGTTACGCAGGGACGCGTCCCCCCTATTTTGACACGTCCAAGACGTCCCGGGGACGCGGGGGAAACGTTTCCCCCGCGTTTCCCTTTTTTTTCTGGGAAACGTACTGGGGACGTCTGAAAATGTTGGGAAACGTCTCGAGGATGGGGAAACATGGGGGGGACGTGCGAAACATGGGGGGGATGTCTAGACGTCCCCCACGAATTTATTTCCTTTTTTGGCATTTCTTTCCTTTTTTGGATTTTTGGTGAAAAAACACAAGAATAGAAAAAAAATTGCCATTTTTGGAAAGGGTCTGGGAAGATGTAGCAACAAAAACTTGCATGTGCCATAACTTTCATTCTGTGGCTCCGTTTCAGGTGTCGTTTTCTCTAAAAGTGCATATTGTCTTGAGCTCTATGCATTGATGGCAATATTTTTCTTATTTTCATAAAATCAATTTTTGCACCTTTTTGGACCAAGCAACTTCTTGCAATCTTCTGAAAGAATCATGAGTATTAAGGAATGCATTTGATATTTATGAATTCAAGTTTCACCTTATTTAAATCTCAAATGGTTTTATTTCAGCTTATTTATATAATTTAGTCACTATATTTTTATATTTTAAATATTTATGTATTTTTTAATTAGCCGTCCCCCCGCCCTCCCCAAAATTTAGAAATTTTTTGCCGTCCCGGTGGCATCCCTAGATTTCACCCTGAAATTTGGGACTACCCTATGTAAAAAAAATCATACTTTTAAAATAATGGGTCGTTTTGTGTGTTAATTGCTAGAAAGTGTCTGTATTGTGTCAAGATATTCCCAGAGAGTCCTATTAGCCAGTTTCGCCAAATACCCAGATGCCCAAAATCGTTATATTTTGTCATCGGGGTTTGCCTGCGGGAAATTTGTATTTAATTATTCTGAGCCCCGTTTGAGGCAAATTGTGCTCCAGTTTAACCCTTTTGTGGTCTTACATGTCAACATTCCCATATACCAGTAGGGTTTTAACCATGAATGAACCCTGGACTTTATCTGTGATTTTTGGCAACGTTTTTCGTTTTTGGTGTTTTCTCGTTTTGTTTTCTGTGAAATTTCTCTGGGTCAATTCCTTTGTCGGTGTAATCTGATTTCTTGCCTGGAGTATCTCGAGATCACCTATGGACGTTATGTCAGAATGAATTTGTCACAAGAGGTCTGGTTCTCTCTGAAAAGACGAAGTCATGCACGAAAAAGCTTCTTCTGGGCAAGCCGCATTTTTGGAAAAAGAAGACTTTAAAGCTACAATGGGATTTTTGGTAGCAGCAGGCAGGTGGCGATTTTTGTACCTGCCTAGCAGGGTACTTTTTCCCATGGAAGCAACGCCACTTAAGTCACAATGGGAAAATTAGAGGTAGCAGGCAAGCGGGAATTTCTTACCTACCTTGCAGGGTAAAAATTCTCATTGTGAAATAAAAGAAAATCACTTAAGGCATTGATGGGATTTTCTTACCTGCCTTGCAGAGTAAATAATCCCATCATCAAAGTCAAACAACTTAAGTGGATCATGGGATTTTTGGAGCTGCGGTGCAAGGTGAATAATCCCATGGAAAATTAGCTCTTAAAAATAGAAATGCCTTCATGTCAAAAAGTGTGACCCCTTTTGGGAAAGAAGGGCAGCTTTAAATGCATTAATTAATTAATTATTTCTCCAAATTTGGCGCCCAAGCATGAAGAAAAGTCAACAAGGGTGAAGAAGATAAAGGGAAATTAGAATTGGAATTCTAAAATTAAATAAATATTATTTATTTAATGCAGCCCTTTCATGTCAAAAAGTGCGCCCCATATTGAAGAGGAATAATATTTTTTTAAGTATTAATTGATGTAATTAATTCCTATTTTTAGTGGATGAGGTCAAAGCACACTGTGAAGCTTAAGTGAACTGGAAGTAAAGAACTAAAATTAAATAAATTTAATTTATTTAATGGCAGCCATGAGCATGCACAAAATAGGCGCCCCATTTGAAAAGAAAAACTTATTAATTAATTAATTAATTGCCAGAAATAGGAGGGGCAATAATTAATTATAGAATGATGAGGGTTATATAAGCATGGGTTGCCATAAGGATGGATTAATTAATTCTTTAGCAAGGAAATGCAGCCCAGGCAATTTTGGCACCCCATTTGAAGAGGAATTTTGCTCAGAAAAATGTTTATTTACTGCTGGAAGCTTCAAAATTTGGCACCTAGGTTTGAAGGAGCTTGATTTGTGTCTGAATAATTGTCTGCATAGTGGTACAAGTGCTCAGGTGAAGTTGATAAAATTCATGTTTGCTTTGCATGCAAACAAAACATCAAATTTTTGGGGCAGCAGGCTCAATATATGCAGATTTTTATAATTAAAATCCACTGTTCATGTTCCGGTTGCCATCTTTGTCTGAATTAATTGCAGGAATTCATTATAGGTGTTTTTATAAGAGAAAGGGAGCTTAAATCAATGTCCAATACATTGAACATATCCTCTGAATCTGAAGAAATCTCCAAATCCGCACCGGTTGTAAAGAATTCCGACTGAATAAAAAGAAAAAGAATTTCTCAGACAAAGATCGCTCCAGCCATGGCAAAGCGGGATGAACGAGAAAGATCAGCAGAATCATGCATAGATCTAGATCCAGATCCAGATTCAAATCCAGATCCATAATTGCAAAGGCTTCATCCTCTTGTTTCAAATGCAATCCGTGAAGAAGTCAGTGCATGGAGAATTTCTTCCAAGACCTTGTGCATGTTCTCCCAATCTTCCAGTTGAAGCCTTCATTGAATTTGCATTCACCCAGAGTGCTTTCCAGAATTTTTAATTGCTCATATGCAATTAAAAATAAAAATGATGAGTTATTTACGGCAAACATTGCACTGATGCATGTACTAGAGAAGAATTGCAAAAGCTTCAAAGATAAGAGGGAAGACAAGGCAAAGGCAACACCCGTAAGCTAAATTCTAGATCCAGCTACTTGTAGATCCAATTTGGTGAGAATCAAAGGCAAAAGAATCAGCTGCATGCAGAATATGAAAAAGAACAAGACTGCAGCTTTCCTCTTTCTTCTTCATTCTCTTATTTCCTCTGACAAAGTAATTGAGCGAGCAATTAAATTATAAAACTTAAGTGATTGGTTTAAAAGCCATTACTTGAAGAAGTCAACTACTTGGAAATAGGTGGCAGACATGCAAAATAAAAGGTTCTATCTTCAGTTACAAATCATGCATGTCATACAAAGAGGAATTCCAGGAGGGAGATTGCCAGTTGTTTCCTTTCCGACTTCCACATGTGTCAGTTCAACTAAAATTTTTCTATTTGTAATTTCCCCTCTACATGCTATAAGTAGAGGAAAAACCTACGGGTTAAATGATCAGAATTTGTAAGCAACATTCTCATGTTTCAAACTTTGTGCTGAAACCCCTGATAGCTATTTGAAGCAAAGGAATAGAAAGGAGCAGATTTCCGGAGAACTTTGTGTCACGGTGCATTTTGTTTCTAGCTTTTGTCTTAGATCTACTTATAAACTTTGTGTTATTTTAGATCTAGATTTGAAAGTTGCCTTTGCTTATAATTATGTGTGTTAATATCTATTGGTCATGTCTATATGCATGCAATCAACTCTGTAATCTATTAATTGGGTTGCACATCTTCCCTATTTCTTCCGTGTTTTTTTATTTCCTTCTTCTTTAGACATTTCCTTTCTTCAACAGCTGCTTACTGTAAAACTATACAGCTATGGTTCATGAGCTGCATGGTTAAAGTAAAACCCCTAAATAAATACTAGCATATTTTATTGACAAATCTTACACAGGAGCCTCACCGGTAAATGAGGGAGATTTATCTCATGATTGCCTAAGTTTTCAGCTATGCAGAAAATCTAGCCAACACCCAGAAACCCCGTCCCCCCATCTTAGGTAACTATGGGATATAGGCAAAATTGATTGGGTGAGGCCGGTTGTAGAAAATGCAAGAAACATAACAAAGTACATATATAATCACCCTTGGGTTTTGAGCTTGATGAAAGAACACACAAAGGGGAAAGAGTTTGTTCGAACCGGTGTCACAAGGTTTGCAACTAACTTCTTGACATTGCAAAGTATTTCTAGTTTGTTAACATCACTGAAGCAAATGTTTGTTAGTCAAACATGGCTAGACTCACAATATTCAAAGAAAGCTGATGGAGAGAGGATTGCAAAGATAGTTTTTTATGATATCTTTGCAAAGAAAGCTATAGAGATCATCAAGGTAATTTCAAACTTCGATTTATATTTCAAGTTGATTCCTTTATTTTAATTTGTTAAATTATAAATATAATGTTATTTACTTTTTTACTTTATTTGTAAGTTTGTAACCATACATTTTAATGTGTGTAGGTGTCAAAGCCAGTGGTGAGGATTTTGCGTTTGGTTGATGGGGAGCAAATGAGGCCATGGATAGGGCCAAAGAGTCTATCCAAAACTATTATAGGGGGGATATCGCCAAATATGGTCTCTTTTGGGAGATTATTGATCAGAGGTGGAACAATCAACTCCACCAACCTATTCATGCCACGGGGTACTACCTCAACCCCAAGGATTTATTCTCCGGTGGCTTCACAGATGTGAACGGAGAGGTTATGGAGGGTCTTTCAACATGTATTGAGAGGATGATACCAAATGTTGAGACGAGGGACCTCATTATTTTAGAGCTACAAAATTACAAATATGTTAAGGGGAGGCTCTTTTCTTCAAGGTTAGCTATCTGAGGGAGAACCACACAAACATGAGGTGATAAAAATTAGAATGTTTACTAAGTTACTTATTAGTTACAAATTTGATTTTATTAATTACTTATTAACTTTTGATTATCTTGTTTGTAGGTTCTTGGTGGGAGGATTGGGGAGGAAATACTCCGCATCTTCAAAAGCTAGCCCTCATAATTCTATCTCAACCTTGTAGCTCTTCTAGATGTGAACGCAACTAGAGTTTGTTGGAGGCCATTCACATGAAGAAGCGCAAGAAGTTGACTCAAAAGTGCTTCAATGACTAATTTATGTGTAATACAATTTTCGGCTTCGCATAGGAAAGGTGGAGGCTACATCGAAGGAGCCTATTGATTTGGATGAGATTGATACATGCAACGAATGGAGTGTGCACGAAGAGGAAATCCTCGCGTTCACAAAGGACAAAATTGTTGCTTTTGAGAGGAAAGTTATGGAGGGAGAAACACAAACATGGGATATTGGATTGGATGACATCTTTGGAGATGATGTGACACATGCAATAGAGGAGCCACTACCATCGACTACTAGGGTGGAGGTGCAGTTGCAATGTTCTTGGAGGAATGGACAGTAGCAACCGAGTGTGGGGACTAGTAGAGGCACTAGACTCTCTCCACAATATTTCTCTAGAATGGGGAAGAAGAAAAGTTAAATTATTGTTATTTGTAACTTGCATAGATATGCAATTTATGATGATAATTTTCAATGACAATCATCATAAATTCATGACTTAATCAGTGCGCTGTTGTATTCACATGATGATGTGATTTTGTATTCTATTTCTATTCAAATCTAATAGAAAACAATTCCCCAACATTTTAGAGACTCATTTGATACATTTTGTAACTATATTTTGCATAAATTTTATGTTTTTTATAGAAATTTAGGCATTTTATAAATTGTCGAGTATTTGCAGAGTAGTGCCGGGTATTTGTCAAGTATTGCCAAGTCAAAACAAAAATTGGTCTGTCGAGTATTTGCGTGGTACGAGTATGCGAACTATGGATGGGAGTATAAGAAGTTGGATAAATATATTGGAAGGAAGCTATAGAAACAGTAAGTCTACTTGCAAAACAGATCTCCTACATCAGCACTTCAAGGTAATTACTTTTTTTGAGACTTGGAATGGTTTTGACTTTTGACCCTAAATTAATCATTTTTGCTTTTTTGGTTGCACTTGTTATGATATTTGACCTGAATTTTACTATTAAGTGAACTTAGAAAGGAAATGGATTCAAGGAGTACTAAGTGTATGATGATTGGATACATAGATGAGAAAAACCTAGGTATATGTCTCATTCAGCACAGGACAAACAAACTAATCATAAGTCAAGATGTTGTTTGATGAAACAAAAATCACAAATACTGTAAAAATAGGTCAACAACTTTCCCAAGGAAACTAGGAAAAGGAAAGGATAAGAATAAAAGTATGGGATAGATGATTGTGTTTGTTGGTATGCTTGTTTAATGGACTCCCAAGTAATCCACAACAGGTTGAAATAGGTCCCAATGCAAAAATAGGTACTATACTTCAAGTGAAAAATAACTTGGATATTTTGGAGTCTCCAGTTCAGGGTACACAGTTTCGAGAATCTGCATAGGCTAAATCAGCTTGAAGAATCTTCAAAGATGAAAGACGTGCCCAAATTGGCTAAGTAATTGATGAAAGATATAAAGTTAAATGAGATTAAGACAAGTCCTCAGAGCACAAGAAAACAGCTAAAACTAAGCCTCAGTGGCTAATGATGTTGACCCTTCTACTTTTGCAAACGAATTTGACAAATAATTTTGGAAACAAACATATAGGTTTAATATGATGTGATCTTGATAAAAATCTATGACATGGGCTTAAATGGAACAATGGATAGATGCACAACTTGTTGCTAAGGATTATTTGCTCAACCAAAAGGGCATAGACTACGAGTAAATTTTAGTCCTCTACAACTAAATGGAATATCATCAGAAGGTGATTTCCCAAGCTTCTTAGCATGGTCAGAAATTGCATTAGATGGATGCCAAAACAACATTTCTGAAAGGTGAGCCTTGGAGGAAGATGTGACTATGTACCAACTCAGAGGGGTTTCAAGGTGAAAGGGTGTGAATACACACACGTGCAAATTGATTAAGGCACTATGAAGCTGTAACAACCACCTAGAGCATTGATATGCTGCTATGAGATTCGAGCTACCTCAACAAAAAGTTTGAAAGGAGTGAATCTAGTGATAATTTGTATGTTCATTTACAGGGAACAAGTTTGTTACACTTGTTTTGAAATATGTTGATGATCTCATTTCTCAAATCAAAGTAATGCATAAAACCTCATAGTCAAGGCGGGGAAGAAGGAACTTGTCAATGAGGATTTGCAATGTAAAATTTGATTTTAGGCTTGGCTCCTAGTGTGAACTTGGAATAGAGGTAAAGAAAGGTTGCCCAACCATAAAATGCTTCACTTGTCTCAAACTAAGTATGTTGTTGAGTTGTTGAAAAGATTTGAAATGGAGAATGTAAAGATTTAGCTATACCCATGGAACAGGGTCTCAAACTTTAAGTCAACCATAATGATGGAGTCCTTTTCATCTAATGAGACTAAACCCTATAAAGCAACTATGTGGGAAGCTTGAATCTCACCTATTGACCACCAGACCAGAAATGTCCTCAGTAGTGTGCACGATGTTAACATGTAACCCATCTTCATAGGTATCTTTGACTCACCTACATTTACCTGTGGTGTTCCATTGGGTCCATTGGATTAGGTGTAGCTTTTGATTTGTACCTTGCAAGTGTAGTTATATTGTATTGGGGTTAGTCTCTTACTAACATTTGTGCCGTTCCACAGAACCCAAATACATCTCGATCTGGGATACTTCCAGGGGAGATAGTTTGTCTTCAACAGGTTCTCTTAGGTATTGGAACTAAACAAAAGGGACCAACAATGCTTTTTATCAGCAATCAAAGTGCCATAAACGTGTCGAAGAACCTGGTTTACAGAGTGAAAGACAATGCATGTTGACACCAAGTATCATTATATTAGGTCCTTGGTTGCAAAAGATGTCATAAAAACAGCCTATTGTTCTACAAAGGACCAGACTGCAGATATCTTCACCAAAGCTCTTAGGAAGATTAAATTTACTAAGTTCAAAAGTTTACTTGTCATTTGTAAAGGAAAACATTAGGTGTCAGTATGTTCCTTCATGTTCTTGGATCAAAGGGTGCGTGTTAGAATATTTGATATGATCCAAGAAAATATTAGGTCAGTTTTATATTCTAAGGTCTAGATGTTAGTAAATAAAACTATGTGATAAAGGCTAAAGAGACTTGCATCAATTTGTGCCTGGTTTTGGTGGTTGAGTCATGTATTTGAGAGCTTCCACAATTGGTTATTTTGTGGGCCACTAAATAAAGTCGGCAACCCACTACATGGGGTTTCACCCCTTGTATTGTACTTCTATTTCATATCTATAAAATGATGTCCTCCGTGCCATTTCTATCCACATGATTATTCAACAAGACCAACATCTCAAATATGAAAAAGATATTACTTGTACCACTGGGATCCAAGAAAAGGCAAGTTGATCCTACACAAGTGTCAATTAAACAAGACCATCCAAACAATTGGTCCTATTAGAAAGAAAGGAAAATGAGCTACAAAATAACTCAATCTATTCCTAGCCGCCTTATAGATTAAATAGGGACCCCCTCTATCTCTATATATGGCATATGAAAGATGGGCGGGTTAGACCAAGGGGAGATTGGTCGTATCCCTATATATTACTGCCCTGCCCTATACAGATAGCTGATAGATATCAATCATATTATTAGTGAGCCCTCAAATTACGAAGTCAAGAGTTGCCACCCCCCACCCCTATATACAGATTATTGATATGGCAGAGGGGCTTTCTATATCTTCATAGGCTGGTCTAATGACTCTAATCATGTATAGGACCCAACCATAATGAGTAGAGCAGAGTAGGGTAGAATATACCCCGACTATAGATTAGATAAAGGCATAGATTGGCTCTATATTATATAGTAGGCCGTCAGGGGAGAGGAGATACCAATCGTTCCACCCATCTCCCACTCCCCATAGTTGGGTATGTTGAATGGATCTAAACTCTAATCTCTAATTTGTTTTTGATGTATATATGATCTTTGCACTCAAATCTATATATCCAAATGGTTTGTAAGTGTTTCCCAACAATTGGGTATTTCTATTTTGAAGGCCTGCTATAATAAATTGAAGGAAATGAAATTGTTGTATTTTTTTATAAGTGTTTATTGAAAAATCTAGATTTTGTTTATTTTTGCCCTAAGGGGATATTACAGTGGTATTAGAGCTGGTTTTCTTGCCAGCTTGTTGGGGAATTAATATTCATGCAGGGTAGTGATAGAGAATTCAATTATTACCAAAGAGAGAAAAAGAAGGGTTTAAAAGAACCAAAGGAAGGGCTTGAACAAACAGATCCAGAATTTTGGGAAAGAAAAATAGAAGGTAAATAAGGCTGACAGGAATGCAGAGGATGCAAGGATTGATAGGCTTGTCTAAGGGAAAGCGTGATTGGCTGATATGATGGCTCAGTCGGTTCATACCATACAAAACATTCATGCACTTAGAAATCAGAATGGTGAAGGAAGTTCTTCAAGGGTAAGCAACAACCATCAACCTCAAAGAACCATTATTGGTTCTCTTGCTAGGCCCATCCATCCTAATTTCCTATTGGGGGTAAAACCTATTCCAAAGGTGGAAATTCAGCCTTCTATGGAAGATGACCATGCTGCCAACTATGCAGAATATAGAGCTCTTCCAGCTGAGATAGGCGAAAAAATCTCTTGCAAATTTCATGGGTTTGAAGAAAAATGGAGGTGGACCATGACCAGAACGTAGACCACAAGCGAATCAGAGGGATCTTCAGCATGCTTTGGGCAAGTTTTCACTTTCCACCTTTGATGGTTCCAACAAGCGTACAACCCGTGCATGGATACAGAAGTTGGATACCTATTTATCTCTTAGGCCAATGTTAGAAGAGGAAGCTATTAAGTTTGCATCTCTTCATCTTGAGGGACTAGCACATGAATGGTGGTATCATGGGTTGATCACACAAGGACACAATCTTATCAACTCCTATGATGAGTTTAGTAGAAGGTTGATTGAGAGATTTGATAGAACTGATCCGGAAGTTCAATTTCGGGAACTGGCACAGCTAAAACAATGTAATGTAGTGGATGATCATGTAGTTGAATTTCAAAAGCTATCCATGATGGTACCGGATGTAACTGAAAGGAGACTTGTGGTATTATTTGTCGAGGGGTTGGTTGAACTACTCAAGGGATTGATAAGATCTTTTAACCCTCTCTCTTCACGAAGCAACTAAGAAGGCACTAGATTTGGAAACATCAGCTCCAAAAGGAAAATTTCTATGGTACAGCCAAGGACAACACCTTTTGGGCAGCCTAGGACAACACATTATGGACATCAAAGGGAGCCATTCCATCCAGGACAATCTCCACAAAAAGAGTTGCCCAAGCTAAGTAAGGAAACAAAAACAAGAAATGAATTAAGAATGATGAACTTATGCTTCACATGTATGGATCCATCGACACCTAGTCACTATTGTCTTGGCAAAGGACAAGTTCACTACGTAGAAGTGATATCAAATGGTGAATTAGAAGGAGAAGAAGCTGAAATTGAAGAAGTAGCCCAAGAACATGAACCAGAAAAAGAAGAAGAGGTAGATGCTACACGTGGCACTCTTGCCACATTGTCAGATGCTCCTATATATCATCCCTTCAAAGTAAGAGGAGTCTTGCAAGGACAAAAGGTCACAGTGTTGATTGATAGTGGGGCAACCCACAATTTTATTAACGAGGGCTTGGTGATGAGGATGGGGTTGAAAGCGGAAGATTTCAAAGGCTTCAATGTGACTGTTGTTGATGGTTTCACAGTCCCATGCACCAATAGAACTCAGCACCTCAATCTCACCTTGGGAAGGCACAAAATAAGTAATGATTTCTATGTTGTTGGTATTGGTGGAATTGATTTAGTGTTTGGGGTACAATGGCTGCATTCTTTGGAAGAATTCACCTAAAATTATCAGATTATGGAGCTGAAATTTAAAGTGGATGGTAAAGAGGTTGTACTTCAAGGCATGGCCAATGGAGCTCCTCAAGTGGTCACTACAAAAAGGATGGAGAGGGCTTTTAGTAGAGGGCAAGTCTCATGGGCAGCACATTGTTTGGTAAGTACTACAACTCCATTTTCAAAACAGCAGTCATATCATAAGGATATTAAGCCTATAATTGATAAGCATGCCAAAGTTTTCAATAGTATACCCCACGGGTTGTCCACCAAATAGAGGATTTTAGCACATTATTGAGTTGGAACCCAGTACTAAACCAGATTATGACTACTCTATACAGCCACCCGAGAGCATTTAAAGAGGAGAGCAAAAAGGGAAATCAAGGAGGTTACCAGAGATGGGGACATATTAGGCCTAAAGTATCTAGTCCTTTTGCCTCTTCAGTTGTCCTAGTGAAGAAGGATGGAACCATGTGTCATAAGAGGTTGCCGAATTTCAAAGAAAAAATTCCAAATGGAGCGAATCCTAAACAAAACAGATGGTTCATTAAAATTGTCCAAAAAGGATGGAGTTTTTTTTTAGGGCTTACACTTTGCCATGTATGGGCAAGTCCCTCATGGGGGTGTACCCAAATAGTTTGGTACCAGGTGAGGCCTACCAACAGAGGTGGCCAGCCTATAAAAAAAGCAGTCATCTTGTGTTGGCTATTCAGGGTATAATTGATTTCCCATACAAACAGGTTTAAATCTCTGTTATTTTAACACCACCTGGGTTGCTACTATAAAAATCAGCTTCCACCACCCATTATTGAGTTGGAAATTGCACTAAACCGGTTATGACTGCTTTGTACTACCATTTTAGAGCATTCAAATGTTTTTATATTTTTCTATTATTTAAACTTAATCAAGCGATTTTTTTTCTAGAGACTTTATCATATTAGGCCTAGTTATAAACCGAATTTGCATCCTCGTCGAACTTGAACCAGTGAACTAACCTTGTGACTTATGAGGATATGTATTGACTACTGGTTGCCAAACAAGAAGACCATTAAAAATAGTTATCCCATACCTCGGATTGATGAGTTAATTGATGAATTACATGGAGCTATATTTTTTTGAAGATTGATTTTAGAACTGGTTATCATCAAATATAGGTAAGAGATGAAGATGTTCAAAAGACGGCCTTTAGGTGTCACTTAGGGGATTTTGTGTTTCTAGACGTACCTTTTGGTTTAACTAATGCACCAGCTACTTTCCAATCTTGTATGAATCATGTTTTTAGTAAGCAGATGAGGAAGTTTGTCTTGGTGTTCTTTGATGACATCTTGGTGTATGGTAAAACACAAGAAGAGCATCCGAAGCACTTGGATACAGTGGCAGAAATTTCGGAACAGCAAACTCTCTTTGCTAAGGAATCCAAGTGCACATTTGGCATGAGTGAAATTCTATATCTTGGCCATGTCATCAATGCCCTAGGAGCTCATGTTGACCAACAGAAGATCCAAGCCATATTGGATTGGCCTCCTCCTACCACAATGACACAGCTGATAGGATTTTTGGGACTTTGCAGTTACTATAGAAGATTTGCAAGCGATTTTCACAGTTGGCTGTCCCATTGAATGATTTAACAAAGAAAGGAGCTTTCATCTGGTCCAAATCAGAACAAACAATCTTTGACAAACTCAAAAGAATAATGGGCACATGTCCAATACTAATTCCAGATTTTTCTATTCCTTTTGTGTTGGAATGTGATGCATCAAGTGAAAGTATTGGGGCTGTTTTGATGCAAAAGGGCATCCCATAGCCTTTGAGAGCCAAAAACTCAAATATATTGAGCGGGGGTTCTCCATTTATGATAAAGAAATGCTTGCCATCATGCATGCATTGGCCAAATTCAGATAGTACTTAATTTGTGGCAGATTTGTGGTCAAAACAGATCACAATAGTTTGAAGTTCTTCCTCAACCAAAAGGACTTGAATGATAGGCAACAAAAATGGGTGAGTAAACTTCAGGCCTATGACTTTGACATTGAATATTTAATGGGAAAAACAACATTGTAGTTGATGCCTTGTCAAGGAAACCAATTCTTTGCTCCATGTCTGAAATCACAGCTGATTGGAAGGATTTTATAACAATTGAATATGCAAAGAATGATTTTACTAATGTTGTCCTTGAAGGCAAAATAGAGGATGAAAGGTACAAGGTAATGGATGATCTCATTCTCTACAAAAATATAATCTATTTGGTCCCAGAATCAAAAAGGAAGCATAAGATTTTGAGGGCAATACATGACACACCCTAGGCTGGTCACCCAAAGTATTTTAAAACATGCAAGCAAGCGAGAGAGAGGTTATTTTGGAAAGGACTCAAGGGAGAAGTCCTTCAACGTATCCGGGAGTGCCTCACTTGCCAACAAAACAAGTCGGAACAAGAATTTCCAGCAGGCTTGTTACAGCCCTTGCCCATCCCAACTTAGAAATGGGAAAGTATTTCAATGGATTTCATCACCGGACTTCCCATGGTTCAAGGTAAGAGTTGTCTTTATGTGGTGGTTGATCGACTCACTAAGTATGCTCACTTTTTCCCTGTCCCAACTAAATTCAATGCACCACTAGTGGCTAATATATTCTTCAGAGAAGTTTTCAGACTTCATGGGCTGCCTAAAAATATTGTAAGTGATATGGACAGCATGTTCATGAGTTTATTTTGGCAAGAACTCTTTTGTCTAACAGTTACAGAATTGACTCCCAGTACTATGTATCATCCCCAAACGGATGGACAGACGGAAATAGTGAACAAATAGATTGAGGGGTACCTAAAGAACTATTTGGCAAGGCAGCAATCAGCTTGAGTCAAATGGCTCTACATGGGGAAGCATTGTTACAATACTTCATATCATATGTCAATTGGAATTTCTCCTTTCAAGGCATTATATGGTTATATGATGTTTTTTCTTTTATTGACTTGGTCATTTCAGATAGTAGAGTGTCAAGGGCCAAGGATTTGGTCCAATAGAGTCAGGATATCTTAAGGGTGCTCAAGGAGAATCTCAAGCGTGATCTTTATCAGAAAAAGTTGTATGCAGAAAAGCATAGGATTTTGAGGACTTTTGAGGTCGGAGATATGTTTTTCCTAATATTGTAACCATATAGATAGTCTTCCCTCAAGTAAAGTGGAGTTGAAAAGCTTAAGCCATGGTCCTATGAGCCATACAGAGTTAAGAGGAGTGGGAACAACTGCTTATGAGCTAGAGTTGTCAAAGCATAGTCGAATACACAATGTCTTCCATGTTTTGTGCCTCAAAAAGGCACTGGACAGCATATTATTCCTTCTGTTGAGTTGCCTCCTTTGGATGATGAGGGAAAGCTGATTTTAATCCCGGAAGCTGCCATAGATGTCCAAGAAAGAAATCTAAGGAACACGAGCATAAGGGGGTTTTTAGTTCATTGGAAGGATCTATAGGTTAAGGGTGCTACATGGGAAGGTGCAGCAATTTCAGAGCATCCTAACTTACAATTGCTTGAGGGCAAGCAATTTTGGGAGGGGAGGATTGTAATGTCCCCTTCTCGAAATTAATCGTAAAAATACCCTTAGCCTAATTTTTATTTCTCGTATGCTTAAGGGGTGTTGCAAGGGAAATATTTTATTTTAATAAAGTGACTTAAGTTGCCAAAAGTAACTTTATATTATTATATAAAAGCAACTTATGTCTTATTATTAAAATAAAAGTAACTTGTGAATAAAGCAAAGTCAAATGCCAAATTAGACATGGGATGTCCCATTTAGGGACTTTTTCTCAAAAAGTGTCCAATGAAAAGTCATAAAACGGGGTCAATGGGGGTCTTTTGGAGATCTCTTTTAGCCGTTATCTATTTTTACATTGAGGTTTTGAGTTGTTACTCCAGCTTCTGTTTTTGAGGACAAAAACCCTCCATTGCAATCAGATTTGAGGACGAAAACCCTCCAATCTTCAAGGGTAACTCCATCCAGGAGTTGCATTTGTGCATTCAAATAAAGATTTACAGTTTCAGATCATATTTCTTACTTAAGGCAAATTGCAGTCAGATTTTAGGAGTTTACAGCTCGGGCATTATCTTAGGTTGGAATAGTGTATTTGGGAAGGGTTTTACCCTCATTTGGAGCCATCCTAAGGGCTGACATCACCATTGGCGATTGTTGCAACGTGTGGTATGTCTGGGAATAGTTTGTGGGGCTTGAAAATAGCCGAATTTAGCCCAAAACATCTTCAGTCAGCTCGACCAGCATTTTGGTAGTATTTTCCTATATACGGTCAGTTGTACTTTTATTAATTTCCAGCGTGAAAATAAAATATATAAAAATTTGTTTTTGATGTATATTTGATCTTTGCACTCAAATTTATATAATCAAAGGTTTTATCAGCATTTTCCAACAATTGGGTATTTTTATTTTGAAGGCCTGCTGTAATAAATTGAAGGAAATCATATTGTTGTGTTTTATTAGGGTTTTTTGAAAAATCCAAATTTCTTTTATTTTTGCCCTAAGGGGATATTATATAGGTCATGTTCAAATGAACAACATTGATCTAGATAGTTCTTTTCTGAGCACCATTGCCATTACCACTAATCCTTCAGAGGAATGCGAGAGTATCTTCCACACAAATTTTTGGGTCAAGGGAAACCTCTCCATGTCACCATCAACAATGGAAGTCAAAAGAACATCGTTTCTCAAGACAAAGCTCAACACTTGCACTTCCTACTTTTATGCATCTTCACCCATACTCACTTGGATGGCTTTAGTCAAGAAAAGATATACAATTCGAGGGACAACGTACATTTCAATATAAAATCAAGCCAATGGAGGATAGTGTCACTTGTGACATCTCATCTCTTGAGGTCTACAACTACAGTTGAGAAGACCATACTTATACGACCACAATGTTATATATCAAGCTAAGCCAAGAGATAGAGAGTTCAAACCAAAGACCATTTTTTCAACGTATTTGAGTCATCAAGAATGACCAAAGTCACTTTGGTCCCTGCCAAAATGTTGTAAAATTGTATAGCACATGCAAAAATTCATGTTGCACATGGTCTGCCCAAAGACACCTATGCAGGAGAGGAAGTTGGCATTGGTAATGTGCACCACGTAATTGTTGTCACAACAATAGCAACTCAAAAATTTATTGGTCTTCGCAAAATCAAACGGCCTTCCAATATATTGTGCAGTAAAGCACTAAATAGAATTGGTTTATGGATCCCCTCTTCCAAATGGACCGTTGTAACTTAGATCACTTTGGGAAAATTATGAAGTTTGGTTGATACATGCATAACCACATAGATTTGTGCAAACTTCTCTTTCGCACCTCTTGCACGACTTCACAACTTGAATGGATTTTTAAGAAGCTTTTTAAGTGTTATCAAAGTGCAAAATGCATCAGTATTGCGTTTTAGCTTGGCAACCTCTAGCTCATGAGTTGAACTTTAAAAAAAGTATCATCTTCCACCATCAAAACTAGCCCAAAAAAGTTAAGCACACTACAAGTTGGTTTGTGCCATCTAATTGGCTCACCCCATATCAGTAGCATCACAGTCAACTTTCCTTGTTCGACGCTCCACTCAATTGGCATACCCTAAGGTAGCGCACGACACCAAGGACTTCCTAGGCATCACTCAGCTCGATTGGTCCACCCCAAGTTGAGGTGAAGCACTAAGGATGCATTATGCCTTCCACACAATGTCGCACACATTTTTGCTCTTTCGTGTAACTTGTACATCATTGCATCATAGTATCTCGCATACTCACATCTTCTCACAATATTGCACAGCATCAAACATCGCACAATATTTGCAGACTCTACAATGCCACACACTTATTTTGCAACACACACATTCTACAATTCTACAAGCAAACTGCAACCCTCACAGCTCCTGTAGTCTTATGCCAACTCATCTCACAACACTTGCAGCTTTTGTAGTTCTGCAAAAGCATATAGAATACACCTACGGCATCCTATGGCAAGGATACAGCCTTGCACCAGTGTGCACCAACGATCGCATCAGTATCGAGCTTTAGCTTGCTAACCTCTAGCTCATGAGTTGAGTTTTCAAATTAGTATCATCTTCCACTATCAAACCTAACCCAAATAATGTATTCACATTACCAGTTGATTTGTGCCATCTAATTGGCTCACCCCATATCAACAACATCACTATCAACTTTCCTTGTTCAACGCTCTACTCAATTGACACACCCTAAGGTAGCGCACGACACCAAGGACTTCCTAGGCATCAGTCAACTCGATTGGTCCACCCCAAGTTGAGGTGAAGCACTATGGACACATTATGCCCTCCACGTAATGCCACACACATTTGTTCTCTTTTGTGCAACTTATACATGACTCCATCATAGTATCTCGCATACTCATAACTTCTCACAATACTGCACATCATCACACATCTCGCAGTATTTCCGATCTCTACAATGCCACACACTTGACTCACACATTTTACAATTCTACAAGGAAACAGCAACTCTCATGTCTCTTGCATTATTACACCAACTCATCTCACAACACTTGCAGCTTTTGTAGTTCCACGAAAGCATATAACATACACCTACGGCATCCTACGGCAAGGATACAACCTTGCACCAATGTGCACCAACGATCGCATCAATATCAAGCTTTATCTTGGCAACCTCTAGCTCATGAGTTGAGCTTTAAAAAAAGTATCATCTTCCACCATCAAAACTAGCCCAGAAAAGTTAAGCACACTACAAGTTGGTTTGTGCCATCTAATTGGCTCACCCCATATCCGCAACATCACAGTCAACTTTCCTTGTTTGACGCTCCACTCAATTGGCACACCCTGAGGTAGCACACGACACCAAGGACTTCCTAGGCATCACTCAACTCAATTGATTCACCCCAAGTTGAGGTGAAGCACTAAGGACACATTATGCCTTCCATGCAATGCCGCACACATTTGTGCTCTTTCGTGCGACTTGTACATCACTACGTCATAGTATCTCGCATACTCGCAACTTCTCACAATACTACACAACATCACACATATCTTGCACTATTTACAATTTCTACAATGCCACACACTTTGCAACACTCACACATTTTGCAATTCTACAAGCAAACACAACTCCTGCAGTCTTGCACCAACTAATCTCACAACACTTGCAACTTTTATGGTTATGCAAAAGCATATAACATACACCTACGGTAGCTTGTGGCAAAGATCATCCTTGCGCCAGTGTGCAACAACGATTACAAGAAGCATATAACATACACCTACGGTAGCTTGTGGCAAAGATCATCCTTGCGCCAGTGTGCAACAACGATTACACGCAACTTACCTCCTTCAGCTTGCCTTACCTTCACGACATCTTGCAACAATGTGCATAGATGGCCATCTCCTCACAACATTCCATGCAACTTACCTCCTTTGCACAACTTGCCTTGCCTTTGCGACATCTCACAGCAAGTGTAACACCTCGCAGTATCGAGCACAACTCCTTGAATCATTCTACATAGCTTCCCTCCCTTGCCCAACACTTAGTATCTTCCACTAAGTCTCGCAGCACCTTGGCTCTTTGCCTCATGCAATCCCTTACATCCCGTGCACTTGCTTCACAACTCGCGCAGCTCCTACACTCTTGTGCTAGCACCACGCAACCTTCACAGCTTCCACAATGTTGTGCAAACCAATCTGTAGTGCTCATAGCTTCTGCAACACCATATCACCACATTGCATGTGTAGCTTCTATGATGATGCACAATTGCTTCGCAACACTCACAACTTCTGCAATTCTGCACAAGCAAACATACAAGTCTTGGCCAAATTACATCTACTCGCAATCTCGAACAAAACTTGCTTGCACAAATGTCTTGCAACCCTTCTCACACTTACTCGTAGAGTCGGGCAAACTGTGCATCCTACGCAGAGCCTCCAAATCCTCGCAACATCGCCAGCATCTTGCACCCTTATGCCAAGCTTGCCTCATTCACCCTTGGGCTTCCACAGCACCAAGATGCCCCATCAAGGTAATGTACGACACTCAACGCCCCCACAACCCCTCACGCTAAGCATAGAAGCTCGCGGCATTCTCGCAACACCTTGCAACATGTTGCACATTAGCCTATCTCAACACCCGACTTAGCATCCACATGGAGACTCCTAGTTTATGCGTGGTTTATCAAGTGGCATCTTCCCAGTTCTACGACACATTAGGAATCTCACTATGTAACAATTGGCACCAAAATCTCAACCGCGACACACATCCAGAGAAATTTCAACCGTTGCTCGGCTTGGAAGATGAAACAAATTGCAATTGTTTCTCGTTGTAATCATCATATATTATGACCAACTTCTTCTAATCCTAAATATGTGTGTGTGTGTGTATTGTACGGTATCTGAAAACGAGGGGAAGGCCATTGTCCCCTATCCTGTTCGGCTATGCCCCACCAACCTGATTCTTACATGCTCTATGTATCTTGTATCATGTATCCATCAACCATCTCTCCTACATGTTAGCATGTTCTACATATCTAACATCTAAATGGTCATCTACCAACCTCGGCAACTCAACATGGATACATTCCCCTTCTTGATTACAAGAACTTGCTTTCCTCATCTTTTTGGTTACTTATACTCTAGGCAACTCTGTTAGAAGCACAGAGATTGGGGGGGTGAATCGGTTTTTCAAAACTTTTGCTTCATTTACCACGTCATACATTCATCTTTCAAATTAACCATTCATCATACATAACCATATGTAAGCTTATTAAGTGTGTTATAACCATCCACAAGAGCAAAAGACAAGAGAGAACACATTAACACCAGATATGAAGTGGGAAACCCTCGAGGGTAAGAAAACCCACTAAAACCTCTGCTAATATTACTCATAACAAAGGACTTGCATGAATATTACACATCACACAAGATTTGTTTAGTGAGGCACCAAACCCTACTTTAGGACACCAATCTTACAAGGAGGCTACAACCCCAAAGATGACAAAACACCAACTCAACCACCTAAAATGGATGATCACTGAAGATATGTTGCTCCCACAATTGATTGTGATCACAAGTTCAGCTCCTCTCTCTCAAAATCTTCTCAAACTGCCCTCTCCTACTTCGCTCAAATCTGGTCCTTCTCTTGCTGATTAGGTCTATTGACCTTGCACACATGCTCTTCAACTCTTCTCATCTCATCACACCTCTTCTTGACTTTGTCCTTGACCCCTCTCACTTCTTTTTTCACCTCCTACAGCTCGCGCATATCCTCATACTCTCACTAACCCAAATGAGAAAATACACTAGCCTTATATACATGACACTAGCTCATAATACCTCTAGGTCGGTCATGACCATATATGTCGGTCATACCAAACATAAAACACAACTATAACCTCATATAAATCACTCCAAAAGACCCAAGTAGGTCGGCAAGCGTCACACCATCAAGAACTAGCCCACACATCTCAAATAGGCCTAAAACATAAGCCTACACCTCCAACGAATGGACCATGATCTTTAAGAGCACACTCCAGCTTTGTCAATGCTCCAACAGCTTCACACAACCCAGGGACATCCTCTCAACATCACTAAGTACAAGAAGCTCTGCATCAACTATCTCCACTATGAAGCACACCAAGAAGCAAGCATTCTCAACAAGGTCTTCAAGCACCCAGAAATCAATCCCAGAAAACAAGTAACTTCACCTATCAAAACTCTTCATCATGGCTCATGCAGCATACCATTAAAAAGGTCTTTGATTCTACTATCTAAAACAACTCACTTCATTCTCCAAATTAGAGCTTAAGGCACTCAACCACTTCAATCTCTAAAACAAGTCCAACCTGCCATTATGGACTCAAGAACCAGTCTTAAGGGATCATGCTTCAAACACCTCCAAAGCAACTTCCAAGCACTGAAACCACTTGGAACACTTCAAGGGAGACATGACACACTTGTTCAATCCATCACATGCCTATGTCACATGGAGAAAATCACATTTACACATCTGATCCACAAGGCCTCTTGAAAGACCTAATAGGGCTAATTAGCCCACTAGGGTTTCAACATGAAACCACTTCATCTAATGAAACCAAAGGCTCCAACACATCATATCAGGTGTCAAACAACTCACCATGACCAAATAACTCAGCTACAACATGCCAGCCCGACCAAACTCATCTCAAACCATAAGAATAGGTTTAGCCCTTCTAAGCCAAAAGCGGTAGGGTGACTTGGAGGACCTGTAACTCAAAATTTCTCCATTGTAACTGCCTGAAACTTTCCATGGACATCCAGCACACCTCCCAAACTTCCTGGAACAATTCGCTTCTCATCATGAAACCTCCATCTCAGCCCTGAAACTGCAAATCTCCACAAAACTAAGGTTTTTCTCCAGCTTGCTCAATTTGAACATGAGACCACCACCAAAATGAGCCTTGAAGAATTCTCTATAACCTTAAGTCATCATACTAGATTGCCCAATCCATTTGGAGCCCAAACAATTCATCTTTCCTCCATCGCTCTGCTGCTAGGGTTTTAGCAGGGGTTTTGACATGTCTGACTTCTTAACAATTGTTCATAAAGATGGGACGACCAAATCAACACATTCTTTTTGCAAAATGATCTTAACTTAATGCAAAAACATCCCCCAAAGCCTCAAGCTCCCATGCAGATCCCACACGTGTGGGTGAGCAAATGAACTTCACCTATCAAGCTGGTTTTTCCTTCTCTAGATCTCGGTTTTGCCAAAAACTCATTTTCTTGCATTTCCTTCACAACCTTGACCTAAAATTTGACCCAGAGCACCATAGCAACCTCCTTCATGCATTCATGCTCGAATGCCTTTGAATCTCTCTCACCACCAAGACTTACCTATGCTTTCCTACCTTGTTCTTAAAAAACTTGCTTCAATGGATCTTGATATGCTCTTTCCAGCTGAAAACTGACCTGATACACCTCTTACACATGTTATGCAACATCATAACACATTTCCCATGCTTGTACATTATTGCCCTGCTCCATATCTCATGCCATTCACTCATACACCATGTACTAGGTCTAGGATTAGGCCTAGAATGACCTACTTCACCACATGACTCATCAAGATTGACCTTGTATACAATTTGCAATCACATAAGCACCTCTAACACATCGCTCTGACCATGTTTGACCTCAAGAAGACTTCATACCACCTTAGGAGTACTCATACTATGACCATGCATATTAGACCATGCTCCAAGACACCATAGCAGCACCAAAACAAGACACTACCAATCAACCTTCAGACTTGACCTTGATGACACATAGACTCCATTTGCCATCAATGACACTTGACATCAATGACAACACTAGACACAATGCTTAACAAACTCAACAAGGATACATTCCCCTTATGATCATAAAGCCTACTCTCCTCGCCCTACTGCGCATTATACGCAAATGTACTCTACCCTATTATTTCATTTGAATAGAAGTGGTGCTATTCTGCCAGGCTCATGTGTTGAATGTGTAATGGTTGTTTTCGAATCTATTTACTAGTTTCTATCGCATGTTCTACAATCTACAACTTTGCTTAAGTAGGCATACCCTTAACTAGTTGTATTGTCCTCCGCATAACCTCCTAGGCTCCGTACAGGTAACTAACGCCATATACAAGCTCCTTTATTTGAGTAAGATCAAGCCTACCTCTTATCATTGCAGGAGTCCAATAATTATGTGCCCAAGAAAGACAGGACATGACAACTGTGCATAAACTATCACACACTCAACAAGAGCTTGGTGAAGAAACGGTATCCATTGCAATGCTGCCATTAATGACCTCCTCGCCCAACTTTGAGGCTCGCAATACTTCACCAAAATCGACTTGAAGTCAAGTTATCATTAGGTTCTAGATTATCTTGAAGACATCTAAATAACAACTTTCAAGACATAGGAAGGATAGTACGAATGGTTGGTTATGCCTTTCGACTTGGCCAATGCGATAGCAACATTCATGCACTTGATGGACGATCTACTTAGACCCTTCCTCAACTCCTTCGTCATCAACTACTTAGATGACATTCTCATCTTCAACAAGACTTGAGAGGAGGATGTGGAGCACATTTTGTGTGTCTTAGACACCTTGCACAAACACGAGTTGCAAGCCAACTTAGCAAAGTGTACATTTGGCATAGTGTCAATCCAATACGTGGGCTACATCATCGACCATGCAGGAATACATGTAAGATCAAAGTGATCCAAAGATTGTCCTACTTTGTGTAATCTCACAGAATTGAGGAGTTTTCTTGGGCTCACAAAGTTTTATCACAAGTTAGTCCTTGCTTTCTAGCACATACCATGGCCCGTTAGCCAAATTACATGCACAAAACACAAGTTTTATTGGACTCATGCACAACAACATGTTTTTAAGGCTCTTAAACAACACCCCTGTGTAGCGCCTATTCTTGCAATGTCTAACATTGCACTCCTTTGAACTTCGCACCGACGCATTTCACTGTGCACTCACCACAGTCCTCATGTAGCATGGACATTTGGTTGCATACCACTCAAAGACGCTCAGTGACATAGTGCCAAGGTCCTCCACCTACAAAAAAGAGTTGAACACTATGTAGGCATTTAAGCAATGGCAGCACTACATCTTGGGAAACGAGCACTTGTTCATTCTCATCATAAGCCACTTCAATTTCTACAAATGCAAAACATGTTGGAGAATGTGCGACCCATGAAGTAGATGTCTTACTTACAGCAATTCCATCTTATGATAAAGCACAAGCAGGGAAAGGACAACATGGCAGCAAATTGCCTTAGCCAACCGCCAATACACGTGCTCATCACAGTGTTGTACATGCACGGCCACAACTTTTCAACTTGAGTCTCTTTAAACTGATAAGGACTTCGCAAACACCTATACCACTCTTGCACAAGGGGAACAGGTTTAAGAATTCTACCTAGGTGACAAGCTTGACCATCTCTATGTACCTGATGGCACAGCTCAACAAAGAATCATTTGGGAGGTTCATTATGACAAGACATAGAGGCACTTCAATGTTACAAAGACTTTACCCGCATTGCAATCACATATCTATTGACCACACATGCACACAAACATAGTATGCCACATCAAATCTTGCATTCCTTGCTGCATCGCCATGCCCACAAACAAGAAGCTAGGACTTTACGCGCCTCTATCAATTCCATCCAGATCAAGGGTTTCCATTAGCATGGATTACATAATTAGACTACGAGCGACAAAGTGCCAAAACAATGTGGTATTTGATGTAGTAAATAGGTTTTTAAAGATGGTCGTCATGGTTCCTTGCGAGAAACGCATTGGTGCAACCAACACTACTCATGCGCTCTTCACCCAGTAGGGATCCACTTTGGATTCCCCACATCCATTGTATCTAACCAAGATCCTCCTTTTGTCGGCCATTCCTAGCAAACACTAAGGGAATTGATGGGTATGCAGCTTGATCGGTTGACAACATTTCATCCTTAGCCAGACGGACAAATCGAAGTTGTCGATCGCACTCTAGTTCATTTTCTACGTATGTACAACTGTTTGCATACTCACACATGGGATGATAACTTGCTTTACATCCAGCATGCCTACAACAGAGCTATTCACAGTTCTACGAGGCATAATCCATTTCAATATGTTTTGGGTTCCAACCAGTGGCCCCTCTATATATGTCTTCTCATGCACTAGTAGGCATTGAGTTGTGCACATAGGAGAAGGAAGCAGCCAAAATGCAAAAGTTACTGCAACACATACAGTTTGTTCCTTGACAGGTTCAACAGAATCTTTGGCACTCCCAACAAAAGTACAAAGAATGCCACAATGCACATTGTACACCTCATGAAGTTGGCGATAAAGTTTGGTTACATCTTCAAAATGAACGCTTTAGGGGTCCACACTTAAAGATCAAGTCTTTGTGTTATGGTCCTTACACCATTTTGCGCGCAACTGGTGAGAATTCCTTTACTCTTGATCTTCCCCTATACTTGGGCATACAACCAATACTCATCCTAGAGCTCCTTACGCCTTACTTCCCTCCACCTTTTGAGCCAGCAGTGACATAACATCCTTCTGATCTAAATCTCGAACACTTGCACCCCACAGGCGAGGGTCAGATTTTCTAAGTGATAGACACACAAACCCGTCATGGCACAAATCTTCTAAGCGGTCAAGGCTGGGCAATATGTTGATCAAGCTAAGTGGTACAACCTTCAACAACTTCAAGTGCAATTACCACAGCTCATCATGAACACAATGGGGACCATTGTTCTTCAAGAAAGGGAAAATCATTTGTGTTCAACCACGCAAGTGCACACACTTTTGTTTTGCGCACCTCTCACCTTGGAGTTCACTTTTGAGTGCCCCCTCTTAGCGCACACACGCACAAGTCTTATGGTTGAATTGTGCTCACAATCTTGTGCATAACTTGTGCATGCACAAGTCTTGCAGCCTTCCCACTTTTGCTTGCAATATTGCAGACTTTGCATCTTGCGTAATGCCTCATAGAACCCATCGGCATTTTTGCACCCACACACAATGCTTGCCTTACCTCATAGTTTTGTGACACCTTTTTGCAACACGCATGTGCAATTCCCCAACTTACGCACGACAACAACCTTCAACATCCACGTGGAAACTCTTGGTTTCTATGCGGCTTGCCAGGTGGCACTTTACCAGTTTTGCGGCACATCAAAGAATCTCACTGCATAACCGTCAGATCTAGAACCATAACTGACACGCACATCCGAAGGAAGTTCAACTGTCATGCATGGAAGATGGAACGACTTGTAGCCACTCCCCTTCGTTATTGGGTCTAGCTATAACTACCTTGTAGCATTATTGTATAAACATATAACATACACAGTTGTCTAAGGGTTGGTCTTGTGAGTTGATTGGTTTCCAATCACGAATCGACACCCTTGAGAGCCACACCAAATAATAGGAATATTTGCATGCTTTGTGTATCTTGTAATTCTCACACTGCTCTATATTTCATTCTAGTCTAGATAAATCAACCAAGAAGGATTCCCTTACTGATCACAAAATCTTGTTCTTTGAGCCTTATCATAACCTTGTACACCTCTCTACTTATTCCCTATTCATTTCTAGCAAGTAAGACTTCCGCTATATCATGGTGTGTTTTAGCCTTACTGTAACCTTGTACACCCTTGTACTTATTACCTGTTCTCCATTAATGAATAGAAGTTGCATATACAGCAAGTAAGACTTCTGCTACATTATTGTGTGTTTGGTTCATTGCACTAATAACCTGCGCACAGCAGCATTGGCCCCCGCACATGGTCCTAGGCTTTGAGGTACGGGTCATTTGTATTTATGGCCCAAGAACAAAAATCAAGCTAATAATTGCCATGAAATCTCACAAAACAATGTCAAGCACAAACAGCACTAGCAAGTAGCAACCAAAGGAGAAGGCAAATCATCTCATGGAGGGAGAGAAGCTAAGGCAACGGGCTCCCCTGGAAGAGGGTCCGGCACCACTCGTCCATCCTGTCGTACTAGCACGCAGCATCTGGTACTGGGGATGTCCAGCAGCAGTCTTACCACGTGCAGGCACCTCGAGGCAGGATGTAAATGCTGACCCCAAAGCAACTTTCTCTCTAAAAGATTTGGCTCCACATTGATACAGACCTTTTAACAGTAGAAAAGAACCGTGTGGAAGTTCTGCGTTGCAAGAGAGTGGAAATTCATTTAACAAAAATGGTGGGGCAACACGGTTAAATGAATGCAGCATTGAGACATAAAATAGAAACAAAATAACAACAATCCTCGTAGAAGTGAATCTGTGAATAATAATACCATAAGTGGTGGCGGCGGAGGCAGCGTGGTGACTTGAGAGGGATGCAGATGCACTTCAATTGGAATGCTTCCTCCCCATACATTACTCCGCGCTTCCCAATTCTCCATCTCTCCTCTTACATATAAATTCCCTCTTAACACCCTCCTCCGTCTGCCACCAAACAAATTAGTACACCAATTCTTAATAAAAGAAATTGAGCTTCCCCCCGGGATTTGGCAAATGGAAACGAATTTTATAAACGGAAACGAAATCAGGTCTGAGTGTGAATGTTTTGGTCAAGATTGACCCCTAGAGAACGTAATGGATTTTATGTAAAATTGTTAAGGTGGTTTTGTACACTAACTTCAATTTCAACTTTAGGTCTTATAAATTCTTTAGTCTTTCGGACATTATTAAAATCATTTATTCATATATTGATATTCACATGCTAATCTTTTATATACTTTCATCGGTTTGTCCATCTCACTTACATGTATTTAATGGATAATTTGTTTATACCTCGATGCAACATAAATAATTTATGTTTTTAACACATGTATAAAATAAAACAATAATATTGTCAAAAGTATGAAAAACAATTGATCTGGACTTCGGAGCGAAAATAATAATAGGGGATAATAGAGAGCAGTGACAATTTGGGCTTGTTAGCGCTTGAAAAATTGGAAGTCGTGGCTATTCACGGTCATAGGCCTAGCAGTTGAGTCACAGCAACAAGACAGGCAGCAAGCTCAACACCGGAGGCAACCCTACTAGCTCCTACATTTTTGCTACGACTTGCTCCCTCTCATGGCATCATTTACCCAATTGTTGCATCCAGGTGGAAATGTCCAATCACACGTATCTCAAATTTTGGCAGAGCTTAGGGCTCATGCCAATAATGCGAGAATGAAGGCCTTTGAATGAAATTGGGATGTATTAGAGTAGGTGAGAAAGAACCAATAATCAACCCCGACCATAGTAAGATCAAACAAGAAATGATTGCTCTTACAAACCAGGGTTTAATCTGCAAGTTTGTGGTTTGGGATCTTCATGAAAAGGAGTTACGAACCTAGATTTTAGAACAACGGAAGGTAAAAGGGCACATCAATATTTGCATTTGTTTACATGGCTTCTTCATTGTCGTTTTTCAAACTGAGGAGTACAGGGCTAACGTATTTTAAAAAGGACCTTGGTGTTTTGGTATATCAAGGTTATTCATGACCCCATAAAACCCCAATTTCAACTTCTCACAAGAGGATCCATATGGTGGTTCTAATATGGGAAGACTTTTTAAACTACTAGCACACTTATGGGCATACTCCAACCTGTCAAGGATTAGAAGCGTCCTTGGAGAGATGGCTTGCATTTCTTTTGAGAATTGCAACAAAAGCATATTGTCTATGCAAAAATTTGTGTTCAAATGGATGTGAGCAAGCATATCCCCAACAAATTTTAGCTCAAATCATCTGAGGAAGTCTTATTGGAACAACCCCTAGACTACAAAAATCTCCATTTCTGGTGCTTTTGATTCCACAACCATGGGTGTTTAGCCCAAGATTGCCCTATGGTTACTACTGTTGAGAAAGGGGAGCGTTGTCACCACTAAAAAAGAGTGGGATGAGAAGGATTTTTTAGGTTATTGGTAGGAAAAGAAATAATATCCTAAAAGGGAAAGAGGGAAAAGTTCATAAGGAATCAAATGCCAGCAACCCACGTGTTGATGTTTGCTCCAGTCGTTTTTCAGTATTTGGCTCAAAGGAGGATGATCTACAGGAAAAAAAAGGCATCAAAAATAGTAGATCTCTCCAAGGAAATTATTCCCAGGACTTAAGAAAATTAGGTTATTGATTCAATTGAGGTTCCTATCAAAAAAATGTTTGAGATCTTTAGTTTTACTCTCCCTACTTTTGGCGTGGAGGATTGTCGTTTTAAGAATAACTTGCATTCTTTTAGGAAGCATTGAGTATGTTTTGTTTTTGTTAACTACTTTCTCATTGTTTGGCCATTTTTCGACAGGCTTATTTTTTCCACTTTCAAGTCGAAATATACCAATCGGATGCCTTTTTTAAGACCATTATGACCTTTTTTTTAATAATACAACGTGTTCATAAAAAAAAAGTATAATTGGTATTTTACAATTTAGAAGTATGCTACAGCTTTAAGATGCAAAGTATGGTTGGGGGAATGGATATTTACATGGGGAAATGTTTATTGAATCAAAAAGACCTTTGCAATTATAACTATGGTGTTTGCAACTATTTATTTAGACTTCATGATTGTATGTTTGTGTTTCGTGACTGTAAATAAGGGCATTGAATTTATTTTTTTAGTTCTTCATGAATGTATGTTTGTGCTTTGGGACTATAAATATGGGTTTTACAACAGAATGTTTATGTTTTTTATTATCCAAAAGGGCTTCACAAAAATATTCTAGTGATTTATGACTGTAAACTGTGGTTTTTAAGGTTTATAGGGATCACGAACTTTAATGCAGATCTTTCGAGGGCTTGTGATCTCTTTAACAAGGACTTTTATGTATTTGTGTATATGATTGAGGATTGGAGACAAACTTTTGAGGTGTTTGTAGAGATTAGAAAACACACCTTGCACATAATGTCTCTTATTCAAATATACCAAAAACATCATAAAACGTAATATTCCCAAAAAATCAAATAATCCCACAAAATAAAATATAAAATATAAAATCCCACAAAAATTGGGATGAAAGACACCTCACCACTCATTTATTAACCCTTACACACTCACATTTAATTGTATTCACCATGCCTACCCATTTGCATGCCCAACACACTATAGACCCTTATTATCTCACTCACTTATGCACATTGCACTCATATGTGTCTCACTCCCCTATGCACTCAAAAACTATAAAATACCACTCACCCCCATCATTCCAACCACTGACTCTTTGTGCACTTAAGCCATATTTGAGTTTTCTTTCTCTCTTGCTCACATATCTTAGTTTTGCAGGTCTTGAAAAAGTGAAAGAGGAACACAAAGGATAGGTCCACGTTATTGCAAAACGGTTTTAGTGAAATTCCAACAAAGGTAGGAATTGCAACTGCGGTTGACCTGCGATCTCCATCCAATTTTTGGTGAATCACAACTATGATTGACTTGTGATCTCCATTTAATTTTCGGTGAATCACAATTATGATTGTCCTGCAATCTGAGTCATGTATATTTGTCATTTACATATATATTTTTGTCATTTTAATCAATAAAATGTTTTTTATCTCCTTAAATGATCAGGGATTTGACTGAGGCAAGTACCCTAACCACAAAAAACAGCTAACTTTTTGTAAAAGTGTGATTGTGTGCAGGTTTAGATTCAGATCTAGATGAATTTTACCCACTTTATTCAATGAAAGAACCCATAATTTTCCTTCTCTTCACAATAGCAGCATAAGCCTATTCTATTTTAGTAGCATTGATTTAGAGATTTCATATCAACTAATCCATATTGTAGGTGATCCAAATCTAGGTGTACATATTCGCGACCACGGTGGGACCATTTTTTTTGTGGGTAACTCTTTTCATTTCTGAATCTAATAGTGTTTTCTTTAGGGTTTTATAGTCTTTTCAGTTTTTTTTACTCTTTTTCTAACATTTATGTTGCATATCTAACACTTGGTTTTGCACATTTGCTAATAAATCCAAAAAAAATGGTTGTAGGCCAGTAGTAACTGTGACTGGGTTCCAATTTTTTGCCCAAAAAATAACAATTTGGTTACACGGGAGTCGCAATTGCGACTATTTTGTAATTTTGTTTCTTCAAAAACATAAAAAGCACTTATTTATTCTTAAAGGAATGAATCAGGAATTAACACACTAAATATAGGTCTGGTTAAGGGTAAATACCCATTTGCATGATTGTGGGAAGTACTTGGGCATAAGCCCTTAAACTCATTATGAGGAGTACCACAAGAACCCCGAAGTAGCTGGCACATTGAGACGACTCGTTGACGAAAAGGGTCAGTGGCCCAGCCTAATTGACTACTTTTACCCGTGACGTAAAGTCAATGTTTTCTATGGTGAAGGCCCCATCATGATCGAGTAAGGTCCATGACTAGCATTTTCTAGTGAACAGTACTTCGTTTGGGAAATATTTGGCATTTAGAGAGAGATCCCTACATAGTTAGCTAAACAAATTGGGCCCATATTCAACCGTAATACAAACAACCATCACCACATTTATCAATATATTTTGTTTCAATTTATATTGTCTCCGAATCACACCTGTAACTGTTTTTGTTCTTTACAGTCCCTTCACACACTACCATACTTGTTTTCGATAATAGTTCTGAGTTCTTATTTTCCCAGTCTCAGTTGTAACTGTGACTATACTAAGTTTTCCTATTAGATTGAGACCCCACTTTGAGAATGTCTAAGGGGTTGTGACAGGCTGCAAGGATTGCACCTGTGCATCTATCAAGTTGCCCCACTTTTGACAATCCACACATTTATTCACATGGTTACAACAATCATGCTCCATGGTAGGCCAATAGTAGCCTACTCTGAGTATTTTCTTCACAAGGACGATCACATTAGTATGAGCTCCATCGATTCCTTCCTGCTCCTCCTTAATTGCTCAGATAGATTCGTTCAAACTTAAACATCGCAACAAATTCCTGTCATAGCCTTAGTGGAAAAGGGTGCCCCCAAGTAGGGTATAACGGGATATACGCTTGATGAGCGTGCATTTTTCAGCATGGGAAATGTTAGTGGGAAAGGTTCCATCGTGGAGGTAATTAAATATTTCAGCATACCATGGGGAAAAGGGACCGACAACATTGCACACCAAACATGAATCTAGTATGTCATATGTCGACGTTCTTAGATTTTCTACAAAGAATAACATATCATTATTCCCTAGCAGAATACTCAACATGGATCCTATTGTAGTCATAGCATCTATTGCTCTGTTATGGGCTCTTGGTATTTTATCAAATGTTATATGCTCGAAGAACTCCTTCAAATAATAAACCATCCTTTTGTATGGAAGAAGTTTCTCATGTTTGACCTTGTATTCATCTGTGACTTGTTTTATAATGAACATTGAATCACCAATGCAATTAACTCGTCTGATATCCCACTTGATGGCTAGCTCCATCCCTGCGATGAGAGGTTCATACTCCATTATATTATTCGTGCATAGGAACCTAAGCCATAATGCTTGGGAAATCAAGTCTTTCGTAGGAGTGATTAACACAACTCCGACACCTAAACCATGAAAGGTAAAGAAGCCATCAAAGGATAGTTGCCAAATGATACATTCCTCAAAGTACATGATGGATGCATTTGGTAGTTCCAGACTCAAAGGTTTGGTACTTGGTAGTGGAGCTTCTGCTAGTTGATCTGCTCGGAATTTTCCTTTCACTGAATTTTTATGCACATACTCAATGTCGAATTTGCTTAATAAGATGACCCAATTATCCATCTTTCAATTTAGGGCGGGTTTTGATAGTAAGTATTTTAAAGGATCGACCTTTGAAATAAGATTGAATTTATTGTTGAGAAAATATTGGCGTAGCTTTTGAAAAAAAAACACTATGGCTAGGCAAGCCTTTTTGATTTGCAGATAGTTGAGCTCATATGCTATCAATGTTTTGCACAAGTAGTATACAACTTTTTCTCTTTGCTCTTTATCATACTGGGCCAACAATGGCCCAATTGCAAAATGTGTAGCAGAAATATAAAGCAACAAGGGTTCTCCTACTGTGGGTAACATGAGAACATGGGGCTTAGATAAGTATTCTTTTAGTAGATAAAACACTTGCTATTGTTCTGGCCCCCAGGTGAAATTAACATCTTTCTTAAGAAGATGCATGAATGTATGGCACTTATCTGCTAGCTGTGAAATAAACCTTATGATGGATTGAATTTTCCATTATAAGCTACTTAGTTGTCTAATATTGTTAGGAGGAGGCATATCTGTGATAGCAATGAATTTTGTGGGGTCCATTTCTATTCCTTTCCTTGACACAATGAATCCTAGTAATTTCCCAAATAGCACACCGAAGACACATTTCTTCAGGTTAAGGCATACCTTGTAGTCCCTTAGGCGTTGAAAGATATGTCATAAATTTTTTGAGTGCTCCTCCCGAGTTCTAGATTTAGTGAGTATATCATCTATGTAATCTTCCATGATGTCATTTATCATGTCATGAAAGATTATAGTCATCACCCATTGATATGTAGCACATGCAGTCTTAAGGCCGAAGGGCATGACTTGGTAGCAGAATCTCCCCTATGGGGTTGTGAAAGTTGTCTTGTGTTGATCTTCCTCCACAATATTTATCTGATTATAACATGAGAAGCCATCCATGAGTGATAGCATATCATTAATAACAGTAGAATCAAAGATTATGTCGATGTTAGGAAGACAAAATTCATCCTTGGGACAAGCTTTGTTAATATATCTAAAATCAGTACACACTCTGATACTGACTAGATTTTTTTGAACTGGTACCACATTAGAAATCCACTCTGAGTAGTCGATAGGCCTGATGAAGCCTAGTTCTAATAACATTTCTATCTCTTCCTTTACCAACAAGGTGATGCGAGGATGCATCTTTTGGAGCTTTTGTTTGATTAACTTGGGGTATGGGTGCACAAAAAGATTATGTACCACTAATGAAGGATCAAGTCTTGACATGTCTGTGTAAGACCCAGCGAAGATATCTACATACTCTCTCAAAAGTCCTGTAAATGTTTTCTACTCTTGAGCTAAGAGTGAAGCTCCCAACTTAACTATTATAGGTAGCTCCTCCATGCTAATGTTAAAATCTATTGTATCTTCCACTAGTAGCTTTGAATCATCATCCATGCACGTAGGATCGGGATGGAGATTGAGATCTTCGTCTACCAAAGTTGGTTTAGGGAGATCCTCATCTTTAGATGGGTATATAATCTTATCCATAAGTTGTTCTACTTGTTTTTCCACAAGCGCCTCAAAGAAGTTTTTTCTATAGGACTTCCCCTTTTTATTTCCGCAAGGATTTTCTATAGGACTCTTGCCCTTGCTCACTTTTTTACTTAGGTGTCCACACAATTCTACTTCCTCTTCGAAGTAAACACATGTGTTGAGCTGAATGGAGAAGCCTTTCTTGTGATTGTTTCTTAGAATGTTATCTATGATGCCTAATAATTCACCAATAGCCTCATTGTTCTGAAACACATCAATAGGTACGTGCTGTTGTTGATCCCAATTCATGAGTGATGGGTAGATGAGGTTTAATGTCTGATTTATAGGGGATACGACAACTATAACAGGGGTTATGGTAAGGATAGTACCATGTTATAGAATAGGTTTGTAGATGCGAGGTCTTTATAAATACTACAGAGAGAATCTATTTCATTTTCATTTTTAGACAAACTATCCTCACTGTCAGAAGAAGCATACTCGTTATCTGAAGGGTGAGATTCATACAAATGGATGCCAATACCTGATTTACCCACTATACGACAAGGTATTAAAATATACTTTTGACAAGGACCTTGTTCTTGGCAGACCGCAACCACGTCCTTGATATCTCATAGTAAGCGTGATTCTGTTGGGAATAACATACCTAAATAACTTGTAACATGAAGCCATTTCATTATCTTGAGGATGAAATATAATATCATTGAGGATTCTTTCATCTTCTAGTAAGCCACCTGAAGTGAAATTGTTGAAAGGGTAGTTCTCCCTTGATATTTGGAATTTATAGCACAGTCTACTAACGTGCTTGGGCTGATAGTGAGAATGTTTTAAACCATAAGGGTCTTGTTGAAGATTATACTCTCCACATCCGTTGCCCACGACTTTCATCTTCCCACGTAGCAAATAGTGATTTTGATGTAGACACACTATTGTCAATGGGAGTCAGGGTGTACGGATCCACTCGTGAAGCAAGGACCTAGGACTGAACATGAACAACAATCTCTCGTAGAGGGATACTCATAGATGGTGGGAAAATAACCCGACAATGCTTTGTAGTGAGCAAATGGTTGAGGATATCCCCTTGTATAGTAAGCATGTTTGTCCTTCATGTTGAAACTTTAGAACACTGATGATATGTTGATGGCATAACTTGTATGACATGAATCCATGAGATGACTGAGCAAGATGTTGTAAGGGAGCTCTAGGTCCAAGACATGGAACTTTGTATCATGGGTTATGTGACCAACTTCCAATGAGAAAGTGATCATTCCATCTAATTGTATTTATTCATTGTCATATGCCTTTATGGTGATGACCTTTGTCTCTAAATCATCTTCTGTGCAGTCTAGCCTAACTGATGAACTAGTTTAAGAGTACAAATGTTGAGACCCGATCCGTCATCCACAAGCAATCTCTTGACCTTCTTACGCCATATTATTGCCTCAATGTGTAAGGGTAGGAAATGGGAGGGATTTTCAGTTAAGGCTTCTGTTGGACTGAAGGTTATGTGTTTTGCAGGAATGATTTGCACTACCATGGCCTGTAAATGCATTGGGTCAATATCAACAGATACTCTTGATCCCTGTAAGGTTTTTCAAAGTATGTCCTTATGGATGTTAGAAATCTTGAGAAGGTCCAAGATTGAAATCTTGGTTGTGGTATTCTCTAGTTGATCTAACACATCATAGTGGACTCTCTTGATGAGGAAGGAGGAGTAGGTTCGGAGATAACAAGGTGATCTTGTTGCATGTTGCCATGACATGCACTCTCTTGTTTTAATTAAAATCGTATTGATTTTTCTCAACGAGTGGATCAACACAACTTATCAAGGCATCAAAATGGTCTTTGTTGGACACATAGTTAACATTCTTATTCATGAGACAACTGTCCCTTATATTGTATTTTTCTTTCCTTCATGATTGGGAAAAGGCTCTTTGAATATCCCTAAGTTTTCATTTGGATATTTGGCAATGGAAGAGCGGAGTCTACTTCTATATCACCACTATGTCGACTAGGTCTTGAATGTAGTGTTTTAATCTTAAACACTTGCTAGTTTTGTGACCCTTTATGGGTGAAATCCACAAAATTCATCATCCCTAAACCATGATGGTTTAGGTGTGTCGTCATCGTAGGGTTGTGTTTCAGGGTACTTAACAATGTTAACTACCTCTAATTGCTTTAGTATGGACAACATGGATTTAGATAAAGGTGATGAAAGTATGACGTTTATAATCTGTACGGTGGATTTCCCTTTGCAAGCTTCAAAGGTGCGTGGTTCTGAATGGCTTGTACTCGCTTAGAGCCTACTATCCCATCACTAACCAAACGTTTTTGATCTTATTATGAACAAAATTTGGTTTTTCATTAGATTTGGAATCATTATGATCATGGGAGAAAGGTTTTAGAGTCCCCCTAGCTAACAATGCTTTTTCAATTTGACTCCCTTTTTCGATTACCTCTTCGAACATGTTGCCACAATGCATTTGCAAGTGGAACTTAATGTTTGGGTGGAGGTTGGGAACAAATATACTTATCAACTATTTTTCAGGTATGGAACAAGGGAAGCGACTAGCTAACCCTCTCCATCTTTGTAGGAAACCAGCAAAGTTTTCGTTGTTTCATTGTTTTGCATTACAGAGATCTAACATGGTAACATCACTCTCTATATTAAAAGAAAAGTGACGTACAAAATGTTCAGATAATTCCAGCCATGTAGATAGAGATCCCTTGGGGATGTGCAAAAACCACTCTAACACTTGTCCTCCTAAACTCCATGGGAAGAGGCATATAAGATAATTGTCACTATATGCAACCTCTTGGCATGTAATATAAAAATATTTAATATGGTCACAAGAAGTCACCTTTTCCTTATACTTGTCAAATTTTGGAAAATCAAAGTGTCATGGGAAAGGTACCTGTAGCATGGCCCTATCAAATGGATAAGGGCACAACTCATCAAAATGGTATTTCTTATTGTTACCAGTTTTGCCTTCTTGTAATGCTAGAAGGGTTGTTCTTCATAGTGGACCACTCTTGATTAAAGAGTGAATCTTGTGTGGGTGGTTTAGGTATATACAAAGGATTAAATTTAGGTGTATTCCCACCCCTATTCTCTGCAAGAATTTATTCATAACTGGTCTCTTTGTGTCTCTATCGAGGAGTGTTTATTGGGAACTCATGAAATGAAGCTTTAGGTTTTGCCTTTGGTATAGCTTGTTTCAAAACTTTTGGTTGTTCCTTTTGTATATGTGAAGCAAACTTGCCAATTGGTGAGTGAGGGCTTGGACCTGTTGTTCTAACGTCACCTCTCAAATAGGCACTTTGTTACAATCTTTGTTAGAGGGAGGTTATGAATGATGAACATGTTCCTTTTTGTCTCCACAACATATTATAACAACATGTACTCGATAATTTTTTTCATTTTCAAAAGGTATCTCTTCATTATTTTGTCATGCAGAAGTAGAGGCATGACCTAGGTTTAATATTTCATTAATAATACAATGAAGGTCAATCTACCTCTTCTTCTCCTTGAACCATTCCAGAAATGAGAGAAGGGTCTATTGTAGACGGTAATTTGGCTCCTAATTCCACAACACACATAAGAACCTCATGTTTGTTTTGAAAAAATGTAATCATCAAAGCTGGTGGGATGATGCTCTACACCCATATGAGGAGAATCATCCACTCCAATTATGGTCAACCATGAGATTATCTTCTAAAAGAGGGTTTTTACGTTCAAATATATCGACTTCTAGCTTTTGGGATCCCATTCTCGTAATAGGCATACTGAGGTACAACATAAAATATTTCCACTAAGGTTTACTAAAAAGGGAACCTAGTCAAATTTTTACAGCATAATGGTGCTAAGTTGTCACAAAAAATGGTGACTATAAAATAGCCGCAAATCCAATAGGTCAATGTGAACCTAAGAACCAAAGAATAAAGAATACGACACTCTATCTAAGACACCATAATGACGTCTAATACTCAAATTTAGTCACACCAAAATGTTTACTCCCTATGATATTTTGAGATATGTTTGAAACACACAATAGTGACAACACAATATCACCAGTTAGGTCAAGTTTGAAACAAACAAGACCTAAATGATAAGATAATGTTGACGCAATCCTCTAACAAGGTATACTCAAAACCAATTTCTAAACACTAACAAAGTCTAAGTCTTGTAAAATGGATGATACAAATGTGAGTAGCGTAACAATGCTATTTGGACACGTAATCAAACTTTACAAGAAAGCAAGATTTTAGTATCAAAATGGCGTTATAGAGATGCTAACAAAGTAACCTCGAAACTCACAAAACTCAAGAATAAAGCTAGGATGTAAAAACTATGTCTAAGTATATCAAGGAATTATTAAGCGTGCGAGTAGAATATACAATAAAATGTAGATTTAGGCCAATTTTCACAATGGAAACAAGATGTAAATACCACAATTGTATGGCTATAATGCAGGTAGCGTAACAACTCAAAAGAAGACAATGATAATATCACCTAACTACAAATGATAGTAAGTCTCAAGTATGGGTTTTTGAGACAATGAGGGCTTACTAGATCATGAGTACATACCATGCACACTTTCAAACACTTGCACTCTCGCATTGCAACCTAGTCACACAAGTAGAATACAAAAGTGGTGGACACGTAATATGATCTAGCCGTATCTGTATATGTTGTTTTATTTTCCCCTAAAATGGGAAACAAGAAAACAAAGGTGTAAACCAAGTGGTGTTGAAAAATACTTGGTGTAACTTTGGAAGAGTTTCGCCTTGTCTTAGGACAAGTGAAAAACTAGGTCAAAGTAACACTAAATAGATTTCATGATGAAATATCATGCAGTTTCAACTTCAAGAGATTCTTTCCCTTGTTTGAAAAACAAGAGTTTGAATCTAAAAAAAAATTGTCACTTTGTGAGAGCTCTATAGAATACGATGTCAAAAATAAATGGCTCCAAGCCAAAAAGCTTCCTAGGTGGTTCTCTCTCTATGTGTCACAAGTTTATTTCTGCAAACTCGGTTTGCCAAGGTTTCCCAAGGAGTATCCCAAATTTACTTTACCCCCTTCTAATACAATGAGAAACTAGTGTGTTTAGTTGTATTATCACTGGGGTCGCAATGGAAATAAATTTGACTCTAATCTTACCAAGGTGTACTAATCAAGTGGGTAGTTGGAGCACTTTCCTATTTCGTTCACAAGGTTCCCTCTTGTGTGAACTACTTTAGGGTTCCTAGGACCACCCCCATTGTTGTAGCTTAAGGCGTATGCCAAAGGGGTTATGTCCTAGTTTTAAGCGGATGAGCTGTAGCTCTTAACTGAAACCTGCAATACGATGTTTTGAATTTGTGTGTTGGTGTTTTTATTTTTTGGATTAAGCAATTTGGTTTAGACCACCTTTGACAACCTACAACACACGTGAATGTTAGAGTTTGGTTTGAAGAGATTCCTTATTTCTTTGACAAGCGTTAGGTCCTTCAAACAAATGGTTAGTAGTTCAAAAATATTCACAACATCATAGAAAGATAACAATGAAAAGGCTTGTAAATCAACTAACTACCATAAAAATTTGCAAAACAAGGTTTATTCCCAATTAATCCAAGTGATTCTTAATGAAATACTAAAATTACTTTTGTTCCCAATATCACACCAAGTGCAAGGGAAGAGCATACAAAATTTTAGCCTTGATTAATTATCAAGTGAAAAAGCTCTTAAACTAAAATATCAAATACATGTCAAAAATGAAAGTTTATTCCCTTAAGCATAGAAATGAATGATGATTGTTCCTACTTACTCTAAATAATCAAAAAAGTGGTTTAGAGGTGCTTTTGATTCTCAAGATCACACAAAGTGTAAGAGAAGAGCATACACAACCCTATTCCAAACTCATACAAAGTATGAAAACATAAATCACTCATCAAAACTCTAATCCAATTTGATAAAAAATCCCTTTATCAAACCCTAAGGCAATTTTGTTAGGAATATTGCTCTAAAATCAGAAAATTGACAAAAAAAACAACTAAAAACCTTTAAAAAATGATAGAAACCCTAAAAATCAGAAGTTGAAATTTTGAAGTTTGAAGCAATTTTACCTGAGTGCATAGGCACACTTCTTAGTGCATGGGTGCACTCTATAGAGCATGGGTGCAAACGTTGAAGTATAGGCACATACATTCATGCACATGCACACCTCTGGAAATTTTACATAGTTAGTTATGCACAAGCACATCCAGTGAGGCATAACGCACCCTTTGATGCATAGGCAAGTTTACACACAGAGAGCCAAAATATAGTGATGCACAGGCACACACCAGTGATGCATAGTTGCACTCAGTTTTGTTGACATAGGTGCACTCAATAGTGACACAGGTGCAGGTTGTGCACACAGGCATACTCAATAGTGCACATGCACACCCCTTTCCTGCAGGTGCTCAAAATCCCAGTTTTGAAGAGGATTTCTTGAAAAAGATCAAAACTTTGGCTTTTTGAAGAAATTTTTCCAGAACTTCACCTCCTTTTATCCCGAAAAGAACATGAAAACATAACTGCTACTACTGATATTTTTGAAAAAAACTATCTAGTTTGAAAATTGATCTACAAAACTTTGAAAATTGCTCTAAAAAACTTGAAATCAATCTAAAAATCTTGAGAAACTAATCTAAAAAGCTTGAGAAAGTACTCTAAAAAGCTTGAAATTAAACTAGAAAACTTGAAATTAATCTAGAAAACTTGAAACTAATCTAGAAAACTTGAAATGAAAAACTTTGAAACTAAGTTAAAAAGCTTTAAAAATGAATGCAAATGGGGTTTGTCCCACCGATCGTGCCAAATGAAAGCACCCTAAACTCTACAAAGTAAATAACATGACTAATTAAGGGAGGCTAACACCATTTCCATCTATAGCCAAGACTTTAAGTCTAGGAATGTAACACTAAAGATAAAAGCTTAATGGAATGTTAACTAACATGAATATAATTCAAAATCTAGCTAATCATGCCTACTAATATATTGAATTGCTAAACTAACAAAGACCTAAATAGATCTAAGAGGGAAATCAAATTGGTATGGTTGCTACTCCAAACAAGGTGAAATGACCTCTCTAAATGACTACATGGTCATTTTGGATATCCATCTACTAACCCCATTGAAGACTTTAGGCAAGGATTGAGCTTGGCTATAAATCATATTTCTTATATGAGATGCAAATCAAAGCATGGTGTAAAGTTTACAGGTATGTGGTTAGTCCTTTTTATAGTTTTCCATTTGGGGAAAACTTGTATTTTGGTGCATGTGGGACTAAAAGCTCAAATTAGATTAATGATTACTAATCATGATTAAGATGTACTAATCACAATTATTGAATTAATATGTGATTAAGATGCGAAAAACCTTAATCAACTGCTTAGGGTCAATTAGGAGGCTAGGATAAGCTTTTGAAGCTTGTTGAAATGTTGTGGAGGGAAATGGGGTGATTTTGAGTGGTTGGAAGAGGGGTTTGAGCCAATAATAGGGTATATTGATCAAAACAAGGGAAAAATAGGCTTAATTAGCTAATAATCTCTAATTCTCTGTTTGGAAGAGGAATTGGACTTACGATTCGTCATAAAGTGGCATCCTAAATGCGAAAGAGGTTAGGAAATCAACAATGTGATGTTAATTGGCCAAAGTGGTAAGAAACTTTAGTTAATTAGTAGAAATCACTAATTATAATGGAATTGGGAAGAATGAGAATGATTTGTGTGTGTTTGGTAATAAGATTGCAAAAGTGAAATATAGGTGACTATAGACAATGCTAAAATGTGGGATGAGTATGCGTATGTTATGAGATTAATGTATGAAAATGCAAAAGTAAAATATGCATGGATGCTAAGATTAGGGGGGAATGTGGGATGTTGTGCCCCTAAGTGTATGATAATGAATGTACTATGTAATAAATGATGGATAGGGGTGATGAGACATGATGAATTTTGTTTAATTGATGATGCGTAAGGAGTGTTAAAGTATTATAGATGTGTGTATTATAGGTAGTGATTGAATGGAGAAATGCAAGATGAAACAAGTTTCTTTATAGTAAAAGACCCCTCAACAGTCATATAAGAGCCCCAAGAATATGAGTGTGTCATCAAGAGGGTAGAGTAACAAGAGTCACCTACCAAAGGCCAAGTTTACGCGTAGTGGGTCCTTGTTGGAAAAAGTTTGTAGTAGAACTAGGTGGTGGCGGTGAAAGTGAAAATGTGACGTAAACACTAGGAGGAGGATTAATTGCTTTGAAAAACTTAATTGGATGGAGTGTAGATTTGGGAAGAGTCCATGTTGCATTGAGTCTCAAGGGAGACTTCTTTGGTTTATTTGGTAATGTAGTAGACGACCTAGTAGGAGTGGTTTGTGAACTAATATTTATAGGTGGTTGAATGTGTTAACTTGGGGATACCGTAGGTGATTGCCTAGGTAACACTTGACTAACTGAAGAAGGTGTATGAGAAGTGGTATAGTGATGCTTGGTAAGTGAAGAAGAAACAACATAAAAAATAGAAGATCCATGGGATGGAACAATGGTATTTGTTTGACTAGGAGAAAAAACAGTATGCTCATGTGAGTGATTATCAACATCAAACATGTAATGAATGAGAGGAGTATCTAAAACCTCATTATAAAGAGTAGAGGGAGGATCACTAGTAGCCGTAGGTGTTTACTTATACAGATCTTGAATAATCAAGGAAAGAATATAATTAAGAGTCTATGCGGGCGTGACCTTTGGAAGGGGATGTTGTGTATGGAATGAGATAAGACCTTGATGCACAAGACTTTATATTAGGCGACGCAGAGTGTGGAAATCATTTACATTATGTCCACGGATTTGATGATAATGGCAATATGGATGACCTTGATATTTTGCTAATCGACAAAACAAATAGTAATGAGTACATGTTAGAGTGATCAACTGACGAATAAGTAATTGAGTAAGGATTACATGTAGCATGGTATTATGCTCAAATATGAGAGGCTCAGACAATGACATGTCTTGAGGTTCAGTTAGATGACATGTAGTGGACATATATTGTATATAATATGTAGAAGGAGCACAAATACACGATTGAGATACATCCATAAGCTGTTGGATTTCAAATTTAAGAGATGTGATCGTTGATTCCATAGATTGCATAGAGGATGTATGAGATTGAGAAGCATCCTTAGAATGTTGACCTTCAGATCTAAGAGATGTGATTATGGATTCTATGACAAAAAATTTTGCATGTAAGGGCTGAATCAAGTCTAAGATGGGTTTGTTATATTGAGGGTTGTCAAGTCTAGGGTTGACAAAGAAACAATGAAGCATAACACTTAACTCATGCTGAGGAATATTGTCATCATAATACTTGGTGTCTAAGGCGCTTTGGAAAACATCCTGACAAGCGAGATGTTTCTTAAGTAAATCAGATAAGGAGACTTGATGACCCATGATACGGGAAAATGAGGATCCTAAGCGTGAAGAGATTTGGGTTCACCAAAATGATTAACTACAATTAAACTAACCTATGAGAAAGTATAAAAATATTTAATCTAATATAGGAGGACTAAAATGCTATAAAATACACTAAAACAATATTAAATAACTTTAAATAATCATGCTTAATGAAATAAGACCCTAAGTATGTGAAGATTGTAAAAGGAAAGGACTTAACTAATTGCCGAAGACAGTTACAAGGTGTTGTAGGTCTGACTTTGGATTCTAGAGGCAGGAACAACTGTACAAAAGTCTCGTAAAGGCCAGATCTGGAGGATCTGAACAGACTAGAGTGCCCAAGAAAGTACTAGGGCACCTCGGGGTGCCCTGGTTTGGAAAATAGGTTCCCTGGTCTCTGTAACAACTTAGAATCTAGTTCTTTTAGTGTCACAAAATACTCTAAAATATTCCTTATTTGTTGCACTAGATATGTTGAACTGTGCTAGATGTATGAAATAGTGTAGGATGAAGGAATGACCTGCAAAAGACAAAGAAGTATCAAAAACCCTAAAAATAAAAGATGTAAAATGAATGGGTTGGACTGACCTCAACTGCCACAACAATGGGCTTACTAATCTGAGTGCTACACTACATTTCAGACCCAAGTGTAGTTCTGGTGTGTGTGTGCATGTCGTGCCCTAGGTGCTCTTGTGCCAGTCACAGTTTATGAAGTAGTGAACAACAATAACTATAAAAATGTAATAGCATGTGTGCATGGAATATAATAGAATCCCACCCTATGTTGTGTGTGTTGATGCACATCTCCTAGCCCTTATGCATGCCACTATGTGGATGTAAGTGATGCAATGGATGTAACTCTAGATGGAGTGATAGTAGAAAGTGATGCTAGGACCCTCCTTATAGTCTCAAAACTTTATATTTATAGGGTTCTCTTGCTCTAATTTTGTAATTAACTCCAACATGGCCGACTAGGAAAAAGATAAGGATGAAAAATGGCTAGAAGAGGCCCAAAAAGAAGCGGGAAAGTAAAACAAGGACCGGGGAGCCCCAATATAGGCCTGAGCGCCCCAGTTTAGGGTAAAATGATGGGACAATGACGAAATAGTTGGGCATGCATATGAAAATACACAAAAATGATGAAATAAAAAGGTGAAATAAGATGGCCAAAAGGTGGGATTAATTAGTACTTTCTTCACTTGAGAACCTTCTAAATAGTAGTATGAGACCATGCTAAATAATGCCTAAAGTGCATGATTTTGTGACTACACTTTTCTTGATCGGATTCTTCCTCCTTTTCCTCATTAAATACCCTGTTCCTGTACTCAAGAAACCATTTGATGATCCCTTGAACCTATTCATCATTTGGTCCAAACACGTAGCGATTTAGTACCTCTCCAAACTCAGTTTCACTGGCCAATTTCCCTTGCAATATTTTAGTCTTATTAATGAATTTCTTGAGCTGACTCAAGAAGTTCTAGTAAGATACCAATCTGTGAATGGAATCCCAACAAAAATATTTAGCTGCATCATTGTCCTGGTTCACCAAGCTCTTGAACTAGGTGACAATTTGATCGTTCATAAGTGCATCAATATTTGTGTCGAGAAACTTCTAATGAATCATATCAAACTCTTCCATAATATCATTGAGGCCATTAACCACCTCGATTATTCTTTCATCCAAATTTGACATGGTTTCTTGTAATATTCATACTCTAAACTCCATTGCTTCATTAAATTTAAATAGTTTTGTAATATCATCAATAACTGTTGTTGCAAATCAGCAGCACCCCCTGGATGTTGATCAGATTTCTAGTTTGATTATACTAGCATCCAGTGTGATTGCACAACATTGAATCCTTTCCCCAAGTGTGGGACTTGCAAAATGAGAAAGGAATCTCTAGTTTAGAGGCTGGTTCCTCAGTTCCTCTGGTCAGATTTATCACTTACAAGTTGCAGAGGTCTATATTCCTAACCCTACCCTAAATTCCAAAGGAGACAGAGATAAAGAATGCAAAAAAGCTAAAACTAATGCTAATAGGTGATGCACCAAAGGAGTGGTGAGAATTTTTTACTTCTGTAGATTGACACAGTCCATAAAAATGCAACAAAGAACCTCATGCACAAACTGATAATTGTAATGAAGGATCATAAATTAACCAAACAACACAGGCAAAGGATGAAAACTAATAACAGAGGTTGTATTGTTATTTTAATCATCAAAATCACTTGCATTACAACACCTGAGAGGCAAAATAAAGTTGCAACTCTTAGAAAAGGTCTGATATTCCACCAAAATCACTTCCAAGGTGAGAAAGGGGCCCTGCAATACACAAAAAATGTTCAACACTTTGAAAATGAGCCAAATTTGGCTTTTACAGTGCAAGGGACAAGCCCAGGAGAGAGAAATGCAGGAAAACATGGGAGAGGTTCAATCATTGACCATAATGCATTCAAAATAGCATGGGCATCCTTACAGACCCATTCCTTGACATTTTTAACCATGCTGGGAGAGAATGCGAGCCATTCTTCATTAAAAACGGTGGTTGAAACGTCATTTCTGCTCATCACCACGTGCCAGAGACATTTTTTGATTTTCTCTCTCCAAACTCCATCAAAATTCAAAATTGACCCCAGAATCTTGTAGATATTTTCACCATCTTTCCATTGATATAAAGAACGTGAAAAACTGAGCTCTGGATCGAAAGATATGGCCATTTGAAGTTTTAGGGCAAAACAGGGCCAAATCGGGTTGGCGGGCAAAAATTTGAATTTTTGCACCTTTTTGGTCATTTGGAAAATTTTCCAAAATTTCCCCGCGCTCCACTACTCTAGGTGCCACATGGCGGCATCTCATTGGCCGCAGGCCTTTCAGGGGAAACTTTTCCCAAAAACCTCCGCCGAGCCATAACTTCAAAAATACATGGAGTTAGGAGGAAAACTTTACCTTTCTGGAAAGATGAGAAAGAGCTCTATCCAATGGTGTCATTTCCATAAGGTTTTGAGTGCCTAAAAAGCAAAATATTATGACTAAGGCACAAGAGAGGAAAAAATGAGAGGAGTTAGCCACAAAAAATGAGCAGGGGCACATTTTGGATAACAATAACTCCTTCCTTCAAAATCATATCTAACTTTACAATCTATACTTCCTTCCAAGTCTCAAGAATCAACTCAAAGTTATCACTCTCCTCAGCGAGGACTTCACTCACTTAGAGAGGGCATCTTTCTTGGCATACAAATCATTATAAATATCAACAACATCCTTAATAATTTCTTCCCCTTCCTGAACTAGCCTTTCCATCTACGTTCCTACTTGCCACCCTTGTTGTCCAATATTCTCTACCACAGAGAAAGAGGTGTCATCAAAACTTAGAGGTATGGTGAGAGCAATAGTATGAACAGACTGTGTGATATTAGTCAAGATAACAATCAACTGTTCAATCTTAACCTTGAGCTCGTCTTTAGTTACTTTATCTTTATCAAATTTATCTAACATGTTACCCAAGGAAACTTGGACATCTTTCTTTGCTCCTTCGTGAGTCACCTTTCCAAGAGCAAACCTAGAGATTTGATAGTCTGCTACTGTGATGGCATCTTTATTTTTTCCTGTAGCTAGGGTAGCTATCTCAACAAACCTCTCCCCTGTTTGATCAACCAACATGTTAAAAATAACCCTTAGCCTCTTTTCTTGTCTCCAAGAGGGTGGATCTATGATCCTGAGATCGAAAACATCGATAATCAAAACTTTCTTCTTTTGTTTTGGTGTCTTCCTATTTAACCACATAGGGATGGAAGAAGAAGCTTTAGTGGATAACACATGCATTTCTATGGTGGAAATCAATTGAGTGGGTGTAACTAGAGAACTAGTTGTATTCATTATGAGAGGAAAAAACGTGGTGACGATGGAAGGTGGAGGTGAAAGGATAACTGCATGTATCAATGATATGGGAGTAGAAATGGGGAGAATTTTTTTAGGGAGAGGAGTCCCAAAAAGAGATCCTAATGCCATAACATCTCTGGTTAAAAGAGTGGGAAGGGAGGAGAAAACCTGAGCCATAAAAGGAGATGCAGCAAGGAATGTAGGAGAAATGGGAATGGAGGAAGTGGTTAGAGGAAGAGTGAGAGGTGGAGGGGAAGGAGAAAATGAGAATGGTGAGGATGGAAGAGGTGGAGAGAGAGGTGACTGCAACACTTGAGAGATTACAAGAGAAACAATTAGGTCAATGACCTTTATTGAAGGAACTTTGGGAGATGCTACTCTCGTTATAGAAACTCTAGAGGAATATCTTGAACCTTTATAAAAAAGAAATCTTTCATTGTTTTGAAACGGGTTAGGGATTTTTCCTATTTCCTTTAGAAGGGGTGACATTTCCCATTGATGATTATACATGAATAAGTTCTGAAGCAAGCTATTTTAATGCTTTGGGCGTAATTCCTAGTAACATTAACCATTGGTAGGTATGATTTAGAATGGGACCGACCCTTTCCTTTATATTGCTGCATTATTTGAGTGACCAATAGATCTAAGGAAATGGTTGGTATCTAACATTTTTCAGATCATAGGAGGGATCCAAAACCTATTCGTCATCTTAGAGGCCTTTGGGGATGGATAAAATTCCATATTGGGCTACCTTATGAAGAGTTATCCATTCAAAATCCCTCTCTCTTATCACGATTTCATCCTCAGAATAGATCCAAATATCATCCAATTGGGGTGCATGCATGCTGGTTGATCTCAATTTGAAAAGCTTGTCCCAATAATCGAAATAGGTGCATAGATGAAATGTCTTCATAGTCATATGTTACATTTCTCCTTCAACATTCTTTGCTTTGTATGTGGAAGCGCACTGTAGCTTCCCACATTTATAGGAAACTGGGATCTTTCCTTGTGTCAGTCATGTTGAATCTTATGATAATGCAACAACTGAAAAATTAACACCATCAAAATCCACTTGTCCGTTGGGCACCTATGTAGCTTGATAGGAGAAAAAATTAATCCGAGCATCTTGATGTATGTGAATGTTGGGAATTATAAGTAGATACCTCCCCATTCCCTAACTTCCTTCCAGGATTCATCGAAAATCCTCTGGTTATACAAATCCTTATTAAAGAAGTACACAATGACTACAAAGTAAACATCGTTCACTCTTTGAAAATGTTTAGGGCTCTCCTTCATTGTGAGCTGAGGATAGTATTCATATCCATTCCTAGAAATCCTTAGAAGAGGGAAGTCTTGTGACTCTACTCAACAATGTGATGATATTGTTTACCTCCTGAATAAAGTCTGATCGAGGAATCACTTTAGGGAACCTAGATAGTGAAATTTTGGTTTTTTCTAAATAATTTTTTTTAATGATTCTCATATAAGTATTATTTTCTATGACCTAGTGCTCAATTCCAGACTCTGGGGAAATGGTAACATATGTTTCAACATCAGGAAACCTTAATAAGTCTTTTGAAAAAATCAATGTCTAGTTTGATTACTACCAACCCATCATCATATTTCACTTTGTGTGAGTCTTTATCAAAGTGTGAAGTGGAAACGAGTACGAATGCTAGGCATTGCATTAATGGGGGAAAGACAATAACTAGAGCAAGCCCACTGTTGAAGATCTCCTATATCTAAGGTTTCTTATTTGGAGCCTTGACCCTCTCCCAAAATTTAGGGAGATCGATGTGCCCTAAGTCCGTGTCTCTGATATTGTCGACATCAGAGGAAATGCTTAAAGGGCATGTCACCTCTTGAAAACTATACTTCATTTTATCCTTCCCCTTAGAAGAGGACCCAAACATTTGTCTTTGTTGAAAACCCTAGAAATTACCACTGAAACAAGGATTAGAAGTTGAGGGCTGAATTTTAACCCAGAAAAGCAGCTCTACAAACTTAAACATGTATTCCAAATCACCACAGGGAGATATGTTCTCTTCTCCCGGCATGTTCACTCAACCACAGGGATTTCCTTATGCCCATGCAAATATATATGCTACGCCACATCAACAACCCATTCCACCTCCCCCCCCCCTCAGCAAGCACCATCAATGGTCGAAACCTATGCGATAGGGACTTATTCAAAATATTTGAAAGAACATTTAGACTTCACTATATGAAGTGTCATGCTTCCAAGACCTCTCCCCGATCTACCTAAGTACAAAGGAGAGAGAGACCCAAATGCACATATTAAGGCCTATGCCATGGCCATTTGAGAACTGCTCCCTTGGGATGGAGTTGTTGCTAAAATATTCCCCAAAACGTTAGAGGGTATCACCCTCGATTGGTATTACAGAATACCGGAAGCCTCAATACATTCATTTAAATAACTCGTTTTAGAGTTCATCAAGGCATTCGACATGAACAAATTGTTGAGAACAGGAATCAGGGAATTCTTGCATATTAAGCAAGAACACAATGAATCTGTTGCTCATTCCATCCAAAGATGGTGTACAGTCCTCTATTCTTCAGCAAGCGTTCCAAACATGGATCAGATAGAACTATGTGATTTATTCCTTCATTCTCTTAGTAGAGAGATAAAGGAAGAAGTCCAAAAGTTTCCACTAAGAACTTATGATGAAGTGCTCTAGAGCGTTGTCCAAATAGATCAAGCTATGATAGAAAGCGGTCGTAAGACATATGGAACAAATGGGAGGTTAATCGTCCCCAACCAAAACACTACGACTTATCCTACTACCACAAACACAAATCAAGGACCTAAAATCCTTAACAAAAACCACGGGGTGACAACAGATGGAGTGACTGACCAAGAAAAAAAAGCAAACGTTGTAAATGTTCCACCACCAGTTAACAATCAATGAAACAACAATTTTACCCCAACAATCAACACGGTGGATTTTAATCATCCCCAACAACAACAACAATGACAACAACAAAAATGGCATATCCAAACACATAATCCAAGTCAAAACTCAACCGGATATCAAAACCAAAACCAAAGACAACAAACACAAAACTTTAATCCTAATAGTCAACAGTTCAATCAGAGTTTTGGACCACAACATGCGCCAAACCAACAACCTAGGAGTTATAATCCTAACTCGTATTGTGGTTTCCAAAAAATTCGAGGCCATGACACTAGGACTTGCTGTGATTACAATAAGTTCATAAAACATCTGTCAGAAGAACAAAGACAACTCTTCATATAAATGTTCTTAACAGATTCTGTGACACCTATGCCAAAAACTTTCACAGGGGCAGTCTCCCCCCAAAACACACCTCTTAAGATCTTCAATGATCCACTTCCAAATCACAATAACAATAATAAAATAAATCCAAATGGGATGAACAAAGGTGTAATGACAGGAAATAATGATCACGAAGCCTAAACTTCGTTAAATCCACCTATCACACCACAATTAGGAAATCAGCCGCGAACCAAGATAGTTGGTCTAGTGGAGTTAGATACTGAGCTGCACGTAGAAGCCATAACAAGAACATGAGAATATTCTTCTCAACCAAATCCAATCTATCCACTAGAACCAGATAACATTCAAAAAACATTTGTAAAACCCGTGGGTGCTTATGATTTAATTAATGACTTAACAAAGACCTTCTCTCACATCTCCTTTTTGGACTTGTTGAAAAACTCTCCTACCCATAGGGTTGTTCTGTTAGAAGCACTAGGTCTAGGTCATTTAATTAACATCACTCCACCTCCCGAAACACAAGTAAACCATATATACTTTGATATCCACCCTCCAGGGTAGCCAGATAGGGATACCGAGTTTATATTCAGCATAAACAAAATGCCAACAGATGCTGAAATTATGCGTAGAGGCGATCCGGCCTTGCATTTACTAGTGTGGGTTTACAATAATTACGTTAAACACACAATGGTCGATGATGGGGCAGCAATTAACATTGTCCCCTTCTCTTTCCTTCAAAAGCTAGGATATGGAGAAACAAACTATTCCACAATAAGAAATACGCTAAGAGGTTATGAGAGCCTTAAAGCTACTTCAATTAGGACTATAATATTACCAGTCACCTTAGGACCCAAGACATTTTATCATAGATCAGGAAACCAACTATAATATGATCCTCAGTCGACCATGGATACATCGCATGAAAGCAATTCCCTCTACGTTATTCCAGAAAATAAGATTCTTACACTTAGGAAAGATATTCATAGCAAAAGGTGACCCAAAACCATTCGACATACACCTAGCAGACCTAAAGAAAAGACCAGGCATTCACTCTGATTTTGAACTCCCAACAAACCAACTTAACAAACTAATTGACTCGAAACCAGAGGAAAAATTAATACCTACAACAGAGCTAGAAATTATGAACCTAGTCAAGAGCATCCCAGCCCTCAAGGATGAAGCTAACGTTGTAGAAACAATGTCATTAGGAACTACTGTAAAAATTGTCGAATTACTAGAACAAGATCTACCAATTTTCCTACCATTTGACTCCGCAGGTATGGGATGCACCCTAGGAGTTGGTTCTCTTTTAGCAGAGGAACTTTGCATGGTAGAAGTAACTGAAACAGAAGAAATAGATGTGAAGAATTTCCCAGCATCCATATTTCCTAGTAAATATTGGACTCTCCATTTCGATGGAGCTAGATGTCACTATGGAGTTGGGGCAGGCGTAATCTTTACTTCTCCTGAGGGAAAGATCTTACCTTTTACTTTTAAGTTGAACTTTGAATGTACAAACAACGACGCTGAGTACGAAGCCCTCCTCCTTGGCCTCATCATAACCAAAATGATTGGTGTTAATGACATTAGAGTGTTAGGAGACTCGTAGTTAGTTGTAAACCAGGTCTCTGAAGTATATGAGACTAGAGTTGAGCACTTACAGCTCTATAAAACAACGCTATTAGATCTAAGCAAAAGATTCGACTTCATATCCATTGAGGCAATCCCACGAGAACAAAACCTTCTTGTAGATTCAATAGAAGCCTCAGCTTCATGTTTTACCCTAAGTAATGAGTTGGAAGATACAAGTTTCAAAGTATCACTTTGTACTTGATCATTGGTGAAGAAAATGTCAACAGACCCTCTACTAACACATATAGCTGAGAATGAATCTCCTATCTTACATCATGTTGATAGTGATAAAGTCACTCTCGAATATCTAAACACCTATGCGGAGCTACACCTTGCTCACAGTATAGTTGATCTTTCCTTGATACCACATTCCTCTTCCTACTTTGGAAATCCCACGGTAGAGTCTCCTCCACAGAAGGATCTCGATATCTATGAGATAGAAAATGGAGAAAGCTTGGAACTACCTCTAGCCCCACTTGAATTTGAAGAAGGTAACACTTCTTTGATAGAAGAAACCATTGACATAAACATTGGAATGGAGGAAGAACCAAGAATTTTGAAGTTGGGATCCTCATTAACTCTAGAATAAATAGAAATACACACCCAAATCCTCAAAGAACATCAAAAGCATTTTGCATTTAATTATAAAGAAATGATAGGTATCACACCACAGGTTGCGGTACACAATCTTGTCACTAAACTAGATGCGAAGCCAATTAAACAGAAGTCAAGACCAATGAAGCTGAAAGTGGCTCTCATGGTAAAAGAGGAAGTAATAAAACTTCTCCAAGTAGGATTCATCAAACCAGTCGATTATTCACAATGGGTGTCTAATATCGTCCCCATTCTCAAAAATAATGGGAAGATACGCATATGCATAGATTTTTGGGATATTAACAAAGCTTGTCCTAAGGATGATTTACCATTACCATCCATTGACATCATCATTGATGCAATAGCTAGATTTGAGATTTTGTCTCTCATGGATGGGTTCTCGGGATATAATCAAATCAAAATATCTGAACAAGATCAAGCCAAAACCACATTTATAACTCCCTGGGGAACTTATTATTATGCTATCATGCTTTTTGGTCATAAGAACGCTGGCGCTACGTATCAGCGGGTAATGACTTATATATTCCACGATCTTATCCATAAAATTGTAGAATCATATGTGGATGACTTGTTGGCCAAGGCCAAGAAACACTGTGATCATCCGGAGGTGCTTCGTATCATCCTCTCATGAATAATTGAGTATGGTGTCACATTAAACCCAGAGAAGTGTGTTTTCGGTGTAACAGGAGGCAAACTTCTAGGATACATTATATCTTCACGAGGGATTGATGTTGATCTAGCCAAAATACGGGTTGTTCTCAAAATGATCCCACCTTCGAACGAATCTGGAATCAGGACATTTCTCGGGAAACTCGGTGCAATCCGAAGGTTCATCCTAGATTTAAGCTTCGCCATTCATCCAATCAACAATCTACTCATGAAAGATTACAGTATCAATTAGACTGAAGACTACAATGAGGCTTTTGAAGTAGTTAAGTGCTTCTTGTTGTCACCACCCATGCTAATGCCTCCCAAGCCAGACCGCCCTTTAATCCTATACTCACGAGCCACTCATGTCTCGCTGGCCTGCATGCTGGCTCAAGAAGATGATGACAAATGAGAATGCGCAATCTATTTCATTAGCCGAACATTACTCGATTATGAAACATGTTACACACAGGCAGAGAGAATGCCTTGCCATAATTTTTGCAACAAAATGTTTAAGACATTACATGTTAAATCAAGAAACAAAGGTCATTGTGAAGACAGACCATTTACAGAAATTTCTCACGTAAGGGTCCTTGTTTAAAAAAGCTGGCCATTTCATAACCCTAATGGGAGAATTTGAGTTAACATTCGTAAACCAAAAATCTGTTAAAGGACAAATCATTGCATACTGGTTAGCTGAAAATCCACTAGATGGAGGCGAACTGGTAGATCTAGACTTTCCTGATGAATGTGTATTCTTTTTCGAAACCAGACCCCCCATCTCTAGATGTCCCTGGTATACTGATATCATCAATTTTATCATGGGCCATACATACCCGTAAAGTGCCACGCCACAACAAAGAAGGTGGTTACGCATTATTGCCACTAAATATGTTGTTTTAGACCAATTGCTCTATCATAGAGCCTTCGACGGCATGCTTTTAAGATGTGTTGACATCGAAGAATCCAAGAGGATCCTTCATGAATCCCATAGTGGGATATGCAGGGGCCACTTCGGTGGTCACACCACCACTCACAAAATACATCAGATGGGCTATTTTTGGCCCACTTTCGAGCATGATGCAGTGGAATTTATACGTAAATGCCACAAATGTCAAGAATTCTCTCACGAGATTCACATGCCAGCACAATCCCTGTAACCAATAGCAACTCCGTGGCCCTTCTCCATGTGGGGTCTATACTTGATAGGGAAATCCTCTCCCTCATCAACTGATGGCCATAATTTTATAATCACAGCCACAAAATATTTCACCAAATGGGTAGAGGCCATGTCTCTCACCACCGTACCAGGCTCGATGATTGCCAAATTCATTTTGAACCAAATTATCTGTAGGTATGGTGTCCCACAAGTCATTATCTTTGATATTGGCACATCCTTTAAGAATGACAAGGTTTATGAGCTATTTAGCAAGTTCAAAATAAACCATCACACAGCCTCTCTTTACTACCCACCGAACCTCAATAAGAACACCAACGGGAGCAACTCCTTTCTCATTGGTATTCAGGGCAGAAGCAGTTCTCCTGCTTGAGGTTGAAATACCCAATCTCCGCATCTCGCTACAAGGGATTCTAGATCAAGAAGCTTATAGGGAGGCACGCCTCTCCCAACTAGAAAGCCTAGACAAGGCCAGGTTAAATGCTGAACAACGGCATAGAGCCTATGCTGACCGGATGTGCCGGCAGTATAACAAAAAGGTCTGTGAGTGAGAAATATATGAAGGAGATCTAGTTTTAATACTAGACAGCCGAATCGAAAAGAAAACTGATGAAGGAAGAAAGTTCCACCCAAATGGTTGGGCCCATATTGAGTCATGAAAGACTACGAAAATGGTGCGTATCTCTTATTCACACTAGAGGGTGAGGAATTCAATGAATCAGTCAATTCCTTGCATCTTAAATGGTTTTACGCATGAAGCATTGGCACTATTTGTATAATTATATCTACATTACATATTCATTTAGATAGGTTCATTTTGTTCACTCATTTTGTAAAAACTTGGTGATCAAGGGACTTGCTCTTAAGCAATTCATTACAAACTTCTGATGGTATTGAAAGGAGCATTCAAATCATACTTCTTCATTTTCATAACATCATCAACTGTTTCAGAATCATTTCATCAATTAAAGCTAGATATGACAAAGTCTTAACGATGGCCATACCAAGGCCTGCATGCTTGTTCTCACTTTTGGTTTCTTCCTAGGATAGGTGTCTTGCCTATGGTCTTTTCTAGAAGCTTAATGGTGTCACATCCACCCCATATATATATCTCTTTGGAAATAAGAACATACTGATATTTTTCTCAAGTAAGTAAGTCAAATATAGATCAAATAGAAAATTTTACTTTTACACATTTCCTTGCCCTACCAGCCTTTGGTGATGAGCTTACATCTCTTACTAGTGACGTAGGGTTGGGAAAGGATGGGAATGCCTTTACTCCCCTGTGCCTTGTCCATGGTGATAAGCCCATGCTTCCTACTAGTAGCATGGGGCAAGGTGAGGGGGTCCTCTTGACAATAAACGTTGAAAGTCATAAGCAAATAGTTCAAACAAACCTTTGAAATATTGAGTCAAAAACAAATGAATCAGATGTCCAAAGTTCCAAGAGAATTCAAAACCCTGAAAGCCAAATTTTGTCAACCAAGTGGCCATCTACGGATCTAAGTTTGGATAAACTGTAAAGCAAGTCACGTTCTAAACTATGGAGTCACTTGAGTAAGATAGGTTTGTAGCATCCTAGTTTGGTTCCACCAACCCTTTGTCTATCTCCCATCACTACCATTTAAACACACCTCATAGCCTGTGCCCTTTCTAGCTCTCAGTGGTGAGCCCTCGCATCTTACTAGTTGCGTGGAGTTAGGAGTGGGGCAAGTACATCTACTCATCATACCAATTCATCATCACATTTTGTCAAAACAATATGAAGTACCAGAAAATTGCTTATGAAAACTAAAGTTCAAGATCACAAAGCTCATCTATGTCATCATACATCAACATCACGAAATACAAAAAAGGATGTGATATTTGTTCTCCATTGCATACATCCTGAAAAGCATATAAAAACAAAATTTTATAAACATCTAGTATACATGTGAAAATGAATCACAAAACTCTAGGTACAAAGAGATCTAGATCCAAAAAGATATGTGTATATATATATATATATATAATCAGGTTTTATGTACAATGCCATCATGCGCTAGGCATGGTCAAAACGCTCAATGAGCCTGGAAAATACAAAATGATCTTATAAACAATCTAGCAAGAGTCACTACAAAAAGAGCCAAGTTGCCTCTCAATCCTTATGGGATCCCTCAGAAGGCACACAACCACGTCTAGGACTCCAGCTACGCTAGCGCTCTAAGTGCACTGAGGGCTTACGGTCCCAAATGGTAGCTGTAGCCTCGCTATGAGAGCGGCTCCTCAGCAGGTGCTCTACAGTCCTATACCTAGCTAACTCGGTACTGAGGGAAGTCACCATCTTGGCCACATGCCAAACGGGGGAAAAAACATCAGTATACCTACCGGTTGTCGAAGGCTCCCCTACATCCATGGATAGCTCGGCATGAGTCTTCTCCATAGGGAGCATCAGGGTATCAGTACATACCCGGTGAATCAAGTCTTGCCACTCATCAGCGTTCTCTGCAAGAAAAGGAGAAAAACAAGTTATAAAATAATCAAAAGATGAAACCAAGGATGAACAAAAGGAGAGATAGCAACTAAGACAATCCTAGCTAAAAACAAATATTAAAAGAAGAGTGACAAATCACTTGGATCTCCAGGCCTCCAAGAGGGATCACTAGGATCAATGCCTGCCACGGATGCCACCGTTGACTAATGTCCTCCTCCTATTTCTGGGGCAACATAGCGTCCTACCATGGACTCATCCTCTCTGCCTAGGTTGTGAGAAAGTAACTCCTCTGAGACTAGATTCACCCTCTGTATGCTCTACTCTGCCCTCTTAGCCTGTAAAATATCTTGAGTGTCATGCCAGTCAGGATTGCTATCCTCTTCCTCACCCGACTCGCTGACCTCCATGTCCTCGGTCTCCTCCTCCGTCTCTCCCCCTGTGAATTCCTCATACTCGGAGTCTATATCAATAGGGTCATCATTGCTATGGGTAGGGCCGGTGGCAATCTGAAGTAAAGGTGCCTGAGGAGCACCAACTCTTGCTTGGGTGCGTACCACCCTCCTGGCTGTAATAGGCACGCTAGGAGTAACAACTATCCAACCCCGGCCCTTAGGACCACCCCTAGCCTCCCGAAATGATCTGAAAACTGGCACCATTGGGGGAAGCATATCAACGTAAGTAAGGCCGAACTGCTGCGGCACTCGTTCAAAGGGGTGTGTCTCTACCTTCCCCGTCCTGTTCACAAGTTGCCATGTACTAGAGTAGGAAATCAAAGTGAAGGTCCTTGCCCCACAACCCTTCCATGACATGATAAGGTGTGGCCTCCATATCCTCAGTATTCAAGGAAGAAACTGGTTGGTGGGGTGCTCTAAGCACCATCATCTCTATCCATCTAGCTGCCCTCACGGCTCTGAGATCTACCACATCTATACCTCTCCCATAAGGGATGATACGCTCATAGACCCAGCTCATAACCAAGGTCAGATGGATCAGCGACTGTCCCTGTAAACAAACCACCCTGTATAAGTTGGGATAGGTAGTCCTAAGTGTATTAGCTCCCCAGGCATAAATTTGACCATGTGCCTCAATCTGTGTGATGATGGGGGCCCAACAATAGAGTAAAGTATCCCCTTCCTTTTTCCCGATCAATCTCAAAGCAAGGATGCCCATGATGGCCTGATGGATCAGAGGGATGGGAAAGCCAGGAATAGAACGGACCTTCACCCCCTTCTTTGAACCAGTGGAGACAACTGCGTCTCCCATATAGGTGGCCCACTGTGTCACTTGAGATTTGGATACTGCTGTATCAAATGAAAGTCTCCTCCCAATAATCGGGACTCCCAAAATGTGGTAGACATCCTCTAAGTTGATAGTCCACTCACCCCAGACACCTGGAAATCGGAAAGTGTTCTAAGCTGCATCCCAGTAAGAAAATAAGTCACATAGTATGTGACTGGCAGGTGTAACGTGGGGGACCCGTGCGATCCTCAATATGCCTGCCCTCTGAAGAGTATCCTGCTCATCCTGAGAGAGTGCATCTAGCACTACTGGAAGCCAATCTCTCTCTCTCTCTCTCTCTCTCTCTCAACTCCATCTGATGTACTCTTCCTTCTTCTGCAAAACACACAAAAACATGCAAGAAGGAGCAAGTTAGTATCAAGATTGCATTGAAAAAAATCATTAAAGTAGGTAAGAATGCTAGAAATGCAAAAATGAATTCAAACAAGTATTGTTTTGGCATTCTGGAGAGAACCGCCACCCTAAGCATGGCGGCGGTTCTATAACCGCTACCTTGGAAGGCGGTGGTCCTGTAACCGCCACCCTGCTTAGGGCGGCGGTTCTGTCCTGCATTTCGAAACAGGTCGCATACCCTAAAAATGCTCAAAAATGCTAAAAAATGACCATTTTTGCTAAAACAAAAGCCTACCCATTAGGCATCCCCCCTAAGAGATACATTTGAAATTGACATTTCTAAAAATACCCCCCCATGACAAATTTTTCATCATTTTTACATTTAGGATGCAAAAATGAATAATCAAGAAGAACTATCATGAGATTTCATGGGTCGAGCTTCTACTTGCAGAGGCATGATCGCTATCTCGATGTGAATGTTTCGACTATATTCTCGTTGAAAACCGTCACCGTGGGTCCCAGAGCTAAAAAACTATCTAATTAACATGTGCAAATGAATAGGAAAATGGTCCCATTATATATATATATATATATATAGTGTTTTGATGCATTTTCGAGTGCCCCTTTTGCAGGTTCAGAGCGCCAATGGAGGTAAGTTCTCATCCCCGCACAAATGGTAAGACCTCATCTCATACTAATTTAGTATTTATTTTTTGATTTGTTTTGTCTATCTGCACTTGAGTCTTCTTTCCATTTTGCAGGTAGCGGGAACTTGGATGACGACATATCGACACACGAGCGTGTCAGGTATAATTTCTAACTTCCCATTTTTGGGACTGCCATACTCGAACCCACCGTTTACGCCTCTTCATGGCTAAAACGCTTCTCCAAGGGGGAAATATGTATGTACCCAAAAATTTAGGGTACTGTACTGTCGGAACAGTGTTACACATGCCCCAATGATGATACATGTTGCCTCACAAGGTGTTCGGATCCATAAAAGCTCGCGAAGTATATGTTAGCATCCCAAATGCTTTATTCATGTTCCTTGTACTTTTTTTATTCCTCTGCCATTCATTTCTTAGCTTTTTTCCCTTTAGTGATGAAACTGTTGCCCTGCTCAAGGCAACGGTCCTGTAACCTCCGCCCTACTCAGGGTGGCTGTCCTTCACGCGTTTTCTAGCACATTCTTCCGATCACGACTTGCATAATTTTTCAACTTTTACCAGATTTTCTCCACTGTCTTGGCTCGTATTAATGTTTTATGTCCCCTAGAATAGTGTTTCTCCATTCTTTAATGGTAAAAGAGTTCTAATGGGAATCACCTTTGGGTGAATGTGAAATCTATAAATAGCCAGCTTGTTTTCAAGCAAATGGCCCCTCAAAATTGCCTCTCACCTTCTCATTTTCCATTGTTTAGTCTCTTAATTCTTTCTTAGAGTTCATTTTGTTTTCATGTTTGCATCCATGCTAGTTTTTCCTTTGCTTTTAGAAGTCATTCAATTTTCTTGCTTCAGTCTTGTTTATAGTTGTTCATACAAATTAGTTTAGAGCAAAGTAGAGTCAGTTATAGATTGCATCCATTAGAGTTGCAGGTTGTGTTCTTCACAGAAGGTGGATTCTAGAATCTCTCGGTACTCTTGCGTTGTATTCCTGCAATAAATCCCACTAGGAATTGCATATGCCAAGCTCTGTCTCTTGCGATGTTCCTCTCCTACTCGCATTTTATTCGGTCTATATCCAAACTGCCATTTTTCGAATACCTATTTCTGTTGATGCTAGCATATACATGCTCTTCTGGATTCACGTGAACACAAAGGAATGAGGAGATCATTCTGAGGGTATAAAGTCATACACTACTAGATTTGCCACTGTTCTGCAAATTCTAGGTTTTATCTGTCAAAGTTCTAGTTAAAATATATCAAATAGAGTAGTGAAACATTTCATTTTAGTTAAATTTCATTCTCGATATTACCAGGGAAGCTATGGGGATTGATAGTTTCTGAGAAACTATGATTCATTCCTCACTTCTGAGGTAGGATAGAGAATCTTTCAATTAAGTTAATCAACTATCTAGTTATTTAGGATAAACTCACAACTACACAGGAAAGTAGCTACATTGGACTACTTTGTTTGTTTTAATTTTGTTATTAGATTAGTTGTCATTTTCTAAATATATTAGATTAGTTGCTCTTTCATTTCCATTCAAAATCTTATCAAAAATACAAAAATAGCGGAATATATATATGTTGTAGATATATCTCACATAGTTAGTTTATTTCATTTCAGTTAGGTTTATATTGATCTTGTATGACAATCACGGGACCTAGAGAGCCTAGGGAGTACATTTTTGATCCAATCATGCATCAACCAAATACTATTGCAGCAATAACTGACATAGACCAAAATCTCAGAATTTAGGTCTTCCGAACAACCATAGACCTATAAGAAATCAACACACAGTTAAGGGGATTAAACATGGAAGACGACAAAGCACATACGTTCTGGTCTAGTCAGCCAAATTATAGATTACCTTGATAGACATCTGTATGACTGTAGAAGGACCTGAAAGAGAACAAACATTCGGTTGTGATCCACTAGTCCCACAGCCAAACGCGGGAGACCTTCTCGTTGATATAGACACTAGCTTACGTATCCAAGTTACCAGAACACCTGTTAGGTACTCTGAGAAAATCGTTTAACTTTTAGTTCTAAACGTAGAGGCCAAAAAGGAATACAATTATTGGATACTCAGGATTAGAAGAAGGGATTGATTCTTCACATGACCCTAGGAGGTCCACAACAACCACGAACTTATGGTTGTGATCCAAAGGTCCCACAACCCAATGGGCCTACAAATCAATCCAACGTTGACGTTGGTATGCGAACATTAGTGTTTAGATCCTCTCCACTCCCACCAGACATTATCACACAACTATCTTTATTAAACATAGAAGCTAATCAAGCTAAAGATTTCTGGACTAGACCAGAGAATAGTCCATAAAACACCAAAAGATCCACTACATATTTAGCCATTCCATTTTCATGACCTTGTCGAGAGGTGTATACGAAGCACCCACATGTTATCTTCCACGTATTCCAAAACCCATAGATCGGATAATTACAGAGCTCGATATTGATTGGAGCCTTCGAGCAGCTATCCTCGCCGAATGATCTATCACACCGATTTAGGTTAGGAGGGTCTTCTTTGCTTTTGATTCGTAGATCCCGCCATTGCGTGTTGAAAACATAAGATTACCTAACTAGCTTATCTGCATCCTGTGTGTATTCCATCCCCACCGGTTGTCTCGGCACAACCTCGGGAGGTCAGGTACGAGGAAGAATCACCTGTAGATTCCCATGCTTACATGTCACTCTTCCATCATACAACAGTCTTCAGTTGTGTATGCCAAGTTTTTCGGTTATTCTTCATAGTCCTTTTGATAATCTGTATCAAGTTCTTATTACTGGACTCGGCCAAACCATTACCTTGTGGGTAATAGTTAGATGAAGTTTTTAAATATACCCCATTTTTGATAGCCCACTCACTGAGATTTATACCCATGAAGGACATAGCATTATCTAAGATCATCATGAAGGGAACACCAAACCTCGTCATTATACCTTCCAGGAAATCTAGAATAGACTTCTCATTTCCTTCTTTCAATGCTACCACCTTTGTCCACCGAGTGATATAGTTTGTTGCAGTCAACACCTACTTATGTCCATCACTCGATGGTGGATTTATTATCTCGATAAATTCTAACCACCATTGAACAAAGGGTTGATTTGCTTGGATTAGATGAAGGGGTAAAGTAGCTACCCTTTATTTTCCTTTGAAGAAGGCACATTCTTTACATTTCCATACCCACTTATGGGCATCCTTGAATAGATCCAACCAGTAATAACCAACCCTCATAATCTTTGTAGTAGTTTTTCTCACTGAAAAATGTCCCCTGACAACCCATTATGGAATTCCTCCAGTATTCTATTAACTTGTTTAGGACCTATGCCTCTAAGGAGAATGACATTTAAATCTCTTTGAAATAGTATGTTGTCTATGAGAACATAAGGGATAGATTGAAGTCAGAAAATTCACCTCTGGGTTCTATCCAGGTCAATAGGATATTCTCCTGATAGAAAAAAATAATTCATTTTAGCTATCTAATCAGTAGGAATATCTTCCTGGAGGTGATTATGATACACATTATCACATCCGTCTTTTCTTCCAAATTAGTAGCAAGTTGTGGACATAAACCTTTCCCTTTGACTAATTGGTTACCCTTATTTGCATGTCATATTCCATAACCATGGTAATTGATCCAGAGGATCCTCACAGAGAAACACCGATCTAAGATCTTCTTAGAATAAATTGCAGTCATTTTTAAAGTGTGGAGAAAAATTATACGATTCCGTCGATATCTTGTTTGCAGGAAACAGAGCTCATTTGTAAAAGTTATAGCCCGCTGAAATTTTCAGGCAACTGGAAAAATTTGGAGTTTTTGTGCAGGTTGGACGTGTGCACGCTTGCCAAGTGTTTCAATTATATTGTGACACGTGGACAATTTTTGTGATGAACTAAAAGAGGTTTTTGGCAACGTCAGTCTTGGACACTCATTTTTCGGACAAATGGACCCCGCTATTTACTGGCTGGGGGCCCTCAGCCAGGTTCGACACACTCGATTATGGAGGGGTTTCTTGGCCTCCTTCTCATTTTATCACTATACCAACTTGTGTATATATATTCTTGTAATTGCATTTGTGCTATGCATGTGGGACTATATGATACGCCATTTTAAACTATGCAATTACCATTTCCACGCATTTTTTCCATATTCCACGCATTTAATCCAATTTCCCAATTACCATTTCCACGCATTATCTTTGGCATTATTCTAGGTGCCTAAAAATACACATCCATGTGCCATATTTATCCAACCAACAAATGCACCCACTTCCTAAGTAGCTAAGGTGGCTCTTAAGCCAATACAAATAGCCCCCTCTTTGCATTATTAAATGCCTTCCTTCTTTCATGCACCCACAATGTGGAATAAACCACTACAAATCCGCCTAAGGAGAAGGAGAGAGAAGTGGAGGGGATTTGAACAGCTAACCTCCCATGCAAAATTTTAGGTGCCTAACCATTGCGCCAGCTGTTTGGAATCATTATAAAAGGAGAGTTATTTTATTTGAATAGCATTCGGATCTGTGCTAAAAGATTGTAATGCTCATAACTTGAGCTAGGAGTGGAATTATGAGGAGATGTAAAAAGCAACCCCTATTATTTTTGACAAAGGAAGACTGTGAGAAGGTCATAATTTTGTAGAATTCTTTGTAAAGAATTATTTTCAAGATTTTAATAGGTCAGTCCCATTCAATCGGACCCGGAGACGTAGGCCTCAAGTGCCAAACTCCGTTATCAATTCTTGTGTCAAATTGCTGGTGAATTCTCTTCTTTTCTTTAAATATTTGCACAGTACTTGCAGTTTTTATTGTTTTATTAAAAATACAAGAGGATATAATGCTCAATTTTTACATCGAAAATCAATACGAAGCAAAGAAACGTGTGTGCACCATTGCTAGTTAAATTTGATTTTTAGATCATTGGTATCAGAGCTGGTTTTGACTAATTTTTGGTTCAGATTAACGTGTTTTGGATTACTAGTTGTGTGTTGGATGTTAACAAGGTCTTGATCTAAGAAGGGTGAAGGAGAGTTAGTTGAAGGAGATCCCAAAATTGGTACCAGACGATCTCGAAGTCCTATAATGGCGGATCGAGAGGAAGTGGAAGAAAACTTTTGTCAATCATTCCAACAGATGAAGGAAATGGTGGAAGAAATGTACCAAGATAGGCAAAGGGAAAAGGGAACTAGAGGAGGTAAGAAAGAAGAAAGCTCTAGTTCTGATATTCCAAAAAGAGACTCTTTAAAATCTAATTTTCCTTCATTAAAGTTAGATATCAAGTTTGAATTGCCTATGTATACTGGAGAGCTAAATGCAGAGAAGTTGGATAACTGGGTCAAGCAGATAGAAGTATATTGCAGGGTTCAAAGAATTGTTGATGATGAAGCAAAGATTCATCTGGAAACTCTTCGGATGGGTGGCACAACACTCATTTGGTGGGAGAGTAAGCTTCAGGAAGTGGAATAAAACAAAGGTATAGAAATCACTTCTTGGTCTGAATTTGTTTCAAATCTTAGGCAACAATTTTATCCTCTTGGTTATAAGCAACAAGCTATGATGGATTGGAAAACATTAAGACAAACTAAGGGACAAAGTGTTCAAGAATACACACAGGAATTTAGGAAAAGGGCTCTAATTCTGGGAATTTCTCTAAACACAGAAGAAACACTGCTCAAATATATTGGTGGATTGCATAGTTATCTAAGGCATATGATACTTGTTTTAGGTCCTACTAATCTTGATGCAGTATGTGTTCAAGCAACCCATTTGGAAGCACGAGGGAAAATGACAAAGGAGTCCTCTTTCTCTTATGTTAATCAGAAGAATAAGCAATCTGAAGGAAAAGGATCGAAAGAACAAGGAAAAGGAAATGGTAAGCATAAAACAAACTCTACTATTAAGAAGGAAGATGAAAAACCATTTTGTAATCATTGTAAAAAAAACCATGATGAGTCTAAATGTTGGAAATTACATCCTGAAAAGAAGCCTAAATGGATGGTTAAGAAAGGAAAAGAAAAGAAAACAAACACTGTAGTGCATGATCTTGGTTCTGATTCAGGTGATGAAACCAAAATCACAGCTATGAGTTTTCAAGGTAAATCAACTCTTTCAATTTCCAACAATAACACTACAGATGTTGCATCTTCTTCTAGTAAACAAACTATACCTGCTGATAAGAAAAGGAATGATGAGCTTTTCCACATTAGAGTAATTTCAAAGCATACGAAAATTAATACTCTTTTTGATAGTGGATCTCAAGCTAATCTAATTTCTGAGGAGGTTGTTAAGAAATTAGGACTCAAAACTAAACCGCATCCTAAGCCTTATCCTTTGGGCTGGGTTTGTGATGATGTAAAACTACAGGTAACTAAAACTTGTACTTTCAGATTTGCCATTATAGACAAGTTTATTGATGAGGTTGAATTGGATGTAGTTCCTTTGGATATTTGTGGGGTGGTTTTGGGAAGTCCTTATTTGTATGATCGTAAAGCAATCTTCTATAGGGAAGAAAATAAATATTTACTTGTAAAGGATGGAATTGAGTTTATGATTAGAGCTCACCGTGAAAAGAATAATCTATCCTTGGTAACTGCAGGTCAAATGAAAAATCTTGTAAACTCAAGCAAGAGTTTTGTGCTCATGGTGGTCAAAGCCAAAGAAAAAGAACATGAGATGGCTTTTGAGACTTGCGATCTGAAACATAAGGATGAATTAGTAAAAATTGTTTCTCATTTTGATGATGTTTTTTCAGGATCCACAGGGTATACCTCCCAGAAGAGGGGTTCAACATGAGATACAGTTGCTTCAAGATGCACCTCTTCCCAATATCGAAATGTACAGGTTGTTAGTAGTAGAGAATGAGGAAATCAAGAGATAGGTAATGGAACTTTTAGCTTAATGTATAATTCGTCCAAGTATATCCCCATGTGGTTCACCAATTATATTGGTTCCTAAGAAGGATGGCACTTGGCGAATGTGTGTTGATTTCCGTGCTTTAAACAAGATTACTATAAAGAATCGTTACCCTCTTCCTAGAATAGATGATTTACTGGATCAATTAAAGAATGTAATTTATTTCACTAAGTTAGACTTAAGAAGTGGTTATCACCAAGTAAGAATTGCTGAAGGTGATGTTTGGAAAATTGCTTTTAAAATGAAATAGGGATTGTTTGAATGGTTAGTGATGCCTTTTGGTTTGTGCAATGCACCGGAAACATTCATGAGAGTTATGAATGAAATCTTTAGACCATTCATTGATAATTTCGTTATTGTCTACTTAGATGATATTCTTATTTTCAGTAAGTCATGGGATGAACATGTTAAACACATCCAGAAAGTCTTAGATGCACTAAGGAAAGAGAAATTGTATTTGAAGATGTTAAAATGTGAATTTGGAAAAATATCTTTAATTTACTTGGGTTATATTGTAGGAAATGGAGAATTGAGAATTGATCCTGCAAAAATAGAGGTTATTGTGAAATGGCCTAGACCCACTAATGTGACGGAAGTTAGAAGTTTTCTAGGTGCAGTTCAGTACTAGAGAAAATTTATTGCTAACTTCTCATATATTGCATCTCCTTTGCATGCTTTGACAAGTATTAAACAGGTCTTTCAGTGGGGAGGAAAACAACATAAAGCCTTTGATACACTGAAAGAGAAGATAAGTACTGCTCCGATCTTGGCACTTCCAGATTTACAACATTCATTTGAGATTGAGACAGATGCTAGTGACTATGCAATGGGGGCAGTTTTGATGCAGAACAAACGACCAATGTGTTACCATTCAGAAACCTTTACAAGTGTGGTAAGAAACTATCTAACTTATGATAAAGAGTTGTATGCTTTGGTTCAAAGTGTTAAAAAGTGTAAGCATTATTTAATGGGAAAAGAGACAATTATCCATACTGACCATCAACCGCTTCAATACTTACAAACACAAACCAAATTGCAGCAGTCTAGACATTTCTGGTGGATGGGATTTTTGCAACAATTTCATTTTGTAATCAGGTATAAAAAAGGTATTCAAAACAAGGTTGCCAACATGTTATCTAGACCACCAGTGGTAGTAGCATCTATTCTTTTGCATCATAGTTCTTTGGCTCATGTTAGTTACAAGGAACAATATGTAAATGATGTTGACTTTAGAGAAGCGTATGAGGATCTAGTAAGTGGGAAACAAGTAGGAGAAAAATATTATCATTTGCATGAAGGATTGTTGTATCATTTTGGAAAACTTTGTATTCCAGAAAATGAGCATGTGCATATGATTAGGGAAGCACATACTTCTCTTATTTCAGGGCATTTTGGTGTTAGTAAGACAGTTGCACATTTACAAAAATATTGTTATTGGCCTAGAATGCATGAACATGTAAACAGGTATATTAAGGGATGTGTTCTTTGTGCCACAAGCAAGCCAAGTAACAGGAAATTAGGACTTTACACTCCTCTTCCTGTTCCAACAAGGCCTTAGGAAAGTGTTTCCATGGACTTTGTAGGAGGCTTGCCCATGACATGGAAGAAACATGATTACTTATATGTGGTAGTGGACAAATTTAGCAAAATGTGTGTGTTGGTTCCATGTACTAAACAAATAACTAGTGAGGGAACTGCACATTTGTTTTTTCAGTTTGTTTGGGTTCATTTTGGTTTACCTACTTCAATTATATTTGATCAGGATTCTAGATTTCTTGGGGAATTTTGGTCAACATTGTGGGGGTTAATGGACACAAAACTGAAAAAGAGCATTGTTTTTCATCCACAGATTGATGGTCATACAGAGGTTGTAAACTGCACAGTGGTACAATTACTTAGGGGCTATAGTAACAAACATCCTAAATTGTGGGATGAACATCTTTATTATGTGCAACATGCTTATAATCATGCCTTACATTCTTCTACTTTGAAGTCTCCATTTGAGACTTGTTATGGATATCTGCCTAATTTTCCATTGGATATATATTATGGACATAAAACTGATGTTAATGGTTCAAGTGATTCTGACAAGGCTAAAATATTTGTGCAAAGAATACAACAGGTTCATCAGTATGTCTGTGAACAATTGGAGAAAAGTCAGGCTAAGTACAAAGCTAGGCATGATAAACATAGAACTGATCACAAGTTCAAAGTTGGTGATTCAGTTTGGCTTCACATCAGCAAGGAAAGACTGATAGGTGAAGGTAAAAAATTGAAACCTATACGGTATGGTCCGTTCCAAATATTGGAAAAAATTGGTAACAACGCTTTCCGGTTGGATTTACCTCCATATATGCAAATCTACTCAGTTGTAAATGTTGAGAATTTAAGATTGTATGAACCGCCTATGATTGTTGATCATGATGATTCTAACATAATGCCTTCCATTGATGATTTTGCTCCTGAGTATCTTGATGAGTTGTAGGAAGACATCATTTTGGACAGGAAAGTAAGAAATTCACGAAGGGGTGATATTGAGTATCTTCATGTTGGGTTCAAAGGCATGCATCCGAAGAAAGGCTAAATGGATGGAAACCGGAAAGGTGAGGGAGAAATACCCTCACCTATTCACCAATTAAGTTGACTTTTGGGGTCCAAAAGTTTCTTAGTGGGGAGGAATGATCCAGAGGATCCTCACAGAGAAAAACTGATCTAAGATCTTCTCAAAAGAAATTGTAGTCATTTTTAAAGCATGGAGAAAAATTATACGATTCCGTCGATATCTTGTTTGCAGGAAACAGAGCTCGTTTGCAAACGTTATAGCCTGCTGAAATTTTCAGGCAACTGGAAAAATTTGGAGTTTTTGTGCAGGTTGGATGTGTGCACGCTTGCCAAGTGTTTCAATTATATTGCGACACGTGGAAAATTTGTGTGATGAACTAAAAGAGGTTTTTGGGAACGTCAGTCTTGGACACTCGTTTTCAGACAAATGGACCCCGCTATTTACTGGCTGGGGGCCCTTAGCCAGGTTCGACACACTCGATTATGGAGGGGTGTCTTGGCATCCTTCTCATTTTATCACTATACCAACTTGTGTATATATATGCTTGTAATTTAATTTGTGCTATGCATGTGGGACTATATGATACGCCATTTTAAACTATGCAATTACCATTTCCACGCATTTTTTCCATATTCCATACATTTAATCCAATTTCCCAATTACCATTTCCACGCATTATCCTTGGCATTATTTAAGTGCCTAAAAATACACATCCATGCGCCATATTTATCCAACCAACAAATGCGCCCACTTCCTAAGTAGCTAAGGTGGCTCTTAAGCCAATGCAAATAGCCCCCTCTTTGCATTATTAAATGCCTTCCTTCTTTCACGCACCCACAATGTGGGATAAACCACTACAAATCCACCTAAGGAGAAGGAGAGAGAAGTGGAGGGGATTTGAATAGCTAACCTCCCATGCAAAAGTTTAGGTGCCTAACCATTGTGCCAGCTATTTGGAAACATTATAAAAGGAGAGTTATTTTATTTGAATAGCATTCGGATCTGTGCTAAAAGATTGTAATGCTCATAACTTGAGCTAGGAGTGGAATTTTGAGGAGATGTAAAAAGAAACCCCTGTTATTTTTGATAGAGGAATACTGTGAGAAGGTTAGAATATTGTATAATTCTTTGTAAAGAATTATTTTCAATATTTTAATAGATCGGTCCCATTCAACCGGACCTCGAGACGTAGGCCTCAAGCGCCGAACTCCGTTATCAATTCTTGTGTCAAATTGCTGGTGAATTCTCTTCTTTTCTTTAAATATTTGCACAGTACTTGTAGTTTTTATTATTTTATTAAAAAATACAAGAGGATATAATGCTCAATTTTTACATCGAAAATCAATACGAAGAAAATAAATGTGTGTGCACCATTGCTAGTTAAATTTGATTTTCATATTAGTAATCCATCCATCTCATTTTTCATTCATATCTTTATTCAATAAGAAATAATTGACCCCTGGATGTGAAACCATGAGCTGAATTGTCTTATTGGACTATATATGTTTGCACTTATTTATTGCCCGAATAACACCAAAAACTTGTTTCTCGAAAAATGAGTATTTGAGCTCATAATCTTTGAGTGACTGGATGAACAAGGCAATCATTTGTTCCATCAAATCATCATTATGTTAAGTGAGGATTCCTGAAATGCTTTCCTATCCCATAAAAGAATAAACGATAAAATCCCTCTCATACTTGGTGTTCACCAATGTAGGAGCTTGGGAAATAGCTATCTTGATAGCTTTAAAAATATCTTTTCCTTATTTAATCCAACTGAAGGGTATGTTATTTTTCAACATGGTTGTTAATGGTTTAGCTAAGGTAGTGAACTAAGGTATAAACCTTCTTACGAAGTTGAAAGTTCTTAAGAAACTCTGAAGGCCCTTCTTGTGGCTTGGAAGGGAAAGATCTAAAATAACATGAATCCTTTCTAAGTCAATTGAGATTCCTTTCATTGAAACAATATGCCCTAATAATTTACCCTCATGAACTGAAAAAATGCATTTCTTGGGATTTAATGAGACCCTAAATTCCCTACACCTTTTAAAAACCTTTTCCAAATGGTCTATGTGATCTTTCATGTGCATTGAATATACATTTATGTCATCAAGGTAAATGAGGATCATATCATTAATTATCCCCTTGAAATCCATATCCATAGCTCATTGGAAAGTGGCCCCAACGTTGGATAATCCAAATGGTATTTTATTGTAAGCATATGTGCCCCATTTGGTAGTAAAGGCTATTTTGAATTGATCCAACTCCTTAACCAAAATTTGATTATAGCTTGAGTAACCGTCAAGTAGTGAAAATATTTCTACACCTGCCACTATTTGGAGAATTTGTTCCATGGATGGAAGAGGGTAATGATCCTTTAGGGAAGCTTGATTTAGGTCTCTGAAGTCTATGCATAGTATTATTTCTCCATTTTCTTCCCGATTGGAACTAAATTGGCTACTTAGGAGGAATTATTTATTGGAAAGATGATACTAGCCTCAATGAGATTTGAAAGCTCTTTTTTCATAAGTGGTTCAATCTTGGGGTTGACCGGTCTCTGATTTTGCCTAGCTGGCTTAGTGTTTGGGTCAAATTAAATAGTGTGTTGTGCTAACCCTGGATCTAAACCACATAGGTCTTCATAGCTCTAGGTAAAGATATCATTATACTCTTGAAAAAGACCAATAAAGGCCTAATTTTCCTTCGTCGAGCATGCTTTCCCAATATTCAAAAATTTATTCTCCGCAATCTGAACTTACGTGAAATCATCTTCTTTAATGATCATGTTGGTGCTTTGTATTTTAATTTGGCCATCTAAATTGAAGATGGATTCAAGAGTGACCTAACCTTTCGGCAATTTATTTTTCTTCAACTGTATGATTTGATCATTTTATGCTTCCTGAAGCTTGGACTAGTTCTTTGAAGAGAACTCAAATTCCTTCTACAGAAAAAGAATAATTTGTTTATCACTATCGAAGACTTGCCAACTACCTGCATTGTCTGGTACTATTGGTCTGACAACCATTTTGATAAACTAATATTACTTCTTCATGATATCAACAGGGACATCATACTGACAACCTATTGTGGCAAGCCTATCTGCATCTTTATTTTGATTCCTCAGAATCACATGAATTCTAAAGGATTCAAACTCTTCAATCAAATCCCACACCCTATTTTTGTATGAACTTAAAAGATCATTTTTTTATGCGCTTCAGGATCTGACCTGATGCATAACAAGCTCGGTATCCCCAAAAATAGTTAAGGCTTTGATTCTTTTTTTCGGGGACAAATGGATTCCTTGCACTAATGCTTCATATTCGACCACATTATTAGTGCAGTTGAAATGAAGTCAAAAAGATGAGAAATATTTTTTACCTTGTGGAGAAATCAGCATAATGCCAATGCCTACTCCATTTTGCTCCTCGACCCATCAAAAAAGAGTTTCCACAATCCTTCATGGTTATCTTGGGTTTTTAAAAGGTGTGGTATAATTGTTCCTTCTTCATGGATACAATAAGTTACTAACCTAGTTTATTCTAACTCCAATGCTTCAATGTATGGGTCAAATTGATGTTTCATACTCAAATAATCGAGTAAAATATCAGGGACTTATTCCATAGGAGTGGTGGACTCATGATCTGTAACTTATTATTCTTGGTTACATATGGTATAGTTCAAATTAATGATGTTAGCAGTGTAAGGTTCAACATGATTTTGAAAAATTGGTTCTCCCCTTATGGCTACCTTAGTACCATACCTAGTACTGAGGAACAAGTGTGACAAATCAACAAAAAAATAACCTCCCATTTTGGTAGTGAAATCTCTGGATAGACATATGGAAAAGAAAGGTTGAAGATTAATGAATGATATGCCCTGTGTAAATGACAAGCTTAGACATGTGTGAATAGTAAGATTGAGATCCTTTATAATCCCAATAGTTTAAACTCCTATGTCATCCAACTAAACAAATCCCCTTGATACTGGCATATATTGAATACCCAACACATCTGCAATCTATTTAGGCATCACAGAGTTACTGACACCAGATTCGATCATGCAGTTGTATATCAAGTACTTACTAATGATTAAGGAAATGTAAAATAGTGGTGGCTTATTGGTCTTAGCAATGTTTTTTCCTTCTAGTCAACACAAGTTAGTAGTTGTAGATGCTCCATGCTTGACCACTTCGCTAGGTGTACTAAATTTTTTTAGAGCTTCCTACAACAAATTTCTCTGAGAAGGAATAAAAAGTGCCTCCCACATGGTGAAATTTAATTTTGTCTTAATCATTTGTTCCACAATACTTGAAAGGGATACTTCTTACCCTGTCAATGTTTCTTTGAGCATTGGTATCTTCTCTCGAAAAATGGGCATTTAACATTGTAACATTTGAAGAATTTTCTTTCCTCACACCTTTATTGGCCTACGTTTTTGGAAAATTATTCCATGCGTATTTTCTTGTATCTACTTGAAAACAAGGTTGAGAGGTGGAACTAATCAACCTTTGGTGGTAAGCCTTCTATTGGTCTCTATGTCGATTGAGTATTAACATCTACTATTGTAGATTCTATATTGAATCCACAAAATCCTCCTCTTACCAATTCAATAACTTGGTCTCTTCTGATGTTTGAGGTGGAAAATCCTCTTCCCGTGAAGGAGCTTCTATTAGTTGTTTAATAATGTCAATATGCTCTGAACCATAAGAGCTTGACTAAGAACTCCGTTAGTGAATAAATTTTTGATTGTGTGGTTAAGAGCATGGGTAACACCATTCATAATCATGGACCAAGTTTTTTTGTACAGGGAAAAGAGATCTAGAGGAACTAACAGTGAGGGGAGCCTTAACATTGAAGGGTTTAACATTGGCAACTTGATTATAAGATTGGTTGTTATTCTAGAAGGGCTGCATATTAGAATGATACTATTGGTTCTAGGGTTGGTAAGAATGAGCATACTGGGACTGTTTTCTCTTAAGGGCTACCAATTCATTTCCAAAGGTTTGAAGCAATGATTTAACCTCATAAAGATAATTTTGTGGGGAAGGTACATATGGAGCTGGCTAATTATAAAATGGAGGAAGAGGAGCAATTGCTGGATGATTAGTGGGAAAATTAGGATACAAAGGCATTGGTGGTCTTGGACCTATCTTCCCATCTTGGATCAAGCTGTTCTTAGCCCTTATGACAATGTCATAGGCATCAAGAAACGTTTTCCCTCCCATTGATTGGATCATGACTGCAACATCAATATTTAAAGATCTTAGGTAGTAGAAAAATACATTATTTGGGGAAGGTTTAATCAATACTGGAATCCTATTCCATGTCTTTTAGAATTAGAAGTTGAAATACCCCATGAATTCTTGAGGGAGCTCTCTTTATAGTGGTCAACTGTTCCATGAGAGAGAGGTGATCACTCTTATCCTCAAATATTTGCAGAGTTTTTCTCCCAACTCATCCCAAGTCCGTATGGTGCTAGATGCTAACCCACAAAACCATTTATGTGCTTTTACCATAAGGGAAGTAGTAAGAAGTCTTATTGCAACATTATCTTCTGTGATATTGTGTACTTCACAAATGCTAGCCACATCTTGAATGTGTTATATGGGAGTAGAATGGTCTCCCCTATGTAGAAGGGTAGAATTTTGAGGGTAGCCGTGGGTATAACATCACGTTGGGCTAGTGTAAGAGGACTGCCACCATTGAAATAAGGGAAAACTTGATTTCTTACCATTGCCATCACAACGAGTGGTTGATTTATCTTTGGTGGACGAAACCTTCCAAAACAAGGTGTTGAATGACATCTACAAGATGATGATGAATGCTTCACCTTTTATTCTTCTTGGAGGAGATAAAGATATGATTCAATATTCCGTTGGTTTCCTTTCCTTGAATAAGCTCTTATCTGAATTATTCGCATAAGTTAATAAACAAGATCCTAAAATCCAAAGACATGGAGTCACCGAGTACCTTGATTTATGCAAATGCTAAGAGGACTACCAACTCTTAGATCGATCCCACCGAGTGTGCCAAAAAATGTTGTCATGTGGATCACGCACCGTTGAATCGTTAAGTGATACAGTGCAACATAGGAACATCCCCAAGGTGTGGGAACTTGGCTCCTTGGGATGAACCTCCGAAGAAGAATGCCGACTTCCTACTAAAACTTGTGCATCCGATTTAAGATCAAGGTGTAGAACTATAATACTTTGAAACAAAACTAATCAATCTATTCTTGGGAAAAAGGGGATAGAAGGATAACTTAAATATATGGAAAAGAGGTGATGCACCAAAAAGTTTTAGGAACAAATAGATCTACTTCACATACACAAAGTATTATTTCAGAACACTATATAATATACAAAAATCCTTACAATCATTTCAGTCAATGATTTTAAAGAATATGACCTTAGAATAACATAAGTAATTTGATATCTTTCACAACTGAAATAGTAAATATTGTATGCCACAAATTGTAAGTTAAAGAGAATCAATATAAAGGCAAGATAAATCACTACATACAAGGAATTAAAAACATCCACAAGTATTAAATGAATTATTGATACACACAACACATCAAGTATTCAAAGGAAAAATATTTTTCTAAATATAACTGAGGCTAAAGATTGTTTGTAGACTCCCAAAAATGATAGAGCCTCCTTATAAATAAGATCCAAAAAGTCCCCTAAAAACATAATGCATTCTCCTATTTATAGACTAAGAGGATTGAACAATTATAGCTATGCCTCTTAACTGTTACATACTAAAAATATAATCTAATTATGTTAGGAAATAGTCTCCCATAAAAATAGTGATACAGTTGTGCAAGTTTGACTGAGTTAAACCTACAACTCTCAATGGTGTTGCTATTTGGAAAATGTGAAAAAATGGCTACCATTTCAAGATAGGGATAGCGCCACCCTTTTCTTGATCCGATTCTTCCTCCTTTTCCTCAGTAGCTACCATGTACCTATACTCAAGAAACCTCTTGATGATCCCTTGAACCTCTTTATCATCTGTTCCACATGCGTAGCGATTTAGGACCTCTGCTGACTCAGTTTCTCTGGTCAATTTTCCTGGCAATATTTTCATCTTATTTATGAATTTCTTAAGTTAACTCAATAAGTTCTGGTAAGATACCAATATGTGAATAGAATCAAGACTAAAATATTTAGTTGCATCATTGTCCTATCTCACCAAGCTCTTGAAATGGGTGATAATTTGATCAGCCAAAAGTGCATCAATATTTGTGTCTAGAAAATTACAATGAATCCTTTAGAACTCTTCCATAATATCATTGTGGACATCGATTGCCTCGATTCTTATTTCATCCAACTTCAACATGTATTCCAAAAATATTTGAAATCAGAACTCCATTGCTTCATTACATTTAAATAGTTTTGCAATATCATTAATAAATCCTTCCTTCAAAAGAATATCTAACTTTACACTCTGTACTTCCTTCTAAGTCTCAAGAATCAGTTCCAAGTTATCACTCTCCTCGGTGAGGATTTCACTCATATTAGAGAGGGAATATTTCTCAGCATACAAATAATTATAAATATTAACAACATCCAAAATCATTTCTTCTCCTTCTTGAACTAGAATTTCCATCCATGTTCCTATTGCTCACCATTATTGTCCTATCTTCTCTACCATAGAGAAGTATGTTGTCAAAATTTGGAGGTATGGTGAGAGCGGTAGTATGAACAGGTTATGTGATTTTAGTCAAGATAGTGGTCAGCTATTCAACCTTACCCTTGATCTCATCTTTAGTTACTCAATCTTTATCAAATTTATCCAACAGGTTACCCAAGGCAACTTGGACATCTTTCTTTGCTCCTTCACAAGTTGCCTTTCCAAGAGAAAACCTAGAGATTTGATAATCTACTGCTGTGATGGTCTCTTTGGTATTTCCTATAGTTGGGGTAGCTATCTTAGCAAACCTCTCCCCTTTCTAATGAAACGCCAGGTTAGAAATAACCGTTGGCCTCTTAGCTTGTATCCAGAAGGGTGGATCTATGATACTAAGAATGACAACATCGATAATCTGAATTTTTTCTTTTATTTTGGTGTCTACCTATTAAACCATGCAGGGATAGAAGAAGAAGCTTAAGTGGATAACACATGCATTGTTATGGTAGAAATCGATTGAGGGGGTATAACTAGAGCACTGGTTACAGTCACTATGAGAGGTAAAGATGTGATGATGATGGAAGGAAGAATGGAAAGGATAACTGTAGGCATCAATGAGGTTGGAGTAGAAATGGGGAGAGTTTTTTTAGGGAGAGGAGTCCCAAAAGGAGATCTTAATGACATACCATCCACAGTTGAAAGAGTAGGAAGGGAGGAGAAAAATTGAGCCATAGAAGGAGATGCATTGAGGGATGTAAGAGAAACATGAATGGATGAAATGGAGGAAGTGGTCAGAGGAAGAGTAAGAGGAGGAGGGGAAAGAGGAATTGAGAATGGCGAGGATGGAAGAGGTAGAGAGAGAGGTGAATACAAAACTTGATAGATTACATGAGAAACATTCAGGTCAATGACCTCTATTGATGGCACTTTGGGAGATGTTACTCCCATTGTAGAAACTCTGGAGAAATATTATGAATGTTTATAAACAAAAGAAATATTATGGGGTTTTGAAATGGGTTTCAGAGTTGTCCTATTTCCTTTAAAAGGGGTGGCATGGCACACTAATGATTCTACCTCCATTGGTAGGTCAAATTTAGAATGAGACCCACCCTTTCCTTTGTACTGCTGCATTCTTTGAGTGACCAATTGATCCATGGAAATGGTTGGTTTCTAACATTGTTCTAATTATAGGAGGGATCCAAAACCTATTCGTCATCCTGGAGGCCTTCGGGGATGGCTACAATTATGTATTTTCTACCTCCTGAAGAGTTATCCTTTCAAAAATCCCTATTTCTTATCATGATTTCATCCTTGCAATGGATCTAAATATCCTCCAGTTGGAAATGGGGTGGGAGTGGTGCAGTCAAGTCACATGGTTGTGTGCTTGCCCACCCAGTTTAAAATACCCTAGAGGCACGATCCTCCTCGGAGGTGGTTTCTCCACTAGAGGTAGCATCTCTTCTCATGTTGACACTGGTGGTTACTCCTCACTGCTGATGTTGGTGGCTTCTCCTCTCATTATTGATGCTAGTGGCTCCTTCTCCTCTCGCTGCTAACACTGGTGGCTGCTTCGCTCACTGGTGTTGCTCCTCTTGCTATTGTTGTGGTTGTTCCTCTCGCTGATAACACTGGTGGCTACTCCTCTTGCTACTGACCATGGTGGCTGCTCCTCTTGTTTCCGACGCTGGTGGTTGTTCTAATAGTTATACCACTCGCTGTGGTCATTGTCGATGGTCGCTGCATCTTCACTATGGTTTTATGGTTGCTTCAATTGGGTTCCTAATAGTGGTCCCCTTCATTGTAACCAGGTTTTGGATCCTCTCAAAAAATCCTCAAGTGTACAAGGATGTGGGTCCTTTCAAACACCCTCAATTTACCCTCAATCCAAAAAAAAATCCTCTAGTTGGGGTATGTGAATGTTGGATGATCATGATTTTCCAAACTTGTCCCAATAATCAAAACAGGTGTGTGGGTGAAATTTCTTCATAGTCATCTGTTGCATTTCTCATTCAATGTTCTTCACTTTGTATGTGGAAGAACACGTATATCTTCCCACCGTTATAGAAAATTAGGATCCTACCTTGTGTCGGTCATGTTGAATCTTATGGTAGTGCAGCAACTAATGAACTAGCTCCATCAAAATCCACTTGTACGTTGGGCACCTAGATATCTTGATAGGATAACCTATGAATCCAAGCACCCTGGTGTATGTGAACATTGGGAATTATAAGTAGATACCTCCCCATTCCCTAACTTCCTTCCAGGATTCATTAGAAATCCTCTAGTTATACAAATCCTTATTAAATAAGTACAAAATAACCACAAAGAAAGGATCATTCACTCTTTAAAAATGTTTGGGATCCTCTTTCATTGTGAGATGAGGATATTATTCATAAATTTGAGATGCATTCATCGATCCTATTGATGATAACCCTGGATAATACCTCATACCATGCCACCACATATACAAGGTAATAGGTCAGTAAAGAAATTCTCTAGAGGTCAAAACGTCTGAATAATTGGAAACAGATAACATTACTAATTTGCTTAGCCCATCGAATGAGATCTCTATTTTTATTGATAGTGGCAATATATATAGTACATTCATTCATGGAAATCCTTAGAAGAAGGAAGTCCCATGACTCTGCTTAATAATGTGATGATATCGTTCACCTTTTGGATAAATATTTGATTGAGGATAGCATTTTAGGGAACCTAGAATAGTGAACTCTTGATTTTCACCAAATAAGTTTTGTTAACGATCCTCGTACAAGTCTCAGTTTCTGTGACCCAGTGCTCAAGGGAAGACTATGGGGAAATGGTAGCATATGTTTCAACATTAGGAAGCCTTGATAAGTCTTTGAAAAAATCACTATCTAGTTTGATTACTAATAATCTATCAACATCTTTCACTTGTGCGTGAGTATTTTTCAAAGTGTGAAGTGGTAGCGAGTACAAATTTTGGGCATTGCATTGATGGGGGAAAAGGTATCAGCTAGAGACAAGCCCATTGCTAGAAGTTCACCTGCATCTAGGGTTTTTTTGTTTGGATCCCTGACCCTCTCCCAAAAATTTGGGGGAGATCGATATGCCCTAAGTATGTGTCTCTGATATTGTTGACATTAGAGGAAATGCTTGAAGGGGGCTGTCACCCCTTAAAAACTATAATTAATTTTATCCTTCCCCTTAGAAGAGGGGCCCAGATATTTTTCTCTTCCTGAAAACCCCATAAAATACCACTGAAACAAGGATCAGAAGTTGAGGTTGGAAGTGTAACCCTGCAAAGAAGCTCTACAAACCTAAACTGCATCTCCAATGTGAAACCTTGACACAAAATCTTGAAATCAGAAGTCTAACCCTGTACTGCAGCCCTGAAGTTCTAAAATTAGAAGTCTAAACCTATGAAACAACTCCATGAAGTTTTGAAATGCAAAATAGGTTGGATTTCCACCTTACAACACGTGTTTTTTGATCTCTGGCTTCCGAAAAGCAAAAGTTTGAACCCTGCAAAACAACCTTTATCCTCCGAAAAACTCTTCTCTCCCTTGGAAGTAATATTTTCCTTGTTCGTATAAGTATTTGAATCCTAAGCTTCAAAAAACAATAACAACAACGAGTATGAAAAAGCCATGGGTTTTAGAATTCAAAGACAAAACCTCAAAGAAAGATGTGAATGAAAGAAATAAGAAAGGTGCCCACCAGAGAAGAAAAAAATGACAAAATAAAACCCTAAAGAGACCAAAAGGAAATGCAAAAATACAAATTTGTATACTTACCCAAGATTTGATGAGGAAAACAAAAAAAAATATTCTTCGAAATTCACCTAGAGGGGGGTACAGTCAAAACTTAGAGTCATGTCAGCATGTCAATGTACCAAATTTTTTAGGTAAAAATGATAAGTAAAACTTGCATTTTTACAGTAACATGAAAATTAATATCCCCATATTTAACACGTACGGGTGGTTGGCATTTATTTCCATCAGAAGTCAGAGTTTGGAGGTCGATGTGTAGTTTTCATGCAAATTACACATCAGAATCCAAAGTCTGAAATGCTTATGGAGTGATCGAGGTTCAACAGTTCGGTAGAGTCAACGTGCAGTTTGCATGCAAATTTCACTTCAGACTCCGAAGTTCGAAATGGTGACATGGGGAATCAGAGTTCTAGAACTTGGGTGTGTTGTTTGTATGCAAACTTACATCCTGAGTTACGACTTCCAGTTCTGAAATGCATTTAGGGCGTAGGTTTCAAGTTTTAGAACTCAACGTGCATTTATACACGCAAAATGTATGTTGACTTCCAAAATCCAAAATCCGGTGAAAAAATGGTACTAGGAAATTTTGAAATAAATTTCTCGAAAAATTAAAGAATGGGTAAGTTAGAAAGCTACAAGAAATTTTTCATAGCCCTCTTGGCAAGGGAAACTTGTAAGGTGAAAAAAATCTACAAATGATACTTGGGAATATTTCACTTGACCAATGAGAGGTAATTATGTGTTTTCCATGGAATAAAAATGGCCAGTAGCAAGGGTGAGGGTAAGACCAAAATATTTAGCCAATTTTCAGGCGTTACATTGTCAGAGGTGCCAAAGTCAATAATGCAGTTATTCAATTTATATGCATTGAACAGTAAGGAAAGGTAAAAGGGATCTAACTTCTTATAAGAGGGAGATGTTAAGGTGAGAATGTTTTGGGAAGGAGCGGTGCTAAGAGTGGGAAGTGATTCTTTGGTGCTGACATTTTTGGAACAAAAATTTGAACTACTTTGTTTGATAAACTAGACATGTTTATCAAATTTATTAGGATGAGTTCACAAGTACTCAAAATAAGAAATTTGAATTTTATCTTACTTAACATGGTCAATGATGTCAAAAGGTGAAGATGTGGTGGGTACATTAGGAACAATGAAAACTTTGACAGGGGTATGATTTTCATTCTTAGGTTTAACAAAAGTAGAAGTTGACTTGACAAGAGGGGATGAAAGATACTTGAAGAGGTAGATATGGCCTTGTTTGAGGTAGTTTCAATTTTCTTCTTATATGATTCCATGGAATCGAGCTGCGATGATCCTCTCTTTGTTATTGTTTTTGGTAGATTTTCCATTTGAGGATCTACAAGTTTCTTCTTTGGGATCACAACAAAGGAAGAGGCTTCTTTTTGTGCTTGTGAGCAAATGAACACTACATAAGAGTAATTGTTCATATCAACCATGGAATCTTCATAATATTCATCAGGTGAGTATTCACAATACCTAGTATTTGCACATGTACATTCTTCTTCTCCTTCAAGTTTTTATTCATCTCCCTCATCTTCAAAGGTTCCACATATTACATTAACTGATGGAGCTTCCAAGGTAATCATTTTGGGTACTCCCGTAATTTTATTCTTGCTCTGTTCTTGGTATGAAGCATGTTGAGTAATTTACTTCTTCAATGTATTCATTGACCATTTTTTGCAACAATGGATCAACACTTTCATCTTTGAAACTCTTGACCATATTATTTAATGAATAGTTCTTTATCTTCCCTAACATGATAAGGTCATCTTCCACTTCAATGACAAGTTTTTGAGAATTTTCCAAATTGTTTGGTTAAGATTTCTATAGTAGGATGAACACCAATAGGAATCTTGCTAATCATCTTATTTATTTTTGCTGCAAATTCTCTTAGGGATGTTGTGGTTATTTCTTCGTCGGAGCTAATTAATCTAGATTATCCTTAATGAGAAACATCGATCTACAATATTCCCAAAATATTTCACAATCCGTTTCAATGCATCGAGTGGGTTGAGAGATTTCTGGGGGTATCTTAACCACAAAAAATAGAGGCCGTATGTAAAAGTTATTGCACGTTATTTTTTTTAGCAATCTGGTAAACAATATGGGACTACACAAAGGTTCGAGATGACTTGGAGGCATGCACACTCACCATGTGGACCAATCAAACAATGATAAGTGGCAATGTGGTATGGAAGAAAAAGTTGTTTGCGCCTCCGGTCTTTGACACTCATTATTAGATGGTTGGGCCCCACTATTTGCTAGCTGGGGGCCCTCAACCAGGGTTGACACACTCTTTTTGTAGAGGGGTGCCTTTGAATCCATTTCTTCATATCACTATACTCAAGCTTCTGTATTTAAGTGCTTATGTCATTAATCACATTGTGAATATGAGATATTATACATTGTATTGTAATTTATGTTGCAGTGACAAGAGTTGCATTCAGTGTTAGCCTGATTTGACATGAGTCGAGCTCCTTCTAGCTTTGACGGTCGAGCCACCTTAACCATTACTATCTTTGTTGACAACTCATTCAACTTGCTTGATCACTCAACCACCGAATGACCTACCACCTATCTCTACCAACTCCTCACTACACCGCTCAGACCCTCCATTAGCTCCCAACTCCCACTTCAACTCACCCTAACCGACAATTGAGCCAAACATTAGCCTCCATGCCTCAACTTGGCAAACACATTGTTCCACTAACATACCATACTATGGCCCAAAAAAACATGTGGATCTAAGACCAACTCAAACTATATCACAAAATAACCCATATTTATATAATTCACCTAACCATATCCTATGGATGTGGTATTTTAATCCCCATAATAGTAAAATAAGACGTTAGTGGAGGTTAGGGGGTTCAACCCCATAACCAACCACATGTGCTAAAAAATAATATGTGCATCATTGGGGTATAGGCAGTGAAGCAAGTTATAAAAGGGAGGAATTGATATTTGAAGAGTTAATTTGTCAGGTTTGTGTAATCCTAGAGGGAATATTTAGGAGTTAGAGACAATTTTGGAGAAATTTTCCAAAGGAGACCATGGTTTATTTTGTAGGAGGAATATTGTGAGAGGTTGAAGAAGGTCTAAATTACCTTGTACACCATTTGTAAGTGTTTTTAAGGTGATTTTAATAGATCAACCACATTATTATGGACCCGGAGATGTAGGATACGCGACATACTCCATTATCAAAGGATTGTGTCATTATTCTCTACTTTTATTTTGGTTTTCTCTAATTTCCATAGTCTACTTGTAGATTTTAATTAATTATTAAGTTTACAGAAAATTCATAATGTTTAAATTTCAATTGAAAAATCATATTTTTAAAGAAATTTTTGGTGTGCATTTGTAATTTCTTATGATTACATATCAATTTGGTATCAGATCTGGTTCATGATTAGTTTAAGAGTTGCTTTGGATTACAAGTTTGTGTTGAATGTTGACAAGGTCCTAGTCTAGAAAAGGTGAAGAAGAATTAGCAAGTTTGGATCCAGAAATTGGATTGAGACAGTCACGAAGTGTAGATATGGCTCGAGGATAAAGAAGAATAATTTCAACAATCCTTCATGCAAATGAAAGAAATGGTGGAGGAATTGTACCAGGATAAGAGGATAAAGATGGAAAAAGAAGCCAAGAAAGGTTAAAAAAAGAAGTCTTCTTCATCTTAATCTAATTCTCCAATCTTCAAAAAGTGGTAAACTAAATTCTGATTTTCTTCCTTCATTAAAACTAGATATTAAGTTTGAATTGCCAATGTATAATGGAGAGCTTAATGCAAAAAAGTTGGATAATTGGATCAAGCAGATTGAATTATATTGCAAGGTTCATAAAATTGTTGATGATGAAGAAAAAATTCATCTGGAAACTCTTCAAATGGGTGACACAACACTCATTTGGTGGGAGAGTAAGCTTCAAGAGATTGATGAGAAAAAAGGTAAAGAAATCTCTTCTTGGAATGATTTTGTTTCTGATCTAAGACAACAATTTTATCCTTTGGGTTATATGCAACAAGCCATGATGGATTGGAAAAGTTTAAGGAAAACTAATGGACAAAGTGTTCATGATTATACACAAGAGTTTAGAAATAGGGATCTCATTTTGGGTATTTCTCTCCATATACAAGAAACACTACTGAAATATATTGGTGGGTTACATAGTTATTTGAGACATATGATTCTCTTGTGCTTAATCCTACTAACCTTAATGTGTTTTGTTTGCGAGATAGTCATTTGGAAGCAAGAGGGAAAATGACTAAAGAGCCATATTCAAAAAACAAGAACAAGTAATCTGAAAACAAAGAGAAAGGTTTGAAAGAACAAGGTAAAGGAAAGGGTAAGAAAAATAATAATTCTATTATTAAGAAAGAAGATGATAAACCATTTTGTAATCATAGTAAAATAATCATGATGAATCTAAGTGTTGGAAATTACATCCAGAACTAAAGCCTAAATGGTTTAACAATAAGAAAGGGAAAGAAAAAAACCAACACTATGGTGCAACATGATCTTGGATCCGATTCCAGTGATGAGACCAAGATCACAGCCATGGGTTTACAAGGTTGTAATTCTTCCTCTTCTTCTATAACTAGTTCATCTAATGTTGTGTCTTCTTCTAAACAACAATTTATGCATGATGACAAGAAAAGAAATGAGATTTTCCACCTTAGATTTATTTCTAAACATACTAAAATAGACACTCTATTTGATAGTGGATCTCAAGCTAATATTGATTTCAGAGGAGGTTGTGAATAAATTAGGACTCTAAAGCAAACCACATCCTAAGCCTTATCCTTTGGGCTGGGTTTGTGATGATGTGAAATTGCATGTAACAAAAACTTGTAGATTCAGATTTTCCATTACTAACAAGTTCATTGATGAGGTTGATTTGGATGTTGTTCCATTAGAAATTTGTGATATGGCTTTGGGAAGTCCATGTCTTTATGATAGTAAAGTAATCTTCTACAGGGAGGAGAATAAATACTTGCTTGTTAAATATGGGATTGAATATATTGTTAGAGGTTGCACTCATCGTGTGAAAAATGCAAGTCTTTCTTTGGTTACTGCAGGGCAGATGAAAAGGCTTGTAAATTCAAGAAGGAATTTTGTACTCATGGTGATCAAAGCCAAAGAGAAAGAAAATTCCAAGGATTTTGAGGGTTGCGATCCTAAACATCGTAATGAATTGATTAAAATTGTTTCTAACTATGATGATGTGTTTCAGGATCCAAAGGTCTACCTCCTAAAAGAGGGGTTCAACATGAGATAAAGTTATTTTAGGATGCACCTCTTCCTAACATTGGTATGTATAGATTGTCCATGGTTGAGAACAAGGAAATCAAGAAACAGGTGATGGAACTATTTGGAAAAAGAAGTTATCCATCCAAGTTCATCTCCTTGTGGTTTAATTAGAATTTTGGTGCCTAAGAAAGATGGCACATGGCAGATGTGTGTTGATTTTCGTGCCTTAAACAAGATCACGGTGAAAAATTAGTACCCTCTTCCTCTCATTGATGATTTATTGGATCAGTTGAAAAATGTTGTTTATTTCACTAAGTTAGACTTAAGAAGTGGTTATCACCATGTTAGAATCAGTGAAGGTGATGTTTGGAAAACTGCTTTTAAGATAAAACAAGGTTTGTTTGAATGGATTGTTATGCCTTTTGGATTGTGTAATGCACCAGCTACATTCATGCATGTGATGAATAATGTTTTTAGGCCATTCATTGATGATTTTGTGATAGTCTACTTAGATGATATTATGATTTTCAGTAAATCATGGGATGATCATGTCATTCATATTCAAAAATTCTTAGATGCTTTGAGAAAGGAGAAACTATATTTGAAGATGTTGAAATGTGAATTTGGAAAAACATATTTGATTTATTTGGGTTATGTTGTGGGACATGGTAAATTGAAAATTGATCCTGAAAAAGTTGAGTTCATTGTTAATTGGCCTAAACCTAATAATGTAACAGAGGTTAGGAGCTTTCTTGGTGTATTTCAGTACTGGAGAAATTTTCTTGCTAACTTCTCATTTATTGCATCTCCTTTGCATTCTTTGACTAGCATTAAATAGGTCTTTCATTGGGGAGGAAAACATCAAAGATATTTTGATACACTAAAAGAGAAAATAAGTACCACTCTTGTCTTAGCACTTCCATATTTACAACACACATTTGAGATTGAGAACGATGCCAGTGAATATGCAATGGGGGTTGTCTTGATGCAGAATAGAAAACTTGTTTGTTACCATTCTGAAACCTTCACGAGTGTGGTAAGAAACTATCCAACCTATGATAAAGAGTTGTATGCTTTGGTGCAGAGTGTGAAAAAATGGAAACATTACTTGATGGGAAAGGAAACAATAATTCATACAAATCATCAACCCCTCTAGTATCTCCAATCACAGACCAAGTTGCAACAATCTAGACACTTTTTGTTGGATGGCTTTCCTACATTAATTTCATCTCATGATCAGGTATAATAAAGGTATACAAAATAAGGTTGTTGATATGATATCTAGACCTCCAGTTGTTGTTGCATATATTCTTTTACAACATAGTTCTCTATTTCATGAAAGTTACAAAGAACAATATGCTAATGATGTTGATTTTAAAGAAGTGTATGAAGATTTGATGAGTGGTAAATATGTAGGAGAATTGGATTATCATGTGCATGATTAACTCTTGTATCATTCTGGTAAAATTTGTATTCCATGGGATGAAAGAGTGCATATGATTAGGGAAGCTCACACTTCTCTTATATCTGGTCATTTTGGTGTTGGTAAAATAATTGCACATTTACAGATGTATTGTTATTGGCCTTGTATGCAGGAACATGTAACCAGATATATAAAGGGATGTGTTCTTTGTGCCACGAGCAATCCTAGCAGCAAGAAGTTTAGGACTTTACACTCCTCTTACCTATCCCTACACATCCTTGGGAAAGTATTTCCATGGATTTTGTAGGAGGCTTTCCCATGTCATGAAGGAAACATGCCTATTTATATGTGGTTGTGGATAGATTTAGAAAAATGTGTGTTTGATTCCTTGTACTAAACAAATTACTGGTGAAGGGACTACACACTTATTCTTTCAATATGTATGGGTTCATTTTGGTTTTCCCACTTCTATTATTTATAATAAGGATTCCAGGTTTCTTAGGGAATTTTGGTCAAGTTTGTGGGATTTGATGGACACCAAGATGAAAAAAAGTATTGATTTTCATCCACAGATCAATGGTCAAACAAAGGTCGTAAACTACATAATGGTACATCTGGTAAGAGGTTATTGTGGTAAGCATCCTAAGTTGTGAGATGAATATTTTTATTATGTGTAGCATGCCTATAACTGTGCACTTAATTCTTCTACTATGAAGTATCCTTTTGAGACTCGTTTTGGTTATCTTCCTAAATATCCTTTAGATTTATCTTTTGGACAAGAATTTGTTTTTAATGGACATAGTGATACTGAAAAAATCTAAGACGTTTGTGCAGAAGATACAACTAGTCCATCAGTTTGTATGAGAACAATTGGAGAAAAGTCAAGCAAAATACAAGGCTAGGCATGATAAACATCGAACTGATCACAAATTCCAAGTGGGTGATTCAGTTTGGCTTCACATCAGCAAGGAAATATTGATAGGTGAAGGTAAAAATTTGAAACCAATTTGGTATGGTCCATTCCAAATTTTGGAAAAAGTTGGTAATAATGCTTTCTAGTTAGATTTACCTCCTTACATGCAAATTTATTCAGTTGTGAATGTTGAAAATCTTAAATTGTATGAGCCTCCTATGATTATTAATCATGATGATAGCATTTATGTACCTTCTATTGATGATTTTGATCCTGAGTATTGGGATGAGTTGCATCTTGATATCATTTTGGACAAGAAGGTGAGAACCTCACGAAGGGGTGATGTTGAATATCTTCGTATGGGTTTAAAGGGAATGCATTTGAACAAGGTGAAATGGATGGAAACCAAAAATGTGAGGGAGAAAGTACCCTCACCTCATTACCAATTAAAAGTAATTTTGGAGGTCCAAAATTTTCTCAGTGGGGAGGTGTCATCTAAAGGATCCTTACTGAGAAACACCGATCTATATGATCTTCCCTAAATTTGTTACAATCAGTTGCACTGCATAGAGTAGGTCGAGATATTTATAGTGGTATCTTGAACACTGAAAATAGAGGTTGTATGCAAAAGTTATTGCACGCTGAAATTTTTGGAAAACTGACAAAAAGAGGACTGTGCACATAGTTCAGATGACTTGGACATGTGCACACTCACCATGTGGACCAATCAAATGTGACAAAGTGGAAATTTGGTATGGAATAAAAATTGGTTTTGTGCCTTTGGTATTTGACACTCGTTATCAGATGGGTGGGCCCCTCTATTTGCTTGTTGGGGGCCCTCATCTAGGGTTGACACACTCTTTTGTGGAGGGGTGCCTTTGCGTCCATTTCTTCATATCAATATATCAAGATTTTGTATATAAGTGCTTATGTTACTCAACACATGGTGAATGTGGGATATATTATGCATTTTATTGTAATTATTATGCTCAGTAACAGAGTTACATGCAGTGTCATCCCAAATAGTTGAGTCAAGCTCCTTCTAGATCAGCCAACTAGGCCTACCTCAACCACCACCTCACCCCAAGTGTCGACTCACTTGAACCACTGATCTAACCTGTCACCTAGCCTGCTAGCTCCTCAACCCAACCACTTGAACCCTCCGCTAATGCCTCAACCTCCCTCCGACTCACCCTTAACTGACCGCCAAGCCAGACATATGCCTCCACACCCAACTTGGCACAAACATCCACCAATCTTATCACGTGTCCCAATAAAAATTGGCCCTAAGACCAACTCACCATACCGGCTGCCCAAACTTATACAATCCACCCAACCATAGCCCAATGGATGTGGGATTTTAATCCCCTGATAGTAAAATGTGTGTCAGTGGAGGTTAGAGGGGATTCGACCCCCTAACCTCCTACCTTCTAAAAAATAATGTGATCATCAGGGTATAGGTAGAAAACAAGTTATAAAAGGGAGGAGTTGATATTTGAGGAGTTAATCTCGTATGTCTATGTAAACTTAGAGGGCATTTTTGGGAATTAGAGACATTTTAGGAGGAAAATTCCAAATGAGACGAGGGTTATTTTCATAGGAGGATGATTGTGATAGGTTGAGGAAGACCCGAATTTACTTGTACACCATATGTAAGTGTTTTGAAGGTGATTTTTAATAGATCGGTCCATTATTATGAACCCGAAGATGTAGGCTTCATGTCAAATTTTGTTATCAACAAATTGTGTCATTGTTCTTTGCAATTCTTTTTGGTTTTTGTGATTTCCACGGTCAACCTGCAGATTTTAAATAATTATTAAAATTATGGAGAAGACGTAATGTTAAAATTTCATCAGAAAAAATCATATTTTTAAAGCAATTTTTAGTGTGTGTGCACAATTGCTAGTTAAATTTGGTTTTCAGATCAGATCTAGTCTCTTTTCATTTTCATTTCCTTTCATCCACCTTTCCTCTCTCTCATTATTCTGTAAGCATTTATATACCTTCTGAATATTTCAGGACATGATGGATACAGCTAATCCATTTTGGGTCTCGAAGCATACTACTACCAAATTAGTAGACAACAACAGTCACCCTTGCTATCCACATGGGAAAACAACTACTCAGCCCTTCTTCATGCATCTCAAACTCCTCCTCTAGGGACCAATAATGGCTCCTCAGTCAAGATCAAGGATATTGAACAACTCACATAAAGAAAACAACCCAAAATTTCAAGCTCCAATAATATTACTTTCACCAGAGAGTTAGGATAATCCCTTGGGTTTTGTTCAGAACACATATCAGTATGCAGTCCAATCAAATTATTATTCTTATTCTTCTTAGTCTTCTTGTGAGATGATATCTAATGGTTTTAAACCTGATTATCCAATGGGATCTTCAAGTGGATTTTTAGTAACTTGTATTAGGATTTGTATGGGAGAAAGTATGAAATCTTCTTGTTCTTGTGGCTAAAACGTAAGATTATAAAAGACTGTAATTCAACCTACTTTATTTTCTTTATTGAATATTTTTTACCAATTTTTCTTAGAGCATTAGAAATGAATGAAACTAGAAAAATGCATGTTTTTCAATTGGATTACAACAAGGCTCTTGAACATTTAGATAGTTAAATTTGGTATTTTCAGTTTTCAATTTTTGTATGGGTTTTGTATTTTTTTAAATATTTTTAGAGATATTTTAAAGGTGTGCAATGGGAAAATATTCCCCATTAGAGTCACCAAAATTGATGGTGAAATATTTTGTTTTTATGGAAAATTATTGGTTTTCACCAATGGTCACAGGGCTATGCCCCTTCTTTTTGGGTATGCGGAGGCACCCATTTATTGAATGTAAGCACTAAATAAAACTTTAGGGTGACCGTTAGGTTGGGGATCACATAAGAGTACTCCACTAAACTTGTGGAAAATTTCTTGTACAATATACAAGGGAGGAATTCACTTGGAAAGAGCTAAGAGGAAGGAGGAAAATAGAGAGGGTTAAAATTGTGAGTAGGCACTTGCAAATTCTCACTAATATTAACCATAGTAGGTCCACCTGCAATAAGAAGAAATCAACCATGTAAGAACTAGCAAGAATAATAAATCTTAGACATAAAGTGTTATGGATTCATTAATAAAGTACATAAAGTTCCTTCTTATTTTTACAAGATTACAATGCTTGCGAAGTTGGAAAGTAGAGAGTATAGAAGAACATAAGAAATGAGATAAAATAATGCAACTTATTTCATTTAGTAGTAGTGAAATCCAACAATTATTAATGACAAAAAAATGTTAACCCTTTGGAATGGAGAAGCCATCCCAAGTTATAACTTACAAAAGTGTCTCTTCCTCTCCCTTTATGTAATTATTCATCTCACCACCACTTGTGACCTTTCACATTCCCTAGGAATGAAATTCAGTCCTTTTCTTATTTTTGAAAAGGGAATTTTACAATACAAAATTAAGTCACTTAAGTGAATAAGAAAAAAGAGTGAAAAAATACATTCCCAATGAAGAAATAGAATGATAGAGAGAGAGAGGGAGGGGGAGAGAGAAGAAGAGAGAGAAGTGAAAATATGGAGAAATGGAAGCCTTTGTTGATGAAGAATCTTCTTCTGACAGATCTTGAGAGAATGCTTAGAGTGAAACTCTTTATCATTGACCTCTTGTTGAATAGAAACATTGTGGTTATAATCTCATTTTTTTTTGAGATGCAGACACACTCCAAACATTGAATAAGTGTTAAAAAAACTATTAAGTGACTTGCACCATGTGAACTTGAGATGATTTCCCGTTCTTACAAATATGATGATCCTCTTTGAACATAAGGTCAAAGTTAGGATATGAAGATCATCACCTTACTCCTCTTGACTTCAAGATTCATATACGTGAAAAAAATGTCTCCTTCTCTGAATGGAATCAACCTCAAGATGATAAAATACATTCTTTCTCATCTATTGCTCACTGAAAAATGTCTTCTCCTCCTAATATAAGGATTGTTCCCTCATTCAACTGGAAGTGCACATTGTAAAATCTTGAATCTTTCTAGTTACCATGATGTTCCAAAACTGTTCCAAACATATCCAGGTTCCCTTTCTTCATCAAGAGAGGCCCAAAATCCTCGTTTCTTGACCAATATTCTGAAACTTACTATTTTCAGTAAGACTTATTGTAGAATCCTATTTTTAGTCATCGATTTCTCAATCTGAAACTTTTGAGTTTCCCTGATGTGTAAGGAGCAATGACAAGTATGAGAATGAAATATTTACAATACTTACTATATATAGAATAGAGGATTAAGAATGCTTACTATTTTTATAAGTGGGTCTTCTCAGTGTCAGAATGGAATGAAAGTGCTCTCAAAAGTTTTGTTATTTCATAAGGATGCTTTGCTCTAATTTTTAGAGGATTTCAATTGCCAGAACTCCATAAATCTAAAAAATGGGTTTTTATTTCAGGAAACTTTTTCTAGCCATTAAAAATAATGTATCACACTATTTTATGTAAGGTTGGGATCATTTGAAAGGCGTTTTTGAGAAGGATATGATGTTAAAATCTCATAGGGATTGGATAAGGGGTTTGAGAGATATGATCAACTTTCCATTTTTAGCATATGAGGTCTCTGACACTTTTTTAGTAGCATAATTATAAAGAGAGTCATCTTTTGGGGGGAAATGAAACTTTACAAATAAAAAATGGTGGAGTGTTTGAACATGATTTTTTTTATGTCACTTGCACACTTTAACTCAGGCTTGACTCAAATAGGCTTAACCGGGTTTAAATGAGGGTTGAAGTGGAGAGAGGGAGTGAATTTTTGTGTCCCTCATGTCCATTTTGCTGTTGGAAAAATGTGAGGGGACATCACTAGCTGAAAAATGTAGAGGACACTACATGATCCAAAATGTGTCACGGGGTCCTGGGAACATGAGAGGGGGGTCATATTTGACTAGACTCGAGCTTGCACCTCTAACAAGCAAAACACTCGAAGATGATGTTTTGAAGTGAAGAAAACTTGTAAAAAGGAAGGGGGCATGTCCATTTTCATATTGGGGAAAATCCAAGGGAACACAACATGATCTAAAATTTTCCAGGGGGGAGTTCATCATGACAAAGTGGTATATTTTTACATTCTTCTCATCTAACCACTTAAGTCACACATTTTAAGTGATGAAAACATAACATTCATAGGGGGAACAAAATTTTGTGTCCTCGATGTCCCTTTTCACCTTGGGAAAAGTACAAGGGGAAATATCTTGAAAAGTGCACTCAAGCCTTTAAGTGATGTTGATGTCATCATCCCAATGTTAAATTAGAACATGTAGCTTGCCTTTTCTGCTCCGAGAGTGAAAGTTGGAGTTATGAGGTGAAATATTATATGATTTTGAATCCAAAGAATCTATTGAGTTAATTCCCACAATTTTCACAATTTTATTTAGCTTTCAATTTGAGTTATGACACTATTCACCCTTTTAGCACAAAGGAGCAAAAACAATGACTTGAGTTGTCACATAAGATATTGAAGACTTAGAAAAACATTGATGTTTCCATAATGTGGAAGATTTCAAGATCTTTCCAGTACTATAATTTCTCCCAAATCCTCCCGAAACTCAAAAAATCTCCAGAAAAAGGTGATTTTCTCCATCGAAGCCTTCATTCCATGCACTTAAAATTAACCATTTTTTATTTAATTGTTCCCGACATTAATTACCTTCACAATTTTTTTCTAAACTACCTTGGGTCACTTCAGTTCTCTCCTATTCAACTCCCAGATGGTTTGATTCTCCCCTATCTTCTTATGGAGGATGTCCACATGCTATAGTATGAAAAAAAAAACCAATTTAGTGCTTTGGAGAGCATTATTCCACTTCCGACCTCATTATTATCATGAAATACACTTAGATCCATACCATTGCACATAAAACACACTTAAAAACCATGTTAGCATGTTCCTCTTATCCAGAATGAGGATAACACAGACTCAAAGGGGGTGCATGAGCTGACAAGATGGCTAGAGGAAGGGTTCACAAGTACTGGGAAAGAGGTTTTCAAATAGTGGGCTTAGTTGTCATGACCAAAATTTTCAATTTTACATGCTAGACATTTAACATGACAATACGGGTATATAATGTTGAATGGCATGTTTCTAACTTATGAGGTGGAACTATATGGTTTTATACATTTTTGACATGTATCTATACAGTTTTGTCTATGTAAGGCAAACTACAAATGATGTCAATACATAATTATCAATTTTGATATGGAGTATCTCATTATAAATTTTACATAGTTATTCTTAATGACACATGGTCTAATATATGTTTGATTTGTTCTGTGATTACCAATAGATGTCCATGCAAGAGAGTTTTCTGGTGGTCACCATATAGAGACCCTTCTTAGTTTGTGTGTAGATGATGTTGGATGGGATGTAACAGATATAAACGGTTTACGACATGCAACCAAATTGGGGTAGGTGACCCAAAATATACATTTGATCACTATATTGCATGAGTGGTTGAATCCAAACACTTGTACTTTTGGTTTACGAAAGAGGAGACGACTATGACCATAGAGGATGTGTATTATATTTTATAGATACCACTTGTGGGAGAGAGGGTACAATTTTACTGATAAATGTGCCTTTTGAAATGTTTAGGGCACATTATTTTTGGACAGGTATAAGTGGTATTGCAAATACCACCATTCATTTGAGTTTGAAATGTAACAACAGGGGTTCTGCAATTGCAATGTTGTTGACATCATTTAAAGTAGTAGATGGTGGAAGGGTGTCTATTTCATATTGGATGTAGTAGATATGCTAGTGTATAGAGGATAATGGAGTGAGATATACTTGAGGTCATAGTATACTACCCAATTTATATAGGGACTTACACATATTCAATTTGGATAACCATAAAGGTGGTGTGGCCAACATTACCATATTACATATGTGGGCTTATGAACACATATTTTATGCTGCCAATTGGAGGTGATAGGGCCAATCAGGTCCATGTGGAGATATTTTTGTCATAGTGGGTGATATCGAGAAGGCGAGGCTTGAATACAACTTCTTATCACCCAATATTTAATAGGTTGAATTCTGTGTTATTATATGGGTCCCATTTACAAAGTTCAGAGGATGAATTGAAATTGTGTAAGGTGTGGCATACCATTTGGTAGAGGATCAATTTCCTAGGATAGGAGAGTTGTATTAGTGGGAGTGTGTGATGCACTAGTTTGGATTAGTTCTAGATTTTCCTCTAGTACCATATGTGGGAAGGTATACACATACAACTTTGAGAGATGGAAGTTGGCCAAGATTAACACAAATATGGTTATTTCCCTCACCAAAGGATGAGGTAGACCCAGTGGTTGTAGTAGGCTATATCGATGATGTAAGATGCACGATAATATATACCTGATGGTGGAAAAAGTACCGATGGGTACTATTGTATCTTGTGATCATATACAATCTAGAAGGTGGAGCACCATTAGGAGGAGGTGATAAAGTAGGTATGCACCCACTAAAAGGAGGAGGATATGGATTATGGATTCCCCAAGGAATTTGAGGAGATGATGTAGGTGAGAGAGATTCCACTGTAGATGATTTTATAGCCATAACCATTGCTCAACGTAAGTATCTTGTAATATTGCATATAATAATTTTGTAACGAATTGATGTGAAAATTTGAAATTTATTGAGTGAGTAGTGATTAATGGGTACATGTTTGGTTTCTTGTATGTAGGTGATGTATATTAGATAATGATAATTGATGCATCCATATGGACATTAATGAGGAAGATCCCCAACAATGTGGTGGTTGACAAGATGTTAGATCATGTTGATGATATAGTGGGAGAGCATGCATATTTGTTTGATCCATTAGTCATGAAGAAGCCACTTGTATTGTGTTATTGAATGAGAGGGATGAAATTTTAGCCGAGATAACATGGAGGCCCCAACCTACACCTAGGATAGAGCTTATACATGATTTATTGAAGAGATTGATTAGTGTGCAATCACAATATATAGAGGCCAAGGAATAAATAGATACCCTATAAGAGATAATATGGCAATATAGATCACCGTCACACTTGTATGGTTATGGAGATGCAAGGGAGGCCTCGAGTTCTTGAGCTCTCGTCAAGGTGCTGAGAGAGGATGATGATAGTGGCCATGTATAAATATTTTTGAAAGGGGCATGAACCTCATTGTATTTTCATTTTTTTGAAATGACGATATATATGTATGTATGTACATATTTTTGTATTGAGTTCATATGGTGGCATTGTGTGACAAGAATCTTGACTAGTTATTAGTTTTACTTTATCACATACATTATCTGATGTAGTTGAGTAATATAGATTTTGATGTGAAACACGTGTTGACTTATGGTTGCTTTGAATACAAATGATTGTTTAAATTTTGTGAAACTAACTAGGATGAGAAGAAATGACAATGCACATTGATGTTTGTATGACCAATAAAGGTAGAGAGAAGAGACCTGTGATGAAAGCACATGGGAGGAAAATGAATAGGGGAGGAAACCTGTTCTTAAGAAAGAAGGAAGGGTAATCCTCATGTGCATCTAAAAATAAAAAAGATACAACATGTGTAGTGGATGGGATTATTAAGATTATTGAATGAAAAGTTTGAGAAATTATAGTAGTTTAGCCAAATAAGGGATGGAGGGTCACTCTAGATCGCAATAATGCATAGTTTGGGGTTTCATGTGAGATAATATTTGGTTGAATAGGTAGTGGTTATGTCATGACCATTAAAGATATGTGATTTACTTGAGTATCTTTCATGACAAAGCATTGTTCCTTTGTAACCCATTTAAATTTAGCTTTTTGTATAGGTTGAGTAATAACAACTTCCTTTGGAGGGGTAGATTTTTAAAGAGGTTGCAAAACTAGATTTCTTGTAGAAGGACCTTCATCCAAGATTAAAGCCTTTATAGAACAATGTTGTGGAGGAGGGGGAGAGAGATATAATTACATTCCTTGTATCAAAAGAGATAATTACTTTGTATTCAAGCCACTTGAGTTTCTAATCTAGTGCATAACAATCATTATTATTGTGCCCATTAATACAATGGAATTACAAAAAGGTCGACCTTTCTCATATTACAATCGTTGGGTGTTTACACCCTAGTTATATTTTAGAATGTTATTGTATAACAATTAAGAAAGATGTAAGGGTTAACAAGACATATAATATTCTAAAAGAATTAACTTCCAACATCAATTATACATTATTAGAACATTGCATTCAAACTTGAAATAAGAAAAATGATAGACAAATAACTCAAATACATAGGAAAAAGGATAAAATTAGCTGTTTAGGATGATTCGGGGATGATGTGGATGTGTAGAGTAGTGGAACAAGAATATATATAGCTATGGATTCTACACTAAAGATTTTGGAACTAGAAACTAAACAAGTGCAAGACCATGTTAGGAATTAGTCCTAAAATGGATATATTGTGTGTGTGAATAATAATAATAATAATAGTATTAAGTTGTTGATAAATAACTTAATATTATCATATGTGAATAACACTCACATAGGATTTAAGTGAGTGATTTTAGGGAAGGATGAGTGAATGTAGGGTGAGATAGTTTAAGGATGGTTAGTGGTTAGGAGAGAATCTAGGTGGTTAAAACAACTACCCTAGATTAGTGTTAGGAGTTTGTATTACTAGTTCTATACATATGTAACCATTGATTAAGGGCATGGTCCCATGGAGCCGCTACAGGGTTGATAATGTTGCAGCAGGTGGTCCCATGCAAAATTTTTCAACCAGCTACAGGTTAAATCCGAATCTTGCCCAGGAAAGTAGGAGCTCCACAATTTCTGCTGGTTCAACTCCAGGGGGGGCTGACTGTTTCCTGCTACAGTTTAGGATTTCTTTTGTCCAGCTGGCAACTCAAATGCATTCCCGCCAGTTTTTTTGGTGGATTTGGAGGGAGATTTTCACCTTATATACCCTGCATCTGCTCATTATTTGAAAGCAGCGCTTTGGAGGTGGATGCTATAAAAAATGAAAATCTCATTTTTGCAGTGCTTTGGAGCACACTGGACAGAATCCTGACAAGTTGCAAAAGGTGTGAAGAATCCTGACGAGTTGCAGACAGTGGAGACAGTGGGAAGAATCCATTGAAGCTTGAGGTAAGAAATTTTTCCCTTCGTATCAGTCTTATGAGTTCTGCTAGTTACCAAACGTGTATGATGAATGGATTAAGGTAGATATAAAATAAAATTTTGCTGAGAATATATGTATGTTCCTATGTTCCTACCAATTAAAAATATTTGATTTGGTCCTGTTGTTATGCTGTAACTCCAAGCAGAAAAAATACAAATACAATGAAAGGCAGTTCAAAACAAAAAGAATTACTACCATTAGTCTATAAGATAGGCATCTGAACATTAATAGTGCTATTATTACAACAACCTATACTGAAGTTTATATAAAATATAGGTAACACATTATACATTAAAGAAACAGGGATTGTAAAGTCGAAGCCATCATTGAAATACCCAGCCTTTAATTTGAACTAATCAATAGTAAACACTGACAAATAGATGAATAGAATGGAAACAAAACATAGTATCACTAAATAAATTTTTACTTATCCGTCCATTTAACTGTAGATCGTGAATGAATGTGTGTCCAGGACCAAGATTAGCTCAATTATAAAATGAACCAAAAGTCAAGTGGAGATGTACAGAAATCTATGTCAAATTCTATGCACTCTATTACCCTGCCCAAGGGTAAAGTGTATAATCTTGAAACTTCAAGTTGACAACAAGGGAAAAGAGCCAGACTAAACTCCATTAATGGTAGGCATAACAAACCCACAAGGTTCCCAAAATAATATGGTGTGAGACCATTTCCATGTTCAAGGCTAAGTAAATAATAAAGAGATCAAACATGCTTATAGTTCTCAGAAAATAAGATGATATCAGAGCTACACATAGGTGAGATCATTTGCCTCATTTTCTGATCTCAACCACTGACTATAATCAGATCTTGGACTTGAGTACTCCATTCTCATGGTGGAAAGCTTTCATCATATCATGGTCATGCAGAAGCCTTTTCACACCCCATTTGTAAAACCACATAATGTTTTGCATAGTTTCTAGTTAGGCATTCGGATTTGCTTTACTAACTTGTACTTCTTTTCTCATCCTGATGATGGATCAAGAAATGTGATCCAAAATGTTGATTCAAAAATCATCACACACTTTTTCCAAAAACTCTCTCATATCCTATAATTATTATGTGTTCAAATAGTTTAGGCGGCATGCCTTGTGCGCCCTCAATGGCTTAGGATTGCTATCTGTGTGATGCCAGTATTTTACAAGCTATTTACTACAGTGACATAATCCTACGATGGAATTTCATTTCACATTATTACTTTGTTCCTTCTATCTGTGTGGACATGGATCTCAGACTAGTAATTTGCAAGAAAAGTATAGAAAAGAAAGGAGTAATTATTTTTTGTCACCATGGTAAAGACTAATAAATCTCTGGGTGTTTAAATTGCGCTGCCCTAGTATAACAGACTCCTTACAAGCCCTTTTCCTTTTAGTGAATTGGTTTGATTTTTGATTGATATTTTTGCATTTTAAGAATATGTGATATGAGTAATATATAGATGATTTGGCTTATATATAGATGGTATGTGGAGTTTACTTTAGTTTATTTTGTGAAAGTATTCTTTATATGTTGTTTCATATAAATATAGGACTTATGCTAACGTTTCATGCAGCAGTGGTCAAACTAAAATTTGATTGTATATTTTATATTGCAGGTTTCAGCGAAGGTTTTTTTGTTCTTTGTTGTCATGGATAAATCATTATATCGTCCAAATCCAGTAAAGGCTGGTTTTAGGAGGTTCACTGCAATGCTGTCACAAAATGACATAGCAGATGATGATATATATTCTATAGATGATGATTACCCTTACTCTGTGCCAAGTACACAAATGAGTAATGAAGAAGTAATCATTCCCACTTATGTTCCAAATACAGAAAAGATAATTGACGAAGTAAACATACCTACAACTGGTATTCACTTGGAACATATCAATGATTCCCCTCTTCATCATGACAAAATGTCAACCAAAGAGCCACATAGCCAAGGAAATCAACCTTCAGTTCCTCCTGCACAAAAGGGCAAGGCTCGTTGGAGCATCGCAGAAACTGTTGTCCTTATTGAAGCAAAGCGTATTGAGAGAGACACCCAACTCAACGGCGGAACAATGAAAAGAACTATAACAGCAAATGAGAAATGGAGAATTGTGGAAGATTATTGTTTGTACTCATGGGCTCCTCCGCACAGCGAGTCAATGTCGAGATCGGTGGGAGCATGTGTTACCTGATTACAAAAGAGTAAGAGACTATGAAGCACATATACCTTCTGGGCATGATAGTTATTGGAGTATGACAGGGCGAGAGAGAGCTGAAAAGAAACTTCCAGCAAAATTTTCCATGGAACTCTTTGATGCCATGGATATTAGCTTTGGTAATGATCGAGCTATCAATCCTGGTAAAATATCAATTGATACTTCTGACACACAGTATGCATTCACTGAGGGTGGATGTTCTCCAATTGAAAATGAGCCATTGAAAGAGTGTGAGATACCGACGATGACTGGTGAAAGCTTGTTGAATACTGGAAAAGAAAAGGAAAAACTTTCAACAGGGAAAAAAACGGAAAACAAGCAACAAAACGACAAGTATTAAAGACAACATTGTTGAAAGCAACAAGTTAGTGATTTCTGCATTTCAGATGGCTGAAGAGGGGCGTATGAAACGCCATGAAATAGATCGTGAAAGGGAAGATAAGAATGAGGAAAGACTGTTCAAAATAGAGGAGCAAAAAATTAATGTGCAAATGAACATGGTTTCAGCTATGAATGCTATTGGACAGGCAATGCTGAAGATGACAGAGTCATTTGCAAGTGAAAAATAAATCTTTAAATCACATACTTAGATTATATTGTTGTCATTTTTTGTTCTTTAGTGGATCTTCTATTTACTTGTTATGAGACTGAAATAAGTATATTAATAAAGATGTATTTGAAAATTGTTTGTTTTACTTACAAATTATGAAAAATAAAACCATCTTGTTTCAACATCCAGATGTTGTCATATTGTTGTCGTTTTTTGCTCTTTAGTGGATTTTCCAGATACTTACATTATGAGAATGAAATAAGTACATTAATAAAGAAGTCTTTGCAAATTGTTTGTTATTCTTGCTAATTATGAAAAATAAAACTATCTTGTTTCAACATCCAAATGTTATAATCTTGTAACATTTAAAATCCAATTGTATTTTCAATACTTGCAATTTAATATAATTATAAGCCTTCAACTTTCTATTTGTCAGTTGTATCATCATTTGTTATTTGATATATTTTAATGGTGCATGATTTTGTATGCTTTTTTGAAGGGAGGAGAACAGTGTTTACATTTATCCATTTACATACAATGAATCCTACTTCAATGGAAAAATTGAAATTCTTTTCGAATGCATCAATTATTGTCCAATTAGCATTGCAAATATGGAATGATCTTCAAGATTCAACAAATATGCAACACATTTTCAAGAAGCGTAAGATAGATGAATTGGATGCAGATGACATGGAAATGGAGGTTATTGCTTTCATTTTTGGACAACAAAGTCAAATCCTTGGTGCAGATTTATCTCATTTTGAATAGGCAGGCAGGATACAAGGTGAGTGGTATATCAAACCACGTTCTATACACTGGTGGAACCACTATATTTTTGAAGTAAGATGTGATGATCAACGTTTCCGCAGCATTTTTAGGATACCTTACATGTTATTTCAAAATATTTGTGAACTATTGAATGACGACCTTAAACAAGGTGAAATACCCTTTTCATTTGCCACTTCTATAAAAGGCAGGGTCTTTCCAGTTGAAAAACAAGTGGCCATGGGAATGTTAAGATTGTCATCTGGAATGACAATGGTTAACATTAGTGAATTGTTTGGTTGTGGAAAGTCAACCACAGTGAGAACTGTAAATAAGTTCATAAATGTCATGTACACTAGGTTTCAAAGTAATATTCAGTGGCCAAGTGAGCATATGGCATTGGGGCAAGTAAAAGAAGGATTTCGTAGAAAACGAGGTTTTCCAAATTGTTGTGGGGCTATCGATGTAACTCACATTCCAATCCGACTTCCTCCTAACGAGTGTTCATCTGATTGGTATGATCGAGATCACAATTATAGTATGGCATTACAAGTGATTGTTGATAGCAATATGCATTTCATGGATGTGTTTACTGGATGGCTAGGTTCTGTAAACGATTCTAGACTTCTGCGTAATTCAGCTTTCTATAGAATGTGTGAAGGAGGAGAGAGATTAAATGGTCTTCCAGTTCCTGTTGGCTTAGTAAACATGAGGGAGTACATTATTGGCGATGGTGGATATCCACTATTACCATGGTTAATCACGCCTTTCAATGGATTTGTAACTACTACTCAAAGAGAATTTAATTTTAAGTTGTCATCCACACGCATTGTTGTCGAGTGCGCATTTGGAAGGCTAAAGCAATTATGGCGGATTCTAGAATCTAGAATGTGGCACCCAAATTTGGAAATGTTGCCCAAGATCATTCTTGTTTGTTGCATACTGCATAATATGGTGCTAACGGTTGCAGAAGATGACACTGATGCAGAAGATGATGTTGTTTTTGAACATGAAAATAATATACCAACCATTGAAGTGGCTGATCCAGCTGCTACACTTGCTCGAGCAGCCTTAATGGAATTTGTTAATGGCAATGCCAATAATGTGGATATGTAAGGAACATAGATTAGAAGTTTATAATTGTTGTCATTTTATTTGCTTCAAATGCTTAAAGGATAGTGAAAACTTGCTTTCATCGTCAAGGGAAAGCATACATATCATCATTTTCCAGTTATATTACATATGGGACCTTCATTATGTACGCTTTAAAAAGTCTCAGTATTTTATTACTTAATTCTGTGCTCTATAGTATCAATGAGAATTTTGTATTTGTCATTATTCTTGTTAATGTGGATATGATTATCAGTGCCATTTGATTTGTTCGAAAGGAAAATGGATGCTGACTATCATTATTTATCAATAATAAGATCTTTGAAGTTTGTACAGAGTTCTGTACTTGACATTTTACAATTCAATACATTCATATCTTGTTCAATTCTGCATGTCTTCGTAGTTGGTTACTGTTGTTTGAAATGGGCCTAGTGTTCATTTTGCATTGAAGAGTGTAAATATCAGAATGTATCACATCTAGCCATTTTAAACCAACAGTGATTTTGTATATCAGTTTGTCAATATCTTGCAGCTTCTACAATATGAAATTCTGCTTTTCATATTTCAATACATCCTTGGGGAATGTTGTAATATGTAATATGTGGTAGATCTAACACTTAAAATCGTCAAATAAGCCCTAAACCATGAACGGTCATGATGGATACTTGTATACAGGGCATTTTACAGGGCTATCTAATCTAAACTATGTAAGTAATTGCAAGGATATTTTATAATGAAAAATTACTTTGATTCATGCATGATTGGATTTCTCTCTATCGTTGTCATGATTATAATAGAAATATTTAATATTATGGGCATTCAAAGGTCAAATATAGTATGGAATTTGGATAAAATTAAGTTTTCGTATGAGTCCAATAAAAAGTTCCAAGAGATACCTAATTTCTGCCAGATACTGCCAATGAAAAGGACAAGACTGCTGACCATAAAATAATTGAGAGGAAGAAATACAGAAAAGATGCTTAACTGGGACTGAAACAGAGCATCACATATAACTGCACAGACAGGATTTGTATATGGATCTAGGCATCTACGATGCCTTATTCATAATTTAATTTGCAACAGAACCAGGCCCTGGGCCTGGAATATATTTGCAACATGATATTATAATATAAAATACGATCCCAACATGATTAAATGGTCTTCCAGTTCCTGAATTATTTTAGTCAGATGAACAGATGAGGCCGTTTGTTTCAATTATTTTAGTCAATGTATGTGTATTTGTTTGCTGGCTATGTATGTCATTCCAGCCAAAAAACTTATAATGATAGTTATAAAACCTTATGTATGTCATTACAGCATTACACATTTTCATTTTTTTCATTAGAAGTTGATGTCTGTTGCTGCCTGCTGAAATCCGATGATGTGGTTGGTCTACTGCATTTTACTCGTGCAGTTTTTGCAAGCTCTTGATTTTGGCCCTCTGACTATGGTCTAATTGCAATTTGTGGATGACAGGCTTAAGTGCAAGCAGTCAGTTCTGAAGGCTGCTGCTAAAAACAATGATTCTAGACTATGATCTCAAAACAAACAACTATGTAAAAATTTAGCAGTAATCAGCCTCACAAGAAAGTTCATGGGACCATAAAACTGCAATGGGCTCCTATTATTTCTTAGCGGGAGAAGTTGAAAAAAAAAAAAAAACCATGGGACCCAAAAACTGCTAAAATGTTCCTAATTTCTCTCAGCAGCACCCGCTGAGATTTTTATGGAGCCCCCGCTCCATGGGACCATGCCCTAATATGTAGAATGAATTATTTTTTGAGCACATGCTCTTCTTTGAATATGGGGTAGCCCCCACATTTGGTATTAGAGCAGGGTTTGTATGAGACCATATGAAGTGGGCGAGAGAGAGGACCTCGTGCAAACCCATGATCCATTGTCTATGTGGCATCCATTTTTTGTAAAGTCAAGCAGTGCAAACAAAAGACTAGCAGATACCACGGACCTCGCGCGAAATCTGGAGTTTGTAGCGTCCACCCTTCTTACATATTTTTCAACAGTAATAGCGGATACCATGGACCTCGCAGCGAACCCGCTGACATCCATCATCCAACTGCGTTGTCTTTCTCTCCCATTTTGTTCGCTCTCTTCACAATTTTTTCATCCATCTTATTCACAGTTATCATAAAAAAAAATAAAAATTAAAAAATATAAATCTGGAGCATATATTTCAGTTGTCAGAAAAATTATTTTGCAGGCAATTTTTTTTTTTAACTTTGTTCGTTTTTGTGCCCATGCAACAAGCTGTACATTCAAAGATTGGATTTGAAGGATCTATTTTACACTTTTCTACAGCAGATTGAAAGTTTTGAAAGATTTACATATATTAAGAAAGGCTCTTTAAATTGAAAATTGAAAGAGTTTTACATGATCTGCGGAGAATTTTTTTTAGAGTGTTTCAGGATCACCCAGCTCAGGTTTTACAGGAAACTCTACAACATTGGCGATCTTCAGCGAATTGGGTGAACACTATTTGGATTGAGCTCCCCGAGATCGATCTACTCCATACCATTGAAGAAATTAACTCATACCAGGATCCACGAGTTGCATGTTTGGCATTCTCCACAACAAGATAATCCCTGATTTGGCTGTATATTAGAACACGGCCTGATTTAGAAGACAGACCTCTAGATCTAGCACGGCATTGATCCTCAGATATGTAGGTTGCATGCATCTCGGTCTGTTCTCTTCTTGACAATGCATCCAATAGACCCTGCTCAGACGACTCTTTCCACATAGGCGACCAAACCCATTGCTGATCCACTATCTCGAGCTCACGTTTGAGTGTTACCTCGAGGAATTGTAGCTCCCTCTCTCTCGGTATTCAAGGATTCATTGATGCTGCTTGCGAACATACGTGACAGTTAGGGTAATCGCTTTACGCAATGTATGTATTGGATCTCCCTGAGCAAAATGATGTTTTCCAGCATGCAGATGTGCTCTATTTTGGTCGGAATTTGTTGCTTTTGTATGCAGGCTTGGTGATGAAAAGCCTCATCTCATTTTACATGAATGGGCTCAACCCTCGGCTTAACAATGGCGATCTAGAATCTGCCACTCGGTCGGATTCAACTCTGTTCAAACATCAACATTGTTGGAGTAGAATTCATTCTCAACTCAGCCCTTGAAGACCGAAATCCTCACTGCACTACAGATCCGTTGTTCAGATCTTAGACTCGACTCCCTTCAACAAATCCCTGTCCACGACTTGGTCTTGCTTCAATGGCGGCGACAACAGATTCTATCTTTCCACACAATGAAATGTGGTCCTCAAGCCCTAAAACAACCCAATTGGGTGGGTGCATTTTTTATGTCAGGTTTGAGTTTTTTAAAACGTTAAAACTAAAAGTACTAAGTGCATTATTTCTATGAGATACATAGACCTTTGAAGGCACTATGGTAAAATGGTGGTCAAGGGGTTGACCCTTCCAACATCACAAAACCTACAACTTTTTTGCCACGACATTATTTGGGGGAGGATATATATATATATATAAATAAATAAATAAATAAAGGGAACATTTTTTTTTTTTTTCAAAAAAAGGGGGAATGAGAGGATATTTTTTGAAAAAATGAGATTGTTTTTTGTAGCATGGATGTATTATCGGTTAGAACTCACATCCAATGTATTGTACATTGAAGAGGTGATTATAAAGCCGGCGGATCTCAAATGTCAACAACAATTCATGTGACTAGGCCATCCAACATCGGAGCTCCAGATCATAATGTTTCTTCCACATGTTAGCACTATGAGGAATGTTAGGAATTAGTCCTAACATGGGTGTATTGTGTGTCAAAATAATAATAATAATGTAAGATAATATTAAGTTGTTGATACATAACTTAATATTATCATATGTGAATAACACTCATGTAGGATTTAAGTGAGTAATTTAGGGAAGGATGAGTGAATGTAGGGTGAGATAGTTTAAGCATGGTTAGTGGTTAGGAGAGAATCTAGGTGGTTAAAACAACCATCCTAGATTAGTGTTAGGAGTTTGTACTACTAGTTATATATATAGATATGTGACCTACAATGTTGATTAATATGTTGAATGCATTATTTTTTGAGCACATGCTCTTCTCCGAATATCGGGTAGCCCCCACAGACCATATGGATTTTATATGATTTAGGTGAGAGATGTATAATATAGGACAAGAGTTGTACGGTTTCAGACTGTGAAACAATTTGGATCTATAACTTCTTGTGTGCTTTAATTTCATGAAAATGGATCTCGTTATGTGTTTCTCTTGCTTACACAACTTTGGGATGACTTGTGATTATCTACAATAAAGTGGAAACCCTATCAATATATAAAACACTTCATTGTTAGTAAACAAAAGGAGAAAAATACTTGTGTGCGTTTGAGGTTGGACCACCCTTGGTAGTTAGACTACCAAATTTTGAAACAATCCAAGTGTTGAACTACATATTCTTGTTACAAAAAACAAGCCTCGTGTAGTTATCCTAAGTTCTTGTGCTAGTGTGTACAAATAACCAACCCCCTAGGGTTGCCGTCATGTATCTCGACACTAATTTCGTGGGATAACTACATAGTATAGAATGTAACCAACACAATAATAGTGATATGTGGTGTGCCTCAGCCATGTTTCCTAATCCTTTGTTGATTGAAGCCCTTGTGCAATGCTTGGGATGACTTCACTCTTGTTAAAATGCGGCTTTATGATATTTGCATGCTTGTAGATGGGTTAAGCTAGACACTTTGACTTGGTTGAGTGATTCAGACTTGAAGTAGGGACTACCTTAGTTGATGCGAAACTAATTTGAGCATATTTATGAACTCTTTGAGTACTTTTGGAAAGATGTTTATAATATGAGCTTGAAAGAATGCCAAGTGAGTATAAAGGCGATAATGGTTTACGTAAATAGTCTTCCATATGTGAGATATTCTAATAATGTTGACCTTAGGAAGATGAAATGACCCAAATAATGATTTGAAATTGAAAATAGAGTCGGTGTTTGAGAATGGGTGGGAGTGTATGGGCCAGCCAAGACCAGACCCCAAATCTTGACCCTTCCGTAAGATTTTGGACAGGAGAGAAAAATATCAAATTAAAAGTTGTGTTGTGAATATTAGATGTTTTATGTTTCTTTAATGAAATAATAATTCGAAAATTGAAGACAAGGCATAGTGTCAAGATAAGAAATTTATAGAATGAATAGAGAGATGAGGAGATTATATTCTAAATATGAGCATTTGTCTTAGTAAGGATATAAGTTCAAGCCCGACATTGCATAAGGATAAGTTACAAAATTTTAGCATCTATAATAGGGAGGATGATATGCAGTAGGAGTATCTAAATCAATCATTTATCATTTAGAATAAGTAAAATATCATGCATAAAATTAGTGGCCTTGTCAACACATAGTGGTTTACATTTGGGGAGTGGTATAGGCTTCAAAATATCCATAGGTTTAGGTGTAGCATGATATGAAGTCTTACCGTTATGCAACACATTAACCTTATCCAAAGGAGAAGGATGATCATGTTGAGTGTGGATGCAATAGGACTAACATCATGGGAATGTGTGAAAGTACACATGGGAAAATATCACTCTTTAGGTTGATAACACATAAACAAAGATCAGTGAATGAATCACATGTGTCGCGAATCAACTTTTTCTTAAGTGGGAAGACGAGGCTTCGAAAAAAGATGTGTTGCATTTCTAAATCCATAGGCTTGTATATTAATTTTTTTATACCAGCTTTGAAACGTAGGATATAATTAACAATAGGATTGGTTTTGCTTTGATGTAAAGAGGGTAACCTCTCATATGTAACTTTAGGCCCCTTGTTATCAATAAAGAGAATGAGAAAAGCTTCCTCAAGTTATAAGAATGTGATTAGGGATCCACTAGGAAGATGAGTAAAGACATTACCAATGAGACTTTGTGGAAAGGATTTTAATTGTAATTATAGACACTCAAATTTGGTAATTTACCCTTTGATACTATTAGTCGTGACATTGTTCCTTTTATAAGATAAATATATGAATTCTATCCTTGCTCAAAAAAGCTTATTGTCTCTCTTCCAACTTCCTTATTTCTACACACTGATGTGTCATCACGTTTTGAATATAAATGCATAAAATAAGTATTTCACTTGTGCTTATCATGATACATATTTCAGATTGCATGCGCCGTCTCCTTGTCCCAAATCATATGATATGATCAGGATCTAGAATCCATTCCTATTTGAACTATACGGTCCTAAACCAATGCATCATCCAAATTTACTTCAATTTGATTATCTTTTTTGGATCATTTCATCCTTCTAAATCGACATTGTCATAACAAATTACCTTTAAAACCCTACATAAACAAGTTAATATCACTTTGTTTACTTACCTGACACTCTTCTGATATCTCATTACAAATAATGACAAGAAAGGAACTCAAGGATACCTAAATCTCACTAGATATTTTGTACATCCATTAAGCTAGTCACTACTACAATTTTGACAAACTCAACTATGTCAAGGAGTTTAGTTTCCCTCATTTCCAAGCATCCAAAGGTCTCAATTCAATGTCTTAGTAAGATCAAAATCACCCCAATCATTATCAAAGTGGTTCAAGTTTCCAAAATAGCCACATCCGTATAGATATTATATGTTAGGTGGAGAACTATGTGTGGTTTGAGGTCTTGTCGAAGTAATGCTGATGTAGGTAGTGCACATATTGCACTTTAACCCAAAACACTAATATTTTTGTAGGGTTTTCCACCTATAGTTAGGATTTGAGTTCAATTTAAAGTATTCAAATGTTTTTGTAATTGTGTGACACTTAGGGATTGAAAACATAATACATTTACATCAAAATGAAGGGCACAAGAAGTTATAGAGCCACACATTGAGTAGGTTCAAAATTGTATAATATGGTCAAGACTGAACATACATTCTTGACGAAGCTGTATCATTCTGTAACAGGTCATTTTCTAGCTAAGCATCTACATGTTCATTACTCCCATATTCTATATTCTATGCACCCAGATCTCTCATTTCACTTTGTACAACTAAGTGCATCTATCCTCTTGTGTTTTTGAGTTTATAACATATCATTATCACTAGTTGCAAATATTAATGTGTTATTCTGATATTGCATAATTAATTTTGGAAGTTAATTAATCAAACTAACCCTCAATAAAAGACCTTAAATCCTCTTTTAGTGCATTAATATCATTCTTAATATAATTAGGGTGTAAACATTTGGTGAACCCAATTTTATTTGAACCCTTCACCTAATGTGGGGTCTTATTTAGATCCTTTGATTTCCCCTTCTGATTCCAAAACCCTAGGGTTATCCTAGTGTGTGTATGATATTGATTTTTGCATTTATTATTATTTGTTTGGCCATGGATTTATTTAATTCCTTGCAAAAATGTAATGGTTTTCATCCCTCTAATAAGGTCCACACCACTTATGGGATTGTAAAACATGTTTCTCCTTCTTCATATTCTGATATGGATGATATCGCTTATAATTATTATCAATCCACCAATCCCCTTACAGTTCCCAAAATCCTACCCCACTTTGACCCATCCTCAACGACTTGACTTAGTCACCTACCTCTTATTATTCATGACTATGCCTCAAAAACTAAAGTAGAAATCTCTCTTTCAAAACCTTGCAGTAATGATCTAGTTAACGAGATTCCCTCTCCCACTCCTTCTGACCACTACGATGATGATGACTATGATATTAACACTTATGATTTCAACTGATGGGATATTTACTGCAAACAAACTCCTCTTCCATAAGTGAATGCTCCTACTCATACAATAAAAGATATAGAATCTAGTGATGATGAGAGTATTTCTAGTTTAGATGATGATGATGTTCCTTTGATCTACACTTTAATTGATGATGTCTATTACTATTCTGATAGTTATATAGATTCAACTAGTAGTGAATGAAAAAGTAATAAAATTAATTGTGATAACTCTCTATCTCTTGCACATACTATGAACGACTCTACTTGTGTCTCTACTATTCCTCTTGAATGCACAATTAGTGACATTATTTATGATTATTCTATCCCTCTTGCACATGCTATGAATGGTTATACTTATGTCTCTACTTCTCTCCATAAAAGAAAAAATAACGATTCTATTGTTATTTCTTCTTTATCACTTGTAGATGATAATGTGAATAATAATAACATCATTTCTATTTTTCCTAGAAAATTTGAACATGTACATTCTCCTCTTATTGCATGTGATGCAAATACTACCATTTATTCTTTTGGTGTAGATAATTTTTCTATAAACAATGGTTTTATTCCTCTAAATCCCTAATGTGAGACCAAAACGACATAATCTCATGTTATGCCCATGTGACTTCACATGACACATCATCCCATATTGTTTTTAAGTGAAATAATGTTCATATGGCTATTATAAATGGTAAATTACAAATCTTGAATGAGCCTTTAGATATTTATGACATACATCCTTAAGAGGTTCTTTCTCTTATGCATGCGATATGTGATTTACAACGTAAAATGCATACCTTAACTTTAGAGAGTAAAATGTACTTATACTAACATTGATTGTAATATCATTTATGGAAATCCAATTCGGCATAAGCATTTCAAACCCATTTTCCTAGGAACTATGTTATGCCCTCATTCTAATTATTTGATGACACTTCAAATCCTTACATTTATCTTAAGCATTATCAAACACTCATTGTTTCACATAATAATGAGAGGTCGCTTCTAAAATATTTTCCTAAGAGCCTCATAGGTGATGTGATGTATTGGTTTACCCATCTTCCTAGAGGATATTTGAGTACCTTCCTCGATCTTTAAGAAGATTTTACTTCACACTTTACCCGTCATAGAGTCCCTAAGTTTACATATGAGTGGTTACCTTCCTTGTATCAAGGAGATATTGAGCCCGCATATAATTACATTTTATGGTTTATATAAAACATGCACCTATTATTGTGTTAGCCTATTGCTATAGAAATGCAATACATACTTTTTCGTGGTCTCATACTTCCTGTGAAAAATAATTAATTTACAATACATGTGTTTCCTTCATGGAGATTTTTCTTTGTGTTATAGATTTATAACGAGACCTCGATCTCCCACATCAACCCGCACGTTTACATAATGAAATTTCAATTACATCTACCATACATGAATATGATGTGCAACCAAATTAATCACCTAATGAATGTCAAGTTAAGGTCCTACATTGTGGTAACACTTTTTATCATCCTTAATCCAAATCTCTACATGCCCCTCCTATTTATAAGGAAAATTCATTGCGGTTTAACAAATCTATTGATCAACCAAATGATATTATACTCATTTTAATGGATAAGTGGTTAATTATATTACTTTCAAATGATCATAACTCTCCTCATATGTGTAAACATGAATTTTTTTGACCTTTTAATAACTTCCATCATATTAATGGATATCATGACAATGATTGTTATCCATTGGAATAGAAAATTAAGTTATTTGAATAAAAAGGAATCATCACTTTTGATACATGATATTTAGATAGATATTATTCTCCTCCTCTAGAATATCACCCTGCAAAAAGTGTAACTCTCCAATTATTCCACTATTAATGTGTCATATTCACAATCTTCTATAAATGAGATCCCTCAAGATGGAGTTATTACTACACAACAACCTCTTGTGGTTAAATACAAATGTATTTCCAAATATTATTTGTTTATACCACAAGTTCCACATGTCAATCACATACCCTCTTTGGTGCCATATGTGGTAGGTCTTATACAACCAAATAATTCTTCACACATAATTCACCCTAGTGCATTTTCAGAATTTCGAGTGACTATTTGTGTCTTATTTGCTTAGTAAATTACCCAATTTTCTTGTCATCTACACCTGTTCTTGTTGTTACCCTTCACAAAGTACCTCACAACATATGATAATCACCCTTCCTTATTTCTTAAGAATAGGTTTCTTTGTCATTTATGTTCTTAATAACCTATGTGGGGGTCATGCAAATAATAAATATCACGATCGTACTTCATATTTTTTTTATCTACATTAGATTTGTGTCTATATACACATCAATGAATTATCCACAAACAATATCAAAATTACATTAATCACATTATATCTTGCATAATATATTTATTCTAATTATTCCATCTCATCTAAATACATGGTACTATTCATCATAACATCGTACAATAATCTAAAAAATGAATACATCTCATAACCATGATATCACCATACATCTCATCCTCTTCTAGTGGCTACCATTCTCCTAAGATTTATCATAGGCATTTTAGTGAACACATTATCTCCAATGGCTCTCAATTTATAGTCCTAATGTCATAGTTATTTTCTATCACACATTGGTTCTTATGGATCTAGTCCACCTGGTTATGCTCTCAAGAATTCTATGATACATATTATCACTTCTTCAACACTCACACATGAGCATAATTATTTGGCATAGTTGAGACCCGAGCCTCCTTTTTCTTCAGGATCTGATTTTCCTTCTCATGACGATTTCATTGGGTAGCTCTTGTGCTTCCCCTCTCCCTATACATAGATAAATTCAAAAATGCAAAATTTAAATATTTACAAAAATACAAAACCAAGACCTCTACACGATAGCTTGATTTGTTAGCACAATTACATTACATATGTTGTTTATCACTATGATTTGATAGATAACATATCTTTTCTATGTACTCCTTACACACATGTATTCACAAGGTATATTGAGCTTGATGGAGGACACACATAAAGTGTTACACAATGATAGGTGTTGACCTATCCCTCCCATATACTAAAATCATCTAATGAAATCTCCTCTACATTCTATAAAGGTGTTATTATTTCGTTATAGTTCCCTTTTACTTTCTCATTACATTGAATACATATATTATGTACATGCTATATTTTTGAGTTATCACCACTAACACATGCGTCTTTTGCAACACTGGACATATCTTATTTTATGTGCTTCTTTATTACTTGATATGATATTTTAACCATTTTTGACATCATTACGTTGCTATACATGTTTGTGTTACTACTTGTCTACTTCATTGTATGTGGCATGAGTTATTTGACTGTCTTGTGACACTAATGTGGGTGTCCCAGGTTTGTGATTCTATGCCTTTCTTGCATGACATTACTTCTCTTGTATGTGACCTAAGTGCTTTGATTGTCTTGTGACACTGTGGGTTTTCCATGTTTATGGTTTTATATCTTGATGTGAATATTTTTTTGCATATCTATTGCTTCTGTATTTCTCACTTGACTACTGTTATGTAACTATGTTTGTTCTATTATAGATGAGTTATTTCTCCTACATGCTACTGTTGCTATTATTTCTATTGTTGTTATGTTTGCATGTTTATTTCAATGTCATGGTATCCACCATGTGCATCCCCTTTGCATAGAATGTGATCCTATTGGTGGAGACCACTATAGCCTTATATGTGATCCTAACACATATTATCAAACAAACATACACATATTTTCTTTTGAGTTGCGTTCTCAAATGCTTTATCACACTGTGCCTAAATGACATAGGGTATTCATTGGGGTATATTCTACACATATAGACAGAATTTATGAGAATCAAGTAAAGGTTTTCACAGGGCACATGTCCTTCATAAATATCATCAGACATAAACTAGGAAAACATTACAAAAGTTCAAAAATGCATACATAATATTTAGGACCTTATAGATGTTCTTGACCCTCCCACATATTTATACCATGGGGAAATCACACTATGATTTTTCTATAGTTTTGGATTTATACTTACAAATACATATTTTTTAAAATAATTTCAGACTTAGTTGACACAAGTTCAAAGTAGTTTATATGAGGTGTGACTATTTCACTCCTTCTCTAATTTAGTACTCAATTTTAGTTACAAATACAAGGGTTTGGGGGGGGGGGGGGGGATGTGTCTCCTTCTCCATCATCATCTTGATATATTACATACTCCTACTCAGCCATGTGGCATGTGGAGAGAGCATGGGGGCACCCATTCTCTTTTATACTTTGTGTCTATATAAAAAGCTGGGCCTAGATCCATCTTTAGTGGTATGTTCCATGGGGTTATGGAAGGTATTAAAGTGGTCTAAGTTCTTTGCAAGTAGTCCTTCCTATCCTATTACACATTCAAAGGGGAATATACCCGAGGTTACTAAAAAACTTTGATACATGGTCTTATTCCTTCATAGGGTGATTTGGTACCTCTCTCTTTTTCTCTCTCTACCTTCTATTTGATGTGGGTTACATGCACCCAATACTCTAGTTTCTCCTTCGCCACAATTGAGGATTGATCATCCCCAATCCCTTGACAAGTTCAATAATATAATCCAAATTTCCAAGTACAGACAAAGAATAGGATATACCCCCTTTATAAAACAAACATGTGTATTCATTATATGTTTTGCGTCTCTTTATTTCACTTTGTGAAAATTCAAATTCTAAATTTTAATTTGATTTATAGTAGTTCAGTTTATACTACAAACATTGAATACACTTTGTGTTACAAGTTTCACAATGGAGGATGCCAACATCAACACATCTAGACCAAAAAACTTTGAAAAAAGACAAAGTGTGTCTACATCAGGTATCTTTTCCTTTGAGCATGTAGTTTTCATTTAATACTTAAAGGGGGGAGGGATGTAGACACTCAAATATGACAATTTACCCTTTAAAATTGTTAATTGTGGTAATGCTCCTTTGATAAGAAAAATATCCACATTTTATCCCCGCTCAATAGATTTTGCTATCTCTCTGCTAACTTACTTATTTCTACACATTGATGTGTTGTCACATTGTGAATATAAATTCATAAAATTAGTATTTCTTTTGCTTATCATGATACATATTTTAGACTACATGAATTTTCGCCATGTTCAAAATTGTACGTTTGGTTAGGATGTGGAATTCATTCCTAGCTGAAACGTACGGTCTCACATAAAACATCCTCCAACTTTAATTTTAATTTGATTATTTTGGTTAGACCAGTTCATCATCTTGGGTTGTCCTTGTCATAACAAATTACCTTTAGAACCCTATTTAAGCAAGCTAATATCACTTCATTTACTTACATGTCACTCTTATGACCCCTCATTATAAATACTAACACTAAAGTCACTCAAATCTCCCTAAATCTTGCCAAATTTTATGTATATCCATTAGGGAAGTCACTACTATATCTCTAAAACACTCAACCAAGTCAAGGATTTCAATTTCCCTCATTTCCAAGCATCCAAATATCTCAATTCAATGTCTTAGAAAAATAAAAATCACCCTCAAGCTTTGTTAAAGTGGTTTAAGTTTCCAAATTTGTTGTATCCATATATACATCACATGCTTGGTGGAGAACTACATGTGGTTTGAGGCATCTTTACAACAGTGCTGATGTTGGTAGTGCATGGATTCTACTTCAACCCAAACACTAATCTTTTTATAGGATATTCCACCTATGGCTAGGGTTCAAATTAGATTTAGATGACTCAAATGGTTTTGCAACAGTGTGACACTTAGCGTTTAAAAAAAATATACATTTCGAAACAAGTGAAGGGAAAAATAAGTCACAGAGCCACTTTGTATAGGTTAAAAACCATACAATAGGGTCAAGACCATACATACATTCTTGGAATAACTGTAGGGTTCTTTATTAGGGAATTTTAGCTACAATATCAATAATGAACCATCAACAAGTTCATTACTCTTAGATTCTCCAGTATGTGCACTCAGATCTATCATGTTTCACTCTGTATAGCTAAGTGCATCTATCCACTCGTGTTTTTGAGCTTATAACACATCATCATCACTAGTTGAAATATTAATGTGTTATTTTGATATTTCATTATTAATGTTGGAAGTTAATTTAACATAATAACACCTTGTAACAAACATTACATCCTCTTTTAGTGCATTCATAGCGTTATTAATATAATTAGGGTGTAACTAGTAGTCCATCATTGTTATACGAAGCCATTGTAGACCTATAATACTTAAGATATAAATAAAGATATGAACACCCATCAAACAAGATGAACTTAGGCATGATAAAATTACGAGGGAAGGTTGATTGGAATATTAAACAACATATAGAGTTAACATGTATAATGTTACTGTAGTGTCCCATTTTAATATACCCAATTGGTTAGGGTGAAGAAATGTTCATGAAATGGTGTTTTTCATTAGATACCCCGGTTTGGCGTTTTGACGAGGAACTACATCTACAAGTCATTTTTATTTAGGCTTCAAATATCACCCTTGAGCTTTTATTTAATTTTGATAGGATGATAATATTACTATTATTATTGTTATTTTCATTACATGCATTTATAACATTTAAATAATAAATTATTTTAAAAAGAGGGTATTATTTTAAAATAACAAAATAAAATAAAAATAAAAAGAAAGAGAAGAAATGCAAGTGGAAGGTGGTGTGTGAAAATTTATGGAAGTGGTTGGAGATTGATTGAAAAATTATATGATTGGTTTTAATGCCAAACCTCTCCCATCATGCATCCTCCTAGTTTGTACCTTTGGTGGAACACATGTTTGGTTTGGGTTCTTCTTTTTACATTTTGGATAGGTGTCTTGAAATTTGTCATGCCAACCTCCTATCTTCATCCATTAATCTCAATCTCAACCTCACCGAATTATATAGAAAGGGTTGATTGAAGGAAATGTTGTGCATTTGGTTCCCTTGCCATGTCCTCCATTCCTAGACAATAGGATAGAAAGAAAATAAAATAAAATGCCCCAGATATGCATAAGAATGGGAGCTTGATTAGCAAGATAGTGTTAAATCAAGAGATTTACATGATAAAAAATGATATATTCACCATATACATGACTAAATTACAAAGCACCTAAAGAAATGTGGTCTTATTGAATACAATTATTGCAAAATATGCACAAAATTGGGTCTGTTAAAGGCATTATAAATTGATAGGTGTAAATCAAAACTCCAGAACCTTTGATAGCATCCTCCTAAGCTTTGCCAAAATATGAGATTTAAAATAGGGTATGGGCATCCATCATCACATAAAGAATAGAATAATTTTACCAGTTATTGTAGCTGTAATTTTTTTGGGCACGCAACTAGTTGTGGAGGTTTGTTGCTCAATGGTTTTTGACCATGTAAGCTTCATTTTGTTCTATTTTCTTGCAGTTGTGCAGTTCAACAAATGTGGATAGTTTTTTTCCCCTTAATATTAATATTTTGTGAATAGGATGACCTGACCATGCTGATTAATTTGAGCATGCCCTAAAATTTATCATCAATGTGAATGTGAAACGTGTGGTGGCTACGTGGATTTATTTTCTTCATTTAACATCTGGGTAGTGTTGGATATCTTGAAGGAACTCTAAACTGTCCACCAATTGGAAATAAAACCTGTGAGATTATGTCGATATGTTTACTGGGTGTTTGAATATCACATAAGAATGTGCAAAAGGTCGAGGAATGCTTGGATAAATCTTGTGAATTGTTTCAAAAAATGCCTTCAAGAAATATGATCTCATCGAATGCAATGATTACAGAATATGCACAAAATAGGTATGGATCACACTTCACCATTTCTTGATTTTGATTTTAAATATGTTAAATAATAGAAAATGCAATTGGAATGAGCGATAAAAGTTCTACCCACCCAAAAAAATTTCAAATCGTAGAAAATTTGACCTTGAAAAGTGTGCATGGAGCGCCAAATCAAGTTGTACCGCAAAATGAAATCTCTAAATGATTCCTGTTGACCCAGGACACCATGAAGGCCCTTAAATAAAATAAAAAAATCAATTTGATGCCTTTACGAGATGAGTTTCAATTCCCTTTTATCATTTCAGTCACTTGTGGTAACAATTTTTATTTATAAGAAAACGTGATCCATTTTGGCTTACGGTTGCCACTTCAATTGGTCAAAAATTAAAACCATCACACTTATCTTTAGACCTCTAATATGAGAATTGAAATCAAATGTCAGTTCCATGAAAACACTTTCATAAGTTAGTTTTGTAAGTTAGTTTTGGGATCCACTAGTCATTGTGTAACAAGCATTTTTGATGCGTTTACGATAATCAACTCTGAAGTTACCTTTGTAACTTGAGCCTTGTTCATTCTAAAAAACTTCCACCCAATTTAAAGAGTTATTTGTATGTAGGGGAGTAAGTAAGAATCAAAAAAATTTATGCTCAAACTTAAAATGAGTGTTTTCAGGATCCATATTATAAGAGCTTTAGCCATTTTGGTCAATTTTTGCAAACTTGTAACTCTGGCTAGAAAATTCTTCTGAGGCTCCCATTTGGCTAGTAACATCTCGTGAAACATTGTAATATTATCCTAGTACTTTTTACAGTATGGTTTGATCAATTAATTTGTATGAATGGATTTCAAAATTTTTAATGTTTTCTCTTTCCTCCATCTTTTCTCTCTAGAAATATCCATGAAATTTTGGTTGGTCTTGAAAATGTAAATGGATATAAAATGTAGATGGATACAAATTGAAAATGGATACAAAACGTAAATGGTTATGATATTGTGGATGTTGGCCATTTTGTCTATGGTTTTTTTATTGATATCAAATGTCATTGATGGAAAATGGAGTTTAGGTGTCATAATAGTCTCCATGAGGAGTTAATCAAGGTCAAACATGAACGATGATTGGTGGTGTCCAATCATGTTGTCTTGTGATGTTGTCTTGGATTATGGTCTAGTATGCATGGTCATAGTATGAATCACTCCAAAGGTTGTATGAGGCCATCATGAAGTTTATAATGGTCATAGTGATGTGTAAGAGGTGTTAACGAGTTTGTAAGAGGTCATCATGGTTAGTTCATGAAGAGTCATGGTTGAGTTAGGTCATTCTAGTTCTATTCCTAGACCTAGTGCTTGGGGTTTGACATGGTGGCATGAGATATGGAGTTAGGAAGTCATGCACATGCATGGGAAATGTGTTATGATGTTTCAAAACATGTGTGAAAGGAATATTAGGTCAGTATTCATAGGTTTAGTGCATATACAAGGTCCTTGTGGAGCAAGAAAATGAAGACTAGCTAGGAAAGAACAAGTATTGGTGGTGAGAGAGTTTCAGAAGTTTTTAGACTAAAATAGAACTTGGGACAGTTGGAGGATGTTCTTATGGTGCTTTAGGTAAATTTTCAGGTCAAGGTTGTGAATATTTTGCATGTTATGATGTTTTTGGTAAAACTGAGTTCTTAAAAGTGTAAAATTCAGCTTGATGATGATTTTTAGATACTCACCCACTCATGAAAAATATGCATAGGGTCTTGGGCCTTTAAATGATGTTAGTACATGGAGGTAAGAATCTAAAGAAAGAATAATGAGGAAAAATGAATGTTAGACATTTATGAATGAATGTTAAGAAGGTAAGTCGGTATGAAATTCTAGTTAAACCCTCATAGCAGAGCAATATGGAAGAAATGAGTTGTGTGGGAAATATTATTTGGGAAATAAAATGTGATGACTCTGGGTTATATAAGACTCTTTAGGTCTCCCGATGGTGGTGGTTTCATGTTCCAGTTGTTTTAGGAAGGTAGAGAAAAACTCTAGTTTTATGGAGATTTGTAGTTTCAAGGTTAAAATGTAAGTGTCATGATGAAAAGTGAATTGTTCCAGATTCCTTGGGAGATGATATAATTAGCTGATTTTTTTATGAAGGTACAATGGAATTTTTTTGAGTTACACGTCCTCCAAGTCACCCTACCGCTTTTGGCCTATAAGGGCTAAAATCTAATCTTGAGGTTTGAGGTGAGTTTGATGAATTTGCATGTTGGAGAAGAGTTCTATGGACTTAGATAAATTAGTATAGTCCCTCATGATGTGTTTGAATGCCTTGTTTTATTTGGAAATGAGTTTTCATGATGAAGACCTAATGGCCTAAAAATGCCATATTAGGCCTATCTAGAAGGTGACTGAAAAAGGTTTGCTATAGTGGATTTATCCATATGACTTATGGTTATTATTGCCTAAGGAGGTTTCTCATGATTCCCTTGAAGTGTTCCATGCTGTTTTTTTCCTGGAGGTGATGATGGAGGTGATTGAAGCTTGTTATCTCAAGACTGGTTCTTGAGTCCTTTTAGCTTGAATGAACAATTTCATAGATTGGTTTGTTTAGATGCCTTACGCCCCGATTTTATAGATGAAACAAGTTGCGTCAGTTAGAAGAATTATATTTATTTCCATTGATTAGTTTATTTTTCCTTGATGAGGTGATTTGGTATGTGAGCCATCTCAATTTTGGTGACCTATTTCTGGGCATGATTATCATGCTTGAATGAGTTAGAAGAAGTGATAGTTATGGTGTATGTTTCCCTATTGGTGGTGTCTTGTAGACCTAGAGAGTGTGTTGAATTCATTATGCATACATTCATGTGCCAAAGAAGTCATGATAGTTGTTTTTTATATGAAAAGTTGTTCACTCTTGTGGACTCATTTTTGGTGTTTGAAGACCTTGTTTTAATGGCTTGCTCCTTGGTGTGGTTCATGATGTTAATAACTAATGGAGAGCTTATTTTTCTTATTGGTGATGCTAATAGGTTGTCCCTAACTTGTGTGGAGCTGTTGGTTCCTTAAAAAATCTGGAGTGTGCCCTTGAAGGTCCTAGTTCATTTGTTGGAGATGGAGAGCTTGTTTTTAGTCTACTTGAGATGCCTTAGAGCTAGTCCTTAATGGTGTAACCATTTCCAACCTACATTGGTATCTTGGAGTGATTTATATAATGTTATAGGAGTGTTTTATTTTTGGTATGACCAACCTATATGTTCATGTCTGACTTAGAGGCGTTTAGGATTTAAGTCATGTATATAAAGCATGATATATTAGCTCATTGGGACTAGTTGTGAAAAGGAGGACATGAGAGAGCTATAGGATGTGAAGGAAGAGTGAAGAGGGGTCAAGGAAAAATATGAGAAGAGGTGTGAAGGGCTGATAAATATTGAAGGGTAGTTATAAAAGGTCATTAGACCTAATCAACAAGAGAAGGAACACATTTGAGAGAAGTAGCAAAATGTGTGTTTTGAAGAGGGTTTGATGTGTATAGAGGGTAAGTGCAACAAGTTGGGGGACAAAAAAGGGGTCATAAGTGGACGTCATATTGCAAATAACAACATAATATCAACTTGTAGGGATTATTAGCAATACATACACTCAAAATTAGAAAAACTTATACTAATATGAATTGTAGAATCTGGAATCTAGTTTCTAAAATACTATTTTTTTTAGAAAATGGACAAGATTAGCTATATTAAACACTCAAAATTCAATGACTTGGTATTTTTGAAAAAAAACGCCTATAAGATTATATTCCGTTTGCCCACGATTTGGATGACCAAAAATTGATATATATTTTTCTCCTTTGGTGAGAAGTTATATACCACTATCTATCTTGGGATGAATTTTATTTTGTATTTTTTTGAGCAATATTTTATTTTTTATGATTTTTTCCGTGAAAGTGGTATGAAAACATAAAGAAAACAGAGCACTTTCCGTTTGCCCGCCATAACTTCATCAAAAAATATTGAAATCAAACAATTTTTTTTTTGAACGTGTATATAATTTCACCATAGTTGGGATGGTATAATTTTTATCACATTTTGATAAGTGAAACAAAATTTGCAGTCTTAAATGTAGACATAAACATTCACGGGAAAAAGTGTCTTAAAGACCTACTATTAGTAAAAAATTATAAAATGATATTTATCCTATTCTATTCACTTTAAAATCAGTATTTATACAAAGCTAATAGTCTCCCCTACGCAATGGTACCATTTTTATGACATATTTTTTACTTTTTGGTATGGTTCAAGTCTGTGGAAGACTAAATTTGATGTTTTGTTGTTTTTAATGTAAAATTCAGGATTTGATGTCCACTTAATTGTCCCCCAACTTGGTGCACTTACCCTAGAGATGAACTTGTTATCACAATCAGTTGTGGGAGAAACATACCTTAAATTATCATCCCTTTTAGGTGGTTGAGTTTTTTCTTGGTCATCTTAGGGGGTTGTAGCCTGCTTGTAGGGTTGGTGCCCTATGAAACTAGGGGTTGGTGCTCCTTGTGGGGTTGGTTCCTCACTAAACAATTCTTGTGTGATGTGTAATATTCATGAAAATAATTTGTTATGAGTAATAGTATCATATGTTTTAGTGGACTTTATTACCCTTGAGGGTTTCCCAATTTATATGTGGTTTTCATGATTACTCTCTCTTATTTCATGTTCTTTTGAATGGATGTTACACAACTAATAAGTTCATAATTGGTTATAGATGTTGAATGGATGGTTTGAATGATAAATGTATGTAATGAACAATGAAACAAATTTTTTTTGCGTGAATTATTCTCCCCTATCTCAGTCATTATGCTTCTAACAATGGATAGAAAAGAAAATATCTCCTAGTCTTTCTCTCTCTTCGTTACTCTGTCTAGAATTGAAAAACGAAGTGCAAATGAATGTGGAAGTGTGAATGTGTGAGGAAACATTCTCTCTCACTCTCCCTATCTCTTTCTCTGCTTTTTTTATTTATTTAAATGATGGATGTGTTTGTTTATGCTTTAGTGTAATAGTTTTCCATACTAGTCCTAGGATTGAACCTACATTAGTTGCAGGTACTTTGGAAAATAAGGATTAAAAGCATGTTATGTTGTAATCAATGAGCTGACATTGAAATGTTGTACATTGACATTGAATGTGAATATCCAACAAAATTGATTTAGACAGAATGCAATATACAAATTAGTGTGTTGAAAACTATTGTTTTTCTTGAACTCCCATGTTTTAAGTAACGGACATAGAAAACTATTTGGCTTGTATCTACTTATGTTTTAAACTTGATTTTTAACACCAATAGGAGTGACACCTAATGAATTTAGGACAACCTATGTACAAACCATGTTAACTTGATTAATAAATAAGATAGTTAACAATGTAAATTGGTAAAAAGTGTAATGTTATTTCGTGGTTTTCATGTCCATTTACATTTAAAATTTGTACTTATGGTTTAGAAATTTGAAACAATCATTTACCATGTAATTATTGTAGTTCCTTCATAAAACTTGTAATCTTTTGAAGAAAAACTTATCATACAAATAAAACATGTACTTAAAATTTGACGTCCGTTTCCTCTCAATAAAGTCACATCCAATTTTACAAAAACTTAACGTCCTAAGAAAATAATTTAACCTCACAAGTTTTCTTCTTGTCCTACACTTGAGACAATTCTTACAAAAGACCATTTCCTTAACTTGAGTATTTTGTGTGAGACAATTAATATATTATGTGTGTTAGGAAATAAGGGATAAAGTATGCGGAATAATCCCTCACAGAATCGCAACAGTAGAAACTAATATGCAGAAATTATTACAGATCTCAAATAAAATTGCAGAATAAAATAACACAACACAAAGAGACAGTATTTAACGTGGTTCACCCAATTTGGGCTACGTCCACCAAGAATCACTTGCTCAGATTTTATTACAAGCCACTGCTCTCTCAATACAATACCCAGATCTGTTTGGAGCTATGCTCAACAAACTCTACAGAATTCACAGCCGAATTCAAAACACATCTGCAATACATTTGCTTGTCCATCTATCATATGCATAAGATCATATAAATAGACAACTGCTTAAGCAGTTTGATACAAAACCAAGGGCAAAAACTGTGGGTATAAAAACAATGGGCAAAAGACCGAAAAACCATGGGCCCAAAAACAGCCCATAACGGTTACCCATTACCCATGGGTTAATAAACCACCCATGAAAATTTGCTTTGGGGGCTTTGCCCCTGAACCCCCTGACCCGCTCAGCGGCAAGCGGGACCGCCGTAAAAATACCCGAGTGTAACACATAGAAGGTGTACCACACTCTAACATGAAAATAGGCTCCACAAACATAACAATGTGTACCCTGCCATAATTGGGGTGAGTAAGACCAACATTTCTAGGAGTTGTAGGTCTAATCACATCATGGATAAGTTTATTCCTCACATGCGTAATTGTCCTTAGTACCATAATGGGTAGCCAAATCCTTGTGAATATAGTTTGGGGTGATTTCACCTATGAATGGTCTCAGTGAGAGATCTAAATGACACAAGTGGAGTCCACATGCTAGTTCATCTGTACATTAAAATCTTGCATTTGAAATCATTAATCCATCATAGATAAAAGTTTTACCATGGAAAGTAGTATCAGAATACCTTGGGTTTCTCGAGGGTTTTACGAGATAAGGATATTTGATCTCTCTAGTATTGTCTTGTAGTAGGGTGTAGAACAAATTGAGTGTTAATGAAATTAATAGTTCATGGGACCTCTTATGAGGTTAATGGTGAAATAAATTTTGATGTATGTTTACCCAATGATTTAAACACTGCCTTAGAAGGAATTTGAATGAATAAAATTGTATTGAATGTCTCACTTGTAATATACATTTAATACTTGAGTTCCTAAGAGCAATGAAATGAATTTTTCTATGTGAGATCACACTCCTTGGAGTCCTGAACTCCCTAAGTGAAAGAAAGTGTTATATGAATCATAATTGTGCAAAAAAAATGATGCTAATATGAGACTAAAGTAATCAATAAATGTAATAAAAAAAAGTAAGTGATATGAAATCTGTGGAATGATTGTTATAAATATTACATAGCCCTATGGTCAAAATGACTAAAATGTCTAAGACAATCTTAAAAAAAATGAAAAATAAAGGAGAACATCATTGGTGATCAAATATTTTATTAAATGGGAAAATACAACCTCGAAGCACGATCACATGCTTCGTACACGTACTTGTGGTTTAAATAATGATGTTAAATGATTCAATTTAACTAAAGGGAAATATGGGTTGTGGGCCCTAACAAATGTAACAGTGCTCTCACAAATCGTAGCATCTCTTGACTATGATATAAAATGTATGCGAATGTAAAATAATTAGTTGTATGTCATTGGAAAAATGAAAAATATGAAACCTGGTGTGTATGTGAGACCTATAATTGTATTTGGTGACTATGGTAGCAATAGTAAATGTGACATTTAAAAAAAATTATTCTGGTATTTTTAATGTTGCATTTGGGAATGTGAAGTTTTGGGTCATCACAATTAGAATAAATTACATTGTAATGATACTTAATTTTAAGGTTAAAGAATGGACCTTGTGTTATAAATCACCGACTGCATGCATACAAAAGATGACCTCTTGAGGAGGTATTGCATAAATACTAAGAGGCTCATTCAAGGGTAAAAATTTCCCATTTATAGTGGCCATGTGAACACTATTTTGTTTGAAAGTGATGCCATTATGATTGGGAACATTAAGAGATAGAGGTTTGCTTTGGATAACATGGTCAAAGGATCCTTTAGAAGTAATTACATATAAGGGATCAACCATAAGTTTGGGAGAAGGAAGAACACTGGAAGAAATGGAAATGGGAGTGTTATGAGTACTATCAACAATACCTAAAAAAGGTATATCAACATTGGCATTATCTACTTGTACTAGAGAAAGAGAAGCACCACTAAAAATATCATCATTTGTACATGTATGAGAGAAAGTATATACACATGGAATAACATTAACATTTTCATAAGTACAAATAGAAAAATCATCTTGTGAAGAAACATCATTATGAGTATCAACACTACTAGAAATAGGAACATGGCTAGGAATAACAATTAAACTATGAGAAAAGTCATCACCATGAATGAAAATATTATTAAAATCAAGAACATTAGGAAAAATATACAAGTTATCTAAACTAGTCACCTCATCGTCACATGTAATGTCACCATTATTATGTGCATGAATATCTATAGAAGTAGAAGAATGTCCATTATTACCATCATCAACTATATTCCTATTATGAAGGAGTTATCAAGAGTATCTTTAGGGAACTATGTGATACATGCCCATTTACCTAAAAAATCATCATCGTCTGAAATGGAGTCATCCATATGCTAAAGAGGTTCTATATCAGGAGAAGGTGTAAAAATAGGCAGTTTAGTAGGGACACAATCTTGGAGTTTCATCCCAGCTAAGCCATTCACTATCACTTGAAGCATAATCAGAAATAAGGTCATAAAAAAATGAGGTTTGAACAAGTTATCAATACTATGCACATATATATTTGATGAGAAAACTAATGTATGAAAAGGAATGGGATCATGAGGTGCCTCTAAAATTGTTAAGGAGCTAGCTAAGGAGACCTTGATAAAGGGTATACTAAAAGTAGGTGACACAATAGGAGTGGAAAATCGAGGCAGATTTTGTAGCCTTGGAAAAGGATCATATGATGATTCATCATAACCATAAACCATATCATTCAGAGAAGAATAAGATGTATGAGCATAACCATAATCTACATCGCAAATAAAAGCAAACATATTAGAACATGGTACAAAGAGATCTTTCTTTTTAAATCCACAAGTAGCTTGTATTTGATTAAAGATATGATAACCCTTGTGGTTTTGAAAATAATTATGACAAGCTATATCCAATGTTAAGAAGAAACCCTAAATTCCCCAATGTTTGTATATCACAATTATAACTATGGAATATAAAAGATAAAACCTAATTTGGGTAAAGGTTTTGATGATGAACGGGTTCACCAAAATGTATCAACCCTAAATTAATCGTAATTCAATTAATTTAATTAGGATTGATTATTGTATGTTACAAGGTATAAAATAATACAATCACTTACATAATTGTAATGGAAACTAGGATATTTACTGATAGAACAATTAAAACACAAGAGAGGTTATAAAGATGAATTAGCTAGTCTCAAATCAGTTTCATACCATACCATTGCTAGAATAGATAAATATGAAGGATTATGAGAAAACCTAGATCAATTTTTTAAATACTTGTAAGTAGTTTGTGATTTTTTTTTTCAACATTTTATGTGCATCCATTTCCATTTTTCATTCTCTTTCTCTAGATTTTTCACTTCTGCACATGTGTGAGGATTCTTAAATGATTCTCACATGATCTGTATTTTTTCAATGGATTTAATTAAGGCCCTTTGATATTTAATATATTGATATTTGGTGTCATTTTTCATTTGATCTATGATGGAACCACTTGAGTAATATTTTCTTGCTCATTCCTCCTCTCTCATTATTTTTTCTCAATTCTAAATTCCATCCATTTCCAATAATGATTTTGTTTGTAATGTGTATTAATATATGAAGTGTTGGTTTAATCAAGGATATTCCAACTTGCTATATTTGGGTCAGACCTTTGGTCCCTTCAATTGTTTAACCTCTAAGTGTTTAGTTTTTTACTATTTTAGATATTTGAAATATGAATACTTATGATAAATTAAAGGATTGTTTTAGTTTCAGATATGAGAGACTAGATTTGCATGCTTAATTGAGTCATATGTGAGATAGGGAATTAAAAAGGAAGCTATCATTTGAGTATAACATTTAGTCACTCAAATTATTAACACATCTAGTTGGTAATTAGGTGCAGAGGTCTAATGTCTAATCACCAAATTATTGAGCTAAAAAATCGTTGTGGAATTATAGTTTCATTAATACTCATTTAATTATCATATGATATATTTTAGATTTTGGGTTGTAGTATTTTGATGGATGATTAAGTCCCAATATATGAGACCGGTTATTTTTTTAATCGTGGGAAGTTTCACACAATTTTGATAATTGATGCAAATCTTTATATTATTTCTAACTCCCTTATCTAAGCTTTGTAAAATTTGGCCCAATGGACAAGAAACAAGTTTAAGGTGCTATGAAAAACTCCTATTTTATCAAATCTTTCTATATTTCCCCATTTGAGACCTTTGTTTAATCTTGCATACCTTTACAAACCTCTCCACTATAAATTTGGGTTCATACTTGCTAAAATATGCTATGTATTTGTTTAAATCTCTGTTAGAAAGCTAAGTCATAAATGTTTATATATTTATGCATTAAATTAATTCAAGTTTATGTATTTTCTTGCAAATGTGTGAATACCACAAGTGATACTTAATTGAGTGCTTAGTCATGCACATTGTATATGTGGAAAAATATAGATTTTTTCTGAGATCATTTTTTGATATAATTTCTAAGGTCTCTCGTTTGGCTTTACAAGGCTATAAAACGTAGAGAAGTGACCCCCTTCTCATATTTATTGGTCTTAATTCTAACTCAAATTATTGAAGAGAACCATGTGCTACAATTGACTCAATTTTCATCTCTCTTCACTAAATCCATAAAGGGAATAATTGGGTTCCAATGAATTAACATATTTACCGAGGAGTAATTAGTTCACTGGTTCATTCACATATACTCATCACCTTTACCAGATTGTTATCAGGGTTCTTTGTGGTTCATTTTTATTATGAAAGGATCTTGGTTTTGTTTTTCAATCTCTGTTCCATGTACAATTTATTTGCATTATAGGATGGATAAATCACAATTTATCTCTAAGTTTGCACACAAATTGGCATCATTGCTAGGGATTCACTAATTTTGTTTTGGTGTTAGTTTCTTGGTTTTTATTTTAGTTCAAATATCTAGCCTATTTCTAGTTTCAATTATTATGTATTTTTTATGTAAAATGTATATATCTAGTTCTTCCTTTGTGAAATGATGACTCCCTTTTGATTTATATATTGTTATGCTTCAATATTTTCTTTCTCTTTTAAGCATTAGTTGCTAGTTGTATGCACTTGAATTTTGGAAAAAAGATTCAAAATTAAGGCTCTTTCATTTTCTTAGTGATTCCTTTTTTTAATGGATTGTTCTTAGAGATCTTATGTGGGATCATATCAATGATTTTTAATTTTCTTTTATTGTAGGATATAAGTGTTTACAAAATGCAAGTATTTGTTTTGGCTTCTTTTACCCAGTCTGCTAGAGGTTTAGGTAACAATTGTGTTTATATAGTTGGTATATTGTATTTATGAATTCGTATTATTCATAGCAGTATTTTGGTGACTTGATGGGATCCCATTATACTCTAAATGTTATGTCCTTAATCCTAAGTCATATATAAGGGGATATGGATAACTGACTTGTGGATAACATAATATCTTGTCATGTCCTATCACATTCATTCATACTTTTATATGATTAGTAAGTTGACCTTGCAGCTTTGCATAACATAATAGGGTATAAAAAGGAGTTAGTAGCTAGTAGATGATGTTAAGAAATTAGATTTCCATGGTTAATTACAAAATTACCATGAGGTAATCATTTAGTCATTAGTATTTTACTCTGTGGTAAAACTAGCATTTACCATATAATAATTAATAAGTTAGTAACATTATTTTTATGTAACAATAATGTAGATTTGGTTAGTATGTTGTATTGTTGAGAGCTACAACAATAATTTGTAAAATAGACATGAGAGGTTATAGGCTTCCTAGTCTATAGGATATTGTAAGCTCTATAAATTATCACACTTGTCTTATACTTTGTAACTGTATGAATTGAATATTATTATTGAATATTATAGTGATATTACTCTACAAATCCAAGTCTTTACCATAATTTTGTTATCGAAGTGAGCTATGATCTAGAACATGGATTGAAATTTGTAGGAGTCATTAAAATATATAATATATAACACACAAATTCAAAGTCGATCCTAAAGATGAGGAGGAGCCCAAAGTCACAATCCTTTTTCTGTTGAAATTATAATCTTGACCCATCATTGTTTTATTTTTTCCACCCCTCTCTCTAACCACTCTCTGACAACATTTAATGTTGTTTTTGAGTGCCCAGTTTGAAGTCCCTTTTTAGAGGGAATGCTATTTTATTTGTAAAAATATGTTTTTAATTATTCATTCCTAGCCTTGTATGCAACAACATTTAACATAAAAAGGAAAAAAATCAGAGAAGAGTACAAGAAGGACATTAGAGAAACAACTCAAGGGATTGAATAACAAGAAATAGAGAAGATAGACAACAAGGAAAATACATAGTAGAGTAGAGAAAACAACAGTAGCTGAGAAAAAAATATAGAGAGAGGATTTTAATTTGTATGTAGTTAAAAAACAGAGCAACAACTTTGAGTTCAATGTTTCAATTTATTTTGAATCAATATAAATCTATATTTGTGTTTATTCCGGTTTTATTCTTGTTGTATTTCCTTGTTCTTTGGCACTACATTTTTCCAACAATTTAATAGCAGAGCAATGAGGTTGTTGGATTTATTGAGTTTTTTTTTGTGGGTTTTTTATGGCTTCCAGCAGTAACTCATGGAAACAATCTCAATATTTGATGGGAAGAACTATGATATTTAGTGTATCAAGATATAGACATTTTTCTTTGTACACACCCGAACGTGCACAGGCTACATTGTTAGAAAATGGTTACAAAAGGTCCCCAATGATGATTCATATCCTTTTAGAAGGTGTTTGAGATCCTAAACCTACTCACAATATATATTTGTAGCCTAGATAGTGCTACTTAGCCTTTGCATGCTTTTTCCTAGCTTCCTGCTTAATTTTAGAGTAGTTTTGACCTTTAGTGTCAAAATTTCCACCTTGCCTGGGTGGAAGTTTTGTAACTGCCTCCCAGGTAGGGTGGAGGTTTGCTAACCGCTGCCCTAAGCAGGGTGACAATCCTGTAATTTCCACCCTACGCAAGGCGGCGGTCCTGTGCGAATTTTCTAGAATGTTCCAACACAGATTTAGAAGCGCATTGTTTCACTTAACTTTAGTTTGTATGCACGTTTATCACCCATTTTGGCTAATTTCAAGCTTATTTTCCTTGTGGTATCTCCTTCTTCAGTTCTAATTTGTGATTTATTGTGATTCTTAGTTTGAAATCCCTCTTCACTGTCGATGTGGCACCCCTTTAATGCTAATTGGTTTGAACCTTTGCACAACCAACCTTTTATAAATTGATTGCTTATTTTCAAGAAAATGGCTAAAGAATTATTTTATGCATCCTTGCAATTGCTAAGATTCTTTATTTCTTGCTGGAAACTATATAACCAATCTCAATTCTATTGTGTTATCCTTCTTCCACTTGTATTGCTCCAGTTTTCCAATTCAAGCTTCCCATTGGTTCAACGCTTTCCTTCGATTGGTGTCACTGCATTCCCAACCTATGGACTCACGTGGACATGAAGAATTGAAAGGATAAACTGAGGGGACAAGTCATCACACAACTGGATTTACCTCTATTCTATAAATTCCATGTTAGAGGTGTTGTTTCATTTCCTTCATTACTTTAATTTGTTACTGTTACATCATATCAAATAGAGTAGAAAAACAATTCTCTTCCTTTTCAAGTAGTTATTAATTTCCAAGAGGGTTTAAATATTTCATTGCATCCCACAGGGAGGGATCTTCTTCTTCCTATCCATGTGGATTTAAAGGAGACAATATCTGTAGGAGGGTTGTCTACATATCATAGCTTAATTGGAAAATTTCTTGTTTTATGTTAGCATTAATTAGAATACACTCAGCATAGGTGAATAACCATACCAGGTTATTTTGATTGTTTAGTTTTAGTGTAGGAGTAGTTCAATTATTTAGAATAAAAGTAATTCATTGTCTGTGATTGTAATATTTTAGTTTTATGATTTGTTTAGATTAGTTTCCTTTTTAGTATTAGATTAGATCGTTAATTTCATCTTTGTTCAAATAGACACTTCAAACTAGTTTAGCATTTAGAATCAACCAGGTAATCAAGCCATAGGGAATTTACGCTACCCATTTACAACCTCTAAATCTCCCCTTTTCTGATTTAGATGCTAGGAATTCACACTACCATGTCTTAGTCACTGATTCTCCTATAGCCAGTCATCCGCAACATTTCCACATCGGCTGCTCTAGCACAACCTCAGGGGGTCGAGTACGGATTGAAGGTAATGTGTCAATTTTCATTTGTACATTATCTTCCCAAGAGCTATGTGAAATAGTGGAAGGAGGATACGTAGAGGTACCAAATCAGACTACTTTTAATGCACTCACACAAGCCCAAAAGAATATTTTGAAGGAAAATAGGAAAAAGGATGCAAAGGATTTAAGTTACATTCAAAACATTCTCATCGATTCAGTTTTCCCAAGGATATTAACAACTATAAACTCCAAAAAAGCATGGGATACCTTGAAAAATACATATCAAGGAAGTTAAAAGGTGAAGAAAGTCAGATTGCAAATGTTGAGGAGAGATTTTGAGACCCTTCTCATGAAAGAATAAGAATTAATAAATTATTTTTTCACAAGGACAATGATCATAGTCAATCAAATGAGGACTAATGGAGATTTTTTTGAAGACCATATGATCATAGAGAATGTATTGAATATCCTTCCAACTAGATTTGATTCGGTTGTTATTGCAATAGAGGAGTCCAATGAATTGAGGAAAATGATAGTTGATGAATTGATGGGTTCTTTGTAAACCCATGAACAAAGGATGAGTAGGTAAACCAGATCCTCCAATGAAAAATCCTTCAAAACAAACACAAATGTGAGAGGCAGGGGGAGAGAAGCCTATAATATAGGAAGAGGAAAAGTTTGTAACCAGTAAGAAGGTGGAAGACACAATCATCAGGAGCCACATGAAAGAGGAAGAGGATGGAGAAACATCACTTATAGAGGTGGTTCTACACAAAGGTATGATAAATCAAATCTACAATGTTATTATTGCAAAAAGTATGGACACTATACTAGTGAATGTAGAAGGAAAGAGTATGATATGAGAAATCATAATGCAAGATTTTCTAAAGAAAAATTAGTTGAACCTTAAAAAAGAATGAAAAGAGTTGAGATTTTTTTCTAACTTGTAAAGTAATTGAGCAAAGAAACAAAAAAATATGGTATTTGGATAGTGCATACAATAACCATGTGTGTGGCAATAAGGGAATGTTCAATAACATAGATGAAACAATTAGATTTGAAGTGAAGATGGGAAAAAATGACAAGGTTTCAGTGATGGGAAAAGGAAACATATCCATTCTCATTAAACAAGTAGATAAGAGGTAGATTAAGAATGTATTCTATGTCCCAGGATTGAAGTATAGCCTTTTAAGCATTGGGTATCTTGTCAAAAAATGATATAAGGTGAGGTTTGAAAATGGAGAATGCATTATATATAATAGAAGTGGAAGTAATAGGCAGATTGTAACAATGAAGATGACACAAAATATAATGTTTCCTTCGAGGATGCAAAGTGAGGGAGCAACAATGTTTAAAACAATAGCTATTGATCAATATACTCTTTGACACCTCATGTATGGGCATTTGAGTTTTGGTGGATTGCATGTTCTTTATAAAAAGCAAATGGTTAGAGGGTTTCCTCCTATTGAACAACCAAATAAAGTATGTGAGGGTTGCATATTGGGGAAGCAACATAGAAATGCTTTTCCCTTAGGAAAATATTAGAGAGAAAGCTCACCTCTTGAACTAATACACTCAGACTTGTGTGATCCCATGAAGAATCCCTCCTTGTCCAAGAGTGAGTATTTCATTAATTTCATAGATGACTTCAACCGAAGGACAAAGGTTTATTTTTTAAAAATTAAATCAGAGGAATTTGATGTATTCAAGCACTTTGAGGCATGGCTGAGAAGCACAGTGGCCATTATATAAATACATTGAGAATGAATATAGGGGGAGAATATATATAAAATGAGTTTTTAAACTTCTGTAAGGAGCATGGGATGAAGAAACAATTCACAACAAGGTACACATCACTACAAAATGGTGTAGCTGAGAGGAAAAATCGTACCATTCAAGAAATGGCAAGGATCATGATCAAATAAAGAGGATTACCGAATGAATGTTGGGTTGAAGCAGTTGGAACAACAATCTATTTGTTGAATATATGTCATACAAAAAGCGTGAGGAACATGATACCTCAAGAGGCATGGAGTGGAAGAAATCCAAGTGTTAACCACTTGAGAATTTTTGGGTGTGTAGCATAGGCACACGTGCCCAAGTAAAGAAGATCAAAGTGGGATAATATAGGAGAGAAGTGCATATTTATTGGGTATAGTGATAAATCTAAAGCTTATAGATTGTACAATCCAATCAAAAAGGAACTCATAATCAACTGGGACGTTCAATTCATTAAGGAAGCATCTTTGGGAGATGCACAAGAAGTGTAACAACCAAATATAAAGGAAAATTCACCTTTTATTGATGCTAAAACAACATATGGAAGAGTAAACAACACACCAAGTTGGAATCCTATTTCACAAAGGAGTCAATCTTCAAATGACATAAACCAACAAAGCATAAAACGAGCAGCGAATGGGGCATTTTCATAATCTTCTGACTCAAATCAGCATGAGGAGTGTACAAGAGATTTATGATCATTCAAGGTATGATGATGATGATGATGAAATGATTAATTTTGATTTATTTTCAGCTGATGATCCTATTTATTTTAAGGAAGAAATTAAGGATAGTAAATTGTGTGAAACAATGGATGAAGAAATGCATGCAATATAGAAGAATGGAACATGGAAGTTAGTATATCTTCTAGTTGGAAAGGAAGTCATTGGAGTCAAGTGGGTTTACAAAACCAAGACTACTCCTGAAGGAAAGATTGAAATACATAAGGAAAGGCTAGTTGTCAAAGGCTACAAATAAAGGCCTGGACATTATTATAATGAGACATTTTCTCTCGAGAAAGGATATAAACTGTGAGAAGAATCATTACCATAATTGCTCATCATAAGTGGAAGCTTCATCAAATGGAAGTCAAATAAGCCTTCTTAAATGGTGTGTTGGAAGAAGAGGTGTATGTGAGACAACCACCTGATATGGTATTGTAGGGAATGAGAGCAAAGTATACAAGCTCAAGAAAGCATTATATGGAATTAAATAATAACCAAGGGCATGGTAAAACCGGATATAATCCTATTTGATGAGAAATGGATTTAGAAAAAGTCGTAGGGAGCCCACACTTAACATCAAAGTAAGAAAGGATGTTGATATTTTGATTTTTGTTTTGTATGTAGATGATTTAATCTTTACCCGAAATGCAAACAAGGCCATAGATGAGTTCAAATCAGCCATGAAGAAGGAGTTTTAAATGACTGATTTGGTATTATTAAAGTAATTTCTTGGAATTGAGGTCAAACAAATGGAGCATAGCATATTTTTTCTCAAGAAAAGTATGCAAAGGAAATTTTGGAAAGATTCAAAATTTTGGACGACAAACTAACATCTACACCAACTGAAGTGAGTTTGAAATCATCCAAAGATGATTGTAGCAGAAATGTGGATCCCATAAGGTTCAAAATCATGGTAGAAAGCTTGATGTATTTGAATACAACTAGACCGGATATCTTGTATACAGTCAACCCAATTTTTAGATTCATGGAGACTCCAAAGGAGACACATTAACAAATAGGCAAATGTATTTTTAGGTATGTGAATGGAAAAGAAATAATGAAATTCTTTATGTTGTTAATTATGATTTGTAGTTAGTTGGATGCACAGATAGTGATTGAGTAGGTAGCCTAGATGATAGAAAAAGCACATATGGAAATGTGTTTAATGTTGGGTCAGGAGCCATTTCACGGGCTTTAAAGAAACAGTTAGTTGTTTCATTGTCCACAACGGAAGTAGAGTATAATATAGTAAACTCAACCACATGTTAGGCAATATGGTTAAGGATAATCCTCTCAAATTTTCATAAAGAGAAACAAGGAGGTTCTACCATTTTTGTGATAATATATCTTCCATTGCCTTGTCAAAGAATCTAAATTTTTATGGAAGAAGTAAGAATATTGCAATAAAGCACCATTTCATTCATGAATTAGTTGAAAAAGGTGAAATAGAGCTTAAGTTTTGCATGCCACAGCATAAAATTGTTGAAAATTTTACCAAGCCTTTGTCAAAAGATAGGTTTGAGCATTTGAGAGCAAGTTTGGGCGTCATAGATGTTCATACATTTAGCTTCGAACCATCTACCTCTAGATTTCAAAAATTAGTTTCTTGAATGAATTTTTTAGTTGTATTAGGTCAAGATGAAGGGGGAGTGTTGAAATTATAATCTTGACCCATCGTTGTTTTAAATTTTATTTTTTCCCCCTCTCTCCAATCACTCTCTGACAACATTTAATGTTGTTTTTGGGCACCTAGTTTGAAATCCCTGTTTTAGAGGGAATTTTATTTTATTTTCCAAAAGTTGTTTTTAATTATTCATTCCTAGCCTTGTATGCAATATCATGTAGCATAAAAAAAGGAACAAAAAATAGGGCAGAGTACAACAAGGATATTAGAGCAACAAATCAAGGGATTGAATAACAAGAAATAGAGAAGATAGAAAACAAGGAAAATACACATTAGAGTAGATAAAATAGTAATATCTAAAAAAAATATAGAGAGGATTTTGAGTTGTATGTAGTTAAAAAACATAGCAACAACTCTGAGTTCAATGTTTCAAGTTATTTTAAATCAATATAAATCTATATTTATGTTTATTATGGTTTTATTCTTATTGTATTTCCTTGTTCCTTGTTCTTTGTCACTACATTTTTCCAACATTTCCAAGTGTGTTGTCATGTTTTATTGGGAAAATTCAAACCTATTTTTATCATGTTGACTATTATGATATGTTAAAATTTGCGTAGAACACATTACCTATGTCTGGCCTTGTTTGTGCTTGATTATCAGTGGTTTGGAGGCTTAGTGATCAGTCCCAAATTCCAAGATGTATACATACATCGCTACACGTGAATTCCATGTTTGATATAAAGGTAAAATATAGGGATTTCTACCTCCTGATATATGTCATTGACTGAAATTTTTTTGCATGATTATTCATACTCATACACTTAAGCCTACAATTGGCTCTTTGCATTTTTCACTAGTTCGTACATACCTTCCACATCAGTCCAAAACTGATTTGCATATATGCATCTAAATACATAAGTTTTGTTACTTTCTTTGTAACAACTATGGCTCTCTTAATGCATGATATGTGCATGTCAATCATTACCAAATTATGGATTATGGATTGTGTTATGATTATAAGCTCATGCATTGATGCCCATGTTTCACTCATACATTTCTTCCAACCAGTCTTCATTGTGCAGGGTATTTAAAAGTATTTAATTCATTTTAGTCTTTTTGATAGTAAAATTTATATGGTGTATTACAAAATAATACTTAAATTACTTTTTATATTCAAAATTGTATGCAAAAGTAATTGTGTAGCAGTCTATCGTGTCTTTGTAATATTGTCACCGTTATGTCATTTGTCAAAATTTATGTTGTATCTAGTAATGGAAATTACTCTAGGAAAATTAAATGGTCTCAATTCCCACACTTATAAAGTAAAAATAAAAATGTAGTTAATGAACAAGAATCTGTGGAGGATTGTGAATGGACAAGAAAAAAACTAGCAAATCCAACTAAATTAGTAGAATGGAAGAGTAGGGATGATAAAGATAAAGCCATTATTGGCCTGGCTCTTTCAGATTTAGAATTAAATTATGTTGATCTCGATAAACCATCTCATGAAATGTGGGAAAAAATAAAAAATTTATTTGGAGCAAAAGCAGTTAATGCCAAGTTTTCTTTAAAATTCCAGTTGTTTAGATCTAAAATGAATGACGGGCCCACCATGTCTAGTCATATTAATTATTTTAGGTCTCTTACTAGATAATTAGTAGAATTTAAAGCTCCAGTTGATGATGAAGATGCAAAATACATATTTTTGAATAAATTTTCTTCCAAATATAACAATGTTGTTTTCACTCTTGGACATATTCCTTTGGATGAAGATGCAAAATCCTTATTGTTGAATAAATTTTCTTCCATCTATAGAAATGTTGTTTTCACTCTTGGAAATATTCCTTCAAAATATTTGGAAGAACTGATATCAACTCTTCTAGTTGAGGAAAAAAGGACTAAAGAAGATGTATAAGAGGAAACTGTATTTTACTTGAAAAAGAAGTACAATAATTTCTTTAAAAAAAAGAGGAAATTGAATATTTATACTGCAAGAAAAAGGGGTATAAATCTCCATTTTGTAAAATTTGAGCAAGTGATCTTCTAAAAGGAAAACTCAAAATGGATTAAGTAAATATGGGCATAGATGAGGAATTGGATTATGAGGAAGAATAAATGGCTGAAGACAATGGTGATAGTTCTGAAGGTTTTCTTTACTAAGTAAAAAACATTGGATGAAAAAGGTATCAGAGGTTGGAGGGCAATCAATGACCTCTTGTCAATTGCTAACGATAGGGCCGCATGAAGGTTTGGTGACATGTTTTTTAGTGTGCTTCAGATTTCAGTGTTCCTATGTGGTTTGTTGAATAAGTGGAATTTTCACATTGTAGTAGGGGAATATAACACCAATGTTCCATTTCCATTACATTTCTTTTTTTTAGTTTGTAATGTGTGAGAACAATTCCTGTGTAATCCCCTGATGGAAGAATGTGATGATGGCCAGTGATAATAATACAAAATCATGATATTATGGTTGTTTATTATCCATTTTTAAAACCATCCCAAAGGTTTATTGGTTATCCTAAAAATAAAATAATATTTTATGGTTGGTTTTTTACTAATTGAAAAACCATCCTGGAGGTTGTTGGATATCCTGAAAACAAAACTATTTAGATCATGAGCAAGTGTCAAGGTAGCACATTGTAGTACAAGAGTTTTTTCCCCATTTTCACACTCGGGGGATGTTAGGAAATTAGTGATCTATGGTTAATTGTAAAATTATCGTGAGGTAATTATGTCAATTATTAGTATTTTACCATGTGGTAAAATTGTCATTTACCATATAGTAATTAATAAGTTAGTAACATTATTGTTATGTACCAATAATGTATATTTGGTTAGTATGTTGTAATGTTGAGAGTTACAAATGGTTATTTGGTGTTACATTTCTGCTGATATTCAGATATATCTAAGTAATTTCATTATAAATGGTATTAAATCTTTAATTTGGGCCATAATTAGGTCAAAACCTTAATTTTGAAGATTCAACTATATCTCTAAAATGATAGCGAAATTTTATAAAATTTTTAATTAACGTGATGAAATCAACCAAGTAAGGCTCTCCCCAAAGTTCAATTTTTTTTACTTATTTTGAAAAATTTATATTCATTTTGGGATTTTTCATAAATTTTCTCCATAGACTACAATTGTTGGACTTTTTCTAATTTTCTTATTCTTTTAGAAATAATGAAAAAAATTAGCTAGGGATTATTATTTGTGTTTCTCTCTATTCAACCAATAGCCGTATGAAACCCCAAACCCTAAATTCTACCCTAATCCAATATTCCAAGACCCAAACCCTACATCATGATAGGGATATCAACTAGAGGCCAAGGGGCTAAGAAACTCCAGGAATGACTCTAAATAAGGATGATATAAATTTTGAATCTTTAGCTTTTGGGGTATCAGAGGTATTCAACCAAATTCAAGAAAAAAATAATAATATGGTGAGTAAAGATGACCTAAACTGTGACCTTCAAGCAATGGAAGGTAAAATTTAACCACTAAAAGGTAGCCTTAACTACAAACTTAAAAAAATAAAGGTTGAAATAAGGTAGGGTTAAAATCAATGACGTAGGAGTTGATGACCACTCTTTCAAGCATTAAGGATCGTATGAATTTGCATTCAAGTCACATGGGTTACTCAATCAATGAACACTTAGATCCAAATCACACCAACTAATGGGGATCCTTTGTAAAAAATGGTGGACCTTCTTTCTAATGGAGGAACATTATTCTAGTAAAAATGTGTAAGTTCAATGGGAATGATTTGATCACATGGATCGACCAAATGGATTTTTTTTTTATCTGCATCAATTCCTAAGTGGGAAATAGGTGGTAATGACATCCTTGTATCTAGAACCATAATAGTTCATTTTTTATAAATGGATGTATGAGAAAAATAAAAATAAGGGTATCCCTATTACATGATCTATGTTCATTAATGAGATCTTGGCACACTACAATAATAGTGTTACAAATAAATATTTTAGCTAAATAAATAAACCATAAACAAATGGATACAATCAAGGATTATATCTAGCAATTAAAAATCTATCCTTATGAGTGGATAACATCTTAGAGGATCATCTTAATGATATATTCTTGGGTGGGATGAATGCTAACATCCAACTTTATGTTCACCTTCTCAAAATGGGTTCAATATCATAATCCATAATAGTTTCTTGTCTTATGTAGGAAAGAGATCTGGTAAAATGAAGGGGTATTACTACTCTCAAGGAACACGTGATTTGAACACCATCATTTCCCCAACCAACACAACTAACTCAAAAAATTGAATAAAAGTGGTAAAAATGTCTATGTTTCAACCGTGATAATAAGTAGAGAAAGGGACATAATTGAGGGTTTGAATGAGGAAGAGGAAGATGAGGAAAAATCTGGTGAAGAGGAAGAGGTTCTCGAGATCGAGGATTGAGAATCTCAACCATATCTTTCCATATAATTTAAGGAATTACTACCCCCAAAACCCTTAAGGTTGTTGGGTTCATGAAGAAACAAAGGGTGATAATGTACTGATTGAATTTGGAAGTACTCACAAATTCATATATCATAAGTTTTTTGTACACTTAAATTGATTCATTTATCCAACTCCAAAGTTTTAGGTCATGATTATAGATGGAGGAAAATTTAGTTGCTCAAGAAAGTGCAATAATCATAAGCTATCCATGGGATATTTCCCTCTAGAGGTCCCCATGTTTTTCTTTTCAATGGGGGGAGAAAACATTATGTTAGGGGTTTAATGACTTATTACCTTTGGAATAGTTGAAATGAACTTCCAAGATTTGTTCACAAGATTCCATTTTGAAGGGTAAAATTTTAAACTACATGGGATGAAGGCAAAAGCTCTACAATTTTTTAGTTCTCATCAAATCCAAATAAATGTTTAAAAAGGGTGTAGATATTATATGATATGTTGGAAGTAAGTATTATTTGGTATAGTTAGAGTGCTCACTCTTCTCCAATAGCAATGGTATGAAAGAAGGATGAATATTAACACGTGTCCTGACTGCAGGGAGCTCAACAAACACAAAGTGAAAGATAATTATCCTATTCTTCTCATTGAATTTTTTTAGATGAATTACACGATGTTGTTTAATTTACAAAATTAGATCGTCGATCGGGATATCACCAAATCAGAATTTTTGATGAAGATATTCATAAAACAAAATTTAGGACACATAAGGGCCACTATAAATTTATAGTAATGCCTTTTGGCCTTACAAAAACACCATATACTTCTAGAGTTCGATGAATTTGATATTTAAACCATTTATATTAAATTTTGTTCTTGTATTCTTTGATGATATATTAATCTACATCAAGACCTAGGGGGAACATTTACATCATGTTTATAAGGTTCTAGACACTCTTGAATAACAATATTTTCATTCCAATCCTTTCAAGTGTGCTTTTGGAGTAAGGGATGTAGAATAACTGGGTCATATCATGTATAATGAAGGTGTAAACGTAGATCCTCATAAGATCCATGCCATGGTATAATGAAAGAATCCTAAAACCCTCAAAAACCTTTAGGGATTCTTAGGGATTACATGTTATTATTGTAGATTTGTAAAAAAATTATGGTATAATTGTAACACCATTCATCACATTATTTAAGAAATAATATTTTCATTAGAATGAAGAAGTGATCCAAGCATTTGAGTCACTGAAGAAGGTCATGTGTACCACTCTAGTTCTAGTTACCACATATTTATCCAAAACATTCATTGTTGATTATGATGCTTTAAAGTGTGGTGTAGATGTAATACTTATACAAGATGGCAACTCCATCACATTTGATATTTTTCAACTTAAAGGTAAGAACCTATAAAAAAACTTATGAGACCATATCTTCATGCAGTCAAACAATGGAGACTATATCTCATGGGTCATCTCTTCAAGGTAAAAAAAGATCATGACAACTTGAAATAATTCTTTGAGAAATGAATATCATTTTAAAAACAATAAAAATGGGTCATAAAGATATTGGAATATGAAATTGAAATCATTTTAAAGAAAGGAAAATAAAATCTCATAGCTAATACACTATCTAGGAGAGATGAGCCCACAAAATCATTATTATATGCCATGTCCATATTAAAAGAATATTGGGTAGCTTATGGAAAATCAAAATGATAACATGACACAAATAACTATACCCTCATTCAGAATCTCCAACAATATTTTATCATTTCAAAAAAAATTATATGGAAGGGGTATGCATTGTGGTATAAGGATTAGTTGTACTTATGTAAGAACTCTACCCTTAAAATTTAGGTCCTCTCAGAGCTCCATGCTTCTCTAGTGGGTGGCTATTCTGGGTTCCTGTAAAATTATCACATAATTAAACAATTTTTCTTCTTAGAAGGGTTGGAAGGAGATTTCCGAACAAAATTGTGGCTAAATGATTAATGTGTTATTATAACAAGGGAGAAACTATTAAGTCTTTCAGCCTTTTGCAACCTCTATCTATTCCTAGTGAGCGGTGGGAAGAGGTTTCCATGGATTTCATCACATGATTGTCAAAATCTAAAGGGAAAATTGTAATTATGCTGGTTATGGATAGACTCACCAAATATGCTCATTCCCCCCTTTTCTCACATTTACAACAAGTAAAATTTCCATATACTTTATGGATATAGTTCTAAAGATAAATGGAACATCTAAGATTATAGTTAGTGATTGTGATCCTATATTTACTAGACATTTTTGTATTGATTTATTCTCATGTTTGGGTACTCAATTAGATCATAGTTCATCATATCATCCACAATATGATGGATAAAATGGGGTATTAAGTAAATGTTTAGATGGGTATCTACAATGATTTTCTTTAGATAACTAGGAGAGATGGATTAAATGACTACCACTTACAAAATGGTGGTATAACACTTCATTTTATAATTCATCCAAAATCTCCATGTTCTTAGAATTGTACGGTTACCATCCATCATCCCTCACATCCAAATTAAGGGTCCAACCTAAAGTAAGACAAGTTTAAGAGAACACTCAACATCAATAGGAGGTGCTCTCTAGCCTTAAAGAGAAATTGGTAATGAAAAAAAACTGTATGAAGCAATAATTTGGTCAATATCGTAGTGAGAAAATCTTTAAAGCTAAAGATTTGTTTGATTGCAACCATATAAAAAACTATATTTAAAAAAAAAGAAAAAATACAAAATGTTTTCACCCAAATACTATGTCCCTTATCAAGTGTTTCAAAAAATGGTAGTGTGAAATATAAACTGGATATTCCTCAGTTAACTAAACTACATCCATTTTCCCATGTTTCTTACTTGAAGAAGGTCAATGGATAGAAGTTGTCTCCTCAGTCAGTGTTATCACATATTGAGGAGGAGGGACACATCATCTTGGATCCTGAAGGAATCCTACACACACACACACACTAATAATTTGAAGACAACAGTTATCACCGAGTATCTGATCAAGTAGAAGAATTTGGAAATTGTTGGCGAAATAATTTGTCACATGGGAAAATTAAGGAGCTCTCACCAATGCTCTGGGACTAAGTACCTCTGGTTAAATGGGGCAACACCATTTATTGAATCTAGGAAATTATATACACTATTTTAATAACCAGGGGTGGTATTTCAACCAGGGATCACATAGGGGTACTTCCCTACACATGTGGAAAAATTCTTGCAGATACTACAAGGGAGGAAATATCTTGGGAGAGAGGCGTGAAGAGAATAACGGGAGGGTCTTTCACGATAAATAAAAAAATAGAGTTTATTGCTCAAAACTAGAATGTTTCCATTCACATCAATGAGAAGACACCATTAACATAGAACAAGGAACAAGACACAAGAAGCGCAAATATCATTGCATTATGTTGCAAAAGATTACAATGCTCATGGAGTGTTTTTTAGAAGGAGAAGAATGCATTAGAATAGAAATGGAAGAAATTAGATACTTTGTCTCTAAAGTGAAAATGAGAACTATAAAACAAGAATAACCATCCTTTGAAATGAGGATGCTCTCCCAATTTATATCTTTACAATGCAACTCTTCATCTACCCCCCAAACGACTCTTCATGTACCATCAATTTTGAATTTTAAATTTCACTTAGGAAAGACAAATTAAGTACCTCTCTTATAATTTTAGAGATTAATTTTACATTTTATAAATATGTTATTGTCACTTAAGTGAATAGGAAAAAATGTCATGATTACATACAATGAGGAATTAGAAAAGGGGAGAGAAGAGGAGAAGGAATGAAGAGAGGAGATAAAATATTTTCCAAATCATGGATGAAGGTGCCTCTTCCCTTGATGAAGATCAGATCCGATGATGATGAAGATGAAACCTTGAAATATGATGACCCTACACTATGGTGCTCTGCCGATGAAGGTTGATCCTTTGGTGGAAACTTTTCCCCTTAGAGACCTCCTTAGAATGAAGCTCCTCTATAAGACATTTACACTCATTAAAAAGTGATTTGATGAACATTTGACCAATGAAGACAATGAAATATTATTTCCCTCACTTGAAAAAACCTTCCAACCTTTGAAACACTGACATGCCTCTAAAATACCAAGTTCTTGGTGCAACTTGAGACCATTTCCTGCACAATTCAACATGATGATCTTGGACATTGGGACATGGAGTGACCAATGAGATGAGGAAAATAATATTATGAAAATGAGGGGAATTAAGGTGGGAGATTGGATGGAATATTCTTCTATCCTTTTATCAAGCCATCCGATGAAGTGAGAAGCACACCGAGACCAAAATGCATCATTGTGACCAAAATTGGACACAATGCCTCTATCCACCCTTTTTCAAGAAATTTTTTTTCCTCTGTGAAGGTTGGAATCAGTGAGCAATACCAAGTATGAAAAACCATGACCATTTTGAGTCTTTTTCAGATACTTGCTATTTTTAGTAAGTTCTTCCCGGGTGACTAGTTTTGGCAATTTTGTCGAATTTTCATTTTTGAGCACTTTCCTCTTGGGGCAATGGAATGAGCGAAGGGAATCTATTAATTATTTGGAATTAATATGATTACTAATTTTATTTAATAGTAACTTAATAAAAATATACACTGGACATAGAGTGTTGGATTAGAGTGAAAATAGTTTCCAAAAATTCTACTTCACACTAGGATGTTTTATTCAATTTTTCGGGGGTTTCTGTTGTTTGGATCTTCGTGAAAATGAAAAGTAAACTTGAAAGTTTGTGTTTTATTATTTATACAAGGAATAATTAAAAAAAATATTCATTCATAAATTCAAGCATACTCCTTTTCATGGTGCAAGAAAGTGCTCATTAGAAAGTTGATTTTTGTAGATCACTGTCTCCGATTTTAAGGCAATTTGAATCGCTGCGACTTCATAGATACGAGGAGACATTTTACATGGATTAAAATTTATAGGAATGTAAAAAATGGATCATATAATTAATGAGGGGATGCATAAAATCATTCCAAAGTCATTCTCATAGGGAAGATATAGTCCAAATTCTAGGGCCATTCGAGGTGGGGTTTGCAAGCAATGAGAAAAAAATGCATTTTGGCCATGGTGGATGTCTGGTTTTTCTTGATAGCCTTACTAGAAATTTGAGGGTGGTGATAAAACATGAAAAATGTCTAAGTGTTGAGATATGTTGATATTTAAATTCCTTGATCCATTTTCAAATGAAGTTTCCCTCCCATTTTACCCCAGGTTAGCTGAGACTCAAGGGTGGGGTAAAAAATTTCTAAATGGGTCTCAAACCCCCTCATGCCCCTTACCAAATTTATTAATCAAAAAAGGGGAAAAAGGGACAACAGGGGTAAAAAAATGCACCATGGATAGCTTTATCATGAGAAGGGGGCATGAGGTTGTGAGTTTAAAAACACTTCCCTAACACCCCAGTTTGCAACTTAAGTGACACAAAATATGCCTCCTCCATGGTGGAATTTTTTTGTTTCCCCAATATACCCTTAGAAAAGGGAAAAAGGGACATCACCAAATCATAAGTGCACATAAGGTTTGCTCATCATGAGAAAGGGGCCAAAACATAAAGTGAGTGGAAAACATGTTCTAACACCCAAAGTTACGTTTTAAGTGACACAACCTATCCTCTCCACATGGTGGAAAATTATAACATCCCTCATGTCCCCTTTGAATTTGGTAAAAGGGGAAAAGGGACATCAGGGGTCTCCAAGTGTGCATTCACCAGTTTTAGAAGCTGGGTGTTACCATTGCACTACTAAAAATAGCTTACCATAGTGCCTTCTTGCCCCGAGAGCTTCCCTTGGTGTTTACTAGGACAAAATTACATCATTTTGAATAAAAATGGACAATGAGAAAATTCCCACAATTTTTAGGGGACAATTATACATGTAACTTGAAATTTAACCCCTTTTTCCATTCTAGTCACGGGCGGTTCCCGGAAGGTCAAAATGTCACTGAAGAAAAATCTACTTTTTTGTCCAACTCATCTTATATCACATATATAGGGTCCTAATTGATTCAATTTTCCCTTTTAATCAGCTTCCAAATCTCCCTATAACTCCTAAAATATTTAATTGAATCTACACCAAGATCAAAGGTCTTAATCTGCACTATCAAGCCAATATATGAAAATATCCTCCTCAGAATCCCCTAGAATATTTTGAAAAATTAGGTATACATCCTTATATTTCCAATGATTATTTTATTTCTTTCCAAATCCTTCTAAGGCTTCTGATATATATGGAACAATCCAGCTAGATTTTTCACTGCCTCCATTTCCTTATACCATGCTACAAATAGCCTGGTATTACATAACTTGTTCATAAACCTGATTTTTATTCTAGAACTATCCTAAATCAATTCAATGAATCTTGTATCTCCTCAGCACAACTCCTAGGTGGGTTTTTCCTCAGCAATAATCATACGAGTGGTTTCCACTAGTGTGAAAAAGCCTAAAAATAGACCTTTTTGGGCCTCCGGGAGAAATTCCCTCTGAATGGTCTTGAATGAATACATGAATCACATCCTTGTATATGAAACACTCTTGAAATTAACATTAGCACATTCCTCCTAACCATTATGAGGGTAACAAAATAACTATGCTGGTTGGAGGTTATGTTTACATTGAACGAGAGGGATTTTCTAATGTGGGCTAGGTTGTCATGACATTTTGTTTGAATTTTTCATGCTATTTTTTTTTCATGAAAACATACACTGAGATACAACTTGATAATATGAAGCATTCTGACAGCAACATCCAGTGATTAACAACATTAGGGATAATGTTTCTTTGAAGGGGAGGGACATCCTATGCCCTTAATTCTATGTCATATATTGAGATATGAATAGTCGAATTGTGGCTAACATAATATCTTATCATGTAATATCACATTCATTTATGATTTCATATGCTTAGTAGGTTGGACTTGAGTATTTTCATAACATATTAGGGTATATATGAGAGCTAATAGCAAGTAGATGATCATTATATTGAGCACTTGAGTCTTATTGTATGGTTTAAAGGTTTCCCCCTCGAAATGGATAAGATATTCTACTTACATCTTGTGATAATTTATCTATATTTTGGTGTTCTTTGGTGTTACATTGCTAATTATATTCACATTTGTCTAAGTATTTTCATTACACTAAATATGTCTATTGATAGACCCTCATTTATTGATCGAAGATATCAACCTGCTAATAGAGATTGTTTTCATGATTTCTCAACCTCTCCCCAAATATATTAGGGGAATTTATACCCAAGTTTAATGACAATAATACACTTAAGGGGGAGAAATAATTAAAATCCTTTATTAAGTTAGTTAAATATTTTGAGATAGATAATGAAGGTGTTTTGGTTATTCAATTCATTCAAAATTCAGTTAAGCATGAATCAAACGAGTTTCATAGTTTCCTGATAAAATTATTGACTCCTAGGAGAAATTGTAGTATCCCTTCATTAAGTATTATTGGGATAAAAATAATTAATCTTCTCCTATGCATTTTTTTTAATAATTTAGTATAAGAGAAGGGTGTGGGTCTTCGAATTTTTAATCTCATATTTATAGAGGCATGGAATATATTTCCTATGCATTTAAGATCAAGTGAAGCTTATGTTATCGTTATGTATTGTAATGAATTTAATGGTGATTTGAATTCATTGACAGTCTTCCATGCTTTCACTTTGACTTTGAAGTTTGAAAATATTTCATATTCTTTTGATCTTGGTGTTAATGCCTCCATGATTAAATATCGGTCTGATTTAGATCAAGAGATAGTGTGCATTGATGTTGAGTTTAATTATAGATACCTTGGGAGTTGAAACTAATTTGGAATCACATGATTATGCTTCTGATTTGCAATGTAATTTTTTAGGAGGTTTGCAACTCTCCGTGTGGTAGATTTGGATCTCATGACTTTAATAATGTTACATTATCTCATAAGAATTTTTTTATAGTTGATTCTAATATTGGATTTAGAGATCATGAGCCTTATGTTGAGCTTGAAATTGATGTTATAGTTTCTCCTAGTGTATTTATTAATTTTGAAAATATTTTTGCTAAAGTTGAAGATTATGCTTTATGTGTAGAAGGGAAAGAATCATTTCAGTTTATTGATCACTTTATGGGAGAGACTCTTGTTGATATACGCATCCTTTCATGTGTTGAATTTGTTAATATGGAAGATACTCATGCATTTTTATTATTTTCTTAATATGGCCATTGGTTTCCTTTTTGTAAATGGTAATCAAATTGATTTTGATGATTGTTTGTAAGATGAGGGTGTAGTTCAGCTAGAGAAACAAAATTTAAGACATGAGTGCAATGTGTTACCTATTGATACAAATGAAAGGCATGAATCTACCAATTATTTTTGTTTTGAAATTATTTGTGAAAACATTGAGCTTGTCTTATTCACTAGTTAAATAAATGAAGTTAGCTCAATTAAATTAGATGATTTAGAATAAAATTTTGATGCTATTAGTGATTTTATAGTAACGATGGTTGGGATTATGAGTGCATTGAAAGAAGTAACGAGGTGTAGTTTTTTGCAACACATGAGAACCCAATCTTTGAGGAATTCAAATTATTTGATAATCCATTTTTTAATTTAAAGAGCACACATGAGTGTGATTCACTTCAATTAGATTTTCCTATATCTCTAGTTATTGATTTCTTGTTAGAATACCATGTGTATTCATATAAGTTACATGTTGCAATAATGTTATGACGATGAGTTATGTAATGGGTGTATTTCATGACTCAAAGTGTGACTCATGTTTATTTTGTTGACTAACAAACCAATGTTTTATGATATGACAGAATAAAAATGCAAGTGTTTTGTTTGATCATGGGATTGATTTTCATTGTAAGTGAGTTGCCCCCTTGTGGTGAAATTGAAAATGTACATGTTGTATGTTTATATTCCTAACCTTGTTCTTGATTCTATTTATTTTGTTATGAGTAATGATTGTCTAGATAGCAATGAGAAAAAGACCAATGATAAGAAGTTCAAAGAGTGAGATTCATTTGGTGGAGCAATCTGCATTTGTGCAGTAGTACTAATTTAGGTATTAAACAAAAGTGTGGGTACATTGATGTTCATAATTTTAAGCTTTACAATCCCACTGATTCTCTCTTCCCCAATTAATTATAAAACAAATTTCATATGCTATGATTTTGATGAAAAGGTGATTTTTCATTTGAGTTTTTTTTGGCTAAAAATTTGGGATAGGGAAGATCAAATTTGTTTCCAACAAGATCCATGTTTTGATTGGTCTTCATTTTTTGGTTCAAATTTCACATTTTGGGCCTCAAAACTCAACGATCTGTTGTGTGTTTTGTTAATCTTTTGTTATTACATTTTTCTAAGAGGACACTCTAGTTTACTAAGTAGAGGATCTTACTTCTCCATTCCTGTGAATGGGATTATTATTTGAAATTGGGACGCCTTCTAGCTTGTACATTTTGTGTATATATATATATATTAATAAGTGCTTTGGACAACTTATATTGCATAGTTTTTAATTAATATGGTGTTGTAAAATTTAAGTCAAAAAGTTAGAATTGTAGAGTTTTTGTGTTGTTAGTGCCTTTAGAGTGTAGGAATAAAGTATTCATAATTTTAGAGGCATTGGTGTATTTCAATTTAGGCTTAGGAACTTTAGGTCCTCGCAAATAATACCCATCCCATAATTAGAGCTAATGTTGGACCTCGAAGTTTCCCATGACATTTTGGGAACCTTATATTTAAATATTTAGAGTGTAAGAGAGGTTCCATTTGTATTGACATTATTTACCAAGTGGTATGATTGCAGTACCCTCTAATCATTTCTCAAAAAAGGTTTGTGGTACTTTCCTAAGGCATTATGAATTGGATGAGTTATTTTTTTCATGCCACGACATTTTAAATGGATCATACTCATGAAAGGGGTCTAAAATGAATAATAATGCTATGCAAGTCCCCAAATTTTACATGAAAAAAATAGTATGCCAACTAAGAGAGCTACTAAAACACTTTAGGTTGTGGAGTAGTAGTTTGCACAAAAAATGTAACTTTTTATATAGAACTTTGTTTAGGTCATGGTTTGAAGTGTGTGGAGACTATTGAGTTATGGAGCTCAATTACTTCGGATTATCATGCAATATGAAACTTGTTGGAAAACATAGTAACCGACATCGGTTATGGAGGGACCGGCATCAGTCACCTATGACCAACACCAGTCAGGAAAGGAGGAACCAACATCGTTTAGGGCTAACTGGCATCGGGTACCTGTGTGTGGGTGTTTTAATTAACTCACAAGAATTAGATCTATTTTTAGTATTAAATCATTTATATTGATTGTAATTACATGGCTAAGTGCCCAAAGTTTGTATACGCCTATATAAACATGAAATCTAGGGTTTAGAAGTAAGAATTAAGAACTCACAAAATTTAATGATTATTGTGAGAATAATTGTGTGAGAGAGAATTCTTGGTGAAGAAGAAAAAGCTTGAGAGTAAGACAATATTGCACATCTGAGAGGTGTGGAAGATTGTAAATCTTCATTGTCTATCTTGTGAAAGCTTTGGATAATATATTGACTTGTTTCTTGGTGGACATATCCCACACTGGGTGAACCACGTTAAATATGGTGTTGATTTATATCTCTTGTTATGTATATTTCTTCTGGTAGAATATATGATTTTATTTGCATGTATGCTTATATCTGATGTATTATCTGTACAACCGGGGTGCTAACCCCAACATAGACCTAAGTAAACTTCCAAAAAAACACAGGCTGATGAACAATGGTTATCGAGTTATTAAAAATAAATAAAAATGATATTTGTAGTACATTACAGGTCCCTAAATTTTATAGGAAAAAGAACAACACACCAACTAAGAGAATTTCCAAAATAGTTTAGGTCATGTTTTGAAGTGTGTGGAGACCTAAGTAAACTTCCAAAACAAATTAGGCTAATGAAAAATGGTTATTGAGTTATTAAATAATATGAAAAAGATATTTGTAGTGCACTGCGGGTCCCTAAATTTTGTAGGAAGAAGCACAACACACCAACTAAGAGAATTGACAAAACAGTTTAGGCCACAGAGCAATAATTTACACAAAAATGTAATAATTGATACATAGCTTTGTTCATTATTTGGTTTGAAGCAAAAGATACATGAAGATTTTATCAAGAAAATTACTAGATTAATTCATGTTGTGGAGCAATAATTTATATGAAAAATGTAACTTTTGATACAAATATTTGTGTAGGCCACGATTTGAGAAAAAGAAACACTGTGAGAAAACTAAGTGAACTACCAAAATAGTTCAAGCAATTGAGCAATGATTTTTAATTTATTCTCAAACAATGAAAACCATACTGGGTTGTAGTACTCCACAAAATGCAAAACAAAGCATTTTCTAGAAACTCAAAAGCATGTTTTCATCATTTATCTTAGGAGGACTATTCAAGGAAGATTTTGGGTGACAAAGTTTATTCAAAAAAATGGCGGTTGGTATTATGATATCCTCATGATAGGAGATTACAATGCAATTGGTTATGCGGATTTTCATTGTATCAATCAACATTTATGCTCATGTAAAATCACCCTCTCAACTAAATTTGTCACTTTGTAAAACTTTGAAACAATAATAATGTGTGAGTGATTTGATTGGATTGGTTGAGTTGAACAATCATGAAAATGTGGTCCCACCTTATCAAATGATGCAAAGTGGTGCAATGAGAAATTTTCAGTAAGACTATAGTGGGAGAATAATTTTTTGCTAAAATTTGGAGCAAATTTAATGATGGGCAGGGTTAATATCATTTTATATTTTCCCCATAACTTATGATAGAGAGCTTTGATTAAAAACATTGGTATATTTTGTAGGAAGAATAGTTGAAATAGTTACAATTTTAATTTGACAAATCTTTGTGAATAGTTTTGTGTACATCCATAACCATATTTCGCTCTCTTTCTATAATTTTTTCACTTCTGCACATATGCGGGGTCTCTCAGATGTTCTGTGTTTTTCTCAATGGATTTATTTGGGGCCCTAGGATATTTAATTGTTTGTTATTTGGTGTCATTTTTCATTTGAAATCTTGCCGAGCCACATGAATAATCCATACTTCATTATTACTCATCTCTCATTAGTTCTTCTCAAATTTGAATTTCCTCCATTTCCAATTATGGAAAGTTTTATAACGTGTCCTAATAAATGAAGAGTTGGCTTCATCAAGTATCTTCTAAATTGCCATTTTTGGGTGAGACCTTTGGTCCCTTTAGTTGCTTATATTCTAGGTGTTCACTTTTGTATTATTTTAGATGTTTAGAATATGAGTAACTATGATCGATTCACATATTGTTTTAGTTTTAGATCTAAGAGAGTATATTTTCATGCTTAATTGAGTCATAAGTGAGGTAGTGAATTATAAAGGAAACTACTATTTGAGTTTGAAGTGTATTCACTCAAAATATTAACAAATATTCATTTGGTAGTTTGGTATAAAGGTCTTTTGTGTAATCAGAAAAACACGAGTTATAAAATCCTTATAAAATTCTAGGTTCATTTGTACTCGTTTAATTGTCATATGCTAAATTTTATATCCTGGGTTATACAAGTTTGATGGATAATTCAGTCTAGTGTATGTGACTGGTTATTTTTCTTAATTACGGGAAGTTTTGTACAATTATGCAAATTGATGTAAATATTTATGCTATTTTTGACACCCTCATCTAAGCTTTGAATATTTTGTCCCAATGGATAAGGCACAAGTTGAAGTTGGAATAATCCACCCCCTTTTTTATCAAATATTTTTGTATTCCCCCCTTTCAGACCTTTGTTTCATGTTACACACCTTTTGAGGTATCCTAATTGTAAACTTGGCATTATAATTGCTAGGTATGCTTTGTATTTGTTTAAAAATCTATTAGAAAGACAACAAGTCATGGATATTTGTATATTTATACAATAAAATAATTCAAGTATTTGTATTTTCCTACAAATATGTGACTATTTCACAAGTGACACTTAATTGGGTACTTAGTAATGAAGGTTGAATTTGTGGATATATCTAGTGTGTGTTTGAGCTCATTTTATGATAGAATGGACATTGCATTTACTAGGATATCTCCCCTTGGCTTCACAAAACCATAAAAAGTAGAGAAGTGACCCCCCTTCTCATATTTATGGGTCTTAAGTCTGACTCAGTTTGTTGAATAGAAACACGTGCTACAATTGCTCACCTTTCATCTCTTCACTAAATCCATAAAGTGCAAATTTGGGCTCCATCCAATTTATTTAGAGAATCAAGAATATTTTGGAGTAATTTGGACTTATTACTTGTCTAATTACAATAAAAAATGAAATGAATTGGACTTGGTGTAGTGCCCCATATTTGGACAACCCAAACCAACGTAAGCAATTAAAATCCTGATTTTTTTTAAACTATATTTATTATTATAATTCCTTAACTATGTGTAGTCATTTTTACACCCACCAAAGAACAAGGGAATCCCATGCACGCCAGTCTATCACCCAACAGGCGTTGGGCACTCACCCGAGGCACACGAGGGTGCCAAGTCTCTCTTTTATGTGAGTTAAAAGGGAAAACATCATCTATGATCCAAAATTAAAGAAAGTGAGTGGAAATGAGACATACAAGCATCATAGAGCTCAGAATGGCTTCTAGATCAATGCAGTCATTCTAGATAGAAAAGTACTTAACATATCAAGAACCGAACCAAAACAGAAAGGGAAATGCGCAAGGATTCAGACTCATTCCATAAACATGCATAAACCAGAACCATGAAGATATGTAAATGCACCAGAATCATTACTGATCATATTCATATAAACTGGTAACCTCATTACATTCATTAGATTCATTACAGAGCATTGTTGAAAGACAGAATGAAGTCATGCATCATAATTGGATTCATATCCTTTAGCTCTCAGAAATAAATTTTACAACCCCAAGCCCTTGATACATCCTTCTCCTATGTTTTATCTACCCAACCCAAACAGAGTTCCTTGAAGCATTTCTATAGAGCTCTACTCTCTATTATATCTGATCATCTGATCATCTCCTCATCTCATCATCTCTTTTTCTTCTGCAAGCACTTGTATATATAGGCATCCCGAAGTGCCAACTTATCCTTCTGCGGCCTCAGATCCATCGCGAAGTGTCTGAATGTGGTCCTCCATGGGAGCATGCTCTTTTAGGCCCGAGCTCTCCACTTTTTGCCATGATGGTCTTCTAAAAGCTTCCATCACAGGGCATATTCCTTCATAGGCCAACCTATCGCCAGGCGGGCACCTTATCCACTCTGCATGCGCTGTCGGATCACACTTTTCTCGTGTCATGTCCAATACGCAAAATATGGCTAAGTCCCAAGACCTTGTCCTATAGCCGCACATCATGGGTTATGATAAGACCCCCCTAGAACCTTGTCTTTCACACCTTCTGCTTGTGCACCCATCCTTCAACCTAGGCCTTGCGCGCCCATGCGCCTTGGTGCACTTAGTCAATATTTTAGGGGCCCAACATCACCCCACACTACGCCTGTTCTCCATCCGTGGGAACACTTCTTCAATGAATAAAGAATCATAAAAGACTTAGTGTCTTGGGAAAAGAATAAGGGGATGAAGAATTTAGGAAATAATAAAGAATGGGGAAGTGACGTCATTATTGCAACAAGCTAGGAAAATATTTTTGCTAGTCAGCCTCCAACTTGTTTCAGGAATCGACTTCATTTTGTGCTCTTTGGCAGAGGTCACCGACTAGGGTGTTTACCTCCCCAAAACTCATTCCATCTCCTTGAGCATTCATAGTGTCAACAATGTTTTCTGACTCCTTGCCCACGTCATCAAGCATGTCCATTCTTCTAGTAATCTGTGGGTATAGCTACTTTAGCCGGTTCTTGATTGTAACCCTTAGGGCCTCAATAGCTTCTGACTTATTTTCAACCTTGGCCAGGATTCTATCCCACTCTACTCTATTCTATTTATTCTTTTCTTGGAACTCCTTAAGCTCTGTTTCATAGTTGGCGACCAGAATACCCGCCACTTTATCTCTGTCTGCGTAGTTGTCATATGCGGCCTCAACAATATGGGCAACAATCTTTACATCAGTAAGGACTTTGCTATATTCTACCATGATTGCTACTACCTTTAACTTATCCTCCTTCTCCAGGTGCGCTGCTACTTCTTCCATGGATTCTAAAGCTAGAGGTTGCCTCTCCATGGTGAGGATTCTTGTGAAGTCTTCAAGGCACTCAAGGGAAGATCCATAATTTTACACGGGTAGTGCCAGGTCTAGATGCTTCAAAATAATGGCATATGTGATGGATTATACTTTCTTTTGTACTTCCCACACCCTTGCCTTTTCTTCTCTAAGTTCATGTTTTTGTTGAGCGCTAATTAACTCATCCTGCTTTAAATCCTTGGCCTTTTCTTCTAGATCTTCCTCCTTCTTTTCTAGTTCTGGTTATAGAAATCTTATCCTATCATTCCGTCCAAAGAGCCTACCTTCAACCTCAACTGAGACCTTATTGAGTGAATTACATAACTGCTCATCTGAGAGACACTGAGCATTTAACAAGGGGTTGTCTCCTTTTGACTCTGACATTTTCATTAGTGCCCCCTGGCTTACCTTGAACTCTGGCTCATTAATGTAAGATTCAATTACCCAAGAGAGCATCTTCCTTATCCAAGGGTATGCACCTTCTTCATCAAACGAATTCATTGACATGAGTTGATCTGTTGGAACGGTGCTTTGAAAGCACGTGTGCAATACCTTGCTATGATCATCAATATAGATCATTCCTTTCCTTTGGATCTCCATGCACTTTCCCCTGTGCGGGTGCCCTTAGGAAAAGTTACTAAAATACTAGGGCCTACCGCGCTTCCATGATATTTCCCTACGCTTTCTTCCTTATCTTCATTCATCACTAGATCAACGCTGCCCTCCCATTCTTGTTCTACCAAGGCCTTGGTGATTTTCATTGCTTCTCTCTCTGCTGACTCGTTTATTTTCTCCTGCATGAGGCTTTGAGTTTTCTGATCCTACATGCCAACCTCTTCACTTCTTCCCATGTCTTGGGTGCCTTCCTCCTTCTGGCTACCCTTGCACCACATGAAAATGAATTCATGTTCTTCTTCTCCTCCCTCTTCTTCTAAATCATGCACACTAAAAACAAGTGGTCCTTGGTCTCCTTCAGGATCATTTTCTTCATCGTCATCCCTCTCACCTATGTATTTCTCCAAGCTCTTTATTTCCTCTGAATCAGCTTCCTCTATCACCTTCAATTTCTTCCTAACTGGGGATTCCAATATAGGAGACTCTGCTCTCTCTTCCTCTTCCTCTGGTGATTTCTCCTCCATGATAAGATTTTTTTGTTCTGGCACCTTCTCTTTAACTAGGGACCTCTTCCTACGTGCGTAAGTGCTTGTCCTAGCGCTTGTTCCTGGGGTGCCTATTGCACGTGTATCTTGGGCACTTCGTGCCTTTTTCTTTATCTCCTCTATTTACTTCTTCTTGGGCATGGTCTTCTTCCTACCTGTTAGGTCCTCAGGTATAGCTATCTCGTTTCCAAGATAATCACCCTTTTTAAACTTGGGCCTTATCTGAAGGTATACACTTGCTGCGGACTTCTTTTCTATAGTTAAAGTCAGGGGTTTCACCATTTAGAATTTATGTGACACATAATTTTCCATGTACGCGCGCTTGTTGGGGTAGACCAATGTTCTGGGCATCTCCCTGTGGTCCCGGTCCAAACTTCCAAGGTCAAACTTCAACTTCTTGGACTCCTTGAACTTGTTAAGTCCCACCTAGAAGTATTGAGCTGTGAAGGTGAATGGGAGATTGAACCATGGGCTCATAGTATCATCAGTCAATTTGAACCTACTAATACAAAAGTGTTGGTATACAACAAACTCATCTTCTCCTACTGTAAGCACTGGCAGTTGTTCCGGTATTCTCCATTCTGCCCCGAACGCATTCCTTAAGTGCATATACCATTTTTCAAGACGTGTCTTGTGAATGGGCATCATGCTATCACAAGTATATTTCTCAAATATTTTTACGGGCGAGGGGTCTTCCTCTAGGTACTCCCACACAAACTTATCTACTGCATCTGGTACTCCAATATCTGAGAACACAATGGATGAGAGGAAATTACCAAAGAGAATCTTGTCTCCTTCCTGTGTGCTAGTGATAATTTCATCTCTAATGTATGTAGACAAATTGTAGATGGTGCCCTCTGATATTTTTCTACAAACATTCAACTAAGACTTGTTTACCTGCGTCCATCTTTCTTACATGTTGAGTTTTGTTACCAGGCCCGCGACCATTCTCATCACTGGGTCTTGGATATCCTAGATATAAAAGTATCTTGACCCCTTCTTGTACGCATACGCAGCCACTGTATCCTTAATTACTTCCTTGTCGCACAGGTTGTCCTCTATACTATCTCCTTCATAGGTAAGGCCTGTGAATATTTAAATTAGCTGAGGGGTTATGCGCATTTTGTGACTTGTGAAGTGAAAGTGGTCTTCATGTATGTGTGACTTAACCACTAATAGAGGCGCTCTGGCTTTCCGAAGTAGGGAAACTCATAGAGTTGTAATAATCCCACCTTTTATAACTTCACTTGGACTTCGTCGCTATAAATTAGTAACCCCTTAGGTGTTCTCTGGTTAGTCGGGCACACTAAATCCAACTCCATTTAATTTTCAATCATGTTCGTGTGATGATTATATTCATTTACTGTCATTTTTCTCAAGTGGGATTCCCATTCCATCCCGAGAAAAACCACATATGGGTACTGCATTTCTACATACCATTCTCGTTGGTACATGTGGTGGTTTCTTGTTGTTTACGCTTGCCCTTGTCCTTTTTAGGTGTTACTGCTGGTTTCTTGGGTGCCATTATTTAGATTTTCTCTACACTTCAACTTTTCTTCCTAGCTCTGCTCTTCCATCTTTTCCAAGTTCAAATCTCCAACCTATAAAGAATACTCTTTTCCAACCCATGCCCTAGCCACCAAACCCTAATTGAAATATCTCCTTCATAAGATGATGCTTCTCCACAACTCTTTCTATGCCCGTGAACTATTTCCCTCCTGGTTTGCAAATCCAAATTGGTCACTCACGGCTAAATTTCTCCAATTTTTTTCTTCACACGGATCAACTCTGGAAACCCTAGTTCACAAAATCTCTTCCTTCTTGTAAACAAAAAAGTAAATAATGAAGTGTCCGACCTTCTATTTATAGTTTTTCCTACTTTCTAACATTAAATTCCACTTCACCTACCACCACACTTTAACACTTAATGCAGATTTTTCAAATGAACCCGTCTTTAGTGCTTTCACTCATGCGCCCAATCCTGTGTGGACAATTCCCCAACCTTTTGGTGTGCAACCAATCCATCTTAACAAGAGACTCTTGCGCGCGCGTAACCAGTGCCAAAGGTAATTCTTCTGTCATGATTTTTTTCTCTCGCCTACCTTGTGTTGCTTTTGCACTTCTTCCAATCTTATACGTGGATCTATAATGTAGCCTTACCCTGGCACCAACCATCCTTTTTCGCCTTTCCTATCATGCAACTCCTTCACAGGGCCATCCAACCGGGCTTTCCAATGTAATCCTTCCTGGTGCTTCACACTTCAATTTCCTCCACCTTACTCCACCCCACACTAAAATTATGTGCGGTCCTTTGCGTAGTTACAACCTTCAAAAAGTAATGAGATTACCGGCACCTAAGGCACAAAACAAAACAACAACGAGAAAGGGAAACACAAGAAAATAAAATGCATTAAGGGAAATCCTAAACTAACTAACAATACTGCCTTATTTACAAACACCAAGAAGACTTATTTATAGTAGGGCTTCAACCTACTCCCATTGAAGTGTCCTGATAATCTCATCCCATGCAACACTTGTAACTGGCACGCACTTGAATCAAGGATGTACGAGATGATGTAGGGACCCAACCAATGGACTTTTAACTTCCCAGGATGGCACATAAACTTAGAATCATATAGTAGCACCATCTACCCAACCTCAAACTTCTTGTTCTTAATGTGATGATCATGTCATGCCTTTTGTTTTTCTTTTTTAGTCTTTTGGATCCACCTGACGAGTGATCGTCTTTCATCTAATTGCATTAACTTGTCAATTCTCTCTTCCAGCGCTTGTTCATCAGCCAATCCTCCTGCGCGTGCTATACGTAGAGAAGGTAACATGAATTCAACTAGTAGGAAAACCTCCGCACCAAATACCAATTGAAATGGTGTGGCCTTATTCAACCTCTTGTAGGTTGTCCTATACACCCAAAGAATAGATGATACTTTGTCATCCCAATCCTGTCTACCAACATCACAGATCTTAGTCAATGTGAGACTAAGTATTTTGTTAAATGCCTCAACAGTTCCATTTGCTTGAGGGTAATAGGGAGTAGTTTTGTGATGGGCCACCATGAATTCTGAAAATAGAATCCTGACCATCTCATTGAGAAAGTGCGTACCTATATCACTTGTTAAACTCAATGGGCATCCATACCTGCTGATTATGTTTTCCCATAAAAATCTAGTAGCGGTAGCCACTGTACAATCCTTTGTAGGCGTTGCCTCTACCCACCTTGTCAAATAATCAGTGCAAGTGAGGATATACCACGAACCAGTCCTTCGTGCCACTGGCGAGGTTGGTACGAAAAATTCGATAGCCCACTTCTCAAATGGTTCCGCACTGGCTATTGGTCGCAAGGGAATTTCATCCCTTTTTCCAGGTTTCCAAGGCACTGGCAATAGTCATAGGCCTTGCGAAACTCAATGTAATCTAGATAAATGGTCTCCCACCAAAGCCCTGTGAGTAGAATCTTCTGTGCGGTTGCATTTCCCACATAGTGTCCTCCTGCAATCCCACCATGCACCACTTCCATTATTGCAATAAGCTCATGTTCTAGCACGTAACGACACAGAACCTCATCACGACCCATTTGGTACAGATCTCCACTAATTAGCATGTAGGGTGCAGCGCTTATGGCCAACTTCTTCTTCTCTAAGGCCTTCATTCCATCTGGTGCCACACCTGTCTTAAGGAATACCACAATGTCCTAAAAAAACAAGGGCACGTGCCGCAACCTAAAGAATTGCGCATCTGGCATAGTCTCTTTAATGCTCTACGCATCCTCCCTTGAATCAATCCTAGACAAATGATCAGGTCTGGAATTAATTTTACTTGGTTTAACAACCACTATGAACTCAAATTCTTGGAATAATAGTACCCACCAACATATGCGACCTTGTAGAATGAGCTTGTTCACCAAGTATTTCAATGCTATATGGTCAATGTAAAATATAAAAGGGGTTACCAACAAATAATGTATGAATTTATGAAGCGCGTAGATCATTGACAACGCCTCGCACTCAGTTATAGTGTAATTCTATTCTGCTGGTGTCAATTTGCTGCTTGCAAAGCACAAATGATGATTAACAATCCCTTCACCAAGCTGTGCAAGTACTACTCCAATGGCGGTTCCTGAGGCATCCACATGAACATAGAAAGACTTATCCCAAGAAGGGAAACATAGGATGGATGCGGTGACAAGCCTATCCTTCAAAGTGTCAAATGCCTTCTGTTGTGCCTCTCCCCAATGAAAGGCACTTTTATGTCTAAGTAACTCTTCTAAAGGTGCGGTGATCTTGGCATATCCCTTGATGAACTTCGTGTAGTACCCCGTATGCCCAAGAAATCCATGCACTGCGCTTTGACTAGTAGACTCCCTCAATCCCATAATTACTGCAACTTTTGCGGGATCTACTAGAAGGCCCTCCTTACATATGATGTGCCCCAATAATGTTCCAAATGGGATACCAAAGACACATTTCTTAATGTTGAGGGATATCCTCAACTGTCGACATCTTTCAAGCATCAGCCTTAAGTTGTCACAATGGTCCTTCACTAACCCATATACTGTCCAATCATCCAGGTAGAATTGAAGGAATTTATGGATGAAGTCCTGGAAGGCTTGTACCATAATGCGTGAGAACACAATAGACGCATTCTTTAACCCAAAAGGCATGACTGTATAGGAAAAAATTCCCCACTCAGTGGTGAAATTTGTCTTCCTTTGGTCCTCCTTTGCCATCCTTACCTGGTGATAGCCTGAGAATCCATCTGTGAAAGAATAGACCTCGCGCCCTGCCACTCCTTCTAAGATTTCTTCAATGAATGGGGTTGGGAAAGGATCAATGATACATACTGCATTTAGGTTCCTATAATCAACAAAGATCCTTATCCTTTCATCCTTCTTGATGCTAATTACCATTGGACTTATCCATTCTGACTCTTCATCAGCTTCAATAATGCTGACGCTATCATCTTGTCTATTTCTTCCTTGACCTTCATGCACAGGTTGGGATTCATTCGATATGGTATCTTCCAGACTGGGTGCACACCTTCCTTCAACTTAATTCTCATTTCCCCCAAGGAATGGTGAACGCCTTTGAGTTCATGATACCCACGCTGGAATAAATGCTCAAACTCATGTAAAAGATCAATGATCTTAGAGACTTCCTTCTTAGACCAATAGTCTCTGATGATAGCCTCTTTAGGCTCTTCTTCTAAGCTGATGTTAACCTTATTTGTCTTCAAAGGTTCATGATAGATGCGCGCCCATTCATCAGCTCTATCTACCACCTCGCATGTCCCTATAGAATGGTCAACATCTAATTTTTCCACTTCTTCCCCATCAATAACATACACCAACTTCCCTTTTTTATTTTTCAAACATGTGTGCTCAAGCTATATCTCTTATGTTTCTTATTCCTCAAAGCATGCCTCCAGGACAGGTTCAACTAGAGAGTCCAATAGCCTATCTTCTACCATAGCACAGTCTCCAATGGTAGGGCACTTGATAACCTGCAATGCCTTATCCACCAAGGGTTTTGTACTCTGATACTCAAATGTTTAAATGAGATCAGCCGTTAACTCTTGCCAATTCCCTGTCTAGCAGCGTGTCTCAAAGTAAATGTAACATGCACGTGCACAACGTTGCAATTTAGAATATAGCTTGTGTACCCATAGGGATGGTGGTAAAGCCTCCACGCCTTCTGTCCAGACCTTCTCACAATCCTACATTTGGAAAGAGGCGGGTTCCTTACCATGATAATCTTTGATGGTGGCAGGAGTGTTGTTTCTAGAGAACTGGAAAGAGAGGGAAATTATCACCTCGTGCCATTCCAAGAGGTTCTCCTGATGTTTTTCCCACCAGCGTTTCACTGTGCCGAGCAGGACATAACTTAACATCCCTATTCGCTCACTTTCCTCCTTCCATTGAGCTTCCATCTCCTGCAAAAATATCTCAGGGAAGGATCCTCCTGAATACTTAGGTAGCTCCTTTCCTCCTAGGTGCCGGACTGTACGCACCTTTGTCACCTTTATTACTTACCCTATCAAATGTCATCTGATCAACTCATAGGTTCCATGTTCCCAATTATCGCACGCTGTACTGGTGGTGTCACTTAGGGATTGAACATCCTCAAACCGGATAACTTCTTCTGTGGGATGAATTATATCTGGATCCCTAATTGAGCACACATATATTCTATCCAGGACCTCTTCTCCCAAAGGTTTAGTATAGGGTGTTGATTTTCCATCAGCTAGGAGTATGATGACCCAATCCTCCTCAGTCTCAAAGCTTATGCATCCCTTGTTGAACTAAATATCTGCATTGTTCTTATAGCACCATGGGCACCCAAGTAGTGCTGCGAAATCATCTGCCTCGGTGAGCACCAAGACTTCAAAGTCCCTAGTAAACTTAGCTCCCTGAATGGTGATGGATGCATCCTCTAAGACACTGATGGGCATTGCCTTTGTTTTGTTTTCCATATACAACACATTTGTAGATGGCTATAATACAAGTCTTCCCATTTGATGCCATGCATCCAAAGTGAGAACATTGTCCTATGTGCATGTGTAAATGAGGATATTACCAAGGAGCCATCCATCCACGACTGCATCCAATGTGATCTCCTTATCATAGTCAAGGCTATGAGGGGGAAGGTTTGCATGTAGGACCTGCCTCTCGTGCTCTCCTCTGGTGCATGGTACCTTCTCTCTCAACCATGATCCTATCAAGGGAATAATATTCTCTTGCCTAAGCATTTTACAGACTTCCTTGACCTCATCCAAGTCATCCTTTGGTGCCTCGACCTTCCTTCTTTGCTCCTCCCTCCTGGACTACTCCTTTAGACACTGGATTTCTCCTTGTAAACTCTGAATGATGTCCATGGTCTCTTGATATACCTCCTTCTGATGCGCAGGGTCTGGGTAATTCCCATGTACCACTTCTTCCCTTGAAACCAGGTTCTTCTGCCTTGGTATTTCCTTTGCACACGTGGCCTTTGTTCTTTTTGTTACCATAACAGGTTCCAATCCTACATCATGTGTCACCTGTGGCATCCATTGTGTGTTAACCTTCTTAATGCTTACCATTACAGCACCGTTGTCTTTCTAGTGCTACTGATTCATGTGCTCAAACAACTCAGGGCTACTCCTCATACTTGTGCTTCTTCCTGCACCATGAGCACTGCAATAAGTCTGAACACTCGTGCTTGTAGTGGTCTATAGACCCACAATTAAAATAGGTTCCACATGGGAACTCACTTCTTCCTCCTCCATAGTTACCGTAACCACAAAATCCTCTGCGAAATCCCCTTCCACGTGTGCCTCCATCTGCGCGCTCCTCGTAGCGTTGATCATCACCCTTAGAACCAATTATAAGGCTAGTCTAGTGCACACACCAAGATCAATGGCCTCATGGATATGATCAATAAGCCAACAATCCTTAGTATCATGGGTTGTAGAGGTGCAGAAATCTTACAGTAACAAGACACATTCTTCCGCATTGTGCGCTATAACAAGTGATATCTACTCGCATTATGGTCCCCATGACAAATCTCACAATCTACTGCTATGACGTGCGTACTGTCTTCCAAGGTGAAACTATCCTTAACATGCCCCTCTACTTCACAATTTGTACACTATATACCACTGCGAGTCTCATGGGCTGAGTTCATAGACAAATTCTCTAGCTGCTTAGCCATAGTAGCAATTTGAGATCTCCAGGAATGGGCTAACACCAGTATCAACACTTTCAACAGTCTTCGATGTGTAGAGCAGACTTCCAACGCCTCGCGTGGGTCTGTGAAAGTTTTATGAGATAAAGCTCTTCTAAAATGTGTTATCAACTCCCCTAACAAACCATTGAGCATGCTGTGAAGGGTGAATGTCATATAATAATTTTGACAGGGGGTTTTGAACCGTGCATCATACTCCCGCACACTCTCTGCCATTCCTTGGTGAATCTCCTTCAGGGTGCTGACACTCTTTTGTTCAAACTCAGGAATGTGGAATTCTACCAAGAAGGTGTTCTTTAAAGTAGTATAATCCACCTTCGTTTGATGAGGGTCATATTTCCTATACCATCTATGTGTGTGCCCTTGCAACGTCATTGCAAACTAGCTTGCCTTCCACTCTGGGCTAGTGATCCCTTTTGCGCGCCATAGCAGCTCACACTTGTGAACATGTTTTGTAGTATCTTCAATACCTCTGTAATATAGAAAATGTACAAACATCTCAAAGAAGACTTGAGGAGGTGGCTGGGACCTGTGTCCTCTTAAGCCAGAGCCTTGGTTTCCTGTGGTGTTTCCTCCACTGCCGGATCCAACAGATCCACCAGGTCCTATGCCTCCTGTCCCACCAGACCCACTGGATCCACCAGGTCCATCAGGTCCTGTTCCTCCTGACCCACCAGATCCATCAGGTGTTGTAGTGGTCATGCCAAGGGTCCCCACAGTTCCATTGAACTACACGCTGACGGTCTGTGATAATGCCCCACTACCAATAGTGTAACCCGTGCCACTCCCAGACGCGAGACCAAAATCTTGCATATCTATACCTTGCCCAAAAATTCCTCCTAATACTAGAATGGTATGTGCAGCCATATAAATTATTAATTGTCTTCAGAATCCCATACAACATGACAATATCCTTAAGAAAACTTTGGCAATGGAAACTGCATTATATGCGACCTTAGTTGGAAAAAAGTGCGCGACCTTGGTCAACTTGTCCAATGTGACCATGATAGCGTCATGATGATAAAAATACATGAGAAGACCAACAATGAAATCCATATAAATGGCATCCCATTTCCACTCGAGAATGTCATGGGGATACAAAATTCCTACGAGATGGGAATGTTCAGCTTTGACCCTCTGACACTCAAGGTAATGATCTACAAAGTATGCTATATCCTGACGTAGACCTGGAAAATAATACAACTCTCTGAGATCAACATGCATCTTCTTCACTCTAGGATGTGTTGCATATGGGGATCGGTGAGACTTTGAAAGAATAAAGTTGCGAAGCTCACCTGGCTTAGGCACATAAATGCACCTCTGAAAATGAAGTAGATTGTCTACCTCTAAAATACATCTTATATACCTGCCCTCAAAAGAAACCTGAGACTCAAACATTTGTTTTGTGCCCTCATAAAATATGTCCCCTTGAAGATGCTAAAGGATCCTACCCCAAAGGTCTGACTGAAGTGTCATAGTGGTAATCACATTTCATCATCTACTGAAGGCATCTACAACAAAATTCTCTTTTCCCTTGATATATTGGACGACCATGCCATACTCACATAATAACTCCATCCAACGCCATTGATGAGCATTGAATTTTGGTTGTGAAAAGATGTGTTGAAGGCTCCAATGATCGGTCCTTAAGATAAAAGGCCTACCTAAAAGGAAATGTTTCCAACAAAATAGAGTGTGAACTACTCCTGCAAGCTCCAGGTCTTGGGTAGGGTAGTTAAGCTTATAATCCTTGATATTACGTGACTCAAATGCGATGACATGATGCTCCTACATGAGAAATGCTCCAAGACCCTCTAAGGAAGCATCGATGCAAACAACAAACTATCTAATCAGATTTGGAATTGATAAGATGGGTGTCATGGTCAGTCACTCCTTAAGTAACTGAAAATATTGCTCACATTTTTTTGACCACTCAAATTTCTTCCCTTTATGCTGAAGAGAAGTAATAGGATGAGAAATCCTAGAAAATCCCTGAAAAAATTTGTGGTAGTAGCCTGCTAATCTCATGAAAATCCTCACCTCTGTCATCGATGTGGGTGCTGGCCAATCGAGAATGGCTCGTATCTTTGAGGGATATAATGAGATGCCCTCACTTGAAATGATGTGACCCAAGTATTGAATCTCTGATTGAAAGAAACTGCACTTATCTAAGTTCCCAAAAAGCTTCTGATATCTCAAAACCTGTAGCACTTTTCTCAAATGTTCCTTGTGTTCCTCCTTGGAATGAGAATAAATCAATAAATCATCCAAAAAAATTAAGACAAAATGGTCCAAAAAGGTCCTAAAAACCCCATTCATGAGGCTCGTGAAAACAACTGGGGCATTGGTCAAACCAAAAGGTACAACAATGAACTTGTAATGCCCATATCGAGTGTGAAAAGTTGTTTTATGAATGTTTGCATCTACAATGTGCAACTGGTGGTATCTTGATTTGAGATCAATCTTAGAAAACACTATGACACCTTTCATTTGATCAAACAAGTTATCAATCCTTGGAAGTGGATAGCGGTTCTTCATCGCGACCTTATTAAGCTTCCTAAAATCAACACATAGCCTAAGAAAACTGTCCTTCTTCACAAAAATAACGGGTGCCCCCCCAAGGAGACACATTAGGGTGAGTGAGGCCCTTCTCCAATAAATCCTCTAGCTTAATCTTGAGCTCATGGAGCTCTGGAGTCTTCATACTTTAAGGTGCTTAAGAAACTGGTGTTGCTCCTGACATTATGTCTATAGTGAAATCCATCTCTCTACGGGGTGGTAATCTAGGAAGCTCACTTGGAAACACATTTGCAAAATCTCTCAATACAACATGCTCATGAAGAGGTGAATGATCAGGAGTACCCTCTGATCGATCACTTATTGTAATCGTAAAATTTGATAACCATTGTGCATGCTCTTCCTGCGTTTCTTAGCCGAGATTATATACAAGGAAATAGGCCTCTACATCCCATAAATTGCAACTGAATTCCCAAGGTCATCTCGACACTCAATGATCTTACTCCTACAATCTACTTTGGGCTGATGACACTCAAACCAATCAATGCCCATAACAACCTCGTAGGATCCTAAAGGTAAAACTCGAAGGTCCAAGGTAGTAGAGAATACTCCCAAATCGAGTACACAACTCTCCACATAGGCATCTACTACGTGTTTGGCCCTAGAAGACAACTTAGCCTGCCAAATAACTGACTGCCTAGCCACCACTAGCTCACACTGGTCCACTATAGATGGTGATATAAAGTACTCTGATGCTCCTGAATCAAAAATTACTAAGACAAAAATACTCCTTATAGTACCTATAGTATTAATAACCATGGCTTAATGCTCGACCTAGTGGTTATCCATTCCTGCATAGACTTGATGAGTACATCCCATGTATGCCACTATCTTCTCTGAGATAGGGGTTCTGTGCCTATCAACGGTGGTGGGTTTGTGTGGACACAAATGAGCATAATGGTAAGAGGCCCCACCAATAAAACAACTTGCTAGTCCTCTCTGTTTAGGGGTCCCTCTTGTCCTCTAGTGTACCGAACCGAATGGCCTAAATCTGACAAAATACTGTGTATGGGCTAGATGTACCTATTGATTTCCATATCTCTTGTCTCTACCCAATCCAAAACCTCCTTGAACTCCGGCTCTCTTCATACCCTGTGTCTGTCTAGTCCTTTGTTGCTGATGTGCATGGTGCTGCGAATGCTAATGGGTATGAGGTGGAGTCCTAAAAAATAACTATGGGGGTCTGAATCCTCCTCTAGTTGGTGGTGTTGTACCCTGTGTCCTTTGATCCTGGAAATAATGCATCCTCTCCTGAAACTTACCCCTAGCCTTGTCTCTGTGCTCTTAGGCCTTGCTCCTATTCTCGTCAGCTAAGTAGGACTTTTCCATGGCCTTCTCAAGTTTCGGAGGATATAACATCTTGAAAACCATGGCCAAGTCTGCATCCAGTCCTTGAATAAACCTGTTGAATTGTAATTTCTCATCCTGAAGATAATCAACATACTGCAATAAATACAGAAATCGGCTCTTGTATTGTGCCACTGTGCTTGACCCTTATCGAAGATCATGGAAATCGTCTATCATCTTCTGGAAAAAGTGTTCAGACATGTACTAGGCTCTAAAATGCTCCTCAAACATCTCCCAAGTCATTGAGTCTCTAGTCAAATTGAGCTTTCGCTCCTCGTTCCTCCACCATACTCCTACTATGTCCCGGAGGAGGTAAATAGAAAACCTAGCCTTGATGTTGCTTTCATATAAGTGAAGTCCAAAGAAATTATCAAGGCTTAAGAGCCATAACTCGGCCCCAAATCCATCTGTGGTTCTAGTGTAAGTGGGTGGCTATAGATGAAGAATAACTCTGATAACACTTCTTGTGTCACACTCATGATGATGATGCCCAACAAACTCCACATCTAAAGAATGTGGTCATCCTCCTTGTAGGGCTCCCTCAATGCTGTGAGAGTGGCTTTGACAAAGAGAGGCCACCCTCTTGAAGTGAACTGAGAGGCTACATGACCTTTCCCATCTTGTAAGTATCATACTGATGTGGCACCGAGTGTTTTCCCTCAAATGACAACATAAACTCTACTGGAAAGACAACCTCCTCTACTGGCTGATGTTACACAAGAAGATCTTGCTGCAAAACTCCCATCATCTACTATAATGTCTCTAATATATGTGGTCCTAACTCAGCAGCACATAGTTTGGGCATAGGTGACCTACGTCCTAAACCCCTGACGGATCGACGCCTCGTACCTCATCCAGGCATGCTTTGAGTGAAAGGAAAGGGAAGGTTTATGATTTTGTGTGAGATAGCAGAAATAATAAAATGGATTAAGTTTATTAATTTTACCATGATTAATTTAATTTACAATCCCCAGAGCATCTGATGTTGTAAAACCTAAGTTTTGATACCAAATGTAGTGCCCCATATTTGGACAACCCAGACCATTGCAAACAATAAAAATCTCGACATTTAAAAAAAAAACATATTTATTATTATAATTCCTTAACTATGGTCAGGACTATAGCCAACAATCAATCTTATTATTACTATTTTAAGATACTAGGATGGAAAAAGGGTCATTCCAAAATATAATCGTAGGTGATATTTATTCTTAGTCCATGGGGTTCTAATCCCTCTTATTCGTTTAAGCTTCGGCTACTTTCCACCAACGACCCTCAGTTATGGAGATTGATTGATTTATTTAACCATTTATTCTAGATTACATTACTCACATATTGCACTTTTGCTAGAGCACCAAGGTTACATGGGGTGAAGGACAAATGAAATTATAGAATCAGGGTTTGTTTGTATAGTGATAACCACTCAACTATGATACACTTTCCATAACCTAACTCCACTTTTACGAAGAAACCCCAAATTTTACTTATTGTTATAAGTTTAAAAGAAATATCATGTTCTAAAATATTTATATTTCATCTAAAGTGGGTTAAGCATCTCCTAAAGATGTTTAGTGTTAGGAAACTTTCGTTGCGGCAGGATAACTACTCAACACATGAAAAATTTAAGGTTTTTAAGGACATAATAAATTTTATACTCGTAAATTCATGAGTTGATGAAATATTTACCTTTAGAACGTTGTTGTCACCTTCTATAAGGGGCCACTTTTAGACTATAAAAGAAAGCGATTATATTAATATTTGTTTCATGAACCCCTTAAACATCAACCTAAAATTGTGATTTTGTAAATATCCTTATTACGCACATCCACAATATTAATTTTTTAGGTTGTAAGACTTTTCCAAATGATTATTCTAAGGATTCTCTAATCTCAAACCATATCATCTATTTTAATATTGGTTAACTATTCCATATTTCGAAATTTATTTAGAAATTTATAAAGTCAAAGGATGACCATTTGTGAAGTGGCTTATTGTTTTTTTAAAAGAAAAACTCTATTAAATCAACGCCATTGGATTTAAACCTTCCTACACCGTAGATCAAAGTTTGGGCAATCCAAAATCCTGTATATCCTTAGTTTTGTTTTGGGCGCATTAGTTTTGCTTATGCATTTTTTTGTTTTGTTTTTTCATTCTTCCTTCAACCTTGAGGCACCTACATGTTTATCATGGGGAAACAATATTAGTTGTTTATACCTTGTGGGGGGCGGCCATGGAGGAAGAAATCCATTTGTTTTTTTTTTTTTTTTTTTTTGGGCAAGTTATTACCTTGGCCATGGGGTGAAAAGAGTGCACAAGGGGCAGCCAAGGCAATGAAAGGAGGAGGTTTTGACATTGGGATGACCATGAAGAAAATCTAATCTATTTTTTTTGTAAATTAAACACTTCCATTGTTGTAGGGTTCCCTAGTGGGGCGGCCATGGACAAAATGTTTTTGGGTTTTTTTGGTGATTAATATATATTGGCCACACTGTGCAGGTCACAGTATTTTAATGGCTCAGTTTATATATATATATTTTTAAATGGATACCCCTCCCCCATACACACCCACCCATATCTCAAGATCACTTTGTGTGTGTCTATACTTGTGTATATTCTTGGAGATTTGTTTATGAGAATGAAGGGAAATAACATAAGTTTGTTTGTAGTAAAAATATTAGGTAAAATTATCCCTACTTAGATTATTAACCCAGTTTCATTGTATCTACAAGAAATAATGGAGTGGAAACTTCATAAAAATAATAACCCCCACTTTTTTTTACACACATTTTACCTTATAGTATTTTCAGTTTTGATATAAAATCAAAATATGCTACTATAAAAATACATTTCCTCCCTTTTTTTCTACTAAAACTCACAATACAAATAACTTATTTTGACAAGAAGGAAAGAGTGTAGATAACATTATTTTATTTTATTTTGACTACACAATTAAACTAACTTAATAAATGAGATAAATGAACTTAGCATACAAAAAATAGGCTTTCCATTTATGTTTTCTTCCAAGACTCAAAGATGCAACAATCATAACAATATTACAAGAAAATATATACAAATATAATGAGTAGTTTTTTTCCCTTACAATACAAAGGATAAATAAGGCTCCAACACCACTAAATTACATGCTTATAAAACCATATTTTTAAGAGAGGAAGTAACATAATCAAGATATCCATAACCTTTACAAAACAACACTTAAATGCAAGTGTGCAAGCCTCCCCAAAATGGGGAATAACATGCCCAAAATTTGAAATATTTCCTCCATGCTCCAAACATATTTTCTAAACTTCCACTCCATGTGAAAATCCTCAATGCACAAGAGAATGAGGCCCAATTTCCACCCAACCAATGATATCTAAAGTATACGACAAAATCATACATCCATCATATAATAGATAAAATTAACTGCATCACATCCTGCTGGTGTCCATAACCACATAAGTGTAAGAAACCAAGATGATGATCATAATACTATATTGGCACCACGTACCCTAAACAATCACTTGTGTCACCAAATAATCCATACGAGATCACATAGTATTAATATAATGCTAGATCATGTCTATAAATATAGTAAATGCAATGAGTCAGAAAATGAAATGATGCAAGAAAGAGGTGGGCAGTATATCTGGAATAAATAATATGGACTCATTGCAAATAAACCGGAACAATTTATTTATGTATGAATTTCATATAATTTAAATTGGAAGTAAATAAATTGTTATTTCCATTTAAAATAAATTGGATGAATTTAAAACAATGTGGATGCATTCCAAACAAGTTGGAGCACATTTATATTTTTTTGCAATTAATTAAGGCTCAATCAATTAATTTTATCACGTAATTGATAAACATAAAATTGGTTCAACTAAAACTAGTTGGATTCATCTTTTTAGTTATGCTTATAGAATAGGTTATTTATATTACATTCTATTTATTTTATATATCATTTATTTACAATTTATTAAGGAAAAATATGACATATAACTCTTTCAAATTATTAATAAGTAGTGAAAATAATTAATTTTTTTTTGAAGTATTTTTAACTTATCTAAATATATAACAAGATTTATATTACATATTTATTTATTTATTCCCAAAAATTATTATTTTTAGTCACTTTTTAAATTATTTGTCTTTATTTTTTTAATTTTCCTTGTTTCTAAATTTTTGTTTCAAATTGGTTTGTCACACTTAATCCTTAGCATATAACATATCCAACTGCAGATAATCTAACATAAGTCTCACTAGAATGAGAAATTTACTATTCAACTCTTGGATTGTCACTATTGTTATATAATCTTAATTCTAAAAAGACCTGCAAAAGGACATTTTATAGGTTTATAGTCATTAAGCATATAATATTTTAAATACTTCATCAATTGACAAGGTATGAGTGATAGAGAATAAAATAATGATGACCTTACAAATGAAAGAAATGTAAGTATGCAATGAAATTAATATACTAAATAATAAAATATTATGAACAAATATCAATTTTTTCAATATATAACCTTCATAAACACTCATTGACAACAATTTCCATGTTTTTTATGATTGCACCCAAGAATATGGTTAAATTGGTAAGGTTGATTCACCAATCCTTTTCACATTCCTAGCTTTCATTAATTTGGAACCTTAGATAAACTCTAACTCTACCAATTACAATCAATGAACACAATGTTACAAACCGAGAAATAATCTCTAAAAGTTCCTTTACAAATAGCTTCTTTCAATTTTTTAATATTTTTATTGAAGGGCTTGTAATATGTTTTTACCCAATCGAACAAGAAGGAATGTGTATGGTACATGGATTTCAATGTTATTCGAAAATAATTTTCATCTATCATTTTCCAAATGCCAATGTGTAAAAAAGATTTAAATGCCATTTCTTATAAATATAGGTGTTATCAAAAGCAGCATGAAGTTCCTAAATTATAAAGATATATGTTTGTCTTCCATTGATATATTTTGCGTTTCAAATGTTTTGTATCATTGCAACCATATTGAAAATATCTCCAATTTGTCAAACATAAACATAGTCATTTTTTTAATATTCAAAAATCTAAATTCAATCATATTTTGGCAATATATAGCAGAAATTCTAACAAGAGGAATGATTAACTTTGTTGCTACATACAACATCATTTCGTGACAAAACTATTCCATAGACTTGCTTATGTTCAATATAAAATGATAACATGGAACAAATAGATCATAGAACATACAAGATACAATATACAACATAGCAATAAATCATATATCATAAAAAACAAAATGTTGAAAAAATTATTGGTAACTAATTTACATCCATATTGTTTTGTAGCTAAATCTTGGATATTATTAATATTAAAAAATATTAAATAAATGAATGTTCTCTATAGTATTTAGAGTGATGCATTATTCAATTATAAAGAACATCATGTTGTGTAACAAATTGAAAGATATCTTATTTTTATTGATGTATATTTGGAATGCAATGTATGCTATAAGACTATAAAGTTTAATAAAAGAAAGGTCTAATTTGTTCACAAAATGGTTGAATATTAAGATTTTGTCCGCACATAACAAGAAAATAATGTGATTCACGAACACTGAACAAAGCATACATTGTAATGAAAAGGCTTTGTAAACCGTCTACATTATGGAAAATGATGTGATATTGATAACATTAACTTAATCACCAAAATACGTTTATTGACATTAATAAGGACACTGATATTGATATTATATTACTCAAGCAAGGGAAACAAAAAAATTAAAGCAAAATAAACAATTTTTATTTGAAAGAGTTATAAATTAGTCTAAATGAAAAAAAGTGAAATAATTTTCGTAACACGGATTTCATAGAAATTCAATATGGAATTTGTACTTGTAAAATTAATTTAGAGATGAGATTGTGCTTCCCTAAATTTATTTTTGAAAATATAGGTGTACATATTTTTCAGCATGAAAAATCTGTGTTCAACATGTTCTCTATTGTTTTTTCCATTTAAATATTTTTCATAGATATTATGCAAAGTAACAAAGTTAAACATATTATAAATAGTAATTTACGGACTTATAAATAAATTCAAATTTTATGTAATAGTCAATAATTAAATGTAAAATTAAACATAACGGTAATTAATATCATTATTTACATACAACAAAATATACTTTTCAACAAATAATCAATATTAATATATAAAAAATAAATGTCAAATTATTTTACAAATTCTCATTTTTTTAATGAGGAAGTGGTTAGAATAATTCTAAATGGATAATATGTATTTGAAAAAAATTAGATATATGAAGGTTTTTCACAATTGAAGCCTAAAATTTGTAAATAGTCCTTAATAACTTGAAAAGAAAAAAAATGATAGAGAAAACATTAATATTAACATAAAATACAAAAAATAACTATGAAAACAAACTCTTCCATGCAACTCTTGAGAAGTACAAATCTTCATTATATAGTCAGACATCATAGGGTTTACATTTATTTGTAGTAAATTTTGAAATAGACATTCATGTAGTCATCTAACTTGTTTGTTGGGGTCCTTTTTTTTGCTTAAGATCCCTAGGGAGAAGGCCGTAGCCTAAAAAAAAGCTTTCCGCACTAGTCCATGAAATAAAACAATCATTACGGACTCACATAAGAGTTAAAAGACACATTATCATGTATACATATAAAAAGTAAATATATCAACATACTACTATATGCCAAGCTTCCTTTATACACAATTCCTGAAACCATAGCCCCAAAGCCAAAACCCAAGCAAAAAAACCGCAGAGACCACCCGACTGGAACCACTAGAACCTCAAATCTCCATACACGAAACGACTGATTTAGCTTCAAGAATCTCCACCTCTGAGTCGCTCTGCGGCTGAGAAGGAGATGAAGAGGGAGAATGATCAACGCAACACTTGGGAATTTCCACCCTAACCTTAACAGGGAGACGAACCCCATGATGCTCTGCCACAGCCTCCAGACCAGGCACAAGGCCCTAAATTCCGTGAGCCAATGCATGTATATGATACTAAATGCTCACCAATCTCTCCTCCATTTCCTTCAAATACTTGTGGTGGATGAATTGCCCCAACACATTCGAAATAATGTTGGCAACACTCAAGCCTTGAGCCACGTCAAATACATTTCATCTTCCCACAGATTGGTCAGGGTCAAGCATAAGCTTCCTCAATTTGTCATAGATGACGACCTCCTCTTCCTCCGTGTCAACACTCTCCGCCACCGTCCAGACGTGCTTAAGCCAGCCATGCATCGCCACATTCTTAATTCTGCCATTCAGCCACTCGACAAAGGATTCCCACAAAGAATCCCCAGTCTATGCACGCCTCTGCTTCCAACCCGACCCCTCTACAACACCAGCCTCCAATGCCGTAAACCCAAAAAAAAGAAGTGAAACCACCCAAAAAAGAGTGAAGCTAAGTAGACCAGGGAGACGAACCAACATGACGATAAAAGAGAAACTAATCTTTGATGAAAAACAACCCCCCCACCGAGCTTGTTTTAAAACCAATGCCTCCGCACAAAACAATAAATACTTCACACACGTTAGGGCTTCAAAATCATTGCCCAAATCTTACATAACACCCAAATCAATCCTATGGATGTAGATATGAAAAAGAGGCATCCTTTATAATCATTAAAGAGCACCAACTGATGCCATTCGTGCGTCTCCAACTAAAAGCTCTTGAATGCCATTAGGAAATCATGATTCCCAAGAAAGGGACATAAAATGAAGAAAATCCCATAAACCAGCTCCTCTATTCGCTAAGCAATCCTCCACCTTATTTTTGTCTCTCAGAGTGTGGGAGAAAATAATCTCAGACCATTGGAGGCTGGTTTGATTTCCTCACACTCGGGTATACATAGTAAGTTCATCCAGGTTTTGCAAAACAAGTAGAGGTCTTCCCATGGACCATGTATTGTATTGAATCAGCCTAATGGATGGTGGTTTTTAATTTCAGGTCTGAAGTTATTCTTACTGCACAGCTTCCCGCCTTATACTGAAAAGTACGAAGAGTCATGTGGACCTAGATCTGCAGGCATTGCTTTGAAGGAAACTCCAGAATCCCAAGTTATACGTCAAAAGGGGCAATGACACTCATGTTTTCTAGATATCACACAGCCACAGACTGGCAAAGAAATACAAATACCTTTCGAGGGGCATTCTCAAGATACATCTAGATAAAACCCATTCAGAATGAAGAGTTTCCAAGATACATCTTTGATTCTTGATTTCCCCCCTTATCAGGAGGTTGTGTTTGGAATCTTATAAAAACATTGCAGGCCACACTTATCTGATTACAAATTATTATGTATTGAATAACACCGGATTTATGGCCAAGTCATTTAGAATGATGGGCCCGTCATAGCTGATTGTTGCTGGATTAGATCATTGCCCTACACCTTTCATTCACTTGTTTTTTATGTCAGATCATCAGCCTTTGATATTTTCAATAGAGTGGATCTCTGCAGCTTTGTATTGCTCTATTCTTCCTAAACTAACCGAAAGTCATATCTCCCTACTTAGCATCATACACGCCAACTTTGGGAAGATCGTTTATAGTTTTAGAAAATTTATTTAATATACTTTATATAAGAGGATGGTCCCATGCTGGGGGCAAGGGCTTCTATCTTATGTTGGTAAATGTGGTTTCATGTAAAAACAAAATTAATATCTATTTCTGAAATTTAATAATTTTTTTAAAATTTCTAAGTAGTTATATTTTAAGGAGAGGATTTCCAGTCCATCAAGTAGTTAGAGGTACCAAAAAAAAAGTCTGCTTAAAATTTTTAGGGAGTGTTTTGTGACACTTGGCATGTATGTTTAAACTTCCCTCCTTATTTTTCCTTCCAATAGTTTATTTAGAGATTCATGGGACCATACTTTTGTTAAAGCTAAAGACTCTTATTTTGTCTCTGTAGAGAAAAATAAAAAATTGTGGGATCCTATTAATGCTAAAATATTCTATTTTTTCTCTCCCTCACTTGTTCAAAATTTTTAGCTTGCCCCTTGCATGGGACCACGACCCAACAATCCCTAGGGTTGGCTCACTAGAACTCGACTACCACTCTAGGTAGCCGAGATTGCGAGTTCAAATTTTACGATTTAGCTACATCATGTGTTGAGGACTTGGTACATGCTGCTCCAAATAAAATTGATCGGTGACACTCGCCTTATGTTTGAGCTTCACTCCTAAAATCTTGGGATCCCTTGATATTTACATCCCTTTAGATTACCACAAAAAAATTATATAACACTAAAAAGTGAAATTGATCATATTAAAAAATTGTTAATAATCATTGTATAATATAAACATAATAACATCAAGGATATTTTCTACATAAATATCAACTTTATAGATTAAATAATAGTTAACTTATAATGTTAAGTGCTTACTAATGTAGTGTACCTTATTTTACGTTTGAATGCATATCTTTTATTAAAATGCTCGAGGTGCAATCTGGAGAATCAAGTGCAGCTAGGTTAGAATGCTCAAATGTGTAAAATATTTGTACCCAAATAATAAACGATGTCTATATCTTTTTGAATACAATTAATTTCCAAGTAAACATAATGTAGCTATAAAAAAATTCTTAGTCTCACAAATCTGTTTTACTTGCTCGCTTACAAAATGTTGATTAGAATTCATATTTATTCAGAATACATTTCCGTTTCATATGGTTAGATTGACAAGAATAAGATTATAATTTCGAAATTATATCGAGAGACAATCAATATGGTTTTTGAAACTATTTTTGATAGAATGAAGTTTGTAATTTGAATGGATTAATTCAAGTTTTTACTGAAAGTTCTTTGATTCGTAGTGTTTTCCATTTTTAGACTTGGGCAGGTTTTTAGCTGGTTGGTTTTGGAAGTTTTATACTAAAACTCTCCTAGTCTATTTTATTTATTGTAATTTAAAATAAATAGCACTGGTTAATCTTCAAAGAATAATTATATGATCACCGAAGTGATATATAGCAATCAACATCAAGTGTGATGATTAGTAGATAGTTCACCTTGGATAATTTTTTATTTCGAAGGTACTGCTATATTGACAAATTTTAATGTAATTTTCAAACATTTACATTCATGACAATACTAGAATATATATGAATATCGATGATATCATAGAATTTTATTGACAAAATAATATTTATTTTTTCAATGCAATAAAAGAACATTTCCAATATTACTTGAATTCTATAATTTACAATTTTGAGAATGACTATATCTAATAGAATGCACAATGTTCCTAATGTAAGAGTCAGCCCCAATGATTTAAATTCACTTTGATATTCAATATATCCACAATATATTTATATGTTCTCTTCATCTACAACAAATGATAACAAAGAATATATGATAATGTGTAGAACATGTTTACGGCATCTAATGGGTGATATTTTGCAAACATAATAAAAATCATTAAATATTCTCATAGTACATTTATATTTGAAAGGTTTCACAACGGGGGCGACATCTACTCATATACTATCATAACATTATCATTTTTTGGTGTCATTGAAGTGAATCCTTTCGATCACATGAAATTATATTTTTGAAATGATTATTAATGATGCGACAAAATAATACAAATGTCATACAGGCATTCATATTATTTTTAACTTTTCATTAACTTCTAGGTGTTTGTTTTTTAGTGGAAGGCACCATTTATTCAATGGTTGTACGTAAATGGAAGGCTTACTTATCAATTTTTTGGAGAAGGCCACAATGAATGTTAGTTATTCTTCATTAGTCATGATGCAAGCTAGATTACATTTTAGAGATGCATAACATAGATTAGTTTTCACAAGTATAAATGCCACAAACATTGAATCTTGGATCCAAGTTGAATGTGCACAACAATGACTACTGGAAATAGTCATCAATCTCATTAGATAATGACATTCCATCAATTTTTCCATCAACCATTTAGAATGGTGGTGTGTCAAGACTAGTTTTCTTCCTCCTTTGGTCTATCTTATCTTGAATAGAAGGTGAAAAAAGGAAGTGTTATTTTTGTGACGTCTTGATAAAATTGAATGGTTGTAATATTTACAAATTTTAATACCATGCTCATCTACACCTAATGAAAAATTCATTTGTTTTTGTGTATTTAAATTTTCCATTATCACCTCTTCAATTACATATTTGTTGATATTATTCCACTTCATGTACAATAATACTACAAACTATGAAAAAATATTCTTAAGAAGAGTTTGAAATAGTATCGAATATTTTCCTACTTGAAATATTGAATTACAAGGTTAATAGGATAAACATTTCATTGAAGTCCTCCAATATTGAAAAAAGAGTTGGTGTACCTAATGACATTTGAATGTTTTTTATTATGCTCTTTGAAGATTACCTTTAAATTTGTTAAATATTTTTCAAGGATTGAAATTGTATCACCTATCAACGCTTTCCAATGTTTCTTCTTTTTTGAAATGTTCTAATTTATAATACATAGGTCATTCAATTGTTTGATGAAGACTTTGTGACTTTACACCACATTATTAGGTGTCAACGTTTTTCCTTTAGCTTTGAAATCATGTTGGTCAATGTTGTAGTACCCAAAATTTGGTCCTATGGAAATTGACAATAATCCTTTGACATTTATTCCAACAATATCCCATTTACACATTTATTAACTAAAATTAAAGGTATTCTACTCAATCCTAGTCTATGAGTCCATTAGGTCATGACTTATTCTTCAACTTAGCACCTCATGAATCAATGTAACTTATACAAAAAACATTTTTAAGAGCTCAACTATCCATCTCATGTCTCTGATCATTTTCCATCCTAAGCTTGGGTGGGTTCATGGGTGTTGAGCCCTTAAAATGACCAAGTACCTAAGGTGTGAAGGGTTGTGGCGCGTGGCATCATGGTGCGAAGGCTTGGGCAGAAGTAACTTTTGGGGATGCGCAAAGGTTAGCGCCCAGGCAGAATAGGTCCAGGACTCAGTCACTTTTGGGACCATGGATAAAGTCACGATAAAGGAACACGTGGAAAGGAAACCATAATCGGTTATGGATAAAGTTGAGTATGAAGACTTGCATAGCTCAAGGAAATAATATTCCAGGGTATCATTACAGTTATCGTGAAAATATTAAGAGATGTAAAGTATAATTAGTTATGGATTAGCTAGCACTTACATGCTGAGGATACTTGAGTATGGAAATACATGATGAAATTTGGCATGTTCTTGGGTAATGATGGAGCGGGTAGAAGAGATTCCTTCAAGGCCCTTCTTATGTATTGATTTTCATGGAAATAGAAGAGAGAGTAAGGGATATGTATGGATAATATGTGGATAGTAGGGATTGAGTGGGAGAGTGAGAACAAGGAAAATATGTGGGTAATCTCTACTATAACCTCTGTGATGAAACCATTGTAGGAAGAGTATTGAAACTCTGTTGATGTATTAGTTCCATTCATGGATTTCTTGATGGATTGGCTACTGTAATGTTGGTGAATTAATATAATGGGGTTGTTCTAAATATTTGAGTTGATGGATCTTAATATATGTGTTTTCTATTATGTTTGTGGGCCAAAACCCTTGTGTTCTTGATAATGCTCATGGTTCAAATCTGATCCCTCTCTGTTATTATGATGTTTTCATCTATATTACATTGCATTTGTGTTTGGATCTAGTTCCCTTATCATGGTTAGAAGATGTGTGTATTTAAGTATGTGCATTGTTCCTCCATTAATGATAAACATTCCTTCAAATCTCACATAAAGGAGGGGCTCGGCGCATGTGCACACATCAGGTGAGCTCCCAGTCAGGCTGGGTGATAAGTTGGCATGTGCCTGATATTTAAGTGGGTGGAAAAAGTGACTACATCTTGGTTCTATTACCGGGACCTCTTTTGAAGTTGTTGTAAGAATGGTGTGTGATGACATAATGCTTGACCTTGGACAACGTCGAGACTTGGGTTAAAGGAATGGAGGATGAGTTTGCTCAGTGATTTAATACTAGACCTGAGTTTGATGCACGTAAATGGGTAGAGGAGCACCTGTATCATGAGCTCTATGAGACCTTATTTTTTTGTTTTCCAGTAGAATTGTATGAATGGTTGTCAGCATATGCATCAAGGAAGAGCTGGTATTATAGACCTCGTGTTTGGACCCAAGAAGAGTATCAGAGGTTGCATGATGCTGATATGACCTAGAATCGTGTTGTTGATCATAGGTGAAGTGGAGTGTTGACTAGATATACCCTAGAATACACAATTTCTACGTATTATTGCCTGGAGATTCCTGAGTTTGAGTTCTTGCAGGAGCTAAGAGGATAATTCTTGCATGCTATGTAGTTCACCATTAAGATCTTGATCATCACTTTGAGTTTGGAGGAATATCCGATGGTTGGATAAACTTCCCATTAGGCGCGGGGCACAAAGGTTGGTGTGGTGAGAGATGGTGGACCTTGCGGCAGAAGAAGAGAGAGAAGAGAGGTGGCTCAAGTAGACTGAATCAAGAGAGAGGGAGTTGGCGAGATAATGTGAATTTATAGGAGTGATGGATTTATGGAGCTAGACGTTGCGGTAAGGATTTGAGGTTCTCGCGGAGGGCGTAGGACATGAGCAGTTTGTGCTACCCCATCTTGGCAAGTGCGGGAGAGAAACCCCTTCGAATTTTTGTGAGATCCCGTCATATGGAGAAAGGAGAGCCGTAGACGTGCATCTTAGCCTAGATGGTGACCAAACCCTAGTGCTTAGTTTTCCAATTCCTAAGATAAGCGTTGTTAACTTGGTTGGTGTTGGTGTTAGTAGTCGAGCGACACCTGGTAGATATAATTTTTCATTTAGTTCTTCTATGGAAGCAAAGGCATTTCCTGTGTTTGGAGGCATCCTATCTGGCACATCATTTGGGTAAGGTGTGGGTACACAAAGTTTGGGTATCACGTCTGGAAGTGGTTCTACGTCACAGACTGTCAACATGCAGTTTAGCGCGATGGTGGGTACGCAGAGAACATTTACATCAGGCCCCTTACCTGCAAAGGGAGGAGGATCTAGTGGATATGGAGGAATAAGAGCTAGTAGATCCAATGGATTTGGTGGTGGAGGTAACACAAGAGGGAATCAAGGTCCTAGATATGGTGGGCAATGACCAAAACACCATCAACAGGTGTTTTAAGAGATGTCTCTTCACTTTCCTGATTACAAGGGTGTTGAAGATGCCAAGGAGCATGTACACAAGTGTGATTTGGTATGGCATGCTAAGGGTATCACTACCCTAGAGTGGAAGGCAAGTCAGTTTGCAACTATGTTGCAGGGATGTGCGCATAGCTGGTACCGAAAGTATGAACCACATCAAACGATGGTGGATTATACTACGCTACGTGATGACTTCTTGGTATAATTCCACATTCCTGAGTTTGAGAAAAATGAGCATCAGCGCATTGAAAGGAGATTCAAAAAGGTATGACAAAGAGTGTGTGGGAGTATGATATGTGCTTTAAAACTTTTCTGTCATAGTTGTCTTATGATATCCATCCCTCTCAACATGCTCAGTGGTGTGTGGGTGGATTGATAACGCCTTTTAGATGGAGAAATTCACACAATACTTGCACAGATCCACATGAATCCTTAGAGGACTGCTTTATGCACACTTGAGGCCATCAGAAGCGTTGACACTGGAGTAAGCCCATTTTTAGAAGCACAGATCGTTGCCATGGTGAAGCAGCTAGAGAAATTGTCTGCGAACTTAGCTCATGAGAATCGTAGTGGACTATGGTGCACGAATTGTGAGATAGAAGGACACACAAAGGATAATTTCCCACAAAAGATGGTGCACGTCTTGTGTCATTGGATTATGAAATATGTCACGGAGATCATGATCCCAAGTAGATATGCCCATTGTTGTAGGGTGTGCACACTCCACAAGAATGTGTCTTCTTTATTGTAAGATTTTCTCATCTATGATGCATGATACAAAGGATTTCCGATTGATAGACCAAATCCATGATGCCATTGATATTGGTGTGTGCCAAACCAGCATTGGAAAAAATTCTAAGAATGAAGGTCATCAATTTGAAGGGTGCAGAGATGGAGGCGGTTGAGGAAGAGGTTTTCATGGAGGATTTAGAGGTCGTGGTGGTCAAGGAGGTAGGAGTGAATTTCCCTATGGGACTTGTTACAATTGTGGATCTACTTGAACACTAGTAAGTGCGAGTGTCTAGATTTGACTATAATGCTCATGGTGTAGGAAAAAACATAAGTATGAGGAGTGCCCTGAGTTATATGAGCACATGAACTAGAACCAGAGGAAGGACAAGGGTGTATAGGATGGTGAGTGTGAAGTAAGCTGGATCCATGCAGTGGATACCTAGGGTAGCGCATGACTCTGAGTTGGAACCTGTATTGGTGACTACGCAGGAGGAAGCCGCACACGCTAGGGAAATACTGAAGTAAAAGCCTCTCATTACAAGAGAAGAGGTATTACATGGGAAATATCCTGATCCAACTCATCAGAAGGAGGTTTACCAAGAGACCATGGAGGTGATTAGAAACCTGCAAAGGTAGATTTAGTGTTTGAAGGAGCAATCATGGAAGTTGGAAAAGGAAAAGAATGTTGAGGTCCCTCAGAAGGACATGGATGAGGTCAGAGAAGTGTGTAGGATGTTGCACGAGGAGAATATTATCCCTCTGTTAGGAGAGTGGACTAAGAGAAAAAGTACTGCATGTTGGAGGTGAGTGCGAGAGGAAGGTCTTGCATGCTGATATGACCCTCAATAGTATTGATTATGATAAAGAAATCACATTGAATGCAGTTGTGGATGGATGGCTCTTGAGAAAAATTTTGATTGACATGGGTTTCGAGGTCAATGTTCTCACTTTAGATGCATGGAATCAGATGGGGAGGCCCCCATTACAGCCATCTTCAAATGTGTTGTACATGGAAAATAGGAAAAAGGCTATGCCCATCGGAGTATTGAAGGATGCATCCATAACCATCCAAGGGGAAAATTTTACTGGAGATTTTGAAGTCTTAGCACTTGCTGAGGCAGATAACTTTCCAGCCCTACTTGGATGACCCTGGTGTTATAAGAATAATGCTGAATTGCACTTTAACAAAGGGTACATAAGTTTTGAGAATAAAGAGAAGCGGGTCACTATTACATTGATGAATGGGAAGTCTGCACCCTATATAGAACCTTTAAGAGAAGAGGACCTAGATAGAATCTATGTGCACACCATTAGAGACCCCGAGGTTGTCCATCCATCAGGAGAAGGATTCCTTAAATATGAAGACGCTCAGTCCATGAGTGACACAACTAGCATTGCATGTGATAATTGGGTGCACGAGACCTATGAGTTGTCAGAAGGTAATTAAAGGGCACTGTGACTCACATCATCAGGGCACACTCATTTAGGCACCTGGGAGGGAATCAATTACCCAGTTACACTGAAGATGGTAACACTGATGTCTTTTTGCATTAGATGGAGGTACAATGGACATGTCATATAGGAAAGATGAATATGATTACTTATACCTTGCATAGAATAGCAGCGTGTTAGTGGGCGATCCATCGAGACAATCTTCTAGAGTGACACAAAGTGAGAATGGCGTTCTCTATGAGGTTTCTCCGGAGTAATACATCTTCTACAATACATGAATTTCATGGGAAGGAATCCACTCATTCCACATCCATGAATGTGAGAAATCCTAGATAGTAGGCCCGAAATCCTTGCCTCCTTCACTATGGGTGCATAATTTTTATTCCACCTTGTAGGGTTATACATGCGCATGGTATATCCATTCATAAGTGCACCATCATAAATGTAATTGGCAAGAGTTAATGATGGATACTATCACGTCTTTTAAGTATCAATCTCCTAAGCCATCGGTGAATGAGGTGATGCAAGTAGTCAAGCACCTTACCTTGGGAGATAGTGCCATGGATGAGGACCAAATATTTTATTTTTTAGGAGAACTTGAGTTGGGAGCGCCCTTTGTAGAAGAAGAACCAGAAGAAGAAGAGATGGAGGAGATATAACTTGAGTGCACCTTCCTGGAGAAAGAAAAGGGTAAGTTGGTATACTTGATAGATGATGAGGAAGTAGAAAATTTAGATGTTGCTCATATTGAGGGTACACGCAAAGTATTGGACAAAGTGGATGAGAAAGCACACACCTACCATGAGCCCTTAAAAAAAGAAGGTTAACATTGGTATAGAAGTAGAGCCAAAGGAAGCTATCATTGGAGATTACTGGTCAAACCAAGAGGTTTCAAAAATAGTTGAGCTACTGCACGACTTCCAAGATATGTTCCCGCGTGGGTACCATGAGCTTAAAGGAGTTCACCACTCTTTAGGGGAAATGTGGATTAAGTTAAAAGAAGGTACACACTTGGTTCAGAAGAGACCTTACAGGATGAACCCAAATTTACATGTAAAGGTTAAGGAGGAAATTGAAGAATCTGAGTGGGTGAGCCCAATGGGAATTAGTATCAAGAAGGATAAGGATTTGTGTTGATTACAAAGATTTAAATGCTTCATGTGTGATAGATCCTTTTCCAACCCCATTTAATGAGGAGATCTTGGAAGGTTTCACATGGCAAGAGATCTATTCTTTCACATATGGATTATTCAGATATCATCGGGTAAGAATTACGAAGGAAGACCAAGAGAAGACCACTTTCACGATGGATTGGGGAAGATTTTCCTATACTATTGTGCCCTTTGGCTTAAGAATGTGTTTGTTGTGTTTTCGCTCATCGTGATACATGCCTTTCAAGACTTCATCCACAAATTTATGCAAGTATACCTGGATGATTGGACAATGTATGGATTAGTGAGAGACCATTTTGAAAATTTGAGATTGATGTTTAAGAGATGCAGGTAGTTAAGTATCTCCTTGAACATTAAGAAATGTGTCTTTGCTACTCCATTTGGCACAATATTAGGTCCCATTATATGCAAGGAAGGCTTATTAGTAGACCCTGCCAAAGTTGTTGTCTTAGGGTTGGAGGAGCCTACCAGTCAAAGCGCAGTGAACAGATTCTTAGGGAACACAGGATATTACAGGAAATTTATCAAAGGCTATGTCAATATTTCCACACCATTGGAGGAATTTTTAAAACATAAAGGTAAATTCCATTGGGGTGAGGCGCAACAGGTGGATTTTGACACCTTGAAGGAGAAACTTACTACTATGTCCATTTTGCACTTTCCCTCTTGGGATAAGCCATTTCACGTACATGTTGATGCATGGGGTATGGCCATAAGAGCAGTGTTTACACAACCTGGAGAGGGGATTGTTGATCACCGCTTGTGTTTCGTGAGTAGAAAATTAACTCCAACAAAATAAAATTATACTACCACGGAGCGCGAGGCATTGCCGATGATCTACATGTTGTAAAAATTTAGGAAGTATTTACTAGCAACATCTTTTATTTTCTCCACAGACCACATGGCATTAAAGTACTTGGTGAACAAGCCCATTTTGCAAGGGCGCATATGCCGGTGGATCTATTGTTTCAAGAGTTTGACTTTTTGGTCATTGTGAAACCAGGAAAGAGCAATTTGGGACATGACCATCTATCATGGATAAACTCAGGAGAGGACACATAGAGCATTGAGGACACAATTCCAGATGCATAGTTGTTTAGATTGTAGCGCGTGCCTTATGATTTGGAGGATATTGTTGTTTTCTTACGAACGGGTGTAGCACCGGAAGGAATGAAGGATTTGGAAAAGAAGCGATTAGCTATATGTGTCACACCCTATATGTTGATCAACAAAGACTTTTACAAGCTAGGCCGCGATGAGGTCTTGCAATGATGTGTATTATATCATGAATATATTACAATCATGAAAGAAGCTCATGGTGGCATTGCAGGTGGTCACTATGAAGGAAATGCTACTGTGCAGAAAATTCTATTGTCAGTTTTTTTGTGGGAGACAATTTATAAGGATTTTATAGAGTATTGCAAGGCTGTGACCATTTCCAGCACCTTGGTAAGTCAGGGCGAAGAAATGAAATGCCATTAATACCTATTGCTAGTGCAAAGCCATTTGGAAAATGGGAAATTGACTTTGTGGGCCCTATTTCCCCAGCCGTGCACAGGAAATGTTCACGCTATATTATCACTTGCATAGATTATCTTACTCGGTGTGAAGAGGCAACACCTAAAAAGGATTGCATGGCGGCTACAACAACTAGGTTCTTATGGGAGAATATAATCAGCAGGTATAGATGCCCATTGAGTTTAACAAGTGATATGGGTTTGTAAATAAGGCAATGTTGCCATGTAGCTTAGGATTTTCCTTAATGCACTTTCCTTTATATGTGTTTCCTTTCATTGTTGCTATGATTTTCCTTTTCATTCTATGTTGTGTGCGCTTTGGCGAGATAGTAGCCAATTACATCATAAGTGGTTTCAAGTGCAGAGGACCACACATAATTTTTGTGTGGGGTGGATTATGGAAATGGTTAGTACCTTTCTAAGGGAGATTAGTTTGAATAAAAACTCATTTTGGAAGATTGACACAAAAAAAAAATGGTTCGTGCTGTATGAGAGGTTTTCTGAGGAAAATGAAGATAATTAAAGATTGCGCAGAGGAGAAATAGTCATGCAGTGTAACATGAGGTCAATGGCACCATGGGAGACTACTCAGTACAAGCTAAAGAGGTTATGTACTTTGTCATGGTAAGGAACGCAAAGGAAGTTTGTGGCAGTGAAGTAGTGTTGGCGCACCAGAAGGTTATGACTGTAGCACGCGAAGGAAGGTTACAAAATTTTCTTTAAGTGGAAAAAGTACTTTATTAAAAAGTGACTTTAAAAATGTGTGGGTCAATGACATTGAGGTTATGAAAAAGTATAAATAGGGGATAAAGGTAGTCATTTTAACTACCTTGACTTAGAAATTTTTTTTGCTCTCGAGCTTGGAATACGAAGAGGGTTTGATAAGGAAGTCAGGTACTTTTCACGAACATGTGGATTTTTACGAGCTTTGGAAAAATCTTGCGGTGTAGAAAGGGGAGGAGAAGATAGTAGAGTAGCAAGGGGGTTACATGAAAGGGAAGCATTTGAAGTCATCAAGTTCGGGCAGGTAGGGGAAAATCAGAAACACCTAGGGAACAGAAGAACGAAACAAAGATGACACCAAAGAAGGGAATGAGTAAGAAACTAGTGGTGGAAAAGGAGGAACCCATTGAGGCATACTTGGAAACACAGTTGCCTCCAGGTGTGTTTAGGGTAGAAAAGTGGAGTTCAAAGGTTACAGTTGCAGAATTCCCCCAAGTTACTCTAGTTGGTCTTCTAGGTGGTAGTAGCATAGAAATTTTTATTTTTCATTAGCCAATTTTTAGCCGATGAAGTTTTATTCAAGGAGTGCAAAGGATTTCCATGGGTGGAAATCAAGCTAGTTTGGGGTGATGTTGAGCCCTTAAAATGACCAAGTACCTAAGGCGCGAAGGGTTGTGGTGCGTGGAAACATGACACAAAGGCTCACATGGAAGTAACTTTTGGGGAGGCGTGAAGGTTTGTGCCCAGGAAGAATAGGTCCAGGACTTAGTCACTTTTTGGACCATGGATAAATTTGTGATAAAGGAACACATGGAAAGGTGACCATAATTGGTTATGGATAAAGTTAAGTATGAAGACTTGCAACTTAAGGAAAGCATATTCCAGGATATGGTTATCATGATAGGATTAAGAGCTGTAAAGTAGAATTAGCTATGGATTAGTTGGCACTTGCATGCTGATGATACTTGAGTATGGAAAGACATGATGACATTTGACATGTTCTTGGGTAATGATGGAGCGTTTAGAAGATATTCCTTTGAGGCCCTTCTTATGTATTGATTTGCATGGCAATAGAAGAGAGAGTAAGGGGTATGTATGAATACTGTGTGGATAGTAGGGATTGAGCGAGAGAGTGAGAACTAGAAAAATATATGGGGAATCTCTATTGTAACCTTTATGATGAAACCATTGTAGGAAGTGTATTGAAACTCTGTTGATTTATAAGTTCCATTCATGGATTGGCTACTATAATGTTAGTGAATTAATATAATGGGGTTGTTCTAAATATATAAGTCGGTGGATCTTAATCTGTGTGTTTTCTATTATGTTTGTGGGCCAAAACATGTGTTCTTGATAATGCTCATGGTTCAGATCTGGTCCCTCTTTGTTATTATGAAATTTTCCTCTATATTACATTGCATATATGCTTGGATCTAGTTCCCTTATCTTGGTTATAAGATGTGTGTATTTAAGTATGTGCATTGTTCCTCCATTAATGATAAACATTCCTTAAAATCTCACATAAAGGAGGGGCTTGACGCCTGCGCATGCCTTGGGTGAGTGCCTATTCAGGCTAGGTGATATGCCGACACGTATGGGATTTAAGTGGGTGGAAAAGTGACTACAATGGGCCCAAGAGAGGTGTAACACCCATGTTATACTTAAAAAACTAAGGGATTTTTTTTATAAACCTTTGATTACCTTTTATGCCTTCAGGGATTCCTAGCACGCAACAGATAAATCCAACATTCTAATAAGTTTATAAAATCCCTTAATTCTTTATATGTTGTAATGATTTAACATTATTACTTAGATCAACACTAAGTAATCCAACAATAATTAATATTCTAGAATTCAACTTGACAACATACAATAACCATGTGTAACTGCAAAGGTTTTCCAGATCCTTCATAACTCCCCTTCATCACTCTATGCGAGTTGATATACATTGTATACCTTTGGTTAGACCTTTTTATAGGTTCAGAGATCCTATGTATTTTATTAGTGTTAGCTAGTAAAGCATGCAAGTACTTCATCTCAAAACACAACTAAAATAAGAAATGGTGAAAAAAATGCAATAAGTTATTTGCACTATTGTGGCCATAATTTTTCAGTATTACACTAGCAAGCCAATTTCGAGACTGCACTTATCCTACAAAACATGTATGCCATTCAATGCACAACTATCTCAATATAGTTATCAAGATTATTTTTCATTGTTTAAGTATTAATTTTACAGTTAATCATTTTATATATTTGTTTAGAATAAGTAATTGGATCAAATTCTGAAGATGCATATATTAGGACTTGATGTTCAGGTCACATGATTCATGTCAGCACCACCTTAGGATCCCTACAAGAAAATATATGGTCACAAAATGACATAAGTCATTGCATGTTCGTTCCTCTCCCTGTTGCAATCCTGAGCTAGTACAGACATGACTCATACAACAAGAATGTCATCTCTTGATGCATGGTTTCATTTACAATTTGTTATGCTTTCACTCTGATAACAAGTTAATAAATTTTCTTTATGTTATCTAATTCATGATAGAGGTATATAGTGATCTCATTGAGTAATTGAATAATATATGTACCTCATACCACATGTAATTCAACTACATCATTTTATGATATTTGATTAGGTTTAGTCAAGTATGAGATTTAAACCAATTCATAACACCAATTAAATATCAATCGTGATCATTAAAAGAAACTTGCTCAATTTAGTTTATTGAAGTCAGTCGAGTACAATAGTACTATCTCATATGATTATGAAGTACGGTCATAATTTGTTCCATATTGTTGTAGTTGTTTCCCACTAGGATAAAGTAGAAACAATATGATATTTTACAATGAATATAATTAATTGTAAGAATGTAAGTTATTGCTATTAAAAGATAACAATATGTTTTCCATTGTATCGTATTTATAAACTAATATAAAACATATTGAATTACCTATGATGATAAGATATAACTAGTTTTTATACTTATATTCATTAAGTTCCAAGTTACATTTCCTTGTTTGGTCTAAGTGTTTTCGTTATATTTTTATTAGTTCATAATGATATCTTAAAAATAGTTGTGTATTCACATTTAATATCAATCAAAATAAATGATTTGTTGTTAAACAATGATACAAGTGTGTTTGATAACATGATATATGATCTGAACAACAACCGTTAAAATCATAATTAATAACATCAATACATATTCACAAGTGATTATCGAAGATAATCATTTAATACATTAGGCAAATTCACCTTATACAAATTGTAAAGTAAATATTTCAATTTTAATCCAAGTACATATACAGTCTATTGGCTAGATTTTCTGCATAGCATCAAACCTAGGCAGTCATGAGATAAATCTCCCTCATTTAACCGGTGAGGCTCCCGTGTCAAATTTGTCAATTTAAGTATGCTAATATCTAAATGGGGTTTTACTTTAACTACTCAGTTCATGAACTATAACTGAACAGTTCTGCAACAAGTAAGCAGCTGTTTAAAGAAACAAAAAGTTATAGAAGAAGGTAATTACATAAACACATAGAAGAAATGGGGAAGATGTGCATCCCAATCAGTAGATGACAGAGCTAATTACATGCACATAGAAGAATCCAATAGATATAAACACAGAATTCTAAAACAAAGGCAACTCTAGATCCAAATCTAAAATAACACAAAATTTATTAAGAGATCTAAGATTAAAAGTAAGAAACACAATACACCATGACACAAAGTTCTCCGGAAACTTGCTCCTTTGTATTCCTTTGCTCCAAGTGGCTCTCAGGGGTTTAGCACAAAGTCTAGAACACAAGATTGCCCCTTACAAATTTTGACCCTTAACCTAGAGGTTCTTCAATTTTAATCCAAGTACATATACAGTCTATTGGAATCAACCTTGTTGACTTCAATGGTCCTGATGAAAGCATACGTCCATGTATGGAAAGTGTAAGCATTCGCCTCACCATTAATCCTGAATAACAATTTGAAAACATCATCTACCTCCTGCACCAAATTGGACCGCGGAAGAGTTCTCGAGAACTTTGCAGGAGATCTAGGCTTCTTCATGTATAAAATATTCTTTATGCTCACGCAATCAACTCTATGCTTCTCTCACTTGCTGCCAACATCCTGAAGACTAATGGAAGTCACCACCTTTCACACTGGAATCTTCAAACAATAATTGATGAACTCTGCGTCCAGCCGAATTATTGTTTTCCCCGTAGCATCTCGCACTGATATGGATGAAGGATGGTAAGATCTAGTGCAATCCATAATAAACTATGGCAACTGGGCTATGCATGGAAAGGTTGCAGCTCAGATAATTCCACTGCTTTTAACCGCACGCATGAGTGAAGTCTTTCCAGCTCTGGATCTATCAATCAATTCGGAAAAAGGTTCCGGACCTAGATCTATGTATCCTATGTCTGCAAGTTTGGAAGTGATGCATGAATCCGTTGTGATTTTTTTTTCATCTCCCTCGCTATGGCTTTGTCTATCTTTGTTTGAATAATTCTTTTTCTTCTTATTTGGCCGGATTTCTGCAAAACTGGTGCAGATCTGGACAATTCTTCAGATTAGGAGGATATACTCAATGTATTGGACATTGAATAGAGCTCCTTTTCTTATGTAAAGCACCTGTAATGAATTCCTGTAATTAATTCAGACAAAAATGGCCACTGGAGCATGAATAGTGAATTTTAATTGTAAAAATATACACTTTTCAAGCCTGCTGCCCCAAAAATTGATGTTCAATTTACACATAAAGAGAGCATGAATCTTTTCAACAACACTTGAGCACCTGTAACACCTATGCAAACAATTATGCAGACAAAGATCAACCTCCTTTAAAGCATGCACCAAATTTAGAAGCTTTTAGCCTTGTTTTCACCTTTATATGAGCAAAATCCTTCTTCAAATGGGGCACACTTTTCCTCCTGGCCGCAATTCTTTACCTGTGAATTAAATTATTCACCCTTATGACAGCCCATGCTTATATAACCCTCACAATTCTATAATTAATAATTTCCCTTCCTATTCCTGGCAATTAATTAATTAAAAATCATGCTTCTCTCTTTAAAAATAACATGTTTAAGGACAACCATCCAAAAAATTAAATTAATCCAATTTAATCATTCACACTTCACTTCACTTAAGCTTCACAGTGTGCCTTGACCATAGTCATTGAAAATATAATTTAATTTAATGATTTAATGCTTTAAAAATCATTAAATCTATCCTAAATGGGACAAACTTTTTGACATGAAGGGGGCAACCTTTAAATAAATTAAATTTAATCAATTTAATTCATTTAATTCTACTTCTTTTATCCCCCTTTGCTTTGATGACTTTCTTCCAAGCTTGGGTGCTTATTTTAGAAGGAGAAATAATTAATTTAATCCACTTAAAGTCTGCTTTCTTCTCTCTAAAGGGGGCACACCTTTTTACACAATATAATTATATTTTTAAGAATTTATAACAATGAGATTCTTTACCCCGCAAGGCAGCACCGGAAATCCCACGATCCACTTAAGTGATTCGAATTTGACAATGGGATTATTTACGCTGCAAGGCAAGTAATAAAATCTCATGATTTCACTTAAGTCACTTTCCTTTGATTTCATCATGGGAATTTTTACTTTGCAAAGCAGGCAATAAATTCCCGCATGCCTGCGGCCTCTAACTTTCCCACTGCAGCTTAAGTGAATTTTATATCATGAGAAAAAGTACCCTGCTAGGCAGGTACAAATTTCCCACCTTTCCTGCTGCTTCTATTTTTCCCATTGCAGCTTGAATCCTTTGTTTTCCAAAAATGCGCCCAACCCTGCAGGGGCTTTTCTGTGCATGACTGCACTTTTTCCCAGTGATCCAGACATCCGATGGTGACTTCCTCCAGGCATAACATGCGTATATGTACTCCAGCTGCTCCAGGATAAAAATCAGGCTTACCTGGCAAAGGAATTGTTTTAGAGAAATTTCACAGAAAACGAAACGGGACAACACAAAAACATGAAAAATTGCCAAAAGTCACAAATAAAGCCCAAAACTTATTCCAAGTTATAACCCTTTTGGTACATAGGAATAGTGACATGTTCGATCATAACAAAGTTAAAACGGAGCGCAAATAGCCTCATACGGGGCTCAAAATAATTAAATACAATTTTCCCGCAGACAAATCCCGACGACAGAATATAACAATTTTGGGCATCTGGGTATTTGGTGAAAAAGGCTAATATGGATCCTTGGGAATATCTTGACGTAATACAAGAACTTTTAGGTAATAAAAACACAAAATGACCCATTATTTTAAAAGTATGAAATTTTTTCGGATAGGGTAGTCGCAGATTTCAGGATGAAATCTGGGTGACACTAGTCGGCTGTGTCTATGGACATCTTTTTCTCTGTCAGAATGACAAAGGGAAAAGATTAGATCCCAGCATCTCTAGTTTCGTATCTTGTCTTTTGGGCACGGGGTTGGGCAAACAAACACAACACAAAAACAAAAATAAAACAAGGAAAAATAAACAAAGTATTTATTTATGTACATACAAGTTTTACCTTGTTTCTCATGTCCTGAACATTCAAGTGTTGCCCATTGAAAGGCAACGACAATTCAACTCCATCCTGATGAGCAAGAATGAAGCTATCTGCTCTGGTGATCCTGATAATCACAAAAGACCCTTTCCATAGTGAATTGAATTTTCCATGCACGCCTTTTGCTTCTCTTCTTTTGTCCCATAAAGGACCCAGTCATTAACTTCAAACGTTCTTTCCCTAGATTTTTTGTCGAAGATGAATTTCACCTTCCTTTGATGCTCTGTTAACCTATCTGACACTTGAGTTTGTACTTCTCTCAATTTAGTCAGGTACATAATTCTTTTATCAATAACATCCGTGAATGTGGAATCCTCCAGGGCCTTAGAAAGTTGTAGGGTAGGCAATTCCAAGGTAAGAGGTAGCTTCGTGTCTCTACCATATAACAGCTGAAATGGGGACATGCCTATCACCCTCTTTGGTGTGATTCTATCGGCCCATAATGCATTAAACAACTTTTTATGCCAAGTCCTTTGATTTTCTGTTACTAGCTTGCACACGATAGTTACCAAGTTTTTATTACTAGATTCAGCTTGGCCATTCCCTTGTGGATAGTAGTTTGAGGAATGTACCAGCTGAATCCCATAAGTGTAGCAAAAGTCAACCAGCTCCTTAGAAGAAAGATTCGGAGCGTTGTCTGCTACTATTTTGCTGGGCACGCCAAACCTGACAATAATATTTTCTTTTATAAAATTGCACACCTCGGCGGAAGTGGCGTTTTTCACAGGAATAGCTTCTACCCACTTCCTAAAATAATCAATAGCTATTAGAATGTAATGGTGACCGGCACTAGAAGCTAGGTTAAGCATACCAATAAAATCCATTCCCCATTTTTGGAAAGGTTCTTCAATCACAATGGGTTTTAGAGGTAATGCAGGAAATTTCACACGCCCAACAAAATGTTGGCATGCTTGGCACTTAGCTACTCACTCTGCAGTATCTTGAAAAAGGGTGGGCCAATAATACCTTGCTCTGAGGATCTTGTGTGTAGTGACTTGGGCTGAGAAATGACCACCGCAAGCCATGTCATGAAACTGTTGTAGTAGCTGATCCTGTTGAGCTTTATCGATGCATCTGAGAAATACGCCATCAATTCCCCTCTTGTACAAACCATTATCCCAAAGAACAAAATCTTTGGATTTTAGTTTGATAGTTCACTTCTCTTTTCTGGAAAGTTGATTTGGGCACTCTCCATATGTCAGAAAGTAAGCAATGTTACTATACCACTCCTCTACCAGATCTATAAAAAGTATTGCAAGCAAATCCCCATCTATCTGATCTTGATCCACTTCTGGCACTGATGTTTTCATCTCCGTCATTAGTTCACACATGCCTCTTCCTCGAACCAGCTTTGTTGGTTTAATATCCAGGTCATATTCTTGAACCTTTTTCACCCATGTGCCTCTCAAAAATCCTAACTCTTGCCGAGTAAGGATAGATTTAACTGCAGTATCTAGAACCAAAACCACAGTGTGCGAGGAAAGAATATAATACTTGAATGCTTTACACGCCTTTACCACTGTATATGCGTGCTTTTCCATGGGAGTGTATTTCAACTCATAGGATTTAAGGGGCGTGCTCATGAAAGCAATAGGAGCTTATGCGTCCTCTTGATTTTTCTGCATCAGTATTGCTGGCATGGTGTGTTCAGAGGAATAATAGTAGAGAATAAATTCTTTATTGAAGTCGGGTGAAACCAAGACCGGAGCTTTTTATAGGGCCTCTTTAATTTTCTCAAAAGCTTCCTTCCCTTTTCCGCTCCATTTAAAATCTTGTGTCTTCTTCATCATATTCGAAATATGACAGGTTAGCTCAGCAAATTCAGGAATGAATCTCTTGAGAAAATTAACTTTTCCAAAGAAAGAGTGAACTCCTTTTTTGGATGTGGGAAAAGGCAATGTCTGAATGGATCTAACGCATTCTAGATCTATCTTTGTTCCTTCTTTGGAAACAATGTGCCCTAGCAGCTTTCCTTCGGTTTCGGCAAAGATAGATTTCTTGGGATTCAAAGAAATACCATGCTTGCAGCACTGTATGAAAACCTCTTCCAAGTTTGAAATGTGTGTGCTTCTATCTTTGGAAAAGACTGTCAAATCATCCAGGTACACCACTATGCTTATATCTTTGAGATGAGCAAAGGCTAGATCCATAGCTCTTTGAAATGTAGCACCATCATTAATCAGGCCGAACGACATTTTCTGGTACGCAAAGGTTCCCCAAGGTGTGATGAATGCCGTTTTGTATTGATCTTCCTTGGCCACCTTGACTTGATTGTAGCTTGAAAAGCCATCAAGCATGGAAAGCATCTCAGATCCAGTGACCACCTTCAGGGTGTGATCCATGACGGTGATGGGGTAGTTATCTTTTAAAGAAGCTTGATTAAGGTTGTGAAAATCCACGTACAACATAATTTCACCACTCTTCTTCCTAACAGGAACTATGTTGGCCAACCATTCGGAATGATGTATGGGATAGATAATATTTGTGTCTAGTAACTTCTGGATTTTTACAATGATGGTTCCCGAAATGGTAGGGTTATGTCGCCCCAGCTTCTGCTTGAATGGCTTTTGTTCTGGTTTAAGTGGGATGTAGTGTTGAACTTCCGCAGGCTGATATGTTTTTAGATCCTGGTAAGACCAGGAAAAAACATCCATATATTTCTTAAGAAGCTTAGTGAAAGCTTCTCTTTTGGCCTCTGAACAACACTTACCCAAATTTACTGATTTGGGATCATTGCCAGATCCCAAATTTAGTAATTGCGTGTCCGAGGAAGAACCTTCCCACTTTCTTCATTTTTCTTAAGCATCTGATCATGCTTATCAAACATTTCCTCAAGAAATACCAAGCCTTTGGGAATTTTATTTCCCTTTAGCTGGATAATCTCCTAACTTCCTAAGACGTCAGCATCCATTTCTCACACAGTAGTTTTCCTAGGAGGAGAATTGCTTCCCTCATAGTATATTTCTTCAAAGTTGTCCTTCTATTGGAGAAACGCAACAATCTGCTTGTCATCGTTGAAAACCTGCCATTGTTGGACGTTGTTAGGAATTTTTGGGTGGAAGACCATCTCAATTTTGTAGTCCCCTTGTTTGAAAAATTTGGGAGGCTGATCTAGATTTAACAAAGCTATAGTCACTGCAAGTGAATCAGCTTTTGAATTTTGTTCTCTCAGAATGTAAGATACCGAGAAAGATGAAAAATCTAGAATAGCAGATTAGACTCTATCTCTATAATGTTGTAGCTTATCCTTTTTTACTTGATAGAGACCTCTTATCTACTTGATGATCAACTCAGCATCTCCCTTAGCATGTAAGAGCTAGATTCCCATTGTTCTTGCTTGCTCCATGCCTAACGACATCGCTTCATACTCAGCTGTGTTGTTAGTATTTTCGAACATCAATTTGAAGGAGTGCACATGCACCTTCCCTTCAGGAGAGATAAGAACAACACATGCGCCTGATCTAAATGAACAATAGCTGCCATCAAATTCTAGAGACCAAACCTTGTTGTCAAGTTGATGCGGCTCTTGAATCACAGGTTGAATTTCTTCTTTATCCATTTCTAGATAATATACTCCGTGATCAGATTCTTGAAACAAGATCTGAGATCTAGGATCCTCAGACTTTGATACTATGTACTTGGATTTATTCTCAGGTTTGAGCTTCTGATTTACTCCTTTGATTAGTATGTGCGCACAAGACCAATCCATATTAACTTCTCCACCTAGATCTTTGCAAAAATTTCTACTCAACAGCATGCCATAAGAGACTGGAATGTCTACTACAAGGATAGTCATTTTCAGTATTTTATCTGGAAAAGAAGCAAGTACTACCTGCGCATCTTTGATTTTTCCAACAAGAGGAACTTGCCTTTCCATGGAATAACATCTTCCAATGGTTTTTGTCAATGTGAGACCCAAGGCATCAGCAACTTTGGCAGGCATGACATTGTCAGAAGCTCCAGAGTCCAAAATGCAATTGCTTAATTTATGTCCGTTGATGAGCAATGACACATAAAATGGTTCAATCCTTTCTGATGTAGCAGGAGAAGAGGTAGAAGGAGAAGCATTTGCAGCCACATTATTTGAAGGAGGAGTATTCTTTGGATTTTCTAAGATACCCTGTGAAGTATTATTTTTGAGGCTGGGACCATTACTTTGCACATAACCAATCTATTCAGCTGATCAGGAAATGCCCTCAAATATTTAGCTTCTGACATTTGAACCTTGTTCTTTTTGATGTGATCAATGATGTCAAAAGCTTGACTTGCTTCAGCAGGATGTGCATTGGCCCTTTGCTGCGAATTGAAAGAATTTGAATATTTATCCTTGGGTGCTAATGAAGAAGGAAGAGTGTTACCTCTTTTTAAGATAGTACCATCCAGGCCAAGGTCTTCTCTTTCTTTTCGGCCACTTGTGGACGCTTTGGCATTTTGGCATGTTTGAGACCTTGTGAACACCACGAAAGTGTGACCATCAGAATCTTCAAAAGATTCATAATAGCCATTATCAGATTCGTAGTCCAGGTAACCAATATTGGAATCACCAGTGGGATCTATAAAGTCTTCATCATTGAATGATTCGTCAATGTTGAGATCATCTTCATTAGTTTCCAAGTTATTCCTTTGAGCAGCTTCTATTTCCAACCACTGTGGTGCAGGAACAAGTCTATTTTGGTTTTGGTTTTGATTTTGATCATTAAAGGTCCGGGTAGGGGCCATTCTTGAGGGGGGTGCATTCCCTACTTGAGAGATCTGCTTCTTGATCTGCAACATGTCATTAGCCAATCTCTGCAACAAAGGATCTGAAGTACTTGAAGAAGTGCCATCACCTTTGTGAGATGGTTGTCTGAGTTTCCTAGCCACGATCAAGTCGTTCTCAACTTCCATAGCAGCATTTTGTGCTTCAAGTAGATTTACAGGTGTTACCCTTTTTAGCTAATATCCAACTTCGGGCAGTAGAGCGTTTGTAAAAAAATGTCTTTTGGTTTTCGTCGCTCAATGTGGCGGAAGTGGGGATTTTATATAAAATCCTCTGGAACCTGGCAATAAAATCCCGCATGTTCTCACTCGGATCTTTCTTCAACTACGTCAGTTGGGTGATCAAAATGCTAGCATCCTCTGCAGGCTTGAATCTTTTCAGAAATTGCTCACGCATAGTTTCCCAGTTGGTTATGGTTCCAGAAGCTAGCCGATAAAACCATTCTCCAGCCAAGTCGTGTAGAGTCTCAATGAAGAGTCTGAATGAGACATCGTCATGCTCTACTGCAAGCACACCACAAGATATAAAGAAGGCCACCAAATGGTCATCCGGGTTTTGCTTTCCATATCCAAAGAATTTTGGAAAATTATTTCTAGATCCTTTTGGAAAATTGTGCATAGGTGGATTCAAGTTCAAAGGCCTAAAGCTGCTCCCCATTGGAAAGGTACTATCTGGTTCTGATTTTGATTCTGCATGTTGACTCGGGCATGTCTTCTCCTTATGTAGACTTGGTGAATAATTCCAATTTTCAGATTATGCTGAAGACGATCCGGATCTGGATGGGTATGCACTCTCCTTCTTGGTGAAAGACTAGATCTGCGGCTTCTAACTTGAGGAGGATGATTGAAATTGAATTGATCCTTCAGTCGGAAGAAATGACCAGTCCTTCTTTTCGCATTCATGGATTGGGTGAATGGACGTTCAACCAAGTTGAGATTTGTGTGGAAAACACTCCAATCTTCAATAGATAAGCTTTGATCTACAAAGATAGTTGTTCCCCAGTGGAGTCACCAAAAACTGTTGGCTAGATTTTCTGCATAGCATCAAACCTAGGAAGTCATGAGATAAATCTCCCTCATTTAACTGGTGAGGCTCCCGTGTCAGATTTGTCAATTTAAGTATGCTAATATCTAAATGGGGTTTTACTTTAACTACTCAGTTCATGAACTATAACTGAACAGTTCTGCAACAAGTAAGCAGCTGTTTAAAGAAACAAAAAGTTATAGAAGAAGGTAATTACATAAACACATAGAAGAAATGGGGAAGATGTGCATCCCAATCAGTAGATGACAGAGCTAATTACATGCACATAGAAGAATCCAATAGATATAAACACAGAATTCTAAAACAAAGGCAGCTCTAGATCCAAATCTAAAATAACACAAAGTTTATTAAGAGATCTAAGATTAAAAGTAAGAAACACAATACACCATGAAACAAAGTTCTCCGGAAACCTGCTCCTTTGTATCCCTTTGCTCCAAGTGGCTTTCAGGGGTTTAGCACAAAGTCTAGAACACAAGATTGCCCCTTACAAATCCTGATCCTTAACCCGAAGGTTCTTCTCCCACTTATAGAATGTAGGAGGGAAAGTACAAATGAGAAGTCTAACTGAACTAAAACACAAACAACAAGTAAATATGACATTTGGAAATCACCCTCCACTAACTTCTCCTTAAGTGACACATGTATCACTTAACTAATAGAATTGTCCCACATAACTTTAAGTAATGGTTGCAAAACCAATAACTTAGAAGTTTTACAATTTCATCCGGGAACATAGAAAGTAGAAGAAGAAAGAATAGAAGAAGTCATGCCAGGTGTAACATTTATGTCTTCTTTTTGTTCTGATATCGGATATACTTGTCGAACATGTGATTCAACATATTTCCATCTATTTTAGATATTGCTTCCTTCTTTGTCCTAAACTACAGTAATCCTTCATTCAATACTTTGATGCACACCTCCAAATCTTCCAAGATCGGCCCAAACCTCACAATATCTGCCTGCAGAGCCACAAGTCTACTAATAGAATTCATCGTGAAAGGCTTAGTAACTTTATCAATTCTCTTTTGTACCATTAGAAGATACCCTTCCAGGGAATTAGGAACCTTGCTAGGAACGATCCGCACGTATGAAGTAACACCTCTGACTTAGTGAAAGAAATGATACTGTCTGGTAAGAATGATGTCCTACTCTCAAGTTCCTGCACCCTCTTCAGCAAAACTTTACAGATCTCCAAATGGAAAGATACTGCAAACTCCAGTTGCTTCCCCTTCTCGACTGATCCATCTGGTACAATTTGCTCTGCAACCAATACATCTCATGGCATCTTGTTGATATCTCCCAAAGTACTCATGTTACTCTCAGCAACTATGTTCATGTCCACTATGCTTGTCACCAGTTGCTACAACTGATTTGCCGCATCATTCATAACCTTTAGTCGGGCTGACACTTCTCCAAGTTGTACAGAAGCTTGACGAATAATCAAATCCTTCCATTCGTCAATAGCTTTTACTTGATTGCTTGCATCCTCCATTTCCTACATAAAATGATCACTCACCTACTCTGAAATGGGATGAATGGAAGGCTTAACAACCTTGGCTATGATCTCGCACAACTGAGATACCTGCTTCTGCAGTTCTTCTTTCTCTACCTTTTAACTGTCAAGTCTAAGGAATAGAGCATCTATAAATGTCTGTGTATCTCTCTTCAATCCTTCAGTGGTGGCTTGACCGAGGGGTACTTTGGTTACTGTCACATCTTATGCCGTGAGCTCATCCTCCTTCTTTCCTTCTGCTGGAATTGACATCTCATAAAAATTCTCTCCCGAATCCTTGATGATCAACCTTGAAGTTACCTTAGAAAATTTAGGCCTTCTATCTCTTTTGCCTAGATTCTAGAGTAGTTACAAGTCATGCTTCTCTAAGTTCATCTCCATTCTCACTTCTGGAACCAACTACAAAGCAAACCATTTCGAGAATTAACTTCTCGGAGAATGAGAAGTCGCTGAGTGCACTACCATCTCCCGCTTTTCCTCCTCTCCATCAGAAAGTGCCACAATATTATGGTGGCCATCCTCTGAATCATCCAAGGACAAGGTCCTTTCGAACTCCGCCATCTATAGCTTTAACATCTCCTCTGGAATAGGTGATGAATGGAGTGGCTGAGGAGAGAAGATGAATGTCATTGGATTCAGTACAGGCATGGAAGTATCCTGCTACTACGGTGTAATAGTTGGTGAAGTACTGGGTGCTGGAGAAGCCGAAGCTAAAGCCATGGTTGTAGAAGTGATCTTATCCTTTGATTGAGATCTTCTGTGTATTTTCAACTTCTCGGATCTTCTGCTACTTTCTCCTTCATGCTTCTGGTTGAGGGAATCTCCTGCGCCAAAGTTGCCCATGACTTGATTCATTAAGGCAATATCTCTTCGTCAGTAACTAGTTTGAAGTATTCACCAAAATAGCTCCAGATCTTTCTTCAATTGTATGGTAGCCTCCTACGTTATCCTGCAGTACGGTTTTATTTCCTCCCATTTGATGGTAAGTGTCAAGTACCACATTCCCATCATATTTAAGATCCGTAGGTATCCGCGCTAGTCCAAAGTCGAACACTTGCTTTGCTGATAGCCTGCTGAAATCTCTCTTTCTAACCTCGTACTCACTTTTACACTTCATCCAGAAATCTTCTAATGAAGGCAAATGTGCATACTCCTGGGAGATCATCTTCTTGGCTACTCCAAATGGATCAAAGTTCAACCGTGCAAGGAATAACTCTTGCTCATATTTGGATAATATCTGCTTCTCCATCCCTCGAGCTCTATAAATGCTATGGTAGCTATAATGTCCGACAGTGATCGGGAAGAAGCCCATAGACTTGTGCCATTTTGAATGAAGGTCGTGTATCTCCACAAGTTGCCTTCTCAACTCCATGGTGATTAATCTATCATTCGGATACCTAGGCATCTTTATTGGTTCTCCAGAAAAGCCAGTAACCCTGAGGTATGTGAAATCTGCAAATTGAATGAATATATTGCCAATCTTGGACACAGCTTCCCACGCTTCCCTGCTTACCCTGTTGGCCTTCAAGTCTTTGTCTAGCCTGAAAATGAAATCATAGAATAATTCATCATTGACCACTTTGAAATATTTCTCACACATAGGTACAGTAAGCTGTGGATAACACTCAAAAATGGGGTCCTTAGAAAGAACACCACATCTATCCAGCTTGGAAAAGACGCCTTGTGAAGCTGCATCATACATCAAGTAGGAAGTCATTTTGAAGCTGAAAGTACGCTTCACGTTCCGGAGTTTCTCACCAATGTTGTTGCTAATAATTTTCGACCAATTGATTATGGAATCAACCTTGTTGACTTCAATGGTCTTGATGAAAGCATACATCCATGTATGGAAAGTGTAAGCATTCGCCTCGCCATTAATCCTGCATAACAATTTGACAACATCATCTACCTCCTGCACCAAATTGGACTGCGGAAGAGTTCTCGAGAACTTTAAAGGAGATCTAGGCTTCTTCATGTATCGGCTATTCATTATTCTCATGCAATCAGCTCTATGCTTCTCCCACCTGCTGCCGGCATCCTGAAGACTAATGGAAGTCACCACCTTTCGCACCAGAATCTTCAAACAATAATTGATGAACTCTGCGTCCAGCCGAATTATTGTTTTCCCCGTAGCATCTCGCACTGATATGGATGAAGGATGGTAAGATCTAGTGCACTCCATAATAAAATATGGCAACTGGGCTGTACATGGAAAGACTGCAACTCAGATAATTCCACTACTTTTAACTGCACGCATGAGTGAAGTCTTTCCAGCTCTGGATCTATCAATCAATTCAGAAAAAGGTTCCAGACCTAGATATGTGTCTCCTATGTCTGCAAGTTTAGAAGTGATGCATGACTCCGTTGTGCTTTCTTTTTCATCTCCCTTCGCTATGGCTTTGTCTATCTTTGTTTGAATAATTCTTTTTCTTCTTATTTGGCCAGATTTATTCAAAACTGGTGCAGATCTGGACAATTCTTCAGATTCAGAGGATATACTCAATATATTGGACATTGATTAGAGCTCATTTTCTTATGTAAAGCACCTGTAATGAATTCCTGCAATTAATTTAGACAAAAATGGCCACCGGAGCATGAATAGTGAATTTTAATTGTAAAAATCTACACTTTTCAAGCCTGCTGCCCCAAAAATTGATGTTTAATTTACACATAAAGAGAGTATAAATCTTTTATACAACACCTGAGCACCTGTAACACCTATGCAAACAATTATGCAGACAAAGATCAACCTCCTTCAAAGCATGCACCAAATTTGGAAGCTTTTAGCCTTGTTTTCACCTTTGTCTGAGCAAAATCTTTTTTCAAATGGGGCGCACTTTTCCTCTTGGCTGCAATTCTTTACCTGTGAATTGAATAATTCACTCTTATGGCAGCCCATGCTTATATAACCCTCACAATTCTATAATTAATAATTTCCCTTCTTATTCCTGGCAATTAATTAATTAAAAATCAAGCTTCTCTCTTTAAAAATAACATTTAAGGACAACCATCCAATAAATTAAATTAATCCAATTTAATCATTCACACTTCACTTCACTTAAGCTTCACAGTGTGCCTTGACCATAGCCATTGAAAATAGAATTTAATTTAATGATTTAATGCTTTAAAAATCATTAAATCTATCCTAAATGGGACAGACTTTTTGACATGAAGGGGGCATCCTTTAAATAAATTAAATTAAATCAATTTAATTCATTTAATTCTACTTCTTTTATTCCCCTTTGCTTTGTTGACTTTCTTCCAAGCTTGAGCGCCTATTTTAGAAGGAGAAATAATTAATTTAATCCACTTAAAGGCTGCCTTCTTCTCTCTAAAGGGGGCACACTTTTTTACACAATATAATTCTATTTTTAAGAATTTATAACAATGGGATTATTTACCCTGCAAGGCAACCCCGGAAATCCCATGATCCACTTAAGTGATTTGACTTTGACAATGAGATTATTTACCCTGCAAGGCAAACAATAAAATCCCATGATTTCACTTAAGTCACTTTCCTTTTATTTCATCATGGAAATTTTTACCCTGCAAAGCAGGCAATAAATTCCCACCTGCCTGCGGCCTCTAACTTTCCCACTGCAGCTTAAGTGAATTTTATATCATGGGAAAAAGTACCCTGCTAGGCATGTACAAATTTCCCACCTTGCCTGCTGCTTCTATTTTTCCCATTGCAGCTTGAACCCTTTGTTTTCCAAAAATTCGCCCAACCCCGCAGGGGCTTTACCATGCACGACTTTGCTTTTTCCCAGTGATCCAGACCTCCGATGGTGACTTCCTCTGGGCATAACGTGCGTATATGTTCTCCAGCTGCTCCAGGCCAAAAATTGGGCTTACCCGGGAAAGGAATTGTTCTAGAGAAATTTCACAGAAAACGAAATGGGACAACACAAAAACATGAAAAATTGCCAAAAGTCACAAATAAAGCCCAAAACTTATTTCAAGTTAAAACCTTTATGGTACATAGGAATAGTGACATGTTCGATCATAACAGTTAAAACGGAGTGCAAATAGCCTCATACGGGGCTCAAAATAATTAAATACAAATTTCCCACAGACAAATCTTGACGACAAAATATAACAATTTTGGGCATCTGGGTATTTGGCGAAAAAGGCTAATATGGCTCCTTGGGCATATCTTGACGCAATATAAGAGCTTTCAGGCAATAAAAACAAAAAACGACCCATTATTTTAAAAGTACTAAATTTTTTCAGATAGGGTAGTCGTAGATTCTCCTCCCATTTGATGGTAAGTGTCAAGTACCACATTCCCATCATCTTTAAGATCTGTAGGTATCCGCGCTAGTCCAAAGTCGAACACTTGCTTTGCTGATAGCCTGCTGAAATCTCTCTTTCTAACCTCGTACTCACTTTTGCACTTCATCCAGAAATCTTCTAATGAAGGCACATGTGCATACTCTTGGGAGATCATCTTCCTAGCTACTCCAAATAATTGATGAACTCTGCGTCCAGCCGAATTATTGTTTTCCCCGTAGCATCTCGCATTGATCTGGATGAAGGATGGTAAGATCTAGTGCACTCCATAATAAACTCTGGCAACTGGGCTATGCATGGAAAGGCTGCAGCTCAGATAATATGATCTGAACAACAACTGTTAAATTCATAATTAATAACATCAATACATATTCACAAGTGATTATCGAAGATAATCATTTAATACATCAGGCACATTCACCTTATACAAATTGCGAAGGAAATATTTCAATTTTAATCTAAGTACATATACAGTCATTGCATTTACCAAGGTAGATAAGTAATAATCAACTCAATCTCTTCATATTGAATACCTCGTCCTACATCCTGTAAACATTGTTAAGCATGACCAGTTCATCAAACTACCATGAATCATCAACTTAGATCTTGATGCTTTATTATGAAATAAATAATATAAACTTGGTTATTCATCCTCTCTCAATTACAATAATTAAATCAATAATCATATTATTAGTCAACAAGACATAAAGTGTTCCATACTTTACAATAGGAAAGGAAAATTGAATTCAACAACTATAAAAAACAATCAATCATACCATTCATGTGATATTAGTTAATAACTGGTTCAAATCATATCCACACTCAATCCCTATCTTAATGCAACTTAAAATGATCAATCATTACCATTGAACGTAATTATAAGAATAAACATATTATTAAAGATAAGAAAAATTATATTAAGTCATTAAAAAACTTAAGCCACAAAGATTCCTACAACAAGCAACACCAACTTAGCTTTATAATTAGGCTTAAATACCACATACAGGTTAAGAAATATTCAAGGACATGTTAGTGGCTCAAGGGAGCTCTACAAATATCAAACATGACATTTAAGAGCATGGTACAAATCCAAAGGGTTAACAACTTAAAACATAGCCAGTCAACATGTATAATTTGCAATATAACTATACTATTACCCAGCTTAAAGGTGAGCCCCTTTTTTTTTTCTAAAAGAAAACACTATTGATTAAGCTTGGAGAGCTCGTGAAAGTTATACAACTCACATTCCATTGTCATAAGGGAGAGTTACCTATCATTGGTTCCTAATGAGTTCCAGACATAGAAATGTGTCAAAACTCAACTCGCATCAATGAAACGACTTTTCATAAACATTCTTCATTTATACTCATTACAAATCCCGTCCTTGAAATCTATTACAAACTAGTATAACCTCATTTGATGTTTTATAACAACGAGTTATATGACTGAAAATAATAATACTGCTAATACACAGTCAACAAACGCACCAGGCCGTTATCTCCAACTACATCTAGTTTTATAGACATACACTACAATGTAGATCTATTTTTACCTGTAGCTTATCTAAATGACCCAATAAAGAGAAATGATCAAGTTGTAAGGATCTTTCAAAACCCATATGAATTCTATAATCAGTGACACTAAGATCAAGATAATGCTCTTCCTGCAACACCCAGGTGCCAAGACGTTTCCTAACCCCATATTACCTAAGTTTAAACTTATTTTTATCAAACATCTGAAGCCATAAAAGTACTCAGGTTGATAATAAAAGACCTGCAACTTTTTTTTTCTAAATAAAAATAATGAACACTTTCTATGCTCCATTAATTTCAAAATAGTTCGAATCAAATAGAATAAATCATAAGAAGGAGAACCCATTAACAAACACATTCTCATTCAAGACATTAATCATATTTCAATCATTTCAAAATTTCTTCACTCTTTTCTTTGCAACTTAGCAACCAGGTTGAAACAACAATTCCAAAATTCGAACAACCAAAAAATCAAGAACTCGCACCCCATAAACCCCCATTCCTTTTTGATTTAAAATCCTCTTTAAGCCATAGTAAAAACATCTAATTTTAATATAGAAGACCAAAAATAGCTATGCTGTAATTATCTTAAAAAACCTCCATGCATATCTTGCCCAAAACGGGATCAATAAAAAACAATACAAAAATAAACCACAACACATGAATAGTAGATTCCTATAGAATCTTTGTGTTTTTAAGTAAATTTAATGCCCTTAACTCATGAACAGGTTCCACGTAGTGGCTAGTTTACTTGCCACTGCCATCCAAATTCCCCCTCGAAATAGTTGGAGGTGTTTGAACGAGCGGTCAAAGATAATCCAAAAATAATTTAGACCTTAAGTCTTTTGCATGGGTCGATTAATTGACCAATTGAATTACTAAACAATCAATTGCAATTCAAGTATGGTTTAAGACCATATCATTAACAACCAATCAAAATCCAAAGAGTATGGGTGAAGACCATATTTCCGATCAAAATAAAATAAAAGTTAATGACGTATGGTCGACGACCATAATACCCTCCATCAATAAAAATACGAACCAATTATCCTTCAATAATTTTAACTATCCATGCCAATGGAGTATGACCATATCAACTTAAATAATTAAATGCCTATTACCATGGTCTTAGAACAACATGGTCAAACGCAATCAATAATCACTTAGCATGGAGTCACGATCGGTCAAAGACAAAAATAAAAATAAACAAGTTTCAATCCAATGCATGGTGTGATCAATCTGATCATCTAAGTAAACATCATATGAGTTAGGGTAGATAACCATTGGAACAATTTTAAAACTATGCCAAGTATGTAATCAAATGTCAATAAAATTGATATAATCTTACCTTACAGTACTTTGCTAAAGTCTAGGTCTCTTAAGCAATATTTTCACATTACTATTAATAGGATCAACAAGTCAACCTCTTAACACTTACCTGTCCCTTACTAAAGACCACCTTAATGTTTTATGGTCTATTGACATTGTGAAATCAAAATAAGGTTGGTATAATTTAAACAATCATCATTATTTCTCATTACCGAAATGATACATTACAATCATGTACATATGTACCATTTTAAAAAATCATTATTTCCAACAAGCAAGATGAAACAAAGTCATATAAATAGGTAAAGCAATGTAAGAACATACAAAGGTAATGAAATCATTGCACAAAAAATGTAAGTAAACTCATATAACTTAGCAAGGAAAAAATAAGTTATAAATGTCAAGTACTCCATGAATGTTTGGCGACAAGCGTTGTTACACGGTGGAGCTTAGAACTATGCGTAAGTATGTATATCCTTTTTAGGGTATACATACGTACATTTAGTTATAACCTCTGCCATGTAACATTGCCTATCCACTTGCCTTCATAAACCACTCTTCATATTACAACTTATCCTTTCGACGAAACAAAATAAAATCACAAGATGTGACAAAAGGGCCAATCAATGAATTTATCCCAAGCCCAACGAGCATGTATGATGTTTTTGCAATGGTTATATTTTCAAATGTACTAGTTACCTTTGTCATCTTAGAGTTGGTTGAGTAGGAAATCATTCACATAATTCATCTATGTAAACATGCACACCTTATAACCTATTTGGGGCATTTGTGTGATCCCATATCTAAGCACACATCAAGAAGGTCTTTAAGGACAACATTGAAGCATGTATCTTGAAAAAAATTATAATAAAATATGCAAAATTGAATCCATCCATCCATCACTGCCTTAGATCACATCATAAAATAATAGTCAAGCTAAACATCAGTACTAAGTGTTGATGAATAAACTAGGATTTCATCTTTATTTGTACTTTTCTACACTGCATGTGACTTTATCCTTCTTTAGTGCATTAGAACGTATTGTAGTGCTCATTGTATCATTGGGGGCACATTAAGGTTAGTCCAACACATATAATGAATAACAATTTAATTCAAGCTAATAGGTCTAAAAAACAAAGAGAAGATACTTCCAGGTATATAAGAGTTATTGTGAAGATCCAAGCATAAATATTAGATCTAAAGAAAAAATCATAGTAAATTTTAAAATCACATCATGGGTCATAATAGTAGATGGCACATTCAATAGCCCTAGGAGACATTTGTTGAGTGAACCTGTGTACGACAGATGAACCTATCCTCCACTCAATTCCAGGCTCCCAAAGTCAAAAAATAGATTTATGACACCTTGCATAACTTCCTTATCCAATTTCATATCAATGTCATACAACCTAAGTCCATTTTGGGTGAATTGTTGAGCCCTTAAATGACTAAGTCCTAAAACAAAGGATGAGCATGCGCGGAAGGTAGTATGGAGAAAATGCAAGGAGAGGTAGGTTGGCACATGGGAGCAGGAAAAGGGTTTAAGGGTTTAAGGACTTAGCCACATTTTAGTTAAAGGGCATCACATGCAAAACACATGAGGTTGTGGATAAGCGTAATGATGACAAGGTTGTTACATGGAGACTTGAGGCTCAAGAAAAGAATATTCTAGGGAATCTTTATGGTTACGGGTTGGAAAGTGGAGGTTGTTATGGCTAGCTGGCACATGTATGGCTTGGGCACTCGAGTAGAACAAGATATGATGACATTTCGCATGCAGGCCTGCTTCTGGAATGATGATCAGGACAAGCTTCCATCCTATTTAAGGAAGCATTTGGATCTAGACAAGGGATATGTAGTAGAGAGTTAGAGATTAGAGGGTGTGTATAGAGGTCGAGTGTGTGTGCAATGGAAGATTCGTGGTGATAAATATGTAATGGATCTAGGGGGTAATATAGGATTTCTAGTTGTAGGATGTTATTATCTTGATCTATTCGGTTCTTTATGACCCTTTTGATGTAGTATGGCTATTGTAAACACTTGTTCAATCATATATGACTAGGGTTATTTTGTATATATGTGTTTATGGGTTCAAACCCTAGTGTTTTCTTTTACTCATGGTCTAGATTTGGTTCCTTTGTATTGTTATAATGCTTATGTTCTTTTCGTGATGCATCTATGCTTAGATCAAGTATCTTTACTTTTGATTGTATTTCTATTTCTATAAACATTCCTCCATTAATGGCAAAGCATTCTTACGAAGCTCACATAAAGGAGGGGCTTCGCGCCTACATGCACCTCAGGTGAGCACCCAGCTGATGTTGGGTGATAGGCCGACACTTGGGATTTTAAGGGAGAAGGTAAATGAGGATACATCTTTGTTCCATTTCTGGGACCTATTTTTAAGTAGTTTTAAGAATGGTGAGTGATGAAAGAATGCTTGACCTTGGACAACATCGAGACTTGGCTTAAAAGCATGAGGATGAGTTTTCTTAGCAATTTAACACTGGACCTGAGTTTGATGCATGTAAATGGGTAGAGGAGCACATGTATCATGAGCTCTATGAGACATTATTTTGTTGTTTTCCAGTAGAGTTGTATGAATGGCTATCAACATATGCATCAAGGAAGAGCTGGTATTATAGACCTCATGTTTGGACCCAAGAAGAGTATCAAGAGGCTACATGATGTTGATCTGACTTGGACTCATGTTGTTGATCACTAGTGGAGAGGTGTGTTGACTAGCTATACCTTGGAATACTGCATTTCTACGTATTATTTCCCAGAGATTGTTGAGTTTGAGTTCTTGTGGGAGCAAAGAGGATTTTTCTTGTGTGCTATGACATTAGCCATTAAGATCCTGATCATCACTTTGAGTATGGAGGAATTTCCTATGGTTGGCTAACTTCCCACTAGGTGCAGGGTGCAAAATTTGGTGTGGTGAGAGATGGTGGATCCTACGGTGGAAGCAGAGAGAGAAGAGAGGCAGCTCAAGTATAATGAAGTGTGAGAAAGGGAGTTAGAAAGACAACATGAAGTTGTTGGAGTGATGGATTTATGGAGGTAGATGTTATAGGAAGGATTTGAGGTTCACGTGGAGTGCATGGGACCTGAGTAGTCTGTACTACCCCATATTCACAAGTGCGGGAGAGAAAACCCCTTGGATTCTGGTGAGAGCTCATCATATGAATAAAGGAGAGTCGTAAGTGAGCATCTTAGCCCACCTGGTGACCAAACCATGACACTTAGTTTTCTAGTATCTGAGATAAGTATTTCTAGTCCATTTAGTGTTAGTGAGCAAAGTAACATCAGGTAGATATAATTTTACATTACACCCATCTATGGTCGCACAAAAAATTTCTGGTGTTTGGAGGTATTTTTTCTGGCACATCATTTGGATGAAGTGTGGGCACATAGAGCACATGGGGAATCACATCTGGGAGTGGTTCAATATCACAGACTGTCAGCACACTAGTTTAGCATGATGGTGGGTACACAGAGTGCATAACTGCGTCAGGCCCCTTACCTACGATGGGAGGAGGATCTGGTGGATCTAGAGGAATAAGAGCTAGTGGATCTAGTGGTGGAGGAAACACCAGAGGGAATCAAGGTCTTGGATCTAGAGGACAAGGACCACAACACCATCAACAAGTGTTTTATGAGATGTCTCTACATTTTCCTGATTACAAGGGTGTTGAAGATGTCACAGAGCATGTACAAAAATGTGAATTAATATGGCGCATGAAGGGGATCACTACCCCAGAGTTGAAGGCAAGTCAGTTTGTAGCTACTTTACAAGGGCACATACATATCTAGCACCAGAAGTATGACCCCCATCAGATGGTGGTGGATTATATTGCGTTGTGTGATGAATTCTTGGTGGAATTCCACATTCCTGAGTTTGAGAAAAAGAGCATCAACACATTGAAGGAGATTCAACAAGGGATGGTAGAGAGTGTGCAGGAGTATGATGTGTGCTTTAAAACTCTTCTGTCAAATTTTTCTTATGATATCCATCCCTCTCAACATGCTCAATGATTCATTGGATGATTGATCAAGCCTTTTAGAGGAGCACTTTCCCACAAGACTTTCACAGATCTGTGTGAGGCCTTGGAGGCTACTTTGCACGCATGAGGCCATCAGAAGAATTGACACTAGAGTAAACCCATTTTTAGAAGCACATATCGCTTGCATGGTGAAGTAGTTTGAGAAATTGTCATCGAACTCGGCTCATAGACTCATTGTGGATTATGGTGTATGGATTTTGAGGTAGAAGGACACACAAAATATAGTTGCCTAGGAAAGACGGTGTGTGTCATGTCATTGGATTGTGAGATATGTCATGGAGATCATGATCCAAGTAGATGCCAGTTGTTGCAGTGCATGCTCCGCAAGAATGTGTCTTCTTATTGTAAGATTTTCTCATCTACGGTGCATGATACAAAGGATTGTCGATTGAAAGACCAAATCCATGATGCCATTGATATTGGTATGCGCTAGACCAACATTGGGAACAATTCTAAGAATGAAGGTCATCAGTTTGAAGGGTGCGTAGACGGAGGTGGTCAAGGAAGAGGTGTTTCGTGGAGGATTTAGAGGTCTGTGGTGGTCAAGGAGGTAGGAGTGAATTTCCTCCATGGAACTTGTTACAATTGTGGATCTACTAAACACTACAAGTGCGAGTGTCTGGATTTGTTACAATGCTCATGGTGCACAGAAGAAGCATAAGTATGAGGAGTGCCCTGAGTTATATGAGCACATGAGCCAGAACTAGAAGAAGGAAAGGGGCACACGGGAATGGTTAGTGTGAAGTGAGTTCATCCATTATGGATGCTTAGGGTAGCACATGACTCAGAGTTAGAACATGTCTTAGTAACTGTGCGAAAGGAGGCTGTGCATGCCAGGGAGGAACCGAAGCAAAGACCTCTCATTACCAAGAGAAGAGGTATTACATGGGAAGTATCCTAATCCAACTCATCAGAAGGAGGTCTACTAAGAGACCATGGAGGTGATTAGAAACCTACAAGGGGAGATTCAATGTCTAAAGGAGAAATCATGGAATTTGGAGTAGAAGAAGAGTGCTGAGGTCCCCCAGAAGGACATGGATGAGGTCAGAGAAGTGTGTAAGATGTTGTGCCAAGAGAATATTATCCCTCTGTTAGGAGAGTGGCTAAGGGAAAAAGTACCGCACGTCGGAGGTGGACGCGAGAGGCAGGTCTTACATGCTAATCTACCCCCTCATAATATTGATTATGACAAGGAAATCACATTGAATGCAGTTGTGGATGGATGGCTCTTGAGAAATATTCTGATTGACACAAGGGTGTTGAGGTTAATGTTCTCACTTTAGATGCATGGAATCAGATGGGAAGACCCCCATTATAGCCATCTTCAAATGTGTTATATATGGAAAATAGGATGAAGGCTATGCCCATCGGAGTATTGAAGGATGCATCCATAACCATCCAAGGGGAAAATTTTACTGGAGACTTTGAAGTCTTAGCACTTGTCGAGGTAGATAACTTTCTAGCCCTACTTGGACACCCCTGGTGTTATAAGAATAATGTTGACTTGTGCTTTAACAAAGGGTACATAAGTTTTGAGAACAAAGAGGAGTGTGTCATTATTCCACTGACGGATGGGAAGTCTGCACCCTATGTGGAACCCTTGGGAGAAGAGGACCTGGATAAAATCTATGTGCGCACACCATTAGAGACCCCAAGGTTGTTCATCCATCAAGAGAAGGAGTCCTTCATAGGGAAGATGCTTAGTCCATGAGTGATACAACTAGTGTTGCATGTGACAATTGGGTGCATAGGACCTATGAGTTGATTGGGAGACAATTAAATGGCATCGTGACTCGCATCGCTAGGGCGTGCTCGCTTAGGCACCTGGGAGGAAAGCACTTACTTGGATAAACTAGAGAGGGTAACCCTGATGTCTTTCTGTGCGTGATGGAGGCACAGTGGACCTGTCAGATAGAAAGGAGGAATATGCTAATCTATACCTTACATAGGAGGAAAATGCATTGGTGGGTGACCCATCGAGACAACCTTCTAGAGTGGTGTGAAGTGAGAATCATGCTCTCTGTTAGGTTTATGAGGAGTAATGCACCCTCTGAAATACACAACTATCATGGGAAGGAGTCCACCTCATTCCACATCCAAGAGTGTGAGAGAACCTGGATGATGGGCATGGAAGCCTTGCCTCCTTCACTATGGGTGCATAAGTTCTATTCCACCTTGCAGGCTTACGTGTGTGTGTGGTATATTCATTTAGAGATGTGTCATCAGATGGTAAACTGGTAGGAACCGACAACATATATTATTCAAACTTTTGAGTATCAAAGTTTAAAGCCATTGGTGAATGAGGCATTGCAGGTAGTCAAGTGCCTTACTATGGGAGATAGTGTCATGGCTGAGGACCGAATCCTAGAGTTGTTAGGAGAACTTGATTTGGGTGCACGCTTTATAGAAGAAGAACTAGAAGGAGAGATAGAGGAGGTACAACTTGAGCGCGTCTTCCTAGAAAAACAAAAAGGAAAGTTAGTTTATTTGATAGACGATGAGGAAGTGGAAAATTCGGATGTTAACCATACTGTAGGTATGTGCGAAGTATTAGACAAGGTGTATGTGAAGGCACACGCTTACCATGAGCCCTTAAAAATGAAGAAGGTTAACATTGGTATGGAGGAAGAGCCAAAGGAAGTTGTCATTTGAGATTACTAGTCAAACAAAGAAGTGTCAAAAATAGTTGATCTACTACGTGAATTCCAAGATTTATTCCCACGTGGGTACCATGAATTGAAGGGAGTTCACCACTCACTAAGGGAAATGAGGTTTAAGTTAAAAGAGGGTGTGCACCCAGTTCGGAAGAGACCTTACAGGATGAATCTAAATCTCCATGTCAAGGTTAAAGAGGAGATTGACAAGATGACAAATTATAGAATCATTGAGGTAATTGAAGAATTTGAGCGGGTGAGCCCAATGGTAATTAGTATTAAAAAGGATGGAAGGATAAGGATTTGTGTTGACTATAGGGACTTGAATGTTGTGTGTGTCATAGATCCTTTTCCAACCCCATTTACTAAGGAGATCTTGGAAGGAGTAGCAGGGTGGGAGATCTATTCTTTTACAGATGGATTTTCAGGTTATCACCAGGTGAGAATTGTGAAGGAAGACCAGGAGAAGACTACTTTCACCACTGAATGGGGAATTTTTTCTTATACAGTCATGCATTTTGGGTTGAATAATGCACTTACTATGTTCTCTATTGTAGTACAAGCCTTTCAAGAATTCATCCATAATTTTATGCAAGTTTACCTGGATGATTGGATGGTGTATGGGTTAGTAAGGGTTACCATTGTGACAATTTAAGATTGATGTTTGAGAGATGTAGGCAGTTAAGTGTCTCACTTAACATTAAGAAATGTGTCTTTGCTACCCCATTTGGCACTTTACTAGGTCACATCATATGTAAGGAAGGCTTATTGGTAGACCCTGCCAAGTGGTTGTTATCTTGGGTTTAGAGGAGCCTACTAGTCAAAGCATGGTGCATGGATTCTTAGGGAACATGGGATATTACAGGAAATTTATCAAAGGCTATGCCAATATTGTTTTGCCATTGGAGGAGTTATTGAAACATAAAGGTAAATTCCATTGGGGTGAGGCACAACATATGGATTTTGACACACTAAAGGACATGATTACTACTGCACCCATTTTTCACTTTCCCTCTTGGGATAAGCCCTTTCATGTGCATGTAGATGCATCAGGTATGGTGATTGGAGCGGTCTTAGCACAACCTAGAGAGGGGATTGTTGACCATCCCTTGTGTTTTGCTAGTAGGAAGCTAACTCCAATAGAACAAAATTATACTACCATGGAGCGCAAGGCATTGTCAATGATCTACACGCTGCACAAATTTAGGCAATATTTTCTAGCAACGCCTTTTATCTTTTACACAGATCACATGGCATTAAAGTACTTGGTGAATAAGCTCATCTTGTAAGGGCACATATGCAGGTGGGTCATATTGTTTCAGGAGTTTGAGTTTACGGTTGTGGTGAAACAAAGGAAGAAGAAATTTGGGACCTGACCATCTATCATGAATTAAATTAGGTGAGGACACACAAAGCATTGAGGACATAATTCCATATGCACATTTATTTAGATTGTAGTGCACACCTCAGAATTGGAGGATATTTTTATTTTCTTGTGAATAGGTGTGGCGTCAGAAGGAATGAAGGCCTTGAGAAAAGAAGTTGTCTATACACTTCATGTATTATATGTTGATTGGTGGAAACCTATACAAACTATGCCAAGATGAGGTCCTTATGTGCCAGTGTGTGTTGGAGCATGAGCATGTACTGCAATCATGGAGGAAGCTCATGGTGGCATTGCAGGAGGTCACTATGCAAGGAATGCAACCATGCGTATAAGATCCTATTGGCAAGACCTTTGGTGGGAGATGGTTTATAAGTATTGTATAGAGTATTGCAAGGCATGTGACCATTATCAGTGCCCTTGGTAAGCCATGACGAAGAGATGAAATTCCATTAAGACTTATTGTTGGTGCAGAAGCCATTTGAAAAATGAGTAATTGACTTTATGGGCCCTATTTCCCTAGCTGTGTGTAGGATAGGTTCACACTATATTATCACTTACACATATTATCTTACAAGGTGGGAAGAAGTGGCGCCGACAAAGGATTCCATGGCGGCAACAATAGCTAGGTTCTTATGGGAGAATATAATCAATAGGTATGGATTCCATTTGAGCTTAACGAGTGATAGGGGTACACATTTCTTAAATGAGACTATTCAAATCTTGTTGGCAGAATTTATGGTGGTGCATCAAAAAACTATGCCCTATCACCCTCAAAGCTAATGGAACTGTTGAGGCATTTAACAAGATACTGAGCCACACATTAACAAATATTTGTGATGTCGGAAGAAGGGACTGGGATGACAAGGTCTCAGCAGTGCTATGGGCATACCACATGACTTACAAAAATTGAACAAGGCCACACCTTTTCAATTGGTGTTTGGTGCAGAGGTAGTTCTACTTATGGAATTCATGTTGCCATCTTTGCATATTGCTTGGGCAGGAGGATTGGTTGACGAACAAACATTAGAGGAGTGTATTGATAAACTTATGGAATTGGATGAGAGGCAAGCCATTTCCAGATGGAGTCATAGGAGGGAAAAAACATGAAAAAAGGCATGGCATGATCATCATATTAAAAATAAGAAGTTTGAGGTTGGGAAAATGGTCATGTTGTATGATTCTAAGTTTCTATGCCACCCTAGGAAATTTCAAGGTGCATTTGTTTGGGACCATATACTATCACTTACATACTTGATTTAGGCACTTTCTAGTTACAAGCTAGATGGCACACGGTTGCCTAGTTTCTTTAATGGGAGAAGGTTGAATCCCTACTAAAAATAAGTCTTCTGTGTGTTTCTAAATAAGGCAAGTATTACCAGTTAGCTTTGGATTTCCCTTAATGAATTTTCCCTTTATTGTTTCCTTTTCATTCGTCGCTTTTCTTTGTCTTTTTGGTTGTTTTTTGTGGGTGCAATTGTGCACTACTAGTAGCCAGTTACTATTTAAAGGGTTTTTATGCGCAGAGGACCACACATCCTTTTAGTGTGGGGTGGAGAGTGTAAAGAAGAGTTTGAATGAATAGTGTAGTAAGAAACAAGTGTTGGGAGTGATGTTGATTGAAGGCCTGGATGAGAAAACCAAAATCGTGTGGGTTCAGAGGAGCACATGTAGCAGAGGTGATTATGGATGGAGATTGGTGTCAAAAGCTTTATAAAAACCATGTACATGGATAAGAGCACAGAACAAACTGAGGTAGGCTGCAGCAAGAACTTGGCTTAAGGCATAAAGGAATATTGAATTTGGTGCTATAAGAGTGCATAATAATCTGTGGTCGATGAATTTTTGCATGCCATAAGGTTGTGGAAGTTTCGCGCAAGTTTGTGCATGAAGGGAAAGCGCCAAACAAAATGTGCAGGAGGATGGCATTGGAAAAATTCAAATTTAAAGTGGTTGTATGAAGGTAGGTGGCATGGGAGTTAATGTGGGAAAAAGAAAAAATCTATAAATAGAAGGTGGGGGAGAGTTATTCTTTTTACCTTGCATTTATTGTTGAAGAGCTCTTGCGAACTAGGGCATCCTTGCAAAGAATTTACAAAGATTTACATGTGAAGTGGAGAATTTGTAAGATTTGTGAACTAGAGTGGAACAAAGTACACAAGGGCATACGCAGAGGAGGTTTTTGGTTGGATTCCCATGAAATTTTACGCATTGTTGTGGAAGGAGATTTTTCTGGGTTAGGGTTTGAGAGCTAGGGCACAGGTTTTGAAGAAATTTCACAGAGGAATGGATCCGAGGGACAGAGAAGTGTTAAATCATGAAATGCAAGGAAGAATTTATAAGGAGCCGATAAGAAAAATGGCACCAAGGAAGGGATCGAATGTTTCAGTCAAAGAAGGGAAAGGGCAAGGGAAACAGAAAACCCATCATATCAAAAGTTTTAACATGGAGTGGTACGTAGAGATGCAGTACCCAGATGGTGTTTTAGTGGGGATGGAATGGGTTTTCTCACATGTGCAAGATGGTTATCAGTGATTATAATACAGAGGATAGATACCATAAAAGAAGGAGATGGCATTAGAGCTAGTTTGTCACCCAACTGGAGAGAGAACACAGGATGACAAACCTATGTATGATGATTATGTGAAGACCACATTGGAGAAGGTTGGACTTTTGAAACTCTATGAGTTGTCATATTTCAGAAAACCTGAAAGTTTATTCCAATGGTTGATGGCACATGTACATGAGGACTATTTCTAATTTTTAGGAGGGAGAATTTTCTTAACTTCTGAGTTGATCTCTAGATACACTGGGCTTATCTTCACTGGAGAATCACTGGAGGATGACTTGGGACACAAGGATGTCGTTAAGGAAACAACTGTAGAATATGAATACAAGAAGGGTTTTCATGCTACTTTGATATCACTAAGATCACTAACCCTACAATGAAGATGGTCATGCACCTTCTCACCAAGTTTAATGGATAAGAGTGGTGGACGCAAGTGAACAAAAGGTGGTTGTACATTTGTAAGAAAATTTTAGAAGGAACAATCTACAACCTCTCGTCCTTCATTGTGGAGGAAATCATAGATGTCACACATGATGGGGATAAGATCATGTATGGTAATTTCCTTCTTACCATTGTGTTTTCTGATATTGGAGTGCTTGATGGGCCAAATAGCTACGTATGGGAATACCTTGATGAGAACCCTTCCCCCGCTAAGAGGTTTGAATTATACACTTGTGATATAATGGTTGATCCATATAAAACATGCTTAGAGAAGTGGTACAAGTGAATGTGCGATGAATTCAGGGTAGAATGGAGAATCCCTGAGTAACTGCCAGCCTTGGTGGATGGTGAGGCTGAGTTTGTGATATACCAACACTTTTGCATAGGCATATTCACTTTAACAGATGGAATGAAAATTCCATGTTGTAAAATACCATTTGCCTTCACAACGCAATACTTTCAAAGCATAGTTAACAGGTTCAAGGAGGCAAAAAATTTCAAATTTGATCTAACTGAGGTAGATCAGGATCACTGTGCACTTGCACCTAAACCTTAGTGTATCCTAAGAAGCGTGCCTATGTGGAGAAATATGTCTCTCACAACAATGTACATATGGTAAAATTTGTGTCAATACCTATTATAAGAAATACAACTGCAAGGGTCTATGTACACCTAAGTCCCAAGTTTGAAAAGGGATTATATGTTGAGGATGATGTATCCATCCTAGAAGACCCCACCAGAAGAAAGAAGGTGGTGTCAAAGAAGAGAGAAAGGGAAGAAACTCCAACAAGTAGGGTGCCAAATACACATATAGTTCAGACCATGGAAGCACAAGAGTCAGGCACGGGCACAAGTACTTACACTCAAAGGAAGAAATGCCCCATGAAGGATAAGTCACTTGAGAAGGAAATGTCCCCTGTGATATAGGAGTCACCAGTGAAGAAGAAGTAAAAGATGGTGTAGAATTTAGACTCTGAGGAGATGAAGAGCATGAAGGGTGATAGGTCTGAGGAGGAGAAATGAAGAGTGCAAGAAGGTGAAGATCCCCCTGTGTACAATGTACATGAATCTAATGATGAGGAGTAGAATGATTATGAGGAGGGTACTCGTAATGTTGAAGGAAGTGAAAAAGAAGTAGGTATGAATGCGTAGAAGACCCTACACCTGGCTCGAAGGATAGTTGGAGGACACTATGTGGAAAGGGAAGTGGTAGAATCATTTAGAACTTAGTGGAGCACAAGGTGGAACATCACTGAAGGAGATATTGAGAGAGGTGGAAGAGAGCATAGACAAGGAGAAGAGTCTAGCAGTCAGCTTCCCAAAGGTAGCACACACCAGTGGAAAAGGCATGACAGTGGCGCAAGGACACATGATGACTTATGTCAGTGACCCTAACAAGGTCCTATGCACGCACTTCTAGAGCACAATGCCCACAGACCAAATCTTTTGTTGGTCATCTTTTGAGAAATATATTTCATACACATGCACAAGGAAGATATGTTGTCATGGAATTTTGAGTCCCATGTTGATGATCTCGAGTTTGAAGTTGGCACGGATGTAGTAATAGAAATGCAAAACCCCAATGAGGTGAATCCTATCATGGATACCCAGTGGCTAATTGATGAATAGGCATGTAACACACTCAACAAGGTGTCATTGGAAGTGGAGGAATGATTATTCAGAAGGAATAACAAAATCAAAGCCTTGGAGGAAGAGTTGGAGGAAAAGTATAAGGAGATAATAGAGAGAGACAGGGAGATAAAAGGGAAGGAGTCCATAATTGCGTAGTTGAAGGCTGAGTTGAGAGAGGAGACGGTGAAGGTATGTGAAGCTTACAAGAAGGAGGATATTATCTCAAAATCCATCATTTTAGCATGCCAATATTTGACCCCTCCTGAGTAGAAGTATGAGTCATATTTTCTTTTCCTGGAGGATTTGACATGCTTGATCACAATGGAGAAAAAACCACTTGCTCTGGATTCAACAAAAGATGTTTTGGCGTGACAAAAAACCAAGGATAGTTTGAAGGTTGGGGAGACCATTACTTGGTACTCTACACTCCTTACCTCTATGAAAACTGTGGTGCACATGGACAAAGTTTTCTATAACAACTATGGAGATAAAGATTGATTGGCAAGTGTATTAGTTTCTACCCATGAGTCAGACCTAAAGGAGGTCTAAGAGAAGAACAAGGGTAATAGGGTGGAGTAGGAAAAAATCATAGTGGAATTTTAGAAGAATTCGGAGGTGATTGAAGGCCTAAGGGTCTCAATTAAAAATAAAGTAAAGGAATTATATCCCTAGGTCACACGAATGATAGACATGCTAAGCGACCTTAGCAAGTAAATGGAAAATATTATTGATACACTGAAAGCTAAGGGTGAAGAGTTATCATTTGATGAAGTCAATGCACTAATAGGGGATTTATTTCAACAAACGCAGAGTGAGGTGGATGTCTAGAATAAATTTGAAGCATCCTTTAACAAAGACTTCCCATTCATTGTGCAACAGTAGTAAAATTCTTTGTTTCTTTGGTGCAAGCGAGAAACAAATTATTCTTTCCTTCCATTCTTTTTTATTTGATTGTTGGAGGATAAATTGTTTCCAAGGATGGATAATGCATTTAGTTTGGGGTGATGTATCCCAAAAAATGACCAAGTACTAAAGACAAAGGATAAGTGTGCACAAAAGGTAATATGGAGAAAAGCGTGTTGATGAACACGTGCAATAAGAGGTAGGTTGGCGCATGGGAGCAGGAAAAGGGTTTAAAGGTTTAAGGACTTAGCCACATTTTGGTTAAAGGGCATCACATGCAAAACAAATGAGGCTCCGAATAAGTGTAATGATGAAATTTTATTACATGAATACTTGAGGCTCAAGGAAATAATATTCTAGGGAATATTTATAGTTACGGGATTGAAAGTGGAGGTTGTTATGGTTAGATGACACATGTATGGCTTGGTCACTTGAGTAGAATAGAATATGATGACATTCGGCATGTGGGCCTGCTTCTAGAATGATGATCAGGTGAGCTTACATCTTATTTAAGGAATCATTGTTATGGGGAAATCATAGCACCCTTGATTGCTTGCAAGTGAAGGGTTGAGGTAGTTAGTGTGATTTGTCAAACATGGAGTTATCCCAAAGTGTGGGAATTTGAAATCAAGATAAACCTCCGGAGAAGGCCGACTTCATGTTCTATCCTAGTGCTAACAAATCCAAAGTACAAGGAGTTGTAGATATAAACCTAATCTAATATTTTAAAGGAGATAAAGAGAAAATGCATGAAAATAAAACCTACTCTAAGGGAAGGTGATGCACCAAGAAGGATGTTGAACAACCTGCACAATAAACACAACACTACCAGAACCTTGCAATGAAAACAACAACAATACACAATAATCTTGCATGTAATGAAAGATCAGAAAGATTCAATAGAACATAGAAGAGAGTGTGAAACATCCACATATATGATTTTATTGCTCTCAAAGTTGATATAATATATCACATTTAGGGACGAAGGCACATATTTTACATTACAATGTCCAGTGGGGAGGTTTGAAATCTCCACAAATATCTTACATACAAGAAAGAAGGGGCATATACAAGGTGTCTAACCTTTTGAAATGAACCCATCTTTGCAATATACAAGAATAATGAGAGAGAGGGAGAGAGAAGGAATTCAAAATCTTACTTCAACCACCCTAAGATGCATTAAAATCACCTACAACAATAATGGGTGCCACTATAAAACCCATACCTCCATATAACTTTCCTTGTTGGGGAAGAAAGGAAGCCCATACCTTTATCATTTTGGTAGGTGAGAAATATGGATACATTTCTCTAAAATAGATCCCAGTCAAAATTTATGGCCATCTAAAGATGAGGGTGCCATAATACAATAAATGTGAGAGGTTGATTTTCCTTTTTAGAGCTTTGAACCTACGTTGCATCCTTCAAAATATTTTTTTTTAGACTTTCAGGATTTGGAGCTTTGGGTATCTATACTTCAGAGGTTGTTGTCACTATTCATCTGGTAAGTTTGCTTGAGGGTTCTGAAATGTTGAACCTCCAAAGTCTAAATTTTGGACTCTGAGATCATATTGCGTGACATTGTTCATTGCTAGAGTCAAAATGTTCTGAAATTACGAAACCCTGAAGTATGAAATTCAGACTTCGGGTTTCAGACCTTAATGTTTTCAAGTTTGAAGGTTTCGGGTATTGTTCATCTGACTAAGAGCCAAAATGCTTTGAAATGCCGAAACCTTGAAGTCTAAAATTCAGACTTCGGGTTTTAGACCTTTGTGTCTTCGAGCTCATGGCACTGGTCACCTGCCTGGGTTCATGAAACCTTTGAATCTCCAAAATCCCAAACTCCAAAATTTGGAGTTTGGGTTTCAGACTTTCTTCTCCCCTTTTTCGCGCTTCTTTCCGCTGAGTTCCTAAATTTCAGCTTGGCCTACCTCCAAACAACCTCACCTCCAAAGTGTAAATTTTGGACTTGAGATCTCCTTCATTCCCCAAATTAGCAAAAAATCCCGAGATCCTTTGCAATGTGCTCATCCTGCTTCAACTCACTCATCTCAAGCCAAAAATGTGATCTTCCATGGCCAAATGGATCCTCCTATTTTCTCTATGCAAGGTCATGTTTGTCCAATTTTTCCTGAGGGGAAAAATCAGATAACAATTATTTGAATCTAGAAAAGGGTATTCTAATTCTAACTATGGATAATGCAGAGAGAGTTAGATATTAGAGGGTGTGTGTAGAGGCTGAGTGTGTATGCAATGGCAAATTTTTGGTGATAAATATGTATTAGCTCTAGGTGGTAATCTAGGGTTCCTAGTTATAGTATGTTATTATCTTGATCTATTAGGTCTGCTATGACCCTTTTGATGTAGTATGAATACTGTAAACACTAATTTTTAATATATATGATTGGTTATTCTGTATAACTGTGTTTATGGGATCAAATCCTCATGTTTACTTTTCTCATGATTCAGATCTGGTTCCTTCGTATTGTTATAATGTTTATGTTCTCTTCATGATGCATCTATGCTTATATATAGTATCTTTACTTCTTCTTGTATTTTTGTTTCTATAAACATTCCTCCATTAATGATGAAGAATTATTACAAAGCTCACATAAAGGATGGGCTTGGTGCTTACGCATGCCTTGGGTGAGCGCCCAACTAATGGGTGATAGGCCAATGCACTTGGGATTTTAAGGGAGAAGGTAAATGAGGATACAATCTACACAACATTAAAAAGAATGTAAGGTTTGTTATAGGGTGTTATTCTAATTAATTAACTTCCAACATTAATTGTACAATATATAATAATACATAAATAACTTGCAATTAGTGATAAAAATATGATACAAACTCAAATGCATAAGAGGAAAGATGTGCTTAGCTATACAAAGTAATACAAGAGATATATGGGTGCACATAATGAAGAATTTGGGGGTGCAAAGACTCAAGAGGCTTCGCTTCTGATACTGTGATCTATAAGTGACATGGTACAAGACCATACAACTTGGTCAATCTATATAATCCTATACAACCCCTATGGTATGGACTTATACACATTTAGAATGGAGCTCGATAAATTTTTGGTTCCTTTGGTGGCCTAAAAATGTGCTTTGATATCAAACCCTAGTTGTCACACAATCCCAATACCATATGAAATCAACTTAACCACATCAAAACCCTAACCATGGGTAAAATACCATACAAGGAGTGTTTCAAGTTCCATGAAGGTTCCATCCATGTACTACCTATTTCGGCACTACTCTGAAGAGACCTCAAGCCACACATAGTTACCCACCCAACATATAACATCTATATGAATGTTGTTAGTTGGAAAATTGAATCAATTTGATAAGATTTTACTCTTGCTAAGACTTTGAAGTAGGTAACTTGGTGTGCTTGGAGATGAGAGAAGTTATAATCCTTGGCCAAGTTGAGTACATCATGACTGTAGTGGTGGCTACCTTAATGGATGTGTATCACCTTTAAGAATATTTAGAGATCCTTAAGTGATTTTTGTGATTATTGAAATGTGAGTGCTAAGAGAGTTTCAATCGTGTAAATGAGATAATGTTAACTTGCTTATATAGGGTTCTGAAGATATATTGTTATGACAAGGTGATAGATGTGGGCCTCTCCCAGGTACTCCCTGAGCATGTTGTTTCTAGAGTCTGATACAATGGATTGAAAACTACAAATGTTTTCTTTATATTTTTTTAAAAATTCCTTTATGACATCTACAATGCAACTACTCTCAAATGGAATTTATTATATTATACACGGAGCTTTTAGACACTTATATGGTTTTCCCTAAGACATATTCAATGACCTCGTCTCTAATGGCCTATAACCTTCAACCACTCGGAAAAAACCTTGAGTGACAACCCCTTCCACCTTCTTCAAAAACCTAAACCTTGGTATTGGCTCTTAGGACATCTTCTTCCTTCTTCCCTCTTCTTTTACAAACGCAAAATGGTGAAATTTTCCTTATTTATAGTTGTGTACCTTTCTCTTTCCCACTTCTCTCTCCTAATTTAAATATGATTTTAGGAGGGATGGCTCCTTCTAGACATTTCTAGATTTCTTTCTCAAATTTAAATTTAAATTGAGCTTCTTTAATGCTCTGATCTACTATGCCTCTACTCATACCATGTCAATTTGGCCTTTGGATCATCTAACCATTGTATCCTAGACAACATTCATGTTAGAAAAATTTAGACATATTTTGTCCTTTCACCATCTATCGATCCCGACACACACTCCTTTATCTTGTATTGGTTTAGTTCTGCTGCACTCTCTTTCACCTAAGTTCTACCTCCAAGATTCTTCTACACACTTTTTTGGGTTTTGGGTCTCCTCCTAAACATTTATGTCCCTTCCTCATAGTCTAAGATATTGCACAATCCTTCTTACCAACCTTATACAAAACTTCCCTCGTAACCCCTGTGCACCTTCAATCTGAGAAGATAGGCCAAGCTCCATCCTAAAACAAAAATCCTATGTGCATCGCCACACTTTATTCCTTTGTGCCTACTCCAAAAAAATCTTGTGCACTCTTCACAACTTATTTTGTATGCTTTTTCCAACTTCTACACACAATGTCTAAAATTATGTAGGATTGTATTGGACCTTGGATTCTCCTACATCAAACACCTGAGGTACTTACAACTTGAGGTCCTCATCAAGTAGACTAAATGAGTGGTATAACCACCCTTCAAACTATTGAGGAAAATAGTTCTAGTTCCTTTATCCTTTGAACCTGTTCCTGGCCTCGTTGCTTCTTTCGGTGTTTATTCCAGTCCCTTATCACCTTATTGTGACTTCTTCACACTATTATGCTCATACTTGTGAGCTTTTACCCACCATAACCCAACCTCCTCATTCTAATGGTTCTCTCTTCTTAATCTTTTTCAAGTCTCTTATCTCTATTACCCTTCTTCTGTGTAAGTCTCTAATTGCCTTGAACTGTCCTCATCCTCCTAAGGCTTCTCTTACGATCCTTGTGTTTCAAAAGTTTTCACCTACTTCCAACTCTTTGTTGTGTGATTCCATGCTCACATCGATCCATCCACCTCTACCAGAAGCCTTCGGGGATTTTTTTCTCTCCCCTTTCCCACTTCATCTCTAGGCTTCCTTCTCTTAAGCATCCCTTATACTTTCATCTCTTTCCTTTCTTCTCTTCTTTTCTTCCTCATGTTCTCCTATCACCTTCTTACAATGATTTTTCTTCTCTATGATGCTTCGCTCTATAATTTTTTTCTGCTCATGTTTCCTTTTCCCTCCCTTCCCATGACCTTTTCATTATGTTCTCTTGTTCTCTCCATGGGATTATGATGCACACTTGACACTTGTGCACTTTTTATCTTTTCTTCCTTTTGTTGGATTTGTGTCATCACCTCTTCTTCCTACATATCCTCTAGCATTGTCTTTTACCTTTATCCTCTTCTCCTCACATATAATTCCTTGTGCACTTATGGGTTTAGTCCCACCACTGACTGTTTGTATCATGGTTTTCTCTTCTTCCTTCACCCTTTTCTGTTTGGGGCTTCTCTCCATTGCACTCTACCTTGCACATTTCTTCTGTGCAGTCTTCATATTTGCATATTCTTCTCTCATGTCTATGGGAAACCTTCTTTATCTTCCCCAGGGCAGATCTATTCTACCACACACATTCTCCTTGGTGGCTTCCTCTTCACCTTCACCTTTGAGATCTACTTGAACCTTATTTTTCTCCACTTATCTTGTTGTGCCTTGATCGTTACATAATTCTTCTACAAATTTCTCCTCACACTGCTCCTCTTTTGTTTCCTTAAGAGAAACCTACATTTCTTCACACAAACCCTTAACTTAGTTGCACCATTCTCCTCTCATGCACTCTTTTGCATGCTCCATTTTTTGAGAACTTCATAGGCATTTTTCTCTATTGGTGAGACCTTTTTCACGTGCACTCTAACAACATCTTCTATACACTTATCTGCTTTGGTTATTGTTATCCAAAATGTGCCCCTGCTCATTTTTTGTGGCTAACTCCTCCCATTTTTTCCTCTCTTGTGCCTTAGTCATAATATTTTGCTTTTTAGGCACTCAAAACCTTCTAGAAATGACACCATTGGATAGATCTCTTTCTCAGCTTTCCAGAAAGGTAAAGTTTTCCTCCTCACTCCATGTATTTTTGAAGTTATGGCTCGGCGGAGTTTTTTTGGAAAAAATTTCCCCTGAAAGGCCCGCGGCCAATGATATGCCGCCACGTGGCACCTAGAGTGGTGGAGCGTGGGGAAATTTTGGAAAATTTTCCAAATGACCAAAAAGGTGCAAAAATTCAAATTTTTGCCTGCCAACCTGATTTGGCCCTGTTTTGCCCTAAAACTTCAAATGGTCATATCTTTCGATCCAGAGCTCAGTTTTTCACGTTCTTTATATCAATGGAAATCTGGTAAAATTCTCTACAAGATTCCAGGGTAATTTTTGCATTTTGATTTAGTATGGAGAGATAAAAGTGAAAAACACCTCTGGCACGTGGTCATGGACAGAAATGACGTTTCAACCACCATTTTTAATGAAGAATGGCTCACATTCTCTCCCAGCATGGCTAAAAATGTCAGGGGATGGGTTTGTAAGGATTCCCATGCTATTTTCAATGTGTTTTGGTCAATGGTTGAATCCATTCCACATTTTCCCATGTTTCTCTCTCTTGGGCTCGTCCCTTGCACTGTAAAAGCCATATTTGGCTCATTTTCAAAGGGTTGAACATTTTTTGTGTATTGCAGATCCCCTTTCTCACCTTGGAAGTGATTTTGGTGGAATATCAGACCTTTTCTAAGAGCTGCAACTTTATACAGCCTCTGTGATTAGTTTTCATCCTATGCCTGTGTTGTTTGGTTAATTTATGATCCTTCATTAGAATTATTAGTTTGTGCATGAGGTTCTTTGTTGCATTTTTATGGACTGTGTCAATCTACAGAAGTAAAAAATGCTCACCACTCCTTTGGTGCATCACCTATTAGCATTAGTTTTAGCTTTTTTACATTCTCTATCTCTGTCTCCTTTGGAATTTAGGGTAGGGTTAGGAATATAGACCTCTGCAACTTGTAAGTGATAAATTTGACCAGAGGAACTGAGGAACCAACCTCTAAACTAGATATTCCTTTCTCATTTTGTAAGTACCACACTTGGGGAAAGGATTCAATGTTGTGCAATCACACTGGATGCTAGTATGATCAAAATAGAAATATGATCAACATCCAGGGGGTGCTGCTGATTTGCAACAACAGTTTTGGCACGCTCGGTGGGACCTTAGAGGTCTTCATCTTCATTGCAACAAAATTGATGTGCATTTGTTACAAGTTTCTTGCTTTAAAAGAGCTATAAATTACACATCTGGCGACTCCAAGGAAGAAGAATCAACTGGTTTTAGCAATGCATACCTGAAAACTCATGAGAAGAATCAACACAAGGTCAAGAGCTGGAGAGGAAGAGGTGCTGTTTGAATATCTACAGTTATCTCCAAGAATAAGGCAAAATGGGAGGAGAATCCAAAGGTCTCCATCTCCACCAAACAGAACTCTCTCAACTCCTCCACCTAGTAGGCCTTTCATTCAATCAATAAGGGTTCTAAGGCCGATCAGAATGGCACAAAACAACCCCTATGTCAATTTCACTGGTAGCAACCCACTTTCTCTCAATGTAAAAAATCCAATCCCAATTGCAGCATTGAAGAAAATTCAATACTTCACTGGAGAAAATCAGACCTCACCTGGTGATCATGTTAAGGATATTGCTAACATTTGTGCAATCCATGAGATCAATGAGATGCAAGTTGCTATCAAACTGCTGGCATCTTCATTCAAAGGGAAAGCTTTGGAATGGTTCAGGAGTCTTTCCTCAAGTTCTATTCAAAATTGGAATCAGCTATGTATAGCCCTCCATGAGCAGTTTGGGGAAAAGGGAGACAACTTGTCCCTTTTGGAGCAGTTGACAACCATCAAGAGAGCTCCCAATGAGTAGTTGACTGATTTTAATTTCAGATTTCAAAGGAATTGGGAGAGAATTCCAGTGGCAGTCAGGCCAACAGTAGAAGGTGCTTTTCTTTATTACCTTAAAGCTTTAAATTCTGATATTTCTATGTTAATTTAGTCCATGGGAGGCACAACTATCCCCATTTCTTATAGTATTGCCATTAGAGCTGAAAATTGTTTGATTCAAGCTGGCAAGCTGGCTCCTAGGCCTCCAATGCCATTATTTCTAAGTTTAGAGAACCCAAGTACTATCCAAGTGCCTAATTTATCTTCTATTCCCACTCCTAGAAATTAGAATTCAAGTGAAGCTTCCACTTCATCTTCTAGAGCCTCAAATGAACTTTAAGAAGTCATGAAGCAATTGCAAAATATAGGTAATGAGCTGGTTACACTCAAAAGGCAGCAAGATCAAGGTTTTAGACCTTCTTTCTAGCCTCAAGCTCAGCCTAACAGGTAGCCATATCAACCTCATAGACCACCCAATCCAGTTGCAAATCTAAATCAAGCAAGGCCTCCTACCAACAGACCATTTCAACCCTATAATCCCAATGCTACATCTGCATCTAAAGCATTAGTGCCAGTACAAAACAATATAGCTCAAGAGTATGATTGGTGTTTCCCATGCAATGAACCTCATAACTAGTCCATGTGCTTCAACGGTGCCTTGAATCAAGCATTAATGGTGATAGCAACTGGTGTGGAGGGTGAAGGTAGTCAAGGAAATAACCAACAACAAGAAACATTCCAGCAGTAATCAGCTCCAAATGATACCACACTTGTAAACTGGTAGGCAAAATATTTTTGTGGCATGAATCAAATGATTTCCCAAAGTGTTGCAACCAACACAAGGTCAAAGAGAATAAATTTGGGTGAAGAACAGCCATTGGCCCCAAGTAATTCACGACCTTATGTCACTCCACAAACTATTGGCAAACAAAATGCAATTCCAAGCACGCAAGGATTGCCTAAAACAACCCCTAGGCCAACCCAAATGCCAGTTGTTGCTGCCCATGTGTAAGGAATGAGTGTGCAGGCCAAGGGAAAGAAGAGGGATACTTCATCTCCATTCAGTATCATTGATCAGATGAAGAAGACAAATGTAAACATATCAATGTGGGAATCACTATCTATCCCAGGCCAAAGAGATTTTCTACAAGCTACGATGAAGGATTGGTTAACTTCAAACCAGCAAGTCCAAATGCAAGAGAAGGTGCTCACAAATGCTGCCCAGCCTGAGGGGAATCATGGAGGACAGCAAGGTAAAATATTGAATCCCCCTCCATTCTATGTTTCATTGATCATTGGGAACCAATTAGTACAGAATTGCATGATTGATTCCGGGGCAAGTAGTTCAGTAACGCCCAAGAAAATAGCTGATCAGTTGGGAATTCAGTATGAAACCATATCCAAAGGGGTGGTGCAGTTGGATGAGACATCAGTAATAACAGTTGGGGTGATTAAAAACTTGAGTCTTACTTTGCATGCCTGTCCCAACGTAGTTGTTTTGCAAGATGTCTCAGTAATAGACCTTCCACCACTCTTTGCCCTATGTTTGTCAAGGGATTTCATAGCTAATATTAGAGGTTACTTGTTTGCTGATTGGTCACACATGCTGTTCAGAACAAGATATGGAACCAAAGCCACAATCAGGTCTGAACCTATTGCAAACTTTCACATTGAGCCTTACACTCTAAGTCAGATTAATGCCAATTGTTCAGCGTTTGATCAAGAGGATTATCCAAGCACTGATGAAGCTGACACCAAGGTTGGAAGCATCCCAGATTTAACTCTTGATGAATGGGCAAGCAAGGTGCATGATTTTGATCCTTATAAAGAAATAGAAGAATCTATGCTGGGAGTCTATTGCATACATGAAGAAAATCAGCATATTCCTAGCATCACCAAGCCAAACCACAAAGATGACAATGAGGTATGGTAGTTGTTTTTTTATGGATCAAGGAGTAGACAAGGTGTAGGAGGTGGAGCTATGCTTGTTTCACCACAAGGAGTTAAGTATTATTCAGCTTTTAGATTTCATTTTGCATGCTCTAATAACACTGCTGAATATGAAGCTTTGATACAAGGATTGCATTGGTCAATCAAGAGAAGGATAAAAAACTTGAAAGTATTTGGTGATAGTGAGTTGATTATCAACCAAGTTAAGGGGCAGCATGCTGTCAAGAATGATCTACTCAAGTGCTACAAGAACAGGGTGTGGGACCTCATTGAATATTTTGAGGGTTTTGGCATCAAATCCATTCCTAGGAAAGAGAACCAAGCCGTTGACAGGCTTGAGCAGTTGGGGCAGCCTTTGACGTTGTGGAGAGCATTCAAAAAGACAAGGTACATCCAAAAATCCATGTGATTGTGAGGCCTTCAGTGCCAGATAACAATGTAAGTTGGCAAGTGTTTGAAAATGATCAGCAAATCATCCATTTCTTGCAAGAAGAGGCTGAATTCTCAGCCAAAAATTAGGAAAAGTTAGAGCAACAGTATGGTGACCAAGTGGTGCAGTTGAGAACCAACAAACTACCAAAGGGACTTATTACTTTGGAGTCCATTTTCAATCCTAATGATCAATTTAGGAAGGAGAAAGCAAACATCCAAGTGAAGGGAGAAGATTCAGTGTCCATCTTAGTAGAAAGAGGAAAATCACTCCAAATTGGTAAGATGACAACTGAGCAAGAAAGGTACGAGTTCATACAACTTTGTCAAGAATTCCCTGATGTTTTTACTTGGAGCTATGAAGATTTGAAAGGTTTCAATCCCAAGTTAGCTCAACACACCATTGAATTGGATCCAAATACTAAGCCCATCAGGTAGAAACAAAGGCCAGTCAACCCCACATTGAGCCTCTCATGAGAAAAGAATTGAATAAGTTGATAGAATCAAGAATCATATTCCCTATCAAGCATTCTAGTTGGGTTGCCAACTTGGTTCTAGTCAGAAAGAAGAGTGGGGAAATCAGATTGTGTGTTGACTTTAGAGATTTGAATAGAGCATCTCTCAAGGATCATTATCCACTTCCTTCCATGGAGTAGATTTTACAAGTTGTTGCTGGCTCCGAGAGGTTTTCACTACTTGATGGCTATTCAAGGTATAATTAGATTATGGTGAAGGAAGAAGATCAGTTCAAGACAACCTTTACAACTAAATGGGGAACTTATGCATACAGGAAGATGCCATTTGGGCTGTCCAACGCTGGAGCTACCTTCCAAAGAGCAATGGACATGGCGTTCAAAGGTTTGATTAACAAAATTGTACTGATATATCTTGATGATATCACTGTTTTTTCAAAAAATACAGCAGACCACCTCTTTCATTTGAGACAAGTGTTCCAAAGGTGTAGAAGATTTGGAGTCTCCTTGTATCCTAAAAAGTGTGTTTTTCTAGCCCATGAAGGAAAACTCCTTGGCCACATTGTCTCCAAAGAAGGATTAACAATTGATCTAGAAAGAGTTGAAGCCATAAGAGCACTGCCATTGCCAAGCCACAAGAAGGCCCTTCAAAGTTTCTTGGGAAGAATAAATTTTGTTTGAAGGTTTGTCCTAAATTTTGCAGCCCTTGTCAAACCTATCACCAAGATGCTAAAGAAAAGCATGGATTTCAAATGGACAGCAGAAGGAAAGGAAAGTTTTGAAGCAATCAAAGAAGCCATCTCTCAAGCCCTAACTCTCATCAACCCAGATTTATCCAAGGATTTCATCCTCTATGCGTTTGGAGGTGATGATACTATTTCTATAATTTTGGTACAACAGAATAAAGACAATGATGAGCAGCCAATTCCTTTCTTCAGCCAAATCCTGGAGGACTATGAGGTGAGATATTATTTCATTGAGAAGCATGTTCTTGCAGTAATCAGGATCTTGAAGAAATTCAAGCATCTAGTTTCAAACAATAAGGTCCAATTGCTGGTTTCTCATGCGGGGGTTAAAGAATTCCTCCTCAACAAAGACTTGAATGAAAAAAGGGCTGGTTGGATTACTCGTGTCATGGAGTATGACATTGAGATCAAAGTCACCAAGTTGGTAAGAGGAAAAGGATTGTGTGAGCAGCTGATCTTGAGCAAACAAGAGGAATCATGCAACGAGAAGGAGGCTGTTTTGGCATTTCAAGACAGCCATGAGCAAGGAAGCACTCAAGAGGAGAATTATGGTGTCCCCACTCCTTGCTGGACCCAAGGTATAATGCACTTCCTAAGCACAGGTCTATGTCCTCCAGAGATGAACAAGACCCAAAGAAGAAAATTTAGGTTTCAAGCTATCCCATATGCCCTTGTTGATGGTGTTTTATTCAAGAGATGTGAATGGAGTACTGCTGAGATGCATTGGTACAAATCAGATTCATAAGGTGCTGGAAGAGTTCCATGGTAGACCAGCTGGTGGCCATTTTGCACCAAGAGTGATAGCTCTAAAGATCATGAGGGCTAGTTATTATTGGCCCAAGATTTTCAATGATTGTTATGCATGGATCAAGAGGTGCAAGAATTGTGCATTTTTCACAGGTAAAGAGAGGCTAGCTGCCCTCCCATTGCATCCAATTTCAGTTGACCAGCCATTCATGTGATGGAGTTTAGACTTCATTGGAGTTATTAATCCCAATTCGAGCCAAGGGCACAAGTGGATTTTAATAGCCACAGATTACTTAACCAAATGGACTGAAGCAGTAGCACTCAAGGAAGCAAATGAATCTAGCATCCTAGACTTCTATGAGGGAATAGTAACCAGATTTGGCATACCAGCTACAATAATATCAGATAATGCATTGGCATTCATTGGATCCAAGGTGACTGAATGGGCTGTCAAGAATGGGATCTACCTAAGTACTTCTTCAAACTATTACCCCCAGGGTAATGGCCAGGCTGAATCTATAAACAAGAACTTGTTGAGGATCATTAGGAGGACTCTTGATGAGAATCAGAGGTCTTGGCATACCAAATTGAAATCAGCCTTATGGGCTGATAGGATAACTCCTAAAAGATCTACAGGTAACTCTCCATTCAAGCTTGTTTATGGAAGAGAGGCAATTTTTCCCATATCACTTGAGTTGCCAACATTGGAACTCATGAAACAGTTGGAGTTGTTGGAGTTTGAGCCCATGGAAGTCAGATATGCAGAATTGATGGAGCTCCAAGAAATCAGAAATCAGGCATCCCAAGCAATGGAGAAGGATCAAGCTTTGATAAAGAAGACCTTTGATAGAAAGGCCAAGAACAGATCCTTCCAAGTTGGAGATCTAGTGTTAAAATGGCATGCAGATAGAGAAAAACTAGGAAGGCATTCAAAATTTGATGCCATTTGGAGTGGCCCATACATGGTCACAAAGTGTAAGGATAGCAATGCTTTCCAGTTGTCTTCATTAGATGGTGAAGAACTGCAGATTCCAGTCAATGGAATCCATATGAAGTATTGCTACTGAAGGAAATGCTTCACCCTGTACATATTAGTTTAGGTTTTTCATTCCTCCAAGTGCTTGTGCACATTGTTTTGCTGTAGATTAGTTTTTCTTTCCCTAAGTGCTTTGGCACAAGCTTGCTGTTCCTGGAGATGTGTTTGCAAGCCTTGCTCCATCAGGTGATATTCCATCTTCCTCCTTGCAGTGTTATAGTTAGTTGGGGTATCAAATAGAGAATTCAATGACTCCATACCCAATGGATTGCTTTAGGCAACTGGTAATTTCATCCAACAGGTAGATGACCCCTCTGAGTCGCCAAAATTGTTATCTAAAATGTGCCCCTGCTCATTTTTTGTGGCTAAATCCTCTCAATTTTTCCTCTCTCATGCCTCAGTCATAATATTTTGCTTTTTAGGCACTCAAAACCTTCTAGAAATGACACGATTGGATAAAGCTCTTTCTCAGCTTTCTAAAAAGGTAAAGTTTTCCTCCTAACTCCATGTATTTTTGAAGTTATGGCTCGGAGGAGTTTTTTGGAAAAAATTTCCCCTGAAAGGCCCGCAGCCAATGATATGCCACTATGTGGCACCTAGAGTGGTGGAGCACGGGGAAATTTTGGAAAATTTTCCAATTGACCAAAAAGGTGCAAAAATTTGAATTTTTGCCTGCCAACCCGATTTGGTCTTGTTTTGCCCTGAAACTTCAAATGGCCATATCTTTCGATCCAGAGCTCAGTTTTTTACGTTCTTTATATCAATGGAAAGATGGTGAAATTATCTACAAGATTCGAGGTCATTTTTGCATTTTGATGGATTTGGGAGAGATAAAATTGAAAAACTCTTCTGGCACGTGGTCATGGATAGAAATGACATTTCAACCACCATTTTTAATGAAGAATGGCTCGCATTCTCTCCCAGCATGGCTAAAAATTTTAGGGAATGGGTCTGTAAGGATGCCCATGCTGTTTTGAATGCATTTTGGTTAATGGTTGAACCCCTTCCATGTTTTTCCGTGTTTCTCTCTCCTGGGCTTGTCCCTTGCACTGAAAAAGCCAGTTTTGGCTCGCTTCCAAAAGCTTAAATATTTTTTGTGTATTGCATGTCCCCTTTCTCACCTTGGAAGTGATTTTGGTGGGATAAAAGAATTTTTCTAAGAACTGCAACTTTATTTTGCCTCTCAGGTGTTGTAATGCAAGTGATTTTGATGATTAAAATAACAATACAGGCCTCTGTGACTAATATTCCATCCTTTGCCTGGTGTTGTTTGACTAATTTTTGATTCTTCATTACATTTATCAGTTTGTGCATGAGGTTCTTTGTTGCATTTTTATGAACTATGTCAATCTGCAGTAGTGAGAAATGCTCACCACTCCTTTGGTGCATCAGCTATTAGCATTAGTTTTAGCTCTTTTTGCATTCTCTATCTCTGTCTCCTTTGGAATTTAGAGTAGAAATTAGGAATTTAAACCTCTGCAACTTATACAAGTGATATATCTAATTAGAGGAGTTGAGGAACCAGCCTCTAAACTAGATATTCCTCTTCCATTTTACAAGTCCCACACTTGGGGAGAGGATTCAATGTTGTGCAATCACACTAGATGCTTAGGATGATCAAACTAGAAGCCTGATCATCATCCAGGGGTGCTGCTGATTTGCAACAATAGGTATAACTTTGAGGAAACTGAATTCACCTCTACTTCCTGCAACAATGGTTCTCACATTAGACATGTGTAACTCATAACACTAAGCATTTATTAACTGCACTTTCAAGCATAAAAAAAAAATCAACGCAAAAGTTATAAATCTATAAGCCTTTCATTTACGATCTCCTAGGACGACACAGCGTACTGTTCCGTGCCATTGTGCATACGTCTAGGACATATGTGCATATATCACAATCTGGTCATGATATACACACATAATTCCCCACGCACTCTTCATTATTCATCTACACAATAGGGTTTGTTCCCCTCTTTTGACTCTGTACACTAAATCATTAATATCATCTCTATGGACTCCATCCTTGTGACATCAGGTAACACAATTTGAAATGTGCACATGGAATTTAACGGCACTTATAACTCCAATTTAGTGTGACGAAGATTAAGCAATGTCAATGTTCACATTGACAGACATTAGGTTAATTCGGTTTTAGAAAAAAATCCTTTCCTCATATCCATAAATTCAGATTGCGGCTCTGCATTATGTTTTCAACTAATCACTAGATTTGCAAAGAACTCAACTATACTAGTATCAAATTAAAAAAGTCCTTCATTGAAGTCCAATATTCTTAACGTACCTGACCATCCACTCTTAGGAATAAATTGTCTCTTTTTCCTCTGGCTCATTAGCAACTTGCAGACGTTGTCTCCATGCACCATTTCTCTTGCATTCTCTGGTCATGACTCTACAGCACAGTGTTTACTTTTATATTCAATCCTAGGAGTTAGAATTCTATTTCGTGTCATATCCCTTACACTTCATATTCCTCTTTGCAGTCTTTCATTCTAGCCTTAATTTGGATGTTTCATGCCACAACACTACATACTACATTAGATAGTCCACACCAATCTGAACTTTGTCTACCCTAGTCTTGGGGTCTTATTTAGCATAATGGATATCAATCTCCAAAACATGTCATCAAGAAAAATGCAATTGAATTAAGTCCCTTCCTCTTAGCTGGCATTGTTACCAATCTCATGTTCAAGTTATCTTTACCTATTTTAGATGCTACACTGGGATCATTCTTTGCAAAATTTATCTAGATACTTCACGATGGACCACATAAACTTCTAGTTTCGTATGTCATGACATTCGAGCATCTACCAGTTATTCCATCTAACTTACTTTACCACCGGGAAAAACCTATAACATGATCTGAAGTTTATAGGTTCATTCTCCATGGTATCAAGCACTTCACAAGCTATCCATTTCTATTTTATTAACAACATAAGATATTGAAAATTAACATAAGGTTTTCAAGTTATAGTCCTTTAAGATGCCTATATGACCTTTAGCTAATGCACCTTATCTCAAAATGGAGCTAACAACCATATTACATGGAGCTTCTATCAAACTTCTAGGGATTTTTTACCCCTTTAGACCTATCTTAGACTAGCCTGTCAATGATTATCAACACACATTCGACTAAAACCCAACATACTAATGGCCTTCAATTATTCATCAACACATAACCAGATTAATCCAGTATTAGCTGATTTAACCCTATTCCAGAATCCATCTTGAACAACCTATTGTAACCATTGGATTCTAAAATGTAAGGGTCTTCCTGATCATACTCAATCCCCCCTTCGTATGCTCTACACTAGCCAAATCATACTTCTTGTATAGTCATTTGCCCTAGACTCTTTCCTAAAGGAACTATCCTAATCATGTGTATATTCTTAGTGTTATATAGGAAAGTATACAACTACTTCACTCCCGCTCATGACATAGATTTAAAACTAAGAAATGGTGACAAACAATGTAATTAGTCATTTGTTAATACTCCGATGGCTATATTGCCTCTTGGCACTGCGTTAGCAAGCCTAGATTTCATGACTGCATCATAAGGCCACTGAAAACCTAGTCCTTCATTCATGTCAAATATATTTTGGCATATTTGGTTGTTTCCACCAACTATCTATCCTTCCGCACACTCCTTTCTCTCATCCTCCTCTATGCCTTGGTTTACTTATACCATGCTCTCTTTCACTTGAGTTCCACCTATAACATTATTATGCATACTAGTTTTTGGGTTCTGGGTCTCCTCCTAAATATTTGTGCACACTCCTCACAGTCTAAGATATTGCACAATTATTCTTACGATCCCTGTACATATATTCCTTTGTAAACCCTATGCGCCTTCAATCTGCTGAGATAGGCCAAGCTACATCCTGCTAAAAATATCCTATGCTCATCGTTGTGTCTTATTACTTTATGCCTACTCCACAAAAATTACACACGTCCTTGGAAACTTATTTCCTACGTGTCGTCTAACTTATGTGTGAATTGTCTAAAATTGTGTAGGATTTCACTGGACCTTAGATGATTTTGTATCACAAGGCCAACCTAGGAGGATGAAATGACCGAGTAAATGATATTGCATTGAAATAATATTTGAAAAATATGTCAGTGTAAGACAAAAAAGGTTGTCCAAGAACATATTATACGACTTGACTAATTTGTAATGTCAATTGGTAAATTTCCAAATTTGAGTGTTTACACCTTAGTTTTGATATTACATTTTGATGAACCAACTTATTTATCAATGCCTATAACCTATGGTTACATTTCTTGCTATCAGTGTTTCAAATCTCAATCCAATATTTCTTATTTTAGGTGTGATATTCCTTCTTTAAGGGATTTTCCAGAACTCTTATACCCTTTGGTGCATATTAAATGTTAATTTCTTATGCCATCTAAAAAAGATAGATCCATTAATACAACACACTGCAGTGTTCAATTGAGTGGTGCCCATATTGACTACATATAAGTACCCTTAGTACCACGTCGTTATAAGAAAACAACCCATATCACTGATACCCATGTTTATTCTTGCATACATGTTACTAATAATACAATGGAGAGTGACATTATTTATGTTCATGGAAATACTGCATATATTACAAAGGATATTGTTGTATTTGAGTCCATGTTAGACAAAAAGAGTGACCAATAACATGTTAACAATGTACAAAAGCCTCTCATCCGAAAAATATCACCTAAGATCCCAAATGATGCATTTACTCAAACTCTCAATGAAAAACCAAACAATAATGTTCTATTAGTATTAATAACAACCCACAAATGATAATGCTCACAAAATCAAAGATTGGGGAAAGCTCACATTGAATCCTCAATCAATATAAACCACGTACTATAGGCTCTCCTCCAACCACATGGCTTCTACCCACGTGTTTACCCATGCTTTACCTACATCTAGTGTTCTAACTATGGATGCATCACCCTTGGTCCCTTAAAGATACCATACCAATTTCTACACATTATGTGGCTTCTATTTTAGGGCCTAACACTATGCATGTTATTCAAAATCCTCCTCCATATGCATATATAAAACAAATCCAATATATGAAATCTCAAATAGCCCTTCAAGTCACTAAAATATCTATAGGGTTACTTAATAATCTTTTAATCTTTAAGAACCTTAGTTATCCATTACCACTTGAATTTTCTAAGCCTAATTCTTCATTCTACAATGGTAAGGTTAACCCACAGAATAATTTTTGTGCCTTTAAGGCCTTATGTATGGACTAAACAAGTAACGATATATTACTAGCCAAGTTTTTTCCACATAGTCTCAAAGAATATGTGTTAGATTTGTGTTATACCCTTATTTCAGGTTCAATACACTCATTCTAAATCTTGGGTGATATATTCCTTTTTAATTTCTCAATAAATGTTTTTCAATGCCTCTCATTTACCCAAATTACCAAAATAAAACAACAATATAATGAGAGGGTTAAAACCTATGTCTTGCATTGTAATATTATACTCTTATGAGGGCCTAAGTACATTGATGAGGGAGATGTAATCAAAGTAATATTTACTAGAATTATTTCACCACTTAAGGGAAATACCATGTTTTATACCTTCACCTCATTTTAAGACCTATGTCAAACAATCAATATATACAAAACCAAGATTCTTGTAGCCAAATTATTAAAATATGGTAAAAATGCACCTCCACCTAGTTGAAATAAATTTCAATTAGATCCCTTCTTTAAATTCCAACCAAATGATTATAAGAAAGTTGAAGATAAAATCCTCAATGTCAGATAAACAACACCAACTATGGTTTTTACCTCTCCTCTAAAAAGGTAATGGACCTACTTACCAGAACTTCCTCATAAGTTATTGTAAAAACTCCTTAAGTGTCATTCAATCCAACTACCTCCACCTACCATTACTGATACATATAAACTAAAAAGTGTGATAATTGACATGAAATTATATTTTGATTACCATATATTTCCTGTATATTAAAAAAAAGTGAATTTCATTACATCGTAAGATCCAAGAACTAATTGACAACAACATTTTTTCTATACAAGACCTTAAAATGTGTACCGACACATTAATGGATCAACCTAATTCCAAATTGAAATTGTTTATTGATCTGTTACCACATCATGCAAACCCTCATAGGGGTGATGAAATACATATATTTTATCACATGGTACCTCATTTTCCAACCTATATGGTTGAACCTCATCCTGTTCATGATAATAGTGGTTTCACCACAAAAAAAATCAAATTTCACACCAATTACATTTGTTGATGTATGAATCCCTCTTGATGGTGAGAAAACATCAAGATCCATTTTCATTCAAATATGATCCAAAACATGATGGTAGATAAGATATATACCTAGAGCCTTTACACTACTTCACTTCTTACCTCTATAGGCTATACTACATGTAACCTCATTGACACCCCATATTCAATACAAGGATTTTATGGCCAAGGATTTGGGTTCCTCAAGGGGCCTTCCAAAATTGGGGTGTGATAGGAATTTGTGACGTGGGTAGACCACAACATTTGAGAGCTATCAATAATATGCAATAGTTACCTTATTCTCACTTTATTCCCCATTTTGTTCATGTATAATGTTCACTTGTTTATAATCATACATACACTTATCTTTTCTTTCATTCATCTTTTACCTATTTCATTGTCCTCATCTATTATTTGGTTTCTACCTTACCTTATTTTTCATATTTTGACCTTAGGATTCCCCCAAGGCCAACACCATCACCTGTAAAGTTTGGTTTTTTCCATGACCAATGTCATAACTCAAAGGTGATCATGTTAGGTATAAAAAAACTAACACTCTTATCATTTTATCACCACTAATTAATCATTCAAAAACACTTCCCTTCCTTGCACTTTAAACATTTATGCATTTTTTTGCATATAGTTATCAGGCTTGAGGTTTTGGAGCTTCCTCTTTTACATTTGGGTTACCTTGGTGAGCTAGGAATAGAGGTATTCCTCTTGAAATTTTCCCTTCTCCACCCATAGCAATTCTATCTCAATGGTGTTGTCTTTGAGGGGGATCTAGAATATGTAGTCACACTACATGTAAGTATTTACAACCCTTCATTGTCCTTTGTTGCAGGGTAAATTTTAGTGGAAAATATTCATTAATTCATGAATATTCCAGTTTTTAAAATTTACATTTGGCATTTTTTAGGGTAGGAATTAGGACTGAGTCACCTAAATTTTCTAGGTACAAGTAAATTTTGGGGATCGGGTTGCCTAGCATTTACACCAATAGCTGACTATTTTAATTCTAATTTCCTTTAGCACAAAATTGAAATTTACTAATTTATCCTTCACATATATACTAATTACATATTTACAATTCCGTATGAAAATTATGACTATCAAATATTCTTCATAATTTATTTTTTATTTAAAGATCGAGATCAACTGGATATTACAACCATACATTAAGGTATTTTTAATTGTTATAATAATGTATCGCATGCTACTGGACTCTACGCTACCAACCAGTAGCATAACATATACTATAGGTCAGTAGCATACATAATGCTACCGACCAATAGCATTATGTATGATATTGGCTAATAACATATATAATGTGATCAACCAGAAGCATACACAATGTTATTGGACAACAACACACACATAATGCTACCAAACAGTAACATTGGGCATGTTTTCTGGTAGCAGTGTGTACTCTTCCAAAAAGTTTCGCGGTGTTAAGATTCAAACCTTTTTTACCTGACGTTTACAATTTTTTAAATGTTATGGGTAAAAAACTGACCTATTTGAAAATTACACTTGGATAGGTATAATGGAATATGTGAATAATGAAAATAAGGTAGGTCAAATCAAAATAAAAATTAGCTTATTAAATTATTTCAACCAAACAAAAAAATAAGGAATCAACTTGCATCCACTACAAACAATAACACATGTAACAAATTTTCATTAACTTTTTATTTATTTTTTTGTCAGTTTAGATTAAATTTTTAATGTCTTTGTCATAGTCAAACCTTTTTAGTGTTAAAATACTAAAACCCCTACTGTTAATTTTATTCCGCATGAAACAATTAACAATTTAGTAGATGAAGATATAATTGATGATGATATGCCAGAGTTGTAAGATAATCCTCACTATACTATTGAATTTTTTGATGAAAATATTCAATTAGAAGACAATATTGACAATACTCTTTCAAAAAATAAATATGTGAGAAGGAAGACAACTACTTGGATAATTGGAAGGTATTTTTAGGTAGATTGAACAACAAAATATCCATTCATTGAACATGTAGAGCCAAAACATGGTAATGATACTAAAAAACAATGTAGATGTACAATTTATAGTTGGAGATTATGAAAAGAAAATAAAATGCAATTAAAATTAGACATAATTGAGAAACATTGTGGTAAATTATATGTGAAATTCAAAGAAACTGATGGAAAAATAATGAAGACATATAGATGGAAAACTGTGAAAGAATGCATGCATGTAATATATGTGGAGGAGTACGAAAATGAGTAGAAACATTATTGAAAACTTGTGGAGAAAGGAGGAACAATTAACTCAAAATTTAGAAAAAGTTGTAAATGACAATTTTAAGCTAAAAAATACACAGTTTTCAATTGTATTCTTCATTCTTAAAATGTGCATAATTTTTTTGGATTTTTAAGAATTTAAGAAATTGTTTAAGTTTAATGAGTTTCCTTACCTTCCACAGTCACATTGGTCAAACAACAGTGCTTAGAAATGGTAAAATGTCTTGTAATGATTGAAAAGGAGGATTTGAAAGAGAAAGTCAAGAATGCAAGTTTTATCTCCCTTTGCATTAATGAGGTTATAATAGGGGAAAAAACATATTGGGTTTGCATGCATGTTTATACTTTAGAGAATCACACAAGGTAACCTCATCTTATAGTTAATAAAATTAAGGAAACCTATAGTGCTAAAAATCTTTGCAAATTGGATATATATAATTTGAAGGATATAGCTGGGATGAATGATTTTAAAACAACTGCAAAACTTATGTGTTAGTGATGATGATGCATCAGTAATGTAGGGTCATATAATGGGTCAATGTGTATTCCTACAAACATCAGTTGTGACTTACATGATTCCAATTCATTGCATGGCTCATAAGATGAATCTTTCATACAAGATAGTTAGCACATTTGAAAATGTCAAAAAGTTGAGGAGATTATTCGTGAATTGCACGCATATATGTCAAACAATCCAAAAATATTTCTAAAGTTTCATAAATTTACAATTGGAGTGAAAGATGGTAGAAAAATTCTTAAAGACGTCGATACAATATGGATTTACATGTATGATCCTACACGCAATTTTTTTGATGAATATCCATTGTTAGTTGGTTTCATGTTTAAGTATCATATGCATATTGATAAGGAAAACTATTTTCTTTACCACTTAAAAATTTTGGAAACATTGTTTACACTTTTATGGATTCTACCCATGTTGAATGAAATCAACTCCTTAACAAAACATGCTCAAGAAATATCCATTTATATAGCTGACTTCATTATATTGAGAAAAAATGTATGTCAAACAGTAGATTTTTTATACAACTTTGATGAATGTTTTCAAGGACATGTATTCCGTAGTTTAAAAACTTTAACAAATTTGAAGGATCCTAAACACTATTTTAGATTCAATATAAGTGGTAATATGTGTATCATTATAAATGAGAATGAGATTCAAATGCACATTTTCCAAAAAAGAGTGGATATTGTTGGATCAAACATTGAAGAAGTACCTGTAACACATAATTTATACATTAGTATTATATATAAAATAAGAATAAAATTGCAGAAAATTTCACAATGCTTACCTAGTGAGCTCAAAGAACAATTTAAAAGGGATGAGATTCTTGAGGCCATGGTAGTGGTCAATCTTATATTTTGGAATCCTGTAATAAGTAAGAAAGCTATAAGTGATTCATATAAAATACACATAGGTACTCTCATTAAGCATTTTGTAAAATAAATAGAATGTAATAGAGTTAAAATTAAGGAAATTCTTGAAAAGGAATTACTTTCATGTCAGTCAACTCATTTTGGCATCATAATGGTCAAACAATATGACTTACTAAGTGAACCAACAGATAATGGTGCACTTATACGACTATGGAAAAAGTTGTATCCTAGTAGCATCCTACATGAAAGAATTAGTGAATATTTTTTATTGTATAAATCATGTCAAACAATGATATTCAGATCAGTTGAAGACAAAAGGGTTTTTAATGCATTAACATTTGTTAAATCAAAATACTGAAACAGACTAATACAAATCTTGAGACTTGCTTGAGATTGTATGTTTCACGATATGATGTGGAGACATTTCCTTATGAAAGAGTAATGACATTATGATTATCTTGTAGAAAGGATAGGGGTATGTAATTGTAATATAGAAGCTAACAAAAACAAATAAGACATAAACATTGAAACAACTGAAAATAACAATGAAAGATTAGATAACAGTTTGAGTTTTGAAAATCTAAATGGTTAAGAATTGTTTGAGCTACCTGATATAGACTAAAGATGTATGTATGGAGATAATATTTCTAGAAATAAAAATTCATATCATATTGTAAGTATGTATATTTTTATTTTTGATATACACATGTTCTTTATTGAATAATATTTTCAGTGTTGTAATTTGTTGTTTAGAGTTTTTAATCGAGAAATGTCATACTTATTTTTTAGTTGTATTTTAAATTAAAATAATATCATAGCATTATTTGGATAATTGACACATGAATATAATACAAGTACAACACCATATAAATTTTAACACTCAATATTTTCATATAATGAATAAGATTAAAATTTCTAGAAAAGTATATATATTTATAATTTGAATATTAAATTGTTTTATAACCAAAGTTTCAAACGACAAATTTGAGAATTTCATCTTGCATATTCATCCTTAAGAAGAAGATTATTTCATTTGTGTTACTGACTCCTCTGCATCTGTAGACACTAAATCACGTACTTGGGTACAATTTTAGGTCCATAAACACATACTTACATTCATATGATTCATAAGCGAGAAAACTAGTAATTGACAACTATCTTTGGCCTTTTTACTTTGTCTCTAGTTTTCTTTATGGTCTTTCACACCCTATAGCCTAGTCAATGATTTATTGCTTTATCTTTCATGAATTTAGACACCAATGGCCAACTAAGAAGCTAGTGCCCAGGTGCCCTCATCCTTCTGGGTGCCTGTGACATCTTTGTATCTTACTCACCACTTTTGGGCCTCTTTTATCTTTTAGGAATCTTGTTTTCTTATGGGTTGGACTTTTAGTTGTCAATTATGAAATTCAAACAGGAAATCATATAAATACAAAGCTATGTGACCAAAATAAAGGACCAATCTCTAAACATCTATTATCATCATCTATGGTTGCATCCAAAGGACTTCTAACAGCATATAAGGAATCCATCTAGCACTCATACAAGGGATAAGGGATTGCATTTTTTGAATACACACATAGGAGGGAAAGTTCATTTTTCCATCCACACATATATTTACATTGGTACATCTAGCTATTTCCCTCTATCACGTGCACTTGCACAAGGGCCTCTTAGGGAACAATTTCACACACACTTCATAAGAACTACATGGAGTCTGAGATGTAGTGTATCACTTGGTCGTAAGTTCAATATCTTGGGTGATTTTTGGGGTTAGTATAACTCCCCATTTGCATCTTTTATTTTTTAGGATTTGATGTGTTTTAGGGTTGTGTAGGATACCATTTGTTTTGCAGGTTATAGGTGAATACAAATTTCATCCAACGACATACAGGTGATGAATAATGAAGGTTAGTGACCACTTTGTGACCCAACAAAAATAATTTTCCAAGCCCTTATGCAGTCGCATACACCCAACAAAGGTCTCTGGTGCCTAGGCACCATCGCTTTAGTCTAGATGCCCTAGTCCAAACTATTCCGGTAGTTATAGAATTTTTAGAGTGCGGTTGCAAAATTATCCTCCTCCTGTTCATTAGTTTTGTAGTCGAGAACACTTCGATATTTATTAAAAAATCAGCTAAGTCTACTATTCCCTCTCTTGCACTTAGGGTTTTAATTTCCATTAGCTTATTACTTACATTGAATATGTACTTCAACATTTTATATCTTATGTAACTTTGCAATATCTTAGGATTTTACAAATTCAATATTTGTTAAATCATTTGGTGAACCTGTCTCATTCAAACACTTTTGGGTTTTCATTTCATCAATTATTTCATTTTTCCTAGGATCCTCTTATCATGGATATCTCTATCCATGATTTATTTCTAGATAATCCTAGTTGTAGAGATAAAATCATTTCTCTCTTGGATAATACTCGCATTCCTTGAACTACTTAGCTAGACTCAATATATCAGACATTTGTAGATGTATTTTCTCAATAGCTTACTTTTCCATATGATATCGTTTCCGATATTTCTATTTATGACAATGATCCTCCCCTATATATATCGACTCACATCTATAACATGGGTATTAAAGGGACTATAATTGATAATGGATTTGATTTCAATAGTTTTACTTTGACACTTCTTCAGAACATCAAACTTTCCTCAGTATGTGTTAGCCCATTATCCATTTATATCTTTGCACATGATTCTTCTACAGGTCCATGTATAGGAACTATTACTTTACCTATCATAATTGGACCAAAAATTGTTCCTATGGTATTATCTGTCATCAATATCCCAATTTAATATAATTAATTACTTGGTAGGCCATGAATTCACACCATACAAGCAGTGCCTTCTACCGTTCACAGGTGCATAAAATTATTACATGAGGGATTTGAATATACAATCATCACTGATCATGACCCGTTCAAGGATTTCCACCTAGACCTAAACATTGCATTACCTACTCCAACTTCTGCTACCTCTGTGCATTCTGTTGATGATCAAAAACCCACATACTATCATGTTAACTTGCATCCAATCGAAGGAACTGTCTGTGCATTGGATAATGTCACACCCGCACCATCATCACCCCCTACTGTTACTAATGCTATGGTAATTTCTTGGGGGTTTGTATATACATTGGATGTCATTCCAACCTCTTCATCTTCCCATGAGAAACCTGCGTTGATGCTTCATCCTTTCACACACACTCTTTTCATGAACAAATCTTATTAGAAACATATTCCATTTGATCCTACTTGCTCCGATACTATTTTCATGTATGATGGATTAACTCGATCCAAATTCACACTTGACAATATTATCCCTCCACCTCATTCTCCTCATATTTATCATGGATATGTTTGCATCACTACTACTTATGGTCTTCACATTTTCCACCTATTGGTATTTCTTGCATGTACTTCTCATGATTCTCCACTCACACTTAGACAATATTGTCTTGAATACATTGGGGAAAATTTGGATCCTGATCATATTGATATCACCTTTCCCATGCCTTTTGTCCATGTTTATATTTGTGATGATTCATTTCTCAGTTATTCACAAAACCTTACTCCCTGGTATGCACATGGTTGTCCATTACCACCTTTCACTGATGAAGAATACGTAACGAAAATGTATAATTTACATCACAATGGATCTTTACGTGATCAACCCCATATTATTGATTACCAAGTCTCTAACACTTCTCCATTTGGATTTGACCATAACAACGATGATCTCTTAGATGATGTTACTTGATCCTTATCATCATCATACACTTGGGGGAATCACACTTACTCTCCCCCTCCTAACATTACTAGTTGTCTATCATTTCTACTATTACACGTTGTGCTTCACATTTCTTATTTCTAAGCATCCATATTATGCCGCTTGATATACCGCTTGTATCATAATTACACTATGAAGAACTCTAGTTCCACATTTCATACTCGGTTGCTAAGGGTATACATTTGAAATGAACCTCACCACGTTCACACTCTATATGCTCTATGCTTCATTAACCTATTTCTCTAGCACACATTATCAAACCATTACCATATGACACACTCTAGTTCCATGGTTTATGCTCATCTACTGAGTGTAATGCATGCTAAAACAACCCACTTGAGAACCATGAACAACCTAGGTTTAGTTACAAAATTATGGAGTAATTGTTTTTTAAAGGTGTTAGGAGATAATAACCAAAGTATCAAGGACAATTAAATTCAACTGATAACTTTTCCTATTATAATAATTAGTAATACCACATTATAAAGAAACAAGTGTAATAAGTCCACACCTAGCTCAAATATCCTTAGGGATTAAATTAATCATTGATTACATTGACATTTTAGCTAAATATTCCCTAAATAAAATTTTAGGGTTAAGGGACGCAAAAAAATTAAATACCCAAGGTATTTAATTCCACAAGATCTAAGACAAGAGCAGGGTTAAATTATAGTGGGGAAAGGAATACATATTTAAAATCATCAAAGTAAATTCTTACTTACCCACTCTCAGGACTCGGTTAAGAGTGTCTACAACCAGGTTACGAGACCACAATTGTTACTAACAAGTTCCATGACAATTATGATATACTAGAACATACTTTTATTTTACTAACAATTCTCAGAGGTCAAAAGGTCTAAAATTTAGGGTTAGAAGGTTCAATAAGGTTCAGGGGGTTAATTAACACCATACCCACTCTCTAACAGGATCAGGGTTTCAACTTGATTTTTCTCACACTTAAAACATTCAAAATTTCCCTAAATCATTCCCATTGGATAGGAAATTTTCTCACCTTTATGATGAAATAAAGAAGTCCTCCTAACTCCTTGTAAAACTCCCGTTATGGGCTGGTGGGCCTTAGTAGTCAAATTTTCTCCCAAGGGGACACGTGTTGAGCGGGAAAGAAGGCCCTTTGTTGGGTTGGCAGGTCGCGGGGCAATGTTGATATTTTATTCTTGTACAGGAGGAAAAATCCAAATTGCACCCTCACGCCCACGAGTCTGTCAGGGACACGTGGCACTCAACTAGCCAAGTGGGGGAGAAAGTGAGGGAAGGGCAGGGTGGCGGAAGAGTTTGGGAGATTTCACCGAGGGGGATATAAGGGGCAAGAGGCACGCGTGGGTCTGCGCGTCTGCGAAGGGGATTACACCAAGGTGATGGTGGGAGTTTGGGGCCGTGGAGGTCAACTCTAAATTTTTCCAAAAACAAGATTTCAAAAACAAAAAGTCCACGTGGGTTCCGGCCCCCCACTCCGCTATCTCCCATGCTACCACGTGGCAGTACCTGATGGATGTAGGATTGCGGGCTGGCAGGGGAAAGAGGTAAAATTTTCCAAATTTTTTAAAAGGCCTAAGGGAGAAAATGATGTTGTGCCTCCGTCGTTGCCCTGTGAGGACACATGGTAGCCTCTGATTGGCTGCGGGCTGGTGGAGGAAATTTTTTAAAATTTTCCCCAAGAATTTTTTAAAATTGTTTTTTTCTAAGGATTTTTTTTAAAGGGAAAGTATCGGGCCGTGGGCCCGCCAAGGAAAATTTTCCCAAATTTTCCGGTTAAGGAAAGAAAACTTCAAAGGGCCATAACTTTTGCTAGGAAGCTTAGTTTTGGGAAAACAAGGACTTTCTGGAAATATCTCGATGCCCTCTTTGCACAGAAATCATCAATTTTACATTTTGATAAAGTTTGAGGGTCATTTTAAAGAAAATGTTCTGCAGGATTTTAAAAATCCAATTGGTAAAATCTAACTTATAAATTTTGTTCAATTTGATCTTCTCCTTCACTCAACATGCCAAACAAACATGGAGGATTGTTCTAGGAAGGATTTAAGATGTTTTAGGTAGGTGAATTTTACTTGCTTGATTTCCAATCTGCATTTTTCCAAAAATTGACTAAAAAGGACTGTGAAAAGGTTTGGGCTTGAATTTTGCAATGTTTTAAATTATTTCTTAAGTTTTATTTGTCAAAATGAAAGCATGATATCATAACATGCTAGATTTTAATGTTTCAATGTTGGTAACTTAGTGCAGGTTTGAATTGTGCATTTTAATTAAATTATTTGCCAGTTGTAAATTTACAACAGAGATCAATTTCTTGAGGAATTTTATCACCATTTATATTTCCCATTATGAAAGTTACTTTCCTTTCCAATCTACTAATATAAGTGATTTATATAGACCATTCTAAATTAAAATGCAATGCTGAAATTTTATTTTATACATTTCCAAAAAGATACAAAATACTATATTAGTCCCACAGACATTTCTTCCTTTCAAACAAAGATTTAATTTTCTCTTTTTCCATACAATGTGATATTGACTTCATTCCATGCTAGACTTGAGTGTTTTTCCTTCTTCAATCAATCATTAAAATAAGAATCCAATTTCCGTCTCTTCCCAAAATCATACATTTGAAACAAAGCAGAATAATACAATTATATCCCACATGTTTCTTCCCTTTTTTCCACTTTCCAAAATAGGGATTCCAATCACAATTTGATATTCCAGTTCAACACAACAATGCATATGAGGGAAAGTCTTGCAATTCTTTATTAATTCAAAAAGAAATACATCTTCACATTCTCCATTCCTTGAATGCAATTAGCATATTTCACCTTCTTTCTTCAAATGTACAGAACAAAATATAAATATCTTTCACATTTCGAATATACATTTTCACAACCAATTACATACATCTTTACTTCACAAAATACATTACAATTTCATCCACATCAAAGTGGGAAATGTTACAATATAATATATTTCACAACGGACAGTCAAATATCTTTCTCTTCTGCTCCAGAACAACAACATGCCAAGTTTCCTTTTTATTTCAATTTGATCACAATAAAACTGGGGGAAAGACAATTCTCTCCACCCAACCAAGACATCATATGAAAGGAGAGGCCATCCTTCATCATTGGAACTAGAGCCCCAACCACAATGCAATAAAAAATGGATAGAAACCCATAACAAAAATAGGCTTCCACAACACACAACATTCTTTCAACATGAATAATCAAATTAAAACACACTTCAACACAAGACAATAGTTTACAACTGCATTTGAAAACATTCAAACATAACTCAGGCTTTATCATGCAATCCAAAGGAGCAAGGACTATGGGGGAAGCTACTTATGCCTCCCAATGGGAATTGGGCATCCACCTATAACAAATTGCCAATAAAATTCACCAAACATATCCTTATGACCCCCTCAAAATCCCTCCTTCTTCCCACCACAGATTTCCTTATGACCCCTACAAAGTAAGAAATGTAAGCTCTTTCTTTTCTATGGTGGATCCCAAACCCAAACTGCCTCCACCAAATATGATGCCACTAGCATTCCCTTATGCCCCCCCACATGGATTCCCCATAACCTTCTCCTACACCATCCCTATGGAAGTATACCCAAACAACCAACAAATAAACAAAACATACACCATTCACACAAACACAACAAGAATTAACAACATAAGAGAAGAGCTAAGATCCTACCTCTCCATGGTAGCTTTTGTTTCCAAACAACAAGCTCTCAATGCCAAGAACATAGTCCCAAACAAAAATGCCAAGTATGAAATTATCTCCAATATCCTCCAAAATCCACAAGAGCTCCAAACAACAAAAATGCACCCCAAAGAAGTATGCAAAAGATTCAACAACCCAAAACAAGAAAAGAGTTTGAATTTTATAGAAGAGGGAAGAGAAGAGGATGATGTGGATCCATGTAGGATGCCACCTCACACATCTTCAACTCCAACACAAAAGACAAATTTCATTCTCCCAAACACAATAAAGAGGTGGGTGAAAATATAACAAATTTATTTGCACACCCCCAAAGGGCCACACCCCAAAGGATCGCAAATTAAATAACATGTAAGAAGAGTGTGATAAAACATGTAAACATGATTAATAAAATGCATTAAAAAGGGCTAAAATAAACCCTCCAACCATAGGTATGGTTGGTAAATAGATTTAAGAGGCATGGGACAAGTTTTACTTGTCCCACAAGCCTCTAAAAACAGCCCCCAAGGACAAATTTGAATTTCCAAGGAGTGGAGTATTTCATACTCCAAATTTGACTTACACAATTCTTACAAAACTTACATATTTAATACAAAGGCAACAACTTCTATAATTAATTTCCCATATCCCAATTTGATTTATTTATCTTTTAACCATATGTTTTCTCACATTAATCTACCACAATTTAATTAAATAAAAGAAAGGGACACATCACTAATAAAATACATACAACAATAATAAAAAGTAACCACATTAATAAAATACAAAAAACCCATGGTCACATATAAAGGTGATCCCCCCCATGGGAATCCCTAACAAAAAACAAACACAATACAATAAAACAAGTTGCCATGGTGACCTTGTTGAATTCACCTAGAATTCCATTGTGGTTGGTCTCCAATCCCCCGATGTTTGTTGTGATTTTTAACCTGCAAAACACAAGTACCTCCTTCGGCCTTGTGGCCATATCAAAACATCCAAAATGAATATAATATAATTTCAAAATCATCAATATATATATATATATATATATATATATATATATATATATATATATATATGATTCACAACAACATCCAAACAATCAACAATATCACTTACAATTTCATCAACAACTATATAATCATCAATTTTAAATTCAATTTTCTCGATCTACTCAATATATCCAAATATCACATGTCCTAACAACACCCATAAATAAATATATAAATAAATAAATAAATAAATATATATATATATATATATATATATATATATATATATATATATATATATATATATATATATATATAAAACCATGTCCAACAACATGTCAATCATCTATATAAAATGTCTCCAACAATCATCATGCACCATATATGAATCAGATTCAACAGTAATCCAAGATCTGACATCTAACATCATACTAAATCAAAACTATAAAAATTTCCATCACATAGTCCACAATATCATGATCAATAATAAAATGTGCTAAAGGGAAGTGGGCACTACATCCCCCTCCCCTTAGACTCGACTTCGTCTTGGAATTCATAGGAAAGAGAGATAGGAATAGCTTGCAACAGAAGAAGGATCACTCCCATTATGGTATTCCTTGCTTCAAATAAGTGTGGGTCCATAGAATCCCAAGTTTTTTCCAATGCAATTTAGCAGAAGAAGGGAGATTGTAAGGGACGAGTTCTAAACTTTCTGCATGCAAGGCTACGAATATTTAAATTTAAGGAGTAAGTTTACGCTATCAAACAAGATACAACACATAACAATATAACAAGAAGAGTTCCAAAAGATCATTAAGAGTAACCACCAAGTAGAGGAATAATAAGGAGGATTCCATGAGTTTGAGAAAGACCACATAGTTTCCCAAGGAATACAACATACTACAGTAACAAAAATTGAGGTTTCCACTAGGGTTAAATTATGATTTCATAGTTCATTGTTTAGTTAAGGCTAGCAAAATCAACCATGGCCAAAATTTTATATAAGGGACAAATTTACTCAAGGTCCCATAATTATAGGATCACACAGGATGAGGTGAATCAACGAGGACACCTAAATCAGCAAAGCATTAAAAAAATCAAAGGACTATTCAAGGAAATAACTTCTATAACTCGAGAGGGTACATATAAATTTTCATGGTAATACAAGCAAATTCAAGACCACAAGGTTTCCTATAGTCTGATTTTTTTACACTTTGTTTTACGAATCGAACACACCATACCAACCAAATCTAAAGAAGTCAACTGTTTAGCAAAAGAAAATATATACATATATTTATATCTCCCCTAGAAACTAACATATAAATACAAGTACCATACCTTATATCACAATGGGATTTATTTATCTTATTTCCTACTCAAGCTCAAAATAACCATAAAGAGAGCACAAGAAACACCAAGGACCACTTAGGTCGCTAGGGAGAAGAACAAGTAACATGGGGTCCAATCACAATCCAAGGGTGCATCGTAACAAAAGTGCATAACATCATCTTGCACCTTCCATCCTAGTGGAAAAGGGGTAGAAATGATAAGGTGACCCAAGAAAGTATGAAGAAAAGAAGACTTCCTGAAATTATTTTATATCCTTAACATATGTTGCCTTAAAATTACAATAAATTTTAGGTCTCCAAGGACAAGACAACACACAAGAAGGTTGCTTCTTAGACAACAGATAAGTGTCAATCCAAAAGGACCACAACTCACATTCGTTGAGCTACAGGATGATAAGGGTATGATGACCCAAAACTCCCACAAGAAGGCACATACATCTACGAACAACAAGTACTAAGCAACTAGAACACATTACTATCCACTGGGGTTTCACAATTTTAGGTAGGTGACAAAACTGCAGGTTCAACTATACATTGTACTCAATACACATAAATTTTACCCATTTTATAAATCAGCTCATTAAGTCAAAAGTTATAGCTTTGCTTGTTAAGAACATTCCTTTCATGTTTCCTTAGTTACAAAATCTTCCTTCTATTAGGACATAACTCTTTACTTCAAAAAATACATACCAATTTCATCACATCAAAGTGGGAAAGTTACAATAGAATATATGTCACAACGGACAGTCAAATATCTTTTCCTCTTCGCCTCCGAACAAACAACATGCAAAGTTTCCTTTATTTCATTTGATCACAGATTAAAACTGGGGAGGGGGGGAAGACAATTCTCTCCACCCAACCAAGACATCATATGAAAGGAGGGGCCAGCTTCATCATTGGAACTAGGAGCCCCACACCACAAGCAATAAAAAAATGTAGAAACCACACTAACAAAAAAAGTAGGCTTACACAACCAACAACATTCTTTCAACATGAATAATCAACATTAAAAAACACTTCAATACAAGACATAGTTACAACGATTTGAAAAATTAAACATAATCAGGCTTTATCATGCATCCAAGGGCAAAGGACTTGGGGGAAGACTACTATGCATCCCAATGGGAATGGGGCATCCACCTATAACAAATTGCCATAAATTTCACCCAAACATAGCCTTCTGACCCCTCAAAATCCACTTCTTCCCACCCAGATTTCCTTATGACCACCTACAAAGTAAGAAATGTAGCTCTTTTTCTATGGTGGCTCCCACCCAAAACTGCCTCCACCAAATATGATGCCACTAGCATTCCCTTATGCCCCCCCACATGGATTAACCCCATAAACTTCGCCTACCCCATCCGATTATGGAAGTATACCAAAACAACCAACAAATAAACAGAAAAACATACACCTTCACACAAACACAACAAGACATAACACTATAAGAGAAGAGCTAAGCTCCTACCTCTCCATGGTCGCTTTTGTTTCCAAAACAATACAAGCTCTGTCAATTCAAGAAACACAGCCCAAAACAACAAACAATGGCCAAGTATGTGAAATTATCACTCCACACTCCTCCAAAATCCACAAGAGGCTCTCAAACAACACAAAAAAGGCGCCCCCAAGAAGTAGGCAAACGATCTCAACAAACCCAAACAAGCAAAGAGTGTGAATTTATAGAAGAGGGAAGAAGAAGAGGCCATGATGTGGAATCCAATGTAGGGATGACACATCAAAACATCCTCAACTACCAACGAAAAAAGAAATAAATGTCATTACTCCAAAGCAAATAAATAGGTGGCTGAAAAATGACAAATTTATTGGGCACCACCCCAAAGGCCCACACCCACCACAGGATCGCAAAATTAAATAAATGTAAGAAGAGGTGATTAAAACCCATGGAAAAATGCATATAATAAAAATGCATTAAAAGAAGGGCCTAAAAAATAAAAACCCTACCAACACATAGGTCTGGTTGGTAAATAGATTGTTAAGAGGGATGGGACAAATGTTTAATTGGTGCTCCACAAGCTCTGACAAAAAACAGCCCCCAAGGGCACACAAATTTGAAACGTTTCCAAGCACGACATGCTAGGTCTAGGAGTCTTTCATACTCCAAAATTTGACTTACACAATTTTACAAAACTGACAATTTAATACAAAGGCCAACAAATTATAAATTTCAATTGTCCCAATATGTCCCCAATTTGATTTATATCTTTTTAACCATATTGTTTCTCACTATTATTACCAACAAGTTTAATTAAATAAAGAAAGGGAACACATCGACTTGAAATAAAATAACTACAACAATAATAAAAAAGAACACCACATTAATAAGAATAAAAAAACCCATGGTCCACATATGAAAGTGAGCCCCCCAATGGGAAATCCCTACAAAACACAAAACACAATACAATAAAACAAGTTGCCATGGTGACCTTGTTGCATTAACCTTAGAATTCCATTGTGGTGGTCGCCAATCCCCCGATGTTGTTGGATTTTACCTGCAAAACACCACGTACCTCCGGTCGGCCTTGTGCGCCATATGTCAAAACATCGAACAAAATGACTCATAATCTAAATTCAAAATCATCCAATATATATATAAGATATATATTTATATATATATATATATATATATATATATATGATCACAACAACATCCAAACAATCAACCAATCAGCTTACAAATTCCTCAACAAAACTATATAATCATCATTTTAAATTCAATTTTATCGATCTACTCAATCTATCAAAATCACATGTCCTAACAACACCCATAAATGTAAATAATAAATAAATAATAAATATATATAAATAATATAGACTATATATATATATATATTAAATGATAATATAGATATTATTATATAATTCTTATTTATAGTCTATACAACCATGTCCTAAAAAACATGTCATCATCTATATAAAATGTCTCAACAACATAATGACACCATATAGGAATCAGATTCAACAGAATACACCAAGATCTGACATGTAACATCATACTAAATCAAAAACTATACAAATTCCACACATAGTCCACCTATATCATGATCAATAATGAAAATGTCTAAGGGAATTGGGCCACTTACATCCCCCTCACTTAGACTCGACTTCGTATTGGAATTAATGTAGGAAAGAGAGATTAGGAATAGCTGCAACAGAAGAAGGATCCCCACTACACATTACTGGTATTCTGCTTCAAATAATTTAGTGGGGTCCATAGAATCCAGTTTTTTCCAATGCAAGTTAGCCAGAAGAAGGCGATTGTAAGGGACGAGTTCTAAACTTTCTGCATGCCAAAGCTACGAATATTTAAATTTACGGAGTATAGTGTACGCTTCAACAAAGATACAACACAAACAAATATAACAAGAAGAGTTCCAAAAGATCTTAAGAGTAACCACACACCATCAAGGTAAGAGGAATAATAAGAGGATTCCATGAGTTTGAGAAGAACACATAGTTTTCCCAAGGAATACAACATACTACAGTAACAAAAATGAGGTTTCCACTAGGGTTTAAATTATGCTTTCATAGTTCATTGTTTAGATAAGGCTAGCAAAATCAAACCATGGCTCAACAATTTTATATAAGGGACAAATGTATCAAGGTCCCATAATATAGGATCCCCACAGGATGAGGTGAATCAACGAGGACACCTAGAATCAGCAAGCATTAAAAAAAATAAAAGGACTATTCAAGGAAAAACTCTATAACTCGAGAGGGTAACATATAAATGTCTTCATGGTAATACAAGCAAATTCACGACCACACGTTTCCGTAGAGTATGATTTTTTTTACACTATGTTTTACGAAGCGAAACACACCATACCAACAAATACTAAAGAAGTCACTGTTTAGCAAAAGACAATATATAAATTATATTTAGATCTCCCCTAGAAAAATACATAGAAATACAAGTACCAGACCTATATCAAATTGGGATCCCCGACACTTATCTTATTTCCTACTTCAGCTCAACACCCCCACCCCCCCACACCGAGCACAAAGAGAGCACAAGAACACACCAAGGACCACGTAGGTAGTAGGGAGAAGAACAAGGAACATGGGGGTCAATCACAATCCAAGGGTGCATCGTAACAAAAGTGCATAACATCATCTTGCACTTCCATCCTAGTGGAAACTTGGGGTAGAAATGATTAAAGGTGACCCAAGAAAGTATGAACAACTCCTTTAACTAAATCACTAATAATGAAAAGCAAGATATTTCATTAAGAGCATACAACTTCTTAAAGAGATAAAATAATGGATTCTTCAATTTTACAATAATAGTATTGAGATGTATATATATATATATATATATATATATATATATTTATATGTATTAAAAATTAAGAGGGATCCAACAAGTTCTAGCATATTAACTAAACTTTCAAAACCAGATTCTTAAAAGAGCTTTTTTTTTTCCAAATTTATTCCATATACATATATTTTAAAATCACAAGTGACTAGCTCATCCAAATTAGTCCATTTATTTTCTTATCCACAATCAATTTCAACGAAGGAGATAAATTTCTTCATTAATAAGAGAGACCAACAAAGTACAAGATTTAATTTCTCTTACAAATATACTTGCATATAATGCTTTTCAACTCAAAGGGTAACAAAATGAGTTTCTAAATTTCTCTTTTATTTTCCAAAACTTATAAAGAAGGAACCAATGTTTCATTTATATGAACTACAACCAAACAAAATCTCATTTCTCAAAACCAATATTACTTATACAAGGATAAATGATACTTTCACAAGCCCCTAAAAAATATTTCCAACACCCTTTAAAACAAGGTTTAAATGCATGCCAAGTTTTCACACTAAAAAAGAATACACCATAATAAAATACAAGTATAAAGTCCTTCCACAAGAATGTGGGAAAATTTTTACAATATTACAACTCTCCTTCTCAAGAGTGGAGATAAATCACTAAGATAATTACAAATCACTACACAAAAACAATCTAAAATGCAATTGCACAAACCTCCCAAAAATGGGAAACAACATGCCCAAAATTTAAAATTTTTCCTCCATACTCCAAGTATATTTTTCAAGATTCCACTTCATATGAAAGTATTCAACGCACAATAGAAAAGGGTCCAGTTTCCACCCAACCAAATGGAATCATCACATGCTATCTCCACAAATGGAGGACTTGATAGTGTCCCTCCAAGCCCATGGGAGAGAGAGAATGAATGCCTCAATATTTCATAAGGGGAGACAAAGGGTGAAAATACACACTAAATACCAATACATATCCACCATAAGAACACAAAATTCACAAGAGGAGAACTCCATGTTTTCCTCAAAGGGGAAGAGTGGCAAGGAACCCATTATAAACTGTATTGTGATCTAACCATAGGTACACAAAAACAATCTCCATACCCCAAAAATCCTTATCACTCCATCCCAAACACCAAGCCTCCTCCTTGCAAGTATTTTCTATTAGGAAATAATGGATAAAATATGCAGAATAATCCCTCACAGAATCGCAACAGTAGAAACTAACATGTAGAAAAATGTTACAGATCTTAAATAAAAGTGCAAAATAAAATAACACAACAAAAAGAGACAATATTTAATGTGGTTCACCCAATTTGGGCTACGTCCACCAAGAATCACTTTCTCTGATTTTATTATAAGCCACCACTATCAATACAATACCCATATCTGTTTGGAGCCATGCTCAACAAACTCTATAAAATTCACACCCGAATTCAAAACACATCTGTAATGTTACATTATACCTACCATATGCACAAAATGATATAAATAGACAACTACTTAAGCAGTTTTACAAAACTGCGGGTATCAAAACCATGGGCCAAAACCGTCCCATAAACCTATGGGTCAAAAATCCCACCCATATGAGAAAAGCACGTTTCTTGATATATCGGGCACGTTTTAAGGCCAATTTTTTTTTTGGGGTTGCGCCTCCGAACCTCGGTGAAACAACTGTGGAAAGTGTAAAGTACTCTTAATGTACAGTCTTCAACACTTTCTCATATGAAAACAGGTTACACAACCTAACATTTTCAAACCAAGAATGATTTCCTTAACAAGGATGAAAGAGGAGGTTTAAACCATATGTATAATCCTCTTCCACATCAAACCATATGAGGGGAGGAAAAATAATAAAAATACCATCATGGCTTTCCCATCAAGCCATGTGGTGTAAGAGGGGGTTTCCTCCGTCTTCCCCTACAATTCCAAAAACCACCAAAAATAGGATACATGGAGAAAATAAAAACAAACAAGATTTACAAAGACAACCACAATAACATACAAGCATTCAAGAATCGAAACAACCATTTTGTTTTGAACATTATTTCATAGAAATAAAAATAAGAGGTATGAAACCCTACCTCAAAAATAGATATCCAACTTCAAGAACAACCAAGCTCTCCCAAACTCCAAGCTCCTAGCTCTAAGCTCTCTCCAACTCCTAATAGTAAAAATGACAAGAAAAAGTCCATACCCCTCTCCATGAGGAGGTATAAAAAGAAGAATAAAATTCCAATCCTAACAAATGAGAGGGTGACATGTGTCACTCATCTCATTCTCCAACAAAAATATTCAAAAATCCCAATAGACATAAATCAAAACACACTTAGGAAGTAATCTCACAAATTTCCTAAAAATGCAATAATCCAACACACTTCAACTTTTAACAAATCACAAAAATCAACCATACTTACAAGATGGTGACACGAGAGGGGTCAAATGGGTTGGAAAATACCATTTGACCTTGAAAAGAGACCCCCCTACCCATAGGTAGGATCCAAGGGGCCTATTTCGGTGTAAGGGAGACCCCCAATGTGAAAAAATACCCTTACAAATGTCACATTTAGCCCACATTCGGGATTGGGTAAAGTGGCTCAAGGGAAGAGGTGGTGGGGCCCACCCAAATTATGACTAGGTGGTACCAAATCACTAACAACAAGCTTACTAACATAATAACATCACTAATGCATGTGGGGACCTTTAGGTACTTAAACTAGTTTAGTACAAGGCTTAACAAATTAAAATTAACATAGGTAGATTAGGAATCACCAATAGTGTCCAAACATGAATACGTCACATACACACAAGGTCAAACAAAGATTATGCATGGATTGGGATTTTACAGCCCATTCAACCACTTGTGCAACTTGAGGTGCAACTCAGAAACCCACATTCTCTCGTGTGACCTGAAATATGCACACTCAATTCACACATTAAACATACTTGTTGGATACAATAAATCATATAAATAATACCAATAAATCAATCATGGATATTCCTTCTAATTATACAACAATAAATGTGTGTATGGAATGGCTAAGCAACAACAACATACATCCATAGTAAATCAAGATATAAGATCCATCTAAGCACTTGCATGATAACATTCAATTTACCATTATCAACCAATGATATTAAAGTATATGAAAAAATCATACATCCATCCATCATATATCAAATTAAACTAACTATATCACAGCCTATTGGTATCTATAACCATATAATGCAAGAAACTTAGATAATGATCATAAAGCTATTTTTACACCACGTGCCCGAAAAAACACGTGTCACTAGATAATCCATAATGAGACCACATAATATCAAAATAGTACCAAATCAATGTCTATAGTATAGTAAATGAAACGAGTCTGCAAATGAAATGATTCCAGAAAGAGGTGAGCACTACAAAGATAGAAATATTTGTGTTGTAGTCCTATAAAATGTTGAATGTCTTTAGGGGACATTCCAAAGGATAGTGTGTGATGGGAGTTGAATGGAAAAAGTACAAGAGGAATTATTATAGGTTGTTATAAGGTTGTTGAGTGTTTTTGTGTCTTTTGGAAAATGGGGCATCTAAACTAGCCTTGTGAAACTGGAGGCTTTAATCCATTATGAAAATGAATTGGGATATGATAGGAGGGTTTATAGTTGAGGAAATGCAAGGCTCTTAAAAGAAAACTTGCAGATTTTTAGTTGTGCCTGTGGGCTCACAGGAACTTTGGAAATAACCTTCCTTTTTGTAATTTTGAAATAAACGGAATATACGTTCCTTCCTATTTGGAGATGAACCCAATTCCTTTTTGGAGATGAATTTACTTTTTGGACATGTGGGCTAGTTATCGGTAGATGGATGAGGTTGGTTTCTCATTTTTTTAGGCTCTTATAGTTTGGATAAGTGATTACATACAATGAAAATGAATAAAATGGATGTCTTTATATAGGGAAATGGGGAGATTACTACCGGTTGGTAGCATTTAGGATGTTACTGGCTTGTAGCATGCAAAGTGCTACCATCTGGTAGCATACAAAATGGTACCCACCAGTAGCATGTAAAATTCCACTATCTGGTAGCATGCAAAATACTACATGCTGGTAACATTATCCATGTTACTTTCCGGTAGCACTTTGCATGCTATGAGTTGATAACATCTTGTATACTACCTACCAGTAGCATACAAAATGCTACAAGCCCGTAGTATGCAGAATATAATGCTACTAATAGGTGGAGTGAAAAATGCTACCAGAAAGTGGCATAAAGAATGCTATCTGTCGGTGGCATAAAGAATGCTATTGGCCGGTGGCATAAAGAATGTTATCGATTGGTGGCTTAAATAATGTTATCTGTCAGTGGCATAAATAATTCTACTGACTGATAACATTTTATGGTTGTGGAAACCTTTCCATAAATTTTATAAAAAACCCACCATCCCTACAAAAATAAATTTCTTGTGATTATTCTTACTTTGGAAGTGGTTTTTCAAAATTCGCCAAATATTTTTTACGATTTTTTAGAGGGACACTTAAAATTTACCTTGCTTTGTTGCATTTTCCTTGTTTTTTGGATGGTTGGTCATTCATAGCTATATATTAGGGTACATGTATGTTTTATTCAATTGATTTTTTTATCTTATTATGCTATGTTGTTTAGCTTTATCCATTTTTTAACTTAACCTTATTTTTAATCCTATTAGGATAATTATCATTATCTTAGATATGGGCCTTAGAAACCTATAACTATCTTAGGTTTAGAGCCACTATCCTCTAGAATGATGACACTAGTTCTATTTGAACACCTTTGATACCTACATCTTATGTGCATGTACATATTTTATTCCCAACATTTGAAAACCTGGGCGGGGATCCATCTTAGCTGATCATACACATTCCACCTTGCATAAATGCTTAAAGTATTGTTGGCAAGAAAAATTTTCAAGTGGAAAAATTGGTGAGTATCCACCAATGCTCTGAGACTCTAGTTCCCTCTTCTTGAATGGTGTAACTCCATTTATTATGCATGCATGAAATTTGAATATGTGTTAGCCAGAAGGCCGGGGATCCAATAGGAACACTCCACTGAACCTGCAAAAAAATCTTGCAATTTCTTGCAATGGGGAAATTTTATGAGGAGGTAGGAAAGGGATTGGAAAAAAGAGAGGGGTGACACATATTGTAGGTAAAAACTCAAATGCCTACAACCATTAATCAAAGTACTTAAACACACATAGATATATAGAAAGAAACCGATTTTTCTATGAAAAACAAGAAAATATAAGATTAAGAACCCAAATTTTTATTAATATTCTTAGCAAAAAAGGAAAGAAATCCTTTCTTCTTCATTGATGCTTTGGAAAAATTGTAGATGGTGAGAAATAGAAGAACATAAAGAGGGGAAAAAGAGGAAATATCTATCTCTTTTGTTTCTTCACAAGTAGTAATCTCTCATGTGCATACAAAATTGACAACCCTTATAAATGAGGGTGTCATCATAATTTATAGACTTGAAAATGACTCTTCACTTACCCCCTTCATGACTTTTCATTTGTCCCTTTACAACATGTGACTTTTCATATTCCTAGGTGTAGAATTAAGTCCTCTTTTATTAATTAAGGGTGACTTATTACATTACAAACTAAAGTCACATTTAAATGAATAATACAAAATAGGAATGGGACAAAATAAAAAAATTACGACCCCCATTGAAGGAAAAGAACATGGAGGGAGAGAGGAAGGAGAGAAGAGAGAGAAAGAGAGAGAAGGAGAGAGAACTATGCTGATGAAGATTCTTCTTCTTCCTATTATGATATGTTTTCCTGATTGATCTTTGTCAAGATCCACTAGAAATATTTCCACTCCCTTGAACTCTTTACAGTATCGAGATACCGCAAGTGTCACCTTCTTTGCTTAAGGAATGTAGACATAGTTAAGGGACTTGAATAAACCATATGAGATATCATTGATGTTTTTGTTCATCGTGAATCATGACGTGTGTTTCTCTGTAATGTTTGAAATTTTGGCTATGATCTCAGATAAAGACTCCAATGTATTTTTTTTCAATGCAAAAGGGTTCTCGGAATTTTTTGGACATACTCCTCAAATGGTCTATAAAATTCATCTACAATAGTGTTCTCATCAAGAGTAGGCACTCCAAGTTTTTGTAGTCTGATGTTGATGTTGTCTCTTATCTTGAAGGTATGCTAATCATTTGAGTCTAACTGAACAATGATACAATTCAAAATTTCATACTGAGAGGAAAGGGTTATCACCCACACATGATACAAGTCCTCAGATGGAGAATTAAATACTTTCTTGATCACCAACTTATGGGAGTGAGCATCTCCCATATCCACCACCAGTGGATGAACTTGGTCCCAAAGTTATTTTTCTTTTTCCAAAATTTCCCTTGTCATCTAGACTTTGTCTGCAGTGGTGTAAATGTACTTGTACATTGAGATCAACTATGGAAGAAGTACTTTTCCTTTCTCAATGATCATTCTTGTTCATCTTCCATTTGATCTTCCTTGCACTATGAAATCTCATGTCTTATTAATGGAGTTTGGGTTGAAGCTACTGATTGGGGTAAATTCTTCAATTGGGAGTGATGATGAAGCATGTGGGTCAATGAAGTGTTGCACATACGAGAATAGTGTTTGCACTTAGTATTCAAAATGATCTATTTTTACTTTATACTCTTGATTCCTCACAAGGATGTGAGTGGAAGACTTGTGGAATATGTGAGAATCTCCTTCGTGGGTGACAAAGCGTAAGAGAATGGTGCTCATTTCGTATTCATCCAATGTCATCTCTTTAATAGGATTTATTACCTTTGGCATGACTACTTCAATATAATGATTTCTTGTGGTACGAATTAAGAAGTGTGAAGCCACTTCTGTACAAAAATTATTCTTTCCCTTGGCCAATGTTGCTATCTCTAAAAAAATAGGGATTGTTACTTGCTGGAATGTATAAGTTTCTTTGGTGATCATTTCTTTCATCCATGGAAACATCTCATTTGTTTCAACTTTGGAAATTGATGTAACTATTGTGTCCTATGTGGGGTGAGATGGTACATCTTAGACAGGGGGAGAAGGAGTGGCAGTGGAAGGTGGGAAACTTTGGAGCTAATAAGAAATTGAGATGTGAACTATCTCATTCTCCTCAAGTTCTATTACTATAGGATCCTCTGTTGATATGAACTTCTTATGCAATCTCATGTAGTGAGGGGCCTATGTATCCACTAATTTATGATTCGAACTCTCTCTAGAATTTCTTCTCCATGACCTTTGATGAAGAGTGATGCAATGCTTATCTCTGAAGGGTTTGGAAACTTCCTGATGTAATGGAGGCATCCCTCTTATTCTTGAACCATTATTTTGATATTATGATCACAATTTCGGTCCGCTCACTTATGTCTCCCAAATAGTGGACATTATATGTTACCTGTGGCAAAGGTGAAGCCTTCACTGATTTATATTCTGGACAATACAATTCTATGCCATCATCTTGAATTCCTTCTTCATAACAGTTGAGCCTGAATCTTGTCATTTGTCTAATTTTCATCTTCATTTGGTTTCTTTCCCTAACATCAAACTCAACGATGAAATTTACCCAATAATATTTGATTTGCAATACATGATATGACTATGAGAGATGGAAAGTGTCTGGATCTTCTCCGATGTTGAATTCTACCCTCGGTGTATATGAGTACAAGCTCAGAAGTACAAAGGTGGCTTCTAGGTGTGATGCATAATCAAAAGTCTTATAGGTGAAGATTCCAAGTGAGATGGGAAAGGATACATTATTTATTTTTTAGTTCTTGAGATTAGTATGAACATGTGCCAATTGTATGTAAAGATCGAACAATGTGATCTTGCCACTGAGATACCAAGGTAGTTTAAGCAGAGCAAGATCATAACTGAAAACTTAGATGTATGAGAAAGTGGAAAATTATGTCAAGTATGACCCATATTTCTTGACCAAAGAAGCCTCTTATGGCTAAAACCTTGAGTGAAGGCTCCCCTATAGTGTCTTGATGATGAACATGGTGAAGGCATCATTTACCCTTACGAAGTGTCAATTTCTCTCCTTCAAAACCAACTGAGGATATCTCTCAAATGTTGGATTCTTGGGAGAGATGTTATTTGAAATTTCCAAACTTTTGAACCGTCTCGATCTCACGAGATCATACACTAGATATGATGTCATTGTGAATTTTTTTGAGACAGGTACTTGAAGCAACTGATGGTGCAGGTTGTCACTGATGATCTGTTCCCCAGTCAATCCTGTGTTTATCTTCCATGATCATGAATATGAAGAGAGCCATCTGATTTTGAAATCATTTAGAGGTTTTTTTTCCCATCACCCGATTGAGAATAATGATTGCATATGAATAAAATTCATGGAATTCACCTCGCAAGAAAGAATTGGGCACCTGTGAAGGTTTTCTCACTTTTTTTAACCATGAACCAAGAGCGAGGCCCTAAAGGTATAAGTCTATTTTGGTACATTATTTCGTTGCAACCTATTTTGATATAATGTCCATATTTTTTCAAAATAGGATCTACATTAAATGAGATATGGATCTGGGAGCAAGTACTTCCATGGTCGAGACTTCATCTGCCCGAATGGTCCTGGTATCAGGTTCATAGTGTTATGAACATGCCAAAACTAATTCCACACTCTGTACTAAGATTAGATGTCCACCTACTGTATATAGTCCCCTCGTGAAAACTTTTTTGTCCACTGGATCTCTTGGTCCTCTAAATATTCAATATTTTATATCATCAAGGTCCATGTGGGTGACATTACTATCTCCCACAACTAATTCCTCAAAAGAGAGAGATGATACTAGTTCAATGATTGCAAACTTGAACTTCATGGTTGACATTGACACTTCTTTGGGTCTGGAATGAAAGTTTACAATTTTTAGTAAATTGAAATTTTCACCTTTTTCAAATTGGACCACCTTTGATCACCTTTCTCGTTCCTCTAAATTTCCACTAAAAACTATGCCTTTGCAAAATTCTCCTTATGTGAATATTTTCTATTTATAGTAAGCTCTTGTGTAGAGACTTACTATTTTTGGGAAGTGGATCTCCTGACATCGGATTTTGATGAAATAAATTTTTTTGATATGGGTTTTTGCTCTTCATGCCAAATATGAATTTTTAACTCAAACTGATCTCTAAAATAGGAGAAAATAAAATTCAAAAAGTTGTGAGCGTGAAACTGGGGTTTTCTTGCTACAAATAATTTGGGCTGTGCATACAAATTATTTCACTTTGGTCTTTAAGGAACCTAGAAATTCAGATGAATGAAAAAAACCCCATGTTAATATGTGCACCGGTCTTCATGTTACGAAATATGTATGAATGAATTGAAAATGGAAAAAGAGGGTGGATGAATCCTGGAAAATTTTTGCCAGAGCTCCAGATGAAAATGGAGAAATGTGGGGGGAATGAGAAAAATGGCTAAGTGTAGGTATTTATAGGCATGAGAGGGAGAGAGGAAGGGGGTGAATTTTTATTCCCCACTAATACCCTTGGGAATGGGACAAGTGGACATCAAAATTTTACCCTAGCCGTAGGGTGACACATGACACATAGGTATGGGCAAGGGAAAATGAGAAAAGTGTTAGTTTGAGTTCCCAGGGTCAATTTTTGGTCACATGAGAAACTTGTGGAAACATGGAAGGGGGGAAAAATTTTCTGTCCCCATTTCCCCCTTGGAATAGGATAGGGGGACAACAAAAGTACAAATCATCCTAGAGGTGACACTTGGCATGCATGCAGAGCGAGGAGAGGGGGCTCAAAATTTAGCCAAAAGTGCTTCACGAAAGACTCCAGGGTCATATGGTGAGACTACAAGGCCTAAAGTGGGGGTGAATTTTTCTACCCCCTTGTCCCCTTATAACTAGATAGAGGGACACAAAAAGTATACCTCATCTTGGTGAGGACAACTGGCATGCATGCAGAAGTTGGAGGGCGGGCTAGAAATTTGATGAAAGGTGTTTATCGTAACTCCCCAGGGTCAAGTTGAGGGTCCATAAGGCTTAAGGTGGGGGGGGGGGGGAATTTTTCTGCCCCCTTGTCCCCTTAGAGAGGGACACCAAAAGTGCACCTCAGTTTCATGGTGACACATGTCACTGAAATATAAATTGGCTAAGGACGGAGCTTGTACCTTGGAAGGGAGATTGAAAACAACATTGCCGGAGCTCCCAGATGAATTTTTAGGCACTTATTTATTTGTTTTTTTATTGGAAACAACATTTTGAGAATAAAAGGATGGGTCTCAAGTCCTGATTTAGATTTAAAACTTATACAAAATTTCCTTCTTGATCAGGACCGTCAGTTGTGCTTGCAAAGAATGAGTTGTGGAAAGGAATGCATGTGTGTTGTGAAAAATACAATATTACCAAAATTTAGATCAATGAATCATATTTCCATTGATATTTTTTTTACCTCAAAATCATTCCAAAGATCCCAAAATCATCTCCCAAAGTTTAGGTGCTTATTTACAGTGCAAGCTCATTTAGCCTTAAAAACCCACATTTGTTGAACTGACTCCTAAACCTCTGGATATTTACAAAATATTCCTAAATCCATTACAAAATGATGCTAGGTCATGAATACACATCCTTGATTAATTTATGACTTTAACCTAACTCCAAAGAATATGCTCTCGCTTACGAAACACTAGAAATAGCCCTTACTAAGCTTGCTGAAAGATATACTTTGAAATGCAATGTCTTGAAAGAATCCCTTGAATTTTTTTAACTATTTTCCACACCTGGGAAAGGGTGGGACCATAGACATAAACATTTCTTGGATGGGTGATAATCCTAGAACAGGGGATAGGCTGACCTGAAGGGGTGTCGAGGAAGGTTTACGATGCAAAATTTCGACACTAGAGTAAAGTTTTCCTTTTTTCAAGTGAATTTTTCCTTTGTAAAAACATAGGAAAATGAATTGGGATCTAATAGGAGGGTGTATAATTGAGGAAATACAAGGCTGTTAAAAAAACTTGTGGATTTTTGTTGTGCCTATGGGCTGACTGACACTTTGGAAATGACTTTCCTTTTTGTCATTTTTGCAATAAATGGAATAGACGTTCATTCCTGTTTGGAGATGACCTCAATTATTGTTTGGAGATGAATTTCCTTTTTAGACTCACAAGCTAGTTGTCGGTAGATGGATGAGACTGGTTTCTCATTTTTTTAGGCTCTTATAGTTTGGCTAAGAGATTGCGTACATTGAAAATGAATAGACTGGATGTCTTTATATAGGGAAATGGGGAGAGTGAATTCAGCAGGTAGTATTTAGGATGTTACTAACATGTAGCATGTGAAGTAATACCAACCGGTAGGATGGAAAATAATACCATCCAATAGCATAAAAAATGCTATTGACTAGTAACAATCTCCAAGCTACATTTTGGTAGCGTTTCACATGCTACAAGTTGATAACATCCTATATGATACCCTCCGGTAGCATATAGAATGCTATAGGCCAGTAGTATGTAGAATGTTACCAGTCGGTGACAATTATAATGTTATCGGTAGGTGGCATGCAAAATGCTACTGGATGGTGGCATAAGGAATGCTATTGTTCATTGGCATAAATAATGCTACTGACTGGTAACATTCTATGGTTGTGGAAAGCATTCCTTGAATTTTACAAAAAATTCCACCATCCCTACGAATTTTTTTCCCCTATGATTCACCTTACTTTCGAAGTGGTTTTTCATAATTCACCAAATAGTTTTTACAGTTTTTTAGAGGGACCTTTAAAATTTACCCCGCTTTGTTGCATTTTTATTATTTTGTGGATGGTTGGTCATTCATTAGTATAGATTAGGGTACATGTATGTTTAATTCAATTTATTATTTTTTCTTATTATGCTATGTTGTTTGGCTTTATCCTTTTCTTAATTTACTCTTATTTTGAATCCTATTAGGATAAATATCTTTATCTTAGATATAGTCCTTAAAAACCTATAACTATCTTAGGTTTAGAGCCAATATCCTCTAGAATTATGACACTAGTTCTCTTTGAACACCTTTAATATTTACATCTAATGTGCAGGTATAGATTTGATCCCTAACATTTTAAAACCCAGGAGGGGATCCATCTTAGCTGATCATACACATTCCACCTTTCATAGATGTTTAAACTATATACATAACATCGAGGTTTGGTTCCTCGTGTTCTATATAAATAACCTATCCAACCTTTCATAATGGATCCTATTACTCTATCCCAATAGGGGTTGTATCATACCAAAACACAACCTTGAAAAATCATTCAAAGTTTGATCATATTCCTAGATAGATTATGAAACACACCATAATATAATCTCATCACGAGAACATTTTGAAATTCACTCCTCCTCATGTATGTCTTATGCTATCTGGTTGTGTGTAACACAAAGTAGTTAGGAAACAATCTTTTAAGTGTGATTGAAAAGGGACATTGATGCACTCTTCCCATACACATCAAGTGCTTAAGGTTACTAAAACCACTTGTGTTTGCAACTTATTTACACACAAGCTACAATGTTAATATTTTAAGATACTATGTTGTATATGGATATCATTTAGATTTAAATGATGTCTAAACTTTCTCAATTATTTATCCCTTACATCCTACACACACTATACCAATTGATAAATAACATATATAAGAATATCCCATCAATGATATGTCAAGGGTTTGATGTGATTATTAAGAGGAAACTTATTTCCTAGGAAACCACATCATTTTTTATTATTATAGTCTTTAGCGCATATCCTTTGGTATAAATTTAAGTTGGCATTTTTATTCATATCATTGTCTTATGGAAAAAACACTAAAATAATTCAATAGGGAAAAATACAAAACCAAAACATGCATGTGACTTGCTCATTCATTGCAAATACGTAGACATCATGGTTATTCAAATTTATCACTTTGCATACCCTGTATTCTTGTACAATTGCTCCTCATAACACATATAAAATTGTTGCATATAATTTTAATCCATGGGAATTATAAACATAAATTATGGCTTTTTAAGCCTTGTACCTTGGGGGTAAACTATACATGCAAAAAAGTGTAGGTTCCTTTTTTGTGCACTCGACTCCTCCTGATAAAAAAACAAGGTAATTGACATAGAGGATGATGAGATGGTATTAGGCTAGGGATATAGACAGTATGAGAGTGGAAAGAGTGAGAATATGGGAATGTAAATAAGTCAGAAATGGGGTACCTCTACCTATACTCTTAGGAAAGAAAAACTTGCTTGTCGCGGGCCGTGATACTCTTATAGACTTGATCATGGTGTATGGTATGGTCAAGGATAATGGTGACATGTAGCCAGGGTAAATTTTAAGGGTCCCTCTAAAAAAATGTAGAAAATATTTCAGGAATTTTGAAAAACCACTTTCGAAAGTAAGAAAAATCTTAGGAAAAATTGTTTCATGGGGATGGAGAATTTCTTACAAAATTTATGGAAATTTTTACACTACAACAATAATATAATTATGCATGTTACCAGTTGATAACATTCTATATGCTACCAAATGGTAGCATTTTTCATGCTACCATCCGGTAGTAAGGATAATGCTACTAACTGGTAGCATTCTCCATGCTACCATCTGGTAACATGTAGAATTCTACCGGTTGTTAGAATGTAAAATGCTACAGATCAGAAGCATTATCCTTGCTACTAGTCAGTAACATGTAAAATAATACCAATTGATAGTATTCTCACCATTTCCCTATATAAATACATTGATCCTATTCATTTTCACTTTATATCAAATGAGAAAACAACCTTTTTCGTCCACCGATAACCGGCCCACAAGCCCAACAAGGAAAGTAATCTCCAAAAAGGAAGTTAAGTCATCTTTAGAGTCCAAATAGGACTTTAGGTCATCTCCAAACATGAAGGTACAAGTAATGTCTATTCAATTTATCACAAAAATTTCGAGAAGGAAGGTCATTTGTAAAGCGATTGTGAGCTCATAGGAACAACCTCAAATTTGTAAGTTTTCTTATAAGATCCTTGTATTTCATTAACTATTAAAACTCCTATAAGATCCCAATTCATTTTCATAATGGATTGACACCTCTAGTTTCACATGGCTAGTTTAAATGCCTCAGTTTCCTACAGACACCAAAACACTTAATAACCTTCTAACAACCTATAACAGTTCCTCTTGTACTTTTTCCATTTAACTCCCATCGCACACACTATCCTTTGGAATGTCCCATGAAAAAATTCAACATTTGACATGACTACTACAAAAATATGTGGATCGTGTCATAATGAAGGGAATTTTTTAATGAATATATCAAGTGGTTGGAGTCTCATTACCAATTATCTATTGATGCAGCTACTGGTAAGTAACTAATTTCCAAACAACCATATTACTGTTTATGTCATTTTTTAATTTTATTAATTTTGATTTTGTGTCTTATTTAATATTGATAAATTTTGTCTCCCTACATTTATAGGTTCCCCAAATCCTTCAAAAAGGGGAAATCCCTCGAAGGATTTCAGTAACCCGTTTCTACAAGCTATGGTGCAATTTTTCCAATCTAGAATCATATTACAAGGTAGATGTACATATATTCCATTCTAGGCCCTTACTTGTATCGTGGGCACCCTTAGTGCAAAAAAATATGATTTGTGTATTTTCTACATTTTCTTATTCTCTAGGATAAGAAATGACCTAAGTAACATTAATGTGAATGACACTGTTACTATTAATTCCACAAATTTTATTATTTATTTATATTATCTCTTTACAATTTACATTACACCCCTACTCCTACCACACTCCACAAAAACTTACAAATATGTATTTAAAAATTGAACAATAGTAGGTTGGTCATAACTTTCAAATTTATGATTATTTGATTTTTAAGCATTATCATTAATTTTATTAATAGTTTATAAATTATATTTGAAATTACTATTCAGTTCATTGTTGCAGCTATAACCAAAAGAGAGGCCGCCATAAAAGGACATTTCCCATTGGGTTCTGGAGATTCAGTTAGTGTTTCAAAAGATCAACAGACTGAGGACATCACTCAGCCCACTCCAAAAATAAACAATTATAAAGTAAAATGGATGAGGAGTTTTTTTTTCCTCATCCAATTGACATGTCCACCATGCCACTAATCGCAAGTTTTTAATATTTCTATATTCTAATATGTTTAATGTATATATAATTTCATATAAATATACATTAAAAATTTATAACTTGTTTACATTACTTTGGTGCAACAACCTCCAGTAGCTCAATTTTATATCATCGGTCTCATGCTATCCCAATAAGAATTGTATATGAATTCGATGAAACACAAGATCAAGATATATCTTCGTTACCACAGGGTATGTATCTCATTTAAGTTTTAATTTTAATTATGGGTAAAATAAGGTGCACAATTTCTAGATTTCACCCAAGAAAGAGGAGGATGATTTCATTTCATAATATTCAGAATTCTTTTATTTCCTAAGTTGAATTATCCATTTCTAAAGAGATATAAAAAGAGAAAACAAAAAATATATTTTTAACTAGAAACTATAAGTAAGTTGTTTCATTTTTCAGCAAAATTTTCCAATGTGGTTTTAGCTTTTCAAAATACAGGTCATAACAACTTCAACAAATTATAATGTTCTTTACATAATGAAAAGAAAAATTTAACATGAAAGAATTACAATCCATCCTCATAAGAGTAGAAAACATGCCCAAATATACAATGAAAAGCAAATCCATGCACAAAACAAAAATCTACAACTTTTACAATTTTAAAGACCCTTCTTCAAGCTCCATGTCATCCAAAACTAGCTCCAAAAATCATGAGAAACCAACCTGTTTACCTCCCAACCTATAGGAATAATTACATTCCTTAAGGTGGACCAAAAGGACATGCTATCCTTCCTCTAAGACAATGGGAAAGAGGGAGGGGCATGCCTCAAACCAGCAGTAGAAAAAGGTCACCAAAACACAATGAAAAATATAATACTTAATAGTAACACCCCAAAAACAATGCAGCATAACCAATCAAAGACTTGAGAAGAACCAAACTTCTCAATGAGGGAAGAGGGGATAAGATATCTCATAAATTTCTAAATTTAGAGCTAAATTAAATATAATAAGCCACCATCTCCTTATCTCTCCATAAATTCTCACCTAATCCCTCCATGCCCTTCATACCAAATGAAGGGGTAAATCATACTTCCCTCAAGATTTTCCATCAAGAATGGGGGTGAGTAAAAAAATGGGATTCTTCCCTCTTCCCACACATGCCAAAAATCCAATCCATGCAAGATTGGATGAGAAAAAAAAGACAAACAAACTGAATAACCAATTTCAATCCACACAGCACAATTTTAATCATTTCTAATAAGAATTTTTTTTAGGTATGATCCTATGTCAAGATTAAGCAAGTTTTTCAATCCAAGCTTCCACAATCCACATCCTTCTCCTTTCAAGATCCCAAAATAAAACCCAAAGAAAGAAAAAATGAATCAAGTAACCCCAATCCCTTCCATAAGAGAGGATGATATAGAAAAATAGAGACCCAAAGGACCAAATGGGAGGGTGACAAGTGTCACCCTCCACATATGCTTCAACCAATGAAAAATATCTAAAATTTACACCCCAAAAACCACAAATTAAAAGATAAGAAAATACGTATCCAAACAATCATGAAGGATCCCCACATCCTGACACCATTTGCATAATCAAGAATTTTTCATAAAATATGGGGGAAATGGGGGGGAATGGCCAAATGGGCTCAATTTTCCTTGGAAGGATCCCTCTCACCCCTAGGTATAGGGCCTAGGGTCTATTTCAAAGGAAAATTTAGTCTATAACTGTAAGAGAGTTTGAAACCTGAAAGCGAGGATCATGAGGGTCAATGTGCACATCAACGGATGTGGGAACGACAGCGTGAAGAGATCTCGGGAGGAGTGAGCATCAACCGAATGTGCATGTAAAGATTCGAAACACGGGCAGAACCTCGTTACAATCCACAAACTCTCCTCTATCTCATAGATCCAAAAGGGTGTACATATAGGAGGTGCTGAGTAACCCCCAGTGCTGCAATCATGAAAACTCAAGTGGAGAGGGGGAGTTACATTCCCAGAATAGAAGTGTAACTCCCAATGACGCATATGACGCACTGATGCGTAAGAGAATCTCATAATGACCCCTAAATGACACGTGGACCTACAATCTCACCTAAGTGAGATGACTCACCTAATGATGTGGAAAATAATACACACCAACACCCCCCCTTCATCATAACTTAGGATGAGGTGGCAAGTTAGAAATGAGAAATGGGTCTCTGGCACAAAGCCTGATGAGGTACCCATGCACAAAAAGAAGTCCCAAGCAGTGAAGGAAAACCCAGTGGGAAAAACATCCACCACAAGAGAAAAAAATACTCTCTAATCTAAGAAAGATGCCAAAGATGGGTCCCAGCTATAGACAAGCCTGAAAAGGTACCCATGTACAAAGAGGTAATCTCTCAGAAAGAAGAAGAAGAGAGAAGAAGAGGGAGATGAGAGGAATGCAGAAGATGCCATGGATGGATCTGAACTCTGCAACTCTAGGAGGTCTCCCAAAAGAATGTTGATGACAAGATCCTCTTCCTTTGGACTAAAGAAGAGCCACCCGCACCGAACTATGTGCCTGCCCTTAGGAAGGACAAAAATGACGTGCTAAAAGTCTGCCCACTCCACGAAGGAAACCGAAGGCAGTAGCACAAAGAACTCTGAGTCTAGTCCATGAAAGTGTGACATAGGTCTAGCAAGTGAGTGCAAAGGAACCGAAGGTAATGTCATGAGTGCAGAAATATTAGAATGTGAAGAGTGAACACCTATAGAAAGGATGTCCAACTGATGTGAAGGCAACAAAACATCCCCCATAACAGAAAATGGATCCACAAGTAAGGGTGGATCAATGAAGGTCTCCAGAAAAGTTGAAGTGGTAAGAGTCCCATAAGGGGCACTCCCAAAAATGGAGATGATGAACTCCTCTAAAATACATGTAGATGGATGATGAACCTGTAGAGCATCACAAGTGGACTCTACAAAAATATGACAAAGGTCAGGAAGATACTCATCCCAATGAGGGGGCTCAACAAATAGAAGAGCGATGTTAGATAGGTATGAGTCATCCAATGAAGGTAGAGGAGTGAAGGGGCCTCACACACTGGAAGTGGAAAGGAGGCGGGTGTGATGACTGTATGAGGCTGAGAAGGAGACTGCTCAATATCTGATGAGATGTGGGATGTGTCAACACTCTCTGGAATAGTGAGAGGAGGAGAAGAGTCCTCTGTAGTACTCTCAACATCAGAACTAGGTGCATAATCCTCGTCATCAGAAGTAGAACCAAGTGAGTCTATGTTAGTGGAACTGTCATCACATGAAGAAGAAGAGGAGACAACAAAATCAGTAGTAGCAACAATTACGCAGTATGTGAAGGGTCTCCATAGAGGGACTGAAGAATGCTCCAGACATGGTGGGGTGGATCTGAGTCTGCCACATGAAACTAGAGAGATCTAGAGACATGCATCATCATGTGACCAAAAACATGGTCACAAGTGTCGAGAAAGTCCTCTAGATGATGATGATCAGTGGGTGCAGGAACTGGCCCAAGTAAGAAGGGTGAAAGACCCTCGTGAGCGAAGTAACGTTCCATGGAAGCACGCCAAGCTGAATAGTTCCCTCTCCCAGTGAGAAGTGGTGGAGGCTATAAAGTGATCCTCTGATGCTCAAGTCTGGAAAGAGCACTCTCCATGATGTAGAATCAAAAGTGCAAGGTGCACAAAAGCAAGACGTCGAACTCGACCGATAATGCATCTGCGTGTGAAAACCCAAGAGTACTAGTGAACCCCCCTAGAATGTGGCACTTTATAAAGTAGTGCATTTACAAAAATTGAAAATTTCATCACGTAATGTGTGAAAAATCATGACAACTTTGACTAAAGAAGTGCTAAAAAACGAGAAACGAGTCAAAAGTTATAGCATAAAGACGATTCCTGCAACTGATGGAAAAAGCCAATAAATGCTGCAAACGCATTAAAAAATGCCTGAAATGGGTGCAAAGGGTGTCGTGTGGGTACTCATTGGAAATGACATCAAATTTTAGGTAGGGTTTATTTTGCTTGCGAGGGGAGATTAGCCTCCTGCCAACCCCAGACCTCGCCCTCCGTCTTCGACACGCGTAGGAAGGGATTTAATTACAAGCAAAATAGAGCCCAAAATTCCTTAAATAATGTTTTTGCCTCAAAACATCAAAAAATAGGGATTGTTTTTACCTCCAAACAATTATAAAAGGGAAATGGGGGCCCACGTTTTCAATCCATGTGGCTGTTGACCAAGTTGAGTTATACATTGGTGTGGAAAAAGTAACCACGTCCAAAGAGAAACCACCAAATAGTCAGCCATGTGTAGGAGTAGGTCGACGTATCGAGAAATTGGTGGTAGGTCTGAGACGGTTAGAGCCATGTGCTAGCAACAACCTGAAACTGTAGGTGGAGAGGTAACGGTTGGGAGATTTTCCAGCCTACAATGTCAAAACACGGAGGAATGCACCGGAGGAGGCAAGTTGATTGTTGGACCGGTGAGTGAAATGTGTTGTAGAGTCAGGCGGGAAGCCTGAGTTGAGTGACACGTAGATAGGGAGATCTTTGAGCTAGAACGTGAAGCCAAAGTATGCACAACCAAATCCAAAGTGATGAAAGAGGATCCCTATTCCAACAAAGGGAGGAGCACGTTTACCCAGAACCAATGTAAGTCAGATGTGATGCACATACACAGGTTGTAAGGTCAGTTGAGAAATGTTATAGGGGTAATGTGTCTTGGTTTCTTAAGCTAAACAATGCACAGTGGCTGAGGAGTTCGCTCAAACCAAAAAACAAGTTGCAGGTGGGTGCAAATGATAGTGTGCCGAGTCAGACAGTCCAATGTAGGTGGAAGCCAAGTGTTTCCAGCACCAACATGAGCAAACAAGGTAGGCTGGATAAGCCAAGTGTTTCCTTGCCCCCACAGTTGAAGACTACAAACACAAACCCCGAAGCAAAACAAAGCTGACCGAGATAAAACACGAGCAGCAAGTCATGAGATAAGAGCGGCGAGCTAGGGCCGATTTGAGCCAAAAATAGCTCTAACAGTCCTCCAAAAAACTCACAAACAACAATTTTAAACTTGGATCTAAACCTCAAACCTGCAAACCACCTTCAAAGATGCATGCAGACCCTGAAAGTTGAAACCCATGAACATAGAAAACTCAAACATGACTAAACGAGGTATAAGGCCCCAAAATCAATGCAAGAAGAGCACGGTCGGAATAACCATTACGACACATGCAACGAGAATCTGAATATCACACTGGAAGCTAAAAAATGCATGAAAAATGCCAAGGAGTGCATGGATCCACAAGATCCACTCTGATACCATGTAAGAGGGTTTGAAACTTGAAAGTGAGGATCACGAGGGACAACGTGCACATCAACGGATGTGCGAATGACAACGTGAAGAGATCTTGGGAGGAGTGAGCATCAACTGAATGTGCATGCAAAGATTTGAAACACGGGCAGAACCTCATTACAATCCAAAAACTCTCCTCTATCTCATAGATCCAAAGGGGTGTACATATAGGAGGTGTTGAGTAACCCCCAGTGCTACAATCATGACAACTCGAGTGGAGAGGGGGAGTTACATTCCCAGAATAGAAGTGTAACTCCCTAATGACGCATATGACGCACTAACACACTAACACGTAAGAGAATCTCATAAGACCCCTAAATGACACGGGGACCTACGTTCTCACCTAAGTGAGATGACTCACCTAATGATGTGGAAAATAATACACACCAACAATAACTTTCCTTACATACCTCCTAAATGTCACTTTTTTCCCAAATCCAAGTTTGGGGAAACTATGGCATTTAGAAGAGGTTGTTGGGCTTACCTAATCCATGATTAGGTGTTCCAAATCCTCCATAGGAATACTAAAGAAAGAGATAACCAAATTTAAATAAAATCCAAGGGGTAAAATTGAAACTCAAGGTCAAAGCTAATAGAAAAGAGGATTACTATTATTAATAGTAATTCCATAGTAAGAGGGGTTAACAAAACCAATAAGATAATAAGGTAATAATAATACAACATCATAAGGGGATTTAAATAATCAACAACAAGACCAAGGTCAAGAAAGGTGACCCATAGCTAAATAAAATAGGAAGGAACTTTTCCATTTTAGGGCCCATTGTGTTGGTTCAAGAAATCCCCTTCCCGATTCCCACATTTCTCACGTGGTGAAACATGTCATCTGTACACTCAAGTCAAAAATTATACATGCCCAATAATAGCTAATAAATACGAAAACAATGTAAGTAATATCTCAATGATAATCCACATATGATCAACAACTAGCTAGTGAATAATCAAACTATGATTCACCAATAGTGTAACAAGAGGGTAACACAATAATACATGTACATATATATATATATATATATATATATAATCCTGTGAGATCTCATAATCTAGTATTAATCATCACATCGATACCATTAGAAAATCAAGCATATTGGCATCATATTCCATGTACATCCATGTCCTAAAATGAGTTAGGATCTAAAATCGACATATAATTATCCATGTAATATAACAACATCATCATCAAAATGAAAGGTATCTGATTGCCTTAATAAAAATAATGTGATGCTACAATGCAGCAACATAGTCTAAAATGGGAAATAAAATAGGTGGGCACCACATCCCTTTCCCCTAGAATTATACTTCATCTTGGAAGTCACAAGAATGGGTAAAATGACCTCTTAAAGGTATCATATCATTCCAAGTAGTTTTTATTCCCAACAAACATGTCCCAACAACTCTAACTTGGTCATGCCTTAAGTGTATGTCTCATTGAGAGAAATTTAATTAAGGAAAATTGTAACTTCCAAGAATTTTTTTAACATTATCATCTAAAACCCCTACATGGTCCCACATAAGTATATGTTTATCAAAAAGTTCAATTTAAGGAACGAATGTCAGATGAGCCAAGGGAACAAAATTATTGTCTCAAATGGGTTAACAATTTATGCAAAATTTATGCGCACAATCCCACTCAAGAAAAACATCAATGGAACCACAAACACCACACAAGAAGAGAAAAATTTCCAAATTTATAGGTAGTTTCACTTCCTAACTCCCACTTAACCTTAAAATATGGACAAGTATTCACAAGACTCTCTAAATCGGTCCTAACATTTGCACTATTCATTAAGGGGTCAAAGATGAAGGTTCACATAATACCATACATAATATAAGGGTGATGAATTGATTTGGAAATTCCTTTTATGTTCACACAAATAAAATTACAATAGGTTGAATGTGTAATATATATCCAACAATAAAGTTAGGATTAATTTTCTAGTTTAGTTTCAGGTTCCATAACTTGAACCATTTTCTAGGACATCACAATTTAGGTTCAAATTTTGCTTTAGAAAACCAAATAAGAATAGTTTAATTTTTTATATTTTATGAGTTTATCAGATTTTACACTAAGGAAATCCAATTTTTGTACTTTCTACACCCCAAAAAGGTCGTTACCCTCATTAAATCATCAAATAACTAGTTTTTGAACTAAAAAAGAAATATGAGAAGTTTACTAGAATTACAGCTTCGTTAACACAATAGCCAAGAAAAAAATGAATGGGGTAGGTGGAAAAAGTATTCAAAAGGAGGTTTCTTAAACCTTTCTATATTCTATGTAAATTTCCAAAATTATAACTTTGTTGGCTTAAAAAAATTTTCTCGGTCACACCTTCCCAAAGAGGTCAAGCGAACAACAAATACATTTTCTTCTTGAGGAAAGGTATAGCCTAACTCTTCTCCATATCATTAATTATATTATTTTAATTCAATAAATACCTACGTCACCAACATGGACTTCAAATTTACCACCCCGTTGAGTGGTAATAATAATGAGACAACCTTTTCAAGAGAACCCCAAAATTACAGACTCTCAAATCAATTCCAATTCCAATTTTTTTAACACGGGTTTACACTATTATAAAAGGATGTCATTACCCAAGGTAGGTGGAATTAACATATAATCATCATTTTTAGTCCTAAAAAAAGGGATTAAACCATTTATCCAAAAAAAAGTAATGAGATTTCTCTAAGGTGATCGAAATATTATACAAAAGTATCCTAAGAGTCAAGTAGCCAAACACATATCCAATTTATGAGACAATTGCAACCTTCTATTATTCACTTTACTTTCACAAGAAGAACCAAGGAATAGATAAACAATGCCTACATCAATTACATAAGACCAACCATTCAATGCGTATATGAAATTATATGAGAATCACACAACTGAGAAAAATGAACCTCTTATTTTATTTGATTCAAAACATTATGATCAGACACACAATTTTTTTTTTTGGGGGGGGTGGGGCGGTAACTGACGATAAATTTCAACCAAGGTCAATAAATAATAAATATTCCACGTGTCTCAAATTACATAAATTTTTTCAATTTTATTATCAGTTAAAAGGCATAAGTGCACTTATAAATATTATTTTTTGTGGGTTTGCAACTACCGTATTCTTCATTATTTTGTTTATTAAAGGTAAATAGTTTTGAAGGGACTATACCCTATTAAAAAAAGGCTCAACAGCTAGATCACCATGAAAAAATAGCAAAATAGGATATAAATCTAGATATTATAATAAGTCCAACAATAGTCAAAAGAGAAGATACTAATAAAAAGTAAGACAGGGACATAACTGCAACTAAACAACAAAAAACAACATACTATCAGAAACAAAACAACTTGAACTCTTCCAACCTACCTAGGAGGTATTATTTCTTCAAATCCCTTTCAGTCCTTTATTTGATCATCTGTAGGGAGGTAAAAAGTGCTAGAGTGGTGACATATGTTGGATCATAAACGTTCAGCTATGAGATGACCTGGTTTCTCTCCTTTTTTGTACCCCAAATATCGTCAGGGACTCCACTCAAATTTGTGATGCTTCTGACATGTTGTTAAAGGAACTCACTTATGGCTTTGAATATGGCCATATTGTGGTCATGTCTATTCTTAGATCTCCCCAGTCTATTATCAAAGGACTTCATTTTTTTGTAAATTTCTTCAATCTGATCTGTGACAAAACCCACATCCTCATTCATCTTCCTTTTCCCCTTTTCCTTATTTAATTGATGCATTTATTTCTTAATAATTTCTACCTCATTTTCCAACTTTTCCATTATGAGGATAATATTTTCCCTCTCCTACTGAGAAGCATTGTCCTTCCCTGCATTACTTATGTACAAAAGATTGTGAACCATTTCCATAACCTTATTGCTCTGAAGGACACGACCAGAGGGAGGTGGGGTCACTTTGTGGGGAGAAGGGTTCTTAGCCTTGACATTTATGATACTGGAAGAGTTTTTTGGGTTGGTAGTGGGAGTAATGTGAAAGGGAATGGGCGGAGCACCGGGGGAAACAGAAATGGTGGGAAATTTGATGAGGCAATATTTGTGAAGGAGAAAGATGAGCCCCTAGTGGAGGGGGATGGCCCTAGTATTTTTTTGAAAGTCAAGGATGAATTGTTCCAAATAATTCAAGAGATAGTGTGGGAAGAAAACAACAATATTTCTCCTTTAGTGATTAAGAAATACCAAGTGCTTGGTGGGGACAACAATGTAGCAACCTTCAAGGGGGATAAACCACACCATCATTTCAGTAATTTCATATAAGGGTTCCTGTATGGAACTTACCTAAATGTCAACCATAACAAAGATGATTTCCTCCCCTGCGTCAATAAAATTCTTCACTTTGGCATTTTTTTCAACCCTTTTGCTGAAGAACCGCATGCCATCCAAAGCTAGACCTGTAACCTCTACAATTATATCCTCATTCATCAACACTCTTTGTCATCCATATTTAACCTTCATATCCTTCTAATCTATGGAAAAATGCACTGAAATATGTTGATCACGCCCTTGGATTTTCTCAATAAAGCTGGAGACACCCCCCATTTGAAGATAATTCCAAAGCTTAGCATTATCCTTCCAAGCGGGATCGCAGCTAGGCTCTAACTGACACAGAGCTCCCCCCATATTTCTTCCTCTATTATTTCCATGATTACCTTGCTGAAAACCACCCGTGAAAAGGTTTTTTTTGTTTTTCCTATACCATTTTTTAATTATCCAATTGCAAGTCTGAGGAGCATGTGAAATTTGATAGTAGTAATTAGAATTACTCCTCTCACATGTGCAATCTTTCTTATCCATAAAATTCACACAACCTCATTAGATATTCTATAAAGATGTGATTGTTCATAATTTTTCTTGGTAATACCATTATGTACTTCTATGGGGGTGTTTTTTTCATCATCCCAAGTGATGAAATTATTATTGGTACCATAATTAGCTAAGGTGTCCACCACCTTATTGTCCTCTCTATAAGTATGACCAATTTTAATATTTTTGAAGGTATGACATATATTAATAGATTCTTGAATTAAATCTTTAATAGTCCAACTTGGAGGGTGTACCTGATTAAGATGATTTATAATATTCAAGGAATATCCTTCCATAATGATGTTTTGAATGTTGTAATCCTTAATAAGTATTAGACCCCATAAAGCTGATAAAGATTCTACATAGTGATTGGTCTTATTGCCCATTCTTCCGGCATAGGCAACAACTAAATAACCTTTATAATCCCAAATTATTCCTCCACCAGTAGTTTCCCCTAGGTTTCCCTTAGAGGTTCCATCAAAATTAAGTTTATACCAAGAGTTTGGAGGAGGGATCCAATGAATTAAAGACCTATCAATATTTGAAGTTCTTTGTTTCTGAACATTTTCAATGTCAATCTTCCAATTTGAGAGAATAAATTCTTCATCTTCAGGATATTTCTTGTTCTTGGGAGGTTTAAATCTTTAAATATTGTCTTTAATTGCATTACCAATCTTAGTAAAGATTTTCTTGCATGGATTCTTGCTATTTTTGAAAATTATGTCATTTCTCTCTTTCAAAATTCTCCATATAATATGGGGCATAACCAGTTTCCAAAGTATCCTAACAATACAGTGTTTAAAAGGAGGATCCCACTGAATCCAATATTGAAGAAATTCCTTTGGCACGGTCCAACAAACATTGAATTTTGAAAAATCATAATTCTAGATATTTGAAGAGTACTCACAATGCAAAAAAATATGCTTGATATCCTCAGCCTCTTTTTTACATAGGCAACACATATTTGGCATCATAAATCCTCTCTTGATAAGGTTGTCATTTGTGAGTATTCTTCCTCTAAGAACAAGCCAAAAAAAGAAATTGATTTTAGGAGTTAGCTCTGGCATCCAAATCTTGCTCCATTTGTCACAATGAATGTTTTCAAAATAGGAATTATATCAAGATTTGACAGTGTATTCCCCATCGCATGAGTTGTCCTAAACAAGTTCATCCTTAACTTCAATTTGACTCAGGGGTATGCTATCTAGCTACACCTGAAGTGGGGAGATTATGAGATTTAGCTCATCCCTTTCCACCTTAGCTCATCTATATTCTTCATTATTAAAACCATATTAACTTGTAATTTCATGGACCAACACCAAGATTAGCATATAGTCTTTCCCCATTAAGAAAACAACCAAAATAAAGTGATTTTATTCCAGAGAGAGAGAGAGAGAGAGAGAGAGAGAGAGAGAGAGAGAGAGAGAGAGAGAGAGAGAGAGAGAAATATAATATAGTTATTTTCACATTATAATCATTGTTCTTCTATCCAAGAGATATGGTAAACATGATAGACCAATACTACATTTTCCATATTTAAGTATTAAGTTCCAGAACATGATTTTTTAAAAAGTGTTCTAACTCATTTGCGAAGGATTAATATCACGAGTGTATCCTCTATGGTAAAAACGATCAACCAAGTTCCGTAGCAATGTCTCACATGACAAAACTAATGAGAGACCATAATACGAAAAATGGGCCTGTCGAGCTCAAGAAGGGTTATACATAACTAGAACATTATCAATATATTTCCAAAAGTTATATTAAGGGCCTCGACAAAAATTAAAATTGTGGAACCCAAAGTCTGCTTCTAACAGCTAAAGGGATTCTTAATTTATATGAAGGGTGAAATAGCTATGAATAATGCTTTGTACAAAATCATCATATATAAAGAGATACCAAAAATCCTTTCTTCCCTATCATTTATTTGATGGAGAAAAGTTAGAGGATGAAGAAACAATTTTTCACTCAAATAAGATTAATAAGGGTTATAAAGCACTTTTCCAAATTAAAAAAGGATTATAACAATGAGTTTAAGTAGAAATTATTGAGGAGTAAAATTTTTTCCTAACCCACATCGATACAATTTAATATGTTTTGAAACCTATTTTTGTTAATAGTTTTCTCTACAATGGAGTACATCTATTTATTTTGTGCCCATCCCAAATGGGTTTTGCTAGGTTTAGAAAATATGCTTTTTAACATTGCATCGATTGTTTTGATGGTAACGAATCAACACAGGGATGAATATCATACTAACCAAACAACAAAGCATACCCCTTATATCAAGTGGAAAATTCTACATTCATATATCCAAATTACCAATTATTTCCAAAACCAAAACCAAGATTGTTTATCATGTCCAAAATGACTAACTAAGCCAAAACAATTAGCACCCAAATAATCTCCTTAGCATCTAACTCATATGGGTCAAATCAATCAACCAAGAACACACGAAGAAAAACATGATTAAAACATTAAAAAATTCTACACTCTCTAGGAGTGTCTTGATAAAAAAAACAAACAGGTCATTAGGACCCAGTTCTCCCATCGCATAATCTAGCCAAAATGGATACAAAAAGGGTCTACCAAAAAATTTCTAGATACCCGAATGGAAAAAAAACACATCTAACCCATTCTATATTATATATATATTTCAACGAGATGTTTGAAACCTAAAACTTACGAACATATCTAATTCTGGGGCCAGTTATTAAAATATTGTTATTGCATTTCAATAATTCTAGTGAAAGTGACTATGAACTAGGTTTCAAAAACAAGTGTTTATAGCTTGAAATAAATTAATTTATAAACTCTCATCTATTATATTATATATATATATAATCTAATGCATTTGATAGAATAATTTAATGATAATCAAGGCTCAAACTGTGACCTCTTTTTTGAAGCTAGTTATCGATATTGGGCTAGTTTTTTTTGTGATAACATGACAAGATACCTCTAAAAAATGCTCGAAAAACTATCTCCCAAATATTTTTTCTCAAAAAAATGGTTGTAAAAAATTGACATGGAGAAATAATAGAGGTTAGAAGTGGTAGATTTCAGTTTCCTACCAAGGGTCCAAATCAAAACAAATTTCTTAGTTTCTAGTTGCTGTCCCATACGACAAAACGATCGACTAGGCTCAAAATTCCTTCAACTAAAATATCCAATGATCCTATAAATTTGGTTTAAATGATGTTGTGACATCCCATGTCACCATAGAATAAGATCAACCTAAATAACCTCCATTGCAGAAGTGTGAAAGACATTTTGCACACTCGTTTTGAACAACTTTTCCTAACTTTTGTAGGTTGTTTTAAATTAGAGAATTTGAATGACTTGCTCCTCAAACACAACTGGTGGTTCCATTTATCAAATTCTCTTGTCTAATATTGTAGTCAATTGTAAAACACATCTCATGAGTAGGAACAACACTCCAAAGTGGTTGTCATAGATGTGTGGCATTCAATGCTTTATGGCGACATTCTGTCAACGTGGTAGGGAAGAAAACAAGCTCAAAGGTTTTTTTATTGTTAAATGGGAAACCAAACTAAACCTAACTTATTATTTAACACTTGATCATTCCTAGTACATCTAGTGTTGGAACCTCTCTCTGATACCAAATTTCGCACCCCACTTGATGTGAGTTCCAAAAACAAAAAAAGACAACCAATAATTTCGATCGAAGATGAAAATAATAATAAAGGTGGTGATGTTTTTTTAAAAATTACTTATACTACGATTCTGATTACTCGTAACAAAATTAACGTGACGAAGAGGTACCAAACCAAAATTGTGAACAACAAGGATAATATAACACTTCTCGCATTGTTATTTCAGCGTCACATTATTGACCAAGAGGGGCAAGAAGTCGGCTTAAAAAATATTCCACAAGTTATACAGATTATGATTATTTTTATAAGTGTTGACAATAAATCTATCGTGATTGTGGTAAAGTATCGAAAGATCCATTAGCGATTCACGATCGTGCTTGAAAAAAATAAATCAAGGTTCATTTGAAATTTCCACAAATTAAATAAATTTTGACTTGTTCTAAAATTTATTCCAAATAAAACTAAATAGGATGTTTCTTAAATTCTATGGGTAAAATCAAGGTTGTGGTTCGGGTTAATTAATAAAAATACTATTACACCACTTAAGTCACTTCCCAAAATTCACATTTAAATATAAATTTCCCTAATAAAGATAAACTATAGGGTATAGTCATGTTCTCATTAAAAGAAAAAGTAATACATTTATTTTAAAAAGAAATTTATTTACCCAAGTAAAAATCTAATTAAATCAGGGCCCTGTATTTGTTTCAATGTCCACCGTTAGATATGCTAAACCTAAAACCAATGTGAGGATATAATTATCAAACCTGAATTTATTCTTTCATTTTTATTCTTCTCATTCATTCAGTTGTTTGCTCTTTTTTTGTAGGAGCAATGGAAGCAAAGGAGGAGCTAAGGAAAGCATGGAAAGATGGTTTCATTTCTAAGTTTCTATCTCTCTCAGATTCTCCAATGGGTCTATGGTATTTCATGGCCATTTATATAAATATTTATTTTCATTTTCAATTTTGTTAATGCTCAAATCGTGAGCGTGAAAATTTTATTTATTTGCTGACTTAGGAGTAAATGCAAAGTACACACACACACACACACATGTTTGCATACAGGAAAGCTGCATTTGACATGGTCCTAAAGGGGGTGGCGGTAGGGTAAAGACTAGGATGTAATGTCTTTTCATGGAAAATTGGGGTTTGTGGGGGACAGGTGGGACAGTCATCCCAACCTCCCCCACCATGTTTTCCTTTTTTTTAAAATAAAAACCGGCCATTCACCAATAAAGAAAACTTAGTTTTTTTTTTGTTTTGAATTCATATATTACTATATCTGTATGATCTCTACAAGAATTAAGTAATATGTATAGGTTTTTTATTTAATTTGGAGAGTCCAAATTTTGATTTAATGCAGGCATTATATATATAATATAAATACACACACACACACACACACACACACACACACACACACACACACACACACACACACACACACACATGTATATATATATGTATGTATATATACATATATATGTACACACACACGCACACACACACACACACACACACACACACACACACACACACACACACACACACACACACACACACACACACACACACACACAAACAAAGATGATTTATTTCATAGATACAAGATAAAATAAATTGCTGGTTTTTTATCATAGATATAATGGAAAGTCAAATTTGTAACCAAAATATAATGCAATACATAAGAAAAATTTAACATTGAATTGCAAGGATGTAAATACTATAACTTATATATTTAACTTCCCCTTCCATTCCAGCAAATAAAAAACAACAAAATCATTTTCTTTCCATTTGCACAAGGTACATATAGGTAAATATGGAGTCTCCAAAACCAACAAACTTAATAACTTAGAATCCCACTATGGCTAAAATAAGGTGCACAATTTCTAGATTTTACCCAAGAAAGAGGAGGATGATTTCATTTTGTAATATTCAACATTCTTTTATTTCCTAAGTTGAATTATCCATTTTTAAATAGATACCAAAAGATAAAACAAAAAAGATATTTGTAACCGGCAACTCTAATTAAGCTTTTAGATTTTTCAGCAAAATTTTCACCCGTGGTTTTAGCTTTTCAAAATACAGGTCATAACAACTTCAAAAGATTATAATGTTCTTTACATAATCAAAATAAAACTTTAAAATTCAAGAATTACAAGACCTTCTCATAAGAGGAGACAACATGCCCAAATTTCCAATGAAAAGTAACTCCATGCACAAAACATAAATCTGCAACTTTTGCAAATTAAAAAACCCTTCTTCAAGCTCCATGTCATCCAAAAGTAGCTCTAAAAATAATGAGAAACCAACTTGTTTACCTCCCAATCTATAGGAATTTTTACATGCCTTAAGGTGGACCAAAAAGACATGCTAGCCTACCTCCAATCTCGTGGAAAAGAGGAAGGGGCATGCCTCAAACCAACAGTAGAACAAGGTCACCAAAACATAATCAAGCATATAATACTTAGTAGTAACACCCCAAAAACAATGCAACATAACCAATCAAATACTTGGGAAGCACCAAAATTCCCAATGAGGGAAGAGGGGATAAGATATCCCATAAATTTCCAAATTTAGAACCAACTTAAACATAATAACCCATCATCTCCTTATCTCTCCATGAGACTTCATAATACTCTCCTTATATATACATAAAGTCTCCCCTTATCTCTTTGTGCCCTTCATACCAAATGAAGGTGTAAACCATAGTTCCCTCAAGGTTTTCCATTAAGTGTGAGGGTGAGAAAAAAAGTGGATTCTTCCCTCTTCCCACACATGCCCAAAATCCAATCCATACAAGATTGGATGGAATAAAAAAGAAAAAAAAATTGAACAACCAATTCCAATCCACACAACACAATTTTAACCATTTCTAACAAGCACAAATTTGGCATATGATCCTACAGAGAAATATTAAGTAAGTATTCCAATCCAAGCTTCCACAATCCACTTCTTTCTCCTTATAATCTCCCAAAAGAAAAACCAAAGCAAGAAAAAATGAATCAAATAACCTTATTCCCTTCCACAAGAGGGAATGATATAGAAAAATAACAACCCAAAGGACCAAATGCGAGGGTGACAAGTGTCACCCTCCACCTATGTTTCAACCAATCCAAAATCTCTAAAATTTGCACCCCAAAAACCCCAAATTAAAAGATAATAAAAGAAATATGCAAACAATCATGGAGGATCCCCACATCCCAACACCATTCAAATAATCAAGAATTTTTCATAAAATATGAGAGAGAGAAATGGCCAAATGGACTCAATTTTCCTTAGAAGGAGTCCACCCACTCCTAGGTTTAGGGCCTAGGGGCTCTTTCCAATGAAACTTTAGTCCATAACTTGCCTTATACGCCTCCTAAATGTAACCTTTTTCCCAAATCCGAGTTTGGGGAAAATATGGCATTTAGGAGAGGTTGTTGGGCTCACCTTATCCATGATTAGGTGTCCTAAATCCTCCATTAGGAAGACTTAATCAAGACATAACCAAATTTGCATAAAATCAAAGGGGTTAGAGTTAATCTCAAGGTCAAAGATAATAGAAAAGAGGATTGTAATTATTAATAACAATGCCATGGTAAGAGAGGTTAACAAAGCCAATAAGATAATAAGGTAATAATAATACAACATCATAAGGGGGTTTAAATAATCCACAACAAGACTAGTGTCAAGAAATGTGACATATAGCAAAATAAACTAGTAAGAAAATTTGGCATTTTAGGGCCCATTGTGCTAGTTCTAGACATCCCCTTCATGAGTCCTATGTTTCTCACGTGGTGAAACATGTCATCTGCACACTCAAGTTAAAAATTATACCTTCCCAATAATAACAAACAAATAAAGCAACAATATAAGCAATATCTACATTAAAATCTACATATGATAAATAATTAGTTAGTGAATAATCAAACTATGATCCACCAATAGTAAAATAAGAGGGGAACACGATAATGCATCTACGAAAATATATCATCCTACAATATCCCATAATCTAGTCATAATCATCACATCAATACCATAAGAAAATCAAACTTATTGGTATCATATGCCATGTACATCCTATAGACACTAAATCACGCACTTTGGGTATCTATATAGTCCTGATCACATACTAATATTCATATTATTCCTAAGTAAGAAAAGTACTAATTGACCTATGTCTTTAGCTGCCTTTGCTTTATTTTTGTTTCCTCTATTGATCTTACACTCATTCTTGACCTATCTATCTTTTCATACTTCGACATCTCTCACTCTTGAAACCAATGCCCATTCAAGATGCCAACACTAGGCGTCCCTGTCCCCTCTGGGGCCCCCTGATCTCTTTGTACTTTTCTCACATCTTTTGGGTCATTTATAGTTATTTTGGCATCTTATCTTTTTGGTAGTCATAATTTTCAGGGTTAATTATGAAATTCAAGTAAAGGGTTCATACAAATATAAAGTTATGTGGCAATAACAAAGGACAAAGCACTAAGTATTAACTATCACCATCTAAGGTTGCATCTAAAGGCATTATCAAGATCATTCAAGCATCCATACATCATCCACACAAGCGAAAAGAGTACAATATTCTACATACACTTCATAGGAGGGGAAGCTCATTCTTTCATGCACACATCTATTTACATTTTTTTACATCTAGCTACTTGTTTGTTATCAAGTGTGACATGCACAAGAGCCACCTAGGGCACAATATCTTCACACACACACACACACACATAAATAACTACATTGGTTTTAAGATGTAGTACACCACTCGGTTGTAAGTTCATTTATTTGACAACTAAGGATAGTCTAACCCCTCATTTGCATTTTTTTTTTTTTGGTATTTGATGCCCTTTTGATGGTTTTATAGGTTAATTCTTCATTACAAGTTACAGGTGACATCAGTGAACTTGATGTGACATACTAGAAACATGTAGTGAAGGAAAAAAAATACCCCATGACCCTCCAAAGTTTGTTTTATGAGGTTTAGAGCAGTCACTAACACCCAAAGTAGGTCTGTAGCACCTGCAGGTGCCCCTGACCCATTTTAGGCACCCCAATCTAGGAAGATCTTACAGCTGCACAATGTTTTCTATTTCGGTGTGACATTTTCCCCTCTCTTTTCATTTTCTCGTCACTTTGGCACAGTACAAATTTAATTATGAATCAGATAAGTCTTTCTATCTTTTCATTTGTAACTAGGGTTAAAAATTCAAATTTCTTTTCTTGATTGGGTCAATTTTTATACTTCATTGTATATATTCTAGCATTGTTACCTAATTAGTATAAGGCATATATTATTCTAATATTTGCTTAATCATTTGGTGAACCCATCTCATTCAAAAATTCTTAGGATCATCATACTTCTACTCTTCTCATTTATAGGATCCTCTCATCATGGTTATCTCTATCCATGATTTCTTGTTAGCCAATCTTAAGTGTCATGCTAAAATTATTAATATTTTGGATACTACTCGTTTTCCTACCACTACTTATCTAGATGTTTTTTATCAAACATTTTTCAACGTATTTTCTCAATAGATTACTTTTCCATCAGCTATAGCTGAAATTATTGTTGTATAGAATAATTACGTATCAAGAACTTAGGTGTCAAGCACATTTTAGTCAACACTAGATCTAAGATAAATCTTTGTCCTCTATCATTCATTCAAGCTATAGGCCTTTTTGTAGCTAATGTTAACCAAACATCTCTCTCTCTATTCAAGAATATGACTCTACTGTGTGTCCATGATTAGGTACTATCACCTTACCACTCATAGTTTGGCCCAAGACTATTCCAATTCCTTTTTTTTGCATTGATCTCCTGCTTTAATATTATTTCTTACTTGGTAGGACATGGCTTCATTGAATGTAATAAATGTCCTCTACATTCCACCAATGTGTCAGATTCTTACATGAGGTCTTTGAATATGAGATACACGTTGATAGTACACCATTCCAATAGTGTAACATAGATCCTCATACTGCATTACCAATTCCTACTTCTGCTACTGTGTATCCAACTACTATTCCACAATCTGAACATTAACCAAAAAACTTACCTTCACTTGAGGGAACTATTTTCACATTAGATGTTATTCCATTTTATTCAAAATACCCCCTCCTTCTACTACTACTATGGTACTTTATGGGGACTTGTACTAACATTGGACGTTGTTTCACCTACTTCATATTCTCATGAGAAACCATCATTAACACGTCCTCCTTTTACATGTATAATAATCATGAATGAATCTTATTGGGATCACATTCCATTTTATCATACTTTCTCTGAAACTATATGTATGCATGATGGATTGACTTGGCTAGGATTTGCAATAGATGATATCTTCCCTCCACCTCATTATCATCACATTTATCATGGATTCATCCACATTACAGCTGCTTGCAGTCTTTATGTTTTATGTCTAACAATATTTGTTGCACACGCTCCTCGCACTTCTCCACTAACACTTGGTAAATATTGGCTTAATTACATTGGGGGAACATGGGACCCTAATCATACTAGTATTAAAAAATTTATGCCCTTCACCTGTGTTTCTATATGTAATGACTCATTCCTCGGCTATTCACGAAACCTCACTCATTGGTATGCACATGTATTTCCACCAACACCTTTCACTGATGAAGAGTACATGATGAACATGTGCAATATACATTTTAATGTATCATTATATGATCCCCCACACACTATTTCTTACCAGGTCGCTGACGCTTCTCTATTTATCTTTGACCATGATAATGATGATCTCCTAAATGATGTTACATGATCTTACTCTTCCCCATACACTTGAGGGGCATCATACTTATCTACCCCCTCCATGAATCATTAGTTGTCTATCAATTTTATTTTCACACTTTAAGATTCCTACTTCACATCTCTAGAAATTCATCTTGCACATCTTGATACACTTTTGTATCGTCATTACCTGATGATGCACTCTCGTGCCTTAGTTCATGTTGGAGCTCAAAACTTCTCCTCGCCCCAAGTCATAGAAAACTCAGGGATTTTGAGGAAACATGGGACTGTCTCCATGTTGTGGGACTTGCATTATGAGATAGACCTCTAGAGAAGGCCAATTCCTCTACTTATTCCTAATGCTAAAACTATTCCTAATGCAGAAAAAAAATCCTAAACTAAACATGCTAAGGGACATAGGTTAGAAGGATATGTAGAAAAAGGAAATCCTAAGATAAAATGTGGTGATAGCACCAAGAAAATGGTGACAGCCATTGAACACAATAAAAATTAAGCCTATAACTGAGAGAAATATGCACAATTCATTGCAACGATAAAAAGAAGGAAATACTGTAACTAAAAATGAGCTAGGGTAGAAAAAACATGCCACAAAATAGATTTTCATTGCTTAAAATATGCACAATCCTTTATAGTTGAAATATAAGTAAAGAAGCATTTATAGATTCCAAAATGACGGATCAAAGTTCATAGCTACTCGGGATACCATTTTGACATGGTTCCTTCACATATTAAAATGTCCATCATTTTTCAAAAGAAATATTTTACAATATATAACTCAAAAGAGAGAGAGAAAGAAGAAAGAAGAAGAGGGAAAAGAGAGAAGCATGCCTTTTTGAATTTTCAACCACCAATAGTTTGCATTAAATTCCTCTGTAAAGAAGATGAGTGCTTTGGAAATCAATTACTGTGTCTATTTCATCCTGCAGAAGGAAATGAACCCTTGCTTCATCAATTTTGGTGGTTGAGCTACCTAATTTGATCATTTGCATGCCCAGATTGCTCTTTTCTACTTTAGATCCCGTGTTTACCATTTTGACCCATTAAGTTCCACCAAAATCATATTTTTATGATTCCAAGTTGAAGGGATCAAGGAGAAATTTCCAACGATATAAATTTTGTTTGATTTGGAGCTCTCGATCAAAAGATATGGTGTCTTGAATATTTTCTTTTCGAGAAACACAAGAATTTGACACATGAAATTCCTTAATTAGTTTAGAGATTGGCCTTTGTAAATGTGTGCTTGCTTTTTTTTTTCCAAGTGTCCACCTCCCATTGGGTCACATGATTGACCTTTTCTTTCCTTTAATTTTCCTTCATTCCATTCCTTTATGAAAAACATGCCAATAAAGCAATACCACATTTGTCGCAGCTGTCAGACTATCCTTGACCTTGTAACCTCCTTTAGAAATGCGAGCCAATAGAATATTGCCACAAACCTTCACAATTCACCTTTTTCAAATCCCTTTGAATGACCATTGTGAATTTTGATCCACTGAGAAGGCTCCACATCTCCCACAATATCAGAACTTGTTAGACTTTCTTTAGGCTTCACATTTTTTAGATATGTGAAATGAGAACCAATGAAATGGCTCCATGTGTCTTTAGACTTCACATTTTTCAAAGTTTGATGACTTCGCATCACAACTTTAAACCTTGAGGGATTTAGAAAATTTTTGAACTTGAATTGTTACCATGTAACCCCTTTTGACCTCATTGACCTTGCCCAGACCCGATGCATTATGAACTGAGGCTTATTCCACAGATTTGGAGTCCAGATGAGAACTTCACCTTAGGAATAACTAGAATGTTGATGCGTATCCTAACTCCAGTCATTGATATATCGCCACATGATCATGTTTATGATGATGCTCAATTTGACGGGGGCAAATGAACGTAAGACATCTTTTTATAAACAACCCGCCAATGTTTTTGAATAAGGCTCCCTCGAATTTTTAAAAACCAACAGCCAGTGATTTTAGGTAGTACAATTTGATGGATGTCTAGATGTCCCAAGCTTTTAAAAATGACTAATTCAATTTTGAATGAGTAATCCAAATTAACCCAGGGGTAAATTTGGGATAATAGTTCACACTTGACTGTTGAGGGCATACTATACACATGATCCTCACACATTACACACTTCACATATCACACATTCATCACACCTATTACTTGAAACTTCTGTTACACATCATACACACTACACATTTCACACTCAATGCATTCATGACATATCTTTCTTCCATATAATTTTACATGCTACACTCATTACCCTATGACACACTGTAGTTCCATGGTTCATACTCCACTGTTAAGGGTTTCAATTTAAAATGAACCTCACCACACTCACTCAGTAACTCACTCATAAAAACTATATGCTTTATGCTTTGATGATCATATCTTTCTAGCACACCATTTAAAACATTTCCCGATGGTGCACTCTTATTTTATGATTCATTCTTGACTGTTGAGGGAGAATTTATAAATGAACCTCATCACACGCATACTCACCCAAATTCACTTGGGCAGCACGATGATCCTATCATTCAATATTCATTTCATTCCATATCATCCACAACATATTGCATATCTTGGTCTCATTTAGTATTGCTTGCATTTACTTGTTACATGTACAATCTATTACACATGCTAGTCAAATATTTTATATGTCATTATCTTTCTATACACACATGTGTGTTCACTTTCCTTCTAGTTGTGATTAGATGCTTTACACATATCTTTACATGAAACATGGATGCTTGGCATAATACCTCATACCAATCCATAGTGGCTCCTAGGGGCATCCACTTTAGTACACCCTATAGGTGTTATTGTTTCATTTTTTATAGCACACTACTATATCAAAATATACATGCTTTGACATACTTTCTATCAATCTAACATGTTAATGGGTGCTTCATGTGCAACATTCGACTTATAGTTCTATTAAATTCCATGGTTGTTTGTTACATTACTTGTTATTATCTACTATTACTTATCATTGTTTTCCATTTTTTGTGCACTCAACCCTTTGTCTTGTGTGCACATTGTCTGGTTTTCGCTCTATCATCCTTGCATGTCTTGCAACATCGTGAGTGATTTCCCATGTTTTCCACCCACTTTTCATGGTCTACATTGTCTTACTACATATTATATTCTTGCATGTTAGCTTATACATTGTCTTCTTGTCTGTTGGCTTACATCTTATCTGTTACATACGTGTTTGTCTTGTTTGCACTAACACTTGTTTCCAGCCACTTTATTTGTGTGTGTCATGGTTTCTTCTAAGCACACTCCTTCTCCCATGTAGGAATCAGTTTTAATTCAGCGGGTGATCCTCCTTTGGGCCACATACTCCTCAAAAATGTCACATGCACCCCAAATGAGGGGCGTCTATTGGGTGAATCAGTCACCCCCTTCAACAATCTACTGTCATAGTTCACTACAATTCAACACACAATCAACATAGTATTTAAATTCAAAAATGGCCCAGATCCTGACTTGGGTCCTCATCACAACACAGTCACTAAGGTCCAAACCTAGAAAGTAGTGCTTGAGTGCCCCTAACCCTTCATGTATTTTTGTGACCAAGGAAAGTTACACAACATTTTTCATTTTAGCACAGTTCTCAGTAGTTCACACTACAGATTTTACAAGACACACCGTCCTTTAGCACTGGGCATATATGCACTACACCTTATTTTCACATTGGATCAGAATGATTCGAAATAGATCATATTTTTACACACCATCTGTAGTTTTGTTCACATTATGGGAAGCAGTTAAAGTTCAGAGGATAAAACCAAAATTTCCTCCCTACACTTCTTCCATTCTTACAATGAGATCACCCAAAAAACTCGCAGTCAGTACAACTGGCGTGAGATTTACCAAAAACCTTATTTTTCTACATCATCTTCAAGATCCTTTATACACTTTTTACTCATCATGGATCAGGTGTACATGTTCCCTTTTCATTTATTACATACATTGACACACTTTTTACACATTTTGATCATATATACACCTATTTAACTACTTGTTCGTTCTTCTCTTTTATAGGTCCATCCTTATGGGAAGTGATTGGTCACATCATTGCAAATCATAACCACATCAAGCAACATCACCAATATGTACAATCGTGACATCTACTCATACGCTCTCGCCCTAGGGTCATCATCATCATCATTTTTTTTTACTTCCTCTTCTCTAGTTTCCAAACTTCACATTTTTTATCACTCCACAGTCTTCCTTATCTCTCGAAATGCTTTTCGACACTGATCTACATGGTTATCAGGTATACATATCTTATCTAGTTTATGTTATCAATCATTCTCTCAACAACATGAAGTGGGGGAAAATGTAGACACTAAATCACACACTTTAGGGTATTTATCTAGTCCCAATCACATACTACTATTCATATGATTCCTAAGTAATAAAAGTACTAATTGACCCATGTTTTTGGACAAATTTGCTTTATTTTTGTTACCTCTATTGATATTACACTCTTTCTTTCCTAGTATTTCATTTCATACTTCATCATGTCTCACTTTGGACACCAGTGCTTAGCTAGGATTCTAATACCAAGCACCCTTGTCCCCTCTGGGTGCCCCTGACCTATTTGTACATTGCTCACAAATTTTGGGTCATTTCTAGTCATTTGGGCATCTTATCTTTTTGGCAGTCATATTTTTAAGGGTTAATTAAAAAATTCAAGAAAATAATCATAATCATATAAAGTAATGTGGTAATAATAAAGGACAAGCACTAAGCATTAGCTATCACCACCTTAGGTTGTATCCAAAGGAATTATCAAGAGAATTAAAGAATACATCTAACATCCAAACAAGGGAAAGGGGCTGCATTATTCTAAATATAATTCATATGAGGGGAAGTTCATTATTTCATGAACACATCTATTTACATCTTTTATGTCTAGTTACTTGCTCGCTATCAAGTATGACACACATAATAGCCACCTAGGGCACAATCTCTTCAAAAACACATAGAAATACATTGGGTTTGAGATGTAGTGTAGAGCTTGGTCATAAGTTCATTTATTTGACATTCGAGGATAGTCTAACCCCTCATTTGCATTATTTTATTTTAGGATTTGATGTGCTTTTGAGGTTTTTGCAGGTCAATTCTTCATTGCAGGTTATAGGCAAAATCGACAAACTTGATGTGAAATACTAGCGACAAGAAGTGAAGGATAACGAATACCTCACGGCTCTCCAAATTTTATTTACTGAGGTTCTAAGCATTCATTGATGCCTATAGAAGGTCTGTAGCATGCGCAGATGCCCCTGACCCATTTTAGGCACTTCAGTCTAGGAAGATCTTGGCTGTACAATTTTTTGGGTTTCAGTACGACAATTTCCCCTCTCTATTCATCAATTCTTCACTTTGGCACGGTCCATATTTAATTTAGAATCAACTAAGTCTTTTTATCTTTTCATTTGTAACTAGGGTTACAAATTCAAATTTATTATCTTTCTTGGGTCATTTTCTGTACTTCATTACATATATTCTAGCATTGTTACATACTTCGTATTAGGCATCTATTATTATAATATTTTCTTAGTCACATCCTTGTCCTAAAATGAGTTAGCATCCAAAATTGACATATAATTATCTAAGTAATGTAACAACATTATCATCAAAATAAAAGATATATGATAGTCAATGCCTCAATCAAAATAATACGATGTTACACTGAGTCAACATGGTTGAAAATGGGAAAAAATAGGTGGGCACTACATCCCCCTCCCCTATAATTATACTTCTTCCTGTAAGTCGCAAGAATGGGTAAAATGACCTCTTAAAGGTATAATATCACAACAAGCATGTCCCATCAATTCTAACTTGGCCATGCCTTAAGTGTATCTCTCATTGAGAGAAATTTAATTAAGGAAAATTGAAACTTCCAAGTAATTTATTAACATTATCATCTAAAACCCCTACACGGTCCCATGTAAGTGGATGTTCATCAAAAAGGTCACTTTAAGGAACTAATGTCAGGTGAGATAAGGGAAAAAAATGTCTCAAAAGGGTTAACAAGTTATGAAAACTTGATGTGTATAAATCCAATCAAGAAAACCATCAATGGTGCCATAAAAACCACACAATAAGAGATAAAAATTTCCAAATTTATGGGTGGTTTCACTTCTTAGCTTACACTTAACCTTAAAATATGGACAATGGTTCAAAAGACTCTCCAAATTGGTCCTAACATTTTCACTATTCATTAAGGGGTCAAAGATGAAGGTTCACATAATACCATGGATAATATAAGGGTGATGAATTGATTTCACAATTCCTTTTACGTTCACTCAAAAAAAATTCCAATATGCTGAATGTGTAATATATATCCAACCATAAAGTTAGGATTAATTTTCTAGTTTTGTTTCAGGGCTCTATAACTTGAACCATTTTCTAAGACATCACAATTCAGGTTCAAGCTTTCTTTAGAAATCCAATTAAGAATATTTTAACTTTTTATAGTTTACAAGTTTATCAAATTTTCCACCATGGAAATCCAATTTCTGTAATTTCTATACCCCCAAAAAGGCCACTATCCTCATTAAATCATCAAACAACTAGTTTTTAACTCAACAAGACACATGAGAAGTTTACTAGACTTATAAATCTGTTAGCACAATATCCAAGAGAAAACATGAATGGGATAGGTGGAAAAATTATTCAAAAGGAGGTTTCCCAAACCTATCCAAATTCTAAGTAAAGTTTCAAAATTATAACTTGGTTGGCTTACAACAACTTGCACGGTCACACCTTCCCAAAGAGGTCAAGCGAATAATAAACATGTTTTCTTCTTGAGGAAAGGTATAGCCCAACTATTCTCCATATTAGTACTTATGTTATTTTAACTCAACAACTACCTAAGTCACCAATGACCCAGTAGATCCAAAGGTAAATATATATAATTCATCAACTAGAGTGGTGAGTGCATTCTCAAATAGGGGACTTCAAATTTACCACCTTGTTGAGTGGTAAGATTAATGGGACCACCTTTTAAAGATATCCCCAAAACAACACACTCTCAAATAAAATCCAAATTCACATTTATTAACATGGGTTTACACTGTTATCAAAGGATTTAGTTTCCCAAGGTAGGTGGAATGAACAGATGATCGTCATTTTTAGTCCTCGCAAAAAGATGTTAAACCATTTATCCAAAAATAAGTTAATGAGATTCCTCTAAGGTGATTGAAATATTATACAAAAGTCTCCTAAGAGTGAAGTAGCCAAATACATATCCAATTTATGAGACAATTACAACATTTTATTATTTGCTTTACTTTGACAAGGAGAACCAAGGAATGGCTAAACAATGCCTAAGCCAATTAAATAAGACCAACCATTCAATGTGTATCTGAAATTAGATGAACATCAGACAACAGAGAATAATGAACATCTCTTATTTTATTTGATTCAAAACATTATGATCACAAAAAAAAAAGACTTTAGGGGGAGTAACTGGCGATAACATTGTCTTTCAATCAAGAATAAATATTCTATGTGTCCCCAATTACATAAAAAAGTTCAATTTTATTCTTGGTTAAAAGGCATAAGTGCAATGGTGCATAAATATACTTATAGATATATTTTTTGCGGGTTTTCTAGCTATTGTATTCTTCATTCTTAACATCATATTAACTTTTAATTTCATGGACCAACACCAAGATTGGAATACAATCTATCCCCATTAAGAAAGCGACCAAAATAAAGTGACTATCTTCCAAAGAGAGAGAGAGAGAGATAATCTATTTATTTTCACATTATAATAATTATTCTTATATCCAAGAGACACGGTAAGTGTGATAGACCAATACTATATTTTTCATATTTAAGTCTTAAGTGCCACAACATGATTATTTAAAATTGTTCTAGCCCATTTGCAAAGGATTAATATCACGAGTGTATCCTCTATGATAAAAATTATTAACCAAGTTCCATAACAATGTCTCACACGACAAAACTAATGAGAGACCATAATATGGAAATGGGTCTATTGAGCTCAAGAAGGGTTGTAAATAACAGAACATTACTAAGTGTAGACACCTAAATTCTGCTTTTGCAATCTTATTGCCAAAACACACGCAAATCACTCTCTTTCTTTCCAATTCTGTTACACTTTGTGATTTATGCTAATTAACTAACACTTTCCCTCTATTCTGGTTAGTTAATGATGCTTTTTTTTATTATCCACCCTTTTCCACATTCAGGTCAAATAGTAAGTTGTTATCCTCTTACGGGAAACAATTAGCATTATTAGCTAATTAAGCATATTTTTCCCTTGATTTGGTCAAAATGTGATATTATTGACTCAAACCCCTCTTCTAACCACTTAAAATCGCCCCTCTTTCTTGTAGAATGTCTCAGCAAGCTCCAAAATCTTATCTTAGCCTCCTAGTTGACCCTAAGCGGTTGATTAAGGCTCCATACCTCTTAATCACTTGTTAATACACTAATTGTGATTAGAAAATCTTAATCATGATTAGCAATTCTAATCTAAGTTGGGGCTTTTAGTCCCACATGCACCAAAATACAAGTTTCTCCCAAAAGGAAAAATATAAAAAGAGTGCACCTCTTACCTTAATATTTTACACCATGCTTTTATTATTAGCCTCATATAATACATATGTTAAAGAGCCTAAACTCCTTTAAGGATCCACATGCTCATCTTTTCCTAAAGCCTTCATTATGGTTAGTAGGAGGGTATTCAACATGACATTGTAGTCTTGTGTTGGAGAGATCTTCTCACCATTTGTGGAGTAGCAACCATTCCCAATTTAATTTCTCCTAGATCTATTTAGGTCTATGTTAGGTAATCAATTATACTAGTAGGCATGCTTATATGTTAGATGCTAGTTTCATTTAATCCCCATTGTTAAGCTATTAAGATTTTATCATTGATGTTTCATTCCTTAGCTTTGCATTTAAATTGATATCATTATGGTGTTGATCTTGCTTTAAACAAGTTAATTTGTGCTAAAAGTTTGGGGTGTTATCATTTGGAACGCCCACTGGGACCAAACCCTATTGCATTCATTTTTCAAGCTTTTAAACTTAGTTTCAAAGTTTTTCATTTCAAGTTTTCTAGTTTAAATTCAAGCTTTTTAAGATTACTTTCAAGTTTCTAGCTTAATTTCAAGCTTTCTAGAGTACTTTCAATCTTTTTAGATTAGTTTTTCAAGCTTTGTACATTAATTTCAAAGTTTTAGAGTAATTTTCAAAGTTTTAGATCATTTTTTCAAGCTAAGTAGTTGTTTCAATTAGATTAGTGGTATAAGTTGTGTTTTCATGCTCCTTGCAAGAAATAAGGAGGCAAAGCCCTGTCAAAATTGCCTCAAAATACCAAATATTGGAGCTTTTGAAGATTTTTTTCTCAAAATTTGGATTTTGGCCACCTATAAGAAAATCTTGTGCCTGTGCATTGAAGAGTGCACTTGTACATCCAAAGGCGTGCCTATGCATTGAAACCTACACATGTGCATCAGGAAGTGTGCTTGTGCCTCTCTAACGATGTATGTACAAGACTACAATTTTGTCACTAAGTCAATCTTGCGCCTATGCATTAGGGTCTGCGCCTACATCTCTCTGGCCGTGCCTATGCACTATTGAATGTGTAAATTTGACATAGCCACATATTTACTCTCAAACCTGTGTTTGTGCTTCTAGGGGCACGACCATGATTTAAAACATGCACATGTGCACTCAAGGCCGCGCCTATGCACTCAAGTAAATTTCTTTCAAAGTTCATGTTTTTTGGTTTTTAGGATTTCTATCATTTTTAGAGGATTTTAGTTGTTTTTGTCAATTTATTGATTTTAGAGCAATGTTCCTAACAAAATTTACTTAGGGTTTAGTAAGTAATTTTTTTCTAAAATTGAATTAGGGTTTGATAAGTGATTTTTCATGCTTTATTTGAGTTTGGAATAGGGTGTGTATTATATTCCCTTCCACTTAGTGTGATCTTGGGAATCAAAATCACTTCTAAACCACTTTTTTCTATTTTAGAGTAAGTAAGAAAAATCATCATTCATTGATATGCTTGATATTTTAGTTTAAGATCTTTTTCACTTAATAAATAATCAAGGCTAAAATTTGTGTATGTTCTTCCCTTGCACCTAGTGTGATCTTGGGAACCAAAAAAAATTTTAGTCTTTCATTAAGAAGCACTTGGATTAATTGGGAATAAACCTTAATTTGCAAATTTTTTTATGACAGTTAGTTGATTTAAAAGCTTTTCATTTCTATTTAGTTGGATTATTTGTTGTGTATGCTCTTCTCTTGCACCTAGCGTGATCTTGAGAAATAAAAACAACACTTAATCCTCTTTCTATGATATTGTGAACCTTTTTTAACTACTAATCATTTGTTGAAGGACCTAAAAAACTTATCAAAGAAAGAAGGGCTCTCTTTAAAACTAAAATCTAACATTCACATGTGTTATAGGTTGTCATTGGTGGTCTAAACCAAATTGATTAATCCAAAAGATAAAAAATACACCAACACACCATTCAAAACATTGTATTGTAGGTTTCAGTTAAGAGCTACGACTCATCCACTTAACTAGGACATAACCCCTTTGGCATAATCCTTAAGCTACAATAATGGGGGTGGTCCTAGGAACCTAAAGTAGTTCACACAAGAGGGAACCTTGTGAATGAAACAGGAAAGTGCTCCACACTACTAACTTTTCTAGTACGCCTTGGTGAGATTAGAGTCAAAGATATTTGTATTACGACCACTGTGAAAGTATAACTAAATGCAACTTCGGTGCTCATTATATTATAAGGGGGTAAAGTAAAGCTGAGATACTCCTTAGGAAACCTTATGTAAATTAAGCTTGCCTTAAATATCTTGTGACACCTAGAGAGAGAACCACCTAGGAAGCTTGTCGGCTTGGAGCCATTGTTTTTGTCTTAGTTGTTATACTTGAGAGCTCTCACAAAGTGACAACTTTGTTAGATTCAAACAAGGGAAATAATATCTTAAATTTGAAACCATGTGATTTTCATCATGAAATCTACTTAGTGTCATTTTGTCCTAGTTTTTCACTTGTCCTAAGACAAGGTGAAACTCTGTCAAAATAAACACCAAGTTTATTTCAACACCACTTGGTCTACACCCTTGTTTTCTTGTTGCCCATTTTTGGACAAAAGGAAACAACATATACAGATACCACTAGATATCACGTGTCCACCACTTTTTTATTCTACTTGTGACTAGGTTGCAATGTCCAGAGCGTCAAGTGTTGAAAGTGTGCATGGAACGTACTCACAATCTTGTAGGCCCCCTTGTCTCAAAAACCCATATTTGAGACTTATTATTATTGTAGTTAGGTGATTTCATCCTTTTCTTCTCTTGAGTTGTTACGCTGCCCACATTGTAGCCATATAATTGAGATATTTATGTCTTATTTCCATTGTGAAATTAGGCCTAAATCTCTATATTATAGAGTTATGTTGCTCGCATGCATAACAATTTCTTGATATACTTAGACGTAGTTTTTACACCCTAGTGTTGTCTTGAGTTTTGTGAGTGTTGAGGTTACTTTTTTAGCATCGCTATAGTGCCATTTTGATACTAAAATCTTGCTTTCTCATAAAGTTTGATTACGTGTCCAAATATCATTGTTACGCTGCTAGCATTTGTATCGTCCATTCTACAAAGCTTAGACTTTGTTAGTGTTTAGAAACTGGATTTTAGTATATCTTGTTAGAAGATTATGCGTCAACATTCTCTTATCATTTAGGCCTTGTTTGTTGCAAACTTGACCTAACTAGTGATATTGTGTTGTCACTATTTGGTTGCAAACCTATCTAGATGAATCTTAGAGAATAAACTATTTGGTGTAACTAAATTTTGAGCGTTGTACGTCATTGTATTATTCTAAGGAAAACTTGTGTCATATATTACCTTGCTAGGGTAGCTTATTCGTTATTCTTTAGTTCACACATTTTCTTTGATCTATCAATTTTGTGGCTATTCTATAGTCACCTTACTTTGGCAATTTAGCGTCGTTATGCTGCAAAAATTTGACTAAGGTCCCTTTTTAGTAAACCTTAGTGGAAATTCTTCGTGTTGTATTTCCTATGTCGAGTATGCCTACTACGAGGATGGGATCCTGAAAATTAGGAACTTAAATATTTGGAGGTGATAACCCTCTCTTAGAGGATAATCTCATGGTTGACCATAGTGGTGGAGAGGAAGATTCTCCTCATATGAATATAGAGTGTCCTCGTCCACCAATTGTGACAATTACATTTCTCAAAAAAACATGAGGTTCTTATGCGTGTTATGGAACTAGGAGCTAGTTACCTCCCACGGTGGAACCTTCTCTCATTGTCGAAATGGTTTGAGGGGAAGAATAAGTGGAATGTCCTCATCACCATATAGATGACATAATAAACCCAGGGCACACCTCTACTTCTACATGAAAAAATAATGAGGAAGTACCTTTCAAAAATGACAGAGACTATCATTTACCTCATATTAAAAATCATTATGAATACCATGAAGAACATGTTCATTGTGCAAAACCTCCCCCTAATGAAGATTGTAATGAAATAACCATTCAAGAGGTTACATTATAACAATAGGTCCAATCCCTCACTCACCAATTGGAAATTTTGGCTTCACATATACAAAAGGAACAACCAAAAGTTGTGAAATAAGTCATACCAAAGGCAAAACCTAAAGCTTCGTTTCACGAGTTCCAAATAAACACTCCTCAATGGGAGACACGAAAGGATCCTTATGAGGTATTTTTCACCAAGAATCGGGTGGCCATAATCCTAGGCTTAACCCTTTTTATAGACATACGCCACCACCCATGTAAGACCAGCTCTTCCACCAAGAATGGTCTACTATGAAGAACACCCTTAAAGCGTTACAAGAGGGCTTAACCGGTAGTGATAAAAAGAAGTGTTGGTTTGATGAGTTATGTCCCTACCCATTTGACAAAGCCATGCTACATGTACCTTTCCCAAGACACTTTGATTTTCCAAAATTTGACAAATATAAGGGAAAAGGTGACCCTCATGACCATATTAAATATTTTTATATGGCATGCCAAGAGGTTGTATTCAGTGATAATTATCTTATGCACCTCTTTCCATGAAGTTTGGGAGCAATGATTCTAGCATGGTTTGTTCACATTCCTAAGGGATCCATATCAAGATGGCCAGAACTAACAGAAAGCTTCGTATGAAACTTCTTGTTTAATATAGAGAATGATGTCACCATGTTGGATCTCTGTGTTTCACTTGATTCTAAATCATTTCTTTGAAGTATTGATGAAATAGATAGGGTAATAGGCGTAGGAGGAATACCTGTTCAAATGTTGGTTGATGGGTTGTTGCGTGCGTATGACTTCTGAATCCACAGCTGACTGTGAGAGCTTCCTTTTGGCTAGGAGGAACTACTTGTAATGCAAAGAAAGACCACCAGAAAAAGTTAAACAATATATGCAATGAACTGCCTAGTGTATGCTAGATCCGAGAAGTGTGATACTTCCTAGATGGCTGTCAGTCCACTATTTTAAAAAATTTAATGTGGTAAATAAGGCAAATCCTATTGTAGTTTGAAATGATTTAGGTATCTCACTTAAAACTCAATAAGAAATAGATCTAATCTAACAGGCTAGGTTAGAAGAGGATCCAAAGTTCAAGTAACTAGTTTTTGGGTCTCTGCATGTCTGACAGAGGTCTCAGGTAGGTCACAGGTGAATGAGGGTGAGGTGGAATTAGGTGGGTAGGTCACTGTTCTGGGTTGTATGGGAAAATATAGAGACTAATGTCAGTTAAGGCTAACCGATGGCGGTTAGGTGTAACCAGTGCCGGTTACTGTGGAAAATTGGGAATGCCACAGAATGATATTTAGGTCTCCTTTGTGATGGCACAAAGGACTTTGGCTGGTTAGGATGAGGTATTGGGTGATTTGGGTAGGATTTGGTGAAGTTTTAATGGGTATATGGAGGAGTGAGTGTTGGAGGAGGTCAATGGGTGGCTGGGTAAACAAAATATGATAATATAATGGTGAAATGGAATGAACCAGAGAAGTATAACATTTAATTACTTAGATTCTGGTTCTGAATGCCTACGAGTGAGGGATATAGGTGCTAATGAGAGGCTTGAAGGCTGCAGGTGATCACCAACTGAAGGAAAGCTTCTACATGGGCTGCATGTACATTCCTCTTTGCTTGGTTAGATTAGATCATTGTTGGGATGGTTGTGCAGGAAAAGATGCTTGATATCCTTCCTTGCATGCATGTTCTCACTGAAATTTGCTCTCAGAAGATGCGATATCTCTTTGGAATGTGCTAGTGTTTGCCAACTTTTCCAACCTTCTTCCAACCTTAAGAATAAGGTTGTTTTGGGGTTAAAAGGGTAACTGATGGTGGTTTCGGCTTAACTAGTGATAGTTAGGGGTAACTGGTGTCGGTCAAGGCCGGATTTCCTAAGTTTACTAAACTAGGGAGATCCTCTTGATTTCCTTGGATCTCATGTCGTTAACCCATAGATTAGATTGGGAGCTTCTTGTAAGCATGCGGGAATGTGGTTAGAGAGAATGTATGAATTTATTTTTAGGGTTTAGGTAAGTCTCAGCTAGTTATGGAAACTTACTAAGAATAGGTTTTAGGGTGAGTTGGCTTAGTGAGGTGTCTAGATGAAGTGTATGTGTGGATATTATTTAAATTAAGATATTTAAATAATAAATATGGTGAGGATAATGAATTAATTAAATTAATATTAGTGGGGTGAAGGGGGCCATGGCTAGGTGAATGTGATGAAGGGTGCTTATTTTTCGAAGAACCAAAGGGGAGTGTGGCCTAATTTTAGTGTCTACATTTTTCCCCTTTTTATTGTGTAGCTTGTATTGGTAAGTGACACTAACAAAAATAAGATGTGGTTACCCCATGTGTGGGTGAAGGTGATCCCCCTCTAACCAGGAACTGACGAGGCAGAAGGTAGAATCAGTAAGTGGTTTGACAAAAGGTAAATGTGATGAAAAAGGAAGGTGGGTAACAAGGGAAAAAGGGAGCCATGTCTACTCGGGTGAGCTAGGTAATGGGTTAGGGTCAAAGGTAGCAACATTCAAACGCATGCACATGTATAAACTATAGCATGCTACCAGGTTGAAGAGTAGGCAAACTCTACATCATCTAAGGTTGATAGGTTTATCCAAACAAGGTTGAAGTGACTCCAGTATCCAAGGTATAGGATATGGTCAGGAAACACAACAGAGGTTAGGCATAGGAACATTTAGGTATGTTCTGGTACACCAAAGGTAGGGTCAGGATAAATGGTCATGACAATAGGATAGGTAAGGTCATTAGGCCAACAACACAGGTAACAATGCTACAAGTTATAGCGAACACATGAGGTCAAAGGTCACTAGCGATGGTCCAGGTCCAAGTATCTAGGTCATGGAATGGGTAAGGCCGAGGGAGGGGTAAAATAAAGAGTCCCCAAAGGAGGAAAAAGGGAGGTAGTAAATGATGATGTCAGGAAAGGTGAGGTAAATGGGTAGGGTAAAGGTGGGGTGAGGTAAATAATTAGGGTGAAGGTTGGGTGAGGTAAAAAAAGGAAGTAGGGGTAGGGTAAAATGGTAAAATTTAGGGCAAGGTGTAGGTGAGGGTGACCGATGTTGGTCATGGATAACCGACGTCGGTAGAGGTAAACCAACGATGGTTAAGTAGGGCACATGACTGATGCCTATCAAGGGTAACCGACATCAGTTAGGTTGGGTGTGTTATAAAAACAAAAAACCACATTTTTTATTATTTTACAAGGTGAGAAAATGACCAAAAAAGAGAGAAAAGAGAGAAAAGTGTCCAAACAAAATGGAACAGTGAGCTAGCGATGTGATCTATGAGTGATTGGTTGGTGAGCAGCAGGTCCATAGGATCATTATGAGGGATTTGATTGGTGAGAGGTTACGGGTATCTATTTGGTGATGGGGGAGGCTGGAGAGGGATCAGGTGGGTCACCAGTATAGTAGCCAGACATGCCACTGAGATGGCGATAGCACGACGAGGTAAGTGCCCTACTGTACGTTGTTGATTTGATAGATTAGAGGATTATTATAGTGTTGGTTTAGGTTTTGTTTGTTTTTCAGTTTGGCTGGGTAAGTAAAAACACTTCCCACAGATATGGGACATGTTGGGAAATAAACTTGGGTCAACCGAACCTGTAAATATAATGTGAATGGTTTATTTTATCTTGATTAAAGGAGGTTCCTTGCAGGTCACAAAGTATTAGAATTTTTCTTAGCACATTGATCGAGGAAACCTGCAATTAGTATGTTAAGAGTAGCCTCCTTAGTAGAGTGGGTCCTGGGAAATCAAGGATTAACACATTTTCTTGAGATAGATGACCGGACGTCGATCAAAAAGTTAGCTGAGCTCATGTTTAGGTGGAACTAGTATCCAAGGTCACTTAATAGGTGACTGCCACAAGGAAAGAGCATACACATGAGCTAGCTTTGATTAAGAAAGAAAAAGATTAATTCCCGAAAATAAATAGAAATGATCACGATTTCTAATTCCAAGGGGTGACCATTAGAAATCATGAGTTAAGATGAACCGGTACACATGATCATGATTAGTCTGGGCAAAAAAATGCCCAAAAGATGACAGTGGGCTACGGTAGTAAAGATGGGTAGGGTCACAACACGGTATAGGATTAATATACCAATGGTCATAAACACGGATTATGACCATGTAAATTCCCAAAGTTGTGATAAAAATTGGACGTAGGGGAGAGTGTCTAGCTAACCTATGCGGGATAGCAATTTGCACAATTAGTTTACGTAGAAAAGTTTGCATGAACAAATAATTAGTAATAGAGTCCTAATTAACATATGGAAGACCTAATGGGAATTAATTAAAGGTCCATAAGTATAGAAATGAATTCTGGTAGCCTAATTAATTAAGTTACATACTAATTAAAAAAAATGGGACTCTGTAAGCCTTTAAAAAATTCAACCTGCCTAACTAAGTGAGATTAAAAATTACCCTAAAAGACGTGGAAAAAGAATAAATGGTTAGCTAAAGTGAGGTGCACCTAAGCTAATGGTCTATCTCCTCTAAGGCTAATGATGATAATGCTGATTGAAACCAATCTCATGGAAAGGGGATGCGAAACTTCTCTAAAAAAATTGCTATATGTGGACAAAGAGAAAACTCGAGGGAGAGCATGGGGTACCTAGCCCGTTTTGGTTGGTTTCGTGTATAGTGGTTTGGTGCTTGGACGGATGGGTCAACCGTAATGAAATGTCACTGCTAGATTTTGAGCATGTAAGCAGGTCCCCAGTGGTGTGATGGGTGGTACTCTGTGACAAGATGGTTTGAGATTGACATGAGCACAATTCTCTTGGGCGTCCACAGGGCTTGGTGTCCAGCTGTGAGAGGGGAGTCAGGGTGGGTTAATCCATGGGGAGATTGGACATGTCTAGAATCTGCTGTATGGTTGTGTAGGGCAGGTGGTGGGAGTGGGGGGTTCACATAGTTGGGAGTATGATCTATAGTGTGATGCCCCAGGAAGATGCATTGAGAGTGAGTTATTGTGTGGGTGTTGTTATCTAAGGTGTTAGGTCACATGGAAAAATAGGGAAACATGGCCTTATGCTATGCTCAAATCAAGACATGGGTGGGTAGGGATCCACTGTCGGGGTGGCTAGGGGGTCAGGTTAGTAGTAAAGAGATGGGTGAGTCGGGGGAGCTGGTGAGTTGGCTTAACTCGAGCCATAACTCAGATCACAAGCCTTAGACGAGTTCACGAGTAGGAAATGTAGGATCAGTAACTGGGTTTGGCTAGTCGTAAACCAGCTCGGCCGAGCTGGGAGCGAAGGATGTTTCGATGGGTAGCTCATTGAGGTTAGACTAGATGTTTTTTTCGTTTTTGTTTTTTTAAATCATGGATAGATTGTTGCTTCTAGAAATTTTTAGCAGATAATTTGCAAATCAAGAAAAAATGACTCGATGGAGAATTTCCAATAGCTCCCCCAAAGATATGGTCAGAAGCTGTCAAATTCTATGTTAAAACTAAACTTGCTAAAATGATAAAGTCAGCAAGGACAACTCAACTAATTTTTTAGATCTAATTTGGGATTTTACTACACCATGCTTTCTCCCCGATAACTAGCACCAAGCTATCACTTCCACGCTGAGATTAATGAACGTGGAAAATAAGGGAAATTATTTTTATGATGTTTTAAATGAATTTCTACTATGGCAAACCATGACCAGAATGCATCCGTGCAAACAGAAGATTCAGGAAAACACTAACAAAACACACTAAAAACAAGATGTTAATCCATCACCAGATTAAAAGGTTAGTGAAATGTGAAGCAAAAATCCGAGAAGAATGGAGTACGCTCTATAACGACCTCTATTACGCTTCGAGTACAAAAATAAGGGATTTTTTTAATATCACACTCAATGAATTACAGTTAACGCCTTCATTGAATTCAAGAACACGACGTAATGCCAATTCCACCGGAGGTTACATTAATTACCCAATCCCTTAAGTTGATGCGTTAATGGCTAAAATCGTGTAACATCATTTACAATGAATTGTTTGACATTACTCCAGCAATGCTGAATTAACTTGTCTATAATCGGTAATCGCGAGACAATCTCCCATGCATAACTGCATGTGTAATTCCAAGGGTATTCACAGATCTATACTCGACCCCCCTCAAGTCACGTCATTCATGAGCTTCAATATACCCAATATTCCCGAGTCAGGATTTGGTTAAGCCTTATTACCGTGCAGAATGAGAACTTGGGATGTCATATTGCTTAGCGTTACTTCTCCAAAGCTACAATTGTAACACACATTTTAAATCTCGACTCTGCAATAACAAGAAGACCGTTGGTGACATGAGAATGCATCCTTGTTACATGCACTACTATGACCATAGTTATTTGAGAAACGTTGTGGGCAGTAGCAACTATTTATAGCCATTTCATGATATGTGCATCCAATCAGATCTATAAAAACTATGTCTTCCCTTCACCAGGTTCACAGAAGCTTGTTCCAGTCATAAACGTCATGGATTCGATTATCCTTTAGTTTAAAGCTGATTTGATATCTAGCTTAGTTCTAGTAACTTTTATCAATGACTAATGACCCACAAATCCCTATGATAGTTACATGTACGATTGAACCAAGGTCCTTTTGGAATGCCCTAGTTGTTCAACGTATTTTTTTTTTGAAGGGATTGCATTTGCATGTGTTGCAAATTACATCGTAAAGCGATACTATCACCCTTCTATGTAGCCAATCCAGTAGTATGGCTCGTAGCTCACAGGTACTATCACATTTCCTTGTGACACATAGATCCCAATAGTGGTAATTAATTCTTAATTATATAGATCCGATGATTTCAAGAAAGTGCACACTTAACCTTTTATGCATTATTCGTTAGTGATTATAATTGGCCAAAAAATAAGTCTTAAGTGAGTCTATCGACTTGTTATGGGCATGATCTCTGGGTCATCATTATTGCAACATATAGGTTGCCAACATTCTTATATGATTAATGGCATTGTTCATATATCTTTTGGAATGTATAGTTATATGTGTTGTCATTATTGTCAAGCTAAAACATTCTTACTACAAGTGCTTATATGACTTAAGGATTTATCATCATGTGAGCATATGTGGTACAACCATTCATGTCTGGTTTGCTTATATTGGGTTAAGCATTCGACATCCATGTCTCTTTGATTGCCATTACTATTTCATTATTCATTTATTTATTTATGACGATATTATTGAAAAATTAACAGGGAGCTCGTGGTGATGTACTCAACAAGTTCATGAATGAAGGAAAACCATCATAATGTACTTCGAGTTAATAGATGCAAATGATAATCCACTGTAATTTTGACATTAGCTCACCATTTTGTAAGGACTCAAGTACACTGTAAAAAACAACAACTTATATTCCATATTACAAAGGTTAAAGACCTCATCTTGTAAAGTACATAATGATCAATTGCAACATCAAGTAATAGGATATGCAATAGGCTCACCGAGTTAAGATTTGTGCAGACTCTATTCACATACGAAGTAATATACATTCACTCTTTAATTCAAACGGGTCAACGGGGGGGGGGGGGGGGTCCCGACATTTATGATATTTCGAAATCAAAACAATTATCAAACAAGTATATTGTATCTAGTCTTTATCTCTATTATTGAAATCACTTTCAAATACCTGCAATCTAAAAATATGAAAGTACGAAAATGTACTATGGTCAGTTTGCAAGAACTAGAATGGTTTATGATGGAATTCCCTAGCTCACTTGCTTCATTACAAATTGTAATAGAATATCAACTATGGGCCTTGATTTAATGATATCTCATATTGTACTGACTATTAACAAATCTTAGGAACTCAAGATATATTTTTTACAAATGTAAGTTGGAAGCTCATGTTCCAAGGGTTACTGCAACATGTATTAGACTTATTTGGACTATGTTATCAAATCACTGGCAAGTATTTAAGACCAATTACAAGAATCCTCTCTCTACTGTAAGTCGTTCTTGTATCTTGAGAGAACTTTCAAGAATGCTATTCAAGACTGTAATGGCAATCTAATGGCCTCTTAACTGAGTGCCTATGATGCATTATGCATGTAATTGAAGGCAGATGATAAAGTGTGTACTTTGTGACTAACCTTGGTACATTCATCCAAGTTATATGCAACAAAGTGCATTAAATAATACTCACAGGTACACTGTGCAAGTTTAAGTTCTATTGCAGGTTCTTGGAGTTTTGTGCTTATCGAGTGGTGAAGTATTGCATACAGTTGAGTTGTGGTGTCTAAGTTCACCCTTCTTGAGTTCATCCTTCTTCACTGGGAAACTGGTATATTTCTCGGTCTAATAAAGTTTAACAAAGGGAACGCATGTCTCTTAGTCTGTGGTATCATGTACCCTCTCTAAGTTGCAGTAGGTGAAGTTGACCTGTGGTGCACACACCCTCTTCAAATTAACCCTTCCTGAATCTAAAGACATCCTTTATCTGGTGCATCACCATCCCTAGTATAGTTTCATTTCTGTAAATCTCTTTCCCTAAAACCCCATGAAAATGTTAGCCTAGGACTAGATAATCATTTTTGTTACACTAGGAGTAGTACAACACTTAGTTTAGGAAGAGGAAGCCGGCCTTCTCCGGAGGTTCACCTCGAGCCCAAGTCCCACAACTTGAGAGGTGATCCCATGTGTCCCAATCACACCGAACATCCTATTCACATCCTGGCCATTTGGGGGGTGTAGTGATTTGGAGACAATATTTTTTGGCACGCCTGGTGGGACAGAGTTGGTACTTCTCTTCTCACTTACACAAGTCAAAGTACCTGGCGACTCTATATCTCTGGATTCCAAATCTCAGCACAGTAACTTATGCGAAGAATTCAGACAAGAGCTTCTTCAAAGAAAGGAAAGTATCAGCATATCAAACTTTCCTTTTCTCCTCCAAAGAGAAGCAGAAGAGGCATTTCCACATCCCCAGTTGCAGATTTACCTAGTAGGGGTCATTCAACTCCTCCTTACGAAAGATTTCCTCCACCCAGGAACAATCAACCTTTCGCTGCTATGGCAAGGAACCAAGCTTTTCCCGCTTTCAATGCAAGCAATCCTCTCATGTTGGCTCAACGTGACCCGATACCTGTTGCGGCACTCAAAAGTTTACCCTTCTACACGGGGGAAACTCACGTTATTCCAGTGGAGCATATCTTTGATGTAGCCAGCATCTGTGCAGTACATAATATCATCGAAGACAACGTTGCAGTTAGACTTCTTGCTACCTCTTTCAAGGGAAAAGTGCTTCAATGGTTTCGTGGGTTAGGTGTTGGCACTATAACCACTTGGGACGAGTTGGGAGAAAAGCTATGTAAACAATTTGAAGACAAAATTGATCACCTATCACTTTTGGAACAACTTACTACCATAAAGAGAGCTTCCCAAGAATACATGAGTGATTTCAACTTCCGATTCCACAGAACTTGGAATAGGATTCCGGCACTCGTAAAGCCTTCTGTGCATAATGAATTCTTGTACTATTTGCGAGCCTTGAATAGCGATGTAGCAGTTATGATCCATTCCATGGGAGGGACTACACTTCCTGATGCTTATAAAGTTGCCATAAGTGCAGAGAATTCTTTGATTCAGGCTGGAAAGATAGCTCCACGACCACTAATGCCCTTTTCTCCAGATCTTACGAATCATCAGCCTATCATTGTTCCTATTCTAGTAGACTCCAGGAAACCATCTCAATCTTCCCCTGCCTCTTCAAATGACCTATTTGAAGTCAAGTCACTACTACAAAATTTTGGAAATGAGCTCGTTGCACTCAAAAGGCAACAATTTCAATACAATCATCCATATCAGCCACAAAATCAGCAGTATCAAGCTAACCATCCTCCTTTTCAAGGAAACAATCAACCTCAAAATCAAACTACAAGTCAAGTTGCAAATGTCAGGCCCTTAAACTTTTGGAACCCTCTTACAGCTAGCTCATCTAGAGCTATAGTACCTATTCAAAATAATATAGTTCAAGACTACGAATGGTGTTATCCTTGCTCTCAACCTCACAATAAAAATATTTGTCCCAATGGAGTTCTTAGCCAGGCCCTTATGGTTCAAAGTGTATCTGCCCCTTCAGAGTTAACAAAATATTCATCTACGCAAGAAGCAGCAGATCAACCGCAGGCACCTGAAGAATCCACGTTGCTAAATTGGCAAGAAGAAGATTTTTGCGGATTGAATATAGATTCTTCATTAGTGGCAACAAACACTCGTTCCAAAAAGAGAGAAATGGAGCCTTAACCTCTCAAAATTGATCTAGCATCCACTTCTCAACCTGGGTTTCAAATGGCAGTTGATAAAAATGTGGGAAAGAAATCACTAGAAGCACCAGCTAGCCACACCATAGGGAAAGATGGTTCTCCAGGCATCACGGTACCCAACAAACATTTTCCAAAGGAGGACCCCAATACCCAAAAAAGTGTCATCAAATTTGGAGCAATTCCCTTCAGCATAGTAGAACAAATGAAGAAAACCAATCTGAGCGTTACCATGTGGGACGCACTCTCGATCCCTTCCCAAAGAAACCTATTGCGAGAAGCTCTGAACAGTTTTAGTACAACCAGCGGATCACCAAGCCATGGAGTGACAAATGCTACGAATTTGTGTCAACCGGAAGGGAAAATCATTCCTATGGCAAACAAACCACCACCATTCTACATTTCCCTGATCATTGGTGACCACCTGGTACATAATTTCATGATCAATTCTGGTGTCAGTAGCTTTGTCATGCCGAAACAAGTTACAGATGTACTAGGCATACAATATGCGCCAGTTACAAGAGGGGTTGTTTAGCTGAGTGGCACAGCTGTTAAGACTGTTGGGGTTATCAAAGGACTTCAACTTACCATTCATGCATGCCCAAGTTTGTCATTCACCCAAGATATATCGGTCATCGATCTCCCTCCCCTCTTTGCCATCTGCCTATCATGGGATTTCACTGCCAAGATGGGTGGTTACCTATTGGCTGATTGGTTGCATATGATTCTCCGGACTCGATACGGAACCAAAGTAACTATAAGGGCAGAACCAATTTGCCATAATCATGTAGAACCCTACACTGCTAGTCCCATAAATGGAAATTACACCATCGACGATCCAGAAGAGGAAGATGCCGATCATGAACCAACCACCCTTGTTGAAGAAGTCCCTGATACTTTGCTAGATGAATTAAGTAGAGATCATCAGTACGATCCCTACGCTGATGTATTGGCAGGAGAAGAAGCTGGTTTGCTGGTTTTGGAAGAAACAGGATTAGGTACTTACTGTATCCATGAAGAAGATACGATCATACCATAACTTGTCAAAACACCAAGTGATTCTAAAGGATTGTGGCAATTGTTCTTCGATTGCTCAAGAAGTAAGAATGGATCCGGTGCTGGTGTTATGTTAATTTCTCCAGAGGGAGATAAGTACTTCTCATCTTTCCAGTTGTAGTTTAGTTGCACTAACAATGTTGCTGAATATGAGGCTCTTGTGCAAGGAATTCAGCTAGCCCAAAGGAAGGGAATCAAGGCCCTGACTATTTTTGGAGATAGTGAGTTAGTTGTTCATCAAGTTTCGGCATGTAGTGCATCCAAAACTAATCTTTTAAGATCATACAAGAACCGAGTCTGGGACCTGATTGAAGATTTCGAAGCTTTTGGAATCCATGCAATCCCTAGAAATCAAAATCAAGATGCAGATAGGCTTGCTACAATTGGTTCACAATACAACATACTAGTTGATATCATGAAATAAGGGTAGCAATTTGTTAAAATGGTGGTTTGACCAGCAGTCCCTGATAATGTGAGTAGTTGGCAAGTGTTCGATAGTGACAAACAAATTGTCCTCTTTCTACAAGAAGAGGCGGAGTTTGTTACAAAGAATCAAGATAAGTTTCAGGAGTCATATGGTGAGAAAATTATCCAATTGAAAAGCAACAAGTTACCAAAAGGTTTAGTCACTTTGGAATCCATTTTCAATTCAGATGACCAAGCCACAAGACAAAGCCCTAACATGGTGGTCAGAGAAGAATATTTTGAGGAAGTTGAAGTATCAAATGAAAAATTTCTTAAGATCGGAAAAGTGTGTACTTCTAAGGAGAAGGAAGCTTTCATCAAACTTTGTCAAGAGTATCATGACATATTTGCATGGAGCTATAAATATCTACGTGGTTTTGATCCAGGTCTAGCTCAACATACCATCGAACTGGATCTGAATGCTAAGCCAGTTCGTCAAAAATAGAGACCAATTAATCCCAAAATTGAGCCACTAATGAGAAAGGAGCTAACCAAGCTCATCAAGGCTTGTATAATTTTTCCCATCAAGCATTCCTCATGGGTAGCCAATTTGGTGCCCGTGAGGAAGAAGAATGGAGAGATCCGGTTATGCATATATTTCAGGGATTTGAATCATGCGTCATTAAAAGACCATTATCCTCTTCCCTCGATGGAACAGATCCTTCAAACGGTGGCAGGAGCTCAAAGATTTTCTTTGCTCAATGGATATTCAGGTTATAATCAAATCCTAGTCCAAGAATCTGACCAATTCAAAACGGCTTTCACTACCAAGTGGGGCACGTATGCCTACAATAAAATGCCATTCGGATTGTCCAATGCCGAGGCTACTTTCCAAAGAGCCATGGACATGGCATTTAAGGGACTAATCAATGATATTATTTTAGTTTACCTTGATGATATAACTGTATACTCTAAGCATGCAGAAGATCACATCACGCATCTAAGGAAGGTTTTCCAAAGGTGTAGGGAATTTGGGGTTTCACTTAGCCCCAAGAAATGTATTTTTACAGTGCACGAGGGAAAATTGTTGGGGCATGTGGTTTCAGTAGAAGGATTATCAATCGATCCAGCTAGGATTCATTCAATTATGTCCTTATCTCTCCCAAGTCACAAGAAGGGCCTCCAGAGTTTTCTGGGAACCATAAATTTCGTGCAGAGATTCATCCCTCAATTCGCGACATTGGCTAAACCACTGACAGCCATGCTAAAGAAAAACATGCCATTCTCATGGACAAAGGAAGGATGAGAAAGCTTTGAAGCTATCAAAACAGCCATTTCTCGAGCTCCCACGCTTGTGAACCCCAGGTTTGACAAAGATTTTATCCTTTATGCTTTTGCAGGTCAAGAGAGCATTTCAGGGATCCTCACCCAACAAAACAACAACCTGATGGAGCAACCAATCACTTTCTTCAGTCAATCCCTCAAAGACTACGAGTTCAAATGCTCATTCATTGAAAAGCAAGTCTTTGCAGTTATTCAAGCTTTGAAGAAATTCAAGCACATGTTGTCCAACAAATAGATTCATCTGATGGTGTCTCATCCAGGTGTCAAGGAGTTTTTGTTGAACAAAGAAATGAATGAAAAATGTGCTAGATGGATCACAAAGGTAATGAAGTATGACGTGCACATCAAAGTCACTAAACTTATCAGAGGTAAGGGTTTATGTCAACAACTTGCAACAGACATGGAATCAAAAAGTAATGAGGACGTGACACTCCTAAATACTAATGAGGATGTTGATCAAGCTGACTGGTTATCCAAAATGAAGAATTTCATCTTCTCAGGAGCATACCCGAAAAACATGGATAAAAACCAAAGGCGAAATTTCCATCTTCAATCTATCCCATATGTTTTGGTAGATAACATTCTCTTTCGAAAAGATTTGAACGGCATCCTCCTTCGGTGCATAGGACCAGAACAGGTCAGTAAGATACTAGAAGAGTTTCATAATGGCCTATCTGGAGGACATTATTCTACACGAACAACAGCTACCAAGATCATGCGAGCTGGCTACTATTGGCTAGATTTATTCAAGGATGCCCATCTCTGGGTAAGGAAATGTAAGGAATGTGCCTTTTTCACAGGTAAGCAGAAGTTGGCAGCTCTTCCATTGCATCCAATTCAAGTGGATCAACCCTTTGTTCAATGGGGGTTGGACTTCATCGGAATGATTAATCCTCCATCTAGTGACGGACATAAGTGGGTCCTTACCACAACAGACTATTTTACTCGATGGACAGAGGTGGTAGCATTAAAAGAGAGCAATGAAAAGGTAGTTCTAGATTTTTTGAAGGGTATAATGACGAGGTTCGGTGTTCTGTTTATAGTCATTTCAGACAACGCGCTGGATTTTCTTGGTATGAAATTGAGTGAATGGGCTGTTAAAAATGGGGTATACCTCAAAACTTCGTCCAATTACTATCCTGAAAGGAAACGGAATTGGGTGAGTCTAGCAACAAAAACCTTATAAGGATTATTAAGTGAATAGTGGAGACTAACAAGAGGACTTGGCATACACAGCTTAAGACCACCTTATGGGCAGATCGGATCACACCTAAATGGGCCATCGGAAATTCTCCTTTCATTCTTGTATATGGAAGAGAGGAAAAAATCCTGCTCTCATTGGAGTTACCTTCTTTGGAGTTAGCTCATCCACTTGAAGTTATAGAGAGTGATCCTCTGACAGTAAGGTTTGCTGAACTCATGGAGTTAGAGGAAGTACGAGAAAAGGCTATGAAAAATTTGGAGCAACATCAGGCTCAATTTAAGAAATATTTTGACAAGAAGGTGTCTGACAGGTATTTTTAAGAGGGATATTTAGTTCTTAAATGGGATGAAGACAGGACCAAACCAGGTAGGCATGCCAAGTTTGACAGTCTCTGGAGTGGGCCATACATCATCACAAGTTGCAAAGAGGAAAATTCATTCCATCTATCTAGGCTCAATGGAGAAGAACTGCCCATTCATGTGAATGGGATACATCTCAAAGCTTGTTTTTGAGAAGTGTTCCACCCCTGTATAGTTAAATTAGGTTTTTTCCTTCAAGTGCTTATGCACATTGTTGTGCGTTGTTTTTTATCTTTTCTTATTGCTGTGTTTTGTGTTGTTCTACACATTATTTCAGCATTGGAAGGTGTCAAGGAGAAGAAAGGTTTAAAGATTCCATAAGAGTTTCAAAATCTGCTTCATTCAAATTTTTGTAGTATTCCATAGATGTCAAGAATTCAATAGTTTCAGTATACTTCATGCTTAGCATTCCAGAGAGGTCCAGGATATCGACAATTCTCAAGGAGATTCTAGGATGTGTCAAATAAAATCATACTACTTTCAAGATTCCAACACAGACTCCATGCCCAATGGATGACTTAAGGCTACTGAAATCATGCTTAGCAGGCAATCATCCCTGAGAGGTCACCAAAAATGTTATCCAATTTTACGCACATGGAAAAATTGGAAAATAGGGCCTTATTATGATCAAATCACGACATTAGTCCCAGGGACCCACTTCTGGTCAACAGTGTCAAATCAGGAATAAAGAGATGACTCCTCGGAGGAGCTTGTGCCTTGTCCTAACTCGGTCATAACTCAGATCACAAGCCTTAGATGAGTTCACGAGTAGGAAATGTAAGCTTAGTAACTGAGTTTGGCCTGTCGTAAAGGAATCTTGATAGGAGCGGAGGAAGTTTCGATGGTTGGCTCATTGAGGCAAAGAGATGACGAGCTCGACTCTGTTTAATTCAACATGGAGAGATTGATGCTTCCTTGTTGGAATATGAATTTAGTTTTAATGACTCGACGGAGACAATAACTGCCTCAAGATTCGGTCGAGCTTCTTCCATGGAAGAGAATTTCCAAAATGAGAAGGCGAGACAACTCAACTAAAACTTTATGTCATTCTTCTACTACAGTGGCAAGATTTTACAACAACTGATCACGACTGTGGTCGCATGCAACCAGAACATCAGGATTAACACTAACGGTTCCTTGGGATCACCCTGCGGCAACTGTCACAAATCAACTCTCTCTGGAGGCCACTCATTTTCTGAGATAATTTTACTTCTCTACCCTGTAGCTGCTGCGTATAGCCAATTACTTCGTCACGGCACTTTCCTAGGAGAATTTCAGTTCTACGCTTAAAGCGGCCGAGCATTCGATGCGCAGGCATGTTGCAGTATAAAAGAGTTCTTTTGAATGCTTCCAACAAGTAGGTTGTCCAACTATGTTTTTATCTATTCAGCATCAAATGCATCCTCAAATTTGGGATTTTCCTTCAAGTTATTTTTATGAAAATCGATTAAGTGACAGTGAGAGTGTTACCGGGAGACTTGATGAAATTTATTACAAAAATTCTCTATCGAGACCTTACTTGTTTTACGGTGTAACTCATGGAAGTGAATCTCATAGAAGTGGATCTGTTTCATATTAGAATATTTATGAAGCACAATTTGCTTTGTAATTATATGAGCATCTTCAACAAGTCACTCAGAAAGTCGAGCATGTTTCTTGGGAGAAAGGAAATAGCTCAGCGTTGAAACATTTGAGCTCACTGAGAGATCAAGCTTATAGCTCAGACTGAAGTTTAGTTAAAATATTGATCCTAGTTAGACCCAAATGAATTGATGGTCGAGTTTACTGATATCTTGAGTGAAATCACTTATGGCATAGCGGTTCTTAGAGACATGTTGTAGATATGATAAGATGACATGGGAAAATAGGATATGGCTGAACTCAGCCCGACAGATAAAATGATATTTTTATAGCCATGAGTTCAAGGGATCACTTAGATGGACTCTATCCTACAATATCCATGTTTGCAGAAGCTTGAAGCTCGAATGGGTCATGTAAAATATTTGGGAAACATTTCACTATCTTGTAAAGTTTGCGCAGCAAAGTTGAGGCCGGGGCCAGTCAATCAAGTGAGTCAAAACACGTTACGATGTGGATTTGGAGCAAGAATGTTCTCAAGCGTGGAACTATTATGATGGCATTATCAAGATGTTAATCCATTGCGCATGAAGGTATCAACGTGTAAAGCTCAGTCAAGGACTGATTAAGCATAGGAAATATTAGTTTAGGCAAGATCAATGTAACAAACTTTCGTTCAATGTGGAGGTTCAGGAATACACTGAGCAAATGGGAAATAGGTTCAGATGGAAATCAGTCATGATATTTCCGCACAGGCCGTGTAAACTGAAATCCACGACAGCTTAAAGTGGTCTCAGTCTGTCATAGCGAGTCACCGGGAGGACTAAATTGACATTTCCCATGAATTGGAGTGGGTCAATGGGTTAAAAAATGTGACGTGATGCCACTTTCAATCTCAGGTCTCACAGGCGTTATGTAACAAAAGGCGATGCGTTGAATGGCTCAGGCTCTGGCACATGTCTGAAGTCTTACCACAGGACAAGCACCCCTGTAAACCCGTCCACATATCGGTGGTCAACTATTACAAAGCTGCATTTCCAGGAATACATTTACACAAGGTAAACAAATATCCACTGCTCCAATCAATCACAAAGAATTTGCATTTCCCACGTCACACAAGGCTTATTCAAAATAATCCCGAGTTAATAGATGGAAGTTTATTACCGTGCAGAATGAAATAGGAGGCAGATTGCTCAGCAGTTGCTTCATTGACAAGAATATCAATTGTGTCATAGAAGGTCAACAATGTAACATAGCTGGTCGGCCATTCTTACTAATGATACAACCTTGTTGAATGGAGCGAAACGATGCATCTCTTTGAGAAGTGTCTACAAAGGCAGTAGGCAGGTGAGTGATACCATTCTGATGTATGGAAGCGTGAAACTCAGTAGCAATAGGGATTTTCTTAGTTTTGAGCTTCATATAAGCATGTGCCGAAATAATGGATGATTATACTGTTAAAACCAAGGTGAGATTATCTATCCGGTTTCTATTAGCTATTTAAACCAGGACTAGTAGGCATAATTCAGTATAGTAGTTAGCCTTTTTGAGGGCTTCAAACAAGGTCCTTTTGGTTGTCCAACTATGTTGTTCATCGTGTTCAAAATTGAATGGCTTATCCTCAAATGTTGCAAAATTTTTCCTTCAAGGATATTTTAGTTTATGGAAAAATCGATTATATGGTGTAGCAACAAGAGTGGTACCAAGAGACCATGATGAGACCCCATTAGTGGCAAAGATTCTCTATTGGAGACCTTACTTATTTTACGAGTGTACTACTCATGGAAGTGAATCTCGAGAGGTGGAAACTTTTTGGCCATATCAAAATCATTCATGACGCACAATTTGCTTTCGACAATGTATATGAGCATCTCCAACAAGGTCATCATAAGTTGGCAGCATAAAGGTCTTTATTGGTAATGGAATTATCACACCTTACAAGCTATAGCTGAAATGTACCAAGAGTTGTGATGTATTATGGCCAAGCTAAAACATTATGGAGGAAAAGGTTTATATATCAATACGGTAAATGCATTTCATAGGAGCATTGATGGTAAAACCATTATTTCTAGAAATGTTGTGTCCAAGCTTCAACATTCACGGGAGTTTGAGCTTTGTAAAGCTAAGATCGTTTGCCGCATGAAGAGCTTGGTGGCACTTCACACGGAGCTCATGGAGCATGTTTGATGAAGTTATGGGAACATGTAATGCATACATTGAAGTAATTCGAGTGAACTAAGTTTAGTTGATGGGAAATAGTTCAGTTAGCTAAGCCATAGGAAGGAACTTAATGCTCAAGATACTATTTTGAGGAAATACGAGGACGAAGGTGTTAATGTGGGGTTCAAAATCAATTGCAACACCGAGTTAGAGGATTCAGTGTTCCTAGGTGAGATATGTGAAAAAACACTATCACCTCAAAATGGTGTTCCCTACCTGCTTCATGTGCATAACGGGTCAATAGGGGGGGTTGAGTCCCGAGCATAATGCTCACCACATGTAAAGTAAGAGTTGCATTTAAGTATGGTTCCCGATGCATGTTGATTATTATTATCCAAATATGGCTTTACTTAACTGATTAAGACTAAGGTCTTGATCAAGCAATTAATGACCCAACTCACAGAACCTGTCTCAGGTGGTTCAACTAACTGGTGATAGAATACATCATGGGCCTGGCAATTTAGGAATGGTGAATCTATGTGTTCATTTCATGGAGTTCAGTTTCTCACATATTTTTCTAGTGAGGGTAAGCTCAAAGCTCTAGGTCAAAGGAGCTCCAATAGTTCAGACAAGTTGGACAGTTAGATATCTCAGGCAAGTGTATACTTTTTCAAGAATCCTCTCTCTTCTGCAAGTTGTTCTTGTGTGTTGAGAGAACTTTCAAGCCTCCTCTTTAAGACTGTAATGGCAACTATTGCCTCTTCTGAATGTATGATGCATTGTGGCATGTTATTGAAGCAATAAAAGTGTGTGTTTTGTGACTAATCTCGGTCCTTTCATCCTTTTGTGCTTCTTTGTGCCTTTCTCATACTTGCAGGTACACTGTGCAAGTTTAAGTTCTATTGCAGGTTCTTGGAGTTTTGTGCTTATCGAGTGGTGAAGTATTGCATGCAGTTGAGTTGTGGTGTCTGTTCACCCTTCTTGAGTTCATCCTTCTTCACTGGGAAACTAGTATATTTCTCGGTCTAATAAAGTTTAACAAAGGGAACGCGTGTCTCTTAGTCTGTGGTATCCTGTACCCTCTCTAAGTTGCAGTAGGTGAAGTTGACCTGTGGTGCACACACCCTCTTCAAATTAACCCTTCCTGAATCTGAAGACACCCTTTATCTGGTGCATCACCATCCCTAGTATAGTTTCATTTCTGTAAATCTCTTTCCCTAAAAGCCCATGAAAATTTTAGCCTAGGACTAGATAATAATTTTTGTTACACTAGGAGTAGTACAACACTTAGTTTAGGAAGAGGAAGCTGGCCTTCTCCGGAGGTTCACCTCGAGCCCAAGTCCCACAGCTTGAGAGGTGATCCCATGTGTCCCAATCGCACCGAACGTCCTATTCACATCCTGGCCATTCTGGGGGTGCAGTGATTTGGTGACAACAGGTGCAATATAGGAGATGGGTGCCGGTGATAGGAGAGCGGAGATCTGAGAGGCCCACACATGATGTGGCCCATTTCTTGTATTTACCGGAGGGGTTGTCTACAGTGGACATTATATGGAGGCCATATGTGGGATTCCCCTCATATAGGCACATGCATAAGGAGCTACCTGATCTCTAGCTAGAGATATGGATACAAGGTCGATGTTCTGGGGGGGACGAGATGATCTCGGTAGATAGAGTCTGATGACAGTTCGAGCTAGTACAAGACATACCTCCACCCTTCTCACAATATCAGAGAGATGACATGGAGAGGCCCTTAGCTCTACCATAGCCTACAGTGCCCACAGGGCAGGAGGAGCAGCCAGTGCACCGATGGATAGATGACACCGGGTGTACAGACAGGTACAGACAGTGGTGGGCGGCTCAATTATGAGCCATACCACCCAGACCGGGGCATCTAGATCTAGCTACCATTACAGTGTAGAGAGACGTCCTACAGGGGCAGGTAGCTACTCTCATTACCTATTTGGGTATTCTGTAGACACAACTGGAGGTCTCGGAGGTGGAGGTAGTAGAGCTACGTGTACAGGTGGCCAGTCTGTAGGCCCATATGGCTAGCGGAGGAGATGGAGATGGAGAGGAGGAGGATGGTCAGGTGGCAACCTTACAGGCCCATGTGGCAGGTTTACAGGGCCAGTTGGCCATAGCCCAGGCATAGATTGTGGTCTTATAGGCCTAGATACAGGAAAAGGGGCAGGGGCTACCAACATAGGCACTGGTGGCAGGTCTGAGTTCATAGGTAGGCACGGGGAAGGGTCCCACAGGGTAGGTACAAGAGCTGAGACCTATGGGACCACCATAGATCATGTCTCTATCTAGGCAATGAGATGCCTTAGGTGAGGCTAGATACTATCAGGAATAGCTAATGACTATCGAGATAGACTTCATATCCTATGCCGAGTACAAGGCACAATAGGTGTCTAGTGAGAGGATGAGATCCCACACTCATAGTGTGGAGAGCACAGGGGGTCAGCGAGCACTGAGGCCTGATCAGGTAGAGGTTACCAGCGCACAGAGACAAACTCCAGTTCAGGTGCCAGTAGGGACCCATGAGGTTGAGGGTACAAGTGATACAGAGATGGAGGACATCTACTGAGATTCCTGATATGTAGTCACCTAATTTTTTGATGTATGATAGTGATTGTGTGATTATATACTGGCTTGCGTTCCGAGAGATAGTTGTATTGTTCATCACATACCGGCCTGTGTGCCGAAGACAATGAGGATGTATGAGTGATTTTGTATATTTCGAGCATATACCATCCTGTGTGCCGAAGACATTTTGTATTGATTCATTATTTTATTGTATATATGAGACCGGCTTGCATGCTGATGACATTTTTTATTTTATATCGGCCTACGTGCCGATGATTTTTAGATGATGGACATGATCAGATAGCCATGTATATTTGAGATACTCATTGATTTATATGATGAGATACATCTTATTATTTTATTTGTTGATGTGTTTATGAGATATGAATTTGTTATGTTGATATGCATGGAAATTAGGTGAGTTAGGCATGATGGAGTTAGGTCAATTTAGGCATGGATCGAGTCAGGTTGGTTTAGACATGGATCGAGTAAGGTCAGTTTAGGCATGGATTGAGTCGAGTCATTTTAGACATGGTTGAGTTAGGTGATAGGCATGGATTGAGTCAGGTTATAGGAAAATATTGAGTCATGTTATATGCATGGATCAAGTCAGGTTTGTTAGGCATGGTTGAGTTAGGTTTGTTTAGGCATGGTTGAGTCAAAAGTAGGTGAAGTGGTGATTCATTATTTTATGCAATGAATGATAATATGGATCATATGTGAGATATGGTATAATCTATGCATAGTGATGATAGAGAAATGGTAGGCATAATAAATGTATGATGTGATAATGTTTAAAATATGAAACAACTTATTATGTATGTGGTTTAATTTCCAATTTTGGGTATAAAAGGGAAACGAAGTTAGGTCTGATGTAATGTGAGGCACATGGAAGATTAATTGTTTAGGGTAGAGGATAGCCGAGCTAATCTCCAAGGGCCCCATGCCCTCGGAGTACTGCCTACATAGTCCCGGTGAAAAGGGACCTTAGGCCGATGTAGTTCTCCCATAAGCTAGGGAAGAATATGAGGAGGTATGAAAATGAGTTGGTAGGTTGTAGGCATGATTATGGCATAGGTCTATTAGGTGTGTGTGGGTAGATTATAGGTAACATGATGTAGGTGAGGGCGATTATGGTGAAAGAAGAAGATTACCCCAAAAGTAAGCATGGAGGACCAAATCCTGTATAAGGTAATCAAAACGTAAACAAATAAGGTTAAAAGATAAGAGGGGGCAATAAAGCCACCTGATTGGGTAGGATCATACTGAGTAGATCATACCTTGGTGGAGGTGATGAACATAAGACCCTAAAGACATTGCATGATGGACTATTCTACGGTGAAAACTAGTCACATGATCACCAAATTTCTAATTTCCAAGAAGTCCCTTTAGGCAGTAGGAAATGGGAGTGGGAATGGTTTGAAGGGTGAAAAGTGGGTAATTTTTCACATGGTATAGGTAGCACGTGTTTTGAACAAGAGAACCTACATCACCATAGGCAAGTACATGAAAAAAAGGTTGAGTGTTTTGACTTATAGTTGAGATAGACTAATCTATGTGGGAAGTCTATATGGGATGAATAAAATTTAACTCTTTGAGGTCTTCGTGAAGTTGATCAATGCGGGAAGCTTCAGTTGCTCTCATTTTTTTTGTTTTTTGTTTTTTGTTTTTTGTTTTTTGTTTTTTTTGTTCTAGAGCTTTACATAGCTGTCCTTCTAGGGAGCAGTCTATTTATAGCAGACATTTGTCGAGAGGAAGATGTCCTTTTGAGGGAGTCATCATATTTTTAGTAGAATTTTGACTCAAGGAGTCTGGTCCCATGTGAGGTCTTGAAGTCATGGACAAGACCAAGGTGGAGAATAAGACTCTTGTTCAAAAGGCAAGGTGAAATGACCATGGGATCTCATCTAAAGGTAGATGAAAAGTATCCATGAGAATCATGTGTATGTGCAGCATGGTACACATATTCAAGAGAAGATAACAATTGACGGGTACTCACATGATTCTTATTTAATCGTTAGTGAGGTGTATGAAGTTAATAGCACTCAAGGGATGAGCATAGAAAGAGACAAAAGGTGAGGGAGGACTACAAGTCAACAATAGAATGGTTGAAGATGCAAGGCATTAAGGGGCTCAGGTTCGATTTTACAATGGAGTGATGATAAATGGTAAGCACCTGATCCATAGGTATGAGTCACGATGTATGGTCCAAGCCAATTAGGAGAAAATTTACCCCGTTTACTTTTATCTTCTTTGGTTACGTGTTGATTTTATTTCAAGACAAGGTCACCGACTTGGAAGGTTCGATCATGGACACATTTTTCATAGGCATGTTTGATACATTTTTGGTAAACTTGAAGGTGATCTAGAGCATTAAGACGACATTCGTCTAATAACTCTAGATGTGCTAAATGGTCCTGATGAAAGTCATCATCATTGAGCATGTCATGGAGAGAAATGTGGAGTGAGGGGATCTGGACTTTGAGAGGTAGGACTGCCTCTGAACTGTAGACCAAAGAAAATGGTGTGGCCATAGTGGAAGTGCGAGTACTAGTACAGTATGCCCACAGGGAAAAAGGAATGTGCGTATGCCAATCCTTCCCAGTATCATCAAACACTTTCATGAGAATATTATTGAGGGTTTTTTAGTGGATTTGGCTTGGTCGTTGGTTTGTGGGTAATAAGGTGATGAGAAACTAAGATGAATGTTGAAGGCATCACAATTTTTTTGTAATGTTTTGTTTTTGATTTGTTTTCCATTTTCAGTGATGAGGTAATGAGGAACACCAAAGTGAAAAATGATGTGGTGGTTAATGAACTCACATATTTTCTCAGCTTTCATGGAAATGAGTGGTATGGCTTCTACCCATTTTGTATAGTATTCAGTATCAGTGATGATCCATTGATGGCACTGGGAAGAATGAGGATTGATTTCTCCGACAAGATCTAAACCCCATTGAGAGAAGGGCCAAAGGTCTCGAGTGACCTCTAAGGCATGACTGGGTGTATGATGAAGATTGGAATGTTGTTGGAATTTTACACAACGTTTTACGTAGTCACAACAATCATGGTTAAGGGTTGGCCAATAATGGCCCAGGTAAAGAATACGCTTAGCAACAACAAGGCCACTGAAGTGACCTCCACATATGCCATCATGAACTTCCTTAATGGTATAAGGAATTTTAGAACTTATGAGGCATCATAAGAGAATACCATAAAATCCACACTTATAGAGGAGGCCCCCCAAAATGACGTAACGAGAGACCTTTTTAAGGAAGGCGCGTTGTCTGTTACGGGTGAGATCAGGAGGTAAGATGGAGAGAGAAAGGTAGTCAGAGTATTGTTTATACCAAAGGTCACTTAGGTCAGGGGTAACAGTTCTGATCGAGTAAACATCGTGAGGTAAATAAGAAGGTGATTGGATTCATTCTATGGTGACAAAGATTATAGAATCAGTGCATAAAGAAAGTATTTGGGAAGCTAAGAAATCCATGGTATCTGTAAAATTGTTGGTTGAATGTGGGATGGTTTGAAGGGTGTAACGATCAAAGGTGGTCAAAAGTATGTCTATATGATGTTTATACTTTTGAAGTATCTCATTACAACATTGGTACATACCATTGACTTGGTTTATGACCAATTGAGAATCACCAAAGATGTTGATTGATTTGACATCTAGGGCGTAGGCAACTTGGAGACCTAGTACGAGCACTTTGTATTCAGCAATATTATTGGTACATTCAAAATATAATTTAAAAGAAAAAGGCATGGGTTTAATTTCAAGAGGAATGAGGATAATACCAGCCCCAACCCCACGCTGACACTTGGAACCATTGAAGAAGAGTGTCATTTGGTAAGGGGGTTTGTCTAGGGAAAGGGTAGCAATCGACTCATCTGGAAAGTCAAAATTAGAGGGTTAATCCCTGGAAATAGGTGCATCGGCCAATTGGTCGGCAATATCTTGGCCCTTGATGGACTTTTGATGAATGAATTCGAGGTCAAGATCAGCTAAAAGCATAAGCCATCGTGTGGCATGCTGATTTTGATAAGGTTTGGCGTACATGAAGTGTAAGGGGTCGGTGTTGGTCACAACATAGGTTTTGTGGTTGAGTAGGTAATGACGGAGTTTGGTGGTAATGAAAACTAAGGCTAAGAAAAAAAAATTGGGATGGGTGTATTGGGTTTCATAGTCCAAAAGAGTACATCTTATGTAATAAACTGCCTGCTCCCTGTGTTGTTCATCACAATGAGTGAGCATGGCTCCCAAGGAATGATTGGTAGCTGAGATGTATAGGTAGAAAGGTTGATCATATTTAGGTGGGATGAGTATGGGTGGCTGGAGGAGGTATTGTTTTAAGACCTGAAAATCTTTATCACAGTCATCATACCATTTAAAGGAGACATCCTTCTTGAATAGATGATGAAATGGTTGACATCAATCAGATAATAGTGAAATGAAATGATGAATGGACTGCAACTTACCTTACAGGCTACAGAGTTTTCAAAGGTTAGTAGGTGGAGGAATTTTAAGAATGGCCTTAACTTTAGCACGGTTAACTTCTATTCCACAGAGGGAAATGATAAATCTCAGGAGCTTTCCTAAGAGAACTGCGAAGACGCACTTCTTAGGCTTAAGGTGGACGCAATATTTAATGAGATGGTCAAAGATAGTTTTGAGGATGGTTAGGTGCTCGGAGTAGAGTTTAGATTTGGCCAAGATATCATCCACATAATCTTCCAATATGCAATGTATGATGTCATGGAAGATGTAAGTCATAGCCTGTTGATATGTAGCACCAGCGTTTTTAAGGCCAAAAGGCATGACTCGATAGCAGAAGGTCCCCCTAGGGGTGATGAATGAGGTCTTGTTTTGATCCTCTAGGGCAAGCAGGATTTTTTTATAACCCGAGAAGTCATCCATGAGTGATAGCATCTCATGGTCAGTGGTAAGGTCAACCAGCTGGTCAATACCAAGTAAGGGAAATTTGTCTTTTGGACATGCTAGACTAAGGTCACGGAAGTCCGTGCAAATACAGAGTCCCCCTATCACCTTAGTGACAGGGAAAATGTTAGAAATCCAACAAGGATAATCAATGGGTAAGATGAAGGAAACAAAAATAAGGCATTGAAGTTCCTCTTTGATGAGAAGGGCAATGCGAGGGTGCATTTTCCTCAGCTTTTTTTTAATGGATTTGGCATCAGGAACGGTTACGATATTATGGACCACTATGGTGGGGTCAATACTAGGCATGTCTGTGTAAGACCAAGCGAAAGCTTGGTTATGATCTCTGAGAAAAGAAGTGATGGCTTCCTGTTCAACAACATCTAAAGATTGTCTGATCTTTAGGATGTGCGGGTCGTCCTGAGTATGAATGTTGATCTCAATGGTCGATTCATTTAACATGGTTTACATCTCAGAAGGTAATGACCGATGAATATATGATTCTTCTACACCAAAGTAGGTGAGTATAGATTCATCATCCTAACATTGAATGATGTTAATTGAAGGTGTATTGTCATCGATCATTTTGGGATATAGGAAGGGAAGAGTGGAAGGGGCCTCACCATCGCGTTGATAAGTCAAAGGCCCCAACAAAATGGTGTTTATGAAAAAAAAATTTAGGAGGGATAGATTCAGGATCCATCGACTCCATCAGTGAGGGTGGTGATGAAGGTGGAGAAGAGATAGTGTCGTTAATGAGTTCAATGTGGGCTTGTTTGGTAGGTGGTTCAGGAAAGCTGATACCACTACAGTCATTATGTTTGCTAGTGGTACATGGAATAAAGGTATGGTAGCCTTGCTCATAAAAGCCAATACCAAAACCCTTCCATGCACATCGCTGCAAGAAGGTGTGGGTGAAACAATGATTGGTAAGTGATTGGAAGTCAGTGGAAAAGGGGTGAGTTTGTGGCGGTGGTTCGGGTGTGTAAGTGGTAGTATCAAGTCCCCCATAGGTGATACTGGTATGGAGATGAGGAGGACCATAGAGGAGGCGTTCTTCAATGCGGTGATCATAGTGAGGGTGTTGGTGAAGGATTCCATACTCTTGTGGAGTAAGGAATGTGTTGACACTATATAGGTGGTACTCCCCCAGAGTGAGGCATTGAAAAACACCTTCCAAGGGATCAGTGGTTGGTATGTAGGTAGCTGGAATGGATGATGTGTCAGAGGTCGATGCGGAGGTGGAGTTAATGGATTGGGAAGTTGATGGGTCAGCCGTGGAGGTTATGGTAGTGGTAGGAATGGAGGAGGTATGTGTGGTAGAAGTAGAAGCTACACTGGTAAGTGGAAGTGTAGGTGAAGAAGTAACGGTTGCAGAGGTAGTCGGCTTAATAGGTATGAGCACATCATTAGGTCGGTAAAGAATGTTACATGTTTTAAAAGGTGAGGGGTCAACTGGAATGGTATAGGTGTGTCCTTTGTGTTCAAACTTTACACAACAATGCAAAGTGGAAGGAACGTAACCCATGACACGAATCTAGGGTCTACCAAGTAATAGGTTATATTGGAATTCCCCTTCCAAAACGTAAAACAATTCTGGAATAATGCAGGGGCCCATGCGAATGTGGATGATGACGGTGCCTAGTGTAGAGGTGATAGCATCATTGAATGAACACAACATGACCAGATGTTTATGCATGTAATTTTTAGGTATGCACATTTGAGAGAATGCATGGGATGAAATGATGTTAATGCTAGCACCCCCATCAATCATCACATGGCATACCTCTATGTCATCGATGTGGACAAAGATGAAGAAGGCTGGGTCTGGGTCATCGTTTTTGTGTGGCATGATCTCTTCCTCTGAGAAGCTAAGGGAGGCCACGTGGTGAATAGGGTGGGGTGAATAGGGTGGTGTGAATATGAAGGTGGTAATTTGGTGAGAGAGGCTACATGATGGGGTGTGATAATGGAGGCTATGGGTGTAGGGTCATTGGGTAAAACCTCAATAGATTGAAGAACCTCCATGAGATCTTGATGATGGGATTTTGAGGTTTGGATGAGGTCATATAGGGACATTTTGAGGGGAGACTGGTGTAATTGTTTGAGCATGGTGCGATGTGTGATGCCATTAGAAATGGGGTACATGGGGTCACAGATAGTGATTTTAGGTATGGGTGCAAATGGTATGTTGGGTATAGGATTGGTTGGTGGGTCAGTTGCCTTTTCTTTACCCTTATCCTTCTGAGCACGTGTAGTGACATGAATCATGTTGATTTGAGGGGAGTTTTCAAATGGAAAAGGTGTAGGGTGAGTGGTATAACAACATGATAGGAAAAAACCTACCAGAGGAGAAAAACCCTGTGAGGTGAGTTGGGCACAACGACATTTGGGTGGTGGTGTGGCAAGTTCTTTGATGTGAACCATGTTAATTTCAAATCTTGGGGGTGGCTCTAGGAGATGTGAGGGTGGAGGTTGTGGTTGTTGAGTGGGTAGTGTGGGAATGGGTGTTGGTGAAGCAAGATCCTCATCGAGAAGGTCGCCATCGTCAAATTTGGCTTCTGTGGGACACAACTGGATAAGGACAGTTATCAAGGCCTTGTAGTTTTCCACATCGTGCCCCAACACACGATGGTAGGTGCAAATTTTAGTATCATCAAACCCTTTTGGCTTGGGTTTGAGGGGGTCATAAGGCCTAAGTGGTGGTAATGTGATGATAGAAGTCTCAAGGAGGTTGGTTAGAATTTTTTTATAAGACCCTGCTAGTGAATCGCAATGGGAAGTGAGCGTGGGTTTGGGTGTAGGTGTGGTTAATTGTTGAGGAACAACTTTTGGAAGAGGAGGAGCATGTCAAGCTATGGGTTTGGGTGTTGGCATGGTTTTGGGTGTCGGTTGTGCTGGTTTAGGTAGGGGTATACTAGGTGAACAAGTAAGAGGGTGTGTGGTTTTTTTGACTACCTTATTGTGGGGTAGTGGAATTTTGTTTTTGGATTGCACCTTCTTGGGTAAAGGTGATATGGGTGTATGAGGTCTAGAAGGAAAATCAGATGGGGGAAGAGGGCGAGTTACCCACAGGGATAATGGGGGTGTTGTGAAGGTAGATGACGTGGGTCGTGCTTGGGGTGTGAGAGACAACAACTGAAGTGTAGTGGGTAGTGAAGCAATAAATGAGGGTATTGGAGGTATGGGTGGTAAAGATGTTGTAGGTGTGGGTGTAAGTTGTATTGGGCATCTGGGTAGGTTAGAGGTTTGTGAGGAAGGAATGGGTTGTTGTGTTTTTGGTTAATTGGTGGGTGGAGGTTTCTTGACCATGTGGGGAAGCTGAGATCCTAAGACGGATGTGACAGGTTCAGGAGTGATTGGTGCAGCTGGGGTATGAGTTCTATGGGTGTGGTGCTTCTATTTGGGTGTCAGAGTAGGTGTGGTGTTGTCTTTGGAGGATGTAGCTAAATCTATTTTGATAGGTGGATGAGTAAGGCTGGTAGTTAGGGTGACCCCTAAAGTGGTAACAAGTTTAGTCAAGGATGATGTCATAGGTGTGGGTTTGGGTTCAGATATAGATTGGGCTATGGGTAAGGATGTGGTTTGAGATATTACATGTGTAGTGGAAGGATTTGTGATAGAGGTTGTTGTGTTTGGTTCAATTGGTCAAAATATTTTTGGGTAGATAGTGGAGGTATCAACAAGTGACCTCTGCATGTGCATTGAGACAGGAAGCAAAAGGTGTCCCCATAGTAAGGCTCTATCCACATAATCTAAGTGATTGGCCAAATGTGAGAACAACACATATGTAGGTGGAGTTGATGAGGACCTAATGGAAATTCCCATAAAATGTGTCTTAGAGATGGCAAATTTGCTAGCTTCAACTTCTGTGGGTAAGAGAGCTAAAAGTAGGTCTGCGGGATTTTGGGTAGCAGATGGAGAATGGTCACCAAGAGGCAAAGGTATATCAATTGGGTCTATGGTAGGTGTAGAAGGTGATGAAAGGTCCTCTGCAAGTGGAGGAATAGATAGGTGCTCCTCTAAGGGTGGAGGAGATAATGGGTGCTCCTCTATGGGCGTAGGAGGTACTCTGGGTAAAATTTCTCTAAGTGGAGAAGCCAGGGGTGAGATGGTCTAGATGTTAGCGGAAGAATCCTCCGTAGGTGATGAAGGAGATGAAATATGTTCCTCTATGGGTGAACGAATAGGGGAGGTTGGTTATGATGTGGAAGGAGTATTTTTGGCTAGGATTTCCTCTATGAAAGGAATGTGAGGTAATTGGGAGGTGACATGTATGTCATTAAAGATAGTGTGGACCTCGCCGGTATGGGTATCATGAGTTGAGGTCTCACTGGTTTGATCAAACGAAGGGGATGGTTGGAAAATGGTTTCTTGAAGATGTGTAGGTTTTGGTTGGTAGGTGCATTAGGATTATACATGGTTAACTTGCCTTTCTTGAGCATTTCTTGGACAATATTTTTGAAAGTGATGCAGTTGCCATCATTATGACCCTTCACTCAATGATAGTTACAGAAGTCATGTTCTTTATACCATGTGGGCATGGGACGAGCAAGGTCAAAACCAATGTGTGGTTTTATGGGTGGAAGAGTGATGGCTCTGGCTTTGATAAGATTTTCTAAGACAAAAGAGTAAGGTTCCCCAATTGGGGTGTATTTCCGCTGCTCTCCTTTGAATCGAAAAGTTTGGATGGGTGATAGATTAGATGAGGGGGTAGCTTGATTTGACGGATGAGTTGGGCCAGCCTTGAGTACCACTACGTTAGCAATGCCCTTAGCCTTTGAATATTTTTTATTTTTTTTTGGAAGAAGAAGAGGTATCATTCTACTTGAATGCCGAATTCTTATTGCGTAATTGGATTTTCTTCTCTTCGATGGCCTGAATCTCTAACTTTCGTGCCATAGTGAATGCTTCATCGAATGTTTGGAAGGTTTAGACCTACAAGGTTAGTGAGATATGTCTAGCACAAGCCCGTGTGAAGAGCTCGATGAGTTCCATTTGTGGAAGTTGGAAGGCGAATTGGTTGATCAAGCTATGCCAGCGAGTGATAAAATCCACGATAGATTCGTCCTCATATTGAAGCGTGGAGTATAGATCGGTCATGGTAACATTATTGACGATATTGATAGATAAATGATCCAAAAATCCTTGGGCTACCTGATTGAATGAGAATATGGAGTGTCTAGGTAACCCACTATACCAATCTAATGTAGGTCTAGTCAGAGACATGGGAAAGGTTCTCAAGAGCAAGGCATCATTGTGAGTGATCAGATAACACCCATGTTTGAACGACTCCAAATGTTGTTGTGGGTCTTCTTTGCTATTGAAATGATTGAATTTAGGCATTTCCCAATGCACGGGGTATGGGTGGATAGGAATGGATGGGTGGATGGGCTCATTGTAAATCTCGTCATAGGTGAGAGTGTTATGGGAGCTAGAAACTGATGCCTCTAATGTATGCATCTTATACAACATCAATTTGATTAGATCGTTGGTAGGTTGCGATGATTGGGTGCCTCCTGTAGCGCAAAAGGGTTGGTTTTGGTCATATAATGGGGTAGCACTCCAGTGTATGGTGCTGCCATGTAGTTTGATTAGGAAGAAGGCAGTGAAATAGGAGGTATGTATCTGGAGGGAATACTAGATGAAACAAGAGGTGGCTGATAATATGTATATGGAGGTGGAAGGGTCATGGTAACCCTAGTGGAAATGGAGGTTAACAATTGTGGAATGGAAAGGATCACGTTTTGAAAAGGGGTAGGGGTCACTGACACAAGAGGTGGTAATGTAGCTATAGGTATGTGTGAGACATTAGGGGTGGGTGAGGTTGTGTTGTGGGTAGTCGTTGAAGGTATGGTGGATGTGGCGGGGGTAACAGAGGTGGTAAATGTGGTAGTCATAGCGGGTATAGGACCTACCTACAAAATGACTAGGGATAAGGTAGATGTGGGCAACACAGAGCTAGATGGGGTTAATGCAGGAGTGGGAATGAGAGTCGAGGGGATAGATACGGGCATACCGTATATAAATTAACCTGAGGCATCTTGAGTGGACGAGTAGGAAAGGTAAAACTGCAAGGCAGCGGGGTTTTGTTCAAGGAGTCATGTGAACTCCTCATCTCTGGTAGCGATAGTGATAGGTTGGATGGGATCCATGGTTGGTGATAAAATGGAAGGTGGTGAAGGACTAGGTGGGAGTGGTTGACAACTAGTGTGAAATATGAGTATGATTACTTGTCTTCGGGTTAGCACTATGTGAACCAATATTGATCAAGTAGGGCTGCTTCTCTGTAAATGACATAGAAAACAACAGGAACAGGTGAGTCTAGATGCAAAATGTGGATTAGGTACCAAATGGTGGTTGGAAAGTGAAACAGGCTAACCGATGCCGGTTAAGGAAAACTGATGCCGGTTACGGGTAACTATACGTACCCAAAATTATAAGGTAATGTACTGCCAGAACAATGTGACACATGCCCCAATGATGATACAGGTCTCCTCGCAAGGTGTTCGGGATCCAGAAAAGCTCTCCAAGTGTGCGTTAACATCCCGCATGCACCGCTTAGCCCTCGTGTGCTTTATTTTTCCTTTTCCCCTCTTTTCTTAGCCTTTTTCTCTTTAGTGATGAAACCGCCACCCTGCCTGGGTGGCGGTCTCATGACCGCCACCCTAAACAGGGCGATGGTCCTATAACTGCCACCCTGCTCAGCGTGGTGGTCCTTTACACATTTTCCAAAAAGCTCATTTAACACGACTCACGTAAATTCAACATTTTACCAACTTTCTTTCACCGCCATAAGCTTGCATTTATGATTCTGGTTCCCTGGAATAGTGTTTTGCCATTGTTTATAGTTTAAGAGTTCTATTTGGCTTTTACCTTGGGTAAATGCAAATGCTATAAATGGTTGGCTTGTGCTCAAGCAAATGGCCCCTCATTCACTTCTCATCTTCTCATTTTCAGTAATTCAGTCTTTTATTTTGCTTAAGATTCATACTTTAGTTCGTTACATGCTAGGTTAGCTTGTTTTATTGTTGGTAAGCCACATATCCATCTTGTGCAAGCAGTGCTATTATTTCATCCAATCCATTGGAGTAGAATAGCTTAGGAAGCCATTAAAGTTACAGGTTTTGCTCCTCAAAAAGGGTAGTTTCAGGTTCTAGATGCTTTATGTTGCATGACTCGCAATAGATCCTGTTAGGAATTACATAAGCCAAGATCTATACTCTTGCGCTATCCCTCTCCTACTCGCATTGTATTCAGTCTGTGTATTGAGCTACCTTTGTCCCAATATCTATTTCTGTTGATGTTATCATTACACACTTTTCTGGATCCACGTGAACACGAAGGAACGAGGAGATCACACTGAGCGGACAAGATCACACACACCATTGGATTCGCCACTGTTCTGCAAAATCCAGGTTCTAGCTTTCAAAGTTCTAGTTAGAATAATATCAAATAGAGTAGTTAATTGCTTTATTTCAGTAAATTCTATTCTCGATATTTCCATGGAAGCTATGGGGATTGATAGTTTCTGAGAAACTATGATTCACTCCTCACTTCTGAGGTAGGATCGAGAATCTTGCAAATAGATTAGATGAGCTATTTTATTGTTTAGAATAGATCTACAAATTGCACAGACAAATAGCTACACTTGGTTATTTTGTTTGTTTTAAATTATTATTTTAGTTGCCTTTCTAGATATTTTAAATAGTTGTTTTCTTAAATTCGTAAAGTTCATCAGAAAAACACAAAAAATAGAGAAAACATATATGTTATAGATGCACTTCACATAGTTAAATTTCATTTTTTTACAGTTAATTTACTTTGTTACTTTTGTATGACAATCACGGGATGGGGTTGTTGCTTTTGTTACTTTTGTTACTTTGTTACTTTTGTAGACTACTCCCATGGGATGGGGTTGTTGCTAAAATATTCCCAAAAACCTTGGAAGGCATCACTCTCGATTGGTATTATAGAATACCTGAGGCTTCCATCCATTCATTCAAACAACTCGTTTTAGAGTTCATCAAGGCCTTCGACATGAACAAACTATTAAGAACAGGAATCAGGGAGTTCTTACACATCAAACAAGAACACAACGAATCTGTCGCCCATTTCATCCAAAGGTGGCGTACAGTCCTTTATTCCTCGGCAAGTGCTCCAAACATGGATCAAATGGAACTATGTGATTTATTCCTTCATTCTCTTAGCAGAGAAGTGAAGGAAGAAGTCCAGAAGTTCCCATTACGAACTTACGATGAAGTACTAGAGAGTGCTCTTCGAATAGATCAAGAAGCAATTGATAGTGGTCGTAAAACATATGGAGCAAATGGGAGGTTAATCGCCCCCAATCAGAACACTACAACTTATCCCACTACCATGAACGTCAATCAAGGACCTAAAATCCTTAACAAAAATCGAGGTGTAACAACAGATGGAGTAACCAACCAACCTAAAAAGGTAAATATTGTCAATACTCCATCACAAATAAACAACCAACGAAACAACAACTTTACCCCAACAGTCAATGCAGTGGATTTTAATAATCCAAAACAACAAAAACAACAACAAAAACAATGGTGAAATCCCATACAGGGTCCAAGCCAAAATTCAACTAGGTACCAAAACCAGAATTCAAACCAAAGACAACAAACACAAAATTTTAATAGACAACGGTTTGATCAAAATTTTGGGCCACAATACACATCAAATCAACAAACTAGGAATTACAATCCTAATTCGTATTGTGGTTTCCACAAAATTTGGGGCCATGACACTAGAATGTGCCGTGACTACAATAAATTCATGCAACACTTGCCAGATGAACAAAAACAACTTTTTATGGATATGTTCTTAGCAAGTCCTACGTCACCAACGTCAAATACCTTTTCAGGGGCAGTTTCCCCTCAAAACACACCCCTAAAGATATTTAACGATCCACTCCCAAATCACGATAACAACAGGCTAAATCCAACTGGGATGAGCAAGGGTGCAATGACAGGAAATAATGATCATGAAGCCTCGACCTCGCTAAATCCATTAGTTGCACCGTAACTAGGAAGTCAACCACGACCTAAGGTAGTCAGTTTAGTAGAGTTAGACGCTGAGCTACCCATTGAAGCTATAACAAGGACGCGAGAGTATTTCTCTCAGCCAAGTCCAAGCCACCTGCCAGAGGTAGATGACATCCAACAAATCGTAGTAAAACCTGTGGGAGCCTATGATTTGATTAACGACCTAACAAAAACCTTCTCGCACATTTCATTCTTAGACTTACTAAAGAACTCTCCTGCCCACAGGGCTGCTCTTTTAGAAGCATTAGGTTTAGGTCATCTAATTAACATCACTCCACCACCTGAAACACAGGTAAATCATGTGGACTTTGATGTTCATCCTCCAGGGCAGGCAGATAGGGATGTCGAATTCATATTCGAGATAAACAAAATGCCGAAAGATGCTGAGATCACACACCGAGGTGATCCAGCCTTACATTTGCAAGTATGGGTTTATAAAAACTATGTAAAGTGTGCAATGGTTGATGATGGGGTGGCAGTTAACATATTCCCCTTCTCTTTCCTCCAAAAGCTAGGGTATGGAGAAACCAATTGCTCCACAACTCGAAATACACTAAGGGGCTATGATAGTCTTAAAGCGACCTCGGTTGGAACTATAATATTACCGGTCACCTTAGGACCCAAAACCATCTTGACTGAGTTTTATATTATAGATCAGGAAACTAACTATAATATGATCCTCGGCCGACCTTGGATACACCGCATGAAGGAAATCCCTTCTACACTATTTCAATAAGTAAGGTTTTTACATTTAGGAAAGGTATTTATGGCCAAAGGTGATCCAAAACCATTTGATGTACACCTAGCTGACTTAAAGAAAAGACCAGGCATACACTCGGAGTTTGAACTCCCAAAAAATCAACTTAATAAACCTACCGACGCAAAAACAAACGAAAAGTTGGTACCTACGACAGATCTTGAAGCTATGAGCCTAGCCAAAGTAACCCCAACCCCTAAAGATGAGGCTATCACTGTAGAAGTAGTATCATTAAGAACTACTGCAAAAATCATTGAATTGCTAGAAAATGATCTACCAATATTCTTACCATTCGATTCAGTAGGCATAGGATATCCCCTAGGCATTGGCTCTCTTCCAGCAGAGGATCTCTATATGGTGGAAGTAGAATATGCAAACACAACAGATATCCCAGCGTCCATATTCCCAGTCAAATATTGGACACTCCATTTTGATGGAGCTAGATGTCGTTACGGAGTGGGGGCAGGTGTAATCTTCACTTCCCCTGAAGGAAAAGTCTTACCTTTTGCCTTTAAACTAAATTTCGAGTGCACAAACAATGGCGCTAAGTACAAAGCCCTCCTTGGCCTCATCTTAGCTAAAATAATTGGTGTTGATAACATCAAAGTCTTAGGAGACTCACAATTGGTAGCAAACCAAGTCTCAGAGATATATGAAACCAAAGCTGAGCATTTACAGCTTTACAAAAAAGCTGTATTAGATTTAAGCAAGGAATTTGACTTCATATCAATTGAAGCAATCCCGTGAGAGGAAAATCTTCTCGTTGATTCAATAGCAACTTCCGCATCACGTTTTAATCCACGAAATAAGTTAGAGGATACCCGTTTCATCCCTTCATGATGAACCATTGATAAAGACAATGACAAATTCTCTTTTAAACAGAAATGAATCTACTATCCTAGACCATGTTGATAGTGATATGGCCACTTTGGATTACTTAAATGCCTATGCGGCACTACATCTCTCCTATCATATGATAGATTTGTCCTTAATCCCACATTCATCTTCCTACTTCGGAAATCCCATGGTGGATCTTCCCTCACAAATGGAACCTAGCATATGCACAGTAGAAAATGGGGATGATTTGGATTTACCTCTAGTGCCACCTGAGTTTGAAGAGGGTAACACCTCTTTGATCGAAGAAACAATTGATATTAACATCGGAACGGAAGACAAACCAAGGATATTGAAATTAGGGTCCTCGTTAACCCCAGACGAAGTAGAAATACACACTCGGATCCTCAAAGAACATCAGAAGGCATTTGCATTTAATTATAAGGAAATGATAGGGGTTGCACCCCACATTGCGGTGCACAACCTCGTCACTAAATCTGATGCAAAGCCAGTTAAACAAAAATCGAGACCCATGAAACCCAAGGTAGCTCTCATGGTAAAAGAGGAGGTAATAAAACTCCTCCAAATAGGATTTATCAAGCCAGTTGATTACTCCCAATGGGTGTCTAACATCGTTCCCATTCTCAAGAAGAATGGAAAGATACGCATCTACATAGATTTTCAAGACATCAACAAAGCGTGTCCTAAAGATGACTTCCCATTGCCATCGATTGATGTCATTGTTGATGCAACAGCTGGGTTTGAACTTTTGTCTCTCATGGATGGATTCTCGGGATACAATCAAATTATAATATATGAACAAGATCAAGCTAAAACCACGTTTATAACTCCCAAGGGAACTTATTACTATGATGTCATGCCATTTGGTCTCAAGAATGTTGGTGCTACATACCAACAAGCTATGACATATATATTTCACAATTTAATTCATAAAATTGTGGAATCCTACGTAGATGACTTGTTGGCTAAGGCCAAGAAGCATTGTGACCATCCGGAAATACTCCGCATCATTTTCTAACGGCTGATAGAGTACAGAGTCATGCTAAATCTAGAAAAGTGCGTCTTTGGAGTAACAGGAGGGAAGCTCCTAGGTTACATCATATCGTTACGAGGGATAGATGTTGACCCAACCAAAATTCGGGTTGTCCTCGAAATGGTTCCACCTTCGGATGAATATGGAATCAGGTCATTCCTCGAAAAGCTGGGTGCAATCCGGAGATTCATCTCGGACTTAAGTTTTGCCATACATCCAATCAACAATTTGCTCAAGAAATATTATAGCATTGATTGGACTGAAGACTTCAATGAAGCTTTTGATGTAGTTAAGTGTTTCCTGTTATCACCACCTACACTAATGCCACCTAAGCTAGATCACCCATTAATTTTATATTCACGAGAAACCAATGTCTCGTTAGCCTGCATGCTGGCTCAAGAAGACGATGACAAGAGAGAGTGTGTGATTTATTTCATTAGCCGAACGTTGCTCGACTATGAAACACGTTATACCCAAGCAGAACGAGAATTCCTCGCCATAGTTTTTACAACCAAATGCCTAAGAGATTATATGCTAAATAAGGAAACAAGGGTCATGGTAAAAACGAACCATTTATGAACTTTCCTCACATAAGGGTCCTTGTCTAAAAAGGCTGGACATTTTATAACCTTAATGGGGGAATTCGAATTAACATTTGTAAATCAGAATTCAGTTAAAGGACAAATCAACGCAGATTGGTTAGCTGATAACCCATTAGATGGAGGCGATCTAGTAGATTTAGATTTTCCAGATGAGTGCGTATACTACATCGAAACCCGACCCCTATCTCTGAGTGTCCCTAGTACGTTGTTATCATTAATTATATCATGGACCATACGTATATAGAAGGAGCTACACCGTAACAAAGAAGGCGGTTACATATTATCGTAGCTAAATACATCATTATAGAGAAAGTGCTCTATCAGAAAGTGTTCGATGGAATGCTCCTAAGATGTGTTGACATGGAAGAATCCAAGAAGATTCTCCATGAATCCCACAATGGAATGTGTGGAGGCCACTTCGGTGGTCATGCCACCGCTCGTAAAATACATCGAATGGGCTATTTCTGGCCTACTCTAGAACACGACGCAGTAGAGTTCGTACGCAGGTGTCATAAGTGCCAAGAATTCTCCCATGAGATCCATATGCCGACACAAGCTCTACAACCAATCGCTACTCCATGGCCCTTTCCTACGTGGGGCCTAGATTTAATAGGGAAATTCTCTCCCTCGTCCACAGATGGCCATAATTTTATAATCACAGCCACCGAATATTTTACCAAATGGGTAGAGGCTATGCCTCTTACTACTGTACCTGGTTCTGTAATCGCCAAGTTCATTTTAAACCAAATCATTTACAGGTATAGTATCCCGCAAATCATTATCTCCGATAATGGAACTTCTTTTAAGAATGAAGAGGTTCACGAGCTATGCAATAAATTTAAAATAAGCCATCATACGACTTCCTTGTATTACCCTCAAGCCAATGGATAGGCTGAAGTGACGAATAAAACACTAAAAGCCATTCTCCTTAAAACGGTGAAAGAAAACAAACGAGATTGGCACTTGAAGTTATATCTGGCCTGATGGGCCCACCAAACCTCAATAAAAACACCAACGGGAGCAACTCCTTTGTCACTAGTATTCGGGGAAAAGGCAGTTCTCCCACTCGAGGTTGAAATACCCAGTCTCCGTATTTCATTACAAGAGATTCTGGATGAAGACGCTTACAGAGAAGCACGTCTTTCCCAACTAGAAAGCCTAGATGAAACTAGGTTAGATGCTGAACAGCGACATAGAGTCTATGCTGACCGGATGTGCCGGCAATATAACAAGAAAGTCTATGAGTGTGACATATATGAAGGTGATCTCGTTCTAAGACTAGACAGCCGGATCGACAAGAAGACCGGCGAAGGAAGGAAATTCCGGCCTAAATGGTTAGGTCCATACCGAGTCATGAAAGACTATGGGAACGGTGCATACCTCTTATGTACACTAGAATGTGAGGAATTTGGTGAAATAGTCAATTCCCTACACCTCAAGTGTTTTTACGCTTAAGCAGCTAGCACTACTTATATATATATCTACATTACATCTTCATATAGATTAGGATCATGTTGTCCGCTTGTTCATACACAAATGGTGATTAAGGAATCTATTATCAAAGCAATTCATTACAAACTCATGATGTTGTTGGCATAAACACTCTAATCATACTTCTCCATTTTCATGATATCATCAAATTATCTTAGAATCATTTTATCAAATAAGCTAGACATGACAAAATCTTAAAGGTAACCATACCAAGATCTGCAAGTTTATTCTCACTTTTGATTTCTTCTTAGGGTAGGTTTCTTGCCTATGGTTTGTTCTAGAAGCTTCATGGTGTCACATCTATCCCATACGTATATCTCTTTGGAAATAAACATATACTGACATTTTACTCAAATAAACAAGTCAAACATTGATCAAACAGAAAATTTTAATTTTACACATTTCCTTTCCCCACCAACCTTTGGTGATGAGCTTGCGTCTCTTACTAGTGACGTAGGGTTGGGAAAGGATGGGAATGCCCTTACTCGCCTATACTTTTCCCACGGTGATAAACCCACGCTTCTTACTAGTAGCATGGGGCAAAGTGTAGGGGGTCCTCTTGACAAATAAATGCAAAAAGTCATACACAAACAATTCAAACTTTGAGTCAAAAACAAATGAATCAAATGTTCAAAGTCCAAAGAGAGTTAAAATCCTAAAAACTGAGATTTTTTCTACTATGTGGCCATCTATGGGTCTAAGTCTGGATAAACCGCAAAGCAAGTTGCATCCAAAACTATGAAGTCACTCGAGTGGAGTAGAATTGTGGTGTCCTAATTTGGTTCCACCAAAGCTTTTGTCTATCTTTCATTACTATCATTTCACTACACCTCATAACTTACGCCCTTCCCAACTCTTGGTGATAAGCCCTCGCATCTTACTAGTTGTGTGGAGTTGGGTGTAGGGGCAGGTTTATCTGTTCATCATACCGGTTTGTTTTCATCACCTTGCCAAAACAAACATGAAGTATCCAAAATTAATTACAGAAAATAAGATTCAAAATCACATTATATGTACATCATCATATTTCATCATCATGAAACACAAAAGGAAAGTAAAACACTTGCATCATTTGTTCACCATTGCATATATTCTAAAAGAAACATATAAACGTACATCATAGCATACATGAGGAAACTGGAAATAGAAAGAAAGCCATGAATGCCAAGATTTTGATCTAGAACGAATGCATATATATAAATAATCAATGTTTATATACAATTGCATCATGCACTAAGTATGGCCAAAACACTCAAAGAGCCTGGGATATACAAAAGAATATATAGTATAAAATCTACGAGAGCCAAGTGGCTTCTCAATCCCTACGGGACCCCTCTTAAGGTGCACACCCACGCCTAGGACTCTGGCTATGCCGGCGCTGTGAATGCATGGAGGGCTCAGGATCCCGAGGGGCAGCTGTAGTATCACCACGAGAATGGCTCCTCATCAAGCGCTCATCCGTCCTGTACCCCGCTAGCTCGGTGCGAAGGGTCGATACCATTCTGGCCACATGCCAGACAGGAGCAAAGACGTCGGTATGTCTGCCGGCTCCTGAAGTCTCCCCAGCATCCATGGATAGCTCTGCATGGGTCCTCTCCATGGGGATCATCAGGGTATTAGTAAATACCCTGCGGATCAAGTCCCACCACTCATCGGTGGTCTCTACAAACCAAAGATAAAAAAATTAGAAACCAAACAAGAAATTAAAAGATACAAGATAGCAACTAAAATGATCTTAAGTTAAACAAACACTAGAGAGGGGAGAAGGTAACTTACTCGGATCACCAGGCCTCCATGATGGGTCTATGGGATCAACGCCTACCACGGATGCCGCTGCCAACTGAGGGGCTGCTCCTGTGGCTGGAGCAATGTAACGCCCCACAACAGACTCATCCTCCCCATGGCCCTGGGAGAGTGGCTCCTCTGAAACCAGAGTCACCCTCTTTGCACTCTGCTCGGCCCTCTCCGCCTGTATGATATCCTAGGTATCATGCCACTCAGGATCACTATCCTCAGTCTCCTTCTCTGTCTCCCCCCCGTAAAATCCTTAGACTCAGAGTCTACCTCAATGGGGTCATTGCTGCTGTGGGTAGGACCCGCGACAATCTGAAGTAAAGGCACCTGAGGTGCACCAGCTCTCCCTCTGGCATGAACTATCCTCCTGCCTGCAATAGGAACGCTAGGAGTAACCACTATCCAACCACAACCTCTAGGCCCCCCTCTGGCCTCTCAGAATGATCTATATACTGGCGCCACTGGGGGAAGCATACCCGTGTATGGCAGGCCAAACCGCTGAGGAACTCGGCCAAAGGGGTGCATCTCCACTCGCCCCACTCTATCAATAAGCTGTCCTGTCGTGGAGCAGGAGATCAAGGTAAGAGCCTCCTCACCCATATGCCTGCCATAGTCTGGTATGGTGTGGCCTCCATGTCGGTAGTAATCAGGGAGGCAACTGGCTGATGAGGTTCTCTAAGCACCGACATGTCTGTCCATCTAGCTACCCTCACAGCTCCAGGATCTGCCACCTCTACACCCCTACCATAAGGGATGAAATGCTCATAGACCCAACTCATGACTAGAGTCAGGTGGCTCAATGACTACCCCTGTAAACGGACCACCCTATATAAGTCATGGTAGGTGGTCCCAAGAATGTCTGCTCCCCAGACATATATCTGACCATGCCCCTCTATCTGTGTAATAATGGGGGACCAGCAGTATAATAATGTATCTCCTCCCTTGTCCCCAATCAGTCTCGAGGCAAGGATCCCGATGATGGCCTGGCGAAGTAGGGGGATGGGAAAAGAAGGAATAGATCGAACTCTCACCCCCTTCTTCGACCCCATGGAGATGACTACATCTCCCATATATGTGGCCCACTGTGCAATATGTGCTCGTGAGCCTGCTGTCTCTAGGGTGAGTTGTCTCCCGATGATCGGGACCCCTAGAATGCGATAGACATCCTCTAGTGTAATAGTCCACTCACTGCGGACCCCTGGCAATTGGAAGGTGTTTCGATCTACATCCCAGTATGAGAACAAGTCACAAAGGATGTGACTAGATGGTGTAACATGGGGCATGCGTGAAATGCGTAGTATCCTAGCCCACTGAAGAGTGTCCTCCTCATCCTGTGAGAGGGCATCTAGTACCCCTAGGAGCCAATCACACTCCCTCTCTCGACTCCACCGGATATACTCCTCTCTCACCTGTATACACCCAAAAACACACAAAACAAAGCAAGTTAGCATCCAAGTAATACTAGAAAAATCATGAAAGCATGTAGAAATGCTAAAAATAAAAACACAATCTCAAAAAGAGGTTCCTTTTACATTTTGTGCAAAACCGCCGCCCTGAGCAGGGGGCGGTTTTGTAACCGCCGCCTTAAGGGCGGTGGTCGTGTAACTACCGCCCTGAACAGGGCGGAGGTCATGGTCCAAAAACCCATGTGGGTTTTTAAAATTTAAAAATCCTAAAAACATAAAAAATGACCATTTTACCTAAAAACAAAGCCTACCCAGTAGCGGCCCCCCCTAGGTGGACCTTTCAAAACTGACATTTTCAAAAATTACCCCCCATGACAAAGTATTTAGCATTTCAAATTTAAGGTGGTAAAAAGGAGAAACTAAAGAAAAATAACCTGTGATCTCATGAGTCAATGTGCCACACATGAAGGCATGATCGCTATCTCATCACGGACATTTTGAATCTACTCACGCAAGAAACTATCACTGTGGGTCCCAAAGCTCAAAATAAATCAAATCGACTCGCGCAAATGAATAGGAAAATGAGCCCACTTTCACATATATAGCACTCTGATTCATTTTAAAATTAATTTTTCACAGGTTTGGAGCGTTGATGGAGGTAAGTTCCTATCCCTGCACAAATGGTACATTTTCATTCCCTGTTATTTTAGCGTTTATTTTTCAAACTATTGTGTCTATCTGCACTTGAGTTCTCTTTTCATTTTACAGGTAACGGGAATTTTGGATGGCGTCATTTCAACACACGGATGTATCAGGTATAACTTCTAACTTCCCATTTCGGGACCACCATACTCAGACCCACCGTTTTACGTCTCTTCATGGCTAAAACACTTCTCCGAGGGGGCAATATGTACATACCCAAAATTGTAAAGTACTGTACTCCCAGAACAACGTGACACGTGCCCCAATGATGATATAGGTCTCCTCGCAAGGTGTTCAGGATCTGGAAAATCTCTCCAAGTGTGCGTTAACATCCCGCATGCCCCACTTAGCCCCCGTGTGCTTTATTTTTCCTTTTCCCCTATTTTCTTAGCCTTTTTCTCTTTAGTGATGAAACCGCCGCCCTGCCTGGGCGGCGGTCTCGTGACCGCCACCTTGAACAGGGTGGCGGTCCTGTAACCGCCTCCCTACTCAGGTGGCAGTCCTTTACGTGTTTTCTAGAAATCTCTTTTAACACGACTCACGTAAATTCAACATTTTACCAGCTTTCTTTCACCGCCATAAGCTTGCATTTATGATTCTGGTTCCCTGGAATAGTGTTTTGCCATTGTTTATAGTTTAAGAGTTCTATTTGGCTTTTACCTTGGGTAAATGCAAATGCTATAAATGGTTGGCTTGTGCTCAAGCAAATGGCCCCTCATTCACTTCTCATCTTCTCATTTTCAGTGATTCAGTCTTTTATTTTGCTTAAGATTCATAGTTTAGTTCGTTACATGCTAGGTTAGCATTGTTTTACTGTTGGTAAGCCACATATCCATCTTGTGCAAGTAGTGTTGTTATTTCATCCAATCCATTAGAGTAGAATAGCTTAGGAAGCCATTAAATTTACAGGTTTTTCTCCTCAAATAGGGTAGTTTCAGGTTCTGGATGCTTTATGTTGCATGACTCGCAATAGATCCCGCTAGGAATTGCATAAGCCAAGCTCTATACTCTTGCGCTATCCCTCTCCTACTCGCATTGTATTCAGTCTGTGTCTTGAGCTACCTTTGTCCCAATATCTATTTCTGTTGATGCTAGCATTACACACTTTTCTGGATCCAGGTGAACACGAAGGAACGAGGAGATCACACTGAGGGGACAAGATCACACACACCATCAGATTTTCCACTATTCTGCAGAATCCAGGTTCTAGCTTTCAAAGTTCTAGTTAGAATCATATCAAATAGAGTAGTTTAATTACTTTATTTTAGTAAATTCTATTCTTGATATTGCCAGGGAAGCTGTGGGGATTGATAGTTTTTGAGAAACTATGATTCACTCCTCACTTCTGAGGTAGGATCGAGAATCTTGCAAATAGATTAGATGAGCTATTTTATTGTATAGAATAGATCTACAAATTACACAGAAAAATAGCTACACTCGGTTATTTTGTTTGTTTTAAATTATTATTTTAGTTGCCTTTCTAGATATTTTAAATAGCTATTTTCTTAAATTCGTAAAGTTCATCAGAAAAACACAAAAAATAGAGAAAACATATATGCTATAGATGCACTTCACATAGTTAAATTTCATTTTGTTACAGTTAATTTACTTTGTTACTTTTGTATGACAATCACGGGACCTAGAGAGCCCAAGGAATACATATTCGAGCCAATCGTGCCCCAGGCCAATCTCATCACGGCAATAACTGATATAGATCAAAATCTTAGGATTCAAGTCTTCTGAACAACGGTAAGCTTGCAACAAATCAATTCTCAGTTGAGCGAACTAAACATAGAATACGACCAAGCACACACGTTTTGGTCGAATCAACCGAATAAGATTAAGGAATTGGAGGTTTACTCTTTGGAGGTAAGATTTGATTATTGTTAAGAAGAATATGTATATATGTGTTTATGAACTTTAATGAGTTTATTGAAGGAATAAGATTTTTTCAAGGTAATAATCTTGTTCTTTTGTACTTTTGTGTGAAGTTTGATAGGTTGCTCCTTGGAAAAGACAAGAAAGAAGGAAATTTGACAAAGAAAATTAAAGAGGAGGAAAATAAAAAGTGGCAAGAATTGCAAGAAGAGATAAAAGGAAAAGATAATAAAGAAGGAAATTCAAGAGACTAGGTGTGAAAAGGAACCTAGGTGAGGCTTAGGAAAGGTGAAAAAGACTTACTAGAGGAAACCCGCTAGGAATTGCATAAGCCAAGCTCTATACTCTTGCGCTATCCCTCTCCTACTCGCATTGTATTCAGTCTGTGTCTTGAGCTACCTTTGTCCCAATATCTATTTCTGTTGATGCTAGCATTACACACTTTTCTGGATCCAGGTGAACACGAAGGAACGAGGAGATCACACTGAGGGGACAAGATCACATACACCATCAGATTTTCCACTGTTCTGCAGAATCCAGGTTCTAGCTTTCAAAGTTCTAGTTAGAATCATATCAAATAGAGTAGTTAATTGCTTTATTTTAGTAAATTCTATTCTCGATATTTCCAGGGAAGCTGTGGGGATTGATAGTTTCTGAGAAACTATGATTCACTCCTCACTTCTGAGGTAGGATCGAGAATCTTGCAAATAGATTAGATGAGCTATTTTATTGTATAGAATAGATCTACAAATTACACGGAAAAATAGCTACACTCGGTTATTTTGTTTGTTTTAAATTATTATTTTAGTTGCCTTTCTAGATATTTTAAACAGCTATTTTCTTAAATTCGTAAAGTTCATCAGAAAAACACAAAAAATAGAGAAAACATATATGCTATAGATGCACTTCACATAGTTAAATTTCATTTTGTTACAGTTAATTTACTTTGTTACTTTTGTATGACAATCACGGGACCTAGAGAGCCCAGGGAATACATATTCGAGCCAATCGTGCCCCAGGCCAATCTCATCACGGCAATAACTGATATAGATCAAAATCTTAGGATTCAAGTCTTCTGAACAACGGTAAGCTTGCAACAAATCAATTCTCAGTTGAGCGAACTAAACATAGAAGACGACCAAGCACACACGTTTTGGTCGAATCAACCGAATAGTGTTTTGCCATTGTTTATAGTTTAAGAGTTCTATTTGGCTTTTACCTTGGGTAAATGCAAATGCTATAAATGGTTGGCTTGTGCTCAAGCAAATGGCCCCTCATTCACTTCTCATCTTCTCATTTTCAGTGATTCAGTCTTTTATTTTGCTTAAGATTCATACTTTAGTTCGTTACATGCTAGGTTAGCATTGTTTTACTGTTGGTAAGCCACATATCCATCTTGTGCAAGTAGTGTTGTTATTTCATCCAATCCATTAGAGTAGAATAGCTTAGGAAGCCATTAAATTTACAGGTTTTTCTCCTCAAATAGGGTAGTTTCAGGTTCTGGATGCTTTATGTTGCATGACTTGCAATAGATCCCGCTAGGAATTGCATAAGCCAAGCTCTATACTCTTGCGCTATCCCTCTCCTACTCGCATTGTATTCAGTCTGTGTCTTGAGCTACCTTTGTCCCAATATCTATTTCTGTTGATGCTAGCATTACACACTTTTCTGGATCCAGGTGAACACGAAGGAACGAGGAGATCACACTGAGGGGACAAGATCACATACACCATCAGATTTTCCACTGTTCTGCAGAATCCAGGTTCTAGCTTTCAAAGTTCTAGTTAGAATCATATCAAATAGAGTAGTTAATTGCTTTATTTTAGTAAATTCTATTCTCGATATTTCCAGGGAAGCTGTGGGGATTGATAGTTTCTGAGAAACTATGATTCACTCCTCACTTCTGAGGTAGGATCGAGAATCTTGCAAATAGATTAGATGAGCTATTTTATTGTATAGAATAGATCTACAAATTACACAGAAAAATAGCTACACTCGGTTATTTTGTTTGTTTTAAATTATTATTTTAGTTGCCTTTCTAGATATTTTAAACAGCTATTTTCTTAAATTCGTAAAGTTCATCAGAAAAACACAAAAATAGAGAAAACATATATGCTATAGATGCACTTCACATAGTTAAATTTCATTTTGTTACAGTTAATTTACTTTGTTACTTTTGTATGACAATCACGGGACCTAGAGAGCCCAGGGAATACATATTCGAGCCAATCGTGCCCCAGGCCAATCTCATCACGGCAATAACTGATATAGATCAAAATCTTAGGATTCAAGTCTTCTGAACAACGGTAAGCGTAAAAAATCAATGATTCACCAGCTTTTTTTTGCTGACTTAGGCTTGCATTTATGTTTTTGGTCCCCTGGAATAGTGTTTGGCCATTGTTTATAGTTTTAGAGTTCAGTTTGGTTTTGATCTTTTCGGTGAATAAAAAGCTATAAATAAATGGTTTGTGCACAAACAAATGGTCTGGCCCCTCATTCACTTCTCATACTTCTCATTTTCAATGAGTTTAGTCTATTATTTTTCTTAAGAAGCCATAGTTTCAATTCGTCTACATGCTTAGGTTAGTATTGTTTTAGCTGTTGGTAAGCCACATATCCATCTTATGCAGGCAATGTTGTTATTTCACCCAATCCATTAGAGTAGAATACCTTAGGAAGCCATTAAAGTTGCAGGTTTTTCTCCTCAAAACAGGATAGTTTCAGGTTCTGGACGCTTTATGTTGCATGACTCGCAATAAATCCCGCTAGGAATTGCATAAGTCAAGCTCTGTACTCTTGCGCTATCCCTCTCCTTCTCGTATTGTATTCAGTCTGTATTTTGAGCTACCTTTGTCCCAACATCTACTTATGTTGATGCTAGCATTACACGCTTTTTTGGATTCACGTGAACACGAAGGAACGAGGAAATCACACTGAGGGGAGAAGATCACACACACCATTGGATTCGCCACTATTCTGCAGAATCCAGGTTCTAGCTTTCAAAGTTCTAAAATTAGAAATCATATCAAATAGAGTAGATAATCACTTTATTTTCAGTTAAGTTCTACTTTTCGATATTGCCAGGGAAGCTATGGGGATTGATAGTTTTTAAGAAACTATGATTCATTCCTCACTTCTGAGGTAGGATCGAGAGTCTGGCAAATAGATTAGATGCAAGTTATTTCATTATTTAGAATAGATCTACAAATTGCACAGACAAATAACTACACTCGGTTATTTTGTTTGTTTTAAGTTATTATATTAGTTGTCAAATTATAGATACATTTAAATAGCTATGCTTTCTTGCATTCTTAAAGTTTCATCAGAAAAAATATAAAAAATAGAGAATTATATATATGTTCTAGATTTACTTCCACGTAGTTAAAATTCACTTTGTTGCAGTTAGATTTACATTATCACTTTTGTATGACAATCACGGGACCCAGGGAGCCCAAGGAATACATATTTGAGCCAATTGTGCCTCAACCCAATCTTGTCACGGCAATAGTTGACATAGACCAGAATCTTAGAATACAAATCTTCCAAACAACGGTACAGATTTACGACAGATCAGCTCTCAGTTGAGGGGATTAAATATAGAAGACGACCAAGCACACACGTTTTGGTCAAATCAACCGAATTACAGATTACCCTAGGCAAACATTACACATGACTGTAGAAGGGTTCGAAAGAGAACAAACCTTTGGTTGTGATCCTTTGGTCCCACAGCCAGATGCAGGAGACACTCTTCTAGATATAGATACTGGCCTAAGAATCCAGGGTTGCACAGAATGCCTATAGAGGTATTATGAGAAGATCGCACAGTTATTGATCCTAAATATAAAAAGCTGAGAAAGCATACGATTACTGGATATTAGGGATTAGGACTTGATTTCACGCATGACCATAACAGGTCCACAACGAATAAGAGTCTATGCAAGGAATGAATATGCAAGGAACCCTGGATGGGTCCCACCAGGCGTGCCAAAATGTTTCACCTAATTCTAAATTATTTCTTTGAAGTATTGACAAAACAGATAGGGTAACGGGTGTAGGAGGAATACATGTTCAAATGTTGTTTGATGGGTTGCTGCGCACATATGACTTCTGAATCCATAACTGACTGTGAGAGTTTCCTTTTGGCTAAGAGGAACTACCTATAATGCAGCAAGACCACCAGAAAAAATTAGACAATATATGCAGTGAACTTCCTAGCGTATGCTAGATCTGGGAAGTGTGATACTTCCTAGATGGCTATCAGTCCACTATTTTAAACAATTTAATGTGGTAAATAAGTAAAATCCTATTGTAATTTTAAATGATTTAGGTATCTCACTTAAAACACAATAAGAAATAGATCTAATCTAATAGGATAGGTTAGAAGAGGATCCTAAGGTCACGTAACTGGTTTTTGGGTCTCTGCAGGTTTGACAGAGGTCTCAGGTAGGTCACAGGTGAATGAGGGTGAGGTGGAATTAGGTAGGTAGGTCACTATTCTAGGTTGTATGGACAAATACAGAGACCAATTTCGGTTAAGGCTGATTGACGAAAGTTAGTTGTAACTGGTGCCAGTTACGTTGGAAAACTAAGAATGCCACAAAACGAGATTTAGGTCTACTTTGTGGTTGCACAAAGGACTTTGGCTGGTCAGGATGAGGTATTGGGTGATTTGGGTAGGATTTGGTGAAGTTTTAATGGGTATATGGAGGGGTGAGTGTTGGAGGATGTCAATGGGTTGCTTGGTAAACAAAAGATGATAATATAATGATGAAATGGAATGAACCAGAGGAGTATAATGTTTAATTACTTAGATTCTGGTCCTGGAAGCCTATGAGTGAGGGATAAAGGTGCTGATGAGAGGTTTGAAGGCTATAGGTGATCAGAAACTAAAGGAAAGCTTTTGCATGGACTGCATGTAAATTACTCTTTGTTTGGTTAGATTAGATCATTGCTAGGAGGGCTATGCAGGAAAAGATGCTTGATCTCCTTCCTTGCATGCGTGTTCTCACTGGAATTCACTCTTAGAAGATGTGATATCTCTCTGGAATGTGCTAATGTTTGCAAACTTTTCCAATCTTTTTCCAATCTTCTGCCAACCTTGAGAATAAGGTTTTTTTGGGGTTAAAATTGTAACCAACGGTGGTTCCGGATTAACCGGTGATGGTTAACCGGTGTTGGTCAGGGTGGGATATCGTAGGTTTACTAAACTATGGAGATCCTCTTGATTTCCTTGGATCTCATGCCATTAACCCATGGATTAGACTTGGAGCTTCTTGTAAGCATTTGGGAATGTGGTTAGAGAGAATGTAGGCATTGATTTTTAGGGTTTAGGTAAGTCTTAGTTAGTTATGGCAACTTACTAAGAATAGGTTTTAGGGTGAGTTGGCTTGGTGAGGTGTCTAGGTGAAGTGTATGTGTGGATATTATTTAAATAATAAATATGATGAGGATAATGAATTAATTAAATTAATATTATTGGGGTGAAGGGGGCCATGGCTAGGTGAATGTGATGAAGGGTGCTTATTTTTCGAGGGACCAAAGGGGAGTGTGACCTAATTTTAGTGTCTACACTCTGCAATGCCAAACAAAGAAAAAATGAAAACTTCGTTGCATTTTTACAATGATGGAGAAGATTAGCTAGATGTTTTCCTTGCTCCATACCCGAAAAATAGTTGATAGACATATTTTTTCCCAACCTCCATCTAGACATTAAGTTCCATGTACAAATGCATTATGGAAACATGTTCGAAAAGTTAATTAAAAGGGAGTCAAATTGAAAAATAATTTCTAGCTAGGGGGACTCTAAAACCTTTCTCCCATGATCAAAATGATTCCAAGTCTAATGAAAAACCAAATTTTGTTCATAATAAGAACAAAAAAGTCATTGGTGATGGGATAGTAGACTCTAAGTGAGTATAAGTTGTTTAGAACCACACACCCTTGAAACTTGCAAATGACAATCCACCTACTAAGTATAAACAATGTACTTTTACCCCTCTATTTGAATCCATATCATCAATACTAAAATAGTTAGAGGTCTTAAACATGGTAAAGTATCTTGAAACACAACCTTATGGGGACAACACACCTAAACCTTCATGGTTTAAGAAGAATGAATTTTATGGGTTTCATCACGTAAAGGGTCATAAAACAGAAAAGTGTTTAAGATTAAAACATTATATTCAAGACCTAATTGACAGTGGCGATATTGAAGTAGACTCTGATACCACTGAAAAATATCTAATTGAAAGCTTATGGATATTTAAATAGCCTTTTCCCAATCATGAAGAAAATAAAAAACCGGATCAGGGACAATCGTCTTAGAATAAGAATGCCAACTATATATTGAACATAGACCATTTTGATTCTGTGATAGGTTTTGTTGACCCAATCATCAAGCAAATCAATAAAATTACAATTAAAATAAGAGAGTGTGTTATAGCAACGCGACGAGCTCGCCTTGTTATAAATTTTGAACCTACTCTCCCTCCTCCTCAAGAGATTTTTTATGATGTGTAAGATCAACTAGAGAAGACTAAAACTAATATTTCAATCTTAGACCTTATAAATATTTCTAACGTTCATAAAGATATACTTTCCAAAACCCTACAGGGATCAAGAGTATCTATTGATAATGACACTACACATTTGCAAGCCATGGTAGTGGAAATTGCTCCTGTAAGACACATAACCTTCAGTCCAACATAAGCCTTAAATAAAAAATCCCTTCCATAAACTACCCTTACATATTGAGGTAATAATCACGCATAAGAAGGTCAAGAGAGTGCTTTTGGATGACATGTCAGGTTTCAACATTTTTACCCTTAAACTAGTTTGTCAACTAGGTGGAACAAAAGATGATTTGGAGACAAAGGTCATCACCATAAAGGCATATGATAATGAAGAAAGACAACCAGTTGGGATGATCACTTTCTCATTAGAAGTTGGTACCATTATTCATGATAGGAAGTTCCATGTCTTGGACTTGGAGCTCCCTTACAACATCTTACTCAGTCGCCCATGGATTCATGCCACGTAGGATGTGCCATCAACGTATCATCAGTGTCTAAAATTGTAGTATGAAGGACATACACTTGCTATACAAGGCTATCCCCAACCATTTTCTCACTGCAGAGAATTATCGAGATATTTTCCTATCATTTACGAGTTTCCCTCTACGGAGATTATTGTTCATGTTTAGGTTGAGGCCCTCGCTTCATGAGTGGACCCAAACACCCTGACTCCCTGTGATAGTGGTGCATCTACATCAAAATATCCTTTTGCTACATGGGAAATGAAGGTCATAAACAATGATTGTAGAGAGTATAATCTTCAACAAGCCCTTATGGTTCCAAACATTCCTCTATCAGCCCAAACACACGGTAGACCATTGTACAAATTCTAGAGGTCAAGAGAGAATTACCCCTTCAACAATTTCATTTCAGGTGGCTTGTTAGAAAATGAAAGAATCCTCAATGACATTATATTTCATCCTCAAGATGATGAAATGGGTTTGTGTTATAAGTCATCTAGGTATGTTAATCCTAATAGAATCATGCTTACTATGAGATTAAAAGGATGTGGTTACGGATGCCAAAAAAAAGGTCCGTTAGAAGCTCTTTCAATACCTTGATGCATAATGGGTAAATCAGATATTGGCGTCCATTTATATGAATCTCACCCTTCAGATAACGAGTATGTTTCTTCTAAGATTAAGGATAGTTTATCAAAAAATGAAAGTGAAACAGATTCCCGATGTATTATTTACGAAGACCTCACCTCTACGAACCTATTCTATAACATGGTTATCCTTACCATAACCCTTGTTACACTCTTTGTATCCCCTATAAATAAGACATTAACTCTCATCTACCCATAACTCATGAATTGGGATCAATAAAAACACGTATCTATTGATGTGTTTTAGAACAACAAGGCTATTGGCGAGTTCTTAGGCATCAGAGAAAAAATTCCAATAAATGATCACAAGAAGGGGTTCTCCATTCATCTTAATGTGTGTGCGTACTTTAGAGATCAAGTAGAGTTATGCGGACACTTAAGTAAAAACGTGAGCAAGGGAAATATTTCCAAATAAAAGCCTCATGGAAATAAAAATGGGAAGTCCTATATAAAAAACCTCTTTGAGGCGCTTGTGGACAAACAAACAGAACAACCTACAGAAAAGATAGTGTACCCATATAAAGATGATGATCACCTCCCTGAACATGTTTTTGTAGAGGCGGATCTCACTCTCCCTCACGATCCTATGTGCATGGGGGATGAGTCAAAGCTACTAGTGGAAGATACAATAGATGTTAACATTGGCACAAAGAAGCTGCCAAGGATAGTTAAGTTGGGAGCTTCACTCTCAACCAAACAACAAAAAGCATTCACAGGACTCTTGAGAGAGTATGCAGACATCTTCGTTTGGTCTTATGATGGCATTCCAGGACTTGATCCTGCATTAAAGGTACACAACCTTGTTGTTCACCTAGACACCAAGCCCATCAAACAAAATCTCTAAGAGATGCATCCTCGCGTCGCCTTACTAGTAAAAGTAGATCTAGACAAGTTATTAGAAGTAGGTTTCATCAGGCCTATCAACTACTCATAGTGGATTTCTAATGTGGTACCAGTTCATAAAAATCCAATCAATATCAGAGTGTGTACTAATTTTAGAGATATTAACAAATCTTATCCCAAGGATGAATTTCCTCTCCCTAACATCGACATGATTGTCAATTCTACTGTTAGTTATGAGATGATATCGTTCATGGATGGATTCTTAGGTTATAATCAAATGAATATTGCGGAGGAATATCAACACAAGACAAATTTTACAACCCCATGGGGAATGTTTTGATGCCAAGTTATGCCCTTCGGCCTTAAGAATGCAGGTGCTACATATCATAGGGAAATGATAGTAATATTTCACAACATGATAAGTGGCATCATGGAAGATTATGTAGATGATATACTATCTAAATCTAGAACTTAGGAAGAGCACCCAAATATTTTATGGCGTATCTTTTAGCACCTAACAGACTACAAATTCTACCTTAAACCGAAGAAGTGTGTCTTCGGTGTGCTATCTGGGAAATTACTAGGATTCATTGTATCAAGGAGAGGAATAGAAGTGGACCCTGTAAAGGTCACAACTATCACAGAAATGCCTCCTCCTTAGAACATTATACAAAGGTGTAGCTTACAAGGTAAAATTTAGGCCATCAAAAGGTTTATTTAATAGCTAGCAGACAAGTGTCATAAATTCACACATATTTTTAAGAAGGATGTTAATTTCACCTAGGGTCCAGAACAACAAAAAACATTTGCTTTACTGAAATAATACTTTGTTAAAGCCCCCATTATCATGTCGCCAACGGCAAGAGATCCTTTGTTGTTTTACATCTCTGCTACACATTTTGTAATTGGGGCACTGTTGGCTTAGTATGATCAAGAGCATAAAGAAAAGGTTGTATACTACTTGATCAAAACATTGATAACATATGAGCTCAACTATCCACAGATCGAAAAGGCTTGCCTACTCGTAGTGTTTTCTTTTCAAAAGCTACGCCATAATTTGTCACTCCAAAATTCATAGATGTATATCACTCAATCTAGTCCTAATGACCATCCTAAGTGATCAAACGACCCTGAATAGGAAATCGTAATATCCGCCACACATCCTATAAAGTAATACTCATCTCTACAGTAGGCAGCTAGAATGTCTGTCTCTCACTCTACCATCTCTTAGCTAAGGGTGTGATTAGGTTGTGGTCTATGGTTATTTGGGGCATGTGAGCAATGTGTACTAGCCCAGCCACCTCTAAAGTGATCTCTAGAAAAATATGGTCGCATCAGCTAAAGGTATCCTTGTAGGCCCCGGAGCCACACATGTCACTCTCACATCTCCAGCCCATCTAAGTTCTCCTGTAAAACCAATCGGGTCATTTAATTATGATCTTATTCTTCTATTCTAATCTTTCATTTATTTTTTCTATTATACCACATTATTCTTCTATTTTTATATAAATACCATCTTTTCCTAACACCTAGAGTTTGTCAGAACCTTGTTTTTCTTCCAAAAAAGCACCTACAAGTGAATTTTGTGCACCAGCGCACCCCTTTGTGTATTTGTGCACCATTTTTGGGAAATGCATGTGCGCCCCTTCCTAAGGTGTCATTTTTGCACTGACGCACCCCTTTTTGCGTAAGCGCATTCACGCCCCTACCTAAAAAGCCATTTTTACATAGGTACATACATGTTATGCATAGGCGCATACACACCCATGCACAATACAACATAGGCACACCCTTAGGGCTGCACCTACACATCTCCGCCACTAAACTACCCTAAATCTACCCTAACAATGCGTGAAAAATAATCCAAATTAAATGCTAATAATTCACAAGGTTAAAGGAGAGCTTTATGTACCTAGGGTCCATCCGCTGGGAGCCTCATGTACTCTCTCACATGAACCACACAATGTTTTGAGCTCCACACCCTCTCCATCTTCTCCCATAGGTTAGAGCTCCAATCAGCAGTAAATGGTAAGTGAATGTGGTAAATGAGTTGGCCGCGATAGCTTATATACCCAATTTTACCTCCTGTAACACATTTTTTGCCCCCAAGGCACCCTAAAACCATCGTGGTTCTTCCAATTTCTTCTAACACTAACCGTGATGATTATTTTTAATAAATACTTATCTTAACGCTCGTTTTGTTACCTTGGAGCATGTTTTTGTGTCCCGGCGGCCATTTCTACTACCTGGGGCATATTTTTACCTCGTGGTCACTTTTAATGTTGTCTCATGACTTTGTTATTTCTTATATAATATTTTCTTCTGTAAAAAAATAAAAATAAAAATAAAAATGATAAAATTATTAAAAATCCAAAAAAAATTTAAAAATTTAAAAATTGGTAAAAAGGGGGAAAATGGCCAAATGAGCTCAATTTACCTTGGAAGGATCCCACCCATCCTTAGGTATAAGGCCTAGGGGCTGTTTCCAAGGAAAATTTAGTCCATAACTTGCCTTATACAACTCCTAAATGTCACCTTTTCCCAAATCCGAGTTTGGGGAAAATATGGCATTTAGGAGAGGTTGTTGGGCTCACCTAATCCATGATTAGGTATCTCAAATCCTCCATTAGGAAGACTAAAGCAAGACATAACCAAATTTTCTTAAAATCTAAGGTGTTAGAGTTAAACTCAAGGTTAAAGCTAATAGAAAAGAGTATTACAATTATTAATAGCAATGACATCATAAGAGGGGTTAACAAAACCAATAAGATAATAAGGTAACTGATTAATAAAATATTGAAATAAATAGATTCTAAATCTAAATATGCACCATTACAATGATATAGACAATTAAGTACATATTTGACCCAAGCAATTAAGTAAGTAAAATATAAAATCCTAGTTGCAAATGAAGGGATAAAAAAAGTTAGTTGATTCACAACTATCCCAAAGGTATGCCGAGCTCAAAAAATGCTAGAATAGGAATGCATATTGTTACACAAAAACCCATAAAATTTTGTGACTATCATATTAGGTTGGACAAGAGTGCCTAAAAGGAGAAGAGCGCATAGGCTATGCTCACCCATTATCCACTGGTGTTCGGGAAAGTTCTCATATTCTAAATATTTTTGGGTCGGAAGGGTGTTGTATATATTCATTGTTGATCACCTGTATATCATTGTTAGGGTTCAAATCATGCCTATAACCTACAAAACAAATGATATCCTACAAAACCCCTAAACTACATCAAATCCCAGAAAAGAAAGATGCAAAAATGGGAGGTCGGACTGTCCTCGGTTGTCAACAAAGTGAACTTACGAATGAGCACTACATTACATTGTAGACTCAATGTAGTTATCTATGTGTGTGTGAAGAAATTTCCCCCTATGTGCCTCTTGTGTGAGTCACACTTGATAGCGAACAAGTATATAGATGTAAAATATACAATTAGATGTGTGCATGGAAAAATGAACTTCCCCTCCTATGAAGTGTATGCAAAAGAATGCAGTCCCTTGCCCTTGTGTGGATTCTAAATGGATGCTTGAATGCTCTTGTGAATGCCTTTGGATGCAACCTTAGGTGGTGATAGATAACGCTTAGTGTTTGGTCCTTTATTATTTCCATATAGCTTTATATTTATATGAATTTTTTGTTCCAATTCCGTAATTAACAACTAAAATGATGACTAGTAAAAAGTAAGATTCCCAAACAAATAGAAAATACCCAAAAATATGTGAGAAAAGTACAAATATGTTGGGGGTGCCTAGAGGGGACGGGGGCACCTGGGCGCTCGTGCCCAGATTCAAAAATTCCAAAGTATGAAAAGACAGACTGGGCAAGAAGGTGTGTGAGACCGATAGCAAAAATATAAAGAAATCAAAGAGGCTTGAGATAGTGGTCAATTAGTAGTTTTCTTGCTTAGGAATCATATGAATAGTAGTTAGTGATCAAGACTAGATAAATACCCAAAGTGCATGACTTAGTGTCTAAAGTAATAATAATACAACATCACAAGGGGGTTTAAATAATCCAAAACAAGACCAAGGCCAATAAAGGTGACCCATAGCAAAATAAAATAGGAAGGAACTTTGTCCTTTTAGGGCCCATTGTGCTAGTTCGATATATCCCATTCTTGAGTCCCACATTTCTTATGTTGTGAAACATGTCATTTGTACACTCAATTTAAACATTATACCTGCCTAATAATAGCTAACAAATACGTCAACAATGTAAGCAATATGTCAATGATAATTTGCATATCATCAACAACTAGCTAGTGTATAATCAAACTATGATCCACCAATAATGTAACAAGAGGGTAACACAATAATGCATCTATGAAAATATATATCATCCTTCGAGATCTCATAATCTAGTCATAATCATCACATCAATACCATAAGAAAATAAAGCATATTGGAATCATATGCCATGTACATCCTTGTCTTAAAATAAGTTAGCATCCAAAATTGACATATAATTATCCATGGAATGTAATAACATCATCATAAAAATGAAAGATATCTAATAGTCAATACCTCAATCAAAATAATATGATGCTTCAATGAGTCAACATGGTCGAAAATGGGAAACAAAATAGGTGGGCACTACAGAAACATACAATCTCAAAAAAGTATCAAGATTTTTATGCAATTTGTTTCAATATTTTTATTTAAAAAATTTTAATGCACTAAAAACCCTTTCATCTTCAATTGATCATAATATAATTATTTGAAACAATTCATACCATTGGAAATATTCACTAATGTTTTCATGTAGGATGCTATTATGATACAAATTTTTCCATAACTGTGTAATTACACAATTATATGTGGGTTCACTTAGTAAGTCATATTGTTCGACCATTGTGATTTTGAAATGAGCTAATTGACATGAAAGTAATTCCTTTTAAATAATACCCTTAATTTGAACTCCATTACATTCTAAGGATTTTTTAAAATGCTTAATGAGAGTACCCATGTTTCTTTTATATGAATCATTTATAGATTTATTACCTGCCACAAGATTCAAAAATATATGATTGGCAACTACCATGGCCTCACGAATATTATCCATTTAAAATCATTCTATGATCTCACTAGATAAGCATTGTGAAACTTTCTACATTTTGATTATTGTTTAAGATATAATATCTTCATATAAATTACATGTTACAGGTACTTATTCAATTTTTGGTCCAATAATATCTACTCTTTTATGGAAAGTGTGCATTTGAATCTCATTCCCATTTACAAATACAAATATTACCACTTATATTGAATCTGAAATAGATTTTAGGATAGTTTATAATTGTTAAAGTTTTCCAACTACTAAATACATGTCCTTGAAAACATTCATTAGAGTTGTATAAAAAAATATAGTGTTTGACACACATGTTTTCTCTATCTAATGAAGTTAAATATATATATTGATCTTTCTTGAGCATGTTTTATTAAGGAATTTATTACATTAAACATGGGTAGAATCATTTAAAGTGTAAGAAATGTTTCCAAATCTATTAAGCGGTAAAGCATTTCTTTTACCTTGTCAACACGTATACGATACTTAGACATGAAACCAATTAATAATGGATATTCATCAAATTTTGTGTGTGCAAGTTCAGACATGGAAATCCAGCTTATATCAACATATTGAAGATTTTTTTACCATCTATCACTCCAATTACAAATTTTAGAAACTACCAAAATATTTTTAGACGGTTTGACATATATGTGTGCAATTCAAGGATAATCTCTTGAACTTTTTCAACATCTTCGAATGTGCTAACTATCTTGTATGCAAGATTCATCCTATGAGTCATGAAATGAATTGGAATCATGTAAATAACAATTGATGTTTATATGACCATGCATTACTAATGCACTTTTAGCACCAACACATATAAGCTTTGTAGCTACTAAATAATCATCCATCCTGGCTATATCCTTCAAATTAGATATAACCAATTTATAAATATTTTCAACATTGCAATTTTCATTCATTTCATGAACAACTAGAAGATGAGGTTTCCTTGTGCGGTTCTCAAAAGTATAAACATGCATGCAAACCCAAGATGTGTTGTCCACCTTTGTAACCTCATCAATGGAAAGGGAGATAAAAATTGCATTATTGACTTTCTCTTTCAAATCCTCATTTTCAATCATTGTAAGATAGTTCAACATTTCCCAAGAAATAGTATCTAGCCAATGTGATTATGGAAGGTAAGTAAACCTATTAAACTTTAAAAAATTCTTAAATTTAGAAAAAATTGAAATAGGTCTTCCCATTTTAAGAATGAAGAATACAATTGAAAATTGTGTATTTTTGCCTTAAGATTGTCATTTACAGATTTTCCAATTTTTTCATTAATTGTTCCTCCTTTCTCCACAAGTTTTCAACAATGTTTCTACCTAATTTCATACTCCTCTACATATCTTAAATGCATGCATTCTTTCATTTATTTCCATCTATGTGTCTTCGTTATTTTTCCATCATTTTATTTTACTGTCACATATATTTTACTACAATGTTTCTCAATTGTGTCTAATTTTAGTTGTATTTTATGTTCTTTTCCTAATTTCCAACTACAAATTGTACATCTACATTATTTTAGAGTATCGGTACCATTTTCTATCTTTACAGGTTCAATGAATGGATATTTTTCTTCCCAATGTACATGAAAAGACCTTCCAATTATCCAGGTCATTTTCTTCCTTCTCATAGATTTATTTTTTTGAAGAGTAATGTCAATATCATCGTCGAATTGAATATTTTCATTAAAACATTCATTTATTGGATGCATATGGTAGTGAGGATTGTCTTATAGCTCTAGTATATTATCATCAATTATATCTTCATCTAATAAATTGTTAATTGTTTCTTTAGGGGATATGTTTTTGTTAATTGTTGCATTCCAAATACAATTAACTGTAGGGGGTTTTGTATTCAAACATGAAAAGGTTTTACTGTGAAAAAGATATAAATTTTTTAATCTAAACCAATAAAAAATACAGAAAAAGTTAATGAAAATATGTTACCTATGTTACTATTTGTTGTGGATCCAAGTTGAGTCGTCATTTTTTAGTTTATTAAAATAATTTAATATGTTACTTTTTCTTTTAAGTTGATCTCCCTTGTTTTCATTATTCATAGAATCCATTGTCCCTATACAAGTGGAATTTTATAATAGGTTATTTTTTAAATAAAAATATTTTAAAATTTGTAAATGATAGGTAAAAAGGTTTGAATCTTAACACTTCAAATTTTTTTTGACATAATACACAGTGTTACCGGATGACAACACGCATAATTCTACCATCTAGTAGCATTGTCTATGTTTTTGTCCACTAGCATGTTCAATGCTACCGACCAGTAGTATTGAACATGTTAGAAGACATTATCATAGAGGTAACTATTATGTGATACAATACCATAACAATTTAAATACCATAATGCATGCCCGCAGGGTTCCAAATTTCAATATCTAGTCAATCGCAATCTTTAAAGCAAAAAGAAATTGTGAAGAATATTTGATAGTCTAACTTTGCATATGGAATTATAAATGCATAATTAGTATATATATGAAGGCAAATTAGGTTAATTTCAATTTCACACTAAAGGCAATTTAAATTAAAACAGTTGGCTATTGGTGTAAACATTATGCGAATCGACCCCTAAAATTAATTTTTACCTAGAAAAATGAGGTGACACGGTCCTAATTCCTACCCTAAAAATTTTCCAAATGCAAATTTTAGAAATAAAAATATTCGTGAAACAAAGAATATTCACCACTAAAATTTAGCCTACTTAGAGCCCTAGGTCTATGTATTGGTTAGTGAATGGAGGGATGTTGGGTTGCAATACTCAAGTGAAATGGTCTCATGAGGTGGGTCAGAGTTGATCAGGAAGGGTCATATGGAGAAGAGAAATGGATTGTGAATGAGATAAGAAAAAACAAAGCTTTAGTGGTAATAATTGTCTAATAAGATGACGAATATGGTGGTTGTCTTATGGGGCTTCACCATCGATAATAATTAATTGTGGGATGATTTGTATGGGGGTAAAAGGATGGAACACCTCTTGTATGATCTCATATAATATGTCATCTTGTAGTTCTCGGTGTCTGAGTAAATAGGGAATGCAGGGAAAGTGTTTAACTATTCTTTAGAATATCTTAATTTCCATAGTCATCCATGGTTGAGATTAAATGATCATTGCATTCTACTTACTGTGGTCGAGAGAAAAGCATAAATAGAATATTGTAATGAGAGGTTGTATTAGAGAAATATTGGGCTAGAATGTAATCCTTTTGTATGTCTTGTGAGGTTGTTTGAACCAAAGTATTTCTCATTGTCATGTGGATCAACAAACATCCTTGTTTGAAGTATAATGTTCCTTACACCTGAAATGTCACATTTGTGTATTTTAATTTTTGAAAGTTTGAGTGTGTGTAATTTTTAGATTGTTTGGGTTCAAAAGCTATCATGTATATGTGTTCAAAACCAGGCTCTAGGTCACTATTCATGTTTTCTTAATTGAGATTTTATGAAGATGGTTTGATACACATTTACAAGTGATATCAAGAAGTTAAGTTCACATTAGATATACAATTTTTAGAAGTCAAAATCAATTTGTTTCACAATTATTTTAATAACCAATTCACCAATTTACTTCACTTTATTTAATGAAAATGTGAATAAACAACATTGTTATTGCTTTTTTTATTTTTAGAAGTTACAACAAACACATGAAAGTAAAAAATTTACAGCATCAAATGAAAGGTGCTTTTTATTGAAATTAAATGTTTTGCAAAGTAAGGAAATGGAAATGATGGTATTCTTAAAGAGGCTATTGTTATTAGATCTAAAATTCCTATGTCACTATATTGAAATTATCTAATCTATGAGTTAAATTGTGAGACTAAGGTTATGTATAATAAGATCTATGATCTAAATTCAACTTTAATCTACTTCGTAAATGAATTCTCCTTTGATCTATGCATAAATGCGATCGTACAATAAATAAAAATTGAAATTATGTTTTTTTTTTTAATTTTGTTGTCCTTTTAAAAGGTAAATTTATATAGATCTAACATAAAATTTACACCCATATTCTAAAACCTAGATCTTAATCCCAAAGATGAGAAAATTCTAGGGAAAGATGGTTTGGAAACTTTAATCTATTAACATGAAAATTACACAAAGAAAATATATTCTAATATTTTTTTAATTTTATTGTATCTTTTAATTGCTATTGTAGCAAGGATTTTAAATCTAATATAACTATACAAATATATATTTTTTCCTCAGATCTAACCTTTTCTCCTATGATTGAGATGAGACTGATTTAAACTATGTATTTTTACCCTCAGTAAACTACTCCATTTGACCTCATTGAAACCAGTTTGTAATTTATATATTCAGTTGGAAAGAAGGGAACTTGGTGCACTTGGAAGGAAGAATAGGTAGATGAACTAAGGCTAGCTCAAGGGGAGGAAGAAGTTTGGTCTAGTGGCCTTTGTGTTCTCTATTTAGTAGTAATAAAAACCACAGTTCTCAAGGTTCTTTGTAATGGAAGAAGTATCGTTTGGGGCCTGATTTATTTCTCTCTAGATAAAAATAACACAACAAAAATTCTCTTTGTAAAAGCTTTAAAAATTATGTGGGGCATCAAATGAGCATACAAATTTTTCTAATAGTCAACCTCTACATGTTTTTTAATCCTAACTCAATATCAAAACTCAATCTAAGGATTAGATTCAATCACATAAGGATTAAACTCAAGTTCTAGAGGGTAGGTGGAGTGAAATGCGTGTTAAAAACAAGGAAAAAATGTACATATATTAAATAAATAATATAAATTGAGAGTTTGACTTAAGTATCACTTGTGAGGGAAATCTGATTCCTCCAAAAGGCAGTTATGAAATTGTTACAATGGGAGATGAAGATGTCATGATAGTTAAAAAACCACTGCAATGGGGGGGAAAATGCAAATTTTTTGCAACCACTATGATGGTTACATCCCATAATGAAAAAAGGGGGTGCAAGGAAGGAAAAAAAAAGGAAAAAAAAAATTGGATGGGACCCATGAAAAATATGGAAAGTGGCTTAAAAGGGGTTGAAGGGTTGATAGGGATTTAGGAAATGATTTTGAGCTCTTGAAAACATATTGTCATATTTTTGGAGATCATTGTCATCATCACTACATATTTTAACTCTGACATCGTGTAAAGTAAGATTCATATAAATTTCCCCCTTGAACAAGCATCCATGTTGTGAATTGACTAGTGTAATGCTCGATAAGTAAGCAATGAATAATAAAAACATGGAAAAATAACCTCACTTACCTATCTTACCTTACAACATAGAAAATCCAGCCACAACACATGTCCATATTGTAAAACAAAATGAAAATAAATCAAGTGTAGTACATTGAAAAAAATGTAGAAATGAATATGTAATCGAAATCAAATGAGATGAATTACCTTTGTGTGGAGTTTGGAGATACTACATTTCTATCTGAGAGTATGTTACTTTCAAAAACATCTGAAAATTTAATTATAAAGTGATGAACTAAAAATAACCACGGTTAACCAAACTCAGGATCAATCTGCATCTGTTGTGGGGTCCAATCATATGAGAAGGTTACTAAAATTAGGAATTTTTCAAAACTTAGACCAAAATTGACCCCTATATATTCAAAAAATTGCTAAATTTGAAATCATTTACACGAGTGAGAATTGTAATTTTCGAGATTTGGAGAACAAGTAACCATTTGATGAACTAAGACATGCTAAGATATAAACTACTCTACGATGGAAGTAAAACTAGCGAGAATAGGACGGACACGTGGTTGGGGAGATTACAATGGAATTCATTAACACCTAGAGTTCCCATTATTACAGATGTGGGTGGAGAAACACCAACCCATAAGTGATGAGGATGAGGGAGTGGTGCACCACCACTACCAAGACAAACATGACCATTTGGGAAACATCCAACATTAACAAGGCATGTACAGGGGAATTACACCTTATTGTCCATGGGTAGGGTGGAGACATATAGGGAGGAGATGACATGGGGTAGGGAGAGGATGAAGAGGGTCGGGGACATCTCAGAGAGGAGGAGGAGGATGATGACTATGAGCCTTCCGATATTGGAGTAGATCTAGAGTGGAAGGTAGGAGACCCAGGTAGCTTGTTTTGATTTTTTTGTATCAACACTCCTACTTTTATTTAGACTACTACTTGTTATGCTAGTGTTAGTGAATTCTTACATCTATTAGCTACTTGATTTTTTTTGGTAAAATTTTATAACTCTATGCTTTTGTGTGTATTTGAAAAAACTACGGGTAAGTTTTGAAAACTCATTCAAGATAATCTAGTGGACATGTTTTCCCCATTCTCAGGGAAGATGACCAATGTGTTATAGGGGGACCCTGGGCTTCCCAAGAGCATTGGGAAAGACACTAATGTATTTTTCGTGGGATACCATGGGGCACAATTCTTAGGTGATGAGAGGTCCATGACCTCAACATTGGAGGTTGAGATATGTACCCTCTTAGGGATGATGGGTGCATGTTAAAACACACATGAAGCTTCCTCTAGTAGGAGGATTGAGACAGAGATAACATCAACACTATAGGTGAGTGGTTCATGCCACGAGAGTTGATCACATGTTTTTCACCACTCTATGATGTGTTCATAGAGGCAGAGGACTAAGATTCCTCCACATCACTTAGTTGGAGGGTCACAATAGTGACCTTATTTGTATTTGATGCTTTAATATATATCATACACAGATGCACTTGGATGCCTCATGTTTTTTACCTATTTTTATTTCTGAAACCACACTTACTAATTCAGTGTGGATGCGATGTCAAATTGTATAAACCTTGATCCACACACACACACACACACACACATTAGATTTTTTTAAATAGTATGTCATGAGACTCATTTAATTATGTGTTTTTTTAGCTTATTTTAGTTTATAAATGTAGGAAAATTAGTTAATAACATAATGAATGTATAAAAATATGGATTTTTTAGATTTGTATGCACGGTGATGTAATGAATGAGGCACAAATGCAAATATATGTTGACTAGTTGTTTTGTAGGCAAGATAGAGATGTAATTCCCTAGATGAATATTATGAAACCAATGAACAAAGTGGAAAAAGGATAAAACTGAGTGCATAAAAAGAAAACAGGGCAAAGCAAAATGGTAACAATGTTGGTAAAACAACAAGTTTGGGCAACAAATTACGTAGTGATCATGATTTAGGATTAGATAATCCCTTAGGGGAGAAAGGATGATTATTCGATATAGAAATCTAGTTTTAAACCTTTTGGTAGATGGTCGTGACACAAAGGTAAATGAGAATTATCTCTCTTATTGATCATGAATAATTATATTTTCTCTATAATTTTGGATTTCTCATTGTTTCACTTTTCTTTTTGGTTTTCTACCATATATATTTTTTCCTTTTTTATATATGACACCCTATGTTACCTGGAGGACACTCGGGGTCATCACCGAAGATTATATATGGGTGAGTAAGGGCATTACTCTCCAATGATGGCCTCACATGACCTGGAAGATGTCAATTAATAAGACCAACAATACTCAGTTAATAATACTCTCTCTTTTTTGTATGATTTGTTTTCCTTCTGATTCATAATTTTATTTTTTTGTTTGAGAGTGAAGCAAAACCTCTATACCATACCCAAAACCCATGTAAATAGTAGGATACAAGGGCTTAACACCAAAGAATTGGGCATGTGAGAGAGATTTCTAAGGGTGAGACATGTCAATGTTTCATGCTCAAAGATAGGGAGAAGTAGGGGAATGTGTCATGAAAAAGCTCTTAAAGACCTATATAAACCAAATTTCCTATGACCAATTAAGGTTTGCTAGTGGAGAAGGGAATCATGAAATTAGAAAACGAAGAACTAAATTTGTATCGTGGAGATGAAATAATGGAAATGGTACTAATACATTAGTACATGAGGTGAAAAAATTAACAGATGAAGGATAAAGGATCATCATGTAGATAAAGTACACTAAATATCACTTTTAAAACAAATTTGTTACGTATCAAACATACTGAGGTGATACAAAATATAATGTAGGTGAAAGTGTAAAGTGCAATACAAAACATGTTACTAGACATAATACCACTTGAGGTGGAGAGATTTAGCTAACTCACCAAACTCCCCACCTTGAAGCGTACAAAAGTGAAATGCCCCATTATTGAAATCCTTAATGAAAAAATAAGGCCCCAACTAGTTTGGTTGAAACTTGCGTCCCTCACTAATCTTCTTGTCTATTTGTTTTTCTTAACAAAGAACAAAGTCACTGACCAGAATAGGCCATTTGTGAATATTATTGTTATTATCATCAAGCCATACAATCGGCGTAGACCTTGTGATGTTGTGCAATCTTGAGATATTCTCATCTAAAATTTCTAAAGTATTTAGGCATGCTGACTAATATTCATCTTCATCCAGAAGCCCTTAAAGAAAGATTAAAAGACTAGGGAGATGAACCTCCAATGGAAGAATGACTTCATTCCCAATAAAAATGAATAAGGGTTACACTTATGGATGTGCATATGCTAGTTCAACAAGCCCATAATGAGGTATATAACTGTAAATGCCAATCCTTCTTGTTTCTCTTAACCATCTTAAGTAAAATGGAATTCAATGTATGATTTCTTGCCTAAGCCTATCCACTAGATTAAGGGTAATAGAGATGTTTTATGGTGTGAAATCAAAAACTTCTTGCATATTCCTTGCATCTCTACATTCTTGAAGGAGCTTATATTGTGATAAATGATAACTGGGTCTCAAAACCTAAAAATAATTTGGTTTCAATAGAATTTCCCTATGAGTGAATTTGTAAGGGTGGTATGAGGCCTGACCTCTACCCATTTTATGAAGTACTCTATTACGGATATGATGAATTTATGCCCATGTGTAGAATTAAGGGATAATTTTCTAATTAAATCAAGAACTTAAGTAGAAAATGGCCATGGCATAACAATAGGTTGAAGTTCTTGTGCTAGAATGTGTATAACATGTGAAAACTCCTTTCATTTGGGACATTTTTAGACATAATCAATAACATCATTCTCAAGAGTGGGCTAGAAATATCCCATCCTATAAATTTTTTGGTATGTTACATGGCCACCAAAGTGACCACCACAAATCCCATATTGTTAATGGAATAAAATGCACTTCGACTCTTCTTCATAAATACATTGAAGAAACATACCATAAAATGCTCTCATGTATAGGACTGTATCTAAAATTACATGTTTTTCATCCATGACAAGGAGACATTACCTCTGTTGGGAATTTAAATCCTATGGATAAGTGTTCTCAACAAGATAAGTGATAATATTTGCATACCAGGGAGATGAAGTGACATCAGGTTTGTCTACATATCAGATTAGCTCATTAGGGTATTCAACGAAAACTAAATATTTAATTCCAAAGGTTTTTCTTCCATCTAATCAATGACAATTTTCCCCTTGACTTATTTTTTATTAATATAGGTCAACTCAAACTCACCAAGGAGTGTAATTAGATGATCAACTTTCTTAGAGAGGGAAGGTTGTGTTAAAAAGGTGCATAATCCTTGAGATTTGACAGTTACCTCAGTCTCTTGATTTATAATGTAATTTCTCAGGCATTTAGTAAAAATATTGTAGAGAGGAATTATTTTTCATCCTAGGAATAACACATTTAATATTCTAATAGAACAGAACTAATTAAATAAATGAAACATTATTTTCCATCATTATCTTACTGAGAAAGCATACAAGTTAACATAATTTTAAATGCAAAGTGGTAAAGGATAAGTGGTCTAGCATTTTTAGGAGCCATGAGAGTGAGAGGGGATAATAAGAAGAATTTTACAGATTCAAAGGCTTCCTAACATTCTTCAGTCCATTTGATGGTATTTTGTTTCTTCAACAAATTCTTGATTGGATTAATCATGTAGGTGAGATCCAAAATGAATCTTTATATGGATCCTAACTTCCCAAGGAAATATTAAACCCCTAACTCGATGATTAGAAGAACCATCTATAGGATAACACATATATTAGTGGTATCAACATCAATTCCTAGTTGAGATATAATGTATCTTAAAAACATTCCACCTGTTACTCCAAACACACATTTTTCGGGGTTTAAGGTGACGTCATACTCAATGAGACACATGAAAATGATTCTAAAAACTCCTACATGGTCCTCTCTCTTTCTAAATTTAGAGAGGAGATAATCAATAATAGACTCAATGATATTATGAATGAGGTCATGGAATATGTGAGTCATTGCTCGTTGGTAAGCTTCCCCTAATTTTTTGAGACCAACGGGTATGACGATGTAAAAAATATTTCCCCATGAGGTAGTAAATGAGGTTTTATTTAGATATTATTATGCCAAAGGCATTCCTCCTATGGGAAAGGCCTTTGCGGATGTTTCTGCCACTGTGTTAAATTTAACAGTTTGATGACCGTCTGGACGTTTTCACGTTTTTCAGGCTATTTTTAACATTTTTTGGATCCTTGCATGCTCAGCTCCGTGTACACTACTTTGTGCGCATGATTTGAGTAGAGATGGAATGCTCTAATTTTGTGTGCATACTTTGAGCAGAGATGACATGCTCTGATTTTCTACTGCCATGCCTCCACAGTTAACGGGTGTGTTCTTTCTTGTGGGTTCCATGTGTGTTATGTTTTTATTTTCTGTAAATTCGGTGACCGCATGCTTAAGTAGAATTATTCCCTCTATATGAGAGCTAGCATATTTAGGCCATACCGTTGAACATTGCAAAGGGAGAGGATGAGAGAGAAATTGTAAAAGGTAGGTTGTTTCTTTTAGTTTTTGCTATAGATTTTATTTTCAATTAAAAAAATATGGCACTAGATGTTTTGGAAACTAGATGTGTCTTGCTACCATTTGGTTTGTTTTTTTTATTTCGAAAAAGAATAAGCATTAGTTTTGCATAAATTCACCAATGGATTTCATGAGCCACTAATTGATTCTTGTTATTAGTTTTTTAAATTATTCTCAATTCACTATTTGAGCTGCCATTTGATCCATGGTGTTATGTTCTTTTTAGAATTATTCTTAATCACTATTTCAAACAAAGATATAGCATTCATAGATGTTACAGAAAATGGATGGGGTGAGTTTCCATTTGATCATGTGCTCAATCCATCTCTTGCAGAGAGTAAGAAGCCAGAGAAATGTGCCATGTGTCAACAGGTAACCAAAAGGCTTGAGGTATCAATCCTTGTGTTTTCAAAAGCACGTGGTGAATTACAATAGAATTTGTGGGATTTTTGGGGGCAAAAACATCAGGATCGACTTACTCAAATTTTCAAACCTAGGTGCATTATCAATGTCAGCTCCCTCATATGTTTAAACCAAAGTGCTACAAAAAAATTACCCCCAGACATGTTGTAGGATGTGCCCATAACATGAATTATGGTTCATGTTGCTTCCCTGTTTTGATTCATAAACACTTACCTACCATAGCAAAGCACACTACAGTTCTCTGAAATATCACTCTCCTAAAATTAAACAATTCTCAACATTTAGCATGCGGTCTTATTCATGTTAATAAAAAGAGAACCACCCACAAGACCAACCAATCTTGACTTAAGATTTATTATGGGCTAAAATCTATAGTTGTGTCAATAAACTACATACTTATGTGCTCTATAGTGGGGTCTTACAATGAACATTTATTATTTATTTTTTCATTCTAATATATAAGATAAGTAACAATAATTGAATTCGTTCTATATTAGAAGTTGGAAAAGTACCTAGACTCTTAGGCTGCTTCTGTACTGTTGTTGTTGTAAGGCTCCAAAACCATAAGGCATGATATGCATGTGTCATTGCAAAGTAGATAGAGAATTGAGATGCATTTTGAACATGCCCTTAAGCAAAGGGTTTGGAGGGAATAAAATGTGATGGCCAAATGAATAGATGTACCCAGCAAATCCCATAAGAATACTGCTAAAGTGAAATGTACCCATATCTTTATTGGGGAGATGGGGATATTCTTATTACTCAATGCATTCTTCGTCGTAAACGATTTGTGTGTTTCATTTGTATGAGACGATCTCTCTTTGGGTTATCACTTTGGGACTTGTTAGGTAAACACTTACAAGAAACTGATGTAGGCTACAATTTACTTGGCATCCATGCCATACACATTTCAAAGTGGTAGTAAGAATTTAAGGAAGGCCAATATGACAATTGAAATAATTTGAAGGAATAAAATATTCCCACACTCCATATTGAAGGGAGGGTTAGCGGCTTGGAAATTTAAAGGGAGTGGATGGAGGAATGAAAAGTGATGGAGACATAAAGGGTTCAATTTAAAGGCATGAACTTTGTTACCAAAAAAATGATAAACAAGAACTTAGAGTAGGGGGACAATGGGATTAAACCAATAAATTATATAATGCATCATTCATGCAAAGAAATTATATAGTGAAGTTTGTGTATACATATTGCGTGAAACTGTAGAATTTCTACATGCCACAACCCATTTTAGATTATAGATCGAAAGAGTTTAAGTGATGACGCAAAACATGTGGTGAAACGACAAAGATTAGGGAAAGGAAATTCACAATCTGGGGAAGGGGTGGGATCAAGTGAAAATAGGTGTGCAAATGGGGAAGATAAAGAACCTAAGAATAATCAAGGAAAGAGGCAGAGGAAGAAATTGTCAGGGAATGTGGACTTGGAAATGGTTGCAAGAAAAATAACAGGAGCCACAAATGAAGATGTCTCTACAAATATGAATTTAGCTAATCCTGTCAACAAAGAGAATTTGACATCATCAAGAACATCAGAGGTGGAGGTATCATACAGGGGCCATTCTGGAAAGGAAGCAACAAAGAAAACTAGAGCGAGGGCTCTGACAATGACTATTTCTATAGAAGAACCTGAAGTAAGAAAAACCACACCCAAATTTGTCAAGGAGAATGGTTTCTTGCCAAAGCACAGGATAGAAGAATTGAAAGGGATGGGTGATATATCAAATGAGTCAAAGATCATTGAATTCTACTTCAATTCACAAGAGAGGAAAACTTCTGGTCATGCAGGAAATAATAGGCCTTTAGGAGAGGATGTTTCTATGACAGAGGTTCGGAAAGTTGCAAATGGTCTTGATGATCAAAAAGAGGAAAGTTTGACTCAAGATAACATTAATGCTATTGACATCCCTATAATTGATGGGATAATTATTGATAAGAGTAATCTGACAAGCGTGCTTACAGAAGCTAAAGGAAAAAAAAACTCTAAGAATCTTAGCACTGAGCCTGAAAATCCCCTGAGTGCATGGGTTTAATGTGATAAGTTCACAAAATAGCGTTAGATTCCTGTTGAACTAGCTGAGTATATAGACATAACAAACCCTAGATGGTATGCAAATCTCTTCATTGTTGTTTTTTTCTAAAGGTGGAAATTCTTCCCAAGCTGGTGATTTGTTACATGAAAGAAAAATGTTTAAGATTTGTGATTAATCCAACCGGCATTTCACCATTCATGACTTTTGGCTTTAGTATTCAGTACATTTTGTGTTGCAAAGTTTTTCTTTCTGTGGGGATCAAATTTGATATATTTGGGTCGACTTGTTCTTGGGATCTTTGAATAATTCAGTAGTATATTTGTATGGAATTTTTAAATTATCTTCTTTTGGAGGTAACTTCAATTCCAGAGGTAGAAGAATACCAAAAAATGGATAAAATCATGATTTTGGCATTACCTTGCTAAAGTACACAATTGGTAGGAAAACTAGTTTCTACAAATACGTGGTGTCTGCCTTGGTTTTTTGTCTATCAATTCACCATGGGATTATCATATGTTTTTACATTGCAAGAATTTCAAAATATTCTTGATTTCTTTTCTAACCCGAGGGACAACAAAGTTACAGGATATTCCACAGGATCCTTGTTGTATCCATGTCCTTTGTATCTGGTAATAATCCTGGTAGAGATATTTCAGGGACATGTACTTGATATACAAAAAACTTGTCATATCTGGACATTTCTGGATAGACATGATAACATTTGGTCTAAGGTCATATCTTAGCTATACACAATATGGCTATATTTCATGCTTGATAAAAGAGGCAAAAACAAAAAATCCCTAAATTATGCAGTGATCTTGACTCCTAGAAAGTAAATTCATGGCTAGTTATCAATTGAAAATCATAAAGCATAAGGCCAAACTATAGATTTTCACACATTAGTTGTATGCAGTACTGATTCTATTGATAACCTAGTTCAACATAAAAAACAGAGGTTTGGCAGTGATGCATTTTGGTACATATCTCGCCCTTTGTGCTCCTTTGGAAGAAGCAAGTACAAAGGCAGGACCTCATGATTCTGCAATGATTGATGTGCAAGAATGCATGCATATGCTTTACATGTTTGCTAAAATAGAGAGTTGGTCACAGAAGTTCTCTTTTATTTTATTTGTGCTTATGGTTTTTGTCTAATGTATGACTTTGCTGGTTAAATCATTTTTTCCTGCATCCTTCTCCAATGTTTGTGGACTTCAAAAATGTTCAATTCCATGATGTTTGTTTTTATTTCAATCAGCCTCTGATTTCATCATTAAAATTCAAAAATTTCCTGTCTTTTAATCAACCTTTATTACAAAATTACGATTTTAAATAGACACTTAAAAAATACTTTCCCTTCTCATGGAAGCTAAATTTGAAGAAATGACATTGGCCAAATATGTTGTAACTTATGAGGCTCCCAATACCTCATAGCAATTATTATCTTTATAGCATGAATTCATAAAATGTGTAAGACCATCTATGCCTACAAAAGCTGTAGGGGCATTGTTAATGAGACTCCACTGGACATTTTATCGTGGTTGAATAATCGGTAGAACAAATGTGGAGGGGATTATTATTTTATTAGAGACTAGTGATTAAAATATTTATATCTGTTAGAGAACAAGAACCTTCTCAGAAAAGTGAGCATGAAATACACATTTCATGTAGCATTAGAGTGTAACCTAAGTGATGGAGGTCCATCTAATTCATAGTCTATCATTCCTAGACTGTATGAGTATATCAATGATGTAGAGCTTCAGTATAGAGAATAATTGTGATCATCTCCAAGGAGATCAATGTGTTGTTGCTTATTAGATCTTAGTTGTACTCTGAATTTATGAAGCTATTCAAATCAGCTATTTTTTAACTTTGAAAATTTTAGAGTTATCTACTTTTAATGAGTTTTGCACAAAATATGTTTATTGTAGATATATATACATGTATTTATAAACATATGTAAACATGTCATATCATATCCTACAGTCCCTGAAAAACTGTTGGATTTCTATCTAAGTCCTGGAACTTAAGGAAGACATTTATACTTATCAATTAATGTATATGCAAGCCCTGCTATCTATTCCGGCCTTGTATGATAAAAATGATTATGAGTTGTATGCATCCCTTTTCCTTCAACATAGTCTAAGCCTACTATGTAACTTGGGGAGTCTGCTTCTTTATGATGCAAGCTCAATGATATCTTTAGTTGTATCCTCTTTGGAATAATCACTTATCCTTGAAGAACATGTAAACTTGATGCTATGTTATGCAATCAAGAAGTATCGATAAAAGTATAATGGTGAAATTAAGATCAAGCACATGTATTAATTGCTATCAATCAGAGAGATTACATAATACATATAATGCACAAAAGATAATGGCTATTGCATTGAAAAAGTTTGTGTAAATACAAAATCTCATGAGCCATGCCAACCATGGGATAAATTCCATACATGGTGTACTCTGGGATGATGCTCTCACAATAACTCATACAGCAAGAGTTGATAATGATATACTACCCAACTACGGCACCATTAGCGAGTTTGTGCTCATGAATGATCATATAATAAATTAGTATACATGCACAAATAAAATATTTATGTTGATAGACATTCTATAATGGAAGTAAAGCATGGGATCTGTAAGTGGGACCATATAATTTTAATTCTTTACATTAAATTTGATGTCTATTTGACTATCATGTAAAAAAAAATTTCCCCAAATTTAAGAAGGCAATAAAAAAATAGTAATATCTTTATCATATGGTAGAGTTTGGTGAGTTTTTTGAGAAATATAAAGAGAATGTAAAAAAATTATTAATCAATGTGATATGCATAAAATCCAAGATAAGAACCTTGAGATTGATATCTTCTTGCTTAATACTTCATATTTGAACTCCCTTGTAATGTTCTTAGACATGTAAGACCTTGCCTTAGATTTTGAAACTTCCTAACTTTGTATGTTCTTTGTGTGCAGATTTCTTATGCCTCACATCTTAGGCCAAAATCTATTATTTCCTTTTCCTTTGCCTTTATACCAAATGATATAATACTTAGATTGTTTCCGAGCTTAAAGTCTTTAATTGCTCTGATAGTAATGGATACAATTATTTGATTGTTTCCTTGCTAAACCCTATTCAACACCATTCTACAATTGACTATAATGTACCTGCACACATAGGGGACATCTACATAAAAATAATACAATAAATAGCAACATTTGCACACCTGAAACACAAGATTCTACCTGCAAATATTAAAGGTGGTAGAAACATTTTTGTTCTCAAGGGAATTACAGAATTGCATGACATAAGTCAAATGAGGGAAAGAATACCTTTTTCCCCATGAAGATGTGAAAATATTACATGAAGTTGTATTCATCTGAAAATGAATTGTAATATACCTAAAATCTTAAAATATTATTTATATTTGACTGAGTAGCTTCTCACACGAGCCAGAAGCTACTTCAGAATGCATAGTTAGTTCTTAAAATATGTCACCTCAATCAGATCGAGTGTAATGTTTATGTTTTAAATCGTAATTATCTCTTGACCAGAAAATCTTATTTATAGTTTGACTGAGTAGATTCTTAAACAAGTCAGTTTGAATGCATAGCTTCTTAAAATATATACCCCAATTAGATAGAGAGTAATAGGTAATTACCTACAAATCCTAATAAGCTATTCGCTTGGAAATTGACTGTAGCCTATTTTTCTCATTTTACACTTGTCGATGTTAATTAAAAAGTCGTAAAATTTTGAAAATAACCTTTTACTCAATATATATTTATAAGATAAATTGTTACCTATTGTTTGGATAACTATTAATCTATCATTGGAATATTTTAAGTTTAAAATATAGTTTGGATAGCTATTATTTTTATATCATTTTATTTTATAGGTAAGGATGAGAATGGGTTGTCAACAAATTTTGATTTGACAACATGATTATTTAAAATTCATCCTTACATAGTTTTTAAACATTTATGGCCATGAAAACATAACATTATCAAAGAATTGATGTTTGTTTTTGTATTATATAAGTCTCAAAAGATGACGTGCACATTTAGAAGGAATCATATATTTATTTATTTTTTATTGGTGATAATTGAAAATTAAGTGGACAACACACAAAGTATTAAAAAGGACCTTCACCCTAAAGGCGTTCCCCCTATGGGAAAGGCATTTTCGGTCGTTTACGAAATTAGGTTACTTTTGAAGGGTGCAGAGACATTTTAGCTATTTTTCAATGGTAGTTGCATTTTCTGGACAACCATTTTAGGTAAAATTAGCAAAGTTGCATGTTTTTGTGGCCCAATTTGAAGGTTTCTACAGATTTTATTGCATCTGGAAGTTTTAGATTTTCCTAATGAATGTTAATTGATTGTGGAGTGGTCTTGGCATTCATTATCATGTGTTTTAGATGGTCGAGGATTCAATATTTTCTTTTGGGTTGGAAATCGACTGTAGAAAACCTACAATTTGGGTCGAGATTGGTGTGGAGATTAAAAAAACTTCTGAACGATAAAGAAAGACACCAAACAAGAGATCAGTTTGATTCAATGTTAATGTTTTAGAGTTATTTGGTTAGTTGTTTTCTCCAGGGTTTAAGTTGCAGAGTATTACTCTGTTGAATGTGCTTTGGAATGAGGGGAAGAAAGCACTTAATTCTACCCTTCGATGCCATTGGATTCCTCCTGCTGCATAGGTGAGTTTAAGTATCTAGAGTAAATGTTTTAGGGTTTTTTAATTGATTGAATTTATCAAATTCTCTTAGATTTTTTTATGGGTATGGAGGATATGTTAATTTGTAATTGATCTGGGTTTACTCTACATGTCCAGGGTATGTTGCGGAAATAGAAATTTTTTTGCTCTAGAACTAAGATTGATTAAAACGGATTAAGGGTTTCTATCAATCATAAAACATGTTGTATAGATTGTTTTAAAGGCATCTTTTTCTTTTTCACTTTATTTTTATCATATTTTTAAGTTGTGGCTTGGTATTTTGGGTTGGAATAAGAAAAAAGGATTGCTTTTGTCCAGTGCGTCACCTTTACTTGTTGGGTAGTGTTTGATGTTCTTGATGCCATGCTTGGATCAGTTAGGTATTTCTTGTTTTGTGTCATGAGATGTTTGGAGTTCGTGAGTATTCTTTATTTAGCCGGAAGATTTACATTCATACATGAAATCCTTATGGGAATTGAATGTTGAAAATATAATATATAAGCTCGTGTCCTGCACAGTTGTATCGAATGTCTTTCGTCTAAATGGTTTAGGCTTATTTGACTGATTTAAGGATGATATTCCCTGGATCATATGCTAAATACCTTCTATTTTTTTTAGTGTTTGTCAAAGTTTTTATTATTTGAGGTGGTCTTGCGTATATATGTATATGGAATTCTCTAGCAAAAGGTTCTTAGCTCAAAACTGTAGAGGTTGGCATGTGTTCTAATGATTTGGATGCCTGATTTATTTGTTATGCTCTTAAAATCACCTAATTCCTTACATCGTCTTCGCAAAGTGATTAATAAAAACATCAATATCCCTAGGAAATCTAGTGGAATTGACCACACTCCTTGATTTGTCTGGTTTGTGTTCTATTAATGCCAGTGGTACAAAAAACATGGTGAAGTAGATAATCTGTTAAGTTTAGGATCTGCATGCTTTAAGAAGATAATGCTACGAAAATTGGATAGAGATAGAGGGTAGAACTTCACTTTATGCTTGTGCTTGTTTATAGGAAACTAATTATAAACTCACATTGCAACTCTATCAAAGAGGTAGACATGTAATTACACTCATGCATTTCTTTACTCCCATACAAATTATAACAAGATCCATTGTTTGGTAGGTGTCCATTGTCCAGTCAAAGACATAAGCAACAAAAATCCATCCACTGCCTCCAAATCCCTTCAATTTCATTTCACTTTCAAATTCGGGTACCTTTCCTGTCATCTTTTTCTCCTCTCTCACCACCTCCTTTGACTGTTTTTATCTTCAAGTACAAACTATTTTTAGCCTTTTTTCATGCTTTTATTCATCAAAATATTATACCCATTTGGCCAATTTATTGCAAGACAGAAGTTGAAGCAATCGACAGAGATCTTGGGATTGTAAGAAACATCTTCCAGGTGGCCTAGTTTTGCACTAACAAACGGTCCTCTAATCGACACCCCTTATCAACATCAACTATAACTAACCTTATAAATTAAATAACATATACCATTTTGCATTCACATTGTATTGTGCATGTGCGATTGCTAGTTATAAAATTTATATTTGACTATAGCCTGAGAAACCATCCATGAGTGAATGGAGTTTGTACCTAGCGGTTTTGTTGACGATCACAATGATAGAGGGAAACAAGAAGTCATATTTAGGACACACTTTATTTATATCATAAAAATCGATACAAATTCAAATGTTATCATTCTTTTTCAAAACTGGCACATTAGACAACTAATTTGTATAATCTACAAGCCTAATAAAACCAACGTTGAAGAGATTTATGACCTCCTCTTTTACCATTAGTGCTATCTTGGGCTTTAGTGGTTATAAATTTTGTTTGATCAGCGTGGCTTCTAGTTTTTTTACTAAGTTGTGGATGACCATGTTCGTGTGAATGTTAGTCATGTTGGAATATGAGAAGATGAAAACCTTAGAAAAATTAATGAGCAAGGATTTATGGTCTTTGAATTATTATGGCGAGAGTGAAGAATTGAATTTTAGGATCCTTTATTATTCCTATGTCCCTATGTTTATATCAATAGTTTATTCAATGAGTGAAACATTTCCTTTTTCAAACTCAAGTGATACCGGTGGAAGATATAAAACTTCCTCTTTAATTTTGTAAATGTCAAGGTCTTCAGTGGTTAAATCATAGTTTTTTATTTTATAATACAAATCATAATATTCATTCCTTAGGGTAGATGGAGGATGCAAAGTCATGGAAAATCCCTTTTTGTGATGCGAGGGAGGTAGGGGTTCATAAACATGTGAATAATCTAAAATTTCTTGATCATTTTATGTTATGTCAAGTTATAACAATCCAAGATCATATAGTTTGACTAAACCTATTTCAGGTGGGAGTTCCTTCTTAAAGAGAGGGTTACACGTTAAGAAGAAAACAAAATCAGCTCCAAGAAGTCTATCAAAAGGAAAATATCATGCAAAAGTGATATTAATGGCATCCGCTAGATGGTTTTGAATCATAGGATGGATTCAATAGATATGAAATTGAAATCTTCAACTTATGTTTGAGCAATGTTTTTATATAGTTGAAAATGTTTGGATTTAATATTATAAACTTTTTCTACCTAATTGGTAATAAACTGGGAGTCATAAGGATTTTTAGTCTCGAAATACCAAGTCTACAGGATAGGATAAGGCTGATCAAAAAAACTTCATACTTAGTCGTATTATTAGTGCATTCTAAATTGAGGAGAAACCCAAATGGTAAAATGTTTCTTCTAGGGGCAATTAAGACTATACCAGAGCCTACTCTTATAGCACAATTGGCTCCATTATAGTACGTGGTCCATAGGTTACTTTCAAGGAGATGGTTGTAAGATAGGATGGATGGTAGAACTTGACTATCTTTGATTTCAACCATGTTCATATCAGCAACCATGACTAGACAAGGTTGATATTTCTGATTCTTAGGTAATCGGAAATGGTACATGGAAGGATCTTTTGGATCGAAAAAAACCACGAGAGGTGAATCATTTTATAGAATGTTAATAATTTTTGTAATGGTTTTCAAGTACATAGTCTCAATTTTAATTTAGAAACATAAGTTAGTGGAGAGGCCTGTCCTCTAAATCCCCTTCAGCACCTTTCTTATAAGGAGGAGCGTCAAGATCTAGAAGAATAGGTTTGGGTTCACTATTAACTTTTTAAACTTGGTTCTCATACTTTTCTATGGACGCGGGTGTTCGAAAATAATTTCTAGGTAGGTCATAGTGAACATGGGTGCCTAGCAATCTTGTAGCATTGGTTTGAACTATCTCGAATGGGTTAGGGTCTCCTTGGGAAATGAATACCTATATTAAATGCCAGAAATGATTTTTCTAGAATAGTGTTGAAAGGATTACTTTCATTTAATGGATCCATGGTCGCCCCAATATCATTTTGTAGTTTTTTTCTCACTCTATGATATAGAATTCAGTGAGGATGGTTTTGGACCAAGAGTTATGAGAATAATGATGGTGCCAATTGAAGTAGTTATAAGGTTGTGATAACCACAAAGACTATTTTAAGTATACAAGTAATTTGTCTCACCATATCCCAGTTTCTACATAAGTGAGAAGGGGATGATGTTAACAGCTTCCCTATTATCCACCATAGCTCATTTTACCAAGTTGTCATATATCCATATTTGTAAGTGGAGAGTGGGGTATCCTCTTATAATAATTTACACATATGTGGGTAATTCACCTAGGTCAAATAAAAAAAATGTGTCTCTCATTATAGCACCCAGAGAGAACATATACATATCTATGTGGTTAACTGTGCTTCAAATGGAGGTATGACATAGGATAAGTTTCTAAGTCACATGGCATCTAAGTGCACGAGGTGATGGGTGTGGGATTTATTCAAGTGATCCACAAACAAAATATGGGAAAATGTCTTAGCAAGGTCAGTGACAATGTCGTAATTCCCTAGTTTCTTGGTGATTGTGTTGTTATATACTTCAAAGGGAGACTATAATGAGGAATTGGGATTTTGATGCTCTTTTTTCTTGGTAATTAAGTTATCTTCCTCATTAGTTTCTATTTCTACAATGACAATCATGCATGATTATCCCAATATGCCCAAATGCATGGCCACATTGAGTTAGTTGTGTTGGAGGTTGAAGCTTCGACATCATGGTTTCCAACTAGGGTTGTTACCTATTATTGTTGTTGCGGTTGCAGTGGAGGTAATTTTCATTTTGTTATATGTTACTAGGTTGCGCATTATTTGGAATGACATTTTATAGATTGTTTGGGAAGGGATTTTAGTTAAATTCCTATATGAGAATTTTTACTGTGCAGAAAGACCCATATGAGTTATAGGTTGATCATTAACGTTTTTTAACCCTAAAACTTATTCATGAAAATATTGTCTTTGGTTTTCAAGAAGGCGTTGGAAAATCCTATTGTACTCTTTACAAGTAGTGGTATCATATCCTTTGACCATATGGAGTAAGAAAAACAAGTCATGGTCATATTTTTGGTGTCGATGGATTTTTTGATCTATAACTAGTTGAAAATTTCCAAAGTTGTTTTGGTATTTACATTTCTTATTCCTATTCTATACTAGTTGTTGGTTTTGGTTCAGGTTGTAGGTGAATTTGGTATTTGGAGCTTGGTTAAAATCAACTACATTCATAGTGGGTTGATTGTTGTTAGTGCACATGTTTCCATTGTGGTTATTATTGTTACCATTGTTGGGATGATTGAATGCATGTTGCTATGGAAGTTTGGCATCTTGGATTGATCCTAACACCATTTGTATTGGAATTATGGTTTTGATTAAGAACTTTAAGACCTTGGGAATTTTGAGAGGCTTGTACATTATTGTTATTTTTTTGATATCCTCTAAAGTTCTGGAAAGGGATAAAAAGTATTCCATTTGAATTATAGGTCCTATGGCCGTTATCTATTGTTACTTGGTAAATCCTTAACATTGTCTCTAAATCCTCATCCTAATACTTGTATGAGAACGTATTTACATATTCCCTAGTCTCATTGATGAGGGAATGGAGAAGGAGGTCACATAAATCCCTTTCATCTATGTTCATGACACTGGTGGAGGAATAAAGCACTTGTTTCCATCTCATGATGAAATGTGTGACTAACTTGTTAGGTTCTTGTTTGATATGAATAAATTATCTAATACCAATTTTTTAGAAGCTTGTTCATTTCAAAAGCCTTGATGAATTTAGTTATGAACTACCTAAATGAATGTATGGAACCTTTAGGTAAGCGATGATACAAATCAATTGTTATGCCTTCTAGAGAATTGGGGAATATCTTTGTGATGACTTTGTCCCATGAGAGTAATTCATGAATTGTGACGATGTATAACTTTATGTGAGTGTTCAGGTCTTCCTCTTCCTTGTATTTTGCTAACTCAGGAAAAGGGTGAGGAAGGAGTGTTATGCAGATGTTAGAATCAAAAGGTTATTTTAGATATTCTTCATATATTCTTAACATACTAAAATAAATGGTATGGATGCTTACCACATCAATTACTGATTGTAGCACTTGATAGTGACAAACTAAAGGAAGGTTTAGAACAAAATTATAGATAGGGACGTTTAATGTATGGAAAGAGGGAAAGAAACTACCAGGGTGGGTATATTTGGAGTACAAATGTAAGTAGGGTGATGTGGGTCATGTGGAGGGGGACCAAAAAACTACTAAGTGATTTGTGGGAAGGTTTATAGTGGCTAAAAGAAATTCTATAAGGGATGAGCACAATCCTGTGACTATTGGACATAATATTGTGGTTTATTATAAGCCTATGATGCAAATGAAGGTTGATTGTAAGTTTTTTTAGATTTGATACATTCAACAACACATGATTTGAGGCAATGTTTTTGGTGTGTATGTGGGAAAGGGATATGATGAGGATCCACTCATGTCAAGCATACCTGCACTTGTGAGGAGATATCCTAGGTTTGGTTACATTGAGAAGTTAGTAGGACGGGTATGTTGTGACCATTGTTACATGGATTGGACATGGTTTAGTTTGTTTAAGATTTGTATTTTTTCTTATATGTTTTGATCCACATCTTGAGAAGGAAAAACATCTTCCAATTCCAAAATTCATTTTATTAGAGTGGAAATGAGGTTTCTTGATGGACCATGTTGACTTTTTTAGACACCAGATTTTGCATTTAGTTGTGTAGGAGAACAATGGTACCCAGTAATAAATTATTCAGTTATTTCTTATTCCCTTTGGTATGTGCTTTCAAGAATTGGTGGGTTATTTAATTTGATTTGAATTAATTAAATCTAAATATTACATAGTCACATATGATAAATAAATGATAAAGCACAAATTTGACACAAACAATTTAAGATGTAATATTTGAAACCCTAAGAAAAGAGGAAGGAGAGAGGAATTAGCTGATTTGCGCTTGATCCCAAAGTGTTTTGGGATGGTAGAATTTTTGAACACGAGGTGATATGTATCTTCAATGCTCAGAATAAATCTTGTAGATCATAGACAAGGTTGGACATGGGATCTAGGACTGGGTCAGGGGCGTCTAGATGCTATAGTATGCTATTGGGTGCCCATGACTACAAAAATGGTTGGAACCTAGTTTTTAATGTATCGCACAAGTGTCGAAAATAACTCTTGTTGATCACTTGTATGTCGCACCTTGGTCGCTGAGGGTACATGTAACTTGCAAAACCCACAATACCACATCAAATCCAAAAAATAAAGATGCAATATGAGAATTCAGACTGACCCCAAAGGTCATCCAACAAAGTGAAATTACAAACAAGTGCTTCACTAAATCTTAGACTCCATGTAGTTCTTATGGGTGTGTGTGAGAATCGTTCCCTAAGGTGCCTTTACGCAAGTGCACTTGATAGTGGGATATAGCTAAATGTAGCAATGTAAATAGAACATGTGGATGGAAAAATGAACCCCTATTAAATGTATATAAAAAAATTAGTCCCTTGTCCCTTGATTTAATACCAAATGGATGCTTTGAAGTGTTTAGGTGCCTTTACAATGCAAGCTTAGGTGATAGTAATAGTGCTTAGAGCTTGGTCCCTCTTTTTGAGCACATAACTATTTATTTATATGATTCCCTTGTTTCAATATTGTAATTGAAAAATGGAAGGCCAACCCATAAGAAAATAAGAGGCCCAAAAGATAAAAGAGCCCCAACAATAATGAGTAAGGTGGAAAGAGGTCAGGGGAACCTAAAGGGGATGAGGGCGCCTGGGAGTCGGTGTCTTGGCTAGGCATTGGTGTCTAGATCCATAAAAGATAAATAAGTAAAATAATGACTGGGATGCATGGTCTAAAAGGCAAAATAGAAAACAAGAAACAAAGGAAAAAGTCCAAACACAATCATCAATTACTATTTTTCTTGCTAAGGAATCATATGAATGCTAGTATGTATTTAGGACCTAGAAATGTACCCAAGTGTGTGATTTTTTGTCTACATTTTCCCACACTTTATGTTTTTGAGTGAATACTCGATAACATAAAGTGGATAGAAGATTCATACCTGATAACCATGTAAATTACATGCATCAATATAACATGCTCAAGTAGACAAGTGAAGTGTGGAATGAGTACAAAGATGAAGCGTGGAAAACTAGGAAGAGAAAGTGACCCTAGGGGTGAAGCATATGCATTGTACAATTTTGTACAGGTTGTGCTCATTGTTGCACTCTTTATTTCTACATCTTGTAAGGATGGACCTGTTAAAAGAAGAGAAATAATGTAGTCAAAGTATCGTATATGATAAATTAGAGAACAAAATGTACATAAGTATGTGAAAGTGAGTAAAAGTGTGTAAAAGGAATGTGCACATGATATAGAAGAGTGTTAACGATAGAAAAATATCCTCAACTACTGTGATGAAGAGTGATTTTTTTTGGGTGATCTCATGCCAAGAGTTACTTTTTTGGGTGATATCATGCCAAGTGTGAGTTTTTTTGGTGATTTCACACTAAGTGTGATTTTTTTGGGCGATCTCACACAAAAGAGCAAGTGTTGGGGGGAGATGTCTAGTATTACTGTCCATCCATGAATTTTCCCAATAAACATCACTACAGATGGTGTGTTCCTATTTGTTTCCCACTGTCATTGATTTATTCTAAATTATACCAATTGAACTGAATATAGGAGATAGATTGTACTCTGTTTGTTGGAGGAATGTGTTTGATACTATCAAAACTGCTTTGAAGGATTTTAGTCAACTCTGGTGATCTGGGAAACTAATTATAATCTTCCCCTAAGACATTAGCATCCAAGGGGAAGACACATGTAACTCCCAGGTACTCTTGTCTAAGCCCAAGTACTAGTTTCTATGTTGTTGAGGACCCAAGTCATATTATGAGTACATTGTTCAGTAACTATGTAAACTATTCTGATTATATGTTGAACTATACTATGTTGTAGCTCTAAGATACTGATTCATGAGGTGATTTTTTTACGTAATGTATGCCTCCCTCATTTGGGGTGTACGCATGACATCGGTAGAGAAGTGTGCAGCCAAAAGAAGAGGCACCTGATGACTGATATGAATTGTATCCCTACAGGGGGTAGGTAATGTGCATGGTATAAACCAAGGCACATGCAATCAAATTGACTAGATGCATGTGTTAGTAGTAAAAGTAGAAAACATGTCATAGAAAAATAATGTAACAAGAAAATTTTCCTACAAGATAGATACTATGAAAATTAGGTTTCAAACATGGGGACATCACTCACAATGTCACAAAACAATCAGGGCCAAAACATACAAGCAGTGATCAAAACAAGACATAGGTCATAACCCGAAAATAATATCATATAATGGAAAACAATGTCAAGAAAAAATGTAACAGATAACCATGGTGGCATATAGTCCTGCAAGGGAAATATTGCACATGAAGCACACAATTAGTATGATAGAAAGATTACAATGTATGCCAAAGTGCATGTATGCATACCATTATAAAGTAATGTGCTAGTAATAATGAGAAAGTAGTGCAGTAATGAAAACAATAGCACCTGTAAATTGTAAGAGAGAGTAGATGCCCTTAGGAGCCTCGATGGGATTGGTAAGAGATACAGTGCCAAACATAAATACAACATGTAAGGATTCATATAAGAGATCTTCATGCACTAACTAAAGACCAAGTGAATGCACATGTATATATATATATATATAATATATTCACGTACTAAGTATTCGTCTAGCATGGGAAAAAATGTGTACATGGAAGTATAAACAAGAAAAAATAAGATCAACCAAGATATGTAATATGTTGTGTGTAGGTGAGATGGAATGGTATGAAATATGAATTTGATAGGAGTAGTGTGCCCCCCTACAAATAAGGATGAGTATGAGATGAGGTTCATTTATAGAAGACTCTGCAACAATCAAGAATGAACCATAGAACAAGAGTGCATCATCGGGAAATGGTTTTGAAGCATGCGCTAGAAATATGTATCATGAAGCATAGAGCATGAACTATGAATGTGGTGAGGTTCATTTCATATTTATGCCCTCAACAGTCTAGTATGAACCATGGAACTAGAGTGCATTATAGGGTAATGAAGGCACAAGGTGTGTATAATGATGTGTAAGAGTGATGAGAGAAACTAGATGTGAAGCATGGAGTGTATTGTGTATGTATAGAGATTAGAAATAATTGGTGATGATTGAAGGAGGGGAGTAGAAATCATGATGCACACCTAAGTGTGTGGTGAAAAGTAAGCTATCTAATGTAATTTAATGTCAAGGATTCTCTGCCTGATATCTGAGGAGATAAAGACATGTGAAAAATATCTAATATTGGTGGTGTATGAGAGTGACAATGTATCAATGAATGAGACCTATTTGATGAAGGAGGTGATGGAAACTTGTGTGCAGGAAACCTAAGAGGTGATGAAATTCTATGTGAAGGATACCTAGGAGGTGATGATAACCTATGTGAAGGAGACCTAGAAGGTGATGATAACCTATGTAAATGGGTTTCCCGAGTAGGGGACTTAGGTTGATGAGATGGACTAGTGGACCGATGAGGTTGACAAGGTTGAGAAGTAGGTTTTTTGTGAATGGCAGAACTAGGTATTGAATGTGCCTTAGATTTGAGAGGACCAAGGGGCCTAGATTCTATAGCTAGTGGAACAATCTCATCAAGAGGAGGTAGAGATAATGGTGTGCATGGTGGAACACCTTTAATAGTGACAACTTGGTTATTTTTTATGAACTTGAGACACATATGATTCATGGATGGAATATTTTGAGGGGCGTGGAGCCAATGGAGACCTATGAACATGTCACATCCTTTGATTAAGGATGCCAAAGTGAATGACACAAGCATGGCGAGAGGCCCAACTATAATCAGCACCCTAATATATCCAAAATAATGAGGAACTGGATATGAAATGGTAGATATTGAAAATTGATATCCATAAGAAGTGCAATATAGCATACACTAATATGAGCCTATGGATAAATCATTGTGTTATTAACAATATATGAAGCAATAGAATATTTGATTTGTAATGAGTCAAAAGAAAATGTTTCATGATAATATTGATCATAAAATGAAGTAGTTGGGTGGTGATGCATCAGTAGAAGTGACAAGGAAATCAAGGGGCCCAGATGAAGAAGGGGAAAGACATGATATGCATGATTGGCAAAAGAATTAGGAGCTTCTGTATCATGCTTAGGCAAAGGGTCCTTAAAAATATTTAGCTTTTTATTTTCATTGGATGACATAGAAACATATGCGGCATGGAGCTCAATTGAATTATTTTCAATGGGATCTTGAATGAAATTCCTAATTTTGAAGCAACAATCGGTGGAATTTCTAATGCATTGATGATAGTCACATTTATAATTTTTGTCATAGTTGCATCCATGAGGGCAAGATGGATCGAGATTGAGTGGTGGTGGAAGAGTGATCATATTGCTTTTGAGAAGTTGAGGTAGTAGAAATCAAGGTGCATATGGAAATTTGGTGAAGGTATGCTTTAGAAGTTTTCATTGAAGCTTTTTAAGAAGAGAGATGACATTGAAAACTTCCTTTTCTTTAGTGGGCTTAGGAGAAGGTTTGAATGTAGATTTAAATTGAAACCTATTACAAGAAGATGAAGGAGAATCATGATACTTGAGTTTTCTCATAGAAATTAGTCTAACTTCACACATTTTGAGCATATGAAATAGTTGATAAAATGAAGGATATGTCTCAAAGATAACACTCTCATATAGTGTTGGTAAGAGGCTTTGAACAAATAGATCTTACATTTACAAATTATCAAGCACATTAGTCATCTTAGTTAGATTTTTCTTATAACATAGTACATAGTTTGTTGAGTGTTCATTTTATCTTTTTTTAATTTGAGCCAATTGAGCATAAGATATCTTAGTACCGATATTAATTGAAAAATGAGCAAGAAAAAAATCCATCAAATGTGTGAAAGTAGTTACCAAGTGAAGAGGTAGATCATAAAACCAATGCATGACATAATTTTGAAGACTTCTAGGGAATAACTTAGCAAGAAATGTATGATCATCTGCATAATATAGACATGCCACATTGAAAATATAAGAGATGCTCTTTAGGGTCACCACAACCATTGAATGTGGGTGGCTTAGGGGTGATGAATTTGGGAGGAAGTGCATAGGAAAAAATGGCAGGTGCAAAATGGCTATGGAGGAGCAAAGATGAGTCAATATATGGAGATGTACGAGAAGTAACTAGCTAGAGTTGATGGGTTTGAGTTTGCATATCCTGATATAAAAAAGTTAGATCAAAAGTGTTTGAAGAAGAACTAGTTTGCACATTAAAAGCATTAGGTTAGATGAGAGGAGTTGTAGAAATAGAAATGGAATTAGAAATGGAGGTAGGTATGTGAAGGGGTTGGGTGGAGGCCATGGAAGAAAAATAAGACCCTATAATAGGCATAGAAACAACATCACGAGAGCATTCGATAGAAAGAAAAGAATTAAGAACATGTGGGAGATGCAAAGGATTGACACACATAGCTTGAAAAAAATTAGTAATCTTTTCTAATTTTTCTTGATCAATATCGGTGTCTTCATCCTATGATTGTTCACTATCATAGGTTTCAATGTCTTTTAAAGGAACATTCTGGGAGTTAGCAAAGGGGTTATCATATTCAGCCATTGACCTAGAATATTTATGAATAAAGGAAGGAATCTCAAGGTACTCAAAAGAACCAAAATGACCACTATGAGTGATGAGCATAAAAAACTAAACCCTAGAAATAAGGTAGGATTCGAGCAATGGGTTCACCAAATGATTTAATTTAATATGAATTAATTAAATCTAATATTGTAGAGTCACATATGATAAATAAATTCTAAAGTATAGATTTGACACAAATAATCTAAGATGTAATATCTGAAACTCTAAGCAAAGAGGAAGGAAAGATGACTTAGCTTATTTGTGCTTGATCCTAAAGTATTTTGGACTAGTATGATTATTGAAAAGGAGGTGATATGTGTTTTCAATTCTTAAAATAAATCTTGTAGATCACGGATAAGGTTTGGCATGGGTGCCTAGACTGGGTCAGGGGCACTAGAGTCTACTACTAGGTGCCCGTGACTGTGAAAATGGTCAAAATCTAGTTTTTACAGTATCATACAAGTGTCACAAATAGCTCTTGTTTATCTCATGTATGTCACACCTTGGTCACCGAGGGTACTTGTAGCCTGCAAAATAGATATCACCTACAAAACCAACAATACCACATCAAATAAAAAAAGGAAAGATGAAATATGGGGAATCATACTAACCCCCATGGTCACCCAAAAGAGTGAGCGTACAACTGAGCACTGCACTACATCTCAGACTCCATGTAGTTCTTGTGAGTGTGTGTGAGAATCGTACCCTAAGGTGTCATTGTGCAAGTGCACTTGATAGCGGGATGTAGCTATATGTAGCAATGCAAATAGAATATGTGGATGGAAAAATGAACTTCCCCTTCTTATGTAGTGTATGTAGAAAATGCAGTCCCTTGTCCCTTGATTGAATGCCAAATGGATGCTTTGAAGTGTTTTAGGTGCCTTTTGAGTGCAAGATTAAGTTATATTGATATTGATTAGAGATTGGTCCCTCAATTTGAAAACACAACTATGTATTTATATGATTCCCTTGGTTAAATTTCGTAATTGAAAAATGGAAGGCCGACCCATAAGAAAATAAGATAACCAAAAGATAAAAGAGACCCAAAAAGAGAAATTAAGGTGGAAAGAGGTCGGGGCGCCCAAAGGGGACAAGGGCATGTGGGCGGTGGCATCCTGGATGAGCACTAGTATCTAGAGCCATAAATATAAATAATTAAAATACCAACTGCGATGTGGGGTGTAAAAGGAAAAATAAAAAACAATAAACAAAGGAAAAAGGCTAAAGACAGTCGTCAATTACTAGGTTTTTAGCTTAAGAATCACATGAATGCTAGTATGTATTTAGGACCTAGAAATGTACCCAAGTGCATGATTTTGTGTCTACATTTTCCCCCACTTTATGTTTTTGAATTAATACTTGATAACATGAAGTAGATAGAAGATGGATGCCTGATAACTAGTTAGAGTGTGCAATGAAGAAATTGGCAAGTGGACAAGTGAAGCATGGAATAATGCAAGAAATGAAGCGTGGAAAACTAGGAAGAGAAAGCAACCCTATGGGTGAAGTGTATGCATTGTACCATGTTGTACATGTTGTTGTGCTTATTTTTATTGTTTCTTGTAAGGAGGGACCTGTAAAAGGAAGAGAAAAAATATAGTCAAAGTCTCGTTTATGATAAATCAAAGAAAAATGTGCATAAGTATGTAAAAGTTAGTAAAAGTATGTAAAAGGAAAGTGTGCAACTGATATAGAAGAGTGAAAATGATAGAAAAATGTCCTAATCATGTTGTGTAGAGAATTTTTTTGGGTGATCTCACACCAAAGAGAAAGTGTTGGGGAGAGAGATCTAGTGTTACTCTCCTTCCATGACTCTACCCTATAAACACCATTGCATATGGTGTGTTCTTACTTTGTTCCTGTTGTCCCTGATTTTTTCCAAATTTTACTAATGGAACTATATTTAGGAGATGAATTATATTCTATTTTTTGGAGGACTGTACCTGATAGTGGCAAACTGCTATGTAGATTGTTGCAAACCATGTTGATATGAGAAAATGATTGTAACTTCCCCTAGGAAATTAGCACCCACAGGAGGACACATGTGCCTAGGTGCTAGTGTCAGCGTTTTGCTGAGGACCCAAGTCATATTATGGGTTGTTCCTATAACTGTAACATATGTCAATTTTGTGTATTATTGTATTGTGATGTAGCACAGAGCTGATTTATGGGGTGATTTGTTCACCCAATGTATGCCCCCTTGTTTTTGGTGCATGTGATGTCAGTAGGAGTATGCAGCCTAAAAGATAGGCCTTAATGCTAATATAAATTATATCCCTGTAGGGGGATGGGATGTACGTGGTAGAAACCAAGGCACATGTAAACAAAGTGGCTAGATGCATGTGTTACTAGCAAAAGTAGAAAACTTGTCATAGAATAACAATGCAGAAAATGTTCATGCAAGAGAGAGACCACGAAAAGTGAGTTTCAAACATGGGGCATTTCTCACAATATCAAAACACAATCAGAGCTGAAGCATCCGAAAGCATACAAGGAATGATTAAACAAGACATAGGGTATAACCTGCAAATAATGACATATAATATAAAACAACGGCCAACAAAATGTATCAAACTACCATGGAGGTATATAGTATTGTAAGGAAAATGTTGCACATGAAGCACCTTTTAGCATGTTAGAAAGATAAAAAGTATGTTAAAACATGTATGCACCAATATAATGTGGTGTGCTAGGAAGTATAAGTAGTAAATAATGAAATAAAAGCACATGTGATGTATGAGAGAGTAGATGCCCCCAGGAGCCTCAGTGGGACTGGTAAGAGGTACAATGCTAATAATCATTACAATGTGTAAATTCCTGTAAGAATTTTGCATTCACAACTAGAGAACAAGTGAATTCACATTGTATATAGAAAATATATTGACATACTAAGTATTTATATAACATGGGAAACAAGGTGTATATGTAAGTATAAGCAAGCAAAAATAAGTGCAACCAAGATATGTAATATTTTGTACGTAGGTGAGATGGAATGGTATGCAATATGAATTTGATAGGAGTAGCGTGCCCCCAGTAGATATGGATGAGTATGAGATGAGGATAATTTATAGAATACCCCTCAACAATCAATAATGAACCATATAACAAGAGTGCGTTAATGATAAATGATTTGAAAGTATCCACTAGAAAGATGTATCATGAAGCATAGAGCATGAAATGTGAATGTGGTGAGGTTCATTTCAAATTCATACCCTCAGTAGTAAAGTATAACCCATGGAACTAGAGTGTGTCATAGGGTAATGAAGATATAAAGTGTCTATCAAGATGTTCAAGAGTGATGAGAAATAATAGATGTGATGCACATAGTGTAATGTGCATATATAGATATTAGAAATAATTGGCAATGTTTGAAGGGGGGAGTAGAAAGCATGATACCCCCAAGTGTGTGGTGAAAAATAAGTTATCCAATTAAAGTGAAAGGCATGGATCCTCCACCCGATATCTAAGGAGATAAATGCATGTGATAATGTTGTAAGATCAGTGGTGTATGACAGTGACGATGTATTAGTGAATGAGAAATATGTGATGAAGGATGTGATGATGACCTATGTGAAGGTGACCTAGGAGGTGGTGATGAAGGATACCTAGAAGGTGATGATAACTTATGTGAAGGAGACCTAGAAGATGATGAGCACCTATGTGAAGGGGATGCCTCAGTAGGGGACTTAGGTTGACGAGATGGACTAGTGGACTAATGAGGTTGATAAGGTTAAGAAGTAGGTCATGTGTGAATATGATAACTAGGTGTTGAATGTGTCTTATATTTGATATGCCCAAGGGGCCTACATGTTGTAGTTAGTGGAATAATGTCGTTAAGAGGAGGTAGAGATAATGGTGTTCATGGTGGAACACCTTTAATAGTGGCAACTTGGTTATTTTGTATGAAATTGAGACACATATGATTCATGGATGGAATAGCTTGAGCGGTGTGGAGCCAATGGATACCTAAGAACATGTCACATCCTTTGATTGAGGATGCCAGAGCGAACGACACAAGCATGGTGAGAGGCCCAATCATAATGGGAAGCCTAATATAGCCAAAAGAATGAGGAACTAGATATGTAATGGTAAATATTGGACATTTGATAGCCATAATAAGTACAATAGAGCATACACTAATAGGAGCCTATGGATAAATCATTATTTTATTAACAACATATGAAGCAATAGAAGATTTGATGTGTAATGAGTTAAAAGAAAATGTTTCATGATAATCTTGATATAGAAAATGAAATAGTTGGTGGTGAAGCATCAATAGAAGTGACAAGGAAATCAAGGGGCCCCGATGAAGGAGGGGCACAATGTGATATGTATGATTGTTAGAAGAATCAGGAGCTTATGTATCACACTAGGGAAAAGGGTCCTTAAAGATCTTTAGCTTTTTGTTTTCATTGGCCGGTGTAGAAGTAGATTCCGTAGGTAGCTCAATTGAATTATTTTCAATGAAATATTGAATGAAATGACTAAGTTTGAAGCAGCAATAGGTGGAATTTCCAATGCATTAATGATAGTCACATTTACAAATTTTTTCATAGTTGCGACCATGAGGGTGAGATGGACCGAGATTGAGTGGTGGTAGAAGAGTGATCATATTTATTTCAAAAAGTTGAGGTAGTATAAATAGAGGTTCATATGGAAATTTGGTGAAGGTATGCTTTAGAGGTTTCTATTGAATCTTTTCAAGAGGAGATACGAAATTCACATATGCCTTTGCTTCAGTGTGCTTAGGAGAAGGTTTGAATGTAGATTTAGATTGAAACCTGTTAGAAGAAGATGAAGGAGAATCATGATACTCAAATTTTTCCATAAAACATAGTTAGGCTTCACGCATTTTGAGCATATGATATATTTGATCAAATTAACAAGAGGTCTTAAAGATAACACTCTCTTGTAGTGGTGGTAATAGGCTTTGACCAAATAGATCTTGCAGTTCTGAATCAACAAACACATTAGTCATCTTAGCTAGATTATTCTTATAACATAGTAAATAAACCAATAAGTATTCATTAGATATATTTTTTAATTTGATCCAATTAAGAAAAATAGATCTTAGTGCTGGTATTAATTGAAAAATGAGAAAGAAAAACATCAGCCAAATATGTGAAATAAGTTCTTGAGTGAACAGGTAGATCGTAAAACCAATGCATGGTGTAATCTTTAAGACTCTTAGGGAATAACTTATCAAGTAATGTATGATCATCCACATAATCTAGGCAAGCCACATGAAAAGCTCAGAGATTCTCTTGATGATCATCATGGCCATTTAAGGTGGGTAGCTTAGGGGTGACGAAGTTGGGAGGAAGTGCATAGGCAGAAATGGCGGGTGCAAAAGGGGTATGGAGTAAGGATGATTCAAGAGATAAATTTTAGGATTGTTTTAAGAAGAATAGGGTTATGCATAAGAAGCATTGGGTTGGATGAGAGGAGCCATAAAAATAGGAATGGAAGTAGGAATGGAGGTAGGGATGTGAAGGGGCTGGGTGGAGGCCATGGAATTTGAAGAAGATCCTATAAGACACATATAAGCAACATCTCAAGAGAATTTGATAGCAAATAAAGCATTTATGACATGTGGGAGATGAAAATGATTGACATGCATAACTTGACGAAGATTAGTAAGCTTGTATAATTGTTCGTGATCAATATTAGTGTCCTCATTGTATGATTTTTCACTATCAGAGGTCTCAATGTATTTTAGAGGAACATTCTGGGGGTTATCAAAGAAGTTATCAGATTTAGCAATTGACATAGAATATTTACGAATAAAGGAAGGAAGCTCAAGGTACTCAAAAGAACTAAAACGACCACTATGAGTGACAAACATAAAAAATAAAACCCTAGAAAGAAGGTGGGATTCAAGTGATGGGTTCACCAAATTTTTTAATTTAATTTAAATTAATTAAATCTAATATTAAATAGAGTCACATATGATAAATAAATTTTAAAGTACAAATTTGACACAAACAATCTAAGTTGTAATATTTGAAACCCTAAGAAAAGAGGAAGGAGAGATGACTTAGCTGATTTGTGCTTGATCCCGAAGTGTTTTGGACTGGTAAAATTTCTGAACATGAGGTGCTTGTGTTGTCAATGCTTAGAATAAATCTTTTAGATCATGAAAAATGCTAGACATGGGTTCCTAGACTTAGTCAGGGGCACCAAAGTCTGATATTTAGCGCTCGTGACTACAAAAATGGTAGGAACTTGGTTTTTACTATGTCAAACAAGTGTCACAAATAGCTCATGATGACCACTTGTATATCTCACCTTTATCATTGAGGATACTAGTAACCTGCAAAACATATATCACCTACAAAATCCATAATACCACATCAAATCCAAAAAAATAAAGATGTAATATGGGGATTCAAATTGACACCTGTGGTCACTCAACAAAGTGAACTTACGACTGAGAATTGCACTCCTTCTCACACTCTACATAGTTATTGTGAGTGTGTGTGAGAATCGTGCCCTAGGTTACCCTTGTGCAAGTGCACTTGATAGCGAGTTGTAGCTAGATGTAGTAATGTAAATAAAATGTGTGGATGGAAAAATGAACTTCCCCTTCCGATGCAGTGTATGAAGGAAATGCAATCCCTTATCCCTTGATTGAATTTCAAACAGATGTTATGAAGTTTTTTAGGTTCCTTTTGAGTGAAAAATTAGGTGATACTAATATTTCTAAGAGCTTGGTCCCTCATTTTGAACACATAACTATGTATTTATATGATTCCCTTGTTTGAATTTCGTAATTGACAACTGGAAGGTCGAACCATAAGAAAATAATATTCCCAAAAGATAAAAGAGGCTCAAAAGAGTGAGTAATGTGGAAAGAGGTCAGGGGTGCCTAGAGGGGATGAGGGCGATTGGGCGCTAGTGTCTAGAGCCATAAAAGACAAATAAGTAAAATACCGAGTGGGTTATAAGGTGTAAAAGGAAAAATAGAAAACAAGAAGCAAAGGAAAAATTCTAAAGACAATCATCAATTACTAGTTTTCTTACTTAAGAATCATATGAATGCTAGTATGCATTTAATACCTAGAAATGTACCCAAGTGTGTGATTTTGTCTCTACAGTGGGGTAGAAGTAATGTTATCTTGTAGGAGGGTATTGGTGTAGGAATGTATCCTATCTAGTGACTCATCTAGGTCTTGATCTGATCAATGCTTTGTTCAAACCATACTAATATCTTATTATCAAGCCATAAGTAAGATGACTCTAAATCAAATTATATGCTAATTTTTTGCCTGGTCAAAACCCATGGATATAGCTCTCCTGTCCTAGTGAATGTCATGTTGGTAGAACTGGAAGGTTCTACAAGAGAGCTTTGAGAGGTTGGAGGTTGATCAATATCTTTGATTCTCATATTAGAAAAATAATTTTGTATTTGGATGGAAGAGACACATGGCAATTATGATATTTGAGAAATTTATCATTCCAATTAGAAAAATAGGGCGACGGTTGAGTATTTTTATGTGCATGATAAAATTTAAGGCCTAGAATAAGCTAGTTATAGTCCTAGCTTAACATATTTGGGGGGTTTATAAACACCTGAAAGATAATGAGAGATGGAGGTGGAATGATAGAAAAGGGGGTATATGTATGGAAATAAGAAAAACCTAGTCCTTCACGTTGGGTTCACTATATTTGTACACGCTAAAAAGCATAGAGGTCTTTTGTGTGCACTTGATTCCTCATGAGTACGGGACAAGGTATTTGACATAGAGGATTATCATATGATGTTAGGATAGGGTTGTATATGGTATGAGAGTGGAAAGAGTGGGAGTATGGGAATGCAAAGAAGACAAAAATGAGGTACATATAACTATACTCTCAGGTAAGTAAAACCTACTCATCGAGGGAAGTGATTCTCCTACAAACTTGATCATGGTGTATGGTATGGTGAAGGATAATGGTGACACAAATCCCTAAGTATATGTCTTGGCCATTGAATGGAGGGATGTTGGTTTGTGCTACTCAAATGAAATGGTTTCTAGAGGTAGGTCGGTGCCGATCAGATAGGGTCATATGGAAAAGAGCAATGGATAGTGAATGAGCTGGGAAAAATCAAATCTATAGTGGTAATAAGTATATGATAAGGTGGCAAAATGGTTTTTATCTTACGGGGATTCACCATTAATAAAAATTAAGTACGGGATGATTTTTGCATGGGAAGTCAAAGAATAGAGCACCTCTCATCTAATCTTGGATAATATTTTGTCCTCGAGGTCTTGGTGTTTGAGTGGAGAGGGAATGCGAGGAAAATGTCCAAATCTTCTAGGGAATATCTTATTGTCCATAGTCATCCATGATTGAATGGAAACAAACATTATATGGTTCTTATTATGTTTGGGAGTAAAACACAAATGGGATCATGTGATGAGAGATTGTCTTAAAGAAATCTCGTGCTAAAATAAAGCCTTAAGGGTGAATTGTGAGGTTGTTTGAACCAAATTATTTCTTGCTATATTGTGGATCATCAAACATCCTTGTTTGAAATATAATGTTTTTACACCCTAAATGACATGTTTTTGTATTGTAATCATTGACGTTTGAGTGTGAGTGTTTTTGAGCTTGTATGGGTTCAAAAGTTGTCTTGTATGTGTTCAAAATCAGGTTCTAGGTCATTTTTTTCGTGTTTTCTTAGTTGAGAGTTTATGAAGGTTGTTTGAGACACATTTACCTATGATATCAAGAATTTAACTGCACACGTGAAATGGGATTTTTAGAAGTCAAAATTAGTTTATTTCACAAGTGTTTTAACAAACAATTCACTAATTTACTTCACTTGATTTAATGAAAATCTAAACAAACAACATTGTTGGTTCTTTTATAATTTTTATAAGTTGCAACAAACACAAGAGAGTAAACAAATTACAACAACAAATAAAAAAGGTTTTTACTGAAATTAAATGTTTTTCAAAGAAAGGAAATGGAAATGATGGTATCCTTGAAGAGGTTAGTGTTCTTGGATCTAAAACTCCTATGTCATTCTTTTGAAATTCTCTAATCTATGAGTTGACTTGTGAGACTAAGGTTATGTAGACTACGATCTATGATCTAAATTCAAATTTAATCTACTTTGCAAATGAATTATCCTTTGATCTATTAATAAATGTGAGCCTACAATTTAAATAACTGAAAATATGTTTTTGTTTTTAAATATTCTCGTGCTCTCCAAAACTAAGTTTATATAGATTTAACAAAAAATTCACACCCCTATTATAACAACTAGAGCCTAATGTCAGAGATTATAAAAGTCTAGGGGAAGATGGCTTGGAAACTTTAATCTATTAACATGAAAATTACACAAAACAAATATATTCTAATATTTTTCTTTTCTTTTCTTTTAAATATTCTAATGACTATTGAAACAAGGAATTTAAATCTAATTTAACTGTCAAAATAAATAAATTTTCTTAGACCCAACCTTTTCTCATGTGATCAAGATGAGGTTGATTTTAACTATGTATTTATACCCTTATCCAACTACTCCATTTGATCTTGTTGAAACTAATTTTTGGTTGATAAGTTCAGTAGGAAAGAAGGGAACTTGATGCACTTGGGAGGAAGACTAGATAACTGAACTGAGGTTGGCTCAAGGGGAGGTGGAAGTTTGGTTTGGTGGACCTTGTGTTATATTTTTGGTAGCAAAAATAATCCACATTTATCATGGTGCTTTGTACTAGATGAAATATCCTTTGGGTCTTGGTTTTCTTTCTCTCTTGATTAATATAACACAACAATGCTCTTTGGAAAAGCTTTAAACATTTTAGCGGGTAGCAAATGAACATACAAATTTTTCTAATAGCCATCCTCTAAGTTTTTTACAATCCTAACTGAAGATCAATACTCAATATAAGGCTTATATTTAATCACTTAGGGAGTAAACTCAATTTCTAGAGGGTAGGTATAGTGAACTGGGCATTAAAAATAGGAAAAATGTGTGCATAAAAGAACAGATGAAAATTCACGCATGAGAACCGAGTGTTTGGCTTAAGTATTAGGAGAGGATCAAGTAGATATAAATAATGGTAACTTAAACAATTAAAACATAGCCATATAAAGTAAATTAAATAAATTTAAATGTTATCCATTTTTTCCCCCTGGAAAAAATGGACAACTTGAAAAATTAGACTTGGGTAGTTGGTCGAGCTTCAATGAAGAATATGGAAAATTTCAGGTATTTTTCATTTTTCAAGAACTCACAGTTGTTTTAGGAACTTAAAATTATTTGGACATATTTCACTCTTTCTCCTCAAGCCCATGCTTTGCATAACAGTTAGAAAAAAATTGGAAAATTTGGAAAAGGGGGTCAAAACAGTGTAATGCGGGTTTTGTGGGTCTCAAAGGAACAAACGATACAAGTTCCTTTGAGGCTCGAGTTCCTTGAAATTTTTATATTCCTAAAATGATAAGGATCCAATGTGTTGTGGGCTCAGGGTGATTTATGGGTACTAGGCGGTCAGACGGAGTAGGTTTCCCAGGTTCACGAGTTCCCCACATCCCTTCTCGGACCGCAAACGAAATATTGGCTAAGTGCGTAGTGTTATGCAGAGATGGAGACGTTGTTTAGAACAATGCAGGATGGAACAAGTTCCCCACAAGGCACGAAGAGATGAAAGAAAAGGTTATTGAATTCAATGCAAAGAATGTGGAAGATCACAACCCAAGTAACCCTCATACCCTAGAACCCTCTATACCTTATATCCCCGAAATATCCAATTCAAAGGATAAAAGGTAAAGGTATAAAAAATATAAAGGGGGGAAATGATTATAATTGTGGACTATGACATTAATTGAAGAACATGTTTTCCTCCCCAACCTTCTAGATGTGCATGGCCATATCTTCCTCCTTGATTATAAAAATTCAATGATATTGGAATTTTTGGAAATGTCTTGTTAGTAACTTCATCATGAAATGTAAAAAATCCAACTTTGGCATGGGTAGGTGGATGAAAATGGGTAAAAAAAACTTCTAGCATTCAAAGCACAACTCCATGTAGTTGAAAGTAAAAATTTAATGAAGTATTGTCTCTTTTCTTGTCCAGCATGTATAGGGACATTTGGGAATGAGTTTGGAAGGTGACCCATACTCCTATTCAAACATTAATGCATGTTTTTGGTGGGTGAAAATAGAATTTCAATATTCTCATAACTTCTCTCTTCTCTCACTTTCTTATATATATCATAAACACTTCTCATTTGAGAGGGGGGATATTTTGGTATGTGGGGAAACTATGTCGAATTTTTTTCTCAACTTCAACAAGTTGCAAGCCTTCACATGGGCCTGGCAAGTGTTCTTATGCCTATACTCTACACATGTAATGGACTGTGCATTCTCTAAGAGGAATAAAATTTGTGTTTTTTGGTGTTCTTTCAACCCTGGCATTATTTTGTTATATCTCTTTTCCTCTTTATTCTTTTCATTATATTATGTGCATGTATTTTTCATTTGAAGGTTCAAGATGTTATGTTTCATGGAGAACAAATGGTGAATGAATCCTTGGGTCTATGTCATAGTTGTCTGGCCTCTCTCTACTACATTTTCCTTCTACCTTCTCCCTCAATACGATATTTCCACACCATTTTCTGGTGCTACAATCATCTTATAGCTTAGGATTTTCTTTTCATGCATATTTCTTACCCTCTCCCTCTCTCCCTGGTCCCTTGGAATGGCTAGTTTAGGATTAGTTAGCTACATTTTTTCCTTAGGAGTAGTTTTAGCATTATATTCGATAAAGGAAGACGACCTTCTCCAGAGGTCCATCTCAAGTAGCAAGTCCCACAACTTGAGATATGGTCCCATGTTAGCAAAAATTAGAGATCTACATAGCCAAATCTCAGGGTGCTACTTTTTGTGATAGAAAAATATTTAACATGGAAAAATATATAATGAGGTAAAAACCCCACAAAACATTATAAATTTTCCATTATGAAAGAAACCTCTGAAACTATATGTCAAGTAACTTTTATTCTTCTTCACCTCGTTTCCTCTATCTCACTCTATATTTTTCTTGCACCCTGTCTGCCCTATTTAAAGTAGGGTGATCAAGTGTAACTTCCTGAAATACATCATTTCACTTATAATTGACTTTAAATCAATTAACATAAACATTAGTTTATATTTAATAAATCCAAATATATTCATAATTATATTTATGAACTATAAACTAAGTTTATATTTATATTTAATTTATTATTAAATATAATCTATTAGGAACATATTATGGGGTTAAAACTCACTTAATATTATTGTTCCAAAACTCCCCTTTAATATTAAGCAGGGTTATATTTCAACATTGCTTATTTATACAAGAAGATTTACAATCCTTCAAAAACGATAAGGGTTTTAGGTTAGAGTATCATTTTTGAAGGATTTATATACCTTTATTGTGTTAAATGCACCTTTTATACGAAAGGATTTAGAATCCAAAAATTAGAAATAATTATTTAGGTTAAGCATGATTTGTGAGACTACATCTTATAGTTTCTCATGGAAAATCTAAATAAGTACTTTATGATCCTTTTATAAAGTAAGGTATTTGTTTATAAAATGATGCTTTGTTACTGTACTACACAATAAACTCAGGGTTCATTTTAAGAGACCTCTAAGAAAATAGAGGTGGAATATCCCTGGAACCACTTTCACGAAACATGAAAATTTTGTAGGGTTTGATGTAAAAAATTTCACCTGAAATAAGCTTTCATTTTCAAGTCACGCAACAGCAACCTTATTGTCTCACAAAATCAAGGTTGTTATCATGTAATATTAACCTTGTTGTCGCGCGACAACAACCTTATTGTCTCACGAAAGAAAACTTTTTTTCACATGACACCAACCTTGTTTTCATGTGATAGCAACCTTGCTGTCGCGTGACTACAAACTTACTATCGCATGACATACAATCTCTTGTCATATCCTTTATCGTCATGCATATAATGACTAACAAATTGATGTCACATGTCTCTTAATTTCTTTGTCGTACATCTAATGGTACTTCACAAGTTTACTTGGTACTTTATTATACTTCAGACGGTACCTTACTGGTAAATTATTAGTATACTACCAAGTGAACTACCTATGATTATATATGAGTATTTTTTTTAGACACAAATATTACACATTAGAAAATATTTAACCCAATATTATACTACTATTTAGAAGGTTTTTAAGTCTACAAAGTAGTATTCATCCCACCTTTTGGCCATCTTTTTCTTATCTTTTATTTTGCCTTTCCCGCGTATTTCCCTATACCTATCAGCCCATTTCACGACCTTTCCTACATTCTATCCTGAAATTAGGGTGCCCCAACATGTACTGGGGTGCCCTGGTCACGTTATGGGAACCGCGTTCTATGCAAAACCTCTTCCACTTCTTTTTGGGTCACTTCTAGCTGGTGGTCATCTGTATATTCTTCTCAGTCAACCTTGTCTGGATTAATTATGAAATTAAGCTTGAGAGCCCTATAAATATAAAGTTATAATACCATAATGAGGGTCCTAGGTCATTACATCTTATCACTACTATCACTCCATCTAGGGTTGCATTCATTGCATCACTTGCATCAAAATAGTGACATGCATTAAATCTAGGATATTTTCATCACACACACACTTTATAGGGAGGATTCCATTATATTCAATGCACACATGATACTTACATTTCTATATCTACTATTGCTTACTACTTCACAAAGTACGAATGGCACAAGAGCACCTAGGGCACGACATGCACACATACACCAAAACTACATCCAGGTCTAAAATTTAGTGCAATGCTCAATGATAACTCCACTAGCTTGGCGGCTGAGGCCAGTTCAACCCATTCATATGTATCTTTCATTTTTCTAAGGTTTGATACTTCTCCTTACATTATGGGTCATTCTAGAGTTCATCCAATAAATCCAACATGACAAATGAGAAGTACTCAGAGAAATTTTAGTGACCATACCATATTGAGGTTTTGAGCATTTACGTTGTTTCGAGTCCCCGTATTGCAGACCAGGGCACCCCGGGGCTCCCAAGTACACTCCCAGGTGCCTATGTCATTTGAAACAATCTAGATCTATCTTTCATATGGTCCATAAGGGTCTATCTGCACTTCCAGATTCCATTTCCAAATCTACGACAACATGCAATAGTCACCTTTAATCAGCTGAGTCTTTTCCTTTCCCTTCTCTTATACATTAGGGTTTTATTTCATTTAGAATTATTTATTTACATTTATTTCATATTGCTTTAGTTCATTTACAGTGTTTTAGTCCTCCTAACTAGATTAACATTAATACCCTAGATATCCCCTTAGGCCATCTAGTTAAATCCTTATTTTTGTTAATCATTTTGGTGAACTCAACATCTCTTTCTACCACCTTCTAGGGATTTTTCATTCCACCATCATGAATATATTTATCAATGAATGCATGCTTATCCACTATGATTTACTTCATCGTGTTCAAACCCTCTTTGCTACTACCGATGTTTCTACCGAAATGCATCTAGATTCCTTGTATGACACATTTGCTGAGGCAGTTTCTCAACATATAGAATTCTGAGGAAATTCTCCTACTGACATTCACCCTTTTGAAAATGACCCACCACTTTACATCATGTCTCACATCTACAATGTTGTTGTCAAGCGTACTCTTATCGATAATGGCTCTGAGCTTAATTTGTGCCCTATGTATTTTCTCCAAACCATAGGTTTGACTACTCGTGACATTAGCCCATCTTCCATTTCACTTTGTGCTTATGCTGGTTCTGTTCATCCACGTTTAGGCTACATTACCTTGTCTTTAACTTTAGGTCCTAAGACCCTCCCTATTGTTTTCTTCATCATTGATTTCCCCGTCTCATATAATTGCTTGCTAGGTTGACCAAGGTTATAGGCCATGCAAGTTAGTTCTTCTACCATCCACCATTGCATCAAATTCTTACATGAGTGTGTTGATTATACCATATTTTGAGATCGTGATCCATTAGAATATTGTGTCCATGACCCTCATACTAGAATTCCTATTCCTCGCATTGACACTACCGATGAACCTCAACCTTTGGATGATCAGCCACATTTACCACCACTTGAGGGAGCTATTTGTTTACTAGATGAAATTCCCCCTCCATCACCCATTCATACCATTGTAGTTCCATATTAGCCAACCCCTCCCTCTATGAACGCTATCATCCCATCTTCGACATTATCACCCATGCACCCACCCTTCACATGTACACTATTTATGCGTGGCTCATTTTGGGACCATGTTCCATTTTATCCCACCCATGATGAAACCATATGTTCCCTTGCTGGCCTCATTCGTCTTGGTTTCACTTTTGAGGACCTTCATCCTTCCACTCATGCTCCACATTTATACAATGTCTTTATCACTATTATAGCTACTTATAGCTTACCTGTCTTCCATCTCCTCATCTACTTACCATGTACACCTTGTTCCTTCCCACTCACATTAGGATATTCTTGGCTTACTTACATTAGTGGCACTTTGGACCCTAGTCACACTAACATTTCATTCCCTATGTCGTTCATTCATGTCCTAATCTGTAATAGCTCCTTCCTTGGCTAATCACCTCACTACACTCACTGGTATGCCCATGCTTTCCCATATCCCCCTTTCAATGATGAAGAATATGCTATGAGCATGTATAATATACACCTTACTGGATCATTACTTAATCAGCCGTCACACTATATCTTACCATGTTGTCTAATACCGGAGCCATTTGACATTTAACCTAGAGGACATGAAAATCTCCTTGATGATTTCACATAGCCTCTTCTCACACTACTGTTGGGGGGCATATCACCTTAAATACTACTTCCCCCTTGCTTCGCATAATTGTACCATTTTACATCCTACACTTCATATCTATCATTTATTATCATCCCATTTCCACATATCCCTTCACGATCTTATCAGCACCCTTGTTACCCAATGACGCACCCTAGTGCTTCAATTAACGCTAGACTATTGAGGGATGACCATTACATTGAACCCCACACACTACACTACATGGGTTATACATTTAGATTACACCCTCCTACATAATATATCTATATCATAGCACTACAATCTTCATCATTATATTATGAGCATACTTTAGTCTCTTAGTCATTTATACATCATCTATCTTATACATACCTTTATGCTAGGACATCATTTTATATGAGTCTATTTTTAACCATTTTATATATACATCCATTAATTACGTTGGGTATCATTATATATGGGCCTATCTATCCACTCATCATCATTCCATATCACCATTTTTATACAACACTATCATTGCATTCATACTTCTTACCTATTCTACATCCTACACTAGATTTCCTTATACTTGGGTCTAATTTTACCTATCACCATTACACATTATATTTCTACCTACTCACCTATTCCATTATATTCCATACCAATTACACACTCTAGATTACATTTCATACATTACACATTCACGTACCTTCGTCATTTACACTTTGTTTATCTTCTACACACTGCACTCACTACACCTTATGACACATTCTAGTTCCTCGGTCCATAATCAACTACGCGAAGGATTTAACCAATCAAATGGACCTTACCTAAATGTGACATGTCATCATATCACATTCATCAGAGCTAGTGACCCCTGCTTTAGGCTATATCCTCACACACACCCATCATCACATAGCATAGTGTTATACACCTTAGGTTAAATCAGCACTCCTTTTATCACTTCTACATCATCTTACGAAATTCTCTCATAATTCTATTATAACATCCTATATATTTCTCAAATTCCAAATCATTCCATTATGTTATCATCACCTTCATGATCATTTTGTAGTGGTATGTACACCTTATGTGAAATCAGCACTCCCTTCATCCATTCTATCATTATCCTCTTACATATCTGATCATCACCTATTCCAATATCCTATTCTAATCCATCCTATTGCATCGACCTTTATCAAATTCATCACTTAGTGGTATATGCATTAGGCTAAATCACCACCCTCATTCTTGTTCAGTCACGTAGTAGTATATGCTTTAGTGATAAATTACCACCATCATTCATTATTCATCACATAATGGTCTATGCTTAGTGATAAACTCACCACATTTTGTTATCCATTGAAGACTCATCTATGCTTCATATACCCTTGTGACCCATCTCTCATAGTGATATATGTTATAGGATAAATAGCCACCTTCTTCTTCCATCATGTAGTGATATACAATTAGGGCTAAATCATCACTCACCCATTCAACAAGTCATAGTATACACTTAGGCTATAGGGTCCATATGAATCTTTCCATACATCGCATTCCCATACACTCCTTTTATAACTTGATATATGCTTAGGGCTAATCATCACTCCTCCAATAAACAATTTCTTGATATACGCTTGGGTTATAGGGTTCACGCACACCTCTCTACATGTCACATTTCATCATCACTAAACATACACACTCATCACAACACGCTAGATATAACCAACACTACTCAACCATTTCCTGATGATGCATTCTTGTTTACAATTCATTCTTGAATTCTGCGGGGGAAAACAAAATTAACCTCACTACATATACTTCCATACACTCGGGGGCAGGTTGCTCCTATCACTCCATTCCATCCATCCACTGCATATTACATTGTCTTGGTAGCATTACTCTTCCTTACTAGTGTTTTACATGATCACTTTACTACACATGTTATATTACCTTCTTCTATGTCATTATCATACACACATACGCGTCTTTGTCGTTGTCTAGTGTTATCACAGATACATGAAATTTACACGTGACATGGATGCTCGCCTGCTACCCTTACTATACTGGTCGTTAGGGGCATCCACATTCATCTTATCCAGGTGATATTATTTCATTTTGTACTTAACATCTTATATTACTTGTTCATACATGCTTTGACATATTGGTTATCACCCTAACATGCTAATAGGTTTTCCATGTGCAACACTTGTTTTGTAGGACTACATGTTTTTTTTACTTATATGCATTGTTTGTTATTATATGGGGGATTTTCCCTTTGTTTGTGTGCACACTTGACTCTTATTTACGGCCATGAAGCCCTTGCGTGTCTTGCGACATCGTGAGTGATGTCCCATGTTTGAAACCTGCTTTGTGCGGTTTTCTTGTTTTCTTGCGTGTTTACACTACTATGCTTGGTAGTTTTTCTACATTGTTTATGTATTTTACACGTATGGCATGCATGTGTGTTTGGACTAACACTTTTTTTGGATAGTCATTCCCTTTTGTGTACACCTTGGTATCTACCAAGCATTTCCCTTTCCCCCTACAGGGTAGATTTCTACAGGTTAGAGTGCGGTTTTTCCTCTTTTGGGGCCGCATTCTCCTTCTAGGGTCAGCGTATGCACCCCCAAAGAGGGGGGCATAATTGAGGGTTTTATACTAACACAACGTGTCTACACCGGTTCACACATAACAAGTGACTTTAGACTAGTCTATGAACTTCATACACAGTGGCCTCAACAGGATATGGTGTCCTTCGACAATTCTATAGATTGGTTACAGGCTCAGGGGTTACAATGGGTGTTCCTCTCTACACTTCTCCGTCCAGTGGTATCAGATCACCCAAAAAACCAAAACAGTACAAATATCTCTTCCAACATTTCAGCAGAAGCGGATAAAGGTTGGAATATATAGCATGGTTCCTCCCCATACTTCTTCACCCAAGGTGGCGTGAGATCACCTGATAAACTCGTAACACTACAGGATATCCTTCTACACCCTTTTTCTTGACATGGATCAGGTTCACATGTTCCATTTTTCCATTTACACTTTTTCTATCATACTTTACATTTGTGTATTTTACACATCCTTTTTACATACATACATATTTGACTACTTGGTTGTTTTCTCCTTGCAGATCTGATGTATGAGAAACAAGTAGTAAAATTGGGGGTAACAACAACAACAACGATGATGATGAAAGCAACAACACACCATGAAGGTACTTTACATACTAACCATGTAGGTACATTACTCACAACAACATCTCTACACGTGTTCTTCCCTAGGTTCACTCTCATCACTTTTTATACACATTTTTCATCTTTAGAATCCACGATCCTCCACATTTTTATTTTTGTCATTCCACACTTGATTCTAGTCCATCATCACATCTTCTTCTACACTCTACATGATTATCAGGTACACATCTCTATCTACTTTATGTTACCGACTTTCAACTCACCAACATAAAGTGGGGTTAAATGTAGACACAAATATTGCACATTAGACAATATTTATCCCAGTCTTATACTACTATTTAGAAGGTTCTCAAGTGTACAAAGTACTAATTAATCCCTCCTTATGGAAAAAAAAAATCTTATCTTTTATTTCATCTTTCCCGTATATTTCCCGATACCTATCAACCCATTTCATGACCTTTCTGACATTTTAGCCTAAAATCAGGGCACCCCAACCTATATTAGGGCACCCTGAGGAACCCTAGTCCCATTATGGGTGCACCAACCTATGAAAAACCTCTTCCACTTCTTTTTGGGTCACTTCTAGCTGTTGCTCATCCTTATCTTCTTCTCAGTCGGCCTTGTAAGGATATATTTATAGGGCTCTCATTGCATCACTTGCATGCATATAGTGATATATATTCAAGCTAGGATATTTGCATCACACACATTTTATAGGGGGAGGGATTCCATTATATTCCATGTATACATGCTACTTACATTTCTATAGCTATTATTGCTCACTACTTCACAAAGTGTGAATGGTACAAGAGCACCTAGGGAACGACATACACACACACACACACACACACACACACACACACACACACACACACACACACACACACACACACACACCAGAACTACATCTGGGTTTGAAATGTAGTGCAACGATCAATGATAACTCCACTAGCTTGGTGGATGAGGTCAGTTCAACCCATTTGTATGCATATTTCATTTTTCTAAGGTTTGATACTTCTCCTTACATTACGGGTCATTCTCTAGTTCATCTAACAAATCCAATGTGCCAAAAAATAAGTAATCAGAGACATTTAGTGACCATACCAGATTGAGGTTCTGAGCATTTACGTTATTCCAAGTACTCATATTGCAAACCAAGGAACCCCAGGGCTCCCAAGTACACTCCCATGTGCCTATGTCATCTCAAATAGTCTAGATCTACCTTTCATAGGGTCCTTGAGGGTTCATCTACACTTCTAGATTCTATTTCAAGATCTATGACAACTTGCAATAGTCACCTTTAATCACTTGAGTCTTTTCCTTTCCCTTCTCTTATACATTAGGGTTTTATTTCACTTAGAATTATTTATTTGGATTTATTTCAAACTACTTTAGTTCATTTATAGTGTTTTAGTCCTCCTAACTAGATAAACATTAATACCCTAGATATCCCCTTAGGCCATCTATTTAAATCCTTATTTTTGTTATTCATTTTGGTGAACTTGACATCTATTTCTACTGCCTTCTAGGGATTTTTCATTCCACCATCATGAACATCTCTATCACTGAATACCTTCTTACCCACCCTAATTTACTTGATCGTGTTCAAACCCTCTTTGCTACTACCAATGTTTCTGCCAACATGCATCTGGATTACCTATATGACACATTTGTCGAGGCCTTTTCTCAACATATAGCATTCTGAGGTAATCCTCCCATTGAGATTCGCCCTTTTGACGATGACCCACCACTTTACATCATGTCTCACATCTATAATATTGTTGTCAAGTGTACTCTTATCGATAATGGCTGTGATCTTAATATGTGCCCTATGTCCTTTCTCCAAGCCATAGGTTTTTCTACTCATGACATTAGCCCCTTTTCCATTTCAATTCATTCTTATGATGGTTATGTTCATCCATGTATAGGCCACATTACCTTGCCTTTAACTTTAGGTCCTAAGACTCTCCCTATTGTTTTCTTTGTCATTGATCTCCCTATTGTTTTTATAATTACTTGCAAGGTTGACCATCGTTACACGCCATGCAAGTTGTTACTGCTACCGTCCACTGTTGCATCAAATTATTACATGAGCATGTTGAGTATACCATCTTTCAAGATCATGATCCATTCCAATATTGTGTCCATGACCCTCATACAAGCATTTGTATTCCTCACATTGGCACTACCGATGAACCTCAACCTTTGGATGATCAACCACATTTACCACCACTTGAGGGAGATATTTATTTACTAGACGCAATTCCCTCTCCATCACCCATTCCTATTGTCATAGTTCCATATCTGCCACCCTCTCCCTCCATGAATATATATGTAATTTGATCTTCTGTAGGAAAAAATTGGAGATCCATATCACCACATCGAACCTTGTCTCAGATGAAAAGAATATGAATATCTATATGATTTATTTTTTAATGCTAAACTAGATTATTTATGAGAGCAACACAACTCTTGTTATCACATAAGAGAGGAGTAATTCATTTAACTTCCATGTGAATTTCTTCCAACATCTACTTTATCCACATGGCTTCTTTTACTACGTCTATTTCACTTCTATATTCTAACTCGATAGAAGAGATGGAGACTGTTTGTTGCTTCTTACTACTTCAAGCAATGACACATGTTCCAAACTTGAAAGTACATCCATTTATAGTTGATTATTACATCATCAACATAGTTATAATAAGAATATCCATATAAACAAGAATCATCAAAAGAAGTATAATGTAAACCAAAATTAATTGTTCCTTTAATATATCCTAATATTCATTTTTCTAACTTCTAATGATTCTGATATGGTTCCTGCATGAATGTGGAAGCAATACCTATTTTATATGCAATATCAAGTTCATTGATTGTAAGGTACATCAATCTACCTACAAGTTACCTATAAAGAGTAGGATTTTATTTCTCGCATATAGGTTTATGATCTAGTTTACAAATGACTTCAATAGACTTACAATTAACCAAATTTAAATTTTTAAGTAAATTATAAGCATATGTCATTCATAAACAACTATAAATTTTTGTTCTTGGAAAAACATACATACCAAGGATAAAATAATAAGACCTCGTCCTAACTTTATGTAAGGAAAATATTAGTTATAGCTAGTATTGGACATCTCCAATATAAAAAATGAAGGGTATCCCTGACTATCATTTTATATGCATACAATATTTGTCTTAGCAATCACACACTAATTTAATATAATAAAGGTTATCTAATTCAGAAATATTTTATTAACATATATATCTTCATTATTTGTTCTAAGCCTTTTCATTTTATTACTAGAATTATTGTCAACTAAAGTTTCAACTTCTTTAAATTTAGATAAAACATCTTATTTATTTTTAATATAAAATGACTAAATCATGAAAAAGTAATCATCAATGAAAGTAATTACATACAACGAACCATTTAATGATGGTGCTTCTAAATGACCTATAACATCACTATGAACAAGTTTAAGAGGTTCATAGGAGTTTGCATCATGATGGCTATAGAAGGGGTTTGTAGATTTCTTACCGCATAATCACTCTTCACAAGTTTCACGAGTATGGGAGATAGGAAGAAGTCCAACATCTAGGTTAAGACGAGACATATCATACATTTTACTAAAGTTAATTTATCATAATCTTTCATGCCATAGTTTTAAATCATTCCTATTTTATGAAGAAAGACATGAAGCTGATGTAAAACATTTAAATATATACAAGTCATTCTTTTAGATTCCTTATACAATAATAATATATAATTCATGTTTAATATACCATTTATATTTAAGTAAAATAATGTTATAGTTATTTTGAGTTAGTTGAGAATGTGAAATAGATTCATTATTAATTTAGGAACATATAGAACATCATTTATATAACCATTGAACACTTCAGCTTTATCTTGAATTTTAATCCTAGATAAAATTGATCATTACATAGTTGCAGTTTGGAAGATAAGCAACTAGATATTTGAACTACAATAGAGGTGCGATGGATGCAAGGTGACATGGTATCGGTTCAAAATGATTAGTTTTCTCAAATTTCAAATGTTGCAACGACCGATTTTCTGTTTCTTTCTATGACTCGATGGGTGTGAAGAAATCCTCTGCAGGCCATAGACTATCACAAGATCTTCAAAAATGACTAGGACCCACAGCCGTTGACTTGGCTAGAGATTTCAAATGGAGAAATGGAAGCGCCCCAGTCCAAACCATCCCTGTTTAGTCAATGTTTTTTAATGTTTCTCTAGAGGACTTGGTCAACCATGCATCTCAGCTTTCCCTTCTTGGTAAAAGAGATATAATTTCCAAATTTATGGGTCATCGTCTGACGATAGAGAGCATTCATAGCTGGTGTGACATCCAATGGGGAAGTGGTCTACATATCTGGTTCTTGGATAAAGGCTTCTTCTTGGTGATTTTCCGGAGTGAAGCGCAAAGGGATGATTCTTTGGCAAGGAAAGACTTCCTCTTCACAGAGTCTGGGATTCACCTGCGTGAGTGGTACACCCACTTCGATCCAGAACAAGATGATATGGAAGGCATCAACATTAGGGTTTGGTTGTACTCTCTCCCTAGTGATTTTTGGTCTTTGAATACCCTTACTAAAATTTTATCTAGCTTGGGTCACGTTATTCACATACATCTGGTTACTCTGGAAGGCAATCTCTCTTCCTTTTCCAGGATTTGCATCTCTATAGATTCTTCCAAGAAAATACAAGAGTTTATAGTTATATCTTCCCCATGTGGGGAATGGGTCGAGAAATTTTACTATGAGGTGGTCTCTAACTATTGTTTCCACTGCAAATAGCTAGGAAATTACTTGAAAGCATGTAAAATCCCCTCTGCTTCCAGTGATGTTGTTTGGAAAAAAATCTTGTCCAGTCTATAGCTCCGCAGGTCTCTAACCCGCGGCCCCCTGAAAAGGTCTCTTCTCCTACATAGGCATCCTCTGGTAAATCACTTGACCTCGAGCCTTTGGATCTCGACCCAAACACCATCTCTCTAGTCAAACAAACAATGTCATTGGTTCAAAACTCTACTTGTATTCTTTATTTATTCCCTGAGGGCATCACTTTGGGGCTTGGAGTGGATGTGGTTTCTCTAGAAAATTGGGTCGATGAGAAGGAGGATCTGATTTCTTCCAAACAAAGTGTTTCTGGGGAGTTTTTCAATGTTCTAGAAGAGGAAACTAAGTTAATCCCCATTGAAACCAATCTATAGAGCCCTATTCTTCCAACTCCATCCATTCTCAATTTAGACTTGGGCCTGATAACTCCTCCAGGACATCCCTCCAAAGACTCTTGATCCCTTAAGGAGGTCGCAGGTGGCCAACAACTGCAACTTCACTCTTTTTTCCCGTCTTCAAGTAGGAGAGGCATGCCCTCTCTTAAGAAAAGATGATTTTATTCTCGTGGAATGTTAGGGGACTCAATGCCCCTAACAAACAGCATCTCCTCAGACACTATTATGTAGATTTGGACGCTTCTATTTGTTTGATTCAAGAAACAAAAATGTCAAAAGTAGATTGTTTGAATGGTTGGTTTCACAAATGGAAAGGTTGGGAAGGCAGCTTTGTTGATTCTGTTGGTGCCTCATGTAGACACTAAAATTGGGTCACACTCCCCTTGGTCCCTTGGTAAATAAATACCTTGAACACATCCACCTGGCCATGGCCCCCTTCACCCCACTATAATATTAATTTAATTAAATTAACTCATTATCCTCACAATATTTAGTATTTAAATATCCTAATTAGGATAATGCCCACATATCCACCTCATCTAGCCACCTCACCCTAAGACCCATTCTTAGTAAGTTGCCATAACTAACTAAGACCTACCCAAACTCTAAAATCAATGCCTACATTCCCTCTAACCACATTCCCACCCATTAGAAGGAAGATTCCATGCTAATCTGTGGGGTAAACGAAACGAGATCGCAGAAAATCAAGGGGATATACCTAGTTTAGTAAACCCAGGAAATCCCATCCTAACCGACGCTGGTTACCCTTAACTACCTCCGGTAAAACCAGAACCATTTTCGGTTACCATTTAACCCCCAAAAAAACCTTATTTCAAGGTTGGCACATTTCTGAGAGATAGAGACATCTTCTAAGAACAAGTGATGAAACTAGAGTTATATGCAAGCAGAACTAACATCTGTACAAGCATCAGAACATCCATAGCCAGCACCTGAAGCAACCACGAAGCCATTTGTCTTCACGGGAGCATCTCGGGAAGTGCCAGCACCACATCAAGTTCATTTCATTTGATCACCCACCATTACCAACTAGGTATCAAGCTCATACAAACAGTAAGTTTTGTCAACCAGCACTTATCCATTTATCATTTGGTAGATCCTTTTATATTTGTTATTAGCTTTTTCTCTACTTTCCATTCCCCCATCATCTACATCCATGCAAACTTGACCATCTTTTTATCCACACCCTTACCTTGCCCATACCTGGACCTTAATCATTCCTGTGCATACCTCAGATCCATATGAATCTTTCCATTTCCCTTCCATCTTCATCTAACCTTAGATCTATCACCCAGCCAAGTTTTTATTGAGTTTCCTGTACCTTGACCATACCGACACTAGTTACCCATAACCATCGCTGGTTAACCTAAACTGACGTCATACCAGACCGACGTCAGTATTTGTGTCTTTTACCAGAAACCAAGAACAGAGCCTAAAACCTCCACCAAATACCCAAAATAGCCCAGAACCTCACCCTGACTAATACCAATACCTTGATAGTGACCTTGACCTTTGGATTCAATCATAGCCTAGCCTGTTGTGAACGAATTTTCTTATTGTAGATGAATGAGATACCTGAATCATTTTAACTATAGTAGGATTTCCTTTATTTCTCGCATTAATTTACTTTAAATAATGGATTGATAGCCATCTAGGAAGTATCATACTTCCCAGATTTAGCACACATTAGGCAGTCCACTGCATATACTATTTAACTTTTATTTGGTGGAATTGTTTTCCATTTCAGGTAGTTCCTCCAAGCAAAAAGGAAGCTCTCACGATCAGCTATGGATTCAGAAGTCATACGCGCGCAACAACCCACAACCAACATTTCAACAGGTATTCCTCCTAGCCCATTACCCCTATTTGTTTCATCAACATTCAAAGAAATGATCTAGAATCTGGTGAAACATTTTGGCACGCCCGGTGGGACCCATTCGGGGTTCCTTTGCATTCTTTCATTCCTAGATGAAAACATTTTATGTTTGTTTCCTTTTTAAAAATTTCTTACATTAAACTTTTTCCCCTAGAACCTTCTTATCTTCTATTGTCTAAAAATAATCTTATTTTGGTGCTTAAAATGAACATTTCTTCCCTTTCATTAGTGAAATAGCATCCCTTCTCCTGTTCATCTATTTGTGGCATCGAATTCTACATTTCAATTTGGGTTTTAAAATAATTGCATTTCATTCTAATTTTTTACATTAGCTCAAGGGAAACCTATACACTGGAAGTCATTCATAGCTGATAGTTGACAAACGAATCATAGAAAGCACTTTCTTTCTCTTTCTCTCTCTGAGTCTTATCCAAACATCACAAATATATACATATATATATATATAGACACACACACACATTCTTAAACAACATCTCACCTAGAAGAAGCTATAAGTGATCACATGATCAAGGCATAGTGGGCATCCCACTGGTTATCTCTGTCGAGTACCCCATCAGAGGACAGCCCGCCCCCACCATAACATACCTGAAACCTCTCCTTGTAGATCTCCTTCTTCATAGGAAGCCATCCTCACCAAAAAAACTCTATTCTACATTTCATGAGTCAGTCCTTAAATAGCATAAGCTAAACAAACATAATAGAAAAGGCACTCTTAGGATCATATTTTTCTTAGTGTTTCTGTTTGGCTTGCATTTTGAGGTGAGAGGATTTCATTCTTCATTTTCTTCTTATTTCTCCTTGCACGCTCCTCATCACAGTTGGTGTATTCCAGCTTCATCTGAGTGTGCCTGGACCATATTCTCATCATTCTCAGGATTTTGGGTTTGATTCCACATTAATTTTAACTCACAATCACATTTTTTCATCACTGTTTCAATTTCACAGTAACCAGTGTCAGTCCAGCGACCGTCATCGGTTACCCTCTGACCATCATCGGTTATACCCAACCGGCATTGGTTCCACTGTTCTTTTGGTTAACCTACCCAAAAGGACACCTATTCACCTTCTTTAGCTATTCAGAGTCTCTGTCACTCTTATCATATCCATTGACCTGGTAAGTCCCATTAGCATTTTGCATACTGGGAAGATTATTGGCCTTTTTCCTTGTTTTGAACAACTATCCCCTTTCCACAGTGACCGACCTCGGTTACCTATGACTGGTGTAAGTTTAACCTAACCAACATCAGTTAGCCTGTGTAATTTTCCAGCTGACATTTTACCCCAATCCACCTACTACCGCTTGTTTCTCCTATCTTTGTTGTATTTTTTTTGTCATTTACAGAAAACAATCTAACCTGATCAGTACCTGTTCTAATGGTGCTGACCCAAAGCCAGGCGAAACACCCTCATATTCCACACCAGTTGTCAACCACTTCCACCTAGCCCTTCACCACCTTCCATTTTATCACCCATGGATCCTACCCAACCTATCACTATCGCCACTAGAGACGAGGAGTTCACACGAATCCTTGACCAAAATCCTGTTGCCTTGCAGTTTTACCTTTCCCACTCATCCACTTGAGATGCCTCGGGTCAGTTGATATACGGACATGCCCATATCTATCCCCCGGACTCTCATTCCCACTCCTATGTCAGCCCCATCTAGCTCCGTGCTGCCCACATCTACCTTACCCCCAGTCATTTCGCAGCTAGGCCCTATACCTGCTATGACTGCCACATCTTCTACATCCGTTGCACCCGCCACATCCACTATACCTTCGCCAACCACCCAGAACACAACCTCATCCATGCCTATTATCTCGCATATACCCATAGCTACACAACCACCCCCGGTGTCGGTGACCCCTACCCCTTTTCAAAATGTCATCCTTTCTATTCTGACAATCTTTAGCCCCCATTGCCACTAGGGTCACCACGACCCTTCCACCTCCATATACGTACTATCAGCAACCTCCTATTTCATCTATTATTCACTCTGGGTACGTACCCCCTATTTCACTGCCTTCTTCTCAATCTACCTATACGGAAACACCATATACTGGAATGCCACCCCCATTATATGCCCAACACCAACCCTCTTACGCTACAGGAGTCACCCATCCATCACAACCTACCAATGACCTAATTAAGTTAATGATGGACAAGATGCAGACATTGGAGGCATCAGTTTCTGGCTCCCGCAACACTCTCACCTACGATGAGATTTGTAATGAGCCTATACACCCATCCATTCCTATCCATCCATATCCCATGCATTGGGAAATGCCTAAATTCAACCATTTCAATAGCAAAGAAGACCCACAACAACATTTGCGGTCTTTCAAACATGGGTGTTATCTGATCACCCATGATGATGCTTTGCTCCTGAGGACCTTTCCCATGTCTCTGACTGGACCTGCGTTAGATTGGTATAGTGGGTTTCCTAGACACTCTATATTCTCATTTAATCAGGTAGCCCAAGCCTTCTTGGATCACTTCTCCATTAATATCGTTAAGAAGGTTACCATGACTGACCTATACTCTACACGTCAGTATGACGATGAATCTATCACAGATTTTGTTGCTCATTGGCGTAGCCTGATCAATCAACTCACATTCCAACTACCACAAACCAAACTCATCAAACTCTTCACATGGGCTTGTGCTAGGCATATCTCACCGACCCTGTAGGTCCAAACTTTCTGAACCTTTGATGAAGCATTCACCATGGCATGAAAGCTAGAGATTCAGGCCATTGAAGAGAAGAAAATCCAATTACGCAATAAGAACTCAGCATTCAAGTCAAATGATACCTCTTCTTCTTCAAAACCATAGAACAATTATTCAAAGGCCAAGGGGACCACTAACGTAGTGGTACTCAAAGCCAGCCTAGCTCATCCATCAAATCAGGCTAGCCCCTCATCTAATCTCTCACCCATTCAGACTTTTCAATTCAGATGGGAACAATGGAAATATACCCCAATTGGGGAACCTTATTCTTCTATCTTAGAGAAGCTCATCAAAGCTGGGGCCATCACCCTTCCTCCCATGAAACCACACACTGGTTTTGACCCTACTCACCCCACACCTGCATGGTATAAAGAGCATGACTTCTGCAACTATCATCGAGTAAAGGGTCATAGTGATGAAATTGCATCACTTTCAAAAAAATTGTCCAAGAAATGCTCAAGAAAGGTGAGCTAACCTTGGATAATCCTAATGCACCTACCAATCAAAACCTACATATCTTCAAGAAACCTTTTCCTAATCATGCCCCTTCTTCTGATCAAACTGGAGAAACCTCGACTCATGATAGCCATACCCACGAGGTCCATGCTATTTTTACTGATACACCTGATGCTGCCCAATTACCTCATATTCCTTCCATAGAGGAAATTCTAGCCCAAAGTCCTCCTTCTGCATTAGAACCCACCTCACCTATTCCTCCACCCACAGAGGAACACCTTTCACCTCCTTCATCACCCGTGGAGGAGCCTTCCATTAATATCAAGACTATTTCACCTTTGGCTTCTCCACCTAGGGAACCGTCACCCACAGTACTTCTTCAGTCCATGGAGGATACTTTTTTATCTCCTCCACCCACAGAGGAGAACCCATCATCTTCTCCACCCACAGAGGAGCACCCATCATCTCCCCCACCTACAGAGGAGCACCCATCAGCTCCTCCACCCATCAAAGATCCAGTAGAAATGCCTTTACTTTAGGTGACCATTCTCCATCAGTTACCCAAGATCCTACCAGACCTACTTTTGGCTCTCTTACCCACAGAAGCTGAAGCTAGAAAATTCCCCATCTCTAAGACACATTTTATGGGAATTTCCATTAGGTCCTCATCAACCTCACCTACAGACATGCCATTCTCATGCTTAGCCAATCACTTAGATTATGTGGATAGAGCCTTACTTTGGGGGCACCTTCTACTTCCTGTCTCAACACAAATGCAGATGTCACTTGCTGACACTTCCACTATCTACCCAAAAATATTTCAACCAATTGAACCAAACACAACCACCTCTATCACAACTTCTTCCACGACACCCATCATAGCTCAACACACACCCTTACCCATAACCCAACATACACCTAAATCCAAACCCACACCTACATCATCTTCCTCGACTAAACCTATTACTACCTTAGGGGTCACCCCAACCACCAGCCTTACTCATCCACCTATCAAACTAGATTTAGCTACATCCTCCAAAGTCAACACCAAACCTACTCTGGCACCCAAACAGAAGAACCAAGCCCATAGAACTCATACCCCAGCTGCGCCAATCACACCTTCATCACCTTCACCCTTTCCATCCATCTTAGGACCTCAACCTCCCAGCACGGTTAAGAAACCTCCACTCATCAGTAAACCAAAAACACAACAGCCCATTCCTTCCTCGCAAACCTCTAACATACCCAAGCACCCGACATGACTTACACCCACACCTGCAGCATCTTTACCACCCATTCCTCCAATACCATCGGTTACTTCTTCACTACCCACTACAATTCAGTCTCTTTCCCTCACACCCCCTACACGACCCACATCATCTACCTTCACAACACCTCCGTTATCCCCATGGGTAACTCACCCTCTTCCCCCATCCACTTTTCCCTCTAGATCTCATACACCCATATCACCTTTACCCAAGAAGGTGCAACCCAAAGACAAAAATCCGCTACCCTCCAATAAGGTAGTCAAAACAACCACACACCCTCCTGCCAGTTCATCTACCATACCCCTACCCAAGCAAACATGACCAACACCCAAGACCACGCCAGCACCCAAAACCATAGCTCAACCCACTCCCCCTCCTACAAAGACCGTTCCTCAACAATCAGCCACACCTACACCCAAACCCACTTTCACTTCCCATTGCGACCCACTAGCAGGGTCCTATGCCAAAATCTTAACCAACCTCCTTGAGACTTCTGTCATCACATTACCGCCACTCAGACCTTATGACCCTCTCAAACCCAAGCCAAAAGGGTTTGATGACACTAAAATTTGCACCTACCATCATGTGCCAGGACACGATGTGGAGAACTGCAAGGCTTTGAAAACTGTCCTTATCCAGTTGTGTCCTCCTGAAGAAAACTTTGACGATGATGACCTTCTCGATGAGGACCTTGTTTCACCAACACCCATTCCCACAGTCCTTCCCTCACTTCCTACTCAACAACCATGACCTCCACCCCCACAGCTCCTAGAACCACCTCCGAGATTTGAAATTAACATGGTTTGCATCAATGACCTCACCAAACCTCCACCCAAATGTCGATGTGCCCAGCTCATCCCACAAAGTTCCTTCCCACCACTGGGATTTTTCCCTTCATGTCGCTATACCTTTCATGGCTCACCTACCTCACCTACCTCCCCACCTCAGATCAACATGATCCACGTTGCTACCCATGCTCAGAAGGAAAAAGGCAAGGAAAAGGAAACTGACTCACCAACCAATCCTATACCCAACATACCATCTACACCCACACCTAAAATCACTATCTGCAGGCCCCACATATCCTATTTCTAATGGGGTCACACACCGCATGATGCTCAAACAACTACACCAATCCCCCCTCAAAATGTCCTTATATGACCTCATCCAAACCTTGAAATCCCATCATCAAGCTCTCATGGAGGTCCTGTAATCTATTGAGGTTTTACCCAATGACCCTACACCCATAGCCTCCATCATCACACCCCATCATGTAGCCTCTCTCACCAAATTACCACCTTTATCCACACCTCCACCTACTCATCAAGTAGCCTCCCTTAGCTTCTCAGAGGAAGAGATCACACCGCACCAAACTGATGACCCAGACCCAGCTCTCTTCATCTCTTGTCCACATCAATGATATACGTGTACATCATGTTATGATCAATGGGGGTGCTAGCATTAATATCATTTCATCCCATGCATTCACTCAAATGTGCATACCTGACAATTGCATGCATAAACATCCTGTCATGTTGCATTCATTCAATGACGCTATCACCTCTACACTAGGCACCATCATCCTCCACATTCGCATGGGCCCCCACACTATTCCAGAGTTATTTTACGTCTTGGAGGGGGAATTTCAATATAACCTGTTGCTTGGCAGACCCTGGATTCATGTCATGGGTTGTGTTCCTTCCACTTTGCATCGTTGTGTAAAGTTTGAGCATGAAGGACACACCTATACTATTCCAGCTGATCCATCACCTTTTAAAACATGCAACATGCTTTACTGACCCAATGACATGCTTATACCCATTAAGGCATCTACCTCCATGACCACTACCACTTCACCTACACCTCCGCTTACCAGTACAACCGCTACCTCAACCGCACATGCCTCCTCCATTCCTACCACTGCCACAACCTCCACGGCCAAACCATCAGCCTCCCAATCTGTTAGCTCCACCTCCACATCAACCTCTGACACATCATCTATTCTAGCTACCCACATACCAACCACTGATCCCTTGGAAGGAATTTTTCAACACCTCACTTTGGGGGAGTATCGCCTATATAGTGTCAACACATTCCTTACTCCACAAGAGTATGGAAGTCTTCACCAACACCCTCGCTATGATCACCACATAGGAGAATGCCTCCTTTATGGTCCTCCTCACCTTTGTACCAGTCTCACCTATGGGGGACTTGATACTACCACTTACACACCCAAACCACCATCACAAACCCACCCATTTTCTGTTGACTTCCAGTCACTCACCAATCACCATTTCACCCACACCTTCCTGCACCGATGTGCATGGAAGGGTTTTGGTTTTGGATTTTATGAGAAAGGCCACCATACTATTATTCCATGTACTACCCACAAACATAATGACCGTAGTGGTATCGGCTTTGTTGAACCACCTACCAAGAAGGCCCGCATTGAACTCATTGAGGACATCATCCCTTCTCCACCTTCTTCACCACCATCACCACCTTCACCGACAGAGTCGATGGATCCAGAATCCATTCCTCCTAACTTTTTTTTTCATAAACACCATCTCCTTGGGGCCTCTGACTTATCAATGTGAGGGCGAGGCTCCTTCCTCTCTTCCCTTCCTGTACCCTGAAATGGTCGATGACGATACACCTTCGATTAACATCATTCAATGTCAGGATGATGAATCTATACTCACCTACCTTGGTGCAGAAGACTCATATATTCATCGGTCGTTACCCTCTGAGATGCAAACCATGTTGAATGAATCAACTATCGAGATCAACATTCATACTCAGGATGACCCGCACATCCTAAAGATCAGTCAATCTTTAGATGCTGCTGAATAGGAAGCCATCACCTCTTTTCTCAAAAACCATAACCATGCTTTCACTTGGTCTTATGTAGACATGCCTGGTATTGACCCCACCATAGTGGTCCACAATATCATAACCATTCCTTGATGCCAAGCCCGTCAAACAAAAGCTGAGGAAAATGCACCCTCGCATTGCCCTTCTTGTCAAAGAAGAACTTCAACACCTTCTTTTCATTTCCTTCATATTACCCATTGATTATCCTCATTGGATTTCTAACATTGTCCTTGTCACTAAGGTGACAGGGGGACTCCACATTTACACAGATTTCTGTGACCTCAATCTAGCTTACCCAAAAGATGACTTTCCTCTACCTGGTATTGACCAACTGGTTGACCTTACCACTGGTCACGAGATGCTATCACTCATGGATGGCTTCTCGGGTTATAACCAAATCTTACTTGCCCCAGAGGATCAACACAAAACCACATTCATCACCCCTTGGGGGACCTTCTGCTATTGAGTCATGCCTTTTGGCCTTAAAAATGCTGGTGCCACATATCAGTGGGCTATGACTTATATCTTCCATGACATCATGCATCATATATTGGAAGATTACGTCAATGACATCCTTTCCAAATCTAAACACCGCTCTGAGCACCTCACCATCCTAAAAACCATCTTTGACTGCCTCATTAAATATTGCGTTCACCTTCAGCCCAAGAAGTGTGTCTTCATGGTCCTCTCAGGAAAACTCTTGGGATTTATCATTTCCCTACGTGGTATAGAAGTTGACCCTGCTAAAGTCAAGGCCATTCTGGAAATTCCTCCACCCACTAACCTTAGGAAACTCCGTAGCCTGCAAGGTAAGTTGTAGTCTATTCGCCATTTCATTTCACAATTGTCTGATTGGTGTCAACCATTTCATCACCTTCTCAAGAAGGATGTCTCCTTTAAATGGGATGATGATTGCCACAAAGCTTTTGAGGCCTTAAAACAATACCTTCTTCAACCCCCCGTACTCATTCCACCTAAAGATGATCAACCTTTCTACCTATACATCTCAGCTACCGATCACTCTTTGGGGGCCATGCTCGCTCATCGCGATGAACAACATAGGGAGCAGGTGGTTTATTACATAAGCCATACTCTTTTGGACTATGAAACCCGATACACCCATCCCAAAAAACTTTTCTTAGCCTTAGTTTTTGTTGCCACAAAACTCCGCCATTACCTACTCAACCACAAAACCTATGTTGTGACCAACACCGACCCCTTACACTTCATGTATGCCAAACCTTATCAAAATCAGCGTGCCACACGCTGACTTATGATTTTGGCTGACCTCGACCTCGAATTCATCCATCAAAATTCCATTAAGGGCCAAGCTATCACCGACCAATTGGCCAACGCACCTATTTCCAGGGATCAACCCTCTAATTTTGACTTTCCAGATGAGTCAATTGCTACCCTTTCCCTGGACGAACCCGCTTACCAAATGACACTCTTCTTTGATGGTTCCAAGTGTCAGCGTGGGGGTGGGGCTGGTGTTATCCTCATTCCACTTGATGGTGAACCCATGCCTTTGTCTTTCAAACTCAATTTTGATTGTACAAACAATATTGCCAAATACGAAGCACTCGTATTAGGTCTCCAAGCCACCTATGCCCTAGATGTCAAATCAATCAACATCTTTGGTGATTCTCAATTGGTCATAAACCAAGTCAATGGTATATACCAATGTCATAATGAGATACTTCAAAAGTATAAACATCATGTAGACATACTTTTGACCACCTTTGACCGTTACGCCCTTCAAACCGTCCCCCGTTCAACCAACAAATTTACAGATACCATGGCCTACTTGGCTTCTCAAATACCCACTTCACCTGCCGATTCTAAAATATTTGTCACCATACAATGACTCCAATCACCCTCTTATTTACCTCATGATGTTTACTCCATCGGAACCATCACCCCGGACCCAAGCGACCTTTGGTATAAACAATACTCTGACTATCTTTCTCTCTCCATCTTACCTCCTGATCTCACCCGTAATGGACAACGTGCCTTCCTTAAAAAGGTCTCTCATTACGTCATCATGGGGGGCCTCCTCTATAAGCGTCAGGATTTGATGGTATTCTCTTACGATGCCTCACGAGTTCTGAAATTCCTTATACCATTAAGGAAGTTCATGATGGCATATGTGGAGGTCACTTCAGTGGCCTTACTGTTGCTAAGCGTATTCTTTATCTCGGCTATTACTGGCTAACCCTTAACCATGATTGTTGTGACTATGTCAAGCATTTGTGTAAAATGCCAACAACATGCCAACCTTCATCATACACCCAGTCATGCCTTATAGGTCACCCGTGACCTTTGGCCCTTTTCTCAATGGGGTTTGGATCTTGTCAGAGAGATCAATCCCCATTCTTCCCAATGACATCAATGGATCATCACCGCTACTGAATACTACACAAAATGGGTTGAATCCATACCACTCATCTCCATGAAAGCTGAGAAAATATGTGAGTTCATCAATCATCACATCATTTGTCACTTTGGTGTTCCTCATCACCTCATCACTGATAATGGAAAACAATTCAAAAATAAAACATTGCAAAAACTTTGTGACACCTTCGGCATTCAGCTAAGTTTCTCATCACCTTATTACCCATAGACCAATGGCCAAGCCAAATCCACTAACAAAACCTTGAACAAAATTCTCATGAAAGTGGTTAATGATACTGGGAAGGACTGGCATACGCACATTCCTTTTACCCTGTGGGCATACCACACTAGTATCCATACTTCCACTACTGCCACACCCTTTTCTCTAGTCTACGGTACAGAGGCTGTTCTGCCTCTCGAAGTCCAGATTCCCTCACTCCACATTTCTCTCCATGACATGCTCAATGATGATGACTTTCATCAGGACCATTTAGCACAACTTGAGTTATTAGATGAATGTCATCTTAACGCTCTTGACCACCTTCAAGTTTACCAAAAATGTATCAAACGTGCCTATGATAAACATGTCCATGAACAAACCTTTCACAGTTGGTGATCTTGTCCTAAAAGAAAATCAACATGTAACTAAAGCAGAAAAAAGTAAATGGGGAAAATTTTCTCCTAATTGGCTTGGACCATACATCGTGACCCATACTTACAGATCAGGTGCTTATCGTTTATCTTCACTCGATGGTAAACCCGAACCTGAGCCCCTTAATGCCTTGCATCTTTGACCATTCTACTATTGAATTTTAGTCCTACCTCACTTTTTTCCTCTTTCCATGCTCGTCCCTTGAGCGCTATCCACTTCCTACGCCATCACCAATGATTAAATAAGAATCATGTGCATACCCGTCACCTTTTTATCTTCTCTTAAATATGTGTACCACGGTGCTGCACATAGCATGATTCTCATGGATACTTTTTGTCTACCTTTAGATGAGATCCCATGGTCATTTCACCCTACTTTCTGAACAAGAATCCTATTCTTCACCTTGGTCTTGTCCATGACTTCAAAGCCCTCACATGGGATCCAACTCCTTGAGTCAAACTTCCAATAAAAATATGACTCCCTCAAAAGGACATCTTCCTCTCTATAATCACTGCTATAAATAGACTGCTCCCTCGAAGGACAACTATGTAAAGCTCTTTCAAAAAAAAAAGAAGAGAGAATCTGAAGCTTCCCGCATCGATCAACTTCACGAAGACCTCAAGGAGTTAATTTCCTCATCCCATATAGACTTCCCATCGATCAGTCTATCTCAAATATCAGTCAACACAGAAAGCCTTTTAGTCATGGACTTTCCCATTGTGACCTTGGATCTCTTGCCCAAAGAGCATGCTACCTCATACCATATAAAAATTAACCACCTTTCACCCCTCTCACCATTCACACTCCCATTTCCTACCGCCTCAAGGGACCTCTTGGAAACCATGACATTTGGTGATCATGTGACTACTTTTCACCCTTAGAACAATCAATCATGCAATGTCTTTAGGGTCTTACGTTCATCACCTCCTCCAAGGTATGACCTACTCGGTATGATCCTAACCAATCAGGTGGCTTTCTTGCCCCCTCTTATCTTTTAACCTTCTTTATTACGTATTGATTACCTTATACAGGACTTGGTCCTCGACGCTTACCTTTGGGGTAATCTTCTTCTTCTACCACAATCAAAATCACCTATACTAATTTGCCCACAAATCACCCATACCTAGCAGACCTAATCCTAAATCATGCCTATGACCTACCATCTCATTCTCATACCTCCTCATATTCTTCCCTAGCTTATGGGAGAACTACATCGGCCTGAGGTCCCTTTTCACCAGGACTATGTAGGCAGCACTCTGAGGGCATGGGGCCCTTGGAGGTTAGCTCGGCCACTCTCTACCCTAACTAATTCATTTTTCATTTTCCTCAAATCACATTCTACCCTACTTAGTTTCCTTTTTATATCCAAAATTGGAAATTAAACCAAACAAACAACAAATTGCTTCACATTTTTATCATCATCAAAACATACATTTATTATGACTACCATTTCTTTACCATCATCATGCATATATTATAAAACATCTTAAAAAGTGACCCATATCATCATTCATCACACACATTAATGAATTACAAACTCAACCACTTAACTCAACCATGCCTACCACACCTAACTCAATCCATGCCTAAACCAAAACCTAACTCATCCATGCCTAAAACCACCAACCTGACTCCATCATGCCTAACCTACCAAAACCTAACTCAACCATGCCTAAACCTGACTCAACCATGCCTAAACACAAACCTGACTCAACCAAAACCTATGACCTGACCCATCATGCCTAAATCCATGACCTAACTCAATCCATGCCTAACACACCTACCATAAGTCCATCTATGCATAATAATAAAATGTTATCAACATAAACACATAATGCCCATAATCATCATCATCTATATAAATACAATATCCATATACATAACTGTCAAATGTCTTCAGCACGCAGGCCAGTGTATATAATCCAGTCTCTCAAAACTCTCATATACATCCTCACCATCTTTGGCACGCAAGCCGGTATATGATCAAAAATATAACAACTCTCGGCACGCAGGCTGGTATATATCAAAAATCAAAACTACATCAAAATCGAGGGCCATATATCAGACATCATCATGGTAGACATCCTCCATATCTGTCTCACCTATCCCCTCTACCTCCTCAGCCCCTGTCTGGCGACCTGCTAACATCTCCCCACCCATCATAGGTGGTGGCTGGGTCCCTGCTGGTACATCAACTGGAACTAGCCTCCGTGAACTGGTGGCCTCACCCTGACCATGTCTCGGGGCTCGATGGCCCCCTGTGCTCTCCACACTATGGGTGCATGATCTGGTCCTCTCGCTAGAGGCCTGTTGTGCCCTGTACTCAGCATACAATAGACAATCTATCCCTGCCACCTATCAGCTGGTCCTGATAATACCATGCCTCATCTCTCGCCTCCCACAACCTGGATACAGGTACTATCTGTGGTGGCCCCATCAGCCTCTGACCCTGTACCTGTCCTGTGGGACCCTATCCCACCCCTACCTATGAACTGGGACCCTATCCTGGTGCCTGTGGTGGTGCCATTGGCCTCTACTCCTGTGACTATATATGGGCCTGTAAGGCCCCAATCTGTGCTTGTGTCGTGGCTAACTGGCCCTGTAACCCTATCACCTATGCCTGTAGGGCGGCCACCTGACCATCATCACCATCTCCATCTCCATCCCCACCCTGGGCCATCTAGGCCTGAAGACTGGCCACCTGTGCATGTAACTCGGCCACCTCCACCTCTAAACTAGCTAATTATCCCTGCACCATACCCAACTAGGTAATCAGGGTCACCACCTGCCCCTGTAGGGTGTCTCTCTACACCATGATCATGGCTAAATCTGGCTACCCTGGCCTGGGTGGTACTACTTGTAAATGAGCCACCCACCACTATCTATATCTGTCTGTCACTCTGGCATCATCAATCTGTCAGTCTACCACCTGCTCCTCCTACCCTATGGGAACTGTCAGCTATGGTAGAGGTAATGGCCTCTCCACGTCATCTCTCTTGTACTTGCGGGAAGGGTGGAGGTATGTCCTGTAGTAGCCCAAACTGCCATCTAACCCTGTCAACTCAGGATCATCTCGTGCTCCTAGACACGACGCCCCTCTATCCATCTCAGTAGCTGAAGGCCATCTAGCTCATCATGCATCTCACCTGTATGAGGGATAACCCACATACGGTCTCCATATGATGTCCACTCTAGAACAATCCCTCCAATAACCACATGTAAGTATGCTACATCATGTGTAGCCCTGTCTGATCGCCACTCTCCAATCATGGGTACCCATCACCTGTACCCCACCCGCACCAATCTCGATGGAAATGCATTGCTCAGGGCATACCCACTGGGCACACACAAACTATGTGCTCATAGGCCCAACAGTGTAGTAAAAATGTGCAACATAAGCTGAACCTGCGCAGCCGCCCATATGCCCACAACTCTCTGTATAACTACACCAGGAATGTTGGCACCCAAGAAAAGTAGGTCTGATCCATCACCATGTCATGTAACACCCCCATCAGGGACTAAGGAAAACCTCCCACCCTCTGCATCTGGCAGTGTGAAATAGCACATTGCCCTCCATCAATAAAATTACTAGCCTTGTCTCCTCTGGATGGGATAGGTACATAAGCCCATAACTCAAGTTGTAACTATGGAATGTCATGCCTTCCACTCCCTCCCCAAGCACTATCAGCATCAAATCCTCTGATGCCTCAAAGGAGATCGAGTACACCTTGTCCCCAGTATTGGTAACCACAGGATCCTAAACACGTCCTCCAGGGTGACTGTCATCTCACCCATTAGGTAGGTGGAACGTTTGGTCACTAAATCCCATCTATCAATGAGAGTGACCATCAACTCGGCTTGCAAACTACATGCCGATAGCACTAGACCCAATTAGGCCCACCTCCTCCATGTGCCGCCACTCCTCAACTGTTTCCTTCATGCCTCGCACTCTCAAGAGTAGGGGTGGCACCCTATCTCTCATTCCAGTTGATCTCTCCCCTGCATCCAATACAAACATCAAATCTAATCTACCTTCATCATACCCACACTCACCCATGACACCTCACCTATACCCACTATCTCACCTCTTTCTTCTTCCAGCTAACCTACCTTCCTCTATCACAATTTCTCTCCCCGCCCCCACCCTCACCCACTATCATTTCCCCATCCCATTTTACACCAATGATTCTACAAGGTTTTTCTACAATGGACCCGCCATTCAACTTCACCAACTCAGGACTTTTTATAAGACCTTTCCTGAACTTGACCTCGTACCAATGTCAGTTTCCCAATTTGGGGCAAAAGACAAATGATTTGCAAAAAATTGCTATGTCATTGTTATAATACCTTTGTCCTAAACTCACCGCGATTTAGTTGGCCGACATCGGTCGACTGCCCTACCTGACCATTGAAACGGCTGATAAGGCATGGTTACCCTTTAATGACATCGGTCACCTCTTTTCCACATTTCCCACAATTTTCACTTTATTACCCTGACCCATCACTCCGATTTCCCTCAGTCCATATGCTTACCTTGGACCATTCACCTCACCCTCCTGGACCTCATCATTTACTACCTAACCTCCTCATCTAATCATTTGATAAAGGCCGCTAAACAGTGTTGTGAAGATTCTTGGACCCTTACGGCTCAAGCACTTTGACCTCATGTGTTCGTGACCTTGATGGTCAAAAAGGTTGCACCTCTGAAAAGCTGAATCCGGCCTTTGGCAAAGACCAATTCAATGTTTGAACTACCTTGTCCAACACTTTTGACTTGTGCTCTGATTTTGCTACCTTGGCCTTAACTTGCTCTCTCTGCTCATGACCGTTTATCTCTGACCCAACCTTTGGTGTACTGGAACATACCTAAACATTCCTACACCTAACCTGCTTTGTGCTTCTTGACCATATCCTATACCTTGGATATTAGAATTGCCTCAACCTTGTTTGGATAAACCTATCAACCTTAGAAAGTGTAGAGTTTTCCTACTCTTTAGCTTGGTACCATGTTCTACAGTTTATACATGTGCATGTGTTTGACTATTACTACCTTTGACCCTGACCCATTACCTAGATTACCCAAGTAGACCTTTTTCCTTTTTTCCCTCGTTACCCACCTTCCTCTTCATCACATTCACCTTTTAATCAAACCACTCACCACTTCTTCCTTCTGCCTCGTTAGTTCTTAGTTTGAGGGGGATCACCTTCACTCACACATGGGGCAACCACATCTTATTTTTGTCAGTGTCACTTACTAATACAAGCTACGCAACAAAAAGGGGAAAATGTAGACACTAAAATTGGGTCACACTCCCCTTGGTCTCTCGATAAATAAATACCTTGAACACATCCACCTAGCCATGGCCCCATTCACCCCACTATACTATTAATTTAATTAAATTAATTCATTATCCTCACAATATTTATTATTTAAATATCCTAATTGGGATAATGCCCACATAGCCACCTCACCTAGACACCTCATCTAGCCACCTCACCCTAAGACCTATTCTTAGTAAGTTGCCATAACTAACTAAGACCTACCAAAACCCTAAAAATCAATGCCTACATTCCCTCTAACCACATTCCCACCCGTTAGAAGGAAGCTTCCATGCTAATCCATGGGGTAAACGAAATGAGATCCCAGAAAATCAAGGGGATCTGCCTAGTTTAGTAAACCTAGGAAATCCCACCCTAACCAATGTCGCCGGTTACCCTTAACCGCCACCGGTTAAGCTGGAACCATCGTCAGTTACCATTTAAACCCCAAAAAAAATCCTTATTTCAAGGTTGGCACATTTTCTGAGAGATAGAGACATCTTCTGAGAATAAGTGACGAAACCAGAGCTACATGCAAGCAGAACCAGCATCCGTACAAGCATCAGAACATCCATAGCTAACAACCTGAAGCAACCACACGAAGCCATTTGTCTTCACGGGAGAATCTGGGGAAGTGCCAGCACCACATCAATTCATTCCATTTGATCACCCACCATTACCAACAGGCATCAAGCTCATACAAACAGTAAGTTTTGTTAACCAACACTTATCCATTTATCATTTGGTAGATCCTTTTACATTTGTTACTAGTTTTTTCTGCTTTCATTTCCATTCCCCCCATCATTTACCTCCATGTAAACTTGACCATACTTTTTATCCACACCCTTACCATTTCCCTATACCTAGACCTTAATCATTCCTGTGCATACCTCAGATCCATACGAATCTTTCCATTGCCCTTCCATCTTCACCTAACCTCAGATCTATCACCCAGCCAAGTTTTTATTGAGTTTCCTATACCCCAACCATACCGATGCTGGTTACCCACAACCATCGCCGGTTAGCCTAAACTGATACCGGTCATACCAGACCAACGTCGGTCTCTGTGTCTTTTACTAGAAGCCCAAATCAGATCCTAAAACTTCCACCAAACACCCAAAACTTCCCAGAATCTCACCCTGACCAACACCAATACCTTGACAGTGACCTTGACCTTTATATTTAATCATATCCTAGCCTATTGTGAACGCATTTTCTTATTGTAGATGAATGAGATACCTAAATCATTTTAACTACAGTCAGATTTCCTTTATTTCTCGCATTAATTTGTCTTTAAACAGTGGATTGACAGCCATCTAGGAAGTATCACACTTCCCAGATCTAGCACATGCTAGGAATTCCACTGCATATATTGTTTAACTTTTATTTGGTGGTATTGTTTTCCATTTCTAGGTAGTTCCTCCAAGCAAAAAGGAATCTCTCACGATCAGCTATGGATTCAAAAGTCATACGCGCTCAACAACTCTACAACTAACATTTCAACAGGTATTCCTCCTAGCCCATTACCCCTATTTGTTTCATCAACATTTGAAGAAATGATCTAGAATATGGTGAAACATTTTGGCATGCCCGGTGGGACCCATTCGAGGTTCCTTTACATTCTTTCAAAGAAAAATGTCAACTTAGTGAACTGGGTGACCTCCTTTTAAAAGAATAAACCTTTTGGAGATAGAAGTTGCATGAAGTCTGGCTAGCTGATGGGGACTAAAACACTAAATTCTTCCATGCCTCGGTTAAAACCAGAAGAATTGTAAACTACATCTCCTTCTTGAAGCTGAAGGACGATTCGTTGATTTCCTCCCAACCCCAGATTAAAGCTGAGTCTATGTCTCACTTCCAAAAACTTTTAAATGGTGACAGTGTCTCCTCTTTGGATGCTCAGCTTCCATTCTTAGCATAGATTCCAAATTTGATTGATGTTGATGACAATGATAATCTCTTTTCCCCCTTTTCCAAGGAGGAGGTTTGAATGATTGTTTTCTCTATGCAAAGGGAAAAATTCCCGGTTCGGATGGCTTTCCTGCTTCCTTTTTCCAATATTTTTGGGATGTCATTGGAGAAGATGTATGGCCTTCCATGGAGGAATCTTAGTGCTCTGGAAAGATTCTTGGAGCCTTGAATCACACCTTAATTTGCATGTTTCCTAAAAAGTATCTGGCTAAGAAATTGGATGACTTTTGGCCCATATCCTTGTGCAACACTTCATATAAAATTATTTCAAAAGCCATTGCTTCCAGAATGAGCCCCCTTATTCATAAAGTTGTTGCACATGAATAGAGTGGGTTCATTCTTGGGAGATCCATCGCGGATGGTATCATCATCTCACATGAGTTAATTCATACTCTTCACTCTTCCTCGCATTTAGGCATGATGATTAAATTGGACTTTAGTAAATCCTATGATTGCATCAATTGGAGGTTCCTTCTTAAATGTCTTCAAGATATGGGTTTCAGTATCCATTTCTACGATTGGGTCTTCAACTGGATTTCTTCTCTGAGCTTCTCTATTCTAGTTAATGGTTCAGTGGAAAGTTTCTTTAGTAGCTGCAGGGGTTTAAGGCAAGGGGACCCTCTCTCTTCATTTCTCTTTATCCTTGTTGCTGAAGCTTTGATTCATGGTATCAAATTGGAGATTAGTGTTGGCTCCCTTACAGGTATCTCCATCACCATCAATATGCCTCCCCTCTCACACCAGTAGTTCATAAATGAAACCTTTCTTTTCGGCCAAGCTTTTATCCTAAAAGCTTGTTGGCTATCCTATATTCTGAATTCTTATTCACAAGTGGCTGGTCAGGAAATCAACTTTCATAAATATGGTATCTTATTTTTCAATGTCTCTCCTCGTTTGCAGTGTAGAATCAAGGAAACTCTGAGTTTTGCGGTGGGTGCCCTTCCTCAAAAATATTTAGGAATTCCTCTCTTTTATGGTAAAGGTAAGGCTAATCTCTAGGATGATCTCCTTAATTCTCTCTCGTCGATATTGCATTCTTAGAAAGGGGAATGGTTGTCTCTGGCTGGCAGAGCTCTTCTAATTAATATTGTCCTCCTAGCTCTCCCAATCTACATGCTCTTGGTTTTTTTATCCCCGAATCAGTCCTAAAATTTTTGAAAAGATTATCAGATCCTTTTGTGGCAAGGGAAAAACGAAGACAGAAAATTTCACTTGGTCAATTGGGAAAATTTCAAACTTCCCAAATCCTTAGGTGGGTTGGGAATAGTGACCTTGCTCTTTAAAACTCTACTTTAGGTGTGAAATTTGTTTGGAACTTTTTATCAGATTCCAAGAGGTTGGTTTTTCAAGTGCTCTCCCATAAATATCTGGAGGCTGGCCATCCCAAAAAATTTCTCTCTAGCATTGAACTCCCCAAAGGGTCTGACAGTTGGAACTTCATTTGCAACTACAGATTTCTGATCACGGAATCAGTTTCCTGGCAGGTCAACAATGGTAGGTTAACTGATTTTTGGGAGGATAGCTAGAATGGACATCCACCATTGAATCTTATTCCCAATCTCAATAGAATTATGAATGTCTCTAGGGCCTCTTGGGGCAACACTGTCGCTGATTTTGGTCACAGACATCTTGATGGCTCGCCTTCTTATCTTTGGAAGGATATCGCCACCCTAGGCACTTCCCTTCTCGAGACATCCTCTTTCATGGAGGATCTTTCATCCAAAACTGCTTCCTTTAAAGATAGTGAGGAACATTTAATTTGGCTTGGGGCTTCTAAGAGTTCCTATTCTGTGAAAAAAGGATATGCAAAGCTTATTTCCATGTCAGGTAAAAGAACTCCCTGTTCTTACGGCTGCTGGAATCCCTATATCTTACCCAAAGTAGCATTGTTCGGCTGGTTTGTTCTTAAAATGAAAATACTCACTCAGCTGCATAGAATATCTTGGGGATTTTTCAGTCCTTCTAAATGTGTTATTTATAGGGAAGCTGAGGAGGATATTTATCTTCCTCTCCTCTTCTACTCTTTTACTTCTGAGAGCTGGAACTAGATTTTAGCTAAGCTTAATCTAGCTTGGGATCCATGTAACAATATCGTTTATGCTCTCCTTTCTTGGCCCAATATGGGAAAAGGGAGCTCCCTCAGTTCTATTTGGGCCATAGCTCCTTTCTTCCTAATTTGGCACATTTGGTGGGAGCGTAGCTTACTTCTTTTCCATGAGTAATCTTCTGAATTGCCAGTTTTTCTTACCAAATTAGAAGTGCCCATCTCATAAAAATTTAGTAAAAATAGCCACAATAATCCTCTTTTCTCCTTGCGTGATGTTGTCATCAGGAAATCTTGGCCCCTCATTAAAATCCCCAGCTCCGGTTCCATTGTCAAATGAGGCCTCTCCCAAGTGGAGAAATTTTTGAAAAAGGAGTGTTAAATGGCGGCCTCCCCCTCGAGGCTCTTGGAAATTTAATTTTGATGGGGCCTCCAGTGGTAATCCTAGTAAATCTGGTGCCAGTTGCATCCTCAAAAGTGATAATGGTTTCCTTATTTCAACTGGATCTTTCCCCCTTCATGATTGTACGTCTAATATGGCCGAAGCTCAAACACTACTAGAAGGTGTTAAACTATCCATCCACTCTCGTTGTGACTCCCTTTTCATCGAAGGGAACTCCTAAATCATCATACAGGACATTTCTAAAGGGTCGTCCCCCTCTTGGAAACTTAACCCATTCATTTCCAACATCCTTTATTGGGTCAGGAAACTTAACAGTTGGCACATCACACATGTTTTTCGAGAAGCTACTAATGCCACAGATCTTCTTGCCAACCAAGCGATTGATTATCCTGGCACCATTAAAATTTCTATTGTCATAACAAACAGTCTATATCTACCTTTCATAGGGTCCCTGAGGGTTCATCTGCACTTCCAAATTCCATTTCCAGATCTACGATAACCTATAATAGTCACCTTTAATTAGCTGAGTCTTTTCCTTTCCCTTCTCTTATACATTAGGGTTTTATTTCACTTAGAATTATTTATTTACATTTATTTTATACTGATTTAGTTCATTTACAGTGTTTTAGTCCTCCTAACTAGATTAACATTAATACCCTAGATATCCCCTTAGGCTATCTAGTTAAATCCTTATTTTTTTTAATCATTTTGGTGAACTTGATGTCTCTTTCTACTGCCCTCTAGGGATTTTTCATTCCACCATAATTATCTCTATCATTGAATACCTACTTACCCACCCTGATTTGCTTCACCATGTTCAAACCCTCTTTAGTACTACCGATGTTTCTGCCAACATGCATCTGGATTGCCTATATGACACATTTTTCGAGGAATTTTCTCAACATATAGTGTTCCGAGGTAATCCTCCCATTGAGATTCACCCTTTTGACAATGACCCACCACTTTACATCATGTCTCGTATCTATAATATTGTTGTCAAGTGTACTCTTATCGATAATGGATCTGATCTTAATATGTGCTCTATGTCCTTTCTCCAAGCCATAGGTTTTTTTGCTTGTGACATTATCCCCTTTTCCATTTCACTTTGTTCTTATGATGCTTATGTTCATCCATGTATAGGCCAAGTTACCTTGCCTTTAACTATAGGTCCTAAGACTCTCCCTATTGTTTTCTTTGTCATTGATTTCCCTATCTCATATAATTACTTGCTAGGTCGACCGTGGTTGCACACCATGCAAGTTGTTACTTCTACTGTCCACTGTTGCATCAAATTATTACATGATTGCGTTGATTATACCGTCTTTCAATATCGTTATAAATTCCAATATTGTGTCCATGACCCTCATACTAGCATTCTTATTCCTCACATTGACACTGTCGATGAACCTCAGCCTTTGGATGATCAACCACTTTTACCGCCACTTGAGGGAGATATTTATTTACTAGACGCAATTCCCTCTCCATCACCCATTCCTATTGTCGTAGTTTCATATCATCCACCCCATCCCTCCATGAATGTATATGTAACTTGATCTTCTGTAGGATAAAAATAGAGATCTATATCACCACATCGAACCTTGTCTCAGATGAAATTCATATGAATCTCTTTATGATTTATTTTTTAATCCTGAACTAGATTATTTATGAGAGCAACACAAAAAAAAATCACATAATAGAGTACTTCCTTTAACTTCCATGTGAATTTCTTCCAACATATACTTTATCCACATGGCTTCTTTTACTACATCTATTGCACTTCTATATTCTGACTCAATAGAAGAGATGGAGACTGTTTGTTGCTTCTTGCTACTTCAAGCAATGACACATATACCAAAATTGAATATACATCCATTTATAGTTGTTTATTACATCATCAACATAGTTATAATAAGAATATCCATATAAACAAGAATCATCAAAAGAAGTATAATGTAAACCAAAATTAATTGTTCCTTTAATATATATTAATATTCATTTTTCTAACTTCTAATGATTCTGATATTGTTCCTGCATGAATGTGGAAGAAATACCTATTTTATATGCAATATCAAGTTCATTGATTGTAAGGTACATCAATCTACCTACAAGTTACCTATAAAGAGTAGGATTTTATGTCTCGAATATAGGTTTATGATCTAGTTTACAAATGACTTCAATGGGCTTACAATTAACTAAATTAAACTTTTTAAGTAAATTATAAGCATATGTGATTCATAACAGCTATAAATTTGTGTTCTTGGAAAAATATACATACCAAGGATAAAATAATAATACCTCATCCTAACTTTATGTAAGGACAATATTAGTTGTAGCTAGTATTGGACGTCTCTAATATAAAAAATGAAGGGTATCCCTGACTATAATTTTATATGCATACAATATTTGTCTTAGCAATCAAACACTAATTTACTATAATAAAGGTTATCTAATTCAGAAATATTTTATTAACATATATATCTTCATTATTTGTTCTAAGCCTTTTCATTTTATGACTAGAACTATTGTCAACTAAAGTTTCAACTTCTTTAAATTTATATGAAAACATCTTATTTATTTTTAATATAAAATGAATAAATCATGCAAGAGTAATCATCAATGAAAGTAACTACATACAATGAACCATTTAATGAAGGTACTTCTAAATGACCTATAACATCACTATGAACAAGTTTAAGAGGTTCATAGGAGTTGTATCATGATGACTATAGAAGGGGTTTGTAGATTTCTTACCACATAATCACCCTTCACAAGTTTCACAAGTATGGGAGATAGGAGGCAGTCCAACATCTAGGTTAAGACGAGACATATCATACATGTTACTAAAGTTAACTTATTCTAATCTTTCATGCCATAGTTTTAAATCATTCCTATTTTGTGAAGAAAGACATGAAGCTGATGTAAAACATTTAAATATATACAAGTCATTCTTTTGGATTCCTTATGCAATAATAATATCTAATTCATTTTTAATATACCATTTATCTTTAAGTAAAATAATGTTATAGTTATTTTGAGTTATTTGAGAATGTTATAATAGATTCATTATTAATTTAGGAACATATAAAACATCATTTATATAACCATTGAACACTTCAGCTTTATCTTTAATTTTAATCCTAGATAAAATTGATCATTACATTCTCTGACATCAGATATAATATTTCACCCATAGGTCATGTTCCTAGAGGCACCAATATCTAGGATCCATTCATTTTCTTTTGCAGTAACCAATGCAACATATAAAACAACAACATTGGGTTTTTTATTATTCTTTTGATTCTTATGTTTTTTAATATTAGGTTTATTTCCTTTATGATTGTTGAAATTTGGTTTATTTTTTATTTTTCCTACAATCTTTATTTTTATGACCAAATTTTCCACAATTATGACACTTTTCATCACAACTGACTTTTAGGTGATTATTCACAGATTTCTTATCTTTATTAGGGGGTTTAAAATTTGATTTGAACTTTTGATTCTTATTAAACTTAGAAAATATTTATTAGGTTTATGAGCGAGAAGTGTTTTAGTGGCATTCTCCTTCGACTCAAAGTTCTTCATAAATTGTTATTCCTAAATCAAGAGAGCGCTAAGTGTAGATAAGTCAATAATATATTGTTCTGTTTGATATTGATAGTTCAGGATGGAAATAAAGTTCCTAAACCTTTCATGAATGTTCATTTGAATGATTAAAAATAGTAATTTGTCTTTAATCAAATCATAGTTACATCCATATAGTTGAAATTTAACATTTTAAATTTTAACAAGAAAATTAACCACTTTTTCATCCCCCTTCATGGGAGTTGTCATTAATTCAAGAATTAATTTTATTACTTTAGAAAGTTTCTTACCTTCATGAATTGATTCTAGCAATTTCCATGCTTCACTAGGACTTTCTTGGTTTTTGATGTGCAATAAGAAGTCATCTTGCACACTCAGTAGAATGATCGAAATTGATTTTTTCACTTTCTGATGAAATGTAGAAACAATGTCTACCGTTGTTTTTCTACATGTGGGCACTTTTCATGTGCCATTCACTACTAATCATAGTTTCCACACCATGAATTCTAATTTTAACCTAATCTTCCAAATGTTATAGTTAGTTACATTTAGCATTTGCATCTTATCCATGCTAAAATGATTAGGAATCATTTTTAGTTACGATTTTAATGTTTTTCAAAACAAAATTCATAGTGAAATCCAATTAGAATATAAATTTTCAATTACAATTTTTAAATCTTATCCATGTCATTATATGCATCAATCCATGGTCATGCGCTAAGGAACATGGATTATTTTTCCTCCTTGTGTACTTATTTCACCACCTACATCCATTTTTCAAGATCCTGACAATAATTAGGAAAATGTTAGAAATAATCTCTATATCACCAACTTTCCCTGATTTATGACTTAAGAAACAATAATAATAATAAATGTACACGGACTATGATCAATTAATTTTGTGATTTTTCACATAAATTTTCTATAACAATCCAATTGGTGTATACGAAAGATCCTTTTCAATTTTCATCTAACAATTCAAGACAACTTTATGCGGGAGCATAACTTGGAGACCATAACTTTTGATCCGACCGTTGGATTGTCTTGAAATTTTACAGGGTGGTAGATATACATTATTACTATGTTGGGGTCAATTTTCTTGTAAGTTTGTGGCCCTTTAAACACATTTTTTGGCCCTAATTTCATCATCTAGTGGCCTAAAATTGGCTCTGAATATTTTTTTCACTTTTGACTAGGTCTTAGAACTTTAACAACTTTTGTTGTGCTTGTTAGAATAAGTCAAAATTTCATGTGAGCATTAATTTATGAGAAATATTTGGCTTGCAAATTTTGGGGCCCATTTGAGTTGTTTTGCTAGTAGGTAATTTGTGGCATTTTAGGGTTTTTAGAGTAGATGTGAAATAAAAGGTGGATTGTAATGATGTAAGAGATTACTGTGGATTCCAGAATGAGAATAATGATATTTTAAAACTTTTGTTTTTTATTTGTAAAGTTTTTTATGTTTGTTTTAGAGGTATTTCAAGCTCTTGCAGCTGAATTCACATCAATTGGTATCATAGTCGGGTTTAGATCTTGCGGAAATAGTTAAGGTAACATATTACATTTTTCTATGTAATTTTTGCCTCTATTTTTAGACACTGGAGGGGAGTTTATGCCCAAATTAATAGGCATATGCAGGAGCTATAGAGACAAGTCATTGAGCTCACAGGAGAAGTTACCTGCCTTAGAAGGAGACATGTAAATGGGGATGCAAACCCAGATAGTGATACTAAAAAAGTACCCCCATTAATGAATGAAGGAGGAGATGAATAATAAAATGAGAGAGATGAAAAAATCATGAATTAGAGACCATTTGAGGAGAGATTGATCTAGGCTTTATAGGGAAAGAATGGTGGCATTAAGATTAATGTTCCTGATTATGGTGAAGGATTATGACTAGAGGAGTTGATTGACTAGTTGAATCGCATGGAAAAATTATTTGAGTAGAAAACCATTTCAGAGGAGAATAATTTTAATTTTGCATGCACTAAGTTGGCTAGACATGCATTGATCTGGTGAGATCACCTACAAAATGAAAGACAAAGGAATGGAAAGGGAAAGATCTGAAACTGGAATAAAATGGTAAATAAGCTCAAAGAAAAGTTTCTTCCTATAGATTATTATCATAAACTCTTTCAAAGGTTCCAAAACATAATACAGAAGGATCTCAACATTGAGGAGTATACCAATGAATTTTACAAGTTTTCAATCAGGGTGGAATGGGGAGAGTCTGAAGAACAGAAGGCTACATGGTGTATAAATGGGTTGAGTTACACCATACAAGATGAACTGAGTATGCTCCAGATCCTTATTCTGGATTATGCTTATCAACTTGCATTAAAGGCAAAATAAAAGAACAAGAGGAATAATTTTATAAGATGTGTGAAGAGAGGGCCATCATCATCTCCAATGAGAGGCATGGGTAGATTTGAATCTAAAAAAGGTGAATCCTCTAATGCAGAAGGGCATAAAGATTCTAGTCAAATTTGTGGTAACTACCAAAGAGGTAGGGGGTTTCAAAGGGGAATATGTTATAATGGAGGACGGGGATGGAATAGCTCCCAGAGGTAGTATAAATGTTACAAATGTGGTGAAGAGGGGCACAGAGCTTTTTAGTGTCGGCACTATCCTACAAAAGATAGGTGGCAAGGAGAAAAACCATGAGTAAATCTAGTTGAAGCTCAAGAGGAAGAAGAAATGGAGGTTACTGTAGACTTGGGTGAAACCCTCATGATAAAGAGGATGATGATTTCCCTAAAGAAGGAGAAATAACATGATGTTTTTGGTGTTGATTCATGGCTGCGAACAAATATATTTAGAACAAGATGCACCACTAAAGGAAAGGTATGTAAAATTATTATTGATGGTGGTAGTTATGAAAATATAGTTTCAACTGTTATTGTTGATGAACTCAATCTAAAATGTGAGAAGCACTCATATCCCTATCGTATACCATGGTTCAAGAAAGGGAATGAGGTAACCATAGATAAAAGATGCCTTATAAAGTTTTTGATTGGGAATACCTACAAGGATGAGGTGTGGTGTGATGTTATTCCAATGGATGCATGCCATATATTACTAGGGAGGCCTTGGCAATACGATAGAAAGGTTACACGTGATGGTGGGAAAAATACCTATACTTTTTGGAAGGATTGTGTAAAGGTTGTCTTGTTACCCTTCAGGGAAGAAGAGAAGAGTGAGGGTTTGTTGGCTACAAAAGAGTTTATTACAGAAATGGAAGACATTGGTTGGTGTTATGCATTGATATCAAAGAAGGTAGAAATAGAGGATTTTAAAATACTTGTTTCTACGGCCAATGTACTACATGAATACAAAGATGTCATACCAGATGAGCTACTAGATGGGTTACCTCCAAAGTGAGATATTCAACACCATATTGATTTGATCCCGAGATCATCCCTTCCAAACGAGGTAGCCTATCAGATGAGTCCGACACAAAGTGAAGAGTTGAACAGACAAGTGGCATATCTAATACAAAAAGGGTTATTGAGAGAAAGCATGAGTCCATGCACAACTCTAGCACTATTGACTCCCAAAAAATATGGAGACTGGAGAATGTGCGTAGATGGCATGGCCATAAATAAGATCACAATTAAGTATCGGTTCCTAATTCCAAGATTAGATGATATGATGGATGTGCTAGTAGGATCGTGATATTTTAGCAAGATTGACCTCCAGAGTGGGTACTACCAGATCCGGATCCGTGAAGGGGATGAATGGAAAATAGATTTCAAAATAAAAGAAGGATTGTATGAGTGGATGGTGATGTCATCTGGTCTATCTAATGCACCCAGTACATTCATGAGGCTTATGAACAAAGTACTCCAAGAATACAATTTTAAGTTTGTTGTATATTTTGATGATATTCTGATATGTAGTAAGATAGTGGAAGAACACTTGTTACATATCAAAGTATATTTGAAAACTTAAAGAAGTGTAGATTTCTTCAAAAGAGTATTTTATGGGGGGTTAGTCATATCAAAGGATGGGGTGAGGATGGATGAGGAAAAATTAAAGGCAATTTTAGAATGGCCTATTCCAAGGAATGTGAAAGAGGTTCGTAGTTTTCATGGATTGGCAACTTTTTATAGGAATTTTAGTAGCATTGTTGCACCCATAACAAAGTGTACAAAAGGGAAGGAGTTTGTATGGACTAAGGAAACAACAAATAGTTTTGAATTGTTGAAGAAGAAAGTGTTAGAAGCCCTTTTTTTGGTATTTCCATATTTTAGCAAGGTCTTTGAGGTTGACTGTGATGCCTCACATGTTAGGATTGGAGTTATACTGAGTCAAGAAGGATGACCTATGGAGTTCTTTAGTGAAAACTTAAATGAATTTAGGAGGAAATATTCTACTTATGATGTGGAATTTTACGCTATTGTTCAGGCATTAAGGCACTTGAGACATTACTTGGTAGCAAAAGAATTTGTACTCTTCACTGACCATGAATCCTTAAGGTATGTAAACACACAAAAGAAACTAAATAGTAGGCATGTAAAATGGGTTTCATTTTTGCAAGAATATAATTTTGTATTAAAGAATAAGTTAGGTAAGCAGAATCAAGTTGTTGATGCCTTCAGTAGGCATGTAGCACTTTTGACAACAATGGAAAATGAAGTAGTAGGGTTTGAGGCAGTTACGGAATTGTATGAAGGTGATCCTGATTTTGGTGATGTTGTGAGACAACTTAAGAACCCTACAGTAGGTAGTGGTTCTTCTAATTATTTTATGTAGGGTGGTTATTTGTTTAGGGGGAAAAAATTGTGCATCCTTTTTGGTTCAATGAGAGAAAATATTATAAGAGAATTGAATAGTGGGGGGTTGGCTAGACACTTTGGTATAAGTAAGACAATTTCTCTTGTTGTAGAAAAGTATTATTGGCCAAAGGTAAAGAGGGACATAAGTAGGATTGTAGCAAGTTGTACAGTATGCCAAATGGCTCAGGGCCATGCACAAAATATTAGGTTGTATATTCCATTACTTGTCCCTATAGGGCCATGGATTGATTTGAGTATGGATTTCATGTTAGGACTTCCTAACACACAACTAGGGAATTTTTATATCTTTGTTGTGGTTGATAGATTCTCTAAGATGGCACATTTCATTACTTGTAAAACAACTAATGATGCTTCCAGAGTTACAAATTTGATTTTTTTTGAAGTGGTTAGATTACATGGAGTTCCAAGAACGATCACTTCAAATCACCACACAAAGTTTTTAAGTCACTTTTGGAAGACTCTGTGGAGGAAATTGGGGACATAACTATAGATCAGTAGTGCATATCACCCCTAGACTGATGGGCAGACAAAAGTAGTGAAAAAAAATTTGGGAAATCTCCTATGTTGCATAGTTGGAAAAAAGCCAAAATAGTGGGACTTAGCTTTACCACAAGCTGAGTTTTCCTATAATAGCTCGGTAAACAGGTCGACAGGGAGGTCTCCTTTCCAGATTGTACATGGTAGGAATTCCAAGGGGGAGAATAACATAAAATTCCACATCATAAGTAGAATATTTCCTCCTGACTTCATTTAACTTTTCACTGAAGAATGCCACAATATAAAGCAGTTGCAGATGCCAGTAGGAGAGTAAGTGTATTCGAAGAAGGAGAATTGGTGATGGTTCATCTTAGAAAGGAGATGTTTCCAAAATGGACATATAATAAACTCAACTATAAGAAGATTGGGCCACATAGGATTCTGAAGAAAATGAGTGATAATTCCTACAAGGTGGAGCTACTTGTCAACTTTTCTATCTCTACAATTTTTAATGTTTCTGACTTATATAATTTTCTTGGTCAAGATGAAAATGTTGTGGAGGAGGAAGAAATAAACTGGGAGCAGCAGATGCTGAAGAAGAAAAAGGAAAGGGTAATGTGTCTTAGACCAAAATACAGTCACTACTAGACATGGGAGCTACAACAGATATTTGGTACAGTGGGAAGGTTTGCAACAAGAATAAAATACTTAGATTCCTGAGTGGGAGTTGAAGAATATTGACAGTGCAAAATTAGATGAATTCATAGGAGCTAAATTTTGTCAATTGAATTCATAGGAGCTGAATTCTTTTCAACTAGGGGAGAATGATGTGGGAACATAACTTGTGGAGACCATAACTTTTGATCCAACCATTGGATCGTCTTGAAATTTTATAGGGTGGTAGATATACATTAGTACTATGTTGGGGTCAACCTTGCTTGCAAGGTTGTGGCCATTTCAGCACATTTTTTTCACTTTTGACTAGGTCTTAGAACTTTAATAAAAATTTTGTGCTTGTTAAAATAATTCAAAATTTCACGTGAGCCTTAATTTATGAAGGAATATTTGGCATGCAAATTTTGGGGCCCATCTGAGTTGTTTTGCTAGTAGGTAATTTTTTGCATTTTAGGGTTTTTAGAGCAGACGTGAAATAAAAGGTGGATTGTAATGATGTAAGAGATTAGTGTGGATTCCAAAATGAGAATAATGTTATTTTAAAACTCCTAGTTTTCATTTGTAAAGTTTTTTATGTGTGTTTTGGAGGTATTTCAACCTCTTACAGTTGGATTCACATCACAACTAAATTCCTTAAACACGTAAAACACTAAGGATACCTTTTCAGATCTCCAAAATATCTCATAAAAACTTGACATTTATATCTATTACCCTGTAAATATGGTTATGAGTTTATTTTATGACTAACAATTATAATGAATTAGTAATTGGTAAAGTATACTACAAATCATACAACATTAATTGTAACCCAAATTATAAAATAATTACAAATGAACATATTAATTATTATGTTTTATATTAATAATAAATAATTAATCTTATACCAATATTATTTTATGAATTTTAATTCATCTTGAGATAACCCAATCAGCCAACCGACCATGCCTCATCCTTAATATATGCATAGTATCTCATGGAACACAAACACTTGTAAAAAAAATTAATTAATGAAAAAAGGTTTTTTTATTAGGATCCTACCAAGAATACAAAAGGCCAAATCCTAGATATTCAAAAGAGGTGCATTTAAAAAAGAGAAGAATTGATCACAACAAAGATGAAGCAATAAAAAAAGAAACATGGGTGCTGCAAAACAATAGCGAAAGTACAGTAATACCCTAGCAAGACCAAAGTGGTACTACAAAAAAATAGAAAAAAGCAATACAATAAACTGAGAGTACCAAGCCTAAGAAGCCCAAAGCATGTTCAACCATTCCTTAGTAGTCTTTGATAAGTTATGTTTGAGGCTGCCTAAATTGTCTTTGATGTCTTTAACAATGATTTCATCCTTGGCCTTTTCCTTTCCTTTGCTAGTTTCTAGGATAGATGTGATGCTTGAGAGGATGTCCAAGTTTCCCTTGAGAACAGAGAGAATGTCACATTGTCTATTCTTGATTTTTTCTTGTTCCTATTCAATGGTTTTGATTCTCTTCTCCATTTCTTCCATCAAATGTTCATCTTTTCTCCCACTTTCAACAGCAACATTGCATCCTCTGACTTTGTCTTTCAACACCTTACATTCCTTCCTTATCCAAGTGATCATGTCAAAATGCAGATCAAGCTCAGCCCTGAAGCCTTTAGCCTTAGTTATTTTTAATTATTCTTTTTCTCCCATGGCTAATAGACTAGCAGCAGCAGCCTTCACCTGTAGGAGAAGGCAGGGTAGATGAAGGTATGTGGTTTGGCTTAACATTTTTGCTTCTGAGGACACGGCCAGATGGGGGACGTGGAGGAATAGTGATGAGAGGGGATATTTTTAAAAAAATAGGGGGAAGGGAAGGAGGGGTAGGGGGTGAAGAAGAGGGGAAGGTGGTATTGATAATGAGAAGATCAAAATGTTTGTATAGAATGAGAATGAGGGCACGGTGAGAGGGCTTGGCACGTTTCCCTTGAAGGACAAGGTTCACTGAGTGGTCAAGGGATTATAGGAAGTAAAAAGGGAAGTTGACCACAACATTCCTTCTGAAATGATTCAAAAAAACTAGATGGAAGAAAGGATTGACTTTAAATCTGACATCTAAAGTGAGGTATTTCATAATAACAAGACTTGCCTTATCAAATGGATTTGGCATCGAATCCTTGAGGTACCCACTTTTTGTTTTAACCAAGCTTTCATCTTCTTCTAGAAACTTTACCTTCTCTTTTCTATCGTAAACATTCTTGAAGAAACATATTCCTTTGGGATGGAGGCTCGTAACAGCTGAAATGGTTGCCTCTGTTATTTGAAACTCCCTGTTCCTGTAGCAGATCTTGCGTCCATTATAATTTTGGATGAACTACTGAGAGATGTGGTAATCATGGCCCTTGACCGCATTCATAAAATGGTTGAATCCGTCCTTCTTAATGATTTCCTATACCTCAATATCCTCCTTCCATTGGTTGAAATTGATGAGTTAAACTCTGCAAATGTCTCCACCCATGACAAGAAAAACCCTAGGTGAGCAAGCAGTCAAATTCAAGATGTAGCAATGGAGAGATTCGATGCACACAATGTAATAAGTGCCCTTCCACCCTTTAACATTCACAAATTTATGATTTTTGGCTCTCCTTATTAATGATGAGTTTAACATTATTAGGGATTAGGGAGATATGGTTCCAAATTTGGAAATCACTAGCCATGACCCCTAGGGTAGCTAGAGAGTCTGCTAATTGGTGGGCTTCCCTATAAGTATGAGCAAGGGTATATCTAGGAAAGGATTTAATTATCTAAATTTCCTCATCAATAATATTTTTAATGGACCAACAAACTTGGGCTGAGCCTTTGAGATGATTAATAATATTCAAGGAATCCCCCCAATTATAATGTTATGGAGATTTAGAGAGCGAGCTAGCCTAATTCCCCACAAAGTTGTTAATGCTTTAGAATAGTGATTAGTGTGAATTCCCATGGGTCCAGCATAAGTAGTTATTAGATACCCTGTAACCCATCTAATGCATCCTCCACCCTTAAATTCCCATGATTACCTTTGTAGGCACCATCAAAATTAAGCTTGCATGAGTCAGAAGGAGGGGGAATCCAAAAGAACAAGGATCTATCTATTTTGGGAGGATCAACGAGATTGCACCCATTGGAAATATTCCATTTCTTGAGAATTTTTCCCTCTTTTTCATTTTGATTGAAATTATTCTTAGGCCTGAATTTGGAAATATCATGCTTAATTCCTTCAACAAGTTGATTAAATAGTCTATTAATAAAAGGCTTTTTGTTGTTAAATATACTTTGATTTATGTCTTTCCAAATGAGCCAGATGATATGTGGGAAGGACAATATCCATATTCTTTCAAACAATCATATATTTGAAGGGAGAGTGCCATTGTTTCCAAGCTAAGATGATGTTGTTTGGAAAGACCCATTTCACTTCCATTAGCCTGAAAAAAAGAGTTCCACACTTCTACAACATAATCACAATGGAGAAAGAGATGATTATTCGATTCTTCAGTAAGCTTACAAAGATTACACCTATTAGGGATATGTTTTCCTCTTTTAATCCAATTATCAGTTCCAAGAATTTTGTTTTGAATGCATAACCAAAGGAAGATATTAATTTTGGGAGTCAATTCTTTGAACCATACCTTGCTCCAATCAATGGTTGAAGGGATAATGTTAGAATTAATGTTGTACCCACTCTTAACAGAGTAAGATCCATCAAAATAATCTTTCCAAACTAGCTCATATGTTGAGTCTCCTATAACAAGGTGAAAAGTATTTAGAGTGAGTTGTAGAGTCTTAGTACGTTCCGCAAGGTGTTGGTCAAGAGTAGGGAGTTACAACCAACTTCTTCCCTTTGCATTGCTTCGAATATAATTCTTAACCTTCTTTCAAACCAGGTTAGTGTAAGGACTTTCCAGCTGAGACCAAATAGCTTTGTTCTTGATTGGAGAATTCAATAGCCATTTGTCTTCCCAAAAGGATATGTTCTCCCCATTACCTAAGTCCCATTTTCTACCTTTTATGAGTAAGTGTCTGGAGTTGACTATGGCATTCCAAAATTGTGAACCACTAGGAAAATCCTCCCTGTGTAGCCATTCATGACCACTAGAATTTTCTAAATATTTATCTCTAACCAGCCTAGTCCAAGGAAGGTTTTCTTGTAGAAATCTCCAACCCATTTTAGCTATCATAGCTTTGTTCATCCATTGAATATTTTTTATGCCAAGTCCCTCGTGCTTCTTAGGCTGAAAAAATTTATTCCATGCAACGAGGTGGTATCTATCATGTTCTTCAACCCCACTCCAAAGAAAATGTTTTTGGATTTTTTCTATTCTTTCAATAACTTTTGTAGGGAGTTTAAAAAGGGACATGATGTAGATAGGGAGATTCTAGAAAGTGCTATTGATAAGAGTGCATTTACCATCTTGGGAGAGAACATCCCCCTTTTAGGATGCTAACTTTTTGTGAAATCTATCAATAAGATTATTCCAAACCTCATTCGGGATTTTACCATGAAAAAGAGGCATACCCAAGTAAGTAGATGGAAATGAATTGATGTTGCGACCAAGAATATCAAAAATATTTTTCTGTCTGGTTCCAGGTGTGTTGAGGAAGTATAAAGAGATCTTATCAAAATTAATCACTTTCCCCAAAATATAAACATAATCCATAAGAATTCCTTTCAACCTTTTAGCTTCCACCACCAAATCTCTGAGTATAAATATTGTGTCATCTGTAAAATGTTGATTGGCTACTTTGAGTTGAGACTAAGAAGGATTGAATCCTTTGAGCTCCCTTGCTTGAATTGCATTGCTTACTCTCCTGCGCAAACTTTCAGCCATCAATATAAAAAGAAGAGGAGACATAGGATCTCCTTGTCTGAGTCCTTTGCTGCTCTTAAAAAACCCCTAGGAGATCCATTAACAAGCACCGAGAACATTGGAGAGGAAATGCAGCTGTATATGATTTTTCTGAACTTATTTGTAAAGCCAAATTTTTCAAGAACCTTGTCAAGAAAACCCCATGAGACTCTGTCAAATGCCTTGTTCATGTCCAATTTAACAATCATTCCCTCTTTCTTTGCCTTCTGCATGGAGTGGATAGCTTCATGTACCAAAATGATACCATCTTGTATAACTCTTCCTTGAATGAATCCTCCCTGCTGCTGAGAAATAAGTTTTAGGAGAAGAAGCTGGAGTCTAGTAGATATGATTTTGGTAAAGACTTTATAAAGAACATTAGCTAAACTTATTGGTCTAAAGTCTTTAAAATTTGTAGCTCCTTTTTTCTTTGGAACAAGGACAATGAATGTGGACTTTATTTCTTTAAGCAATCTGCCAGTTCTAATGAATTCATTCACCGCTTTGAGAAGGTCTTGATTGCAGATTTCCCAGTATTTTTGATAGAAGCTTGCTGGAAATCCGTCAGGCCCAGGAGATTTATCACCCTCCATGGCAAAAACATTCTTTTGCAGCTCTTCCATAATGACTTTAGCAGTAAGATTCCCGAATGAAAGTGTATCAATGAGGTTGGAGGGAATATTATTGATAAATTCCATAGGGTCACCTTCATGGTTGTGATTTCTGTTGAGCAGTGTTTTGTAGAACTTCATTGCTTCCTCCTTTATGACAATAGGGTCTTTGCTGGTGTCTCCATCCGCAGTCGTGATTTCATTTATTCTATTGTGACTCTTGTGGTGAATCGTAGTCAAGTGAAAGTATTTTGTATTTTGATCCCCATCTTTGAGCCACAAAGCTCTGGATTTTTGTCTCCAGAAAGTCTCCTCTTGGGCTGCGACAGTATGATAATCAGCTAACAAATTTTTTTCCAAGTGGTAATCATTTATGTCCATCCCTTCTTCTATGATATTCTTTTCTAAATTAGCCAGATCCTCCTAAATTTTTATTTTCCTCTCGAAAATGTTTCCAAAAACATTTTTATTCCAGACTTTTATTTGCTTCTTAACATTCTTGAGTTTTTGCACCATCACATACATGACAGATCCAGTAACCGAAATATCCCACCATTCTTTTATTCTTTCGAAGAGATCAAGATGATACATCCACATCTTTTCAAAGCGAAAAGGGTATCGGGCATCTTTCTCTTTCTCAAGGAAGTGTAGAATGATTGGATTATGATCCGATCCTATTTTAGGAAGAGTGGTAGGTCTGAATTCCTGAGAGAGGATCCAGTTCGGCAGTAATGTAAGGGCTCTATCGAGCTTAACCTGAATCAGATCAGCTCCCATGCGTCTATTGCTCCATGTGAACTTTACTCCCTCTAGTTTAATATCCATAAGATTTGTGTCACTAAGGAGATCAACAAAGTCATCCATACTACTGTTGTAGTTCTGTCTTCCCCCTTTCTTTTCATAAGGAGAGAGATGTGTATTGAAATCTCCCATAATTAACCATTTGTATTCATTGCACGTGCTTCTAAAGGCTTTGAGTTTAGTCCAAAGCTTTTTCCTGCTATTAATACTGTTATGAGCATAAATATTTGAAAAAATATAGAGATCATCAGGAGAACTTACCAAAGAAAAATCGCCAAATGGCTCTTGGACTCATAGATGACCTTTCCATTGAGGTGCTTTTTGTCCCAAACAGTAGCTAACCCTCCTGAAGCACCATCAGAGCTAACTCCATAGTAGTCAAACTACTTCCAGAAAAAATTATGAACCTTTTTCATTGTATCTTGTTGAAGCTTGGTTTCTTGAATAGCTAATAGTTGAGGCTTGTTGGTTTTCCTTTAAAAAATAGAGTTGTTTGTTTGTGGTTACCATTCAGGCCTCTCACATTCCAAGATATAGCTTTCATTTCTTTTTGAAAAGAGATTTCCTTGGAACTGTGTCCAAGGTAATTTGAGTTCCTTGAGCCACATCTTTTTCTGTTGCTCTTTTCCTTTGTTCTCCCAACATGGCTCTTCCTTTTTGTTTGTTAGCTCCCACATCTAGCAATTGCTCTGCGAGTCTTAACTCTTGAGGAAGTACCTGGATCCTCTTTTTCCTTGCCTTTGTCAGTAGCAATACTAGGAGTAGTAAAAAGAGGTTTAGGGGAACTTCTTTAATGAGGTCAACATTCTCCTTGTCTTGCATGACATTTGTATTATCTTCCTTTTCATTGTTATCCTCTGTTTGCAAGGAGAGAAGTTTCTTATTGCTCTTTCCGTGGAGAGTGGGTAGAGATTCTTTCCTTTGTTGTTCTTTGATTTCTTCCCCTTTCTGAGCTATCTCTCCTTCTTCTAGGTCAACTTCAACCTCTGCTTGATCTATATTCTGTTCTTTTTCAGAGGATTTTTTGGATTCTTCAGTGAGTGACTAGAGGGATTAAGATATGTCACCTTTTGATTTATGGTAGTCAATTCATCTTGTTCCTTGTTTGGTTTCTTTATCTCTCCAGAGTTGGGTTTAAAAAAGATGTCAATTAGGAATTAGGAACCTTATGGTACTAGATATAAGCTATGTAATTCATGATGAACTAGAAGGAAGTTATTAGAAATTTAGATGGATATGTATTTTTATAAAGTGAATAAGGTGACACATTTTTCAATATGTAAATGAATAAATAAACCACATTATTAAGGTTTCATTTATAAAACTGAAACCAATATTCCTCTTCCCTAGCTATATTAATAGAGTTAAATGTTATTGCATATTTTTTATGGATCATCAATTCACCGATCAACTTAAGAGTTAGGAGACCGAAGCCAAAATAACATTTCATTTAATAATATCATTAACTAAAGGACTAATTCTTATACCAATTTCTTTGAGTTTAGAAAAACAAACCATCAATTTGACACATAAGTATTATTATTTTGGTTTTAAAAATACACTAATGTTGTTAAGTTTAGGAAGGTAGAACTAAATATGTTGTAAGGTAAACTATCAATTAAAAGTTTAAAAAATGATATTCTACATTTTTTCATAAAACATAAAAAATAATTGATACTATACAAATTTTAGGGCATAAAATAAACGCACTTAAAATATCCACCTCTCATTTAATTTCTATTTTTCAAGGAACAGTAGCCATCAATTTCCAAGTTTGTTATAGGGCTTAATCATACAAATGACCAAAAATTACTTTCATACAGCCTTGGCTCACTCAAACCTTGATTGGCACCATTTGGTACAGAGTTCCACATGTTCTAGATCAACAAATGCTTAGAATTTTTTTAAGAAACTGGAAATAAAATATGGTCCCATATTTATCATTGCAAATCTAACACGGTGTGCCTTCTTATGGTGTCAGTATATGTATATAGATTGATTCACATGTATTACCAATAATATTTACAAGAACATTGTCCCTTTTCTTAAAGTCATGGAGCTATTTTACATATCTCACAATAATTTTCTTGAAAATATTCTTGGAGGAAAAATTGGTGTAGTGAACACAATGATTGCCATATGGCAGCCCATAACACCAACCTTAGTGTTACGGGCTACCATATGGCAATCATTTGTAGCAGTAGTGTTAAGGAATCCATCTAGGCGACTGAAGGCTACGAAATAGTAATATACTAGTGGTCGCTCCAAGAGGAGCAAGATTACGTCGTGTGTGGCTATTGTTTTTTTTGTTTTTTTTGTGGTGCCTTTTTTCTGTTTGTAATTTTAGTATGTGCAATGAAATGCTTTTTAATAGCGGTTACTATTTTGTGCATGGCATCTAGTGTAAAAAAAAAAATTAGTTTGGTTGGTTCTATACTATTTTTTTTCAATTTATTAAGTTTTTGTTTGAAATTCAGTTGTTCTTTGCAAAATTAAGGAGAAGTTAGTAATTGAAGAATAGGGCACATGTAATGTTGTTCTGTAACAAATGTATGGGAAAAGCATCTAAATGCGCTAAACATTTTTTTTGACAAATAGTAAGCATGTATTTAATTATTCTATTTGACAGGAAAATCAATGTAAATGTAGTGACATTGTATGTTGATTTGTGCACAAGGTGGAGTCTAGAATAACACAAACAATGAATTTAATTTCACATTGCAATGTGTATAAACCAACAAAGACCAAGAAATTCTTTTGTGGAATGGTTTTTTGTGGAAGTGGCATGGCTACTCTGTTTCTGTGTTGGAGTTTATGTTTCAAAACTGACAAATAACCTACAAACACACACAATTCTCCTAACAACTTTACCTTTTAGTGGTTTATTTCTTATGGGTGTCAGTCATTTATTTGTGGATATGGCTTGTTTTTATTTATTAATTTTGGAGAATACATTTTCATGTTTTTTTGGTATTTTTTTTAAAACACTATTTTTTTGTTGATGTCAAAAACATACTCATAAATGGTCAGGATGGTGTGGTTACTCTTGGGTTTTAGCTTCTAGAGGGAAAATTGTGCCATATTTATGAAGACTGATATAAATGTAGTTTTGGGGTAGTTTTGGAGCAATTTCAAAGATTGACTTAGTTAAAGGCCTTCTAATCTGATTTGAAAGAAAATGTGATATGTTGTGGAAATTATATTCAAAGGGATTTAAAATGGTATATATTTTGTCTCATAATGATTACATTTGATTGGTAATTCATCTCAATTTGTGGAGAAGAAGATTTATTATTTATTAGGATAAAATTTCTCTTGCTAGAAGATGAAGGCATATGATGCACAAAATTGATTAGTTGACTCTTTATATCAGTTGGAGAGTGAAGAGGGATGAAATGTTTTCCTATTTAAGGCCTTTTTAGGTTTTTAAAGTGACAAAAAGGGTGCAAAGAATTTTTGTATCTACAACTACTTTTTGGGAAGCTTAGTTTGGTGAAGAGGAAGAATAGTGTGGTTTTCATGTAAGGATGGTGATCTTGAGGCCCAAACGTGAAGATAAGTTCTTAAAAACAATTGTTTGGTGAAGGATATGAGCCTTCTAGATAGTGTTATGAGGAATTTTATTGGTGAAAGATAATTAAATACAATGGATGATGTTTATATGTCCTATTTTACATGTGTGAGAAATTAGGGAGCTTGAATAATCATGGTTATGGTGTTTGTGAGTTTTATCCATCTAGTTGATGGAGTTTTGAGTTGTTTTTGTGCTTGTTTGGTGCATATCAGCATGGCTGACATACATGGGTCCACGGTGAATGTTTTTATGATTGTGGTGTTATTTTTTATTGGTTTTATGGTCTCGTTAATGATGGAGTACCTACCTCCCTTGTGTTTATGTGATGGAATTCGTATATATAAATGATGTTTTAATTCATTTTTAAACTAGTGTGCATGGAGGGGGAAATGCGGGCTATATTAGAGTGTGAAAAATGTTCAAAGGAATGAAGAGGTACCTGAATATTTGTTCAAAAATATTAATAAGGATAGAGATCATGTGCGCAAAATTTTGAAGGAAAATCAATCCATGAAAGTACAAGATAGAGCGAGTTTAAGGAGAGAGCATTTGATGAGGGTTTTAAGGAATTTGGATCTGAATTTTGGGATCACAACCATTTATGGTATCAACATATTTTAAGTGGTCATACTTATAAAAAATCTCTTATGATGCATCATATTAGTAGGAGTCTCTTGTTGTGAGTAATATCAATAAGGTTTTAGTAGTTGGTGTTCCTTGTGGGGTTGGTGCCTCAGTAAAGAAATATATTATAATATTTAATATTCACTTGAGTATTTGTTGTGTGTAATATCAATAAAGGGCTTTTCAATGGGTTTTATTCCCCTTGAGGGTTCCCACTTACATATTGTGTCTATTTTTTTTATCTCATATATTATGGTTATTTGAATGTATTGTGCACACCGAATAAGATATCATTGAATGTATTTGAATGAATGAATGTTATGAATGTTGAAATTAATTGAAATGAAGTAATAAATTTGTAGGAATGATACACCCTCCATGCCTTTTTTCTTCTAATACCCCTAACTATAGAATTATGTGAATTATCCAAAGGATTTTAAGTGGTAGCTATAGAAGTAGGGATATCATCCATCTGTTTGAAGGCCCTATGAGTCAATGAAGGAAGCTCACAATATTGAAAATCTCAAAAATGACCACTACGAGTGACGGTCATATGAAGAAAAGGCCCAAGGAGAAAGAGTATTTGAAGATCAGGTTTGCCGAAATGATTAAATAAAAATGGGGATTTTAGAATTTTATCTAAGAAGTACAGTAGTAAATAAGAGATAACCAAAAATAATAATAAAGTAGATATGTGAAACCCTAAAGTGAAAAGAGGGTTAGAAAGAACATAGATGATTCAATGAGCTTATTAGAATGTGTCATAGAGATGGCTGGAGAAATAAGAGGAGGAAATGAATGTGTGGAGGTCCAGAAAAGTGCATATTTAGGAAATCTGAGTAGATTGGGGTACTTGGATAGGTATATGGGAACCTGTGGGCACCCTAGTCTCAGTTATGGGTGCCCTACTCTATGAAAAAGCTCTATAACCTGATCTTAGGTGTGGCTAAGTGATCACCTATTTTCACTTCCTACCACACTAGCTTCATTGGATTGCACAATATGTCGTTGGAAATCAGAAATGAAGATGAGACCTACAAAACCCCAAGACAATAATTAAACCCTTAAAAAAATATGCATATGAAGGGGTCAGACTGTCCTCAGTGCCAAAATGGTCGACTTACTAACTGAGGGTTCTACTATATCTCAGACTCGGATTATTTTTATGTCTTTATGTGTATAATCATGGCCTAGGTGCTCTTGTGCTAGCCATAACTTGTGAAAGTAGCGATCAATAACTATGTGTAGAAATGTAATAGAATGGTGGATGGAATAGACTAAACTTCCCTCCTATGCAATGTGATGCAAATGAACCACCCTTGTGCCTTGTGATGGAGCTAGATGGATGCAACCTTAGGTTATGATAGTAGTGCTTAGTGCTTGGTCCCTCATTATGGTCTCATAACTTTATATTAATATGGTTCACTTGTTCTAATTTTTTAATTAACCCCATAGAGGCCAACCACCAAAAATATAGAATGCCCAAATGACTAGAAAGTTCCCAAAAAAGTGGTGGGAAAGTGGAAAGAGGATCAGGGATCCATGACTAGAACTAGGGAACTTATGGGCGCCCCAGTTAAGGCTAAAATGACGTAAAATGAAAAAAGGATACTGAGAAATTATGTACTGAAGGTCAGGAATCAATGACAAAAAACAACATAACATGGTAAAAATACGGGGATTAATTAGTAATTTCTTCACTCAAAAACAATATGAATTGTAGTATGAAACTGGGACTAAATAATGTCTAAAGTGCATGATCTTGTGTCTACAACATAACACAATAGGATTTCATTTTCAGGCCATATAGTTATTTCAGAGGTTGATAAAAGGATGTCATGGAAATGTGGTAGATGTGATGTACCATGTGGTTAGAGGATCAATTTCCCCACCAAAGGGAATTTGTTTCAGTATGAGTTCATGAAATGGTACTTTTTTTATCATGTAATAGGTTCCTCCATCACAATATCCATAAAGGAGGTCTATACATATAGTTTATAGAGAGGAGTTTGGCAAGGTATAACTCTAGCTAAGATATTACCCCAACCATAAAATGATATAGACCTAGTGATTTTGTTGAATGATTAGAATAACATGTGATGCATTGCAACATACACAAGGTGGTAGTCGGTAGACAGCCAAATAGATGTTATTATTTTCTATTATATTAGTGATCTAGGAGGTGATTTTTCACCTAGAGGATTATGTGGTGTAGGGATGCGTACACCTTTATGTGGAGGATATTATGGAGGTAGAGATTACCCTAATGGATATGTCATGGTAGAATTAATTGTTTGGCATAAGTATTATGTGATGTTAGAGCTTTGATTAGTTGATAAATAAAAATGTTATTTCTTTGTTATATGTTGATATAGTTGTGTTAGTCATTTCATATGATACTTATTGAGCTAACATTATTAATGTGGAGAAACAAATCCAATTAAGGCTCGCTCGCATTTTGGGTTGCAAAATCTAGTGTTTTCTGGATTCTTATTTGGAATCCCTCTAATCCACAAAAATCCTAATTCCTCTATCTGGAATGCCCTGTTGGAAAGAATTAATAAGAAATTTTCTTCCTGGAAAGGCCTCCTCCTCTCTCAGGTGGGTAAGATCCAACTCCTTATGATCTCTCTTCAAGGAGTTCCCATTTTCATTATATCTCTCTTCAAGATCTTGGCCAAAATTATTGAAGCTCTGGAAAAAAATTCAGAAGATATTTCTTTAGGCTGGAGCCTCAGAAAAGTTTAAATTCCATCTAGTGGCTTGGGACAAGGTCACTAGGCTCCAAAGATGTGTGGGGGTCTAGGTATGAAAAGTTCTACCTATCATGAACAAAGATTTGGTTGCTAAAGCTAGTTGGAGAATTTCTAGAGAGGAAGGATTATGGATTGATATAATAAAAAAGAAATATCTATGAGAATTTATGTATACTTGACTCTTTCTTCTCTCATGATAATCTCCCTAGAGGATCCTTCTTTTGGAATTCCCTATTGGATTCGAAATACATTCTATCAAAGGGCTCCCTTTGGGAGATTGGTAAGGGGAACATGATCAGAATTTGGTGGGATAATTGGATAGAATAATTCCCCTTAGTAGATTAGGAAATTTGGAAGGAGGTGGCTCAATTCTATTAGGAGAATGGTAAGATCTAGATAAGATATTTTTGGAGTCATGATGATGATGAGGTCCGATGGGAAACCATAGTGCCCCCTGGCTATGATGGGGATTTCAAACCTTTTCAAGATCTCAATAAGAAACTCAAGGAATTCCACATTCCCATATTCCAAACCAAGGAGGATTTTATCATTTGGAAAGAGGAAGACTTAGGAAATTATTCTACTAAATCAGCCTATAGATTACATTTCAAGAAAGACTTCCAAAAAGAGTATCGGGGTAAGTTATGGATTAAAGACTTGATCCTTAAGATCAATATTTTTTACTAGCTGGCTACTAAAAATAGAATCCTGACTGTTGAAAATCTTATATAAAGAGGAATGCAGATCCCTAATAGGTGTACACTTTGTCAGAGAGGGGAAGAGAATTTGAATCATCTTTTTTTACATTATCCTTTCTCTAAAGGTGTCTTCTCACTGATTTCAGAACTTTTCAACATGCAATAGATTATGCCTTCAAATATGGAGGATTTTTACACTCAATGGGAGAGCCCTTTTAGATTTCCCACTTTTCTGGCCTAGGCATGGAAGATTTCTACTACCTCATCTCTTATGGGGTCTATGGAAAACTATGGAATGATAGTGGTTTTAGAGACCAAAAACCTTTGATTGGGGTGGCTAAAAGGAAAATTCATGCTACCATTAAGAAAAATCTCAAATTGTTTAAAGGTAAAACAAAAAATCACTGTCATGAAATGTGAACAGGAAGTCCTGGATAATTTCACCTATAGTCAGGTCAAGAACAAAAGCCTAGGTAAGAATGTAAATTGGATTAGACCTTTGGGAATTACAATCAAGATCAATTTTGATGGGGCCTCAAAGGGGAACCCTGGTCAAGCTAGGGGTTGGGGGCATCTTAAGGAATAGTGAGGGTGATTGGTTGTTCGTCTATGTTGGACCCCTGGGTAAGTAGACTAATAACATGGCTGAAGCTAGAGCTCTCCTTTGGGGTATTTTGGTCACTAAGGGAAAAGGCCTTAAGGACATTCATATTGAAGGTGATTCCTTAATTGTTATAAATGCTCTTCTCAATAGAAGTAAGATCAACTGGCCAATTAAAAAATATCATTCAAGATATCAAGGAATCACTAAAGTTTTTTGACAAGATATCTGTCAATCATACTTTGAGGTAGGGAAATAAATGTGTGGACAAGAAGGCCAACGTGGAAGTCCTTTGTAATGAATACAAAATTTGGTGCAAAGGGGAGAGATTACCCTCTAATATTAATGATGAAATCATTAAGGATAGAAAGGTGTTAGGATTTTCATGATGCCGTCATGAGTGGGGGAAAGCATTTCAAGTACCAAGATAGCTTATACAAAAATCATTGTTCCAGGTCAAAATCTAATAGGGAGAATAGTTTGTGGATTGTGAAAAACTTTTGCTGGAATGACAACCTTGACAAAGTGCAGATGGGTGGCGACAGGATTCGTGTGGAACCCGCCAGTCAGAACATGGAAGAGAGCAACAAGGATCTGTGGAACAAGCTTAAAGTTGGTGGATTTAGTAATTTTATTGCTAAGTTACATGGCCACGACCCTGCTTTGTCCAAGGACTTCGGCCAAGCTTGGAAAGAGGGGGTTTTTACTGTCCGCGGTGTGGAGGTTGAGGTCTCGAAGTCCAATATTACCAGGGTGACTAATATGAAGATGGATGGGTTAAAAATCTACAAGGAAAGAACCCATAGAGACCTCGAGATTGAGCATTTTTTGTTGGCAAGGAGACTTGTTTATTCTTCACTGATGGTATTGCACGTTCATGTATTCCTAGAGTCTGGAAGGATGTTTGCCTTCAAGTTATGAAATATATTACACTGGAGGGTAATTACAGAAAAATTTATACCCACCACATGACCTTCCTCAACATGTTCCATCACAAGTTTATGGTCAGTATCCCCTTTTCCTGGCTACCTCTCTTTCGAATTCACTGATGGCTTTCCAGAATAAGAAAGCTGAGCTACCCCTTCATGAGGGATTGATTCTTCTTCTGGTTGAGAATGGAAATCCGGTTCTAGATCATCCTTTGATTATGGCCCTGGAGGAGCAAGACGAGGAAGATGACATTACTCTGGTGGAGTGTCTTACTAAAATGAAAGAGGGTAAAGGTACCCCCAAGGGGGATGAAAAATATAGAGACAAAAATGAGGGAGGTGGTGGGGAATCTAGTGCTTCCACGAAAAATGAATGTGTGGGTGACCCCATTGTTTTGAATAATGGAGCAGGAAGATGGTGTATTTAGAGGGGGTCCTTAAAGCTATGGAGGACATGAACGAGGGGTAAAGGGAGTCCATCTTGAACATCATCAACATTTCAAAGAAGATGGTCACGGATCAGGTCCAGATAAAACACAGAATGAAGGAGTTAGAGACCCAGGTCAAAGTGTTTCCTGATAGAGTGGAGGAGATCGAAGGGGAAAAGAAAAGGAGGGGATTCAACCTTCACAGTAGCAGCTCGGAGGAGGAGTAGGTGGCGGTTGGTTTTGGCCTCCTGGTCAGCTGTTGCTGGTATGGGGCCTCTGGTGGTATTTTTTATTGTTGTGGATGCTTTGTTGGTCTCTGAACTTTGTGCAGACTTTGGGTGAACTGTGGTGCCCTATTTTTTCTAGGTCTTTTTTTTCCCTTTTGGGGGTCCAGATCCTGTATTGTAAGAGTTAATTTTGTTTAACTCATTTTTCTAAGACCCTTATCTGGGTTTTTCTTTCTATTTTGTTTCGGGTTTTATTCCTCTCGTTTGTTCTAGCCCCTGGGAGCCGATCCCTGTTTTTTGCCTTATCTACTAAAAAAAAATTCAATCATTTTTTTTAAATTAGTTGGAATAATTTAAATTAAAGAGGGAAAGTCTTTTTTTAATTTTTTTAATTACGATTTTTTTTTAAAATCTTATTTCATTCATCATATTTAATTAATTTTTTTAATTAGATATTAAATAATCGTGATTAATTAAAAAAAATGTGATTATCATTTACGGTTAGTTTTTTTTTTGTAAATCATCTCTTAATTAACGTAATTATCATTTTTTTAAAGTCCAATTAGCTGTAAAATTAGCTAAATCGAACGTTTCCTAACGGTAATATTTTTAAACGCGTTATTGTCGATTTTTTTTTACTAATTGTGTGCTCAAGTGTGCAGTATCACTCTGAGATCTCCTTGTCTTCCGCATGCCTTTCTGGCATTCTGAAGATCATCAGAACTCTTCCCGAGTTCATCTAAACATTGTATATTACCCTTATTATTGCTTGCGACTAGTGAGTGCATCTGCCACAGTTTGTAGCAAGGGGGTATCATTTGCGACGTGAGACGCTTTTTCTCACAACCAGGATTTGATTTCACCTCCTTCCTCATTTTTTTCTATTGTGCTTGTGTACGGTGTCACTTTGTTACGCTCCATGAAACATGATTATGGTCTCCTCTCTTGCGCGTTATTAAGCTGGTTGCAAGATGAGTTACCAAGTGTTTTATGACGCACACTCAGACCTGATTGTATTCAACACACTAAACTATAAAGTGCCGAAAGCAGGGGGGTTATTATATTGTCCTGGGTGGTTGTGTTTCTTTTATGCATTTCATCTCTCTCTTCACTATGGATGCACTTTCAATTCCTTTGCTTATGACGTTCAACTTCTTCGAATGGAGATTGAAAATGATTATGAAACTAAGGGGTAAAGGGTTATATCGCATCACCATGGGAACTAATACTGAACCAGATGACAACCCTAAAAAATTTAAGTGGTTAAACCGTAGAGATGAAGCATTAGGTCTTCTTTGCATGTTTATTCCTCCTTACTTGCTCTTCCACATTGAGTCATCTGAAACACCTTAGTCTGCGTGGACAATGTTAGATGAAATGTTTGGACAACACGATGACATGAGAGCACATGAGTTAGAAAACAAACTACTAGGGTTAAATCCTAGTGATTTTGAAAACCTACAAGCATTCTTCTCAAAGTTTGTGCACACTAGATCATTGTTAAAGGAATGTCAAGTAGAGAAGAAATATTCTCAACTGGTCTTGTTGATTCTCTCTAAGTTAAGTCCCAAATATTCTGTCTTCGTGTCAACTTTTTACACTACAAAAGTTGCCTTGGGAAATGATTGGAAACTTCCCTACTTTGACTATTTTTTGTCCCAACTCATTCGAGAACAGGAAAAACTCATTCAAATGGGGTCTCTAAAGTCCAAATCACATGCCCTTGTAGCAAGTACTAGTAAGGAAAAGAAGACTAAAAAGAAGAAAGAAAAAAAGGATCAACCTAAGAAAGAAACCAAGACCGATACTAAAAATAACATGAACGGTTCGACTTCTGAGCCTAGAGCACAGAAAGATAGGTATTTGTGTTCCTATTGCAAGAAGCCTGGTCATAAAGAGCATACATGTATGAGAAAAAAATTGATCACCTTACTCAATTACTTGAGAAAAATAAAATAGGTGTTCCTAAGTCTATCAAACAAAATGCTCCGAAGGCCGAGTCTTCCACTACAAAAGGTTCTAAATCTGATAAGAAGAAAGGAAAGGCCCTTATAGCCAAAGTTGCTCCTTCATCGACATGGATTATAGATTCTGGTGCCTCACACCACATGGGTTCTTCGCATGTTGAGTTCTCCAACATCGAGCCTTGTGGAATGTCCCAAATCACAATGGGTAATGACACGACAGTGTCAGTTTCCGGTAGTGGATTGGTAGAGATGGATGGGGGAACATTCAACCAAGTGTTGAGCATTCTTGATCTCTCTACCAATATCCTATCGATTTACCAAATTACTCACCTTGGTGAAGGAATGTGAGTGGAATTTGGTCCTAACTCTGTGATTATTTGTGAGCTTAACGATGACACTACAATGGCTAAGGGAAAGGCAGATCACTGTTCATGGTTATATACCTTTTCCCACTTTACTTCTGACTCTACGTCCACTGCCTTTCTCACTCATGCAAATGAGGTTATTAAGTTATGGCATGAGCATTTCAGACATCTAAATTATTGCTACCTTGAACAATTGAGCCAAAATGAAATAGTCAACGGGTTACCCCACGTCAAGTTTTATAAGGGTCTTTGTGAGGGTTGTACCCTTGGAAAGCATCTTGAAAATAATTTTGACAAAGGAAAATCCTGGAGAGCTAATCATCCCTTGGATCTTGTTCACAACGATATGTTTGGTCCATTTTCGTCTCCTTCGTTTACTAGAGCTCTTTATGTGCTAACCTTCATTGATGACTATTCGCATTATACTTGGGTATATTTTCTTAAGCTTAAGCATGAAGTCTTTGAACATTTTCAAGACTTTAAGGCTCTTGCTAAGAAATGGGTGGAACAGTCTATTAATGTTCTTTGAACCAACAATGGAGGTGAATATATAAACAATAGGTTCATGGATTTCTATACTTCTGAAGGGATCTCTTTGCAACATACAATTTCTTATAGCCCTTCATAGAATGGAGTCATAGAAAGAAACAACCGTACTCTTAAGGATATGATCACTAATATGATTCACTCAAAGTATCTTCCTCCACAGTATTGGGCCGAAACAATGAATTGTGCAAATTACATTCAGAACTATGTTCCACACAAGGCAGTAAGAGGGATGACACCCTTTGAAGCCTGGTTGGACGAAAACCTGATGTTGAGCACTTTCAAGTCTTCAGATCCAAGACTATGGCTCAGATTCCCAAGAAGAAGCGCAAGGCTTTGGAACCACAATTCAAACCTTGTATCTTTATAGGGTATCCTGATGTCGTGAAGGGATATCAATTAATGAATCCTACTTCTCATGAGTTGTATATTGATAGAAGTGTTAATTTCGATGAGTCTTCTTCGACTTCTACTTCTCCACCTATTGAGGTTCTTCAGCTCGCTGATTCAGATGATGATGTTGTTGAGCATGCTCATCTTCCTGATCCTCCTGACCATCACACCTCTGAGTCTTCTAATTCTGAAAGTAGTGATGATGAGGACTATGTCCCTTCTCACTCAAGTGAAGAATCTTTCGAATCTGAGCCTGATCCTCCTGGTCCTCTTTGGGCTAGGAAAACTTGTAAAGTACTGGAGATTTAGTTAGAGATACTTTGGATATGAGATGTACTTTATCATATTTCTTTGGACCCCACTCTTTCTTCACCTCTGATCCTAATCCATAGTATTTCCAGGAGGCTTCTAGTATTCCTGAGTGAGATTTTTCCATGGATGAGGAGTATTCCTCTCTCATGAAGAACAATACTTGGGATCTCACCCCTCTTCTAAAAGGAAGAAAAATCGTTCAATGTAAGTGGGTGTTCCGAGAAAAGTATGGAGTGGATGGAGACGTCAAAAAGTTTAAAGCACAATTAGTAGCTAAGGGTTTCTCCCAGATAGCTAGGGTTGATTATACTGAAACCTTTTCTCCAGTTGCGAAGATGACTTCTATTTGACTGACCCTTGCCATTTACGCAACAAACAGATGGAAAGACCATCAAATGGACATTAAGAGTTCCTTCCTTCATGGTGACCTAGAAGAAGAGATCTACATGCAACAACCTTTGATTTATGGCCATGATCCCTCCCTCGTTTGTAAGTTAAAGAAGTCTCTTTATGGCCTTAAAAAATCCCCTCAGGCTTGGTATGCCAAGATGGACTCCTTCTTACTTACATCAGGGTTTACTAGGTATCACTCTGATCCAAATGTTTATATTCTACAGAAAGATGACTCCATACTCATTCTTGTTCTCTATGTTGATGACTTATTGATCACAGGCATCTCTTCCTCTATTGTTGATTATGTGAAGATCGCCTTGGCCAAGAGGTTTTCCATGACTGACTTAGGTCTACTTCATTACTTTCTTGGGATCCAGATTTCACAATTTGACTTGGGAATTATGATTTCGCAACCTAATTATGCTCTTGATTTTCTAGCTCATTTTCAGATGTCCGATTGCAAGTCTTCTCCTACTCCTTTTCTTTCTGAGGTTAAGTTGGTTTCAGATTTCTCTACTCCCTTGGTTGATGGTACTCTTTATCGACAGTTGGTGGGGAGCTTGATTTACTTGACTCACACTCAACCAGATTTATCATATGTTATTGGGATCGTGTCCAGATTCATGCAAGAGCCACATGAGTTACATTAGAAAGTAGCTAAACGGGTCCTTCATTATGTTCATGGCACTTATACTAATGGCATTCACTATTATGGAAGGGTAGATATTGACTTGATTGGGTTCACAGATTCTGATTGGGTCGGTGACTTAGATCATCAGAAATCTACTTCTGGCTATAGTTTCTCTCTTGGTTTGGGTCCTATTAGTTGGTCTAGCAAGAAGCAGAATGCAATTGCGATATCATCTACAGAGGCATAATACAAAGGAATAATTAACGCTACCACAAAAGCTATTTGGCTACATGGTATTCTGACAGAGTTTGGCATCCACTTTCGATGGCCTACCATTATCTACTGTGATAACACGAGCACTATCTCTATTTGCAGAAATCCATTTCATCATTAGCGGATGAAGCACATGGAGATCCATATGCACTTCATACGATATCTTATTCATGATGGAATCATCGACATTCAGTACATTCAAACAACTGATCAGATTGTAGATTTATTTACCAATCCCTTCACTGAGATGAAGTTTCTTCATTTACGGTCTCTTCTTGGGGTGAGGTCTTTTGCAGCTACTCATCTTCTTCGGGCTATGTAGTCCTTGTTTTCTTCTTCTTCTAGGAAGATGTTGTTTGTATATGGGCACCTTATTAGGATTTTAGTTATTGGGACCCATTAACACATCTTTCTTAGTTGTTTAGGAGTGTCTTCTCTTTCACTCTAACTCATCATAGCCACTACCCCAGCTTCGATGAAGGGGGGTGTTGGTGTGAGCTATCATATGTGTCCTCCACTCACATATGGAGGGTCATCTCACATGGGTTAGGTTTAGGGTTTGTTATTGATTCATGCACTAGGGCTACTCAGCACCCTATATGTATGCATTCACTTTTGATTTATGATTATGCCAAGACACTCCATTGTCTTTCTCTACATGTACAAGCATTGTTCTGTTATGTAAGTTATTCAGTTATTGATCGATTCTTCCTTGTCATTACGTTGGAGCCATTACGATTCATCCAGAGTGCAACTTCATCGTGGTGCACAGTTTCTAATAGGATTCCTCAACTCTTTCATGAAAAAAATAGATGGAATGTTGATGGAAAGTTGAAAGATCATGGAGATAAACAAATCATACCAAGGAAAGGTAGAATGAAAATCAGAATGGCCGAAGAGGCTTGTCTAAAACTACAGAAAAATAAACTTCTTTATCATCCTTATCCATCTTTGGACCGACCACCCACTTGTGTTTCTTGTATCTGAGATGAAGAAAAATATATTGATAACCATCCAAATAATTTTTGGTACAGAAATAAAACATCAACCCATAGTAATCCTCCAGGCCTCAAAACCCTGTCCCAATCAAAGATCACAAAATCTAGGAACTGTAAATCTATCCAACTATCAAGAAAGCGATTGGTATGGATAAGATCCAATGTATTGTTAAAAAGGGTAACCTTTGATTGATGGTTATGTAAAGAGGAACAAGGCCTCTGAGAGAAATAATCTCATTGAAAGGAGCCCCAAGATTCATAATAGCATAAACAATTGTCACATTGAACTCACGCATTCTAGTAGAAAAATACCCACTTCCAACATTGAAATCTAATCCTATTCTTATCTCCCTAGGCTTAATATTCAGAACATCAAAAATGAGAAAATTTTGATTGTTTGGATCCTTTTGCACTTCCATCCATTTACGTAATTCATATTGTGTGATATTAAAACATTCAGCACACTTGTAGAATCCTCTTCGAGTTTTACTATTTGCTAAACATGTAAAAATTTTGCACTGGTAATGACTCCATCGAACATTTTGATCATCAGGAAGCTTCAAAAGGGATTCATCGATAGGAAATGGCTTCTGTTAATATTGAGGATCCCTAGCTAGACATCTTGTTCTTGGTAATGGATCATAGCCATGAACCATTAGTCTTTAAGCTACATTCCAGTCACCCAAAAATGAAAAACTCTAAGGAAAATTACATACCAGTGGTTGGTGACAATGTCTTTGGACTGACCAGCATTCACGGGAACATTTTTCTCCACAACCACTTATTCTCTTGTTTCTTTTCCATCAGAAACAGATGTATTCATATTACTTCTCCTGGGCTTCTTGGTTAGGTGTTGTTCTTACTCTGCATGATTTGAAGTGGGTGTTCTGTCTTCCTTTGGCTCCTCCCCTACATCATTAGAGGTGGGTTTCTTCTCTTTTTAAGACATGGGTTTTGAAATGGCAGAAGCACCTCTCTTCTTGGGAGCCATTGGAATCTCTTTGCAAGTCTAAATTGAACATATCCTGTAATCATGGCATTCCATAAGACATCTCTTAGAGGCATTTTGTCAAACAATTCACGTGCATTGTTAATGCTTCCACATTTTGCATACATGTCTATAGGGCACTTGCAACTACATCATATGACAAAATTCCATTCTCTATTATGCTTTGGTGGATGTCCATACCTTGTTTCTAAGCTCCTCTTTTGGCACAGGAAGGGAGTGTCCTCGAGATGATGTTATGACCTGAAACAACAGAAATGGCATGTTCATAAATGGTGAGGAGGCCTCCAGCTGTAAAAACCTATTTTTTCCATAAAACACAAAAAACCTGGTCCTGCTCTTAACTGATGGAGGATGACTACTGTTCATTCCAAAATAGATTCACGAAAACAATCATAAAGAGATAAGAGAGCAATGTGACAGGTAGGTGGTGTCAGACAAAAACCATGTTGCATGCCAAATTTAGTAAGGTCCTCACCCAGGAGGAGCTCGTTGGCAGTGAAACAAAAGGGAGGAAGTAGCTAAAGCATGAAGATGACAGGTAGGATGAAATTCACGCGGCAGGAGAAGAGATGACAAGCACCTCAAGCATGACACTTTCATTGTAAGGATCCCTCTCAGGTGAATTCACACCTTTTTAACTCTTGAGGATGTGATTTATAAGGAGGATCTATTCCTGGAATATATGCTCGTATTCCATTTTAATATTTTTTAGCCAAGGCTCCAAGGTCTTAGCCAGTAAAGTAATGAGGAAGGGCTTAACTTTTCAGTACGTTCTCATTTTCATTGTCATGGTTGGTGGGTCCCTCTATTTCAGTCAAAGAATTTGAAATGTACCTCCATCTATTTTGTTTCATTGTTGTTGACATTTGTGTGGATGAGAATCAATCACTTCAATACTTTCCTCGTTTCAACCGTCAAAATGAAAAAGTATGCAGGTTTACTATGAAATTAGCCAGTACGTTTTATTATCAACGTGTAGGCCTAACTCTCAAAATGAAAGGGAATGCAAATGAAGCACATTACCGAAAGTCTTGGGTATTAAAGAATAAATAAATTTCTTTCTTTTGAATGGATAGATATCTCACTTCTAAAATCATATTTCGAAATGGAAATTTTAGTGCACCACTTTGGAAACTCTCAGAGAAATAAAATGATTTTAAATTGGGAAATAATTTGGCATCAATATTTCCTTATAAGTTATGACTTTCTCCAAAATCATTATATTATAATTATTCTATTTTTGAAAATGACGGAAAAAAAAGAAAGATTAAACTTTGACATAAAACATTAACATAAAATATTCATGATTTTCGTATTGCACCACCTTTCTCTTTCCAAAGTTCCTTCCCTCCATGATTTTCACATTACCAAGCCTCGCTTTCCACAATTACACAAAAATGCTCATGCTCAAACCAAGAAGAAATAAAATGATTGAATTTTCTCATTGGATCAATTTCCTTTAACATATTTTTTTGTATTTTTGTCCCTTGTGTGTATTCCTTTTTCCACACTTTTTATAATTTCAAATTCCTTTTCATTTCACATTATTTATCCTCTTCATTTTTTAGATCATCCCCCTCCTTTTTTCCTTGTTTTTCCTTCACGTTTACTTTAGTATGTTTATGTAAACTTATAGATAATTGATCAAAAATATACTCTCAACAACACTTTTTCCTATGATTTATTTGGTTTGTTTACCTCTATCACAGACATAATCAAAATTATTCTTTCTTTTTTACTTAACATTCTTCTCTGTGTGGTCCCTCTTCTACCTTCATTTCCTATTTCTCTCTCTATTTTGAATTTATTTCTTCCCTTATTTTTTGGCACATTTTAAAAACTATTTTCCATTTTTACAAGAAAATAACCATTTTCTTATGTTTTAACTTTTATAAACGTGGTAAGCTGGGCACCTCTTTTGGTCAATCTTCCAAATGTTGACGTCGGTTATTTCTGTCATTTTATCTACTGCATGGATATGTTAGAAACTAACTTTTAATTTACCCTTTTCTGTTTCAGAATTGATTAATCACATATTATATATTATTTTAAAATGTACAACATATATGATAACATAAATGAAACATTATAGAACTTACACTTGTCTATCCAACTACTCTTGTTGACATGGTTGTTTGGAAATATTATCCTTCGACACCTAATTCTTTTACAAAATTAAAATACAATATTCCCTACAAGAAATGGTCTAATTACTTTACTTAATGCGGTCTCACATGCTTATGTCCCGCTACTCGACCAACGTGGAGAACTAAATTTTAAGTAGTTGAACTATTTAATTTTTGAATTTTAAACATACCCCTTTTTATTAATCTCTCCCTCTATAACAATTGTGAATTAAATTTTTCGTGTTTGACCAAATGGATGTAAAATGAAATACCCTACTTGGTGGCAGTGTTAGATCCAATGTTTGAATCAGTGATGTTAGAAAAATACAATATAATGTTTATGTGAGTGGTCACATAAGAAGATAATGTATTTGATCGTATGTGTGTTATTAAAGCATGTGCCTCTGCCACACAATTATTTATAAACTCATACTTATCGTACTCTTAAAATTTAATATTAATATTGACACCCATGGAAAAGGACACAATTACACTACTTAAGTACTTCTCGTACACAATCTAAGTACACAACAAGAAAAAGTAAAACTAGCAATTGCACATGAGTAGTATATGTGGACATATGGACAAAATACGATTTCATAGACATCCCATGTCTTCATTAGTATATTTTGTTTACTTATTTTATGCCTTTATGTAAAAATTTTATTCCTAGATTTCATTAAGTTTATTAAATAGTTTTTGAATATGTTATCTTTTAGAAATTTAATATAAATTATTAATTAATTTCCTTTAGTGTAGTGTAATGGTCAATAAATACACATTGAAAATTATTAGAACATTTCGCTCATATCTTGAGCATAATCTCAAGTTTGTTTGTACCCGATGCATGTGATGCAAGACCATCAGGGTTCACTTCCAATCCTTTTTTAACCAAAAGTAGAAAATAAATATTGTACAATTTTGTGGTGCCTTGCAAAAACATTTCACATTGTACTATTTAGTTAAGTGGAGAGCATGACACAATTTTTTAAAAAAAATATGCACTCGAAGACCCTTACACATAAATAATGCACACCCACACACATTGAAAGGATTTACAACCATGCTTGAAGAATATTTACTCTTTTAGGTCCTTAGTTAAATTGTGTCTACCATTGAATGTTCACTTTTTTCACTTGATGCAAATATGTCCCATTCTTTGTTAATCAGTATCAATACAGTTAAGTGAGAACCCCTGGGCCTTGATCCATTTTTTCCCAAGGAAAAATTGGGCAACCTGGTATACTCTGATCTAGTGAAGAATTTTTCATGGGAGGTTACATAAAATTTGGTTGATGGGATCCATGGTGATATAATCATATCATGAAATCTTTGCAAGTGTATCTTTGCAAATGCAAAGGAATGTTTTCTCTCCCACTTGATTCTATAAACAAGTAATATTAGTATCATAAAAGATCAAAGTAACTTCAAAATAAGAAATTGTTTTCCTCTATATTTAATAAATCGAGCCAATAAGAAATATGATATAGTTCCATTTTATTAGGAGTTGAGTTTGGTTCTACAGAAGATTGGTAGATTATGTAAACTTATCTAGGATACGTCATATAGTTGAAATTCTTATAGAAGTTTTGTATAACCTTTGTAAGAAAATATAATGGGTGGGAAGTACAATTGCTACTATTTTTAATATTTCCACATATTAATAGAATGAACATTTTTTGTTAAGTTTTTCTTGAGATCATTCTTTAGTGATATCTAACTTTTAATTTTTATGTTGCATGGTATAAAGCATCCGTTCATTGGGACGCCTAACTATGAGTGTGTCACTATGGGTTAGAGGTTGTGATCAATTGGATGGTCTAGACAACATACTACCAAAAATGAGAAGATAATAAAATTTAATTTCAAAGGCTTTTCCTAGAAGTTGATCTATTTATGTTCATCTAAGATAAAAAAAACATTACAAGGAACAATTAAAAATTTTCTTGAAGGGAACATAGTGCAATTCAATGATTTAGATGGTAAAGGTTTTGGTTTTCATATTGATAAAGTATTCCATCTTCTTAATTTCAATTCTTGTTCCCTTTCAAAATACTCTCAAATATAATGTTGTGTAACTATTTTACCTACCTTAGGAATTCTCTTATGGATTTGAAACGGTGATAAGTCACAAAGGAGGTTGAGTTCTATATATGTCGAATGCACTATAAGAACAATAATGTTAATTGGAATATCCAATTTCTTTTGATTCCTCTTAATGCAATAATGATTTAACTTTAATAAGAATACCTTACAATTTTTACAAGTGTCAAAATTTGAAGGTGGCTTCATCTGTTAGAGACATTATTCGATGAGGAGAAAAGGGAGGCTTTATTTTTTTATTATATCCTCACGTGTAATTAGATCCTTGAAATTTATCTGACATATGCACTATAAACTTGCAAAAATTCACAACAAACTTATACATTCAATAGAACTTTACTACTATCCAACAAAGGTAATACTACTCGAAAATTGAAATACTTATTTCAAGTGATATAGATTTAAAGAAGTGACAATTTTAGAAGACTGACATGAAAAAACCTTGTTTCTTTGTATTTAAATCCTAACATATTTCACAAAACAAGTCCTCCAAATCCTTTCCAACATGATGTATTTACTATTTATAAGGCACTAAAAATATTTATATAAATACTTTGTTCCTAAATTGTATATTTTCTAAAAATAGGGTATAAATGTTATTTCTTGTAAGAAACATGAAAACAATTCATGCAAAAAAAATGTTGATAGTGATTTAACAAAAATGTAATTTTTGTAAAACCCTAATTACATAGTAACATGTTATAAATAAATGTTAGAATACAAATTTGACACAAGCAAATAAGCTGGTAAAACATGAAACCCTAAGTGCAAGAGAGATAGGAATGGATTTGGTTGATTTACGTCTGATCTGTGAGTTCTCTGAACCAGGAGAAATGCTAAATTGGAAGTGAAGACTATCGCAAACGCTCTAGATAAATTAAAGACTATATGAATGAGGTTGGACACAGGCACCTGGCGTTATACAGGGGCGCCTGGGGTGCTGGTGACTACTATTGGGTGTCTGTGACTGCGACAATGGCCGGAACCTATTTTTTCACTTTTGATCACCTATGTGCCACACTATGATCACCAATGTACTTGTAACCTACGAAATAAATATTCACCTGTAAAACCCACAATACTGCATCAAATCCAAAAAAATAAAGATGTTATATGGGGAGTTGGACTGACCTTGACGGTCGCCTGGCAGAGCAAGCTTACAACCGGGAGATGAACTGCATCTCAAACTCCACGCAGTTTGGGTGCATGTGTGTAGGAATCGTGCCTAAGGATGCCCTTGTGTCAATGCACTTGATAGCAGGTTATAGCTATATGTAACAATGTAGATAGATGTGTGGGTGGAATAAAGAAACTTCCCCTTCCTAATTTGTATATGCAGAAAATGCAGTCCCTTGTCCCTTATGTGAGTGTTAGATGGATTCCTTTAATGCTCTTAGATTCCTTTTGGATGCAAGCTTAGGTGATGATAGTAGGCGTTTAGAGCTTGGTCCTTTATTTTGGTCACATAGTTATGTATTTTTATGATACCCTTGTTTTAATTTTATAATTGACAGCTAGAAGGCTGATCCATAATTAGAAAAGATGCCCAGAAGATAAAAGAGACCCAAAAGAAGCGAGTAAGATGGAAAAGGGTCAGGGGCACCTAGAGGGGACAGGGGTGCCTAGGTGATCCTGTCATGGATGGGCGATGGTGTCTTAGGCCAAGAAATATGAATAGTCAAATTATCGACTGGGTTATAGGGTGTGAAAGACTAGAAAGACAACAAGAAATAAAGAAAAGAGGTCAAAGGTAGTTATCAATTGCTAATTTTCTTGCTTAGGAATCATATGAATTCTAGTATGTGTTTTGGACCTAGAAATGTACCCAAGTGCGTGATTTAGTGTCTATAGAGAGAAAGTGGCACTCATGCACCATATATGCCATAGACAAGTAACCTTATATGACCCATGTTTTACTTATCCAAAATAATATATCCCAATAATCGGTATCACCACACTTGTTTTTATATATATTCATTGAATAATAGGTTTTACTAGTCTATGAAGAATTATTGGAATTTTAAATATTTCTAAACAATTCATACACAAATATAACTAGAACAGAGGAAATTTAATTATATCCAACACAAGACTAAATTATTGGCAACCAAACACAAAAAAAATGGATTATGTTGCAAATAAAAACATAAGGGAGGCTTGCATATGTTTGAATCCCTTATGCTTCCAATCTTTCCCGCCACGCCCTTTAGCCTATCATGTACCTTCCTCTGCACTTATGGGGTCAAAATAATTTCTGCAATATCCCTATTTGTCTATTCATAAACAAGAGACCTACAAAAATATGTTCATATGGATGCAAGCACCAAGATGATTATAACATTTTTTCAAAAGGATGTAACACATACACGGATAATAATTCCGCAGGTTGATAGCCTCTCCAAGTGGTTCATTTAAGGAGTGCCAGACTTTTAAAAAATAAGTTCATAACACCATTTCCCCTACAACCCACTAGAATACATGGGTTCAACATTTGTCATATGCTTAACTTTTTTACACCATTCCAAATAGTGCATGGAAGTAGTCCAAGGGGATGCAAAGAGTTGTGAGAAATCATAAAATAGTAAGGAAATAGGACATAATCTTAAGACTTTGTGGAGTGCATGAAAGATGTGCACTTGAAAGTGCACAAGAAATTGGTGAAGAGCAATGCACATTACAAGCAACATGTAAATTTAAAAATAAAATTAGTTTAGTATCAAGTGGGTGATATGGTTCTATATCAGTTGAGACAGGAGATATTTCCTAGAGGTACTTATGATAAGCTGAAGTGGAAGGATATTAGACTATGAAAATGTTTTCATAAGTTTGCTAAAATGCATGTGAGATTGAATTTTCTTGAAGGAATAGATGTCTCAAACATATTCAAGTGGCAAATCTATACACATATTATGAAGGGGCAAAAGTTAAAACTTAGTTTATTGGAGATAGAAGATGTCAATCAAGTGTACAAAGAAGAAGAAAGGGTGATTGACTATAGTGTGAAAATAACACACAACAGGGAGCATAAGGAATACTTTGTAATTGGAAAGGAAGGGAAGTTGAGGATGCAATCTGGATGAGAACATATGAGGTTACAAGAAACAAAATTCTAGAAGTAGAGCTCGCATGAGTAAGAGCTCATGGTTTCAAAATTACCTAAAGTGTATGATATAGGATCATCTTGGTTCACATGCACTCATGTATTAAACAAAAATAGTTAGAATAGTTTGTCACATTTTGCATTTGTTTGTAGTTGATGCATAAAGTAGATGTTGGACGAAAATTAACTGTTTTGAAGTGCACAGAGGTAGGAGGAAATTCAGTAATTATGGAAGTGTGCATAGTTATTGGCACATGAGTTTATCTCTTGGCACAAATTGCATAAGAAGTAATTGAGGGCGCAAGGGTTGTGCAGACATTGAGAATAAATTTTGGTCATGCACAAGATAATTAAATCTTCAGATCATTTAGTTTAAATTACAATGCCATGTCTTGATAAGCACCATCTTTTACACCTGATTGAATTGAGATCCTTATTGGTTGAATCATGCTTGCAAGTAGGTACAAATGTCTCAGTTCATGCTAAAATGTCTCAATTCATGCTTGTAAGTAGTTTCGAGGATAGATATTTCTTTGGTTGTTGAAGGAATGTTGTGTTCTAGTGAGCAACACAACATTTGCAATGAATAGTTATCACTTCTTACTTCGATAATGAGCATAATCACAAGAAACAAAAGCAAAGTGAAATTGAAGGATTGTGTAAATCTTTACTCTAAATTCAATTATTCTTTTATTTCACACTTAAAAGTCAATGGCATTTTAAGTTCCCAAGAAAACAACTTGGCAAGCAAGAAGGTGAACAAATCTATGCTTTTCAACAAGAAATGAGAAAATAATAAGAAGAGTGTCATATCATGTGTTTAAACCCTGTAAGTAATAACACTATCAATGGAAATGTTGGCTTAAGAATCCTTTGTTCCTCCCTATTAGTGTATCAGTTACACCACTCAAATACTATTACTACTTAAGTATCACTTTACACTTAGAAACAAGATTACTCCAACATTAATAAAACATATACAAGAAAAATTGAATCACATCTTTAAAGCAATGTACATTTCATTGGATCATATTACCTTCTAATATCAAAATAGTTACTTCTCATTAAATATCCTCATATCTTCTTTTCTATTCTTTAATTCTTGGAGATACTTTTCCATTAGTTAGATTGACCTTGCTCTACTTAATATCTAAATTTAATTAAATTGGCTGTTCTAATAAAAAAAACTCAATTAATCCATTAAAAATAGCCAAATCATCTGGTTAAATGAAAAACTTTGGGAAAAGAAAAGGATACAATTAACTAAAATTTATAAAACAGATCATAAACGATTGGATGCGAGTGCAACCGGAGCCAATACTCTTTATGTGAGTTTACAGTTAATTAGTAGATATAAGCAATTGGTAGAGTATTTGTAGTAGGCAGCGTTTGGCTCCAATTTCAAATCCTGGAAGAAGACAGGCCGTGTTGTGGGAAGTGCCAAACGGAAAACAGTATTTGACCATTAACTAACAGAAGGTCAAAGTGCTGAGTCCGACAACTTACGCTCAGCGAAGTAATGAGAAATGGGAACCCTTTTCTAGCAGGAAAATGGAGATATTGCCCTATGCCAAATGGTTTTCTCTTGTTGCTTTTTCATATTATCAGGATAGATATGAGATATATATCAAAAGCATATGTGGATATGGTGGAAAATCCTAATCATTATGAATCTATTGTACGCAGAGTTTAATCCATTCACTGAATCTTTCAACATTAGACTGGTCTGGGTGTGGATGCCTCACAAAATGTTCCACTTCTTGAATTTGTAAGCTATTGAGAATTCCTCCCAACTGGTCCTACCACGATGATATCCTCTCACACTAGTTACATTTGAAATCTAGTTAGCACTCACAATTCATCAAATCATCCAGCCAAAATAGACTTAAAAGTGAAGAGATGGTAATGGATTCAAAATCTCAATTAGGAGCGAGCTCGTAGCTATTTTGAAGTTTGGCACTTTTCATCGGAGTGTTTCATCACAAAAATGTAAAAAAGTGGAGTCTTGGTAGATGTAATGCCCACATTTTCAACACCAAAATACAAAGAAATAAAAGGATAATATGATATGATAAAAAAATATTTTTTTTGGCTAACACGGCTTGATACATAACATCACATAGGATCACTTAGGATAATGTATAACACATAAGACATTTGCATAACCATGGACCCACATATATAACATGAAACACATGATGCACAACAAAGCCACATGTCCAAAAATGACAAGGTAAAACAATGGCCCACGACAAGATACACTTACTCACATGCACTTCCCACAACACATCATTATTCGTGGTGAAATATTTATTTTAATTCTATTTTTGTTAGTTGACTATAATTGTCTAAAGAACACAAAACATGGGACCCTTCGTTCCTTTACAACTAGGTTGCATGCTTTTGTTTAGCATTTTATCTAGAGTGGTTTCTTTATAATTCACTTGTTTCTCTTGTGGAAATAACTTGATTGTGATTAGGAACATATATACACACATGTGCCTTCTAATATTTGACTTAAAGATTTGTTTGAAAGGGTCGTGTTTACTTGGTTTGGAAAAATACTTTCATTACAAGGAGGAAAAATTCACATGAATAAAAAGGAATGTTATTAGATCCATAGAAAACCTATCCCGAGTTCATTTCAAAGAATTGTTTGATACTAACAATACACTCTTTTCGTCTTCAAGATATTACAACCAACTATGTAGGTTAACTAATTAAGTTGTTTCGTTCTTGATTCAAAATCCGTTGCTCCAATTAGGAATTCATATTTTCACAATTATATTGCTCATGGAAGGTTACACTACACCTATGTTTCCCATTATAGAGATTTTTCTTTGAATTTAAGTGACAAATTTCACATTTCAAACTACTTATGATTCATCATCTTAAGGATTTACTCTCAATAGCAACGAGTTAATTACATGTTTCAACCATAAATTCCACTTCCTGAGTGATCCTAGGTTTATTATATTCATATCTACGCCAAGGGTTCAACTAACTTTTACAAGTCCAACTAGAGTGCAATTTCCTTAACTCACAAGACATTGGCTACAGCTGAAGTTATCTCATTTTCAAGGCTACGTTTTATTATTTCATTAGCATCGTTGTTTAATCCACATTTATGCAAACAAAGCATGTGATCATGCATCATATTTGCTTTTTCAATTTATTATGTTATTGTGTTAGTCGTGGATCTCTATTGTATTACATTCATTTTATGATCACATTTGAATTTTTACTTGGTTTTGACATCATTCAATGGCATACCATTTTTTTGTAGCAGTCATTACTTAGTTTAATCTTATTTACCCTTTTACTAACTACATTTACGCAGTTACTTTGGTCTTGTATTAACATCATTTTGGAACAAATGTAATTCCTATAACACTTACATAATACTTAGGGATTTAAGACTACAAGGAGTGTGACCTCGCACAAGACAACTCATTTCATTGCTTTTAGACACACAAGTATTGAGTGTATATTGCAAGAGAGATATCCCAAATAATCTTATGCATTGCACAAGCCTCCTAATGACCTATTTCAATTATTGGGTAAATACGCAAGTAATTCAACACGTAGTCTCCACTCACATAATTTAGATCTCACAAGAGATCAATTGTAGGTAAAACCACCAACTATCTTGCAAGGCTTTGGCCACCCACTAGGGTACCAAGAGAAATTACGCGCAAGAGGGTTAAACTTATTCAAGATATGTGCATACTTGCAACACCTAGACATGATCACCTCACTCGTGCCAAAATGATAGGTTTCACAATGTAAAATCGCCACCTCATTAAATATTCAGGTAAAAAGGTCATTAATAAGAAGTCTTAGGTTCGAAGCAAGAAGATGATTAATGAGATCAGAGTATTTTATTAACACGATCAATGTTTTATACCCTAGAAAAAGACTCAAATGGGGAGAGGAAGTACAATAGGCATTATAACTCTTTTTTTCTTTTTTTCATTAGTTTTGATGAGAGGAGATTCTACCTAGCATTGTGGTTGTTCAGGAAATATACCAATAGTTAACATAGCAAAAGATTAGTTTAATATCTTTATAACATAGGTACAACATTGAGTACAACTTCAACATTATAACATAGGTACAACATAGGTACAACATTGAGTACATCTAGTTAGACACTATAAAATATAGCCACATTGGTATTCTCTTTTCAAAATATACCAAGAACAAGTTGTTGGACCCCTAGAATATTGACCAAGGATGAAGGCGTGTAGGCACGCAAGGTCCCAGTTATGGAATGGCGTGCAAGGCAAAAGCGCACAAGGCAGAGTTTTTGGAAAGGGTTTAAGGAATCCCGTGGCGTGCGTGGACAGAACCAAGGGTTCGGGACTTAGTCAATTTGGACGTCCAGAGTAGAACACGTGAAAAGCATGACCCGGTTGTGCATGGATAAGGTGTCAGCCTCATGACAAGGTTGGCCCAGGAAGGAGCATGCTAGAAGCTTCTAGAAGCACATCATGGGATAAAGTGGAAAGCTCAGGCCTGGAGAAGCATGCTCACATGGAGGACCACATTCAGACACTTGGCACCAGATCTGAGAGCACTGGAGGGTGAATTGGTAGTCCAGGAAAGCTATAAATACAAGCACTACAGAGTAAAAGAAGGAGAGACAGAGAGTATGGGCGGAGCTCTGCAGAAATACTGTAAGGACTCTGCTAGTGGATGGTTGTATTTGGGAGATAATGCATTAGGCTTAGGGATTGTAATTTTCTTTTTGAATAGCTTAGTTACATAAGTCCAGTTACAATGCATGACTGTGATCTGCTTCTCTGTGACACTCTATAATGGCTCAATGGATGTAATGAGGTTACCTGTTATATATATACATGAATATCAATGATTCTGATGCATACTTCTCTCTCATGAGTTCTCTTTCCTTTCATGCTAAGTAAGGATGCTTGTATGTTTCTTTCTGTCATAATACACGTTATGGATTCTGTTAAGTACTCTAGTCTGAAATGAATGCAAGGATCTAGAGGCCGTCTTGAGCCCTATGGTTCTTGTATGTCCTAACTTCCCTTCTGAAATCTCTTACACAAATCATAGATGATGTTTCCCACTAAACTCACATAAAAGAGAGACTTGGTACCCGCACATGCCTCGGGTGAGCACCCATCTTTCGCTGGGTGATAGGCCGGTGCACATGGGATTCCTTTCTTTATGTTAAGGGTAAAAATGACTACATCTTGGTTCCATTACTAGGACCTCTTTTTGAAGTTGTAGTGGGAATTAGCATACATCATGATCTGTGTAATGAGTAATGACAGAGCGGTTAATGTTGGAAAGTGTTGAATCATGGTTCAAGAGCACAGAGGATGAATTTGCTCAGAGATTCAACACTGGACCTAAGTTTGATGCACGTAGATGGGTAGAAGAGAATCTCTACCATGATCTATATGAAACTTTTTTCTGCTGCTTCCCTGTGGAACTGTATGAATGGCTCTCAGCCTATGCATCTAGATCAGGTTTGCATTATGGATCGCATGTGTGGACCCAAGAAGAATACCAAAGGCTATAGGATGCAGATCTGACGTGGACCCGTGTTGTGGATCATTGGTGGAAAGGAGTATTGGCTAGCTACACTCTGGAGTACGCCATTTCCACATATTCTTGTCGGAGGTTGCTGAGTTTGAGTTTCTACGGGAGCCCAGAGGATCGTTTCTACGTGTTGTCCCTCTGGCTTTGAAGATCTTGATGATTACCATGAGTTTAGAGGCATTCCCAATGGCCGGCTAAACCATTCTGAGCGTTGGGCGAGGAAGCTAGGGTGGAGGAAGATGGAAAATGTCGTGACGGAGAAGGATAGGGAGGAAAGATGACTCAAGTATGGTGAAGCACATGAAAGGGAGATTGCTAGACAATGCGAGGTTGCAGGTGTGATGGATGTATGGTGGTAGATGTTGTGGGAAGGATTTGAGGTTCACACAGAGGATGTGGAACCTGAGCAGTCTGTGCAACCCCATCTTGGCAAGCGCGTGAGAGAAACCCCTTCGGCTTCTGATGAGAGTTCGTTGTGCAGAGAAAGAAGAACCGTTGGCGCGCATCTGAGCCCACCTAGTGACCGGACCTGGAGCTTGGTTTTCCAGATCAGGGGGATAATATTACCGGTCCAGTTGGTTACATTGGAGGTGATCAGTCTACACCTAGGAGGTATAATTTCTCGTTTGGGACTTCTATGGCTGTAAACACCAACCCAGTGTTAGGACTTTTCAAGTAAGGTATAGGCACACAAGTGTTTGGTCTCGTGTCTGGGAGTGGTGCAAGGTATACTATTGGCAGTGGGGCATTATCATAGACCATAGGTGCACAGCTCAGTGGAACTGTGGGGACCCTTAGCATGCCCACTTCAGGACCTGGTGGGCCTGGTGTATCTGGTGGTTCAGGAGGAGTAGGAGCTGGTGGGTCTAGTGGATCTGGTGGTTCAGGACCTGGTGGGCCTGGTGAACCTAATGGTTCAGGACCTGGTGGACTTGATGGTGACCTAGTGGATTTGGTGGGTCAAGAGGGAAACACAGGTGGAAACCAAGGATTTGGTGCAAGAGGCTTTGGGCCCCAACCACCGCCACAAGTTTTCTTTGAAATATCTCTACATTTGCTTGATTATAGAGGTATTGAGGATGTTGTGGAACATGTTCACAAATGTGAACTACTATGGCGCACAAAGGGTGTCACAACCCCAGAACGGAAGGCTAGTCAGTTTGCAACCACGTTGCAAGGGCGCGCACATAGCTGGTATAGGAAATATGACCCTCATCAAACAGTGGTGGACTATACTACTTTAAAGAATGCATTCTTGGCAGAATTCCACATTCCTGAGTTTGAGTAGAAGAGCATCAGCGCTTTGAAGGAGATTCAGCAAGGAATGGTAGAGAGTGTGTGGGAGTATGATGCACACTTTAAAACTCTCTTGTCTAAATTATCATATGATATTCACCCTTCACAGCATGCTCAGTGGTTTGTTGGGGGGTTGATCACTCCTTTTAGAAGGGCCTTATCTCATAAAACTTTTATAGACCCGGGTGAGGCATTGGAAGCTACCTTGCACACCGAAGTTATCGGTAGTGTTGATCTTAGCATTAGCCCATTCTTGGAGGCTCAAATTTCTGCTATGGCCAAGCAGTTGGAAAAATTTGTCTGCGAACTCAGCCCATGAGACTTGCAGTGGTTTGTGGTGCACAGATTGTGAAGTAGAGGGGCACGTTAAGGATAATTTCCCCTAGAGGACAGTACATTCCGTGGCAATAGATTGTGAAATTTGTCATGGGGACCATGATGTGAGTAGGTGCCCCTTGCTACAGTGCGCAATCTGGAAGAATGTATCTTGTTACTGCAAAATTTTACACCTCTACAACCCATGATACTAAGGATTATAGGATCATTGATCAGATCCATGAGGCCATTGATCATGGGGTGCGCCAAACCAGCATTGCCAGTAGTTCTAAGGGTGATGATCACCATTATGAGGAACACGCAGATGGAGGCACGCATGGAAGAGGTTTTCGAGGAGGGTTTTGTGGTCATGGAAACCATGGAGGAGGAAGGACTGAGTTCCCGCATGGAACTTGTTTCAACTGTGGATCTACAGATCATTACAAACATGAATGCCATGACCTGTTGCAGTGCTCATGGTGTGGAAAGAAGCATAAGTATGAGGAGTGCCCAAAATTGTTTGAACACATGAATCAGTAGCACCGGAAAGACAAGGGCACTGCAATGGTCAGTATTAAGAAGGCAGACACCCAGTGGATTCCTCAGGTAACCTGGATGCAAGTTTGGAGCCTATCTTGGTAACAACAAGGGCAGAAGCCATACACGCAAGAGAGATACCAAGACAGAGGAACCTAGTCTCAAGGGAAGAAGTAGTTCATGGAAAGTATCCAAACCCTGCACATCAGAAGGAGGTATATCAAGACACTATGGATGTCATTCAGAGCTTACAAGGGGAAATCCAGTGTCTAAAGGAGCAATCCAAGAGGGAGGAACAAGGAAGGAGAGTTGAGGCGCCAAAGGATGACCTGGATGAGGTTAAGGAGGTGTGTAAAATGCTAAGGCAAGAGAATATCATTCCCTTGCTAGGATCATGGTTGAGAGAGAAGGTACCACGCGCTGGAGGAGAGCACAAGAGGTAGGTCTTGCACGTGAACCTTCCCCCTCATAGCCTTGACTATGACAAGGAGATCACGTTGAATGCAGTTGTAGATGGATGGCTCCTCAGCAATATCCTCATTGACACTGGCGCAGAGGTTAATGTTCTAACTTTGGATGCATGGCATCAGATGGGAAGACCTGCGTTACAGCCATCTTCGAATGTGTTGTATATGTAAAACAAGACTAAGGCGATGCCCATCGGTATCTTAAAGGATGTAGCTATTACTATCCAGGGAGCTAAGTTTACTGGGGACTTTGAATTCTTGGCGCTCGCCGAGGTGGAAAATTTCCCAGCACTACTTGGGTGCCCTTGGTGTTACAAGAACAATGCGGACCTTCGGTTCAACAAAGGGTACATCAGCTTCGAAAACAAGGAGGAACAGGTCATTATACCCCTGGCTGATGGGAATTCGACACCCTATATTGAACTGTTGGGGGAAGAAGTTCTGGACAGGATATATGTGTGCTCAATCAGAGACCCAGAGATGATACACCCTACTAATGGGGTTATCCAGTTTGAAGATGCTTAGTCAGTGAGTGATACCACCAGTCTAGCATGTGAAAATTGGGTGCATGGAACTTATGAATTGATGGGATGGCAGTTGAGAGGGTCGGTGACCAAGGTAACAAAGGTGCACATGGTTCGGCCCTTGGAGGAAAAGAACTTCCCAAGTATTCAGGAGGAACTTTCCCTGAGATCTTTCGGCACGAAGTAGAATCTCAGTGGAAGGATGAGAAGGAACGGAGAGGGATGTTAAGTTATGTCTTGATCGGCATAGTGGCAAGGTGGTGGGCTACACATCAAGAGAGCCTTTTAGAGTGGCTGCGAGGTAAGAATTTATCTCTCTGTCATATTCTCTAGGAGCAATGTGCCCACCATCATCAAGGACTACCATGGGAAGGATCCCGCCTCTTTCCATATCCAGGAGTGTGAAAAGATCTGGAGAGAAGGCACAAAAGCTTTGCCACCATCCCTCTGGGTGCACAAGTTGTATTCTACACTACAGGGTTGTGCGCGTGCATGGTACATTCATTTGGAGACATGCCGCCAGACAAGGAATTGGCAAGAGCTCGTGGCTGACCTTATTCACACCTTTGAGTATCGAAGTACCAAGCCATCAGTTGATAAGGCCTTGCAGGGTATCAAGCACCTTACCATGGGGGATAGTGCCATGATGGAAGATAGGCTATTGGAATTACTAGGTGAACCAGGATTGGAGGTGCACTTTGAAGAAGTAGAGGAAACAGAAGAGTTACAGCTTGAGCGCGCGTGTTTGGAAAAAGGAGAAAGGAAAGTTGGTGTATGTGATTGATGGAGAGGAATCAAAAAGCTTGGATGTTAGCCATTCAGTAGGGACGTGCGAGGTAGTGGACAGTGCTGATACTCGCACGTGCGCCTACCATGAACCCTTAAAGACAAAGAAGGTTAACATCAGTTCAGGAGAAGAACCTAAGGAAGCTATTATTGGAGACTACTGGTCAGAGAAGGAAGTATCTAAGATCATTGATCTGCTGTGTGAATTTGAGGATTTATTCCCACATGGGTACCATGAGCTCAAAGGCATTCACCATTCCTTGGGGGAGATGAAGATAAAATTGAAGGATGGTGTGCACCTGGTTAGGAAAAGGCCCTACCAGATGAATCCCAATTTACGCGTGAAGGTTAAGGAGGAGATAGACAAAATGATAGCTTCTGGGATCATTGAGGTAGTGGAAGAGTTGGAATGGATAAGTCTGATGGTAATCAACATCAAGAAGGATGGGTGGATTAGGATCTGCATGGATTATAGGGAATTGAACACAGTTTGTGTCATTGATCCCTTTCCGACCCCCTTCATTGAAGAAATTTTGGAAGGAGTCAGCTGGGCACAAAATCTATTCCTTTACGGATGGATTTTCAGGGTACCACCAAGTCCGGATTGCAAAGGAGGACCAGGAGAAGATGACTTTCACCACTGAGTGGGGAAGTTTTGCATACACGGTCATGCCCTTTGGGTTGAAGAATGCACCTGCTATTTTCTCGCGCATAGTGGTGCAAGTGTTCCAGGATTTCATACATAAGTTTCTTCAGGTCTATTTGGATGATTGGACAGTGTATGGTCTAGTTAAGGACCATTGTGAAAATTTAAGGTTAATGTTTGAGAGGTGTAGGCAGTTGAGGATATCCCTCAACATTAAGAAGTGTGTGTTTGCTACACCCTTTGGGACTTTATTAGGGCATATCATATGTAAGGAGGGCTTGCTGGTAGATCCCGCTAAAGTTGTAGTTATTGTGGGGTTAGGGGAGCCTACTAGCCAGAGCACAGTGCACGGATTCCTTGGGCATATGGGCTATTACAGGAAATTCATTAAAGGATATGCCAAGATCATCTCGCCTTTAGAGGAGCTGCTTAGACATAAAAGTGCCTTCCATTGGGGAGAGGCGCAGTAGAGGGCGTTTGATACATTAAAAGATAGGCTTGTCACTGCACCTATATTACGTTTTCCCTCTTGGGACAAGCCCTTTCATGTCCATGTAGATGCCTCAGGGACCGCTATTGGAGCAGTGCTTGCACAGCCAGGTGAAGGGATTTTTGATCATCCTCTGTGTTTTGCAAGTAGGAAGCTGACACCAGCAGAGAAGAACTATACCACAACTGAGCGTGAGGCATTGTCAATGATCTACGTGCTTTTCAAGTTTAGACAGTATCTACTGGCAACACCCTTTGTGTTTTACACCGACCACATGGCATTAAAGTATTTGGTGAACAAGCCTGTTCTACAAGGGCACATATGTCGGTGGGTGTTGTTGTTTCAAGAGTTTGAATTCACCGTTGTAGTGAAGCCTAGGAAAAGTAATTATGGACCTGATCATCTGTCAAGAATTGATTCAGGGGAGGATGTGTAGAGTATTGAGGAGACAATGCCAGACACACAACTATTTAGGTTGTGGCACGCACCCTCGGATTTGGAAGAGATTGCAGTATTTTTAAAGGAAGGTGTGGTGCCAGAAGGAATGAAGACATTGGAGAAAAAGTAGTTGGCCATACGCGCCACACCCTACATGTTAATCAGTGGAGACTTATACAAATTTGGGACGTGATGAAGTTTTACACAGGTGTGTATTAGAGCATGAGCACCTGGCCATCATGGAGGAAGCACATGGAGGAAGTGCGGGTGGGCATTATGTAGGTGATGCCACCACACGTAAAATATTAATGGTAGGTTTGTGGTGGGAAACCTTGTACAAGGATTGTAAAGACTATTGTAAAGCATGTGACCATTGTCAGTGCATTGGCAAAATAGGAAGGAGAGATGAAATGCCTTTGCACCCTATCCCTAGCACAGAGCCTTTTGAAAAGTGGGCAATAGACTTTGTAGGCCCTATTGCACTAGCGACGCGTAGGACTGGGTCACGTTATGTCATCACTTGCACGGATTATTTGACAAGGTGGGTAGAGGCAGCCCTAACTAAAGATTACACAGCAGCCACAGTAGAAAGGTTCTTGTGGGAGAACATTATCACAAGGTATGGATGTTCATTGAGTTTGACCAGCGATAGGGGTACGCATTTCTTGAATGAGACCGTGAGGATCTTGTCATCATATTTCATGGTGGCTCATCACAAGACTACACCCTATCACCCACAAGCAAAGGGAACTACGGAAGCATTCAATAAAATACTGAGTCATACCCTGACTAAAATTTGTGATGTCAGAAGACAAGATTGGGATGAAAAAGTATCGACAGTATTGTGGGCTTATAGGACAATGTATAAAAGGCTGAATAAAGCCACACCATTTCAGTTGGTGTTTGGCACAAAATCTATTTTACCGGTTGAATTTATGTTACCTTCTCTGTGAATAGTGTGCACAGGAGGGTTGTCCGATGAGCAAGCTGCTAGAAGAAATAATTGAGGAGTTAATGAAATTGGATGAAAGATGATCACTCGCCAGGTGGAGCCAAACAATAGAAAAAGCAAAGCAGAAAGCTTGGCATGATCGCCACATTAGAAACAAGAAGTTTGAGGTTGGGCAGATGGTTTTACTATATGATTCTAAGTTTCTATGCCCACCCTGGGAAGTTGAAATTCCATTGGTTGGGTCCTTACACAATCTCATACATCCTTGATTCAGGTGCATGTGCAGTTACGAGCACTGGATGGGATGAAGTTACCTGGACACTTCAATCGGAGTAGGTTGAAGCCCTACTATAAATAAGTCTTCTTGGTGTTTGTAAATAAGGTAGTTTTTCCAGTTAGTTTAGAAATTTCCCTTTATGCATTCCTTTTCTTGTGTTTCCCTTTTGTGTTGTTGTTTTGCTTTGCGCCTTGGGCGCCGGTAACCTTATTACTACTTTTGAGAATCTGTGAATGCGCAGAGGACCATGCATCATTTTAAGTGTGGGGTGGAGTAATGTGGAGGAGCGCATGGTTAGAGTGCCAAGGAAGTTTATGTTAAAAATCCCTATTGAATGGCCCAGTTGAAAGAGGTGTATGGAGAGAAAAGAGAGAAAGGATGGTTGGTGCCAGGATAAAGCTACTTGTAGATCCCACATACAAGGAGAAGAAAGTGCTTTAAGCAACACAAGGTAGGCGAGAGAAAAAATCAGGACAGAAGAAGTGCCTTCGGCGCTGGTTACGCGCACACAAGAGTCTCATCTCATGTTGGATTGGTTACACGCCAGAAGGTTAGGGGGATGTCCGTGTAGGTGGAGTGCATGAGTGAAAGCGCTGAAGTTGGGCTTTATTTTTAAAATATGCATTAAATGAAAAAAGTATGGTGGTAGGTGAAGTAGCATTTAATGCTCAAAAAGGAAAAAACTATAAATAAGAGGGTCGGGACACTTCATTTTTCACTTTGCGTATAAGGAGAACGAAGCACTTTTTGCACATTTGCAAACTAGGGCTTCCAAGAAACTGATCTGTGTGAAGGAGAATTTGAAAGGATTGAAGCGTGAGTAACTAGTTGGGATTTGCAAACCTCAAGGAAGGGATTTCACGGGTGTGGGAGAAAGTGTGAGAAGACGTCATCTTGTGAAGGGAGTATCCCAGTTAGGGTTTGAAGAACTAGGGCATGGGTTTAAACAATTTTCTTCACAAGTTCGAGATCCAGGGTTGGAGAGAGTGGAAGAACAAAGTAGTAGAAGTAATTTGAAGTGGGTAGAAGACCTAGACAATGGCACCCAAGAAACCAGCTAGTACACCCAAAAAGGGCAAGGAAAAGGGCAAGGGAAAGGGAAAGGGAAAACAACAAGAAATTGAGGCAAGCATAAATGAGGAATGGTATGCAGAAATGCAGTACCCAGATGGAGTGTTGTTGGGGAAGGAGTGGGAGTCCCATCTTAGGGATATGTCTGTAAATGATTATAATCATCAGACAAACACAATTGAAAAGGAGTTGGCGTTGGAGTTAGTGTACCCAACAAACAAGAGGACGCTAGAAGGTTTGCCTATATATAATGAAGATGTAAAGGTCAAATTGGAGAAGGTAGGGTTACTACAACTTTTTGAGTTACCCTACTTTGGGAAACCTGAGTGGTCATACCAGTGGCTGATGTCGCATGTGCATGAGGACTATTTCCACTTCATAGGGTACAAGATGCACCTAACTCCTCAGCTCATTTCACAATTCACGGGCCTCATTTGTGAAGGAGACAGTCTAGAGGATGATTTAACAGACAAGGAAGTGATCAAGGAAACTATCGCCACATTTTCTTACAAAAATGGGTCAAGGTACTATGATGTCGCAGACATCAAGGATCCAGTAATGAAGATGGTCACGCACCTAGTGTCAAAGCTAAATGGCCAAGAGAGATGAACCCAAGTCAGTAAGCCCTGGTTGAATGTATGCAGGAAGATCTCAGAGGGCACCATCTACAATTTATCTTCTTTCATTGCAGATGAAATTATCAACTGCGCGAAGGAGGGAGACATGATCCTTTTTGCAAATGTGTTGTCTAACCATTGTGTTTTTCAGAAATCAGGGTACCAGACGCATCAAATAAATTCATATGGGTGTACCCAGTTGAAGACCCCTCACCCGTAAAATGGTTTGAGAAATATGCTTGTGACACTATGATAATAATGCACAATGTGCGCTTGGAGAAGTGGTATACATGCTTGAGGAACACATTCGGGGCAGAATGGAGAATTCCTGAACAACTGCTAGTAGCCACTATGGGAGAAGCATAATTTGATGTGTACCAGCATTTCTGCCTAAGCAGATTCAAACTGATGGATGAAACATGGAGCCCATGGTGCAAGCTCCCCTTTACCTTCACAGCTCAATACTTCCAAGAAGGAGTAAACGGGTTCAAGGAGTCCAAGAAGTTTAAGTTGGATCTTGGCAGTCTGGAGAAAGACCATAGGGAAATGCGCAAAGAGTTAGTCTACCCTAGAAAGCATGTGTACATAGAACGGTACATATCATAGAAAGTGAAAATGACAAGGTCGGTGACTCTACCCATTACAGAAGGATCTACGACACGCATCTACATTCACATACGACCCAAATCAGAAAAGGGTACATACCTATAAAACGAGGTGTCCATACCTTAGGACCCAACTGGTAGGAAGAGACCACACCCAAATGGGAGGGAAAAGGGACCAGAAAAGAATATTCCAAGAGTGGTTGAGACACAGATCATAGGTTCCCCCAGGACGAGAGCTAGGACCAACACATACGCACGCAAGAAGAGGCCCTTAGTGAAGGAGAAGACTCCAGAACCAGCAGAACCATCAGACAAGGAGTCATCTGAGGAAGAAACAAAGTCACCTATACCGGAGTCTCTAGTTAGGAAGAAGTAGAGGGTAGAAGAGGAGACCACCTCAGGAGAAGTTGGGAGTTTGAGAAAAGGAGAGAAGGATGATAGCGAAGAAGAAGCAAGTGGGGAGCAAGACCCTAGGAAAGATCAAGGACCGCCTATTTTCGATATACATGATTCGGAGGAGGAAGAAGGAGAAGAAGATCAGCGGTTCCTTTTTGTGTGGCGCAAGGACAACCAAGTAGGAGGGGGCGCCTAGAACGTTGGAGAAGATGAGGATGCTAGCACACATGAACAAGAAGTTCCAAGATCTGTACAGGATCAGACAGCTCAGATGTCAGAAGGAGACACAAGGAACATTGAGACCTTGGGAAAGGAAAAGGTGGAGCATAGCGCTGAACCAACATTGAACAAGGAGGAGGAGAAGAGCACAAAAGAGGAATGCGGCAGCACTAAAGGCCCCTTTTTAACCGTAAGTATACCCAAGGGTACACGCACGGGAGGAAGGCACGCAGAAGGGGGGAGGCCAGAGATGGGTTATGTTGATGACCCCAAGAAAGTGTTTCACGTGCGGTTCCAGAGTACCATTCCGATGGAGGAGCTTGTATGCATGTCATCTTTTGACAAGGAGGCTGCCTACCCACGGACAAGGAAGATGATCTCTTGGGAAATTGAGTCCCACCTTGATGAACCAGAGTTTGAGGTAAGCCAAGGGGCAATGGTAACATTGTCCAGGACCAGGAGAAGATAACCTAGTGGTGGATACCCAGCAGCTCTCAGATGAACAGCTATGCAACATGTTGAACAAAGTCTCCATTGAGTTAGAGGCTAGGCTCTTTGGGTGAAATGATAGAATAAGGGATCTGGAAGGGGAGCTGAAGGAGAAAGAGGAAGAGCTAGCCGCACTAAGGAGATGAGCCAAGGAAAAATTAATCAGTGCCCAGTGGCAGTGGGAATTGAAGGATGAAAAGGCCAAGGTGAGCGTTGTGTACAAGAAAGTAGAATCTATCAATGGGGCCATACTTTTAAAGCATCCAGACTTGGAATCACCCACACAGAAGTATGGATCCACCTTGGGATTCCTGGAGGATTTAACAAGATTCCTCACCATGGAAAGACATCCGCTAGCCTTGGAGTCTGTAGAGGAAGTGGCCGCGCACCTGGAGAAGGAAGACAAATTGAAGATCATAGCGCTCATCACGGAATACAACAAAATGCTTGCTGATGTAAGGGCCGCTTCCTAGACTGTTGAAGCCGCATACAACAATTGCACGGATAGAGACAGAGTGGCAAGCACCCTGGTCGCCCCTCATGAAGCGGAACTCAAGGAGTTCCAAGAGAAAAACAAGGGGAATAGGGTGGAAAGAGACAAAATCCTTGTCGAGGTTGAGAAGAAATCAGAGGCCATTGAAACCTTAAGAGTTTCAATCAAGAACTGGTTGAAGGAGCTATATCCACGTATTACACAAAGAATGGACGCATTGGAGGATATATGCAAGGAGTTGGAAAAGATCACTGACACCATGAGTGCAGAAGGAGATGGATTAAAGTTTGATGAAGTGAGCGCTCTAGTCGGAAACCTCTGTCAGAGGGCGTAAGACAAAGTCAATGCCTGGAATAAATTGGAGGCCGACTTGCAAAAGGATTTTCCCAGTCTGTTACTGTGATTCTTTCTTTCCCCCATTATTTCTTATTTCCCAATTCTTTCATCCCCTTATTCTTTCTTTCTTTCTTTTTCTTAGGCGTAAGCTTATTGTACTCTTTCTCCCACTAAGAGAAGTGTTCCCGCGAATGGAGAACAGGCGTAGTGTGGGGTGATGTTGGACCCCTAGAATATTGACCAAGTATGAAGGTGCGTAGGCACGCAAGGTCCCAGTTATGGAATGGCGCACAAGGCAAAAGCGCAAAGGAAGGTTTTAGAGAAGGGTTTAAGGAAGCCCGTAGCACGTGCATGATGCACAGGACATAAGCCAAGGGTTCGGGACTTAGTCAATTTGGATGTCTAGAGTAGAACACGTGAAAAGCATGACCTGATTACACATGGATAAGGTGTCAGCCTGGTGACAGGTTGGCCCAAGAAGGAGCATGCTAGAAGCTTCTAGAAGCACATCATGGGATAAAGTGGAAAGCTCAGGCCTGGAGAAGCATGCTCGCATGGAGGACCACATTCGAACACTTGGCACCAGATCTAAGGGTGCTAGAGGGTGAATTAGCAGTCCAAGAAAGCTATAAATACAAGCACCTACAAAGTAAAAAAAGGAGAGACAGAGTATGGGTGGAGCTCTGCACAATTACTGTGAGGACTCTGCTAGTAGATAATTGCATTTGGGAGAGGATGTATTAGGCATGGGATTGTAATTTTCTTTTTGAATAGCTTAGTTACATAAGTCCAGTTGCAATGCATGACTGTGGTCTGCTTCTCTGTGACACTTTGTAATGGCTCAATGGATGTAATGAGGTTACCTGTTATATGTATACATGAATATCAATGATTATGATGCATACTTCTCTCTCATGAGTTCTCTTTCCTTTCATGCTAAGTATGGATGCTTGTATGTTTCTTTTTGAAATGATGCACATTATAGATTCTTTTAAGTACTCTACCTGAAATGACTACAAGGATCTAGAGGCCGTTTTGAGCCCTATGCTTCTTGTATGTTCTGAACCCTTTTGAAGGTCATTTAAACACAAATCATAGATGATGTTTCCCACTAAACTCACATAAAAGAGAGACTCAGCAACTTGAAAGCAAAGGGAAAAATATTGAAATCTGGAGATATAATAACCATGCCAGCACCTGAACCAATAGTTGAATAGCTCCCGTCGTAATCAAGGGTCCAAACAGCATTAGGATCCTCTTCTTTGACTTCTACAGAGGGCACCTTAGATGTCATGAAATAATTACCCAAGCCTGCATCTTCAAAGAGAATTTGAGCCTTAGGATCATCTAATTTAGTGACCAGGTACTTTGCTTGTGCTTCGGGGTGAAGGACACGAGGAACTCTATTCACTGGAATTTTAGCTTTGGTCCAATCCATGTTGATTTCTCCTCCAACATCTTTGCAAAAACCTCTTCCTAAGATAATACCATAAGCAGCTGGGATATCAGTAACCAGGATGGTCATTTTCACTCTCTTTTCAAGGAAGGCAACAAATGCAAATTGTGCATCCTTGATTTGGCCAATCAAGGGGACTTATTTGGTTTCCATGGAATAACACCACCCATAAGATTTATTCAAGGTGAGTCTAAGGGCATGAGCTAATTTTGCAGGCATTACGTTATTAGAGGCTCCTGAGTCAATTATGCAATTGTTGAGTTTAAAACCGTTTATAAGTAAGGACAGATAAAACGGTTCAATATTTCCTAAAGAAGCAACAGAGGTCTTATTACTCTGAGGTAAAGGCTAGGTAGGGCTAGGAAAAATACCTTTTGAAGATGAAGGAATAGCAGCCTTGCTTCTAATGAATTTAGCAAGTTTCTCAAATTACTCAGGGTTGGACTGCAGGTACTCAACTTTCGACATTTAGATTTTAGTTTTATTTGCATGATCAATGATGTCGAAAGCAGTATACGAAGGGATGATGGAGAACTCGGTTCTAGTTACACTAGTCTGAGCTGAGGTACTAGCCTTGAGAGAAGGAGAAAAAGAGTTAGAAGACGAAGTTACCTTTTTAGTTGTCTCCTTTTCAGTCTGCGCTGAGATAGGAGAGCCTCTTTTAGCCATAACCATAGGAGTTTCTTTACTTTTCTCCTTAGAGCCTTCAACCATATTTCTGGGGTTCTGAGATTGGGATCGAGTGAAGACTATAGATGATTGGCCATCATGATCACCTTAGTCTTCATCGTACTCTAGGTACCCAATGCTGGAGTTGCCAGCTGAATCATCAAAAGACTCATCAGCGTATCCTGAAGCTTCGAAAGCTTCATGAGAGTCTTGATCTTCTAGTTCTTGACCCTCCTCAACTATTTCAATTATTGCATTGACATGAGGAGCTTCAATGGCCAGCTTGTTGGGAGCAGCAATCAACCAATTCCTGTCTCTTGCGAGAGTGCTATTGGCATTGTTGAAATTCCGTCTAGGAATATCCCAATAAGGAATGTTGGTTGCTTGCTGAGACATTTGCTTCTTTAAAGTGATCAAGTCATTAGCCATCTTTTGAATCATAGGATCAGTGGTACTCTAAGAAGAACTCTAATTTTTAGGCTGAGATGATTCTCTTCTGATCTTTCTAGCCAGAATAAGATCATCTTCTATTTCGGTGGTTGTAGCTTGAGCAGTGGCCAAATCGGGGATAACAGATCTTCTCAATAAGAAGCTCACATCAGGGGGATGAGCGTTGATGAAGAAACACTTTTGATTTTCAAGAGTGGGAACGGCTAGTTCTGGGCTCTTACGAATCAGCTTGTTGAATTTGGCTATGAAATCCCACATGGATTCGTAAGACTCCTTCTTCATGTGTGCAAGCTATGCTAACAAGGTGTGAGAGTCTTTAGCCAGTTTGAACCTTGCTTCGAATACAAACTGCATGGTAGTCCAGTTGGTAATGCATGCATTTGGAAGATGGTAGAACCATTCTACTGCTACACCATGCAATGTCTCAACAAACATTTGAACAGATACGTCTTCATGAGCAACTCCAAGAATGCCACATGCGACAAAGAATGAAGTGATGTGCTCATCAGGGTGTTGTTTCCCATCACCGTTGAACTTGGGAATATTCTTACGTGACCCATGTGGTAGATCGGGCAATGGAGGAGTTAGGGAAAGAGGACCAATAACCACACCCCAAGGAATAGGTTGTGTAGCCATCCTTCTGAATGAAGTGCGTACAGGAATCCAAGTATTCGACAAGAATAATGCATGGTAGGTTGTAGAAATTTCTTGTTCTGGAAGAACCCGAGTTCTTCAGATAGGTGAAGAACTTCTCACTCAGCTAGATGCAACACTATTGGGTGAAAGTCTGAAATTATGTTGTTGAAGAAAATTAAAGAATGGATCAGTTTCACCCTTGGCTCGTCTTGACCAAGTGAAGATATCTCTGGCCAGCTTGAACTGGAAAATAGATCTTCTGAAAATAAGGCAAATACGGAGTCGCTAGACACCAATAGGATAAGCTTAGTCTTATAAATCCGTATATCCCCAACGGAGTCACCAAAAACTGTTGGTTGGATATTTTGTCAAGCCAAAATATGAGGTTCAACCACAGTACATGGGATCAAATCCCTCCTCAAAGACAGGTGAGGTTTCCTATTTATTACTAATCTAAAACACAACAGAAATAAAATATACAATATTCACACTATTCTAACCATTGGGGTTGGGAAAGAATCCTGAAATCCATATCCACACTATTGAAGATGTTGCAGTTTTAGAAATGGAATGGATTGGAAAGGAAATTATTATTATGGAAGAAACAAAATGGAAAGGAAATGAGAGGAACGTATTTTCTTTCGAGCAAACACAGATCACGAAATAATCATACGAGTTTTAGATAACAAATGTAATGTTTGAAACAATTAAAATAATCGAGAGTGCTAAACAAAGAATAGCTTAAGATTCTGAACATAAGAACAATATCTTAAGAGAGATGAATTTGACAACACAAAGTTTGCAAAATAGCATTGGTTTCTATTCCTCAAATGATTAAAAGAAAACATAGTTTTTCTTCTTTACAATAGTTCTCAATATTCCAAAAATCTCAACCCTCTTTGGAATGCATAAGTATCCCTTATTTATAATAAAAATAGTTGAGAGAAAATAGGATAAATCCTAGAAAATAATATTTTAATGAGAGTCCTATTTTGCTTGACTCTCATGTAGGAGACCAAGTAAAAATTTGCTTCCTACATGATGAAACAAAAATGAAAAAGACATGTCAATTTCAGGATTGAAATGACATGAAACATTATGCCTATTTTGTTTCATCATCTTTGTCTTCCTCCAGCAAAGCCTGCTTGTACCGAAATTCTTGGAACTTTCAAATTATGCCCTGCATCTCATCTTCATCAGGCACAGTGGAGTGGTCGCTCAAGACCTCACATGTTTCCTGAGTATCGTTCACGTTACCAGGAAGTTTCTTCAATCTCTTGTTGAGTTTCCTCAGTGATTCCAAAGCATGTTCAATCTTCACGAACCTATCAATGATTTCTAAACTAAAGCCATAAGTTGGTTCGTGTTGAATTAATTCTTGCATTTGCTTGTAAAGATCGTCAACGGGAAGAATACTCAAGCTTTCATTCAACACTTTAGCACAGATCTTGGTTAGATTTTCTTCTATGTCATTTGTGGCATCAATCAATTGATCTCTTGATTCCCTCAATTTTCCACAAGCTTCATTGAGAATTTTTATTCTGAATCTGATGGCTTTGGTTAGTTGAAAATGCTTGTCCCTATGTGCAATGATTCTTTCTTCAATCAAGACACGAGACGAAACCTATTTCATCGTAATTAGAGCTTCAAAAGTTAACTCTAGGTTCTTGACTTCTGCTGAAAAATCATCATCCATTTTCTCGCCATCCTTCTTTATATTATCCAAGGATTTGTAGACTTCCACAGTGTCATCAATGACGTCTTTTCCTTGTAGGAGTAGCCTCTGGATCTATTCATCAACCGTTCTCCCCTTCTCATTAATCTTTTCAATCCTGGGTACCGATGAGAAATCGAACCTGATAGGAGTAGGGGTAGAGGATGAAGGTGTTGACTCGGGAGGCTTTGAGAGCTTGAGTAGTACTTATGTCAGTTGCTCTACTTTCTCTTTTAGCTCATCTCGGCTTGCCTTTGTTTCCTTCAGCTTCTGGCACAACACATTCATAGCATCTTGTGCGTCCTATTGTGCTCCCTCCGTTGTTACTTTTCCTAGATCAACCCTTTTGATCTAATAATCGGTGACCATTATATCATTCTTGGTTTTGTCAGCCGTGGGAGTGGCAATCTCCGCAAACTTATGCCCTGAGGCATCCACTGAAACCCTTGAAACCATTTTGGGTTTCTTGGCAGACTTGGCAAGAGTGACCTTGAGGAAACTGAAATCAAAGGCTTGTAGGGGAACTACCACCTTCTTCTTTCTTGGGGTCTGATCTATTAACCATTGAGGCATACTTGAATAATTTTCTCTCATCGTAGGTGTTATGGTCACATCTGCATGTGGAGGAAGGTTTGTTTGTGGAGTGGTGATCACTGCGAGTGTAGTGTCCGTGGGAATGGACTCAGGGAATGAAGGTACAGAAGGAGGAGGCATATCCATGGTTAACTTGGGTCCAGTGGGGAGAGGTGAGAGATCAAAGAAGATGTTGGCCATGGCTGAGGAATTTGGTGAAGAAGTCTGAAGCAAGGAAGACTGAATGGAAGGAGGTAATGATTCTGAAATTAAAGCTTGAGAGGTAAGAGGAAGACTTACCTTTGATGAGCTGCTAACCAAAAGGGGAATGAGAGTTTGACCAACCTCTTCTCCTAAAGGAATATTTCATTGTTCTGGTGGTGGAGGTGAATCAAGTATCTCAACCGTTTGTGGGGGAGTGGCCAATGATGTGGTCACTTGCTCTTCTCCCTTTTTGACAAATTTAACCTTTATTGGCCTCTTGGAAGGGTCCTTATCCTTTTCCTTTTTCCCCTTGGAGGGTCCCGCTTCCAAAGTAGATAGCTTTGAAAAAATATTTTCTTTATAACTCACTCCCCAAGAAATGAGCCATGCCTTAATATAAGCAAGAATTTGAGTAGCTCTTCCTGCGATAGAAGCTTTCTCAGCAATGGACCAATCAATGGTTGGGATACATATTGGTCCTCATTCAACCCATCATACGAGGCGTCAAGGACACTTTCATTGTCCATGGTGCCTTCTGGGATGTCAGATAGATCTAGCATCTGAATCTCTTTAAGAGTTAACCTGTTATTCTCCTTTCTTTGGATGACAACTTCATCCTGAAGATCAACCCAATGTCTTCTACGTTGGGCACATGTAAATATAAGGTCCCGTACGACTTAAGGACTCCTCAGAAATCGAATCCATCTTTGTGCTTCATGTGCTTCTTCAGCTTGTCCTGTAGCTCGTGCACCACGTTCTTGGCTTTAACCACTGTTGAGCACGTGTACCTTCCAATGTAAATAAGAAAGGAGACGGTGGCCTTGTGCTTACTTTGTTGGAATTTGTGAAAATCCAACAATTGTCTAACCAACTCCATCAGGATCAACTTATCACCTGGGAACCTGGGCAAATATAAAGGATCACCCGGGTACACGACCACCCAAAGATATGTTAACTTCTTCAATTGCAAGAAGATACAACCCCATTTCGATACTTCGGCCCATGCCTCATCAGAGACTCTTCTTTTACTTAGATCAGGGTTCATCCTACAGATGTTTTCATAAAAGAAGGCGCCATTCACTCTTCTGAATTGATCCTCGGACCCCTTCATTGTCAGTTGAGGGAAGTACCGATATATGTGTTATGCTGCCCTATTTCCCTTTGCATCCAACCCTGTATAATTTCTCATGTCGACTGCTGCATAGGTGACGTATAACAACATATAGAACTTTCCAGTAGACAAGACTATTTTCATCTAGGAGTCTATCTCATCACTTATAAGACTGCTCCAATCAATCCCTTGGTCATTCTTCTTTATGATGACCATGAATTGATACATCCACCCTTGGAAGTCTCTCGACTCAGGGAGTCCAAATACTCAACTTAGCAGGGTGATGATGTCACTGATTTCAAGGATGAAATAACTCCTAGGGACAAACTTGGGAAACCTAGAGATGGTTGGCTTGGCCTTGATCAAGAACTTTTTATTTACATGCTTAATGCAATCTTCTTGATCGTTGTCCTAGGCCTTCTGCACTGATTGAAGATTCAAATCAACATATTCTTGAAAGTTGGGCAATCTTAAGATGTCATCAAAGTAACCTCCATCCAACTTCACTATGGTTTCTCCTGCTTGATTTCTCACTGAGCGGGAAGCTGAGTCATAATTGGAAGCACAAGCCAGAATGAACTTGGGGCATTGAGCAGACATTGGGAATCCTGCTGCAAGAGGGAGGCCAATGCCAGCTATTGACTTCATCCAGGGACTTTGAGAAGAATCCTTGATTCTATTCCAAAATTCTTCCATGTCTATATTACCAAGCTCCGTATCTCGGATGTCGTAATTGCATTCTATGTAGGAAGGGGACTCCATCTTCCAGTACTTGTACTTCATCTTTCTTGACCTCTCTGACTTATCCTTAGATTGTCCAAGATCCGACATGAGAAGTCTTGAAGAAAGAATGCCTAGATGACTTCTATTTGAACAATCGGGCTTGAAAGCTTGCTGGGAAACCCTACAGACCCACCACACTAACCAGATTTTAGGACTTGCAAAGCACTTTGTGAAACCTGACACACTGCAATGTATATCAGAAATTAGGTCGTGTTGAACACTTTGTGAAACCCGACACAAAGGCAGAACTCGGGTGATGTTGAACACTTTGTGAAACCCAATACAAGCGGAGCCAGGGTGATGTTGAGCACTTCACAAAACCCGATACAATCGGAGCCAAAGTGATGTTGAGAACTTGGAGAAACCCAATACTCTGCGGAAGTTGAACGATGTCAGACACCCTATAAAACCTGAAACAAAAGCGTCGGGTTTCTAGGATGTCAGAACACGTAAAATTCCCGCCAAGTTTGTAAGTTAGGATTTCTAGATTCTTCTCAAAAATCAAAAGAGTGTATCCCATGGAAAAAATAAGAAAACATCCAAAGGGTGAATTCCAAACAAGAGGTTTCATGAGAATACAACAGGAAATGAAGAAAACAGCCCAAAACCCTAAACCTAGAGGAAAGAAAAAGAAAAGAGGGAAAAACGCCAAATGAACACCTCAAAAACAACCCCAAAGACCTCAAAGCGGTAAGAAGAGAAAAATACCTTCAATAAATTTGAAAAAATGGTCGAAGACGGATCAAGAAATCGATCAAGAGGTTCAGTTGGGTTTGGAGGTCGAAGGAACATGCACGAAAAATCCACGCAGCAAAAATATACCAAGTAAAAATGACATGTAAAATCAAACTATTTATAAATCCCTAGCATTAATTACACCTCATCCAACACGTGTGCCAACTACCAGACAACTCGATATTAATGCCATGTCATCATGCTCAGAGTATCCGAAAACCTGATACAAAGGTTTTACTATCAAATCGGGTTTCAGGAAACAACTATCATGAAGCATGAGATGTTTGGATGTTATTAAGTTCCGAAAACCCAACACAAAGGATCATTTCAGGTTTCGGGTTTCAGGAAACAATTGACATGAAGCATGCAAAGGATATGTTTCCATGTGATGGAAACCTGAAAATCTCCTTCGAAGGGCATTTTTAGGGGATGTTGTCAAAAAATTTCTATGGTGATCTCAATTTTAGCTGAAATCACTAAAAACGAGATAACAAGATATAAAAAGGAACTAAAATTTTCTGATCAAACTGTGTGACAAAGTGCTCATAACGCATACAACAACAAATCAAATTTTGTCAAGCTGCTCATAAAATTTCAGGACCTAGAACTCGGTATAGGAAGAGTTTGTAAATATCTAGACACTTTTATAGACAAACTTGTCTCTAGGGATCTGAATCTCTCATTTGTACCTATACACTTAGTATCATGGGTTAAATTTGACAACCACCTATTCCTGTCAAACAATTTTTAAGTGATGATAAATTTCAAATTTTTCCCTTCAAAAATAGAAAATAGTGTTATTTTTATAATAATAATCTATATATATTTAAATACTTTAAATATATATTTGTATAATTAACCTATAAATCTATATAAAAAATGACGATCATCCTTAAAATTTGTAAGTCGCACGTGACTGTTTTTTCAAATATTTGCAAGTATTTTACAGTTAATATCACGAAAAACGTCTAAACGGTTGTCAAATTTAACCCATGCTTAGTATGAATGTTGGGATATGATTCACTTGTCTCTAGACGTCTCATTTTTATGTGTGTTTCTGTGTGATGACTGTGTTGTGATAAGATATGGCTTCTCCTTGCTTGAAACCCTAGATCTATCTCTTGAGACCTAAAAGTGTTATAACAATAATCTTAAGGTTTAATCCCCTCTTAAATGTTCTTAATTAATGTTATAAACTTGAGTTTATAACTAAATAAATAAAAGATGTAGTATTTTTATTTATTTAATATAAAATTTAGGTTATAATTTAAATTGTTTATAAAAATCAAATTATTAAGTGGTGGGGTGCTTCACAAAAGACACACCCGTAAAAACCACTTATATAGGGCTTTCAAGCCCGATGAATTTAATCAAATGAAAATGTTAAAAGGGAGACAAGTGGTGAAGAAGTATACTAGACTGTAAAATGTTAATGTTCTCAATTAATGGAATTCTATATTTTGACTGTGTTTTATGTTTATTTGTTATGTTTGTTATTATAGTTTAATTTTTAATATTTAAATAACTTTGTAATATTTGATTAATTGCTCGAGGTTACCAGAGCATGGTTATTTAGAAAATTTAAAATATTGAATTTATATTAATGAATGTGTCATCAGTTGGTGGGTTTTTTTGACATGGGTGTAGTTTCCCACTCAACTTTTATTTTGCCGTGGGTTTTTCGACATGGGTTTAGTTTCCCACTCAACTTTTATTTTGTTGTGGTTTTTTTCTTTCCCACTCAACTTTTATTTTATTGTTAAATATGATCAACAGCGTACTCCTCGAGTTCTCCCACATGAAATTGGAGAGATATGTCATCCTTTGTTTACCAATGAATAAAATCAGCTTTAAATACAAATATTTGGCAGAATGGCCATTGGACTATCTGCTCAGTATGTTATCCATTCATTGTTTATGTAGCTTGCCAAAGAATATTTTGTCGACAGCATGAATAGGCAAGGCATACGCTGAATTTATTGGTTTTAATCCAGGATACTCCAACAAAGAAAGACCTATTTGAAATATTCTATATATACTTAATTATTTTCAATACATATTAGTATAATATGTATAATGGCAGTCAGGCATAAAATATGCAAGTTGCATGTGATGGTTATTTCAAATATTTATAAGTAATTTACAATTTAAATCATGAAAAACATCTAAACGACCGTCAAATTTAACCCGTGGGTCACAGGTCTATCTCCAGGTGCATTCCCAATTTAACCCATAATGGCATTGGATTTGGGACAGTTATTAATGAGAGCTCCATTAAGTGCAGTTCACATAGCGTCCTATTTAATTAATTATGTGAGGGCATAATTTTTAGGTCGATGCAACTATCCTATTACTGCTAAATTTATACTTTAACATGTTTTCTAGTGCCAATTTAACAGGGACTGCAAGAGGTATGGGAACGAATTTAGAGAATCAAGAAATTTCTTGTGCAGTTTTAGGAGCCTTTTCAATTCATTGTAAGAAGGCATATATAATATATCAACGTCAATGTCAATAACATTACGTAAATTAATGGTTTTCAGATATTGAGATTCACAATTTTGAACCAAAGTCATCAGATCCAAAGCTTGTTAGTAGGCTTCAATAGCTTTTTCCAGACGATAAACCCCCATTGAAAAGGCAAGAGTATAATGATTGTATTCAACAAAGAGAGTATTGTCATCCTCATGGAGTTTTCATCTAGAACTGCGAAATGTTCTGCAACATCATGTAACCATTCCAGTCGACCTACAAATATTCCATCATCATTCTAATCATGATAATGAGATCTAATTAGTCTAATCAGATCCGTGCAATCACAGCCTTTCTTTTTGTTTTTATTGAAGTGACTCTTTGCTTGCTTCATAGATTCCTCATTGACAACCCACATATTTTCTTGATTTTCTCTAGGCGCACATGCTTGCTCCAATATTGTTGTAATGTGATGACCCATAAATTCTTTGTCCATGTGAAATTAATTTGTTTGATAGGTGACCAATAATTTCCTAGTTCTCTCTAAACACCTATGCAGAAACTTGAGGTGGAACATGAGCTCTGGGCCTCGAAGGTGACTCCCACTAAATATGGCTTGCGCCTTCACAATGCATATATATCCAGGCTTGACTTTACACTAGGCGACTATTGATATTGGATATGTTGAACGCCACGGCCTTACATTCATAATTATTTCAATACTACACTACCTGCAGAACCTTCGTTTCTACCCAGCATTTTCTTATGACAGGTGCTCTAAGTTAGCTCTTAGCACATATGTGTCGTAGCACACATTATAAGACCACAGAATGTTTTGTCTGTAAATCTCCTTATAGATTAAAAGCAACAACTTCTTCCTCCACACAAATGCTTCCTCCCTCCTCTTTTCCGCTCATATTCTTCCCCTATTTAATTTATCATCTTCTTCTACACACTTCCAGTTCCTTCTCTCCATGCACTTTCCTTTTTCCCTACAATCATTGTCTCCCCTATCGGCGTATCCATTACACCTTTGTGGTGCGATTGCTAGTTTTTACACACACTCACAAATCTGGAAAATGTTTTTTAAAACCCTTCAAATAATTTGGTATGTTCTAAGGTTGGAGGGGGGTCACCTAAAATCTAAGTGGAGGAAAGCATTTGTAAATTATTAATAATGGCTTGAATTTAAGTTTTGCTATGTTTTAACTTGTGCAGAAAAATAAACTACAAAGTTTAATTGGGATGGTTTCCAAGAGACATCTTCCAAGTTTGTAGGATTTTCATTTTTTTTTTCATTAGATGGACCACTCCTTGAAAAATATTAAACAAATAACTTTTACCATATCTTGACTATGGTTAAGAAAATAATTTAGGTTAAAATCAATTTTTTCCTCCTACCTACTTGGTCAAAATACCATATATTATCTATAGTTTGTTTTAAATTTATCTAGAGAGAGAGAGAAAAATATAATTTATCTATAGTTTGTTTTAATTTTTTGCAAATTGTTGGTGCTCTAAACATTTGTGTATTATTTTTGTCCTCGTTGATTGGTCAAATGATATTCCTCATTGCCAAATCTTATTGCTTTCTCTGCGGGAGATATCACCTATTTTTCCAAAGTTTTGTTTTCCTCTTATAACTTACAGGACTGACTACTGATTGTTGTTGTTGCAGGTCAAAGCCAAGTGTAATTTTACATTTAGGACAATTGTTGCTGCAAGGCTGAGACATGAGGTTTTTTATATGGAGCTTTCACTCCACTCGAATCCAAATTCCCTCACAATTCTTCTCTGTGACCAGGTTCCACATCTGCAATTCGTAGAAACGGCGGTTGGTTTCTGGGTGGATGCAAGAAATTATATTCATCACTTATAAGGTGGTTGGAAACTCATATTTTAATCATGTGATAAAATGCCTCTTCCCTTTTGCATATATTTGTTTTCCTTTGTCTTACCTAAACACACACCAGTTTCTTGTTTTTTTCGTTTTTGGCTTTCAAGGAATGTTTTAGACTGATTAAATTTTCTGGGTATGTGTAAATGTTTGCAGGAATAGTAAATATGGGAATGAGAAACTTCGTTTCGGCTCTAAAATATAAGTTTAAGGAGGATAAATGGAAGAAAGCGGTGTACTAGAGAAAGCATGAAAGCAGGACACAGTAACCGTGCACAGAGGTTGATTGGCAAACCACTCAAGTCTGCTGATAAACCCGGTTTAAAACTTCTTTCATAGCAGGGCTCATACGATCTGTTCATACTATTGTAAGCCAAGAGCTCATATGATATGGATCGTTAAATTTTATTATTAAGAACAAGAAAATTCAGTTTTACTCTACAGTTTTTTGTTTGCGCTCTATCTGATTTGTTATTTTCTTGTATTTTTTAAGATGTATTTTTGGCTTGTGAAAAGAAGAAATTTGGTTTTAAAAAAATTTACTAGCTTTTCCCTATTAATTTTGTCATTAAAATTCATGACTGGCTCAAATTCGAAGTAATTTGAAATCTGTTATTTAAAATTAATTATATAACCCTTTTATGGAAGAATTACTGCTCTGGCATCTAAGATTGTTTTTTTTACGGAGGGATTTTCACTTCTATTTTTATTCATATTAAAAATTTCCATGATTACAATTCAAATCTGTTTCAGGAAAAAATATTTAATAGGATTCAGTTTTTTGCTTTGAAATGAGGGACGCCGGGGTTTTCCTGCCCACCTGAAACTTAATATTCATTTCCACCATTAATTTGGAAGAAAATTTTACGGTAAAATATCTCAGGAAATCTTGTTCAAAAAATTATATTCATCACTTATAGTGTCCAAAACTCGAGCAGTTTTTTAATAAAAGTTAGGGACACACTTGAGAAATAATTATCTCAAAAAGTAATTAAACAAGTGATTAAGCGAAAAATAGTTTTAAACTTGGATTCTTTGGTGCAAATATAATCGAGTTGATGAAAACAATCCCATATGCTTTACAAGAATAGAAAATTGCAAATACATGTAATTCAATAAATTTTATCAAAGGGATTGATATATTGAATTAAGCGTTCAAATGAACTGATCTTTTGCAATGCAAATTACAATCCTTCTGTCCATGTTTACGATACCAGTAATTCTTCACTCATATTTTCCACAAATAATTACAGGTTACTGCCATTGTTGCCACTCATGACATCAGGAAAGAGGTTCAATTTGTACACCGTCTGACCATTGGAACTTACATTCTATTAAAAAATATCATAATTTGCAGCCTTAAAAACTTAACTTATGCCAAGATTATTATGAAAAACATATCAATTGACACCCTCTAGATAAGAAATACAATTATTTTCTAGCAATATTTCTTGAAGATTTAAAGAGTGGCTTGTCAAAATGTGTGAGCGAATAATTATCATGTTGCTGGAAGGCTATATTTATATAACAATTTTACTCAATAGACCAAAACGACTGTAACATACCTTTAATCTTTCGAATACGAATACTATCTCTTTTAAGGATTCAATGTTTTGTAAAATGGAGCGGTTAAAACAAGCGGAAGTGGGGTGTGGTTTGAAGTGGTTTTATTAAAAAAATCATGCCAAACCATGAACTAAACACAAAGTACATAACAATTGTGATTCTCGAAGATGCATACATAACACTCTGTATTTTAGAACGGTAAGGTCAGTGGGGAATTATAAGTATCTTATATGAGGCTTTTTGAATTTTGCGTTGGATTTCAATCTTGTGAATATTATGAAGCCAAATCCTTAAAATTTAGTCACTTGATATTTTTCTTATTAAATGTGTTGGCTAGGAAACAGTAAATCATCCTCTTAAATAACCTATGTATGGGTTGCTTGGATGGAGTATTCCATAATTATCTTTTTGTGAATGGTCACAAGACCTATGTAGTTTGACACAATAAATGGTTTTTGAGTCAATATTAAACTTTCTTTGCACACATTTAGCCTCATCTTGAACTTGAAGTGGAGAAAAAAAAATATCTATATGCTTATAATTAATTTAGAGAGTATTGCACACGTTAATTATAGCTTAGAGTGTATTGTATGGCTTTCCATTTTAATATGGTACAGTTAATTATGTCTATATAAATGCCCAATAAGAAATTTGATACTTAAAGTTTGCTCTCTTCATAACTCATATAGTCAATGCCTTATAAAATAATGTTGGGACTAGTAATTATTATTATTTGGATAATTTAATAAATAAAAACTTATTATGTGAAAAATTATGACTATCATGTCCACAATTTAATAAATTATTGGATATATAAGAGAAATTAGTTTGATAAAAAAAATTAAATAAAAACTTGTCGTCTAAAAATATATTGTTATTGTCTAAAGGGAATTTTGATTTTTTTTAGAAGTTGTTTATAAAATCGTCAATTCACCTTTCTTGCACCTTAAGCATGCAGGAAGTGAATGAATTACACCAAGAAGGAAAACCAAATTTTTTATGACACCTTGGATTATTGCTTAAAAACAACGGGGAGAATATATTTTTAAATCTCCTATTTTAATTGTATTTTTTTAACAAAAAAATGGTGTTATCAATTCATTGTAACCCTATTTTTATGTCAAAAGTGCAAAATAAGGTCTAAATAATCATTTAAAATCATAAAATTATTTTCTTTGTTGATCCCTATATTTCTTTTGTGAAAGGTGATTTTCTAATCATTTATAAGACAAAACAAGTTATAATTTGTGATCCCCGGTCCCGTGATCAGTACCTTCTGTGATCAAAATTCACTTTTATCTCATGCATAAGTGTAATGCAACTTATATAATTACGGATTTATTATCTAGAAATTAAGTTTGAAAAACTTAAAATGTGATAAATAAGAAAAAATTGTGTGCACATCATAAAACACCTTAGGGATGCCCATATTGGTTGTATTGGATACGTTTAATACTGATTGTATACAATGTTTTTCAATATTGTTTTTAGCATTTGATCACAATCAAAATTAGGAGTGATAAATGATCTTAAGTGAAACTATCTCTCTTTAAAAAGACTTGATGATCTTAGTAAGAAACACTAAGTTTCTAAGTCACAATAATTTTTCGTTTGACTTAATGAACGTTGTTGACTCTTATCCAAACCACCACTTTTGTATCATCACTTTGTATTAGATTGATGTTAGCATTCTGTAATTAATACTTTAATATATTTAAAAGGAAGTTTTGTGCATAAACCTTGTTCATCTTATCTATGCTTCTTTGAATGAGTTGAAATAAATTGATATATGCGCTAATAAATGTGAATGAAGGACTCATTTTAAGCCTAGCATAGGACTAATACAAAGCCCAACACATGATTCATTCCATAAAGCGTGAGACTCGTATTAGAGGGCAAGACTCGCATTATGGAAGCGCATGACTCATATGAAGGGAGCGAAGGACTCGAACAATAAGGAAAGGAACTGATCTAGTCAACACACAGGTTTCATGATGAAAGGAGCATTGAATGTGTATTATCATCTAGTCATCATACGACTTGCGCAAATTATGAGAGTCTAATTTAACATCAAGTTCAGTTGGAAACATGGAACAAGTGGATGGTACAAACTGTTAATGAACTTACAGTTACCATTATTCAAGGGATTCGAATGCAAAAATTTTGCAATCCTTTAAAATCTTTAAATATCTCAACTAAACATTTATTAAGGACTCCACTCAAAGTTAACAAGATAAATATAATCAAAGTGTGATATGCACTTGTTTTTTCAAACTTGTAACTCTCTAACAACCAGTTACGCTCATAGAAATTGGTTATTTAATTATTACTTAGCTCTTGTAAACAATAAGTCCTCTTATAGAGTGACAATAATTGTGCTTATTATAAAAAGTGTTTGTATTAGAATTAGAAGTTGTTGGTTTTTATGAAAGAAAGTATTGTATTACATTTAATAAAGTGCATGGTTTTTAGTTAAGTCTCATTGGTGTAGTTTGCAAGTTTGAAATCGGATCAGAGGGAAGCAGCAAGGGACACTCCTACCAACATGAAGGGAAGTATTGCATGTTTGTTTACTTTTCCATTTATTTAGTATTTGATTATTTGCAAGAATTCTAGTACTTTCAGTATTTTAATTTGACAAATATTTCCAGCATCTTTAACATATTAATTCATAGATTTAGGAATCTCTATTTTTATGTTCTCAACCATTTATTAGATAGATACGTTTAGAAATAGTATTTGGTTAAATCTAACAATCAATTCATGCTTAGAACAGTTTCAACCACTCTCTTTGTTGCAAACAGCCTCAGACACCGCCCTGGATTGACAATCATGAAAATAATTAAATTATGAGTATCAACGACGCTCATCACTTTTTGGCACCGTTGCCGGGGATACTAAGGTGTTAGTAAAGATCAAGGTACTCACTTGCATACTTCCTGATAACTTGGTAAGTTTCCATTTAGAAATCTCTTTTCCATACTCTTTTTTTTGAAATAAAAGATCTCGTGGTAGTAACAAGATTCTCTTATGTGCTCTGGAGTATGTGGAACACTTGAAGTAATCAGTTAAGAACTTATAGTTAGGAGATTGTTATTAAGCATGGTAGGATTTTATGTTTAGACCTGGAGATCGTAGAGGTAGATTTGTTAGAATAATATTACAAAACCCCCCTCAAAATCAACTTTAGGAGCAACTTGATCAACAAGGAAGGATGGTTGATGGAGTGGAAAATCCCAATGGTGGAAATAGTGGAAGAAGGGTTCATTTTAAGAGACCTCTTAGAAATCGGAGGTGGAAAATACTTGGTGAATATCCTCGGAAATGGTTTCGCAGGAAGGTGAATTTTTTGGGGGTCTGACAGCAAAATTTTTGCCTGATTTTTAAGTGGTGAGACAGAAGGCTGCAGACGCGCGATAGAGATTTGTTGTCGCACGTCAACAAGGTGGTTGACGCGCGTCAGCGATGTTCGTTGGCACGCGTCAACCACCTTGTTAACGTGTGACAGTAAATCTCTGTTGCGTGTCTGCAGCCTCCGACATCTGGTCGCGCAACAAAAAAAAATCGTGTTGCACATCAAAAAACTCTCTGTCGCGCGTCTACTTCCTTTGGACTCCTGTCACACGTCAACAAACACTCCCTATCGCGCGTCAAAAAACTCTCCCTATCACGTGTCAACAAACTCTTTGTCGTGCATCTGTAGCCTCCACCCTCCTGTCACGCATTTATTGTACTTGATAATACATATGCCCCCAGGTGGTATGAGTGAGCTAGTAGTGTTCTACCTGGCGAATAATATAGGATTATATAGGGGATAGTTTCAAGGGTAGGCGAATCCGACCCCTAAAAAAATTAAACTATTATTTTTAGGTGAATAGATCACTAACCCGCGCTAGAAAATTCACCTTTTCAAATTTTTCAAAAATGGAATATTCGCCATATTATGAATATTCGCCACTAAAATTATCCTTGAATGGAAGCCCCCACTAGGAAGGACATTCACCTATCCCATAGAACTGGACCCTAATAACCAAACACCTATGAAGAACATATCCCCTTCAATTTTACCAACCTTTACTGGAATAGTTTCAGAAGATCCTGACCAATTTCTATTTGAGTTCAAAGTGTTGTGCCAGACTTATGACTATGCCTTGGACACTCAGAAGTTAAATTTATTTCCCTCAACTCTAAAAGACACAGCCATGAGTTGGTGCATGGTCCTAAACCCCAGCTCTATCTATACTTAGGAAGAGATGGAAACAATATTCTTGGATAAATACCAATATTACTGTAGGGTTAGGGACTGAAAGGAAGAACTCTTTAGGATAAAACAAAAGGAGGATGAAATTGTTGAGGACTATCTTGATCGATTCATCTTCCTTTACAGGAGGTTTGTTACATGTCTTGGTATTACTCTTTTAAAAACTATATTCCTTAAAGGATTGGATGAAGACACACAAGAGGCATTTAATATAATGGGAAAAGGAGACATGAACAAGTTTTAATTCACATACATCATTGACCTCTATAGAAACTATTACCGAACTCGCCCAATTTTTTGTAAATAGAAAGGAAAGATTGTTAATGGCGACATATCTAAACTAAGAGAAGAAATTGCAAAATTAAGAATGGATCTCTTAGTTTATCTTAACACAAATATGGATAGGGAAAAACTAGAAATATAGAGCCATTGTTCATATAGATTTCCAAGATGTAGGAAGAAACATGGGCTTAAGGACTGCCCCTTAGATAAAACAAACATTTTCCTTCTCTGTGATTTGAAACATTCCACTAATCAAGGGGGGTTATCTTCCTTGCTAAAGAATCACTTAAAAAAAAATACACAAAGTGAAGAAGAGATTAATTACATAGCTTAGCGGTAAGGAGGGAATTTTCCTTCAAATCAACACTAGCCTTATGTACTAAAATCACAATGGGTTCCAAACCAATGGAACACATCATGGTCATACCCCCAACCTTGGGCTCAACAAGGTCCAAAAGAATGGAGTCCTCAATGGAATGTACAACCAAATTATTATCCACAACCACAGACTCCAAACTCAAACATTCCATCATTCCAAAAATTAAACCCACAATTTCAACAGTAGTAGAATGCACCTCAAAGATCTGGTCGGCAATATTATAATCCAATAAGACCCCATAGACAAAAAGTTTTGTTAATTGAGCCTACAACTATTTCTCCAGCTGAACAACCTACCCAACCAAAAATTCCAGTTCAAACTATGGAAAATATAAATAATGTAAGGTAGGGAAACCCAACATATGATGTTGAATCCGAAAAGACTCCCATTGTGAATTTTGTGGATTGTAGAAACATATTTTTATGGTCAAGGAAGATTAATTCAAAACCATCATCTCCAATTATAGAGGAAGTCTCAGAAGATAAGAAAAATCAGAAGAGAAACAACCCAGACCTTTTCCTAAGGAAACATTTGAATCACTCGCAGACATGTCATTTCCATCCAGACTTTTGGAAAAATACAATATTATAACTCAAGAGAGACCATATTCAGAATTGATTCAAGGATTAAAAAATTAAATATTGGAATCCCTCTCTTATAAGCTCTTAGAGATATCCTAGAGTCAAACAAAACTATCAAATAACTTTGTGTTAAAACTCCAGGTAGAAGGAAAATTCAGCCCAAAACAATACACGTTGATGGAAAATAGCTAGCATATTAGAAGGCAAGATGACCCCTCTAAAATATGGTGACCCTTGGAGCCCAATTGTTACAGTCTGCATTGGGGATGTGGATATACCAAATACTCAAGTTGAATTAGGGGTTACAATCAATGTGATGACCATTAATACCTTTTCCACGTTGTCTAGATTCTAAATCCATAATCAAGCTCAATAGTTTTACAAATGGCTGACCAATATGTTGCTAAAACCACAAACACATAATGGTTCATACCCCCAAACTTGGGCTCAACAGGTCCAAAAGAATGGAGTCCTCACTGGAATGACAACCAAATTATTATCCACAACCACAGAACCAAATTAAAACATTCCATCATTCCAAATTTAACCCACAATTTCAACAGTAGTAGAAAGTAGAATGCACCTCAAAGATCCTGGTCGGCAATATTATAATCCAATAAGACACCATAGAAAAAAAGTTTTGTTATTGAGCCTACAATATTTCTCAGCTGAACAAAAACCTACCCCAACCAAAAATTCCTAGTCAAACTATGGAAAATATAAAAATGTAAGGGTAGGGAAACCCAAACATATTGATGTTGAATCCGAAAAAGACTCCATTTGTGAATTGTGTGGATTGTAGAAACATATTTTATGGTCAAGGAGATTAATTCAAAACCCATTTCATTCCAATATGAGGAAGTCTCAGAAGATAAGAAACACATTTGAGAGGAAACAACCAGGACACTTCCTAAGGAAACATTTGAATCACTCGCGACATGGTCATTTCCATCCAGACTAATTTTGGAAAAAATACAATTAGTATAAACTAAGAGAGACCATATTCAGAATTGATTCAAGGATTAAAAAATTAAAGATTGGAATCCCTCTTTATAAGTCCTTAGAGAATATGAGTCAACAAAACTACAAAAAACTTTGTGTTAAACTCCAGGTAGATAGCGAAAATTCAAGCCAAAACACTACACGTTGATGGAAAATAGCTAATAGCATATTAGAAGGCAAGATGACCCCCTCTAAAAATATGGTGGACCCTTGGGAGCCCAATGTTACAGTCGGCAGGGGGGATGGGATATACCAAATTACTCAAGTTGAATTAGGGTTACAATCAATGTGAGACCCATTAATACCTTTTCCACGTTGTCTAGATTCTAAATCCATAATCAAGCTCAATAGTTTTACAAATGGCTGACCAATATGTTGCTAAAACCAAATGGATCATAGAGGATGTGACTATCACAATTAAAGCATGGGATTATTCGGTAGATTTTATGGTTATTAAAACAAAGAAAAATAAAATTGGATATCCCCTGATCCTAGGACGCCTGCGGTTAGCCACTGTTGAGGATCTTATTGATAGTAGAATAGGAAACTGTGTAATTACAAATGAATAGGATTCAAAGAAACTATCTATATATCCAACTGCAAAACCTTTTTCCACTTCATTCAAAAAAAAGGTGGAAGGATGATTCAGAAGAAGCATAGGATGTTTGTTCCTCACTAGCAAATTATATACAAGGAACACTTAGAACAAATCCAGAATTGGGACTCTTCTGAACTTCGGGTCACAACCCTTTAGAGATAAAGGAATATAATGATAGATGAAACCAAGCAACAAATAAATATATCAGTTCTCACCAAAACATAGATGACCGAGTGTATCTTCCACAAACATCACTGAAAATCCACATATTGTTTCCGATAAGCGCTCCTGGAATTCATTATTGATTAAAAAATACCCATGAATTTCTCTAACAAAAACCAAAACAACTCCCTATTTCCAGGAAAAAAACATTGTCAGTTATAATATTTTTTTTTTGGTTAACTAGTCAAGAGAGTAATAACCTATTGCAAGCTTTATACTCTCATCCTCAAGCTTTCGGTTTGGCAATACAGTGAAATGATGTGGATTCATCTAGTATTTGTACACATCACATTTATAACAACTGATCTAGACTAGTCAGGAAACCACAAAAGAAGGATAACTGCTCTCTAGAGAGAATTATAAATATTGAGTTGAGAAACGTCTTAAAATATATTATTATCCAATTTAGGACAACCAATGGGTCTCTATTGGTTAAATTCATAAAGAATAATGTTAATGGGAGACTCTGTGTGGGTAGTATAGTGGAGTTTACAAGGCAACACATCGAGGACTATTCCCTTTACCTTTCATTGATAAGTTTGGAGAAAATTATCCAATCCTCCCCCCCAAAAAAACTATTTTCATTCTGAAGGTTTTAGTGGGTACAATAAAATCATGGGGACACAAGAGACCAGATTAAGACCACATTCACTTTCCCAGGGGGAAATTTTCTTACAAATTTTTACCTTTTGGGAACTTATGTAAATGTCTGCCACTGTTCAGAGAGCCATGTGGGTAGCAATTTTTTCTTATCCACTAATGACTCTATGGGATTCTATGGATTATTTTGTTACAGTTGAGGAGGGAAGCAACCATTCCTAAGAGACTTGGCAATAAATAATTTTGACAAAGTTATCTCTAGGTGTGACGAATACCCCACAGTTATCTACCAAACATGAGAAATGTATTCATGATTTGAAACAATTTGGAACTTAGATTAGGCAACATGTTGGGTAGAGGGCAACAAAGTAAATCCAGGATTAAGGTCAAGGATCATTGTGCAACTTCCACCCCAAGAATCAAACTTAAAGTAAGAAGTTTCTGGGACATGCAGGATATATAGAAATTAATTTCATATTTGAGCGAAAAAATAAATATGTTCGTATTTGCCCTTTCACAAAGGAGTTTTGAAATGAATGGAAAAAAGTGTGTCAAAAATCTTTTGACATTAGCAAGGACCAAAATAACAAAAATACTTCTAGTCTTTAATAGGTTCCAAATGGAATCTCCCTTTCAAATTCAAATGTGATTCATGTCAATGAGGCAGGTATTAAGAGTTGTGTTAGGTAACAAGTAGAGAAGGAGAGAGGCCAGATTCTGTAACTATTACATTACGTAAAACCTCTCCCCATACTAAAAGAAATACACTACCATAAAGAAATAAGTTATTGCCAGTTGTGTTGCCATTAACAATATTTTCGAATTTGGAATTACAGGTATGAGTATTGCTCATATCAGATCATCACATTAAATATACTAATGAATAAACCTGGTACATGAAGAATGGTCCTCGACACCCTCGATCTACGGGTGGTGAGTTCGGTATTATGTCGCTGTTTTGTCCTTGCTGTTGCGTGGATTTTGTTCTCTGGTCAGTGTTGGGTCTGAATTTTCTGTTTCTTCCGGGCGGTGGGAGCGGGCGATCTGGGGGGCTTTTTTGCCGGTTTCGGGGTGCTTTGTCTGGGGCCTAGTGCACCCGGGAACACTGACCCAGCTTCGTGTGCTCGGGGTTTATTGTCTTATTCTTTTCCTTTTTTCGTGTTTGTCCGTCCACCGTAGTCTTGCGCATCTTAGCATCAGGGGAGCCCTTAGTGTTTGGCTCGTCTGTTTTTGTTTTGTGCTTGCTTCTCTCACGAAGGAAAGCAAATGTTTGGTCCGTGTTTGCATGTGTCTGTGGATTGAGTCTGAGCCTCCCTCTTACCTCTTTTCGCTCTTTCTTTTTTTTCCCTCCTTTTTTCTATATTTATTCGTTTCTTTGCTTGCTTTTTGATTTATCTTTCCCTACCACTCTCCTAATGACGTTTTTCTCGGGGTTCTCTCTCACCTGCGTGTTTTTTCCTTTCTGCTTTTTCTTTCATATACCACGCTTCTGTGAATGGCTTTATTCTTTCGTCACTCACTTGACCTTTTTTCCCCAAGTTTTGCTTCTTTTCGTTTTCACTATATTGTTTTTTTCTCCTATTTTATTCCTCTTTAGCACTCCCTGTTACTCCTATTGTTCTTTCTAGTTCTCCTTTTTTTCTTGTTTTTTCTTTTACACTCACGAGGTTCCTTCTGTAATCGAGGTGTTTGCAGACCTCCTACCTTCCTCCTTTTGCAGGTAAGTTGGTTAGCTTTTCCCTTCGTTAATTTTTCGGACCCTTTTTTTTCTCGTTCTCCACCGGTCTGGACCCCTTAAGGTCTTTTTCTGTTCTGCTCGTTTGTACCTTTGTCCTTTGTTAGTCTTCTCTATCTATTCGTCTCCAAGGTGGTTGAAATTTGTGAGATCATTTAGGTCTTTTGCGGCGTTGGGAAGGAAACGCATGAGATGTTGTGTGGTTTTAGTAGGATCCACACTGAGTGTTGGGAATTTGTCTCACAGGGGGGAGGGTCCAGGAGGTTAGAATGGATGCAGCGGCAGTGCAAGGGAGAATTTTGTTATCTTGATAGATGTCGGTAAATGGATGTAGGGGGGTGCGGCCCCGCGGCTGTCTTGGTCATGAGGGGGGGTTGCCTATCCGAGAGAGGTTTCCCTGTTATAGCGCTGCGAGGCGGTTTTACCAGGTAACCGTAGTATTGGAGGCAGGAGTCACTTCCGAGTGTTGGGACAACCAATGGGTTCCTCTGGGTTTAATTCTAAGAATAATGGTAAATGGAGACTCTGTGTGGAGTATAGGGAGTTTAACAAGGCAACACATCGAGACTATTTCCCTTTACCTTTCATTGATTAAGTTTTGGATAATTTATCCAAAAAAAAATATTTTTCATTCCTGAATGGTTTTAGTGGGTACAATAAAATCATGGTGGCACAAGAAGACCAAGATAAGACCACATTCACTTTCCCATGGGGGAAATTTTCTTACAAATTTTTACCTTTTGGCTTATGTAATGCTCTTGCCACTTTTCAGAGAGCCATGTTAGCAATTTTTTCTTATCTCACTCATGACTCTATGGAGATTTATATGGATTATTTTACAGTTTATGGAGCAACATTCCAAGAGGCAATAAATAATTTGGACAAAGTACTCTCTAGGTGTGAGAAACATCAGTTATCTCCAAACCATGAGAAATGTATTTTCATGATGAAACAAGGCATAGTATTAGGCCACCATGTTTTGGGTGAGGGAATTAAAGTAAATCCGGATAAGGTCAGTATCATTGTGCAACTTCCATCCCCCAAGAATCAAACTAAAGTAAGAAGCTTTCTAGGACATGCAGGATATTATAGAAGATTCATTTCATATTTGAGCGAAATAAATTGTTCGTTATTTTCCCTTTTAACAAAGGATTTTGAAATTGAATGGAAAAAAGTGTGTCAAAAATCTTTTGACATTATCAAGGACAAAATAACAAATACTCTAGTTTTAATAGGTCCAAATTGGAAGTCTCCCTTTCAAATTCAAATGGATTCTTCCAATGAGGCAGTAAGAGTTGTGTTAGGATAACAAGAAGAAGGAGAGGCAATGTATGTCATCTATTACATTACTTAAAACCTCTCCCCAACTAAAAGAATCTACACTACCATAAAGAAATAATTTATTGCAGTTGTGTATGCAATTAACAATTTTCGTCATTACATTACAGGTTATGAAGTAATTGTTCATATAGATCATTCCACCATTAAATATGTAATGAATAAACCTTTGGTACATGGCAGAATTGTCAGATAGATTTTGTTATTATAAGAACTAAACATAAAGATTACTGATAAACCAGGAAAATCAAATGTGGTAGTTGATTTTATATCAAGCCTAATTGTTTCAAGTACTAAGGAGCAGGTAAATGATGATTTCTGAAATGAGCATTTATTTGCAATTTCAAACGTCTCTCTTTGGTTTATAGATATGTCTAATTAATTAGCTATAGGGAATTTCTCATGTTTCCTCACACATAAGCAAAGAAAATAGTTAATTAAACAAAGTGTGATGTATACATGGTTTACTGGAATACTTTCTAAATGTGGACTTGATCATGTATTATACACGTGTGTAGCTGAAGATGAGATCTTTGATATACTCAGAGCATGTCATGGTGAACCATCAGGGGGACATTATTCTGTCAAAATAAAAATCCACAAAATTTTGGGGGATGGATATTATTGGCCTTTTATGCATAGGGATGTCAAAAATTATGTGTGGCAATGTGATGAATTCCAATGTATGGGAAAACCAACAGTTGCAACTGAGATACCACTCCAACCTCAAGTAGTTCTAGAGCCATTTGAAAAGTGGGGATTGTATTTCATTGGACCAATTGACCCACCTTCTCAAGGAAAGGATTACATCTTGGTATGTACAGATTATATGAAAAAATGGGCTAAGGTACAATGTCTCCAATATACAAGGGATGAGAAGGTAGCAGACTTATTATATGAACACATTTTCCTATGATTTGGAGCACCAAGATCGATTGTTTTAGATCATGGACCTCAGTTCATGTCAAATGTGGTCATCTCTTTTATGGAAACATATCAATTAAGGCACAAGAAATCATCTCCATACCATCCTCAATCCAATGGTCAAGTTAAAGTTACTAACAGGGAATTAGAGAACATTTTGACTAAAACAATAGATCTCTCAAGGAAGAATTGGGTTCAAAAATTACCCGAGTCAGTATGGGCTTACAAAGATAACTTGGGAAACAAACAAAGGATTCACTTTATATAAATTGGTTTATGGGAAGAAACCTATCTTTCCCATAGAAATTGAGATTTGAACCTTAAGGACAGTTGTTGCATTAGGAATTGAATTGTCAAAAGCACAACAAACAAGAATTATTCAGTTGAATGAATTAGATGAGATGAGGTTATAGATAATCCAATATCAAAGACAGCTATGTCATGACATCCATATCAAGCAAAAATGTTTCAAAAAGGGGATCGAGCTCTATTATTTGATTCAAAATACAAATAATTTAAATGGAAGTTACAAACACGATGGATGGCCCATACCAAATTGACGAAGTCTTCAATAACAAGATTGTGCAACTTATCTCGATTGATGGTGAAAGAAGAGTCATGTTGGTTAATGGTCATAGGTTATAGCTATACCAAAAACAAACATCAAAGGAATATTTCAAGAAGATGTTGCAAGACAATTCAGCTCTGAATTGCTTGGAAAAGGTCACCTTGTCCAATTCAACTCAAGGCTAAATTTATCTCTAAATAAAAATAATAAATAGGGGGTGGTTGAAAACCAGAAATGACAGTCATCTTCCTATGAGGGAGTGGTTGAAAACCATAAATGGAAACCATTCCTTGTATAAAAAAATTGAAAATAAAACACTGGTGGTTGAAAACCAGGAATGACGGTCACCTAGGAATCATGCCATGAATAAGTGTATCGAGACAACATGCAAAAAAATTAGTGTTGATAAAAGATGTGACAAGTGATTATTAATGAGGTATGTGTTATTACTTCTCTTTTAAATGTTGAAAAGTTTAATGATAGGATGTTAATTATTGGTCTTATTCAAAATGATGACTACCCACTTCGTATGTCCCATCACATGTTCCACATCCTAATAAATTTCTCACACACTCCTGATCAATAACTCACACATTCTCCATTTATTCTCCACACCACCCATGGTCTTATCAAAATTGGTTAATCCTAACCAATTCATATATGTTTGTGCATAAAACTGTGTCATTCTAGTTTTTTTCTCCACTATCATTCCCGCACCATTTTCATTGTTACTCATGTGTTATCACTGCTAGCATTCATGTGCTCTAGTCCTTTCCATTCCTACTTCACTGACATTTTTGTTTCATACCAAAATGGGAATCAAGCTCCATCATGAACCATCAAGCCCAGTCAAATTTCTATCAAACATTAAATCTATGGTAGTGTTTGAGAAAGCATGATGGTTACATTTTATGATAACATATGAAGAGTTTAACCCAAAGATGACATAGGAGTCTGCAATGAACCTTGTGGAGGGATATTCAAGAGTAAAAGGTAAAAAAATCATATTCAGTTCCTTTATTATTAGTCAAATTTCTAGTATTCTGGAGGAGGGGAAATTGCTAAATTTTAATACTCCTTACTCTAAAATCATTAAAAGGTTTTTTGTCGGGAAGAAATAAAAGTTGGAGTTGGTTTTTGATAACAAAGGGAAGGCCAAGGGCATCAAGAGAAGCACTTTTCCTAAGCCATGGGCAGATGTGGCCAAATGGGTAATTAGGTATTTTAACTGTGAAGGTCAATATGAGGGTATCCTTGGCCCAATCCTAACAATTAACATCCACCTACACCATGGAGAATCCAAGGACCAAAACAAAATTAACCTCCCACACTTTTTGTATGAATTTGTTTCCTCTACCATGTAAAAATTATGACGGGGTTACCTATATCTGAAATTCCAAGGGCTAATCCACCTTGTTTGTAAGAATCACTTCATCAATAAGTGTAATGGGCTAAGGAAGTGGATTAAACTTCAAAATAAATACGCCCTTAAGCCTACTATAATTATAGAAACATGACCCTCCATCCAAGCCAGGACAAATAAAAGGATTAAGTCATCCAGACCAACTTAGACTATAGAGGAACACCAAACTGAAAATTTCCCCTCATGGGAGGAATAAGAGGTAACAACCACAATGATAACCCTAAACCAAACACATCCTACTTCTTCATATTCCTTTACATCCCCTCCGTACCCTGTTTCTAAGGAAGATATTGTGAAGACAACAATTACTACTAAATATTCCCTCCTGACTGACAAAGGAAAGCCACCTATGATTGAAGGTAAGCCTAGCTCAACTATTGACACTGAAACCTTTATTCCCTAAGTTTTATCCATTTCCAAAATGGAGTATGAGCTACATCAAGGACAGGAAAGTCTTAACCAATTGCAACTCACCCTTCAAGAAAAATATGCAAGCATTTCTCAATTGGAGGCAGACAAAGATAAGAGGATTCAACAGTTCCAACAAATAGTGAAGCATAAATATAGAATAATCCAACAACTTCAACATTCTTTGGAGGAAAAAGAGAAGATAATTCAATCCTTCCATTATGAAAATGATGAACTTTCTGCTGAACTTTCACTTTTAAGAACAAAAAAAGAGAAAACAGAGCTTGTAACGACAGTTGACTAAATGATTCAAACATATTATGTACTTCCACAAATTTTCATATTGAGAGGGATGGTCAAGTGAATGCAATAGTGTTATGAGCTTAGAAAAGTGGCAGATGAGAATAAGATATTAAGAGAAGAAAACAAAATTCTCCAGGGTAATATGACTATGCTCTGTAACTTGTATGAATAGTCCCTTTCTTGTAGAACACCCTCCAATTTGTATGCCTTATTTATGAAAGAACAGTTTTTCAAAGGGAAATCCTCTAGGATCTGCTCAATCGAATCCCCAGAATTTTAGAATGACAAATAATTCATGGGAGCATATGTAACATCTGATACAGTTGAAAAACATTTGTTATGTGATTTTTTGTTCACAAATTTTTGTTCCACGAACAAGTAAAAATACCAATTAACCTATATGTAGGGGAGGTGCAACTAATATATTTTAACTCCACACTACGGCATCAATCCATATAGCAGGATCAAAGGGATGATTTCAAAATAGAAGAAACTAATGCATGCCTCCTCATAAGGCATGATCTTCCAGCACCAGAAAGGATCTTAAGGAAAGATACTACCCAAATTTATTGCCTACAAGTGGTGTACAAATATAAAGAAATCATCTCCACTTGTGTGTCTGATTTCAAGGGGTATGTACTTCCAAATTTTAATATGTCCTTCTTTGCTTGCTAGCAACGATATGAGTTACTCCAAAAAGTTTCAAAAAATAAAGAGAATATATCTCCAACTAACCTTAGATGGTAAGTAAAGAGAGCAAAAGAAATATACATAATCATGCTTGAAATACAGGAAAAATGGGTTGGTATGTGGTTCAAACATCCACTAATACTACCCCCAATTCCTAGACGAAATAACACACAAGAGAAACCAGTTGAGAGTTACAAAAGATGGAGGGAAACAATAATCAAATTTTGTGGGTTCAAAAATCGAGAAGAGGAAATATGGCTTACTTTCACAAATGAATATAATTACACAAGAATAGTAGAAGCCTTGAACAAAACCATATAGCATGAGGAAATTTTAATCCCTAAGCATGGGGGAGTGATGAGCTTTGTTAATTCCTATCTACACCACCACTTTTGTATCATTATCTTGTATTATATTGATGTTAGAATTTTGTAATTAATACTTTAATATATTTAAAAGGAAGTTTTGTGCATAAACCTTGTTCATTTTCATCTTGTTTATGTTTATTTGAATGATTTGAAATAAATTGATATATGCGTTAATAAATGTGAATGAAGGGCATATTTTAAGCCTATAATAGGACTCGCCTAAGCATTGGATAAATACTTTATTCAATTCAAGCACAACACTCACACCATAAAGCACAGAACTCGCATTAGAGCGCGGGACTCACGTTATGGAAGTATAGGACCCATATGAAGGGATTGAAGGACTCAAACAACAAGAAAAGGAACTGATCTAATCAGCACATAGGTTACATGATGAAAGGGTCATTGAATGTGTATTATCATCTAGTCATCATGCAAATTGCACAAATTATGAGAGTCAAATTTAACATCAAGTTTGGTTGGAAACATGGAACAAGTGGATGGTACAAACTGTTAGTGAACTAACAATTACCATCATTCAAGGGATTTGAATGCATAAGTTTTGCAATCCTCTAAAATCTCTAAATATCTCAGTTGAATGTTGATTAAGGACTCCACTCAAAGTTATCGAGATAAATATAATCAAAGTGCGATATGCACTTGTTCTTTCAAACTTGTAACTCTCTAACAACCAGTTACTCTCATAGAAATTGGTTATTTAATTATTACATAGCTCTTGCAAACAATAAATCATCTTGAAGAGTTATTATAAAAAGTTTTTGTATTATAATTAGAAGTTGGTGGTTGTTAATGAAAGAAAGTATTGTATGACATTCAATAAAGTGCATGGTTCTGAGTTAAATCTCATTGTTGTATTTTTCAAGTCTAAAACCGAATGAGAGGGAAGGAGAAAGGGCCACTCCTCCCCAACATGAAGGGAAGCATTGCATGTATGTTTTATTTTCAGTTTATTTAGCATTTGATTATTTGTGAGAATTCCAGTACTTTCAGTATTTTAATTTGAAAATTCATTCCAACATCTTTAGTATCTTGATTCATGGATTTAGGAATCATTTCTTTATGTTATCAACAATTTCTTAGATATACGAGTTTAGAAATAGTGTTTGGTTAAATCTAGTAGTTAATGCACGCTCAAAATAGTTTCAAACGTCCTCTTTGTTGTAAACACTCTCGGACGCCACCCTTGATTGACAATCATGAAATAATTAAAGTACAAATATCAACGACACTCATCACTAAATTGTGATAAATAAGAAAAAAATATATGCACATCATAAAACACCTTGGGGACTCCCATATTGTCTGTATTGGAGACGTTCAATACTGATTGTATACAATTTTTTTGATATTATTTTTAACATTTTGATCACAATAAAAATTAGGAATGATAAATGATCTTAAGTGAAACTATCTCTCTTTTAAAAGACTTGACGGTCTTAGTAAGAAACACTAAGTTTATAATTCACAATAATTTTTTGTTTGACTATCACAAACTCTTATAGCTTGTTAATAGAAAACTTGTTGCCATTTTATTAATTTTTGAACCAAACCATATTCTAAACATGCATGTATCAAAGCTTAGTATATCTTGTATAGGAAAATTGTTTATAATTTAACCTTCACTATTCCTGATATTTCTTTAGTAGTTGTTGCTTCTAGCTTGATGCAAGATTTATACGATGATCATGGCTAAAAATACTAAAATCTATTATGACTTATATAATGGTTATTCTTATGATGCTTAGTTATATGATTTTTATAATTGTAACCATGGTGTGGTGTAATATATAGAAAATGTAAATATATTTTCAATTTTGGTACAAGTGTCATTACTTGGAGTAGCAAGAATTAGCCAACATTCTCCATCTCTTCTACTGAGACAAAATATAGAAGTGCAATAGAAGCAACGAAATAAGCCATGTGGCTAAAGCAGTTATCAGAAGAAATTTGTATGGAATTTAAAGGAAGTACTCCGATTTTGTGTGATATCTAAAGTATTTATCTCGCCAATAATTGAATTTAACATCAGAGAAAAAATCATATAGATATTCATATCCATTTTATCTGAGAAGAGGTGCTTTGCAATGAGATGGATCTCTAATTTTTTCCCATTGAAGATCAAGTTGCAGATATGTTCACAAAGCCATTGTGTGATGTGAAGTTCCACAAGTTTTGTACATTCAGTGTTTCCATTGAGGGGGGGTGTGTATGACAATGCCACCTCCTAACAGTCGGTCATGTGTTTTCTTCTTCAGCTTTATACTTCTTCTCCAATTAAAGCATTGTAAAAGATTTTTTTTATCTTAGTAAACTTATCACTCTAATTTTACTGTATAGTCCAGTAATAAACCATCATGTTGTAAAGAAGGTCCTTATTTCATAAAAGGCTCATAGAGATGCTCGTATATATTTTCCATGAGAAAGTGTGAGATATAGTTTCACAAATCGTTTTTGACCTAAATCATCACTTTTGATTTATGGATTCCAAATCCTTTTGTACCAAAAGGTAAGTTTAGCATGATGAAGGTGTATAAATCCTTCAAATGTGATATGCTAGCCTAAACTCTCACCTTGGTTTAAGGATTATAAATCCTATTGTATAAACAGGTAATGTTGGCATATGAACCCCACTTAATATTAAGGGGGAGTGTTATAACAATAATCTTAAGTAGAGTTTAATCCCCTAATAAGTTTTCTTAATTAATGTTATAAACTTTAGTTTATAACTAAATAAATAAAAATATGTAATATTTGTATTTATTTAATATAAAATTTAGGTTATAGATTAAATTGATTGTTAAAATCAATTTATTAAGTGGTGGGGTGATTCACGAGAAGACACGCCCATAAAAACCACTTATAAAGGGCTCTCAAGGCCTGGTGAATTCAATCAAATGAAAATGTTAAAAGTGAGAGAAGTGGTGAAGAATTATACTAGACTATAAAATGTTAATGTTTCTTATTTAATGGAATTCTATATATTTTGACCGTGGTTTTTACCTCCTGTGAGGTTTTACACCTTAAATTGGTGTTCGCTATGTTATGTTATTTATTATTATAGTTTAATTCGGAATATATAGATAACTTTGCAATATTTGATAAATTACTCGAACCTCAACAAAAATGGGTTAGTAACGACCGAGTTGAATTACCTCATCACACCCTCATCGATGATATGTGTGTTGATTACATACCATTATTCTTAATAGGGATGAAGCCACACGTATTTCCCCCAAACTTGTGATGAGATACATGTAATATAGAATAATAATAAAGATGGATACCTTGATCTAACCATCACACTTATCAACAATATATTGTGATAGTGTTATAATGAATAAAATAATTCAAAACATGTTATTGACCTTCTTATAATGAGGGTAAAGGATCCCCAGATGCCCCAAATAGGTTAAGATGTGTTTTCATTTATATGTGAATGTTTGTATGATTTCTTAATCAACCGACCCAAAAGTACAACATATGCTAACTAAACTAGTTTACACTTTTTTAGAAGACCGTTAGAAGTACAAGTGATGGGTTCACGGAATATGGAACATCTTCTTGATTGAATCTATCTTGGACCTACTTACCTTTATAGGGTGTGAAATGACTATATTCAGAGACAAGTAGAGATATGTAGATATGTTTTGTATTAGGTAACATTGATTCCTACGGAGCTAAGTTAGAGACTAGTTATCATCTTGTGGGTGTAAAATGCAAGATTTAGTAAGGATGTATTATATTTTTTATGTGTATATAGATAGGATAAATGTTAGAAGAAGTGCCAAATGCAATATTACCAAGTGATCAGACCAAGTTTCAAGTATTACAATTGACCCCTTTTAATTTAGTATTGAAAACTTCTTGATGAAAAGGAAATTCAAACCATTGGAAGATGTTGATAAATCTTGAGTGTTTGTATCAATCCACAAGAGACCATCAAATCATATAGCAAATACATATAGATTAATGGTCGATAATGATGCATATAAAATTGTAAATTAAAGTTGAACTTGAACTTGAAAGACTTTATATTTAAAATGTTTAAAATAAAACATGCACAAGAATGACTACACCTAATTGGTCATGTCAAACCGTGACCCCAATTTTTTGAATCTGATTAGTGCCATGAGGTTTGTCCCTATATAAATTGAGTGTTATCATCTTTTTGAAAATATTTCCTTGTTGATAGCATGAAACATTTGCTAACTTAATATCCTTTCTTGTGGCTTGAAACTCTTGTTAACTTAATAGATTTGCATATAGCATGAAACTCTTGCTAACTTAATAGCCTTTTTTGTAGCACAATCTAGCCTTGTTAGTATCTTGCCATGTCATTCAACATTGTGGGTTTTAGACCAATTTAAATTTTAGGCTATTAGGTGATCCATATGTTAGTGTTGGGCTACCAATGAAGCCACATATTAGTCTTTGGCTAGTGAGGAAGCTAAGTATCAACTCTCTATATGTGATAAAATCATTGAAAATATGTCAACTATGATATGCTTTATGTGAACTATGACCAACTCCTAGCTGAATTATGTGAAGTGTGAATAACTATGATTTCAACTATGAAAAATTCCATCAATATATTTGAATATACTCTTAGCTTACATCAATATGGACTTCTTAATAATCCCATAATATGTTGCCCTTTTCAGATCATGGACAATGAAATGTATCACTCAACTCAAAAAATAAAATAAGTTAGTTGTATCATGTGTAAAATGCATATGGAGATAAACAGTATATTGATTGTGTCTTAAACATTGTAAAATAAATCAATGTGCATGGGATATGATCATTATAGAAAATTCATGTTATGTGTCATCTCAAGAACAAAAACATTGTGAACATTGTTATAAATATATACAAATTTGTGGCTAAAGTGTAATAGGCAAAATCAAAGAGATATGTCAGCATACACACCACTCAACACCAAAGGATCCTTTAGAACTCGTGACATGACATGTCAAGACATGACATGGCATGGATTCCACAAGACAATTGAAAACACAACTAACATGGAATCACAATGACATGACTCAAAAAAATTTAATAACGGTCATTTAGGAAGAAGGAAACATGCAACATAGAAGTGTGAAGTGCAAAGTGACAAACAAGTATATTCCTAACAATGTGGAGAAAACATGCCATAAAATAATCACATCATATAGTATGTGTATAATAGTTGCGTCATTGAGTAACATGAAGTATATACAAGAATCCTGAGAAAATAGTAATCAGAAAAAATGCAAGAACATATGTGATAAATAAATATGTAACCTGATATAAATAGTAATAAGTAAACATGGAGCATGCAATGTCAGTACATAGAAACAGACAATGTAGTCATCATGTGAAGAACAACACAATATTTATCATAAAGCACATGTTAGGAAGTTAATTCACCACAAGATATCTAGTTAATAGATATATATCACCAATGGAAAATAATATGAAAGATATTACTAAAAAATGTTATGTGCAAGATGTCACAATCGTAGACATGCATTCAATGTCGAATTTCTTCAAAGTGTAAGACTCAGGGAGTCACGAAGCGCGCACGTGTGTGTGTGTGTGTGTGTGTGTGTGTGTGAAAACAGTTTTTCTTGTTTCTAACTCATGTATACCATTAAATTCCAGTGCATAGAGAAGTAGATATGTAAGTGATAACATCATTGTCTAAGTATATGGTATAACAAAGAAAGTCACTTACATGTTTTAGTTTTGTATTCTTGGAATATTTGAATGCTTTTGTAATTGCTTAAATATATGAACATATGAATAAAGCTAAAACGTAATAAGGGCCTTGAGCCATAGGTTATAAATAATAAAAATAATGGGAATGGGGTCCTAGGTAATTATGATTCCCTCAACAATCACAATAAATCCCTATAATGTGTTGTATCTTCAAGTTATGCATAGTTGTCAACTCGAAAGTAAAAATGGAGCAATGTACAATAGTTTATATATGTATTCATGAGAGAGGAAAACATGGGAGGGATATCATATTCTGGAGGCTTTGAATTTGGTTTCTAATTACATCACGTTAAGGAGTCTAGCCTCAATTTTGTCATTCTTCCATAATTATTCTTACATAAATTTTAGCACGGGGATTCTCAAAATCATTAGAAAGAAAATGTCTAAGACATAGACAAGGTGGTAAGGGGTTATGCCTAGCCCAAACTTAATTCTCATTATTCCTAAAAAGAGGGCATACTTGTGATGATTATGTCAATCTCTCATATTTAATCTAAAATTCTCATAATTACATCCAATAAATTCATGTTCGTTGACTCTGCTAAGTCATTTCTTTGTGGATAATGGTTAGAAGATAATTTTATAATAATTTTATGATCATATGTCCAAGCAAGGAATTGTGTGGAAACTAAAGCAAGACCATTATCACATACCAATTCAAAAGGCATACCAACTCTGGTAATGATTTTGTCCTCTAGGAATTTGATGACGATGTTCGTTGTACAATTCTTGATTGTGTAGTAGTCACTGGCGATGAGGATGAATTTGTGGCTAGTTGAGAAATTTTCATTAACACTAACGAATTCCAATGCCCATTTAGCAAAGGGGATCACTTTAATAACTAACTATAGAGGCATAATAGGGTTTTGGTCTCTTAATGGGGCAATTTTTCAAATGTGGCAGTTCATACACAATTTTCCACATATTTAAACAAATTATGCCAACGATAACCCACTAATTAACTAAATATGGGGATAATGTGTGTAGCTAATCTAATCTAGAATGACATGTAAATACAGTAAATAAATGCAATAAATGACTATGGAAAATGACCCAAGCAACTATTCTAATGAAAGTAGAAAACCTAATATGAAAAAACGGTGAGGAAGTGACTTAGCTGATTAGAGGAGTTTGTTGGAATGTGTCACAGAATAAACAGAATAATTTGGATGCAGGAATGACTGTACAGAGGTCCCAAAAAGGAAGGATATGAGTTATTTATCTGGACTGGAGAATTTGGAGAAGGACTGGGGCGTATGTAGGCACTCTGGTCTACAAAATGGGCATCCTGGTCTATGCAGGAGGTCAAGAACTCAATTTCACAAGTTCGGCAGGTGGTCTGAAACCATTATTGTGTGTCACATCATATTCGTTGCACTGCACCAGGTGTCGCTGATAATCCAAGATGAAAGAAAGACCTACAAGAGACCTAAAGAAGTATCAAAACCCTAAAAAAAAGAATGCAAATGAATGGGTCATAATGACCTCATCTGCCACAATAGTGGGCTTACTAGTTGAGCGTTGTACTACATTTCAGACCCAAATGTAGTTATGGTGTGTGTGTGCATCATGTGCCCTAGGTGCTCTTGTGCCAGTAGCACTTTGTGAAGTAAAGAGAAATAACTAGATGTAAAAATGTAATAGAATTGTGTATGAAATAGAATAAAATCCCCTCCTATGTTTGTGTGATGTAGATGAACCAGTGATGGAGCTAATGGATGCAAATGATCTCTAAATGGATGCAACTCTAGGTGGATGATAGTAGTGATTAGTGCTTGGTCCCTCATTATGGTCTCATAACTTTATATTTATAGGGTTCTCTTGATCTAATTTTGTAATTAACCCCGAAATGGCCAACCACCAAAAATATAAGAAGCTAAAATGGCTAGAAAGTTTGCAAAAGGTGGCGTGAAAGTTCAAAAAGGATCGGGGCTCCCCATGTGGGACCAAGGCGCCCATGGGCACCCCAGTACTATCCTAGGCACCCCAATCAAGGCTAAAATGACACAAAATGATGAAATCTTACTGGGCATGCAGGTGCAAGAGGTCAAGAATGACGAAAGAAAACAAAGTAAGATGGCGAAAAGATGGGGGTTAATAAGTACTTTCCTCACTCAAAAACCTTCTAAATAGAATTATGAGACCAAGACTAAATAGTGCCTAAAGTGTATGATTTTGTGTCTACGCCCACACATAGAATTTCGTGTGCAATGGAATTACACAAACCATGAATAATTTCATGTTTCTCGTGGAAGTCTCGTAAAACTATAGTAGCTTCTTTTTTGTTAAGGCATCAGAAGTAAATACCTTCAAGATTTCTCCTGAACAATGCATCTGCCTTTATCATGAAGCTACTGTTCATTAGGTGTAAATTTGTTCTTTCATATCAGTTGAGGTACACATGGAATATTTGATAGAGAAAATAAAATACAATATCCTGGTAACATTATTATGATGTAAGTGACTCGGTCATGTCTTGTTGGAAAACCATATTTAGATCATCCTCTTCCATTGTGTGACTTTAACCCATGCCTTGAACTATCTTCATTGGTTGGATTTTTAAGTCAAAATCGTGGAGGATGGTAATCCACTTTCCATAACGCTATCCAAGATCATTTTTCATTAGCATTTCTTTTACCATGAGGTCAGACACAACACCAATTACCTTATTGTGGAAGATATAGTGCCTGGAATTATTTACTGCTCAAATCAACGCAAAAGGTTTTTTGTAGATGTTAGAACAACGAAATTTTGTGTTATGTAAGGGTGAGCTTATGAATACAATAGGTATTTCACTCTCTACTTTTTTCTTTTAATTCAAGACGGTTGCTTAATATTTTTATGAAGAGTATGCATAGACGAAGAAGGGTTGCACATAATTTTAGTTGATCAAGACTGGAGCCCTTTTGATAACTTCTTTAATTTATGTAAATGCAACGTACACTTCTTCATTCCTATCAAATTTTTGTGTCCTTTAGCATTGCATTGAGTTGTCTAACCACTTCAACAAAACCTTAGATAAATTTTTTGACGAAGTTAATCTTTATAAAGACATACTTCAATGTTTTCCTATAGTGGGGAAGGGGATCTTCAAAATAAACTCAGCCCTATTAAGATTGATGGATATACCCTTTTTGGAGATGATGTGCCCCATAAGCTTGCCTTAGGTGACACCAAAAACGTATTTCTTTAGATTCAGGAGATGTCATGTTCGCAATGTCGATGCAGGACTGTGCACATATCCTTGCCACGATCATCGTGATTCTTAGAGAAGATTTCCAGGTCATCCATGTATACTATGATGCACTCATTGATCAAGTCTTTGAAATCAATTTCCATGGTGGGATAAAAGGTTACGCCAACATTCATAAATCCAAACAATATCCTTATATATGCAAATGCACCTCATTCGATGTTGAAGGTTATTTTGATTATGTCCTCGTGACACACTATGTCTTGATTGTAGCCTGAATAGCCATCCAAGAAGGACATCATTTGTGCACCATTCACAATTTTCAACACTTCATCAGTGTATAACAATGAGTAATTATATTTTTCATACACCTAGTTAAAATTACAAAAGTCCACGCAAAGGTGAATTTCTCCAATTTTCTTACAAATTGGAACTATCTTAACAACCCATATTGAATGGTGGATCAGGAATGTGATATGTGCAATAAAAAAATTTTTACTTCCCTTAGTATTAGAGGCTACAATAATGCATTAATAACCCTCTATCTCTTGAGAAAAGGCGTTTCACATGCTTCAATGGAATGGTGTGTGTTAGGATGGAGGGGTTGAATATCTTCAAGTCATTATAACTACATGAGATGGCATCTTGGTAGAACTTAAGGGTGCTCACCAAGTCTTCTTTTTCCCGCATCCTGTAGGATTCACCTACCAATACAAGTTTTGGGTCATCATAGTCTCCTGATATTTGAGATGTATATTGTGTGCTCCCATAAGGGGGAACATCCTATTTCTTCTATTTGGTGATTATTATTAAATATCCTTTCCATGGTAATAACATCGTTAGGCATGTCATTGGATTTTAGGTTCAGAATTCCATCCTCACCATTCATACTCTTCCTTGACGACTTCATCTGTGATTTGAGATTCGAAAGCTTCAAAATAAGAAAGTAAGTTGAGGATATGATTGTCATCATTGAAGAACTAGAAATTTTCAATGTTGTTTGGGATGGATGTAGTAGAGACCAATTCAAATGAGAAGTGTTTTAGCTTTGAATTTTGGATTCGTTTAAAGGTGTTGGTCGTGTAAGCTAGCTTGTCTATAGCACAATTTTCATTGTGTGGTATGGAACAAATACCAAATGCATCAAGGTATTCAGTCAGGTTCCATAAATGGTTGCAATATATATATATATATATATATATATATATATGTCGTGGCAAGTGTATTGGCTTCTTACTTGACTAATTATTAGTTGTGAATACCCAAATGATCCTAAGAACTTGGCTCTTTTCCTGAGTGAAAATTGCGAGCCATGTAGGAGGGATTTATATACTATGACATTATTCGTACACTAGAATTGAAATTTGTGTGTTTTGTAGTACTTCTTGCCTCTAGGATTGATCCAACTCAACTCCTACACCACGTCCTTGTCAAGATTTGAACCCGTCGAAGTGCATGGTTCAAATATGGTCTTCCATTTTATTGTGATCTAGTGGTTTAGGAGAAGTTATGGGATGTTCTTATTGTACCACTATGAAGTGGAAAAATTCGTAGGTCTCTTATAATTCTATGAGCAGAACTACACAATCTAAGTTTTTCAAAGGAAGGGGAGCACTAAGGTCTAGTTACAAATTGCTACACATGATTTTTGCATGTTGTGAACTAAAATAATGTATTTCCTATCCTTGGATAGCTTCTCCCACACATGGGGCATCACTTGGGGTGCATGAAATTTATTGTGTAGGACTTCCCTCACTTATTTGAGATGTTACGGGGTGTTGGAAAAATTTAGTGCCAAATGCAACCAGTAAGGGAAAGACACAACCAGAAACAAAAATAAAGCACACACAAAATATGTATTATATTAATTTGAAAAACTTCATACAAACACAAAGTTGCTACTCTATTTTCCTTTTGTTTATCTTCTTGTGTCCAATTTCTATTTTATTTTTCTTATAAAAAATTCTCTTTCTCGAGTTGATTCACTCTACTTTTATTTCTCTGGATTTTTCCCTCTTTCTTCTTCATTGTGTTGCTGCACGTATCTCTCTCTCTCTCTCTCTCTCTCTCTCTCTCTCTCTCTCTCTCTCTCTCTCTCTCTCTCTCTCTCTCTCTTCTATATGTTATTGCACATCTATTTTCTTCTTCTTCTCTTCTTTTCTCTGAGTTGCGGCTCTCTATTCTCTCTGCTACACCATTTTATTGTGGTGTATATCTAGTTGTGAACTACTTTTTGTCCTGTGCTCTTTACAGAAGTTTAAAAACTCATTTGATATGTATTATCCCCCTCTATTAGTTCTCAATGTCTTTATATAATGGCCACTATGCTTCTCAACCATGGCCTTAAACTGTTTGAAAACTTCAAATGTTTCAAATTTATTTTTCAGAAAATAAATCCATGTCTTTCTGCTAAATTCATCTATGAAAGTAATGAAATATAAACTTTTAGACATGGAGGGAGTTTTCATGGGACTACATAAATATGAATGTATTAGCTCAAGCGGTGAGCTTGCTCTCCATGATTTTCTTGAGGGAAAAGCATTTCTATTTTGCTTCCACAATATGCATGCCTCACAAACCTTGTCCAGTTGTTCAATAGGAGGAAATCCTTTAACCATTTGTTTTTTATACAGAACATGTAATCCACCATAAATCAAGTTCCCATACCTGAGATGCTAGAGATTGGATTGAGCAATGGCTATTATCTTGAACGTTGTTGCACCTACTGCTGCACTTTGCATCTTTAAGGGAAACATTATATTTTGTGTCATCTACACTGTTGCAATCATCTTTTTGCTTCCACCTTTATAATATAAAACACATTCTCCATTTTCAAACCTCACTTTATATCAATTTTGGGCAAGATGCCCAATGCTGAGAAGAATATACTTCAACCCTGGAACAAAGAAAACATTATGTATATGTGTCTTGTCTCTTTGCTTAGTGAGAATGGATACAATGCCTTTGCCCATCATAGGAACTTTATTATTGGTTCCTATCTTCACTTCAGATTTAATTGCTTCATCTATATTACTGAACATTTTCTTATTTCCACACATATGATTGTTGCATGCACTATCCAAATACCAAACTTGTTTGTTTCCTTGTTCAGCTACATTGCAAGTTAAAAGGAAAGCTCCACCCATTTCCTTCTTCTCTGGTTCATCTTCTTTTTCATTAGACAAGATTTCATTATGATTATGATTTCTCAAATAATATTCTTTATTTTTGCATTCACTTGCATAATGCCCAAACTTTTTACAGTAATAGCATTGCACCTTTGATTTTTCATACCTTTGTGAAGAGACACCTCTGGAAGTGTTGTTTCTCCTTCCTCGCCTCTTCCTCTTACTTGTGGCTCTTGATAGTGGTTGTGACTTCCAATTTCTTGTTGGTTGCTAAATTTTCGTCTTCCTTTGTTGTATGATCCTCTCCCCCTGCCTCTAACATTTGTATTTTTTTTTAAGGCTTGTTTATTGGAGGAGCTTGCTAATCTACTCATCCTCTGTTCATGGGTTTGAAAAGAACTCATCAGCTCATCAACACTCATTTGTTTTAAGTCCTTTTACTCTTCTATGGCAGCCACAACTAGGTCAAATCTTACTAGAAGACTTCTCAATACCTTCTCTATGATTCTATGCTCTTCTACCACATCTTCATTTGTCCTCATCTAATTGAAAATGGTCATAGTCCTTGTAAAGAAGTCATTTATAGACTTTGAGTCTTTCATGAGAAGAGTTTCAAACTCTCTCTTTAGCATCTATAATCTAACTACCTTCACTTTGTCACTTCCTTGATAAGCATTTTGCAAGGTTTCTGAAGCTTGCTTGGAGTTTGTAGTTGATGTTATCCTTGGGAAAACTTAATCAGTGATTGCATTTTGGATGTAGCTTAAAGCTTTTGCATCTTTTCTTCTATTTTCCTTCAAAGTATTATTATGTGCTTTTGTTAATGCATTAAAATCATATTGGTCTACTACCTCTATATATCCACCTTCAACCAGTTCTCATAGCTCTTGAAAAGAGAAAAAAATCTTCATTTTAATACACTAGATGACATAGTTCTTCCCATCAAATATTGGGGGTTGTTACCAAGAGTTGCTGCTATTAGAAGACATTATAACTCGACCCAGAAAATAAAAACTCAAACCCACTTTTCTAATGAGCTTTTTGTTTGCTTTGATATTAGACTGTTGAAAAAATTTAGTGCTAAATGCAACCGGTAAGGGAAAGACACAACCAGAAACACAAATAAAACACACACAAAATTAATATTATATTAATTCGAAAAACTTCATACAACCACATATTTGTTGCTCTATTTTCCTTTTGTTTCTCTTCTTGTGTCTAATTTCTATTTTCTTTTTCTTACAAAAAATTATCTTTCTCGAGTTGATGCTCTGTATTTTCCCTCTTTCTTCTTCACTATATTGCTACACGAATTTCCTTCTTTTGTATGTTCCCTTCTCTCTTTCTATTTTTATGTCTTTTTTTCTCCCTCTATTTCTCCTTTGAAGTGTGCCTCTTCTCTCTTTTATGATGAGAGTGTTTTTTATATGTTGTTGCATATATTTTTATATATCCCCCTTTTTTAATTTAATATTATATGATTGTCGTAAAAATATGTACTCTTTATTTGCCCCCAAAATGGATCCCAAATAATATATATTCCCATATATATTAATGTGTTGGGGAAGCACACATATGCCACAGCCCACCATAAAAGGAGGACCCGAAAATATCCTTCAAAATAATTAATCCCGAGACTTTGAAGTCCGCAGGGAGAAGTGAGTCCACGGAATGACTCCACGTGGAAAGAGGTTGCGAGGGGTTTAAAAAAAATCAACAGCCCAAAACAAAAAATATTCAATGGCCACTTAATTTATCAACCTGTTTAGAGGACGGCAAAAAATAGGTTACAAACAATAAATTTTGACATGGGTGTATGAGGAAGAGTCTTGGTTCAGCATGTGTGCAACACCAGTTGGGAAAGACAAGCAAGTCCTACTCTTCCATGTCTCCAAGTACGACACAATCTTGTTCCAATTCGCACAACAATATTTTTTTTATTTCCCTCTCCTTGGACTTTGTTTATAGATTGTAATTGTTTTTCTTCCTCCTCTCTTTCTTCTATCAATTTTTGGCAGCATCATATGACGTGCAATGCTCTAAACAAAGTCTATACCTTCTTCATAGAATGATTATGAATTACATCTTTAGTTTTTAGTCAATACTGATATAATTTGTAATAATACCACGCCATAGCAACCACATGTGAGAATTCAATTTTCATATGGACATTAAGAGTGTGCGACCAATCTTTACTGAGAAGCATACAATAAGCCTCCAGAATGTCCACCACTTAGATGTCAATGAATTGTTGGATTCTTGGGTCTAGATATGGAAGAGTTCTCCAACCAAATTTACTTTATTCTTATTCAACTGCACCACCCCGTGACTTTCGCAGCTGCTAATCCCAATTATTAGCAGATAGAAAATGGCATGACATTTCTAGAAATCAGCTAAACATTTGTGTAATTTTTTTCTGGAAATTATAATTGTAGAAAAAAGGGAGGAGATTCTATCTTTTCTTTATTAGTGACTATATGTGTGTCTATGTTTTTTCCCATTGGCCTCACTGGTGAGGAAAACACGTCTTTTGAAAAAAAATTCCTTCATGTTACTAACTTGGAGCAACTCAAGCATAGAGAAAATAGAAATACAAATAGAAACTTTTAGTGTCCACGAGGCTAAAAATAGCCTATGAGATGGTAAAACCACTTTCTTTACAGTTCACCAATTCAGATCTTCTTTTGTTGATCCTGATGATGAAGTCTCCCATTCCAATTATCTGCTCCTCATCAGACAGGACCTGTAATGGCAAAGTCTTGAAATTGATTGCATATCTGGAACGAATGTCATTATAGGCACTACATTCTGTTATAAAGTGTTTATCTGATTCCACTACCCCATCTGAACAAAAGACACAATCTTTCTTCCCATTTTTCTTTATGCCTTTTTCATCTCCCTGTTTCACATCTAAGCCGGTGGGAGTTGGTCCTTAGTTGAGCTATGAGAATCTTAGCTCTCCACGGAACGAGGGCCCCAATGTATGCCTTTGTTGATAGTCGCAAGTGGGATTAAATTCTTCGAGATAGAATCTTTTTTATCTGCCTCTATTGTCCCACAAAGTTTTGCGGACATTATCAATAAAAAATGTGTGTATTTCTTTATTGCCTTGGGGCTATGTATGTCATTCAATATTCCACTTCTTCATCCACTTGATGTTTTGGTTCATCCATGACCTCTTCCTCCTTCCTAGCGGCTCTTTGTAGACAAGTTTGGGCCACCTATTTGTTGTCATCTGTTCAATTTTTTTTGAGGTATCTGAGAAGTCGAATCATAGAAATGGCTTCAATTGGAACTGCACCTATTTCAGCTAAAATAATATCATAAGGGACCGATACTTTCAAATTAAATTTGGTGGTAACCATATGCTTTTGAATTCTCTCAATGTGCTTCCATTTGATAATAGTATGTTGCTGGCCCATATTTCACACCCATAAAGAACAACATGAATAACTACTATTTCAAAAAGTGTTTGGGTAGTTTTCCAATCCCATAACTCTGTTTCTCTGCATTTGTTTTATAAAGCATAAAGGGCTTTCCACCCTCATGTCATTCTCTTTTTTTTGCAAGTCTCCCAAGTAAGCTTGTTGTTGAAGTCAATCCCCAAATATTTGTAGTCAGTTACTTCTTCTAGAATACTACCCTCAAAGAAAAATGGTTGTTGATTTCTTTTCCTTCTATTGCTAAAGACCATAATCTTGGTCTTGCTGATATTAACTTACATACCTACTTTTTTGCAAAAGGCTTCAAGAGTGAGCAAATGTTTTTGTAAACCTTGAGCAGATGTAGCTATCAATATAAGGTCATCAGCATATAGAACAATCCTTATAACATACTCACCCAACCGGATACCTTCACCACCCTCCATATTTAACAATTCTTCAAGCTGGTCTATATATAAGCCAAAGAGTGTGGGTGATAGATGACAACCCTGCTTAACACCAATGTCGCTCCTTAAGCTCTCTGAAATGCTTGTTTTGGTTCTGATTTTAATACGCACCCTTTCATAAAGTCTATGAACCGCTGCTCGAAACTGCAATGGTATACCAAGCTCTTGCATTTTGCACCATAACTTATCCCTAGGGACCGTGTCAACAGCTTTCCTGAAGTCAACAAAACAACAGAAAATTTCTATCTTTTCCTCCCATGCTTTTTCAATGATATGTCTTAGTGTAACACCATGATCTAGGGTGGAGTACTTAGGTCTGAAACTAGCTTTCCCTTTTGCTCTCTTCTCATTGTCTTCTGCCCACTTACTAATTTTGTGTTCAACCATGCTACCAACTAACTTTGCAAATAGGGGATTGATCATGATGGTCATGTAATTGGTTGGGTTGTCAACATCTTCGCTCTTAAAAAGAGGTACTACCATACTAGTGGTCCAATCATTTGGGAAACCACACTGAATGATGTTGTTGAATATATTCAAAATGTGAGGAGCAAGAATATATGATCCCCATTTTAGGTATTCTACTTGTAGCTCATCTAAGTCCTTAGTCTTACCTGCACATAACTTTTGGATGTCTGTTTTGACTTCCTGTAATGTGAAAATACTTGTTGTGGTGTACACTAGAGGTGAAGCCTTAGCCTCTTGCTCTTTCTCGTACAATTTTTTTGCATATTCTAGCCATTGAGTCATTGTAATGTTATTTATTGTTTGCTTGTTTCTTTTATGGAGTTCTCTCCAAAATAACTTCGGCGTATTTTTCACTAGATATATGAGTTCTTCTCTCCTATTTTCCATGAACTCGTCCTTCTTTTTCTAATAATCTACATGTATGTTTGTTTTCTCTTTCGCTGAAATTTTAAGAGTTTTCCTTGCAACTTTGCATTCCTCATCAAACCACTTATTTGTTGGGAAATCATTTGATTTTTTCCTCTTGTTTTTAGACCTCTTGCAACTCCCAAGAGCTTCTTGAATAATGTTTGTCAGCTCATAATTTTTGATGTTCTACTCATTGACTCTTTTTGTCTGCATTAGCCGTTCTAACTTTTCCTTGAAGGTGACCCGATTTTCCTATGTGATGAGAATTCTTCCCTTTGTTGGAGATTAGTGACTAGAATGCCTTTTATCTGTATACTGATTTTGTGATCCCCAAAATATCACTGTGCCAACTTAATTGTGGTCTGATTTCAAATCATGCATGGGTTCCTCGACCCAAACATTGATAATTTTATCAATCATGCTTTGGGAGCAAATGACATAGTCAACAACACTTGCCCCATTGTAAGTTTTGCATGTAAATTTTCCAGATTTTTTCCATCTATTCACACCATTGCAAATAATCAAATCAAACATACCACAAACATTAATTAACTCTTCTCCAAAATGATTGGTGTCCTTATAGTCTTCTGAACATCTACTCCGTGGATGAGTTTCTTCTTCGGTGAGCCATATGGGATTGTTATCCTCCTTGTTGCATAAAATGTTAGATTGTTCATTTGTTGTCCTAGCATTGAAATCACCCAAAAGAAGAACTTCTCCGAGTTGAGAGTACACAGCTATATCATTTTTTAGAGTTGCATATGGATCCTTGCCATTTAACCCATTTTTTGTAGATTTTTTAGCCTTGCGGTGCAAAATAACAAGCTGTAATTCTTAAGTGTCTCCCATTTTCTGATATTTTGAACCATATATATTGTTTATTTGTGTCTTCTTTTTCCAATTGGATCTGGCTGCCCTCTATTGCTTTTATTAATACCAGTATGCCACCATTACCTTTTCCATTACCCAATGTATTGTTCCAAACCGTGAACTTTGTATAGCCATCAAAAGAAGGATTCTTACAACCATCATGTTCATGAGTTTCTGTGAGGCATATCACGTCTCTTCCTTTTGCAACCTATTCTAGGCCCGGTCCCCTCCTCCAAGGATATCCTCTACAACTCCAACATACCAGTTGTAAACATGCTTGGTGAGGGGGGAGCTGTGTTTGCTATTTATCTTGTTGTTGATGAATCATAGCGTAGATATCGGCCTTGGTTTTGCACAAGTCATTTATGATCTATTATTCAGTCAATATTTGGTCTACGGATTGTGGAAGACTTTTGTGGTCTTTTGTGGGTTTTGCAATATTAGGCCCTTTAGGTAGTAGAGGATTATTTAACAAGCGTGTGTTTGGTGGCACTTGGGAAGAGTTCAAAGGAGTAGAGGTGGTTAAAGGTTTGTGAGTTTTAATGTAGAGGATGTAGTAATTCCGTGTTTTGTATTGTTGGTAAGTGTGGAATTCTTCGAGGTTATCACTGAGTTCATTGTCACTCTCTCGTGGGAATTCATAAGTTTCCAATATTAAGGCAATCACATGGTGTTTCTCATGGTTTTCTGTGCCTTAATCAGACATGGGAATTATCTCCATATTGTCAATTTCATTTTGGAAGATGTTAGAGTCTATGTTGAATTCTAGGCAGTCTACCTCAACATGAGCCACAATATTGTGGAATTGCACAAATATGGTAAGATCAATCTACCAAGATGATATAATTTTGTGGGTTACCAGAGTTACTAGCATTTTGTGTGCCCTTGTCCAAGTAAGTAGGAATGCCTCCATTATTGGGTCAGGAATTCCATTGGTGATTATTGCATTCAAACTTGAAATTCCATGTCGAGTAGCTAGTAAAATTTTGGTTGTGATTTGGTTGTGCAACTTGCCTCTGCAGGTTTATAACGTCACTTAACAAATTTTGAATGATTTTGAACAAATTCCATGCCTCTGTGCTAGCATTTGGAAATGAAGGTACAAAAGTAGAGAGGTTGTTTTAAGAAGATTGTGTGACAAGATTCATATATACGAGATTGACCATTAAGATTTGCGCGGGGGTCGGAAATACTTGATTGGTGACCACTATGGCATGATAATAGGGCATACGAAGAGCCAAAGGCTAATTGTTGGAATGCAACGAAAATTGGTTATATAAGTATTGTAATGCCCAACCATTTGATCAATCTAAATGTAACCGTTTCTCTGATACCAAGTGTAATGCCCAACCATATGACCAGTCTAAACCTAATGATTTCTATGATACCAAGTGTGATGCACCATTATTTAGCGTCCAAAACAACTAAGTCTAGAGGTAGAAAATTATGGAATAATTTTTTTTTGTTAATTTTAGAAAGACTTAATTAGAAGAGTTGCAAGTATACATTATCGAAAGCTCGTCACGTTGTCATGTTAATGACAACTTGCCTTGCTCAATACGATGCCCAATGTGATCATGTCGAAGCAATAAACAGTTAAATTGGGGAAGCCAATACATGTGCGAGTGTATCGATCTTACAAGGTAGATAAGGGTGGACGCAACGAAACTACCATTATGATACATTGTGTATACCCTATATACATAATTCTCTTGCAAAAGTAATTTACACTAAGTCTTACTAAAGTATTCATGACCCCTAACGATCAACTTATTATTTATCAAGGTATAGATGTTTATATTGTCTTTACAATTTATCTAACCGACATAACTACCCATGTATTTTCCCATTATTCAAATAAATCGAAGGGTTTTTAAATAAATTAATAAGCTTAAAGGACTACTTATCCATCATGGATATTCATACTAGGATGTTAATCAATAAAATAAGGTAGCCCGCAACATGGTTTAGCGATAGGAATGGCATTTACTTAAGTCTTAATTGATCCATTAATTTCTTAATTAGGTTTCCCATAAACAAATTACCCAAACACTTTAGTATATTGACATTCATGTTATTTTAGATCCCTAAATTATAAGAAATAATTATAGCCCTATTGTATGAATGATAACACTTATATAATTTATGGACTCATTTAACATTTTGGACCTTAGTTATTAAAAGAACAATAAAACCGATTTTGCATTATTTTATTAGATATAATCAATAATTTGTTATTTTCTAAGTTGCGCATAATTCGTTATAAGGTTTAACCATTACAAATTTTAATGGGGGAGTTAATAATTTGACTTTTAATTATTATCCATTTTATTTACATTTCATGGTTCAATTTAATAAAATATTAAACTCCTTATATCATTACCATGAAACATTAATTAGTGTAGACCTCAATAATTTTTTATTTTCTAAGTTGTGCATAATTCGTCATAAGGTTTAATCATTACAAATTTTAATGGGGGAGTTAATAATTTGACTTATAATTATTATCCCTTTTATTTACATTTCATAGTTCAATTTAATAAAATATCAAACTCCTTATATCATTACCATGAAGCATTAATTAGCATAGACCTCAATACATTATTTAAACTCACTTATTAAATTAATATGGGATTATATTAGTTTAGTAATCTTGACCAATCAACATATGGGCTAGTGGGGGAACAAGATTAGTACAAATGTAGGATTAGTTTTGGGCCTTTGGATAAAATGATCCTCATTCATTACATTTCCTATGATTAACCCAAACCCTAAGCCCCTTAAGACTTCATTTCCTCTACTTCCCTTTTTATTTTCTTCATTTACATTCAATCTCTTTTGTTCTCTTATTTTTCATCTATTTCTCTTATTATTATTGTAGGTTTGTAGATTTTTGGACTATGGAGATCAAAGATAGATTCGAAGATACATATACATATATATAGGAAAGGGTTTGGGGGTGGGTCGGCCATGGCCGCCCACCCTTCCTTAATGCAAAGTTTGGGGTCACGGCTTGTGCAGGCCGTGGCCGCCCAATTTATATATGTTTTTCTTTTATTTAATTTTTTTGGTGATGTATATGTATGTATGTATGATCCTCATCCATTGATCTTATATGATTGACCCAAACACAAAAAATCCTTAAGACTTCATTTCCTCTACTTCCCTTTTTATTTTCTTCATTTCCAGTCAACCTCTTTTGTTCTCTTCCTTTTCATCTATTTCTCTTATTATTGTTGCAGGTTTGTAGGTTTTTGGACTATGGAGATCAAAGATAGAATGCAATATACATATACATATATATAGGAAAGGGTTTACGGGTGGGCAACCATGCCCGACCCACCTCACCATATATTAATATATGTTGGGGTGGGTCGGCCATGGCCACCCACCCCTGCTTAATGCAAATTTTGGGGTCACGACATGTGCAGGTCGTGGCCCACAACTTATATATGTTTCTTTATTTAATTTTTTTGGTGTGTGTGTGTGTGTGCGCGCGCGCGTGCGTGTGTGCGTGTGTGTAAGGTATTATATATTATATATTATATATCATAAGTTTATGTCATACTCTTATATTATATTGTATGTCAAAATATTATATTTTATATAAGATATACTATTTTATATATATATATATATATATATATATATATATATATATATATTGATTGTACACTATTATGTAGTGTGTGTGTGTGTGTGTAACTATTGTATTAATTATTAGGCTTATCAACTCATTGTTATACACGTGTATTACTTAAATACATAGATATCCCATTTAATTGTATAACCTCATTATATTTATACGTATTATTATACATTCTAGTTCATACAACATTTTATATGTATAGATATATACCTACCCTCCCACTTATGAATTACACATTGTATTACATAACAAGAGCTATGCATTGCTTTCAATATTTAAACTCTACATGTTTTTCAAACATAGGATCCTAACATGAGTAACTTGCAATTTCCTAGTTAGCATATTTATAAGGACTCGTAGTTTGTCACCCATTTGGTTTGACACAACTTATAAAGATGCATTTTAAGTTTAACTATAATTCAAGAGAGTATTTTAACTATTCTATTTACATGTGATACAATGACATTCATTTGTACAAATAACCCTTCGAAGAGATCAAAAAAGAGATGGCCATAAAACGTCTCCAAACAACTTTTTACCATTCTTTTTTTTCATTCAAGTAGGAATCAAACAATACAATCATCTACAATATACGTTCACTTTCTTTTTTTCTTGAAATCAAGTTTACATTTCTACACAAAAATCAACTTATCGAGTTATACTTTTTTTTCGTAACAAGATACACACTTTAACTTTGCTTGTAGCTTTTGATTCAACTTTTCTTCATCATCTAACTATAAATAAGTAATAAAATGGTTCACAATGAATATAGCAATAAGAAAAGTGTTTACAATAAGGGGGAAATAATACACAATATGTTCCATGAATAACAAGTCTTCCAACATAGATCCTCCATTCGATTCATTGCCTTCTTTAACCAAAATGATATGGGAGCAACGAACACCACCCAACCAAAATTCAATGGAAATTTCATAATGAGATACACACTTTAAATATTCCACTTTAACTTTGCTTGTATCTTTTGATTCAACTTGTCTTCATCATCTAATAAGTAATAAAATGGTTCACAATGAATATAGCAATAGGAAAAGTGTTTACAATAAGGGGGAAATAATACACAATATGTTTCGTGAATAACAAGTCTTCCAACATAGATCCTCCATTCGATTCATTGCCTTCTTTAACCAAAACGATATGGGAGCAACGATCACCACCCAACCAAAATTCAATGGAAAATTCATAACAAGATACACACTTTAAATATTCCACTTTAACTTTGCTTATAACTTTTGATTCAACTCTTCTTCATCATCTAATTATAAATAAGTAATAAAACGGTTCACAATGTATATAGCAATAGGAAAAGTGTTTACAATAAGGAGGAAATAATACATGATATGTTCCATGAATAACAAGTCTGTCCTTGAAGTTCATAAACATGCCAGGGTTGTTCCCCTTCACCAAGGTTTGATCCTGCTCATTCACCACCATTGCTTCTATGGCCCCCGCCCTCTGCCCACTCCCCCTGTGATTAACCCTCTCCCTGCTAGCAAAGATCTGGACATTGCTACCTCGGGCAATAAGAGGAAAGATAAGAAGGTTAAGGTCGTTGCCTTCTTCGCAGAGAGTTTTGCGTAGTCATAAGGATTTAGAGCTTACGGAGAACTTATTGCACATAAGTAATCCTGTGGTTAATTCCAGAGAAACAGAACTTCTTTCCAGAGTTAGTAAACTTGAAGAGGAAATCAAAGACCTCAAAAATGCTCTGAGGAATATGGAAAAAACAAAAGGTAAGAGGAAGTTTCATGATCCTAAAGACATGGATATTGTTGCTGAGATTTACAAAAAGCTTCTTTCACTTGATACTATCCTGGGCAATGCCAAGGGGCGTCAGGATTGCACCCTCTCTGCTCTGAAAGGAATGTATAATTTTATGGAACAACATGTGAAGAGTGTATGCAGCCTTAGCGGCATTCCTGAAAATATTTGGGATTCCAACGAGACCCGTGACCTAGCACTTGCTAAGGCAAACATGAGCAATCTTTCTCAGGCCACAACCATTGCGCTCTTCATCTCTCTCCAAAAGATCAAGGTCAAGATTGACAAGGCTGTCAAGTGATGGAGTGCCTTAGTGTTGTTGTGTTGATGTTGTTTTTTGATGGTTTTGATGTTGTTATCTTGCTGGGATGCCCTATTTTGGATCCCATTTTGTTGTTTTTTGGCCCTTATGTTCTTCGTCGGATCACTGTTTGGTTTGATCATTTTGTTCTCTTTTTATTGTTGTATCTAGTTGTTCATCCTACAGGTTTAAGGCGTTTAACCTTTCTGGATTGTGTTTTCTCCTTCTGCTATCTGGCTTCTTGAGACTTTTTGTACTCCGTGTATAGTCCCTTCAAAACTATTTATCCTTAGTAAAAAAACAAGTCTTCCAACATATATCCTCCATTTGATTCAATGCCTTCTTTAACCAAAAAGATATGGGAGCAACGATCACCACCCAACCAAAATTCAATGGAAAGAGATTTTCCCTTACCATTGACCCCCGAGCCCCAACAAGGAAGGAATAACATATATTAACCCACAATGAGCACAATAAAAACAACAAAAAACAAACAAGTTTAACACGATACAAGAAACCACACTTGAGATGCAAAGATGTTTCCCATGGAGAATGGAATAGACTATGTTATCCTTATGTCTCCCAAATGGGATGGCCATAAGCTCAACCTCAATTTCAATCACACAACACATTCCTTATGACTCCCAAGCAACATGGATTTCGTTTTTGACTCCAACACGAGTCTTATGACATGTCCCACACTCCCTCCACAATTAGTAACTTTGACTATATCAAACCCTTTTTGGCTCCAAAAAAACACACATACAAACATACTATCACTCTAACCCTTTTTCCTCCAACGATAATGTTGGTCCGAAAATCTGTCAAGTGGACAGATCTATGGATAGACGAGCCAACTGTGTGCAGGGCATAGCCCCTCTTTGAGACAACAAAGCGAAACTAATTTATTGCTATTCTACCAGCAGGAATCTGCGCAAGTCCAACAGTATTCCGTCTTCAGGGGTTTGGGATCTCGTCCCAGTTGGGGTATTTCTGACTGTGAAAAGAAGGGAATGAAACGGGGAGAGGAGATAGGATAGATCTGAAGGGAGAAAAGAAATGAATTCCAAAGCAGAAAGGTCAGAGGGTTTATGTTTTGGGCTGGTAGTAAACAAAGCCAAACCTACTTGCATAAACGAACAAAGCAATATTGATGAGAAAATGACAAAAAAGTAGAGATAGATCTAACAGAATAAACGCATACAGATCTAACATAAGAAAGGTCTGATGCCCATGACACACATGTATTCAGCACAGTCTCAATATTTGTATTAGTATTTTCTTCTGTTACAAAAAGTACAAAGCCTTTTCTTCTCACTTCTATTTTTCATCTAAAAAATGTCCACCCCCTGAATACAAGTATTCAAGTATATATATAGAAGAAGAAGAAGAGAGAAGGCAAAAGGAAACCAACCACTAATTACAAAATATTTATAAAATATCTAAAAGTCAACTGTTGACTTTGGGCAACTTGGTGGATAACATCCCATGACACAACATGGATGATGTCATCGTTGGTGCCAACATACTTTTAAACATTACAAAAAGAAAGCCAAGAAGAGGAAGGCTATTCGTCGTCGTCTCGCGGCTGGAAAGGAGTACCCCGCTTCTGCTCAGGAGAGGCAATGTGGAATTGGGCCCGGTACTCCATGAATTTACTGATCATCGGTTGGAGTTGATCTTGTGCAGGACCCTTGGTGTGATCGCCGATGACTTCACAAGTCTCCCGTTCATCTTTGAGTTTTTCGAGGAGCTTGAAGTATTCATTACCTTCTTCCATCAGGTATCCCACAAAGTCGCGGCAGGCCAGAAGGTTGTTGATGGATTTAGCGTCAAAAGTAGCTTTTGGCCCTAACCCTTGCTAGACGATCTCTTTGAAGATCCAAATAGTTTCACCTACCTTCCTCAAGGCGAATGATGGAGTGAGCAAGCTCGGAGACATTCTTAGGATAATTTGCTCCATCTGATGTATTGCATCCAGGGCTTCCTCTTTGACCTTGTCAATCTTCTCTAGGACAAATTCCATCTGATTGACCTGGTAGTCCAAAGCAGCAAGAACTTTGTTGGGTGCTCTGGGGTGATCAAAGATGCCGAATTTAACTAAATCATCGACTGAGCAGTCGAGCATCTTCTGGAATGTCTCATGTTGCAACCTAGCATGGTCCAACTCTTCAGAGATAGGTCTTGCAATCGCCTGGAGTTCCTTGTTCGCGTGACTAATATTTTGATATAACTCGGTGAACTTGACGATTACTTCCTCACTATCTTTGAGGATTTGGTCTCTCTAGGCGGATACTGCCATGCCTTGTTCGCCAATCTTAGTGTATTCGTTTATCTTATCCTGACTAAGGGCCTCAAATGTCTCAGTGGCAGTAGTAGGAGGTGCACTGCCCATTTTCTGTAGGGCTTGGAGAAGATGTTTATTTTGCTCTTTTAGTATCCTCTTCTCTTCCTTTGCTTCCTGAAGCTTCTTACAAAGGGCATCCACTGCAGATAGGGCCTCCCCTTGTAGGCTCTCGGAGGACGTTCCCATTGTGACCCTGTGTCACTGTATAATCTGTAGGAGACAGATCCTTTTTATCCTTTGTGGGATCGGGATACAGCGATCTCCATTACTCTTTCACCTGAGGCGCTCTGAGAGAAGCGGGTTATTGGCTTTTGCTTCTTAGCTCCTTTTGTTGGAATGACGGAGAAGTCCATAGGTGCAATGGGGACTTTCCTCTTGTGCTGGCTCAGGTGTTGGGAGATCCATGCTAGACTTAAGGGAGTGGGACCAGCAGGAGAAGAGGGAACGACGGAAGAAGGAGCAACTACAGTGTATTCGGGGAAATGGGTTGAGACACTTGGCGGCGGCATTGATAAGGAAACCGAACCTCCAATGCTCACAAGGGTAGGAGTTACTGTAGGAGAAGAAATTGCGGGGGCAGAAGGGAGCTGAGAGATGAGGGAAGAAATACTAGGGGATAGCTCCGCGAGGGAAGAGAAGATGGAGGAAGAGGAAGGGGGAACAGTAGAAGATGGGGGAGAAGACACAACCAAAGGAATGGTTGCTTGAGTGACCTGAGGAGGGGAAGGAGGAGCGGGAGAAGGGACGATGGGAACTTCAACGGTTGTAGCAGTGGCAACATCCTGAGTGGATGTGCCCGTTGGAAAGCTTACTACCGCTTCCTTTTCTGGGGAGGCAGAGTGTACGATCTGCTCCTGGGCGGCGGAAGGAGGATTCTCGGGAGCTTGCTCCTGAGTAGCACTTGACTCCCCTTCCTTGTCTTTTCCTTTTCCCTTTGGCAAATTCTTCGGCCTGGCAGGTGCATTACCTAAGGGAGACGTGGTGAAGTCCACCCCAAGGTAGATGAGACCATTAAACCTGCACCAGTATTATGTGCGCTATAAAGTGTCTTTTACCCTCTCCTCAATAGTCTGGGGTGCGCCTTTGTTCTGTCTATTTCAGTAAATGGCCAGTTGTCCCCGTCCGTATCTAGATATACTTGATCAACTTCTTGATCAGTCGTTTGGAAACCTTTCGGAACAATGGCCACACCATACTGGATGATCTCTGCCAAGGCCAAGCAGGAGTGGTCCTTTCTTCTAAGCTCGACCTCGTGATAGAAATCGATATAGACATCCTCGATCTGTGGGACATGGATTGGATCGAGCTTTGCCTTTGGGAGGTAATTTCGTGGATCGAAGGTCGGCCTTGCTGGGAAATTGTGCTTCAGGTTGTAGCTCCAGTTCTGCAAACATTTCCCGGGCAGAAGTGCATGTGTCCTGCCCACCGTGAGGGGGAATGGAGTTCCACCCTTCTTTCTCTTTAGGCACTTCTCATGATACGTGATGAGCTGTCTGGACAACTCCAATAGGATTAACTTAAGGCCTGCATATCTTGGCAACTTGGTGGGCTCCCCCAAGAAGTTGGTGGCTCTGAGATAAGTAAAAGTGGGGAATTGTGTAAACAACGCCCCCCACTTCTCTGTTGTGGTCACAATGCTCTTGGTCATTCGACCGTGAGTCATATTTGGCCTCAATAGGCAGATGATGCCATAGAAGAAGGCATCGTTGATCTTGCTGAACTACATAATGTTGTTCTCCAGTTTCAACTCTGGATAATATTTGTATATTTTTACCTGGGGCCATACCCTGCATCGGCTCAGTGCTGGATAATCTCTCTCAGAGGCAGTAGCATAGACCACGTAGGAGTTCATGTAGAACCTCCCTATTGTTGAGAGTTGTTGGAGCTACTCAGAGATGGTGCTGCTGATGATTTCTGCCCACGCAAAACGTTGATCAGGCACGTTTTTGTTCATCGTTTCCAGATACCTGAGCATCCATTTGTGGAAGTAATGGGTGTCAGGAAGCCCAAAAATCCTGCTCAGGAAGGTAATGGTGTCGCTCAGCTCCTCCGAAAAGTCGTTGCGATGAATAACCTGGGGCCACCTGGTTATTACCTTCTTATTCTTTAGATAAACCTCATTCATGAGCTGCATACATTTGTCCTCATTTTCATCCCATGCTTTAATGCAGTCTTCCTGACTCACGGCCACAAAGTGCCGGTGGTGGGGGATAACCAGCATGATTTCGAAGTGCCGGGAAGTGAGGTTGATTATTACCTCGCCCTTTTCGTTCTCGACACACTTGTTGTCTTTGTTATAGCAACGAGCCACCACCATCATGAACTCATTATTCACTGCGCTAACGTGGATTCCTGCAGCGAAGTGTAGACCACTGCCCACTAATTTGTCCATCCAAGGACTGCCTATGACCCTTCTGGTTCTGGCCACAAAATCCTCCATGTCTATATGGCCAAGTTCAGCATCTTTGATGTCCAAGTCACATTCTGCATGGGACTCGAGCATCCTGACCCTCTTGATACTTATATTTCATTTCTTCCTTTGTGAGTTTGGCCTTACCCTTTGACTTGGTTGGCCTCTTACTTGATGTAGACATGCGATTCCGAGTTCAGCTGTTGATCTGCAAGGAGTGAAGTCCAACGCAGAAGAGCCATGTTAGCTATTAGATGATCCATCAAAGCTTTACAGAATGAGGAGTTAGCAATTTAAAAGCTTCTGGGCGCAGGGCGCAGGAATACTACAAACTGCAGGCTCAGAAAAGTAAGGCAAACTGATGCAAAGTGTTGCAAGGAAGAAAACAACGCCAAAGGGCGCAGGGCGCGGGAATGCTACAGACAACATTCAGTGTTGATGCAGAAGGATTTGCGCCTGCGCCATTGTGTAGGGTTTAAACTGGGCACAAATAATTTTTGTGTTGCATGGCGGCACGATGCGCTAATGGCGCAAGTATTGATTGTGTTGCAAACAGTTTTGGTGTGCCAAATGGCGCAGGATTAAAGGGTGTATCACCGAATTTAGGTGCGCCGAGGGGCTTTTTAGCTTTGGCGCAGCGCAGGAAAAGTTTACATGACATTCAGTGTTGATGTGGGCGGGATTGCACTAGCGCCATGTTTTAGGTTTACAAGGGTTTCAAAGGGCGCAGAGAAGATTGCATGCTGCAGGCTGGGGACAGTGCGCAATTTGGCGCGACTGTGTTTTATGCAACAATGATGGCGTTTGCGCCAAGGGAAAACCGCAGCTGTGGAATCTGTGATAACCTTAAATTTTCTTCTTTCATCGATTGGTTTATGCGGTTTTCAGGGCTCTTTCAACATGGATTTGACAATAAGGGGAACAGAGCGAAGAGGATCTTGGGTCCATTTCCGAGACAAAGCCCTCCAGGCCAGCAGATCTGGAAGGAGGGTAAAACCGGTTTGGGGGAGAGAGAAGATTGCAAAACGGGCTGGAGGGGTTTATGGTTTCTTCATATTCATTTTATTATTATTCCACAAACAACCAAACCAAAACAAAAACCACAAGAAAAGTAAGGACCACCTACCCGGGATATATAGACTGGAAGAAACGATGCGGGGCCCACGAATGCGACGTGAAGCGACACGGGAATGACTGGAGCGCTGACAGGTGCAGAGGAATAAACTTTTCACGTGTTTTTCAATCGTGAAAATGACAGGTCGGATGCGCCTATTTATAGCAAAAGGCGCAATAAATGCGCCACCAACCATTTTCAAAGGGCGCACAAAATAGCATGCCAATATGAAACTACTTGCGCCTTTGGCGCGGGGATTATGCGTCTATCAGCAAAAAATTAGTTGCGCCTTTGGCGCAAATTCGAGACTGTCAACACAGGGTTTTTAGCGCTTTGGCGCACCGCTTAAGGGCGCAACATTTTTAGTGTTAACAGTGGGGTGCATGCGCCATGGCACAGGTTAGAAGGGCGCCACATGGGGAGGCGCAACATTTTTGTTGTTGACACGACAGAGAGTTGGCCAAAGGCGCAGAAGAGGGCGCATATACATTTGATGTTGCATGAACAAAATTTGCGCCGAGCCAAAAAAGGACTGAAATGACTAAGTTCGAAAAACCAGATTCTCCGGAAAGGGATTTTAGGCCATTTCGAACGCTAAGGGACCTCGGCAGGAAACCAAAACAAAATTTTGGTATGGTTACCTGCAAAATTGCCCTTGTCAATTTTACAGGATAACAGATAAGAATAGACTATCCATCTCCTCACACCATTTTCTAATGGCCAACACTCTACCCATAAGCCCACAAAAATTTAACATAACCACATACTTAACACAAGCAACAAGAAAATACAAAGGAAATTTATAAACCTACCTTGGAGGCATTTTGTCCTCCTGAAAACAATTTCTCAAACCAAGCAAAAATCTTCAAGTCCTTCCAAGCTCTCCCAAACCCAAAAGCAACCAAGAAAACACCAAAGCATAAAGCATGGAACCCTTTTCCTCCTCCAAACTCTCTTATTTATAGATTTCTAAGAGGCAAGGTGAGATGGAGTCCACATAGGATTACCAACAAGGAAAACCCATGTGCATTCCAAAATGGTAGGTGCACACCAGCCAAGCCTCATTGATAATGTGTAAGAGGAGTAAAAATAAATCATTTCACGTGTAAGGATGTTCATTGGAAAACTAAAATCCCATCATCCTAAAAGGTTTCTCTTCCCAAAGTCAAAAAGTAAATCTCATAATAAAAAACATGGAGTGTGAAAAGGAGGACAATATCTATTCAAAAGCCCCTAGTACCGAATATGTGCTTCCTCCTCTGTTCATATCCCCCCTCCACCCTTTGTTCCTTCTTCCTCTAAGAGTTATGTCGCCCCTGCCTCGGATCGCACACTTTGTAACAAAAAGGATAAGGGCAATACTAGTAGTGACTTTCCCTCTTCTCCACCCCCAAGGTTGAAGGACAGGTGGCTCTGAGTCTTCTTGCTATTGGTAAGAAGAATGTGGAAGCTCTGAAATCTTCTGCGGTGAATTTAAGGGTTGAAGTGGAGTTACAAATTGACATGATTAATTGGCTTCGAATAGAGAGTAGAGATTTGAAAGAAAAAATCAGAAGCAAAAAAAATTCTTTTGACAATGGAAAAAAGGACAACCAGTTGGATAAGATTAGTAGCAAGGATTCCAAAATTGAAAAAGATCAAGAGTAGCTTAGAAGGCATAAAGAAGACCTTCCTGAAGGTCATGAAATAGTTCCAGTTGGAGTTTCTTCTTCACTGCAATTTTGTTGGTATCTTGTTGTGCTTTTTTCGTGGTTTGGATGTGGTTGTGTTGCAATTTTGGTGAAGTTTTGTTGTGGCTGTGTTGCGGTTTCGTTGTTGTTTGGATATGAACTTGTTTTGGCCTTGCTTTGTACTTTCTTGTTATATCTTGGCTTTGGTCTCTTTGTACCTTGGTAGGGTCCCAATAAAAAAAAATATCATTAATTAAAAAAATCTCTTCAAAAACAAGGCAAAAGACAAATTTAGCCTTTCAAAAACCTACCTACCCAATAAGTATGGGCTTGTGGCAATTTTGAGAGTTGGGACAAGGTAATCCTCTCCCGCACACTTCTAAAAAATGCTCTAAAGGCAAAATCCAAGTTTTCAAAATCAAGATCAAAATCAACTTGAATGCCAAAAGACAAGGACAATATCATAATAAATGAGATTTCAATCAATCAAGATGTTATTAATTTAAAAATAATAAATTAAAATCATAAGATTTAAAGCATTAAGTTAAGATATTAACTTAAAATCATTAAATCAAAATAAGATCACTACGAAACACTAAATTAAAACACAAGGGTAACAACAGTAAAAAAATGGATGAGGCAATCCAAAAAATCACACACTTAAAGAAAATAAAAAGGAAATAAATTATTAATCAATTTAAAATCAAAAGGGGGAAAAACACATCACATGAGAGTTAAAATAATTAAAACATTATCAAACAACAAAGAGGGTCACTTATACATTAGCAACACACACAGACACTTGCTCAAAGGGTGACCATGGTTAACACATGTTATTCATGGATTATCGGTCTCCCCCTTCTCGATTTGGTATTTTATAGTGTTCATGAATATACTTGTCCAACATCTGCACACTCCACACAAAGCATCATACCCACACGGAAAAACTTATAATGCAAAATGTAATTCCACTCACAACAATCAACTAATTCACACATAATTCAATACATATAAATTTCAAAAATCAATTTCCCAAACATCCATAATTTAAGCGATTAATTCAATAAGATTTCGTATTTTTTCCATATACCACATACATACTATATCATAGCAATTTCCAATTTTCATGTATACTCTATGAATGATGAAATCAAAATCCACGCCCCTGATTAAAAACATCACATCAAAATATTTCATGACTATAACATGCGACACATTCTTATTAATGCTAGAAACATACACTTCCATCAAATCCCTGCAAGGTTACTGTAACATGATCATTCATGTTCATTCCAAACCACATTCTCGTATTCATGTTCCCTAACCATCGTCCCTTCTATGTCCTTGTTCTCGCTCCCCATCAATAATAGCCTATTTCCTCTAAGAGAAAATATAATTAATATGAATACAAGCAATATTATGCCCTAGGATAAAGAAATATCATAAAAGAAGCATGGCAAGGGCATTCCCCAATTCAAGCAGCATATAATCCTTGTAGGAATAAACATGTAATCCCAATAGGCATAAACAATAATATATCCCATGAACTGATATCCCAAGTATGTAACCCTCATTATAATTTATTAAATAATTAAAAATTGATGTCCAATATATATTAACTATAGTCTACATGTTCACTATATAAATGACAAGAAAGCAAATATTATTTCTAATTTATGTAATGTATTTGAAATAATATACAATTTTGTTAATTACTATTTATAATAGATAATTTTGATTCACAATAGTATTAAAACTCTGCAAAATTAGTGTTGGCATTATTGACTAGCGTTTGAGAACTAGTTCACATTTAGGATTATAAGAATGTTTATATCTTGTTTTTCGGTTAGAATTGATGAGATTCTTCCATTCACATTGTTGGCAAACCAATGACGAATATGTTTATGGAAGTGATTAAACCTTGCAATGCAACTATTTGAGTGCATTACTCAAAATTAATTTAGATCGTCTTACACTTTCAGTGATTTACATAGAGATTTTTGAGTATTAGGTATGCATATCTTTCACTCTACACAAGCAAAACTAAATTTGTTCTATTTATAGGAGGCAAAGAAGAACAACGAAATTTGGTTGAGATTTAAGAGCATTGTTGCAGTTGTTCAGTTCTTAATCAATTACTTTTCATTTATCTTCTCACGGTTCTATAAGTTATTTTCAAATATAGTACATTTGGTACTAGAAATGGAGACGTCGGAGGTTTGAATGGGGGGGTCAAGAATATGCATCCACCTTCAGCGTTGGCACAAAGAGAACCATAATTATTACAGTCAACTTCCATTGTTCACAATATCACAATAATCTTTGGTATGGGGAAAATTAAGTCACCAACCTTAACTTCTTTGTTGGAGTACGTGTCTAGTTACCCATTAGTGCTTAAGTTTACTTGCGCAACTAATAATATTTCCTATGTTTTATATTTCCATTTTAAAATAAAGTGACATTTGAAATATGCAACTTGCACTTCTAGAAAGACCAAGTTGCACACCCACTTCACGTGTTATTTGACTTAGTATGCAATGGCTAACCACTTGAATTGATGAGGCCTTAAGAGTGTTATAAATAAAAGCTCCCTCTCATTTCAATTCATGGAATTTTTATGTAGAATATGTTCTCGGAAGTTCATATGAGAAACAATGTTATTCTGCCAAATTTCTTTTGTAAATACTTGTGGTTGAATGCACAAGTGTGATATTGAAGGTAGGGAAAGGCTTGGCAAGTCATGTTGTGAAATTGTTCGGCACTCTCACATGCAATGAAATCTTTGCCACTTCGTTCCTTACCAACCTTAGGACTCAGGAGGAGGAACAATTGTTGCACATCACACTTGAGGTTGTCCTCTCCCTTTTTTAAAACCCTTCTCTCTTCTCTGATTTGACGTATATTTTGTGAAATTTCAAATTTATGTGGGGCTATTCTTAATTCAAGGGTGTGTTTTGGCAATTTTTAGTTGTTTTGCGGGAAAAGAATTATTAACTAGGGGGTTCTTACTAAAAATCCAGTTGAATTTCTTGCAAAAAAAATCAAAAAAGTTTGTCTAGTTATTATAGTTTTTTGTTGATTTTATTAAATTTCTAATTTGTTTTTGAAATTATTTTAAAATATTATAATTCATAAACTATAGTTTTAATTTATAATACTTCAAAATTAAAACCACACACACACTCGCACACACACGCACGCACACACGCACACGCATGCACGCACACACATGCACACGCACACGCACACGCACGCACGCGCGCGCACACACGCACAAGCACGCACACACACACGCACACGCGCGCACACACGCACACACCCACACGCACACACACCCACACGCACACGCACCGACACGCGCACACACCCACACACGCATGCACGCACACGCACGCGTGCGCGCAAACACACACACACACACACACACACACACACACACACAGGCGCACACACGCGCACACAAACACGCACACGCACGCACACGCACGCACACACGCGCACACACACACGCACACACACACGCGCACACACACGAGCAAACAGGAACACACGCGTACACACACATGCACGAGCGCGCACACACACACGCGCGCGTGCGCACACACACACACAAACATGCACACACACACACACACACACACACACGTACGCGCACACACACACGCGCGCGCACACACACACACACACGCGCACGCACACACTCACGCACACACGCACGGACGCACGCACACGCACAAACACACACACACACATGCACAAACACACACACACACACAGACGCACAGACACACACAGACACACGCACACGCACAGACACACACACAGAGACACACACACACACACACACACACCTGCACACACACGCACCCACACACGCGCACGCACATGCACCCACAGACACACACACACACACACACCCCCACACACGCACGCACGCACGCACGTGCGCACACCCACGCACGCCCAGGCACACGCACGCACACGCACGCACGCACGTGCGCACACCCACGCACGCCCAGGCACACGCACGCACACGCACGCACGCACGTGCACACACACACGCACCCGCACACACACGCGCACACACACACACACACACACACACCCGCACACATGCACACACACTCACACGCACACCCACGCACACGCACACACACACGCACACGCACACGCACACACGCACGGCCGCACCCACACACACACACTTGCACACACACACCCACACGCACGCCCGCACGCACCCACCCACACACACGCGCACACGTGCATGCACCCGCACCCCCACACACACGCGCACACGTGCACGCATCCGCACCCACACACACGCACACGCACCCACACACACTCGCACGCACGCGCACACACGCACGCATGCACGCGCACTCACACACGCACACGCACACACGAGGGAAAGAGCCTAACAACTCTTTAATCCCTAATTTATTCATCGCCCACGTGGATCGGCCTTGGAAATTAACACACATGCACACACACACATGCACACACACGCACGCGCACGCGCACACACACAAGGGAAAGATCCTAACAACTCTTTAATCCCTAATCTATTCATCGCCCACGTGGATCGGCCTTGGAAATTAACACACACATACGCACGCACATGTACACACACGCACGCACGCACATGCACACACATCCACCCACACACCCACACGCACACACACGAGCGCGCACACGCACACACGCATGCGCACGCACGCACACGCACACATGCATGCACGCACGCACACACACGCGCACACACACACACACACACGCACACACACGCACGCACACACGCACGCACACACGCACGCATGCGAGGGAAAGAGCGTAACAACTCTTTAATCCCTAATCTACTCATCGCCCACGTGGATCAGCCTTGTAAATTAACCCACCCTATGGTCAACTGACAAACTACCCCCAAACCTCATTCGCACCATGGTTGTGCTACCTTAAACCCCTACCCAAACTATCCTCCCTTCCCCACATCGGACAACCTTCGTGGACTAGTGCCTTATCCATTGGGCTATATGGAGTCATTTATTCCACACACACTCGCACGCACGCACGCACACGCACACGAGGGAAAGAGCCTAACAACTCTTTAATCCCTAATCTACTCATCGCCCACGTGGATCGGCCTTGGAAATTAACCCACCCTATGGTCAACTAGCAAACTACCCCCAAACCTCGTTCGCACCATGGTTGTGCTACACTAAACCCCTACCCAAACTATCCTCCCTTCCCCACATCGATCAACCTTGACAACCAACCCATCCTAGACCAAGCCAACAAACTACCCCCAACCCCATTCACACCCTTGTGGTTGTGTTGTTGTCACTCCCTACCCAAATCCTCCTCCCTTCTTGATGTGGTAGCCTCATGTTGCCACATCCCCATTCCCCTCCCCGCACATAACACCCCTACTCCATGCCTTGTGGCTTCATGGTCCACATATGCATTCCTACAAGCCATCATGTAGCATCAAGCTGCCACATTTTTTTATTCTTTTCTTCACAATTTTTAAATTTTCAAATTAATTTGGCTCTAGAACTGACTTGGTTAATACCTTTTGTTAGGAGGTTAAGATTGCAGGTTAAACCCATACCAACCTTTTTAATATAAAAACTATTTGAAAACATAAACAAATAAGGATTGTTTTTTAAATTTTTGGGGCAATTTAAAAAAAAATAGTATTTAAAAACAAGTAGGTGCTAATTTATTAAGCGTGGTCTTTTATTTCGGTACCTTTTCAATTAAGGGGCCATTTTAAGCACATGGGACATTAATTAATGAAGCGAGCATTTTTTCAACTAACAAGGGATTTTTTTTATTGCGGGGGTATTTTTAAAGCCCTATTTGATGTTGTCACATATCCCACACAAGACACATTTTATTTGTGGTCGCTCTCATTACTTGCAACTTCAATTAACATTTTCTCGATACAAGGACCTCCATTTTCAGAGCCATTATTTTAAAGTGTATTTTTTTGCGTAGATTATATATTTGCAAAGAATCTCTTCATCATGTATAGATCTTTTTTCATTTTTCCATTTTGCACTTAGTTGTACACATGCACATGTTGTAATCACCTACGCAATTATAAGAAATTTGGGGTAACAATTCTTGAACTTGCACTACTTATAAAGTGCATTTGGCGAGGGGTAGTACTTTGATTTTTGGCAGACTTGTGGTTGTGTCCATGGCAGTTATTGTGCCTTGTTTTCTTGTGTGTGCAACACCAGGCACACTTGTTAGCTCTTGTCTTGTACTTATGAATCATTTGTTTTTCACATTATCATCTCTAAACACAATGGTTGATAATCAACCCATTCTAACTCCCTACAACTACTACACATGGAGATTTAAAACGAATCAGATTTTGCAGTGTAAAAGACTAAATCAATTGGATGCCTGAGTAATGATTGCTAAACATCCACCATTTTGTTGATTTTGATAACATGGTTTACTAGGCATCGATGATTTCTAATATTAATCTCATTTATTTGTCTCGCTCAATCTTCAAGATTCATGATTGTAATCTCATCCTACAAGATTGAAACATGTTAATTTACTCAAAGATCTTGTCCAAATTAGGACTGATAAAGATATTTTGTTCATAATTGTATACTAATTTCATAGCTCTCAATCTCACTAATTTTGAGAACACTTAGGGTGCTAAATTTCATAAGATGCCCACTATTTACGATGTGTAACTTCAAGATTGAAATAGTTGGCTTGTGAGTAGGATAAACTCATTTAGATGGGCATTTTTCAAAACCAACAAAATCACATGCTCTTGTTGTAAAGCAACATAAAAATGCTAAAGCATCTCCAAAACAACATAATGAAGACCTTAAATCACAATCACATTGCCCTCATTCTTCTTTTTCTTCTTCTTTCAATACTTCAATTCCGAATAATGCTTGTGTGACAAAGTGTAATTTCTGTGGAATAAATTGGTCCTGAACACAAGTGTTTGAAGAAATTGACACTTTTTAATGAGGAAATGAAGAATCATAAAATTAGTCTTTTATCTACTTCTAGCTCTTATGGCAACGGCAAGGCAAAAGCCCTCTCAACGATAGTTGTTACTCCATTCGATCCTGAATGGTTTCTCGACTTTTGAGCTACTTATTGCATGGCTTGATTCGTAGACTTATTCACTTCTATTGATTGTTTTCTTTCGCAACATATTTTCATGGGGGACTCTTTTTCTTGTAATATTCAAGGACAAAAACTGTTGAGATTAGTGATGACACCTTCACCAATGTTTTTTAATGTGCTTTCTCTCACAACCAACCGTCTTTCAATATATCAGATCACTTAAGCTGACAAGATAGTTGAGTTCACAATTGATTCAACAATCATTTGAGAGCACCATGGTCCTTCCTAGGTTATTGTAGTGGGAAAGGTAGATCTTCATGCACACTCGTATACATTCTCTCATTTTGTGTGTATGTTACACACAAATCGAGGAAGTTGTGGCATGAGCAATTTGGCCACTTGAACTACCGCTACCTTTGACAACTACATCAAACACAACATGGTCGTTGGTCTTCTTTCCATTTCATTTTTCAGTATGGTGTTTGTTTAGGGTGTGTCCTTGGTAATCATCCTAATGATAGCTATGTGAAGGGCAAAGCATGGAGAGCATATGAGGTTCTTGAACTTGTGCAGAGTTTCGTTTTTGGCCCCATGCCATCACTTTCCTTTGATCGGGCCCGTTATGTGCTCACATATTCATTAATGACTTCTGTAAGTGAACTTAAAGTTTTTTTGCATAACAAAAATCGAGCTTTTTCCTCTTTTGTCGACTTCAAGGCCTTTGTAGAAAAACAAATTGGCAAGAGCATCAAGTGTTTGTAGACAAACAATAATGGAGAGTGTGAATTCTTGCTTTGAAGACTTTTGTGCCTTGCTTGACATTTAACTTCAACGTACAATTCTTTAAAATACATGACAAAATGGCATCGTTGAAAGAAATAATTGCACACTAAAAAAGATGACCACTTGTATGGGTTAGTCTCAGGATCTTTCTCATGTTTTTTGGGTTGAGGCCATAAAGTGTGCAAATCATATCAAAAAATGCACTCCACACAATGTAATCAAAGGTATGACTCCTGAAAAAGCTTGGAGTGGCAAGAAACCTTCTGTTGAGCACTTGAGAGTCTTTGGATGTAAAACATGGGGTCTCCTTTATGCAAGGCTCTCCAATCACAAAGCAAGCCTTGTATATTTGTGGGTCATCCTAATGATGTCAAAGGTTATAGTCGTCTACATCCAAACACACACCAGTTGATAGTCACTAAATCGTCACTAGAAGTGTCTTCTACATTCAGACATACACCTGTTGATCGTCACTAGAAGTGTTTGCTTTGATGAATGCCCTCCACATGCCACATCATCACCCACCTCTTCTTCCATTCTTGACATGACATCTACATCGAGGAGTTCTTCGAAGGATGACACATCTCTTATTGATGAGGTTCCTCCTTCTCCACCACATGCTCCTGCACCTTTTTCTCTTCCTCGATGGGTTTAAAAGACACGATTTGCTGGTGGTTCTTGTGGTGATTCCATAGATACTTGATGCACTCGAGTAGATTATAGAGAGCTTCTTTATGCATATGTTGCCACCACATCAAATCCTCAATCCTTTAGTGAGGCTAGTGGCACTTTGGAGTGGGACACAACCATGGAAGAAGAGCATGCTTCTCTCATGAAGAATGATACTTGGGATTTAGTCCATCTTACAAAATGGAGAAAGATGGTTAATTGTAGACGGATTTATCGAAACCAAGTATGCAACTAATTGAAGTATCGACAAATACAAAACAAGACTAGTCGCGAAAGACTTTTATTGAGTGGAAGGCATTGATTATTCAAAAGATCTTTTCTCCAATTGCTAAGATGAACTCCATCCACATTGTACTTTCTATTGCCACTCATTAGAGATGGATAGTGCATGAAATGGACGTAAATATTGCTTTTCTTCATGGTGACCTTGACAAGGAGATATCTATGGAGTAGCCTCCCGAATTTGTCCAAGACTCTTCACTTGTATGTCGATTAAAGAGATCCATGCATGACCTTAAGTAAACCCCACAAGCATGGTATGGGATGATAGACTCCTCTTATCAAGATTCTCTCGTTTTCATTCCAACCCCACTTTCTACATTTTGTGGCATCATGATAAGCTTCTAATTATTGTTATATATGTGGATGATCTCATCCTCATAAGCCACTCATCTTCACTTCTTCATAATGTTAAGTCTTCCTCATAGCAATAGTTTGAGACGCATGAAATGGACATTTTACACTACTTCAATTAGAGATGACTCACTCTAAATCTAGAATCTTTCTTTCACATCCCAAGCACGGCTTAAATCTCTTAGAACACTTTCACATTTCTAATTGTAAACTTGTACCTATACCATTGTTATTTAGAGTCACGTCCACAACCACGTGCTCTACACCCTTGGTTGATGTTACCTTGTATAGGAAAATAGTTGGCAGCCTCATTTACTTGACTCATAACTTCATATTTCTCTTTTTTGTCGTTGGCATGGTTTCTCACTTCATACAAGAGCCTCATGAGCTTCACCAAAAAGTTGTTAGGCAAACTCTCCATTATATCAAGAACAGTCATACACAATTCATTATGTTGTGGGTTCTCTTACAAATTTGGTAGGCTATATTGACTCTGATTCGGCAAGTGATATTGATGATTGCAAGTGCATGTCAAGATATGTTTCTCATATTGGCTCCGATCGTGATGTTTAGTCCAACAATGCCATATTCATTTATGTCATAGAGGCAAAGCATTGAGAAATCGTTTTTGCCACTACATATTATTTGGATTCGTCAAATCTTGGTAGAGTTTGGCATTGAGCAACCTCATCCTACTGTCATTTTGTGTGATTGCCAATGTGTCATCCGCATCGCTAAGAATCTTATGCAACATCAACGCACCAAACACCTTGGTGTCCAAATGTACAACATTTGGAAACTAATTCACAAACACATCATTAAGCTGCAATTTTATCGCACAGAGTTGTAGGTAGGAAAACATCTTCACTAAATGCCACACTAAGTCTATGTTCCTCTATGAGAACTACTAGGGGTGAAGGTAGTCTGAGGCATATGTCCTTCTTGAGCACATTGTATATGAGCACCTCATCAAGCCTAATTGTTGATATTCATATCAAAGGTTGAGCCTCAAATTTTTGTAGCCCCCAATAAGTATCACTTAAGGTATGGTGTTAGAATAATTGTCCAATTACCCATTAGTGCTTAAGTTTACTTAAGTAGTTAATAATGTTTCTTAAGTTTCTATATTTTTATTTTAGAAATAAGTCACGTTTGAAATGTACAACTTGCACTCTATATAATTCAAGTTGCACACCCACTTCATGTTATTTAACTGAGTGTGTTGTGGCTAACCACCTTATTTAAAAAGGTATGTTAGTCACTAGTATTTATGAGGCCTTAAGAGTGATAAATAGAAGGCATCCCTCTCATTTCACTTCGTGGGAATTTTTATGTAAAATCTACTCTATAGAAAGAACAATGAGACCCTTGTTTCCATTAATCCATTTCCATAGATTTCATATAAAGGAATTGTAAAAATTTGATTCACCCAAATACTGAAATGAATAAATCATTAAGGAAGAGCTAGATCAAATCATTCTCGTGGTAGTAAGTTCACTTTTTCCCCTCTTACTCCAATCCCTTTCCTTCGTAACCACCACCCAACTACATTACCAGATTCAAACTTCTAAAAACTCAACAACCCCCTTCCAGTTTAGTAGATAATCACAAGGATTTCACATTTAAAGGCCCATAATAACGATCATCATAATCATAGTGAATTTCTCTTAAGAAGAAAATATTTAACCTCTGAAATTTGACATCACAACTTTCACATGTAGAGCTTGTAGAGATCTAGTTCAAATTCACAAAACAAACAAATGAAACCCTCATGTAATGGCTTCAAATAGGATCTTTCCCTAATTTTCAAAATCTATGGAGGTCATTAAATGACCATCGTAATTTTTAATAGACACACATGACACATTGAAATTCCATCCACCGCCATTCTCCAAATTCCTCGCCATTTTTGGCTATTTGATACAATTAGTAATGATCCAACTTCAACCAGATGCATGGCCAATTTACTAGAGAAAGAATAGAGTTATAATTACTTATTTATATGCATAGGCCAGTTTTGACCTTATTGATCCATAACAATAATTAAACAATGATAACCCTTGCATACCACCTTAGTCCCTTAGTTATCACATGTAGTTTACATGTTTAACAATCCAATTAGTCGACATCAATTTAGACTTATGCAATGATTTATAATAATTGAAATCTTTCATAATAAATTTTCAGGGGTAAGGTCTATATACCTTAAGTGAATGGTGACACATATTCCATCAAGACCATCACCTTAGCAAATAGTCAACACAATTGTTAGATGAATCAACAACTTGAGATTTGCATCTAATATAAGATTTGAATGTATTTGTACCCATACAACACATAGTTTAGGTCTAAGGCTCATCCTCAGCCTGATATGTTATCTCAAACATACTTTAGCCTCTAACCCATTATACTTAGTTTGACCCCTATATAGGATTAAACTATTTTCCCACACCTTATAAGTTTTCGGTTTAAAGGTGATCAACATACTAGCCCTTTAATACAATTTTGGCATAGCCTATCCTAATCAATGAGTCTAGGCCCCCAATTTGTGCATCAATAAGATAAGCATGGTCATACTGCCATTTTCTTGCAGTTACAATCTTACTCCTTAATTACAATCATAACTTTTTCACCTAGCCCAGGCACAAATCAAGATAACCAGGATCATGATGTCATTGTGCTAGTAAGTGTAATTTTATACCTTATCGTATAATTAAGGATCAAGGTGAGAATAAAACAATAGAAAAAAGGGTACCACAATATTTAATACCACAAATTATACTAGCAAAGGAAATCTCACTGCAAATCAAACACTGAAAATACCAGACTATGACTTATCCTTTGTGATCACAAACTAATATTTGCAGGGTGTGACATTATTGTTGCTGTTGACTACTTGCTTCTCATGCGGTTAGACCTGGAAGGAGAAGGTGATCAAGTAGTCAAATACACATGTATATATGTCAAAAATGCATGTATATAGTAAACAATATGTAATGGAAATGAAAAAAATGTAAAAGGAACATGTGCACCTAATCCATGATGAGAGAAAGAGTGTAGAAAGGATATCTCGTGTTGTAAGTTTTTTGGGCGATCTCACATCACCCTGGACGAAGAAGTGTAGGGAGAAAGATACATTATTCTCCAACTTGTAACTGCTTCCCTGAAGTTGATGTGTGAATAGATCTTTGTACTACCTCGTTTTTTGGGAGATCCAACACCATTGGCTAAAGTAGTGTAGAGAGGACATCCACTATATTCTCTAACTTATAACTACTCCCCTGAATGCTAAGCACAACCTATCCTATAAAATTCACTATGTACGGGGTTCGTAGATTGGTCTAAACCCACTCACTGTATAAATCACAATGCTACGGGTGAAATTGAACTGAATTGAACCAGTATAGAAGAATTGTGTAGTATATAAAACCCCAAATGATACCCCCCTCTTTGGGGGCGTATGTGACATTGCTGATAGTATAATGCGGCCCTAAAAGAGGGCCAACCATATAAATTGTGCCTTGCAGGGGGAAGGTAATGTGCTTGGTAGAAACTAAGGCACACACAAACAAGCAGCTAGAAACAAGTGTTAGTATGAACAAACATGCATGTAAAAGATAAGTGTACACTACACAAATAATGTATAAGCTAGAATGTAAGTAAACATGCAAGAAGACAACCATAGACTGCCAAAGTAGGTTGCAAACATGGAACATCACTCACAATGTCGCAAGACACTCAAGGCTGCAATTTTCGCATACAACAAACAAGTGTGCACACTAACAAATGGCAAGGTCCGTATACAATAACAATAAAAAAAAGTAAGTAAAAACAACATATAACCATGGGAGAAAATAATCCTGTAAAAAATATTACACACGAAGCACCCATTAGCATGTTAGCAAGATAACCCATATGTCAAAAGTGTGTATAAGAAAGTGATGTAGAGTGATGAGTATAGAATGAAATAATAACTACTGTAAGAGACAAATGTGGATTTCCCCAGTGACCATTCTAGGAGGTGAGCATCCATGTCACGTGTAAGAGACTTGTATCTGTGATTACAACTAGAAAAGTATGTAAATGCATATGTGTGTATGATAAAGATAATGACATATAAGAGATATAGTTGGCATGTGTAATAAGCGAATATGAACAAGAAAATGTGTTGGTCCAAAAATCTATCATGAGAGCAGATTTATGGATAGACGAGCTGCAGTGCCCACATTTTACACATCCAAATACAACCGTAAAAATATCAGGATAATTTTTTTTTTGACTTACATTGCTCACGACACACAACACAGTAAAGGCTCCAAGTACAGAACTTGACACACATGCGACAATCACATAAGTCATCGACTCACATAGACACATGCAGATGACATCGGCATGTCGATACCACACTTTTCCCAACAAATGAATACTAGCAAAGACCCAACCACAAGAAAACATGACTTTAGGAATGACGAACCCACGACATAATCATTGCTTTAAATGTATTTTAGGTACGGCTAACTTTCCAAGATCCTTATTAGGTAAGCATGATTTTCTCCATTTTTCCACCTACATGTTCTGAAAATTCGTTTCACAATTCACTTATTGTTCAACCATTTAATTTTCTCTCGACCCTTATAATAGATCTACATAACTTACATAAGTATTTTCCATATTTCAAATTTTATACAAAATTCTAACTCTCTCATTCTTATGTTAAGATTAGGCTTCCCAAAACGCTTATTCAAAGTTTAGAATTTAACCTTGTTACATAGGTGAACCTAACGCGATGTTAGGATGAAATCTTGGGATTAAGGAAGACATAGATTGAAATAGCTTTTTTCCCAAGAACATCCTTCGATCACGGAATAGTTATTTCACTACCATATTTAATAAATTCCAATAACTTATGGACTCCCATTTTTATTTATATATCTTATGCTTTCTTGAAGTTTGGTCACACCAAGGTAATTTATATTCTTTGCAATGCAAGAAAATGTTTAATTATGTTATAAGGACTCCAAGATTGACCTTAATCCTAATCTCCAATCTCATTTTCATTTTATATGATTTGCCCTTACATTGCACTATGGCCTCGTTCTTAGCACCGTCCTTAAACAAAAGAGTTATGAAAACACTTGTCTGACATTTTAAGGAAGTACATGACTAGGAGCATTATAAACTACACATGAACTTGAGTGATCTAAGTTCACGAAGATCCCATATCCTTGCATTGCATGATTCCGCATAAGAAATATTCTTTATTCCTTAATGCCATAAAATGACATAACAAGGGATTAAGGGACAAGGTTATAATTTCTAGGGTTCTCTAAAATCAATATCTTTCATCTCAACTTCGGATGCAAGGAGTTAAATTATAGTTTTCTTCCCACAAGTTAACATCCAAATCCACTAGGGTTTAGTTTAAATCCAATTTGTTTTTCACTCAGGGCTTTAATCCCTATTATAGATTTGATTTAAGTTGAAAAGTATTAACCCTATAAACCCTCCGCAAAAGATCAACGCACTATAATGTCACTAGCCAAAGATAGTACATATAGCTAAGAGGAGCTATAATCTACAGTGATAGAACCACTATTCCACTAGCCCCATGATGTCATCTAGATCTCACAAGAAATTCATTTGATGCAGAAGATTTATTTGACTGTGTTACTCTTATATGTCTGGTTTGTGTCGATGTCACTAAACGTACCTACTAAGACGATAAACCCATTTTTCTTGGGATCTTATTTGCCTAAACCAAGATGCTCCATTGAGTGTAAGGGTTCGTTTGAAGGTCACAATTTTCTACGCTAAGGGATTAACATAGGCAGGTTAGTTATATACAAATTTTGAACTACGGCTAACTGTTGTGGTTAGGTTCCTTTATTACATTTTTAAGGAATAAAAAAAACACCAATTATTAAACAAATAACTGCAAAACGAAAGTTCACTACAAGGTATTAATTTCAACTTCTTTTGACATTTGTATTTCACCTTTACCATAACAAAATTTGGGATCAAAATAATATCCATGAAAGAAATACCAATTTCTCAAGCACTTAATAATCTAATGAATTTTACATACTACCAATTTTCCAATAATAAGTCCTTCAATATAATACCAAAATAAACAATGACTTACTCAACGCCTTTATGTCATCATTCTGTCCTCCTGCAAAAACCACGTGAGCAAGATATCAACGATAAATCACCGGCATGGCATCCACCCTAATCAGACATAATTATCATTTTTCAGTTTTCTCCTTTACATATAATAATAATTAAAATTTGCAAGCGAGAGAAAGAGTTTAGAGACATGTATTCAATGCATTTCATTTCACTTCACTCTGTAACCTAGAAGAGAGAAAGAGAATGGAAGAGAGAGAAAACATCGTTTTGTCAAAAGCTCTAATACACACAACAAGTTTCATTATAGTATTTTAAACAATTATCTACACGTGTTAAAAGTTTCCAGGGTGATTTGGCAACTCTACAAGGGTCCCTGCAACTTTCTATTTTTACATTTTCTCACTAGTTACAAAACGTTCAAAATAGGCTCGGAGGCTAAGAAAATGCTTCCAAAAGTTATCTTTTGATGAGAACACACACTACAATTAACTTTCCATGTGTCCCCAGATATACCAAGAATTCATAGTAGCTGACGGAATTGAAAAAGAGCGAACGGTTTGCGTTTGGCGGTTAGTTTTCCGGGGCCACTGGTCATAGTTCACCTAGTTGTAAAATGACAAAAGTTAGCTCGAGTGCCCAGAAAACCGCATCCATAATTGAAATTTGTTGGAGAAGCACGCAATGAGACATCTCTTACTAGTTCCTCTATATGGGGAGAATTCATCAGAGTTGACGGGACTGAGAACTAGTAAACCATTTTCAAATGGCGACAAGTTTTATGGAGCGACAAGATGAAACTGGACCAGTTTGACCTCGTCAAACTGCGACCAGAGGCCTACAAAATGGCTTCGCCAAACTATACTGAAAACTTCTCTTTCCTATACTGAATGTTCCATGCATTTTTCTAGTATAATCGCTAGAGGTTTGTGAAGACGGTAAGTGATTTCTCTTTCCAGGTTTCAAATGGCGATCCAAAACGAAAGTCAACTTTCTAGTTTTAACAACTTTCTACTGTTGTAAACTAGTGTAACAGGGCTCCTATAAGAGCGTCAAAAGGATGTCATATGCTCGTTTCGGGTCAAACCAAGGGTCAAGGTGACTCCTCATATATCAGGGTACATGAATGAAACTTCACATCTCGTTTCTAGAGTTACAAAAGGGTACTTAGTGAGTCTCCGAAAATGTAAAATTTAACTATTTAAAACAGGGAGAAGGTCAACTTTATCAATGGGGAGTCAAATTCTTCTGGTCGATAAAATGATAATGGGGCGATCAATAAGGGTAAGATTTTTCTAAATCATCTCGAAGTGAGGGTAATAGTTCATGTTTTAAAGTAGACGAGTTATAATGACGTCGTGAGTTACGACATGACAATTTATTGTTTTGCAACGAGTTGAAAGGACATTTATATTGTATTAAAAAATCCTAATAATTTAAAATTCTATTTAGTTGCAAAAGAGAACTAAAACATAAGAATTATGAGAGGTAAGGGAAGAAGAACTATGCCTGGAGAACGAAGTCAGTCGAAGCCACAGGCTTGGGTTCAATCTCTTGCTTGGGCACTTCGTCAACTAGTCCACGAGCGTCCTCAGCTCCACCATTTTGCATACACGTCTACCAGGGAAGTTGCATTACAAACAAAAACATCTTGTTTTCTATGCCTTGATAAAACAGGTTGATGTGCACGCCAAACATACCATATTCCAACGTGTGCAACAAATAAACTCTAATTAGATTGGAAACTTGTTTGTTGCGTTGGCTAGGGAGGATTCAAGCCCTTTTAAACAACCCATCTGGGCATATAGAGCAACCAACGTTGCCCCTCCAGCCACCTATATACCATAACACTTGCAACTCCAAAAATCTGTCATACGTCTTGTCCCTTCCTTGTATCAAAGCTCTTATTTTAACATGGCTAGAGTACGCTGGGAAAGAAAACTATCAGGTTGGAGACCTGTTTGTTGCACACGCCAAACAGTGTGACTGTCCCACGAGGAAAACCGTGTCTCTTGTACACTGCCAAAAAAAATGCATCTACAGAGAGTTGTTGTCCCGTTATTTCATTTGGTCAAACGCTGTAACAGCGTGCACAGAGCATTGGCAACTACGACATTTGACAAAGTCCATTATTTTATGCTTTGATGGAATTCCATACTCTGTTTCAAGAGCTCTAGTTTGGCACAGGCAGTGAGAATGTTGGCACGGTTGTTAAATTTAGTTTTGTTGCTATTGTTTACATTTGGTTGAAAGATTCTAAAGCCTTTTCAACAATCCATTTTGTGCAGATCCTGCAACCCTGACACTCCATGAGACCGCATTTCTTAGAGGCATTCTAACAACAGCCCAAACGCCTTATCAACAAACCCATTTTGTGCATAGGCTGGGATATGCTGGCAATGTAAACTCGTTAGGTTTGGAGACATGTTTGTTGTACACGTGGAACCGTGTGACTGTCTCTTGAGGAAAACCATGCCTTCTGTTCGCTGAAATAAACATATTCCATGGAGCTGTTTCGTTCTTTCATTTGGTCAAACACTGAAATAGCGTCCCCAACGCCATAGCAACTACCACATATGTCAAAATTCCTTTCTTTGATGCGCTGATAGAAGTCCTCGCAAAATTCAAGGGTTTTCCCATTTTTTTAACGGCCTGGGAGGATGCTAGTACAGGCTAGGAATGCGCTGGTAGATGTAAACTCACCAGACTGGATGTCCATACGCTGTCCCAGGCTCGAATTTTGGCACAGATCAGGCGTGTGCAACTTAAACATCTGACAATATTCCTCTCTCCAATGCTTTGAGAGAAGTCCATGCAGTAAAATGGTTTCCCCCATTTTGGCGCTGGCTGGGGAGAGAAAAAATTTTAAAAAGCAGAAAAAACAAATTTCCATTATGCTTTGTTGGACGTCCCTACACAGATCTAATACCTGGCACTTCTTTAAACCATTCATAAGGCGCCTAAACACATTGTTTTGTGGCTTTTAGTCAAACGGTTCATGTGTTGCACAAATGCTTCCACGTTTTGCACGTATGGTTGTCAAACTGCTTCCAACAGCAGCATCAGACCACTCTCCTACCTCTTGCGCCTCCTTCAACCTCTGGAGTATGCGCTGAACAGGCTCAGAGCTCCCATGGTGGCGGCGGCTGCTCTGACCAAAAAGGAAGAAAAAAAAACCACTAAGAAGACCTAGCGCCCCTCCAAGAAATTCACGGGCCTTTTTTTATTTTTAATTTTTTTTTATATATATAATAAGAGGCATTACAAACATGCACAAGGCTATATAAGCATGGGCACCATAAGGGTAAAAAGTTAAAAAAAAATTATGAAGGTTGCAGCGTAGACAGGTTTTAGCGCCAAAAGGAGGATTTTGCATTAAAGACTATTTTCCACTGCCAAGAAGCTTTCAGTTTTGGCGACTAGGGTTAGAATAGCCTAAGTTCGGTCATTCTGAGTATCTGCATATTGGTATATGTGCCCAAGTGAATTAAATAATATTTTTACTTGCTTTGCATGCAAGCAAAACCTCAAATTTTAGGGCAGCAGGTTTTATACGCAAATTTTGGTGATAAAAACCAAGTATTCATGCCATAGACTCCATCTTTGTCTAAATTAATTGCAAGTATTCATCACATGTGCTCATATTAGTGAAAGGAAGTTCAAATCAATGTCAGGCAAATTGAGTATCTCTTCCGAATCAGAAAAATTGCCAGATCTGCACAAATTAAGCCAATTACAAGGGATTCCGAGAGAATTAAAAGAAAAACAGCTCATGCAAAGATTGTTCCATCCATGATGAAGCATTATGAAATAGAAGGATCAACTGAATCATGCATAGCTTCCACATTTGCTGACATCAATGATATATACATAGGCCTTGAACCCATCTTCGATTTAATTGACAGATCCAGAGCCGGAACGACATCTCTCATGTGGGCAATTAAAAGTAGCAAAATTATTCAAGGTTCAGCGTTTCCAGTCAGAGCTCAATTGCCTAAATTTGTTATGGAGTGTGCAAGTTTATATCATCCTCTTTCTAGAACCATTCATGATCATGTGAGAAAGACAATAATCAGGCTGGATGCACAATTTATTAATTATTGTTTAAAGATTCTGACACGACCAATTGTGATTGCAATTAGCATGCTCGATGCTGTCAATAGATTGGAGAAGCACAAAGCAGATTGTGTGGGCATAATGAATAGCAGATACATAAAGAAGCCCAGATCTCCATCAAAGTTCCTGAGGACTCTTCCACAATCCAATTTGGTGCAGGAAGTTTATGATATTACTAAATTGCTTTGCAGGTTAAATGGAGAAGCCAATACTCATAACTTTCGCTCATGAAAGTGTGCTTTCATGAGAACCATTGAGATCAACAGAGCCGATTCGATTATCAATTGGGCAGAGATCATCAGTGACGACATCGGCATGCAGCTCCGAAGTGTGAGGCCGACATTCAGCTTCAAAATGACTTCATACCTGGTATATGCAGCAACCTCGCAGGGTATATTTTCCAAATTGGATTGAAGAGGGGTTTTGTCAAAAGATCTTATTTTCAAGTGCTTCCCACAGTTGACAGTTCCTGAGTGCAACAAAGATTACAAGGTAGTCAACAATGGGTTCTATGAATTTATCTGCAAATTGAATAGTGATCTGAAGACCAGCAGAGTGAGCAAAGAAGCTTGGGAAGTTGTATCCCAGTATGGTTGCATCTTCACCCAATTTGCAGACTTCACGTATCTCAGGGTCAGTAGCTTTTCAGGAGAACCAGTCAAGTTGCCGAGATATCCAAGCGACAAATGGGTCATCATGGAGTTGTGCAGGCAGCTCATGGAAATTCATGACTTACAATCAAAGTGGCACAAACCTACGAGTTGCTTTCCGGTCACGGTGGGTTATTACAGCTGTCAGAGCATCCATAAGGCAAGGGGAATCGAAGCCGAAATGTTTTCCGGATATGAGCATGAGTTCTTCCCAGCACGGTTGAACTATGATCCATACGGGATAGCTGAGGAAGACAATCTCCCAGGAATATGCACACGTACCTTCCTTAGAAGACTTTTGGATGAAGTGCAGAAGCGAGTATGAAGTCAGGAAGAAATATTTCAGCAGGTTATCAACGCAATAAGTATCATATTATGGTTTAGCACAGATACCTGCAAATCTCGGGGATGATGGACATGTGATACTTGACACATACCATCAGATGGGAGGAGATAGAGCTGCTCTTCAGGAAAGCATAAATGGGTGTCAGACGATTGAGGAAAGGTCTTCCGTGCTTCTGGTTAACACCTCAAACTGGTTGTTGATGAAGGGAAATTGCCTGCATGAAGCTTTGATGAATCAGATCACATGGTAACTTTATTGCAAGAGACTCCAGCAAAAGAAAGCACGAAGGTGAAAGTAGCAGGAGGCCAGAGAAGCTTAAAGTATACAAGAAGTCTCAGATACTGGAGAAGGCCAATTCCACAGCTATCGCGCTAGTACCACTTTCAAACAAAGCTTCTCCTATGTCAACTCATAGCACTTCGGCAGCCCCTGAAGGCAATGTTGTTGTTCCTCCGTTGAATCGTCATTTGTATTTGCTCCTCAACCACTCATATCTTACCTCCCCTTGCAGAGAAGCTGAAAGCTCAAATGGCAGAGTTTGAAAAAGTATTGTCTTTAGACAATTTATAGGATGACAGCCACAACACTGTGGCAAATTCGGATGCAACAGAGTCTGAACATGAGAAGGTGGTACACTCAGTGACTTCTCATTCCCCGAGAAGCAATTTTTCATCATGGTTGGCTTTACAGACGGTTCCAGAAGCCAGAGAGGAGATCAACCTAGAAGAGCATGACTTGCAGCTACTCCTAAGTTTGGGCAGAAAGGATAGAAGACCTAAAGTTGCCAAGGTAACTTCAAGGTTGATTATTGAAGAATCAGGGCAGAAGCTCGCCGAGTTGACAATTCCAGCAAAGGGAAAACATAAGGGAGAACTCACGGAGACAGATATCTCAGTAACCAAAGTGCCACTAGGTCAAACTACCACGGAAGGATTAAAGCAAGATACACAGACACTAATAAACGCTTTATTCCTCAAGCTGGACAAAGAGAAGGTAGAGAAAACCAAACTTCAAGAGCAAATTTCACAGTTGTGTTGAAATCATTGCTAAGGTTGTCAAACCTTCCTCTCAGCCAGTTTTAGCACATGAGCAGGTGAGCAACCATCTGATTGAAGAGGTGGAGGATGCAGGTAATCAAGTCACGACTATCAATGAATGGAAAAGCCAAATCATTCACCAAGCTTCAAAATAGCTCAAAGAGGTACCAGCTAGTCTGGAAGTTATGAAAGGTGCATTATCTAAGCTGAAAGCAACTAATGACAAGCATAGTAGATGAGAATGCAGTGGCTGAAGGTAACCTGGACATTTTGGTTAAAATAAATAAGTGTCAAAGGAGGTTTTGATTGCGGAGCAACTTGTGCCTGATGGACTGAATTAAAAAGGTCAAGCAGTTTGAGTTTGCAGTTTCTTTCTGCCTGGAAATTCTCAAGCTTATGCTGAAAAGAATGCAGTTGCTCGAGGATAGGATATTGTCATTGCCGGGCAATATAGTTGCTCTTCACCGAGGAGGAAGTAGTTGGGGATGTTTCTTCCAGCAGAAGAGCTATTCCAAACAAGGTGTCTGATTCTCTTAAAGGGTTGCTTCTGATGATTCAGAAGAGGATTGATGAAGTTGTTAAGACTTTCACGTTGAATTCAATCAACAAGCTGATAACACTTCAATCGGATATTAAAGAGTTCGGGCCTAGTTTGAAGGAGGTGGAAGTAAACATTGACATTATGTCCAAAGGATTGCTGCAGTTCAAGACCGAGAAAGAGGTTGTTGCTAAAATAGATGGGAAATTGCTGAATTATATGTTCGACAAGTATATTCAATATCAAAACAAGAAGAAAGCGTAGGGTGTAACATCTGGCAGATCTTCTTTCTTCTCTTCTTTCTCTTATTCCTTATGTTCCCGGATGAAATTGTAAGATTAAAGTTATTGGTTTAAAAGCCATTACTTTAAGTTATTTGGAAAAGTTTATCTAAGATAAGTGGCAGATGTGCACAACTTTGGCTTAACCTCCAGATGCATGTCATTTAGAGAGGAATTCTAGGAGAAATATTTCTAGATGTTCCCTTTACAACTTCCCGTGTTCTAGTTCAGTTGTAGTTTCCATTTGTAATTTCCCCTTCATACACTATAAATGGAGGAAGAACCTATGGGTTAAAGGATCAAAGTTTGTAATCAGCATTCTTGTGTTCCAGACTTTGAGTTGAAACCCTTGATATCTTTCTGAAAGCTAAGGAATAGAGAGGAGGCAGATTTCCGGAGAACTTTGTGTCAATGGTGCATTTGTTTCTTATTTCTTTTTAGATCTTTGCATAAACTTTGTGTTATCTTAGATCTGGATCTGAAACTTTCCTTTGCTTTGAATTCTGCATTTCTAGATCTATTTGTTTCGTCTATGTGCATGTGACCAACTCTGTCAACTATTGGTTAGGTTGCACATCTTCTTTCTTTTCTGCTTGCATTCAATTATTTCCCTCTTCTGCATATATACATTTCTTACATCTGCTTACTTGCTGAAAACTGCCTAGCTATGGTGCATGAGCTATGCAGTTAAAGTAAAACCAACAGATAGATATTAGAAAATATAATTGACAAAATCTTACACAGGAGCCTCACCGGTAAATGAGGGAGATTTATCTCATGACTGCCTAGGTTTTCAGCTATGCAGAAAATCTAGCCAACAGTTTTTTGTGACTCCGCTGGGGAACAACAATCTTTTGCAGACCAGAGCTTATCATGTTAATTCCCACTGAACTCTCAACCTGGTTGAACACCCGTTCACTCGATCTGTCAAGGCTCAAAGAAGGACTGATCATTTCTATAGATTGCAAGAACAATTCAATTTCAATCATCCTCCTCAAGTTAGAAGCCACAGATCTAGTCTTTCGCTAGGAAGAAGAGTGCAAACTCCTCCAGATTCGGATCGTCTTCAGCATAATCCGACAGCTAGAATTATCTATCAAGTCTACTCCCAGAGAAGACGTGTTCCATTCATCATGCTGAACCAGAACCAACATCAACCGCCACATGTCCCATGGGGTGTAGCTTTTGGGCCACTGAACCTAACTCCACCTATGCATGAATTGCCTAAAGGTCAAGAAAGAATTTCCCGAAATTCTTTGGAGATGGCAAGCAAAATCCAATGATCACTTGGCAGCATTCTTTATATCTTGTGGTGTGCTTGCAGTGGAGCATGAGGATGTTTCGGTCAGACTTTTCATTGAGACTCTACATGACTTGGCCGGAGAATGGTTCTATCGGTTAGCCCCTGGGACTATAACGAACTGGGTCCATGCGAGAACAATTTCTAAAGAGGTTCAAACCTACAGAAGACGCTAGTACACTTATCACCCAACTGATGTAGTTGAAGAAGGAACCAAACGAGAACATGAGGGACTTTATTGCTAGGTTCCAAAGGATTTTATATAAAATCCGCACTTCTACTGCACTTAGCGATGAAAATCAAAAGAACATTTTTTATAAACGTAGTATTGCCCAAAGTTGGATATCAATTGCGGAGGGCAAGACCTGTGAATCTATTAGAAGCACAAAATGTTGCGGTAGAGGTTGAAGATGACTTGATCATGGCTGGGAAAATCAGGCAATCACCCCATAAAGGTGATGGAACTTCTTCAAGTACTTTCGATCCTTTGCTACAGAAGTTAGCTAATGACATGCTACAAATCAAGAAGCAGATAACTCAAGGAGGAAATGCTACTCCTTCAAGAACGGCTCCTGCTCGGACCTTTAATGGTCAAAATCAAAATCGAAACAGACTTACTGCTGCACCACAGCGGTTTGCAATTGAAGTTGCTCCAAGGAACAACTTGGAAACAAATGAAGAGGATCATCTTGTTGATGAATCACTTGACGAAGAAGACTTTGTAGATCCCGCTGGCGACTCCAACATTGGCTACCTAGACTATGAATCTGATGAAGGCTATTACAAATCTTTTGAAGATAGTGATGGTCATACATTTGCGGTGTTCACAAGGTCTCAAACACATCAAAATGCAGAAGCTTCCTCAAGTGGTCAAAGGAGAGAAAGAGAGGATCTTGGACCAGATGTTACCATTCTAAAAAGAGGCAGCCCACTCCCTTCTTCATTAGCTCCAAGAGACAAGCATGTAAGTTCCTCTAATTCCTCTAATCAACAACAAAGGACAACTGCAGCTGAAGTAGGTCAACCTTTTGATATTATTGATCATATAAAGAAGACCAAGATTCAGATGTCAGAAGCTGAGTATTTGAGGGCATTTCCTGATCAGTTAAATAGGTTGGTAAAATATGTACAGAGTAATGGTCCCAATACTTCAACAAATAATGTTTCACAGGGTATCTTGTCTAGTCCAAAGATCACTCCCCCTTCAAATAATACCCCTGCAAGTTCTTCTCTTGCTACTTCTTCTCCTACTACATCTGAAAGGATCGAGCCATTTTATGTGTCATTACTTATTAATGGTTATAAATTGAGTAATTGCATTTTAGATTATGGAGTTTCCGACAATGTGATGCCTGCGAAAGTTGTTGATGCTAACATTGACAAAAACCATTGGAAGATGTTACTCAATGGAAAGACAAGTACCTCTCGTTGGGCAGATCAAAGATGCACAAGCAGTACTTGCTTCATTCCCAGATAAAAGATTAAAGTTGACTATCCTTGTAGCAGATATTCCAGTATCTTATGGCATGTTGTTAAGCAGGAACTTCTATAAAGAATTGGGCGGAGAGGTCAAGATGGATTGGTCTTGTGCACACATCCCAATCAAGGGAGTTAATCAAAAGTTGGAACCTGAGAAGAAATCCAAGTATACAGTATCAAAATCTAAAGATCGCAGATCCTGTTCCAAGAATCAAATCATGGGGTTTATTATTGTGAATTGGATAAAGAAGGAGCCCAACCCGTGTTTCAAGATCCGCAAGAGACGCATCTTTTGGATAATAAGATTTGGACCCTGGAGTTTGATGGTAGTTGTTCGCTTGGATCTGGCGCAGGTGTTGTACTTATTTCTCCTGAAGGAAAGGTACATGCACATTCCTTCAAATTAATGTTTGAAAATACTAACACAACAGAATATGAAGCACTGTTGTTAGGAATGGAGCAGGCAAGGACAATGGGAATCAAGCTCTTACATGCAAGGGGGGACGCGGAGTTAATTGTCAAACAGATATGTGGTCTCTATCAAGTCAAAAAGGACAAACTACGACATTATAGAGACCGGGTCTATTCTGCAACTTTAGATTTTGCAGCTTTCTCAGTATCTTATATCCCCAGAGATCAAAACTCTAGAGCTGATTCACTTGCAGTTACTGCAGCTCTATTAAATCCAGATCAGCCACCTGCATTCTTCAGGCAAGGTGATTATAAAGTTGAAATGGTCTTCCGTCCGAAAGTTCCTGATAATGTCCAACAGTGGCAAGTTTTTAATGATGATAAGCAAATTGTTGCATTTCTCCAACAACAAGACAACTTCGAAAAGATATACTACGAGGGAAGCACTTCGCCTCTGAGACAGACCACTGTGGGTGAAGCGGATTCAAATATTGCAGGCAGCCAGGAGATTATTCAACTTAAAAGAAATAAAATTCCTAAAGGTTTAGTGTCTCTTGAGGAAATGTTTGATAAGCATGATCAAGTGCTTAAAAAGGATAAGGAATGTGAAGAAAGTTCTTCTGTTGATACACAGTCATTGAATTTAGGAGCTGATAATGATCCCAAGTTGGTGAATCTAGGTAAGTGTTGTTCAGAGGCAGAAAGAGAAGCTTTTTCAAAGCTTCTTAAGGAATATATAGATGTCTTTGCTTGGTCTTACCAAGATCTAAAGACCTATCAACCTGCTGAAGTGAACATTATATCCCATTAAAACAAGAACAAAAACCCTTCAAATAAAAACTATGGCGACACAACCCAACTATTTCAGGTACTATCTTTGTTGAGATTCAGAAGTTGTTGGATGCAAAGATAATTTATCCTATACATCACTCTGAGTGGTTGGCCAACATAGTTCCTGTAAGAAAGAAGAGTGGCGAGATTAGATTGTGTGTTGATTTTCGCAATCTCAATCAAGCCTCATTAAAGGACAATTATCCCATCCCCATCATGGATCACACTCTGCAGGTTGTCACTAGATCTGAAATGTTGTCCATGCTCGATGGTTTCTCAGGTTATAACCAAGTCAAGGTGGCAGAAGAAGATCAATACAAAATGACATTCATTACACCTTGGGGAACTTTTGCTTATCAGAAAATGCCTTTCGGTTTAATCAATGTTGGAGCCACATTTCAAAGAGCTATGGATTTGGCATTTGCTCATCTCAAAGATAAGAGCATAGTAGTTTACCTCGATGATCTCACAGTCTTTTCTAAATAAAGAAGCAAGCATATCTCAGATCTCGAGGAAGTCTTCATCCAACGCCGCAAACATGAGATTTCTTTGAATCCCAAGAAATCTATCTTTGCAGTGACCAAGGAAAAATTGTTGGACATATTGTCTCAAAAGAAGGAACTAAGATAGATCCTGAACAGGTAAAATCTATTTAGACTTTGCCCTTGCCAACATCCAAAAAGGGGGTTCACTCCTTTGGTAAAGTTAATTTTCTCAGAAGATTCATCCCTGACTTTGCTGAATTAACCCGTCATATTTCGAATATGATGAAGAAAACACAAGATTTCAAGTGGAGCAGTGAAGGAAAGGAAGCATTTGAGAAAATTAAAGAAGCCTTGTCAAAAGCACCAGTCTTGGTTTCACCAGACTTTAGTAAAGAATTCATTCTTTACTGTTATTCCTCGTAACACACAATGTCAACAATCTTGATGCAGAAGAATCAAGAAGATGTAGAAGCTCTGATTGCTTTCATGAGCACACCTTTAAAGGCTTACAAGTTGAAATACACTCCAATGGAAAAACATGCATATTCAGTTGTAAAAGCATGTAAGGCGTTCAAGTACTATATTCTTGCCTCACATATTGTGGTCCTGGTTCCAGATACTGCAGTAAAATCTATCCTCACGCAACAAGAGCTAGGGCTATTAAGAGGCACATGGGTGACGAAGGTGCAGGAATATGACTTGGATATAAAGCCCACAAAGTTGGTTCGAGGAAGAGGTTTGTGTGAATTAATGACTGAGATGAAGACAACAGATCCAGAAGTAGGCAAAAGTTTGCCTATGGTTCTTTTTATAGATCTGGTAAATGAATGGTATAGTAACATTGCCTTTTTCCTAACTTATGGGGAATGCCCAGATCACCTTTCTCGCAAGGAGAAACGTACTATTAAACTGAAAGGACTTTGTCCTTTGGGATAATGGTTTATATAAGAGAGGAATTGACGGGGTGTTTCTCAGATGTGTGGATAAAGCTCAACAGGGTCAACTTTTAAAACAATTTCATAATTTGGCTTGTGGTGGTCATTTCTCAACCCGAGTCACTGCTCACAAGATCCTTCGAGCAAGGTATTACTGGCCCACACTTTTCCAGGATACTGCAGAGTGGGTATCTAGATGCCAAGCATGCCAACACTTTGTTGGACGTGTAAAATTGCCCACATTACCTTTGAAGCCAGTTGTAATTGAAGAGCCTTTCCAGCAGTGGGGCATGGATTTCATTGGTATGCTTAACCGGCTTCTAGTGTCGGTCATCATTACATCCTGATGGCTATTGATTATTTCAGTAAGTGGGTAGAAGCCATTCCCGTTAAAAGTGCCACTTCCGCAGAAGTGTGTAATTTTATTAAAGAAAATATTGTCATAAGGTTTAGCATGCCCAATAAAATTGTAGCAGACAACGCTCCTAATTTGACTTCTGAGGAACTGGTTGAATTCTTTACACGAATGGGATCTAGCTAGTAGATTCCTCCAATTATTATCCACAAGGGAATGGCCAAGCTGAATCAAACAATAAAAATTTGGTGACTATAATGCGGAAATTAGTGACAGAAAATCAAAGGACTTGGAACAAGAAGTTGTTTGATGCACTATGGGTAGATAAAATCACACCAAAGAAAGCTATAAGCATGTTCCCTTTCCAATTGTTATATGGGAGAGACGCAGAGTTGCCTCTTACATTGGAATTGTCTGCTTTGCAACTTTCTAAAGTTCTGGAGGATGCCACTTTCACCTATGCCATTGATAAAAGAGTAATGTATCTGAGGGAATTACGAGAATTGCAAGTCCAAGTGGCTGACAGATTGTCAGAACACCAAAAGAAGGTGAAGGTGATCTTTGATAAAAGGGCCAAGGAAAGGAAGTTTGAGATCAGAAATTGGGTCCTTTTATGGGACAAAAGACGAGAAGCAAAAGGCATGCATGGGAAATTTGACTCACTATGGAAAGGGCTTTTGTGATCAAAAGGATTGTCGGAACAGATAGCTTCATTCTTGCACATCATGATGGAATTGAACTGTCATTGCCCTTCAACGGGCAGCACTTTAAGCTTTTCCAGAATTAAAAAGCAAGATAAAACTTGCATGTATATAAACAAAAACTTTGTTTTTTCGGTGTTGTTTTGTCTTTGTTTGCATGACCCCGAGCCTAATGGACAAGATACGAAACCAGAGAAGCTGGGATCTCATCTTCACTCCTGTCAGTTTGACGGAGGCAAAAATGTCCACAGACAGAGCCAACTGGTGTCCCCAAATTTCACCCTAAAATCTGGGACTACCCATTTTTTTTTAAAAACCGTTCTTTTAAAATAACGGGTCTTTTTGTGTTTTTATTGCCAGAAGATGTCTCTATCATGTTAAAATATTCCCAGTGAATCATTCGAGCCAATTTCGAAAAATACCCAGATGTTGAAACTCATTTTATCCCTCCGTCAAGTTTTGTCTGCGGGAAAATTTTATTTAATTATTTATTAAATAAATAAAGCTCTGTTTGAAGTAAATTGTGCTCCGATTGAATCTTGTTAAAGTTCTGCATCCCAGTATTCACACATCTCAATAGGATTTTCACCAGGAATGAATTCAGAGCATTGTCTGCAACTTCTGGCAACATTTTTCCCTTTTTATTTATTTCTTTTTGCGTTTGTTTTCGGTTTTCTCCACAGTCTGTCTGTTAAATTCCCCTCGATCCAGTCTTTGTTCTGTATAGTCTGTTTAATTACCTGGAACATCTGGAATCATTTATGGCCTCAGCAATGGAAGGAATCAGTCTCAGAAGGCAAACTTCTGACCAAAAAAGATGAATTTAAGCAGAAAAAGCCTCTCCTAGGCAAGTCGCACTTTTTGGATAAATAGATCTAAGTTGCAATGGGAATTTTGGCAGTGGCAGGCAAGTGGGAATTTTTTATCGGCCTTGCAAGGTGCTTTTTCCCATGAAGTCAAAATCACTTAAGCTGCAATGGGAATATTAGAGGTGGCAGGCAGGCGGGAATTTTTTATCGGCCTTACAAGGTGTTTTTTCCCATGAAGTCAAAATCACTTAAGTTGCAATGGGAATTTTAGAGGTGGCAAGCAGGCGGGAATTTCTTACCTGCTTTGCAGGGTGAAAATTCTCATTATAAAAGAAAAATCACTTAAAGCACCGGTGGGAATTTCTTGCCTGCCTAGCAGGCTAAATTTTCCCATCAAAGAGGTTTATTCACCCATGCAAGTCACACTTTTTCAAAGAAGGTTATTTTCCATACAAGTCGCACTTTTTGGGAGATGATTTAAGTTGCCAGTGGGAATTTCGGCAGTGGCAGGCAAGTGGGAATTTCTTACCTGCCTTGCAGGGTGAACATTCTCATGATGAAGGACAAATCACTTAAGTCGAAGAGGAGATTTTTGGAGCTGCAGTGCAGGGTGGAAATTCCCATCAAGTTGACTTCCTATTTTTAGTAGTCACCCTTGCCAAAAAGTGCGACCCACCTTGGCATTAAACAATGCATTTAATAATATTTATTAATGGTCTTTCTACCTAATTTTGGCGCCATGAATGGAAGGAAAGTCAATGCAAAAGGATAAGCTAAAGAGAAGTCAAGGATGCATGCTAAAATAAAATAAAATAAATTTATAAAAAACAACTAGCAACATGCATAATTGGGTGCCCAAATTTGGATGAATAGATGTGGCTTTTAATTAATTAAATTGCCAGAAATAGAGAAGAAATTATTAAAAATAGAATGCACAAGGTTATATAAGCATGGGATGCCATAAGGGAGAAACAGTTAATTCTTTTTTATGAAGTTTGCAGCCCAAACAGGTTTTGGTGCCAAAAAGAGGAGGATTTTGCATTAAAGACTATTTTCCACTGCCAGGAAGCTTCCAACTTTTGGCGCCTAGGGTTAGAATAGCCTAATTTTAGGTCATTCTAGAGTATCTGCATGTTGGTATATGTGCCCAGGTGAATTAAATAATATTTTTTCTTGCTTTACCAATGTAAGCAAAGCCTCAAATTTTAGGGCAGCAGGTTTTATATGCAGATTTTGGTGATAAAAATCAAGTATTCATGCTATGGAATCCAGTGTCATTTATATTTGCTCCGTAGCCACTCAGATCTTCACCTCCCCTGCAGAGAAACTAAAAGCACATATGGCAAAGTTTGAAAAAGAATTGTCTTTGGAATAATTCAGAGGATGGATGCCACAACACTATGGAAAATTCAGATCTTATAGAGTCTGAGCATGATAAGATGGTACACTCAGTGACTTCTCATTCCCTGAGAAGCAATTTTTCATCATGGTTGGCTTTGCAGAAGGTTCCAGATGCTAGAGAAAGATCAACCTGGTAGATCATGACTTGCAGCTACTCCTGAATTTGGGCAGAAACGTGATAGAAGACCTAAAGTTTCCAAGGTAACTTCAAGGTTGATTATTGAATCCAATCATGGTGCAAGAAATTACTTTGAGTCATGATAGTTCTTTCATAGGGAAAGTAGAAGGGAGAACTCATGGTGGCAGATATCTCAGTAACCAAAGTGCCACTAGGTCGGACAACCACGAAAGGATTAAAGAAAGATACATCATAATGCTAATAAACACTTTATTCCTCAAGCTGGACAAAGAGAAGGCAGAGAAAATCTAACTTCAAGAGCAGGACCTTTCTTCAAATCTGTAAAATATATTATCTAAGATTGTCCAAACCTTCCTCTCAATCCAGTTTTAGTACATGAGCAGGTGTGAAACCATCTGATTGAAGAGGTGGAGGATGTAGGTAATCAAGTCACAACTATCATGAATGGAAAAGCCAGATCATTCACCAAGATTCAAAATAACTCAAAGAGGTACCATCTAGTCTAGAAGTTATGAAAAGGTGTATTATCGCAGCTAAAGAAACCAATGACATGCATAGTGAGATAAGAATGCAGTGGCTGAAGGTAACCTGGACATTTTGGTTAAAATAAATAAGTTCATCAGAGGAGGTTTTGATTATGGAGTAACTTGTGCCTAATGGACTGATTGAGAAGGGAAAGCAGTTTGAGTTTGCAATTTCTCTCTATATGGATATTCTCAAGCTTATGCTGAAAATAATGGCAGTTACTCAAGGATAGGATATTGTCATTTCCGAGGAAATATAGTTGACTTTCAATCGAGGAGGAAGTAAGTTGGGAATGTTTCTTTCCTGCATAAGAGTTATTCCAAACAAGTGCTAAAGTCTTCTCTTGAAGGTTTTCTTCTGATGATTCAAAGAGGATTGATGAAGTTATTAAGACTTTCACATTGAATTCAATCAAGCAAGATTGATAACACTTCAATCGGATATTACAGAGGTTCAAGACCTAGTTTGAAAGAGGTGGAAGTAAGCATTGACATTCTATCAAAGGATTGTTGCAGTTCAGGACCAAGAAAGAGGTTGTTGTTAAAACATTATGGGAAATTGTTGAATTATATGTTCGACAAGTATATTCAATATCAGAACAAGAAGAAAGCATAAAGTGTAACATCTGGTAGATCTTCTTTCTTCTCTTATTTTTCTCTTATTCCTTATGTATCCCAGATGAAATTGTAAAATTAAATTTATTGGTTTAAAAACCATTACTTTAAGTTATTTGGAAAAGTTCTATAAGATAAGAGGTAGATGTGCACAACTCTTGATTTAGTCTCTCAGATTCATGTCATTTAGAGATAAATTATAGGAGAAATATTTTGAGATTGTTTTCTTTTTAGCCTCCTCGCGTGTTCTAGTTCAGTTGTAGTTTCCTATATGTAATCTTCCCTCTATCACACACTATAAATAGAAGGAATAACCTATGGGTTAAAGGATCATAATTTTTAATCAACATTCGTGTGTTCTAGACTTTGAGCTGAAACCCTTGATATCTTTTTGAAAGATAAGGAATAGAGTGGAGATAGATTTCCAAAGAACTTTGTGTCAATGGTGCATTTGTTTCTTATTTCTTTTAGATATTTGGATAAAATTTGTGTTATCTTAGATCTAGATTTGAAACTTGCTTTTGCTTTGAATTTTTTATTTCTAGATCTACTTTGTTTCGTCTATGTGCATGTGACCAAATCTATCAACTATTTTTTAGGTTGTACATCTTCTTTATTTTCTCCTCACATTCAATTATTTCCCTCTTCTACACATATATGTTTCTTACAGCTACTTTCTTGTTGCAAAACTACCTACCTATGGTGTATGAGATACGTGGTTAAATTAAAACCAACAGATATATATTAGAAAATATAATTGACAAAATCTTACACGAGAGCCTCACCGGTAAATGAGGGAGATTTATCTCATGACTGCCTAGGATTTTCAGCTGTGTAGAAAATCTAGCCAACAGTCTCATTTTTGTTTTAAAATTAGTAATGTTAACCTCATTAAATGTGACACTATTTGTTTCAAGGTATAAACCCTAACGTTGTTTGCATCAGCACGTAAAATATGATGTTATTTGTGTTAATGTTTTATAAAAAATATTGCTAGCTTTGGAGGGTTGACACAATTTTGGGGTGTTTGTGTTAGAGAATTATTTCACGCACTTATGCATCAAAGTTGAAAAAATGCATCAATGAACGTGAAAATGAAAAAATGTGACAAAAGTGATGCTAAATAGGTAAAATCTACTACTAGTGTGAAAAGAATGACGTCAAGTGGTCCCCATCTGTTCCTAGATACATGAAGCTCAATTTCAATGGAGCCTCACAAGGTAATTCTAGGAAAATAGGCAATATGTAATCAACAAAATGAAACAAAAAGTATGGTAGGAACCTCTTCAACTGTAATTCCCAAATGTACCAGCAATGAAGTGGAAGCAAAGGCCTGTATAAAAGGGTTGAGGATGGCAGTAGAACTAGACGTCAAGAATTTGAAGGTGGGACGACTTAAAAGTGATTAATAATGTTATGAAGAAAGGGGAACCTACAGTTGGAAATTGGCGAGTCTATTAAGTGGGGCTCGATAATTTCTTCCAAGCTTCCATTCCCTAAGCTGCACGTATCACTACCAAGAAGCTAACAATCTGACAAACCACCTAGCCAACATGGGAATTGATCAATATACCATGACTCGTACATTCATCATTGGAGTCCAAAATTGTGGCAATTTTTAGTTAATAATAAATATCCCTAATAACATGAGATCAAAGAAAATAAATCTCCACTTGTTGAAATGCTAAATTTGTAATTATGAAGGTAAGGATGCAATTAGCTTGTTTTTTAAGAATCGTTGCCTTTCATTAATTCTCCAAACTTTCCTTGCCCTGAGGATAGAAAGGTAACTCGAGGAAAGCACAATCTTTAGTTGCAGCAGATGGTAGACTCCCTTTTAACTTTCAAGATGTAGCAGTCAGGTATGAATAATATGTGGGTTGAAGTGTTATAAAAGCAAATCTAACATTGTTAGTTACCACAAATGTAACATTGAATAATTGAATTGAAGGACCACAATTGCAAAAACAATGCTTCAACTAAAAAAAATTATTTAACTAGTAAGGTTGAGTGACGATTATAATTTAGTAAATTTGAAGTAAATGTTTATCATATGAACATGCTTGATTGTTTTACAAACAAAATCAATCTCGTCTCCTCTTTCATTAATTACATTCATTGTATATTATATAGTGCCATTGTTATATTGAAAATTCTTCTATTTTAAGCATCTATGCGGCTTGAATCGTGATCATTACTCACTTTCCCTGCATATGACATAAAATGCATATAAATTTTCCAAAAAAAGATAAATTGCATATAAACTACTCAAAAAGAAAAAAAACATAAAATGCATGTAGTGATTACTAACATGTTTATATTCCAAATCCATAAAACTAATGAAATTAAAGGGCCATGAGAACAACACAATGACAATGCGTTGAAATGTTGAAATGACAAGGAGTTTTAGAGATGACGATGGAGAACCTATGTTTATGTTTCCAGTCCCCAGAGGAATTTTTAGAGATGTCGATGGACAACATTTGTTAATGTTTTCAGTCCTGGTAGGGATATTTAGAGATGATCATGGACAACCTCTAATAATATTTTCAGTGCACTTAGGACTGAATACAAATAATAAAGCAGAAGTAATGCCTCCCTTTGAAGAGATACGACTGGGTAAGGAAAAGGATAGTGGAAACTTTAGGTGGAAGGGGACTCAATGCTATTTATTGAAGCAATCAAAAAGGAGCAGTGGAATAACTGGCAAATAAACAATACCATTAGGGAAATCAAGATGGAAGCTAATAATTTCACAATCTGAAACTGACATTTCAAAAGGATAGGAAATATGGGAGCGGATCTAGTGGCCAATTGCGAGTGGAAAATTTGTTCAAGATGATTTATACTCGTCCTTTCCCCTCCATGGCAAGAAAGCTAATATCAGAAGACTGCATCAAAATGGACAAGTTTTCTCTTCATTAAAATGCATAAAACACGGGATGAAAAAGAGGGAAGATTCTCAAAGGTATTGCACTTTGAAGCTCAAGTACACGTGAACAGTATGCATGAACAATATCGTGAACAATGATGTGACTAGTTTGCAGACTAGGACAGAATTTCTGGGTATTCAAATCGGCAGGTTTCTACATACAACAGAAGCTGCATTTCACATGGAATTCCCTCTAATGCAGGAGTTTAGAAACTCCTGCCTTCACAGGGTTTTGTCAACCACAAAAAACAAAACTAGTCTTTGCCACCAAATATCTGGAAATGAGACATTAGGATCCAAACTTCAAGACCTGTTTGTCACTGCTCCAAAAAACAGTTACAAGAGAAAGATAGTAGTATTACCAATTTGCAGGCGAGAATCGCTAAACTTGAGCAGATCCAAGCAACCCCCACTAATTCCCCGTGGTTTCAGCACCTTAATGGAGTGAAGCATTTTCAGAAATTAAGAACAAGCAATCAGAGATAATCATTCAACACAAGAACCTACGAAAGGAAACGGTGGTTAAAGGAAGAAGGCACCTCCAGTTGTTGAGAAGGATGTCTAATCAAAGTTGGAAGAAGAAAAGGGATGACAAACCAAGCACTCAATCTTTGTGGCCTCCCTAGGCCAGTTGACCCCTTATAGGAAGGTCATGCATTCTTGCATGAATCTAGAGACTTAAAGGATATCTTCCTTAGCAGAGACTGGATATTGTCAGACAGCACCCTTGTTATCAAATTCCAAACTGCAAAAGAACATTTTCAAGCTCTTAAAGAAAAAAGAAACTCCTCCCTCCCTCGAAAACAATTATTGGGATACATATCTCAAACAACTCTAGGTGGAGTTTCAAAAAGCTCGCATGCAACTTGTATCTGTGAAGAAAGAAAAAAGTGGGCTGTTATCCGAGACTGTAGGTCTGTTATTCACGTGATTCACCCCCTCTTGGGTGGTCATGATCTATGGACCATCAACATGATGGCAACAACCTTGGAAGTCTGATTATGGCTATCTTCATATTTTCTGTTGGAATTACAATGGTACCTTATGGCCTTTACAAAATACCTTACGAGATGATGTTACTTCACAAATTATCATCTTTCTTACTAAGACACACAAGAGCTCCGAGTCGCCCATCCCTCTTGTCACAAGTTATGGTTGGATCTCAACCTGTCATTGTGAAACCCGTAGATTTGGTGATGTTGGTGGTTCATGTGGAGTGTCTTTCCTCGCTCATGGCAACCTGAAGTCCGAAGTATCGTTAGTACTTAGTAGCTTTTCATGTTCATTCCAAATACATGTTGGATGTTTAGAGGGTCCCACCTCATATCCATGACATCTTCATTGCAGTATGCTACTTCCCCCGCCTCATCGCCCATTGTGGTGCACGTTGATGGGGACTCATACCTTAACCTTTATCTAAAGATCTTTCAATAATCCTTAGTGGGTGGTGCTATTCTTCTAGTTGACTTTGACGCCTGTACAAGAAGTTAGAACCCACCACACATCTATTCATGATCTTGCACAAGAGGTATGTTTTTCAGAAGTATATCTTGAGGAATTTGGTTTACAGAGATAACTAACAAATGGAAATACTTTGTTCACAATCTATAGGAGGCAATTTCTAGAAATGGGGGTATCACAGAGTCTTCACACTCTCCCTAGGTTTCCTTGTTTCCCTAATTCTAGTGGATTCACTTGTTTCCCCCATTTTTTTGGGGGGCGGGCGAGTTGGGCAGGAAGGTGGGTATTATGTTCTCACTTACAAATCCCTCATCCCCCACATCCACGATTTCATTATCTCCCATCAGCTCCCACTTGCCAACCATATTGCTTTGATTTTCAACCTTCATGTTGCTTCTCATTCCTATCACCCACCACCTCCCATCCACCCCCCGACACTTGCCACACCACGATCCACTTTGGTTATGAGTACACCGTTGACTATTCTACCCAACTCTCCCAACTTATGTCCAAATACTATTCACTTCCTCTTCCCACCACAAAGTCCATGTATACATTTTTACATCATGCCCTCTCAGATGCAGTCCTTCACTTTTGTCCCCACACTGTATACTACTCTAGTTCATTGCATCCCCATGGGCAGTGTCCTATGAATTGTTGGTGCATTGACATGTAAATCCCTACATCGGAGACTTCGTTTTGATTTAGCCCATGACCCTCCCTCCACTCGTAGAGATTATTGATAAATTCTTCAATGAAAGAAACGTGAGTTTCTTATCTCTAGACAACTTGCTCTCATTGCTGCCCTCCATTCCTCTAAAACCTTTTGGTGCACTCCTCTCCCGAGAAAAACCCGTGCTCCTAACATCGACCCCCATGAACAAGTTTCTTATGCTAGTTCTCTTTACAACATCCCAAACTAGCATGTTGACATTGTCTCCACTCCACTATCATCTTTTATTGTTTTGTTCGAGGGTAGTATAGTTAGGAGGGCTATTCAAAAGTTGTTTACCAACAATGCAACGGATTGCAAGGGCCTCCAAACTAAGTTACTCAAACATAGTGTGGATTCCCTTGCCTCCCCATTGGAAATGCTCTTTAATGAGGTTGTTTGATTGGGTTTTCCTCATTTGTGGTCTCGTTACATAATCCATCGCAATCATAAGTCTGAGGATAGCTCCAACCCTAGAAAATACAAGTGCATTATCGTTGGGCATACATTTGCCAAACTTTGTCACAATACTAGATGTGTGTCTTTCAGAGTAATTGGAGAGATGTCATCTTAGAGCAAGGGGCTAGCTGGCTTGAAGAGATGATACGGGGATATTGTTGAAGAGGCTCACCACCAATCTTCCAAAGTCTTTTGTTGTTTTGTAGACTTCAAGAAGGCCTTCGACTCAGTTCCTAGACATCTACTTTTTGAAAAGTTGCATGATGTCGGCATTCCAAATTCTCTCATTATTGTCGCTTGGAGGCTCTATGAGACAAGTTTCAGGCTATTTCATAGTTCTTATGGTCTTTCTAGCTTTGTCAAGAGTACCATTGGGGTCAAGCAAGAATGACCTCTCACACCAACACTCTTTAACATTTACATCGATGACCTGGAGGATTTTCTTTGACAACATACTCGTGTTGATGATGGTTGCATTTTACATGATGTGGTGATAGCCATACTTCTTATTGTTGATGGCATTCTACTCTCTCACTCTATAGATGGTTTACATAAACAAATTGACACCCTTGCTTGTTTCTGTGAATTTCGTCTAGTATTCAACCTTAGCAAAACTACAGTCATGATATTCAACACTTCCAAGTGTTCTCCTCTCAATTTTAGTTCCTCTATAACGGGGAGCCTTTGGAGATCACATTGGCCTACACTCACTTGGAGGTCAAGCCTTTGCAAGGGACATGTCTCCTATTAAATCTTTGAGCACCAATGTTTACAAAGCCACTTCCAGGATATCCCTTTACATATGCAACTCTTCAATATACTCATCAACCCTACAGTTTTGTATGGGTTTGAGGTTTGTGGATCTATTTTGGCATCCATTGATTGGGTTTGTATTGAGAGGGTCCAAACTCTTATGAGTCGGTATATGATCTGTTGCAAACGGACAACTCCTCAATGGATTATCCAAGTTGAGTTTGTCGCCTAGCCTCCGTGCCTTGAGACTATCTTCGAGCTTACTTTCTACATTCGCAGACTCATAACCATGGAAGAATCAGCTTCAAGTTGTGAGAGGTCTTCTTGGAGGATTGCATCATTGAGCCCCAATATACATTAGTGTTGTTGCATATCAAAGACTAGTTCACTCCTCCGGTCTATCAACATCTCTATTGATAGATTATCTCCTTTCAACTACTCCTTGGATGCACCTTATCGGCTTCTTCCTGTGAAGGAGGCCATTATTAGAGCTATTGAAGAGGATATCTACAAGCAATATATATATATATATATATATATATCACTTGGACCTTTCCTCATCTACTTAGCCCCAAGCTCATCTTTTATGTTGAGCATTTCTTACAGGTGGTGGATGTTGTTATTCGTCATCCTGACTATCTCGAGTAAAATCGGCCTCATGGCTTGAGGTTTCCTCTTAACCAATTGAGGGAGTGCTCACATCAATTCACAAGGGGACCGGATTTGTTGTCTTTGCTCCCGCCAGGAAGTGGAGAATGAGGAGCATTTCATTTTCAAATGCCCCAATTATCATGAGATCTGGAAAAGATACCACTGTCTTTACAAAGATTCAAGCGACTCTATCCACTTTCCCTCAATATCCAAATCAACGATGATTGGCCCTTTTTCTTTGGGAAATTGTCACTTTTGATGCCTCTTCACACACTACCGGGAATAGGTTGGTGAGGTATCATCATCTCTACACAGCACTACTACTAACGTTCCCTAGCACACTCTCTCTCAACATTAGGGATTTACTCCTAAGCATCGTGGATCTACTTCTCAGCATCGTGGATCTTCTCAACTGCCTCCCAGGCCACCAGGGCATGCACACATTTCAAGTTCCTTCTCTACCACAGGGATTTCTTCAGCATTAGATGTAAGGAGGGATTCTACTGGGATTGTTTTACTTCCTCCTAGGATTACCCAACCTAACCCCCTCAACCTCATAAACTAGTTCACGTAATAAAGAAATGGAAATATTATTTGTTGGATAAAGAAACTATTGAGCATACTTACCACAAACCTCTTCAATATTTGCAACCACAATGTAAACTGCAGCAAATAGGTATGTCAGTGAGGTGGCACTCATTTCTGCACAAAACTACTACTCACATTCTTCAGCACGCCATCTCTCAGCAACGGGGATGTACTCCTTGGCATCATAAATCTACTACTCAATGTCATGGATCTTCTCAACCGCTTGCTAGGCCATGGGGACATGCACACATTTGAGTTTCTTCACTGCCACGGGAGTTTCTTTGGCCTTGGCTATTACCCATCTTGACATCCTCAACCCTAGACACTCCCTACTGAGCACTATCATATATTGCACTAGCCCTTTCACATTGATAGACGATGACACAGATGATTTCTTTGTCCTAGGCATGGTCAGAGATGTTTGATAGGACTATCATCCAATCTTTCCAGCTATCATCAACCCATACGCTTTGGGGGTTCTTGCCCCCCCCCCGCATGGCTATTTGTATCAGTACCTTAACCACGTGGATTGGAACATTATAACTTTGGGTTTACCCCTCATTTATTCTCAATGCTTTTGTTCTTTTTGTTTAGTTAATCTTTAATCCTAGGTCCTTTTACCTTGTCACTTTCTATAGTAATTGGATGTATTCTCAAGTCCCATTGACCCACTTTTAGTCATTCATGGACATTAATATTATTCCATTTCATTACATTTCTATGGATGAATATTGTTTTTATGTGCACTTATTAGTGCCTTGCCATATTTGAATCAAACTGAATAGAATAATAAAAGAAGAAAGGGTGTGAAGGATAAATAATGAAAGACACTAGCTTTTATTTTTGCTAACTTTTTCGCAATTGGAATAGGCTTGAAGCTGAAGAAGGGACATTTCATCATGGGCAGAAAAGCAGATGCTTAAATTTGATTTTTAAAATTCATTTCGTATTTTTATTTCGCCATTTTAGTCAATTAACATCAACTGGGAGTCAGCATCTCAGCTAAAAAAAATCTTTATGTGCACTTTGTAGTGCCCTTTCATGTTTGAATCAAACTGAGGCGAATGATAAAATAAGAAAGGCTGTGATGGATAAATAATAAAAGACACTAGATTTTATTTTTTCTATTTCTTGCAGTTGTAATATGCTTGGAACTAAAGAAGGGAGATTTCATTATGGGCAGAAAGGCAGATGCTTAAATTTGATTTTAGAAATTCATTTCATATTTTTATTTTCCCATTTTTAGTCAGTTAACATCAACTGGAGATTGGCATCTCCGCTAACAATTTTTCCCAATCTAAGGTCCCTTAACCCTGGGTACCTTTAGCAAATAAAAAAAGAACAGATTTCAGATTTCTGTTTCAGAATATTTTCAGTTTCAATTTTTTGGTTCATAACATTATAGTATACAATACAGTACCTTGTCCCCCGAAAGATTTTTGCATGAATATAAAATGAGCCCAACAATTTGATACAATAAAAACAAAAAATGTAGCAGAGATCAAAGCTGTGTACAAAGAATGCAGGAGGCTTTGAAAAGTGGCTGGCTGGCAAAGACTCCAAATTGAATTAGACATCAGTTTCAAGAAGTGCACTTTAGCCACATACCCAGAGAGAGAAACAAAGTAGCGGATGGTCTGGCTAATTGGGCTCTTGTAACCTTGTCATTTATGGCTTTCTGCCATTATGGTGGTCGAATAAGATCCAAGAAGACATACGAAATATTCTTAATTCTGATTCCTTAGAATGAGTGCTTCTATGTTTCCTTTGGTGAATACTGCACAGGTTTGGTCTAATAGCTTTCAGGCCTGACACAGTAGAATTTGTACTCTTAGATTTTATTTTAATGTGATTGGTGTTTGGTTTAAATTAAAAAAAAATAGCATCCACAAGTGTCAGTAAGTCAAAGGGTAAACCCAACCGATACATGGGTTACAAATGTGATTTCAGCAAAGAAGTGATCTTCTAAGAGAACTTAACCCTACACCGCGGTATACCAAAGTGTATGTTTTCTGGTGATGTACCCTGGAAGTTAATCTTTTTAAATTACGAATAAGGATGGCTATTTCTAACAATTTTAATAATAATAGAATGACCATACCCACATTTTCTATATGATACAGCTCACATGCTATGGAAACAGATACACAAATATGATAACAAAAAACCACCAGCGCTTGCAAAGAATCCTCTTGATCTAGATCTGAGCACATGGGTGATTCACATGTGGAATAAGTTATTTGATGCAATTATGAATAAGGATGGCTATTTCTAACAATTTTAATAATAATAGAATGACCATACCCACATTTTGTATATGATACATCTCACATGCTATGGAAACAGATACACAAATATGATTACAAAAAACCACCAACGCTTGCAAAGAATCCTCTTGATCTAGATCTGAGCACATGGGTGATTCACATGTGGAATAAGGTATTTGATGCAATTTGTTAAACCATTTACAATAGGACACTGACTAACCTGTTCCCATCTCCGTTGAAGCTCCAATAATTCTTGACAGTATGAGAGACATTCTGCATGATATGAAGCTGCCAACTCTTTGATCATTGCCTTCCTCCTGATTATGCTTGCCACTGTCAGGTTCATTAAGTTAGTATAAGATTGTTAAAAAGGCTCTATTAAGCTATTATAGATTTCACCAAATTTGTATGCTTTGTTCATATAGGCACCACCATACGGGATTATACGTTGACAGCTTTAAAAGTTTGACATGCAACTCCATCACAATGAGATCTGAACATTGAATGCAATGGGCTACTTGTAAAACACACGGTCTGATCAATAAATCCCAAGGAAAAGTATGAAAAAGAGGATTTGAGAAACTATCCTATATGCATAGCACTTCAGCCAATGCAGGGTATCCAAAGACAAGGATTTAAGCTGGGAATTCGGAATGCGTTATACCATCATGCAATCAATTAATCACATGATTTGAGAAACTATCCTATATGCATAGCACTTTGTTGGCTTGAGACATTCCCCATTATAGCAACGTTATGCTCTTGCTGTTGGCTTCTGATCACCGTTTCCGTGTTCAAGAAAGAAATTCAATTTGTTTAAAAGAAATTAGATGTAAACTGATAGTTGTAAAAATATACCAATCGTTATGGCTTTTTTCTTGGTTATTTCCTGAAAAAGTTCATTGTGTGCACCATTTCTACCCATTTACAATAATCAATGAAGCTGAATTATGTACATAATAATTTGATATTATTTATGATTATCTTTCTGAATGATTACCAAAAATATCACGTCATAGAAACCAGGAGGCATGTCTCCCCCCCACCAGGTACACATCTTGGAGACACAAACGCAAATCCAGTCTGATAGAGGCATGGGGTGTTTGACCAGGCCATTGTTGGCAGTAGCACTGGAAAGCCATTAAAACTCCAAACTTCAGAACATACTTCTTAATTATTTCAAACTTTCTCTTGCACCCACAAGAGATCCTGTGCTGGAACAGGAGGTAGAGCAGCAAGTTCTTTTAATCAATTTGATTTTCAGAGCTTTGTTTTATAAAATAATAAACTTTGATTACTAATACTAAATCTTCGTTTTTTCCATCTTGATTCTTTGTCTTGGTCTCCGATTTGATCTGTTTATATGTTCAAGACTGATCAAATATAATTTAGAAATGAATCTCTGTTTTAATTTGTGTAAACTCATGAAAAGAATGCAAAACAAAAGAGAAAAGAAAACAAATTTTTATCTTCTGGTCCATATTTTTTAATTGAGTTATGTGTACTACTTTTTAAATCCAAAACTTTTGTACCATTTATCCTGAGGGCATGATAAGAGGATCTTTAACCACTATGAAACTATTGCAAAAGGATTTAGGGAACCAAGGGGAGTGTGGGGACTGCAACAATCATGTGCAAACTTTGTAGGAAGAATTATGAGGGCAACACAGAGGGGTGAAGGCCTGCTTTTTACAGATAAAGGGAAAAGGTGTCCAAGCTTGTGCTGGAGACAAACAAGAGCTGTTAAAAACTGTGAAGGCGCATTCTAAAGAGCTGAATGGAAATTACAACCTCTCAGCATTAGTGCATTGAGCAGTTCTTGTGGAAGAAAAATTAAAGAGCCACAAAGAAAAACAGCTGTGACTTAGAAGTATAAAGGGTCCAGGTGAGGAGCAGGATGAGTGATCGCCTTGTAAAAGACCAAACATTGGCCAAAAGGAAAACCCTGTTGAGACTTGTACAATGAGAAAGGTCTAGATATAGATGATGATGTTAAAATATAGAGCTATAGAGCATTATATAGAATGTAATGCAGTTCTAGGCAGTTGAAGAGGTTGTAACCAAACAACCAAATGTAACTAAATGTAACTACCTCTTCCTATAATAAATTCACCCTGCCTGTATCATTTGAGCAGTGCAATTTGCCTTCTCTAATTCTTTCTTCTCTTTGCATATGCTAACAACATTCACATGCTTTTTTAATGCAAATGGGATACCATTCAATATTGCTCTCTGCTTGTTATGGGGAGATGGTTTGTGCTATAAACAGTAGACCAGATGAACATAAACCACATGGGTATGAGAAGCTCCACATAATCCTCATTGACAAGGTGAAAACACTTCTAGAGAAACAAAGGTAGCCATTGAAACTGCATGGGCTATGAATTGGTCGAGCATTGTGATGGACGATTGGGCATATTACCAAAACAGTCCACGTCTATACATTATGGTCAATTTCACAGCAGGCCCTTATTTCTCCAAGGCAATTGGTTGTTTGGGGCAAGAGAAAAAAAAACTCAAAACTTTTTTAGGGAACAGCCATGAAAGGTCATTAAGGAGGTGGAGGCATCACACATTGTCCAAATTATTTCAGATGCTACCCAAATTTGTGAAGTAGCTAGCATAACGGAGGCATAAAAAGCAAGCATATTTTTCGGACACCATGTTGTGTGCATGCAATGAATAATGCACTCGGTCAATGGTAAGCTTGATTAGATTCGGAGCCAAATGAAGATGGCTGAAAGAATAATATTGTAGACACCTAAATGTGGTAATTTATCATTTGATAATGTAAGTATTGACTCAATCCCTTCAACCATGACTTTTACACCTATTCCAAGCCTAATTGCTACATCATTAGTCCTATTGCAAACTTGTTCTTCTCATTGCACTGCTCAGCCACTTAAAGAAATGCTCTCTTCATAAGAAATCCACTTCACATGATTTTTGTGCACAAAGCTCCACAGCTCTGTATTTTCCTAATTGGACCAAACCGCCAAATGGTTTAGTCTTGGGAAAAACGGTCTTTGTCCAAGGCCACCCAACGGTCATTTACTCACTTTGACATTTTTTTGTGGATCGGTATTTTCACTATAGATTGGCCTTAATGCGAAATTACACCCATGAAAGCCTATATAGGAAAGTCTTATGCACTCATTTACTAACCTAGCAATTGCAAGAGATCTTCAAGTACAAATAACTCAAAAGGCATACAAAGCTCTCTTAAATTTCCCTAAAGTAGCAACAAACATTAGGAGCAGCCCCCACACAGGTATAAAGCACTCCAAACCAGGCTCAATAGTCAAGTTTCCCAAGCCAAGAATCCTCAAAGCCAAGTCAAGCACAAACAAGCCAAGTCATTACAAAGCATTACCAAGTGATTTTGTCATCAAATATAGACGCACTTATGCAATATTATGTTGCATCTCTAAGTGGAGAACTATGTGTGGTTTGAGACCTCTTCAGAGTAGTGCCCACATAGGCAATGTACAAATTGCACTTCAACCCAAAAACTAACCTTTCAGCAGGGTTTTACCCTAGGTTAGGGTTTTGAGACAATTTAGTTAATTACAAAGGGTTTCACACATTTTCAAGATCTAATATTTCACAATGAAGCATATTCCAATCACTCGCATAGCTTCAGAAAATTACAAAACACCATTTGCTGCCCAAACCAAACCACCAAATGGTTTGGTCCAAATATAACAGTATGGTTCATGCTCACATTGCAGTTCCAGAATCTAAGACGAAGCATCTGCAGGAGTTTTCCAACCAATTTATCCATTTGTCACACTAAAACCAACTTCCAGACCAATCAAATAGTTAGGTGCACTCATCTTCTTGTGTTTAACTATATTTAGCATGTGCCCTAATTCAATGCAACTTCATTATATCATTTTATATGTATAGTCAGGTTTGAATGTTGGAGCATTTATTATATAGATCTGATTGCACATTCCTTCAACATCTAATAACATCTATTGATTGACTTCTATATCCTTATTAGAACTAATACACCATTAATTCAAATTTGGGTTGAATCATTTAGTGAACCCACTAATTGATCAAATTCTTAACCTATTTGGCCTAGGTCACCCTATTCCAAATCAGGCCTTCTGCTGCAAAACCCTAGAGTTTCATTTCAGCTTTGTGCATGTTCTTCTTCTATGCCCTTTCGATGCAATAATCTAATCAAGCATACGCCTGTTGAGCATATTCAACTCCCACACATACTTTGAAAGCGTAGGCATCCCGTGGATTCCTCTTCTCTTCTTGTTCAAGGCATGCCTTCTATTTCTGAGACTATCCATAATGATGAGAAAGCTTTGAATTCTAATCTAGATCCTCTTGCAAATCAAGTGGATCTTGGCCCTCTCATAAGATGAAATGAAATCAATTCTGATGAGCTTAATGATGTTGATCATGATCTGGTTAAACACTTATATTAGTTCCTTCGAGACCTTCACCAACATCCTCCTAACCTTGATAAGATTTTTAATGTGCTTCTTGCTTCTAAGGTTTCCCATGATGCTCAATCTCAACAATCTCATGAAGAGTCTCATTTTCGGATGTTTAATCCTACACCTACCACTACCACATCTATTGTACCTATATCTCTGGGGGCACCCACTATCCCCCTCCAAAATGTTATAATGTTTATCCCCACTTCTTGTAACATCCCCATTTTAAGATACTAGAACAAGGGGCAAAAAAAAAAAAAAAAAAAAAATTTATAACGTTCTCTGTTATGAATTATAAAATTCAAACACACGTTCAAGTTTTAATAATCGTTCTCTGCCCAAACAACACAGTTTGGATCACACAATTTCTTTTTAAAACTAATGTTCCTTGTTCGCATATTTACAATATGGAACACACATTCAATGCCATTCAATCCTATAACAGATTCTATATGTTGTTGTAAATGACTCGAGGAACTGCCGATCTTCCATTTTCATGGCTCGAAGTTTCATCGATCCCTCATTTCATGACTCGGCAACAACCAATCCTTCATGTTCGTTTATGCATAGTATATCATATATACCAGTTCTCATAACCGTTTCTGGTTATCGAAGTGATCCATTTAAGAAGCCTATCTGAATATCTATTACTGATATTCATCTGACATCCTGCATCTTAAATTAAGTGATAAGGACAACGCAACCAGCACTTGTGATACTTTGGCCAAATATTTTCACATGCTTTGCATGATCATATTCTTGGATGTGATACACATCAATGGAATACGTCCTTCACTTCACTTCACCTGTTATCTAGAATGGTCTTTTCTGGTTTCTATCAGTCCTCTCAGTTTAAAATCAGTTTTAAACTTCCAATTTCCAACTAGTAATATGAACGAATATAGGAAGGCACTCCTGGTAACTAAAGATACGCAGACATACGGTGACGTTCCCCACGACTCCGTGTGTCTAGTTATCTTTAGCATCCCGGAGTCACTCCGTATACCTGATCATACTCCTATTCCCTGCCAAGAACTTCACATTCAGCCTATGTATTCTTGATGTTTTAATTTGGGAGGGCATTGCAATATGTCAGCTGCAACATTGTGTCGTCATGAAGACCCCGTCTTCATGAAGACACCTTGCTGTAGCTGGCGTATGTCAATGTCCTACGGAATCCTCCCATCGAGAGTACACATCCTCCTCAAGTGATTTGGATATGATCTTAATAATTAAGAATCAACTTTCAGCAACCATGTTGATCCCTTTATCCTCGTTTCCGTTACAGTTGTATATAGCTAAGAGAGACTAAATCCGTCCTTTAGCTTGCTATGCATCTTCTCCTTCGTGTCGAAGGGCTGCATTTCTCTACTTGGTTCTCTTCTTAATCATTGAATTAAGCAGCCCGTTACCGACGGACGTGATAAGTTTAACCTATTAAACTTTAACCAAGATTTTCCCAACTGTAACTAAATTCAGAATTCTCGCTTATTAGACGTCATTTAAACGAGGTCTAATTCCCAATAAATGTATTCATTTATTTTCCTCAACATTACATAGTTAAGGTCCATTAGTTATGGATATGCTTATCCCATATCCTTTATTTTAAATTTAACATACGAGGTCATTGATGGAGTTCGAAAGCGAAGTTCGATTACTCCAAAGTTAATTGATATTCCTTAGCTTCCAAGCTAATCCTGAATACCTATCAGTTATGGAATCATATTCTTCCTAATCCTTTTTAATGTCAATTAAAAATTCATCTTTACCCAAGTATGAACTAATTGCACATTTCAACTTAAAAGTTGCATTTAGGTAAGAATAGATATCAATTCCCATTTAGCATCCATCCAAGGACAATTAAATAAATCCAAATCAGGAATAACATTATATTACCAATTTAGTCAACAATATCAAACTGATATGATTATTAAAATATCACTCTTGTATTTGCATTCATCAATTCAGGTCATAATCCATACATTTGCCAATCCAACTGAATGGACATTGTTTACATAAAACATCATTACAACTCATAGATAGAAGAATATACTTTCTTCTTTTCACAATTCCTCGAAGAGGAATAAAAGTAAACAAATACAATTCATCTTCAACCAATCAAGAAGCATCAGAAAACAGCCATGTATTCATTCTAATCAAATTCCATCTGCAAAATGATTTGCACGGGTCAGTTCAATGAACTGAGCATATTAAGCACTTGTCATTAAAATGAGGTGCTTCAACTAACTGTCTCAATAAAAGAACCCTGCTTTTATGAAACGACAGTAAGACATCAATCAAGAAATAGGCACACAAAAAAGAAGATCAGCATAACAACTAAACTATCAAAATATCATCACAATCAGCCAAAAAACTGCTGTCCCATTTTCCACATAACCGTTGCAAGTTCCAAATTGCAGTATTTGAAAAGTTTAGAAATACAAGTAACATACTGCTGATATAACCTACTGTTATCCTTTCCACACCTTTCATTAATAATAAATGCAAAGGTTGAAACTAACTGAAACGTAAACCCATTACCTTCCTTTCAGTTCATGCATCATATTAGATTCCACGCAATCAAGCACAGACAAGAAAGCGAACTGCAATGCATATAGTTGCTCATATCTAAGCACCACAAAATTTATCAATAATGATTACAAATTTTCCACTGAATGAAAGAAGAAAAGATCATTTTTCCAAGTCATTCATCCATATCCCTATTTCTTTCCACATGACTGTCCTAAAAATGGAATCCAAACGAAACACAAATCAAGATAACAGTTCAGAGTGAAACTTACAAAATCCATTCAAAATTCACTTTCCGGCAGCAAGAGTAATTTCATTCATAATCAGCTTTAAATGAAAACAAGGAAGAATTCATCGTCATTATCCATACTTCATTTAAATCAGGCTCATATGAATATCCGAAACAGGTTAGTACAACATCGTATTTATCATAGATCAAATAGTATAAGGATGCATACTATGCACTTACTGTACTATAAGAGCCCATACTTTCTTCACTGTAATTTAAACCAGATAAACAGTTATACCATCATGCAATCAATTAATCACATGATTTCCTAATTCTATGAACGCATTCCGTTCAAAATAAAATTTATTCATGGCTGTTACCTACAGCAAGATCAATCATAATGCTATTTCCAGAATTCAAACAGCCCAAAGAGAAGGATTCGTTCCTTTAACTATTCAAATAAGAAACAATCATTTTCTTCAACTCAACAAGAATTACTCATGCCAATTTCATTTTTCCTTAAATGACAGTGCAAAAATCAGAAGACCACACGAAACATTCAAAATTTCCGTTTGTACAGAAAAATAATCAGCACTCAGAAACCATCTAAATGTCACTGTAATCTTTGTCAAACTGAACTTATAACGTTCATCAAAACCAATTTACTGTTTCCTTTGAATCGAAAACAGCATAAAGAAGAATTCATGTCCCTAAAATTTCATTAAGACATGATCATTTTGCTCAGGATGAACTAAAAACACCCAAGTCGTGTTTATCCAAGCATGACAGCTCAACTTTTAAAGATAACAGAACAATCGTTCATATTGAAAAGCAACTCACCTAACCTGTGCAGTTCCAATCCAATATACCGCAAACAATGAATATCCAAAATACCGCAAACAATGAAATAACCAATTCGAGTTCTATCTCGATCAACAATTAGTTCCAAAAACAGCATTCTCCTTTTTCTTAATGAGATACAGAACTCAAAATATATATATATATTCATATATCAATATCTCTGTCAAGGCAAACCCGCATAGGGTATTAAATATATAAGCTTGGTGCAGTTAAGACAAACTCAAGCAATAACCCAAATTTCTATATTTTTCCATCAACTTGTACAGAAAACAAGCCGAGACAGTAATCGTGACAACAGTTCGAACAGGAAGACCGAACAACATCAATTAAAACACAACGAAATCATCCTATCCTCACAGCAAGGAGAAACACCATTCATTAATAAGTTCAGAAGAAAGAACAACCGCATTCTCCTACTTTCACGAATACCCCAAAACGTGTTCGTTCAGTTCTTTTGCAAGAAAAAGGAACAGCAATTAAAATATTACTATTATTTCCTTTGAATCGAGTTCATATGCTAATGGAAAACCCAAATGCCATTTCCATCAAAAACCAAAACAGCAGAAGGAAAAGGATCCATTTCCTTAAAAATTTCAATAAGAAACAACTTCAAAAACTCATACATCCTGTACAGTTTTCATCACTGAAATTCATATAGCAAAAGAATAATTGTTCAACACCGAAAGACAACTCCTACTGCCTGTACTGCTTTGATCATTCAAATTCATTTAACAAAAGAATGATTGCACAGTAAGGAGAACAACTCATACTGCCTGTTCCGTTTTCATATAAACATGAACAGAGAAAGAAAATACTTATTTCTAATTCTCCAAACTGTCAAACAACCCACACAGCAGTTTCGTAATTCCTACTTCAATTCATGCAAAGACAGATCAACACAACAGCTAGAAACGATTCCACTCATATCATTTCAAACAAGTACAGAAAAATCGAATAAACCCAAAACCCAAGAGCAGGGTTGTTTTAATGAGACGTTTAAACAAAGCAAGTATTTTTAAAGAGAAGGGCTTAACATGCCTGTGATTTCTTTTCCAAAACTCGAAGAAAACTGCGTTTTCCGAAGATATTTCCTTCCACGGCGACAACAAGAACTTCCCAACAATCCTTTCCTCTTCAGGCTCAGCAACAGCCTCCAATTTCCCAAAGAACAGTGATAAATCCAAAGAACTGGTTCGACTGAACCAAACAAAAAAACCAAATGCAGAGCAACTTCACAAAGTCCGAATCGACACAATGAAAAATCAAATTTCCCTCATACACTTTCCAAGGCGAGCTGGTCGCGAGGACCGAGAATGTTTAATGCATTAAAGGCTCTGCCTTTTCCTAATTTCCCACGCCACTGCCAACTTGAGTTGGCGAACTCCAAATTTCAAATTTCCCATGCAAAACCAAATTTGGTTCCATCTCCAAATAGATACCTCCGCCACTTACCTGCCCCGCCAAACTGGCGCTGTCCACGTATGGACTCCCCAATAAAAGCCATTGAATACCCCTTCATCCTTATCCTCTCCCTCCAAGGGTCTGCACATCCCCTTTAGGTTATGATTAGTTTAGGTTGTATATTAGTGTTCACCTAGGTCATAGTTTAGTTTTAGGTTATTAGGACTTAGGTTTATTTCTCTCTTTTTTTTTGTAATTTAAAAATCCACTTAGGATAGTAGTTTAGGATGCATGATAAAACTTAGGATTAGCTTAGGATTTAATTCCTACTAACCACTAACACTAAACAACCTCCATCCAGTCTTCCAACGGACACTCACGTTAATGCTGTGCAGGACGTTCCGTCCTTTGGATCACATGCCAAGGCCACCCGTGTCCAGGCATTTCTTGCCTCACGAGGTCTCAAGTTCAACAGTACAGGGTTCAAGAATCGAACCTTTATCGTTGGCATTTACGTGCCAGCTGCTCATACCTGCAATCAGGCGCTGCACATTCATAACAACCTCCGGTTCGGTTCAAGAGTAAATCAACAAAGCAAACACAAGAAGACCACAGCATACTTTGGATCAATGGAATTGATTCAAGGTGTGCTGTCAATCAGCAACGAGAGTTTAGCAAGTATACGACAATTTGTCGTCACATCAGCAAACACACAAGCACAATAACTGCTGTCCTATGCAATAAATTACAGCATGTAAGAATCCAAGTTAGCAACACATTCTCTCAAGATCAGAACATATCTCAACATGTTTGTCTTCATTTCAGCAGTTATAATAGTATGAAAAATATTCACCAAGATAACTTACAAAATCAGGGTGTTACACTTCTACCGCTATTCCTACATCTCTTGTGCACGCCAATGGGGCCTTCCACTCTTCCTCTACTGCACATTCCCTCAAGCATCTCATTCTTGATTTGCATACTAAGGTGTTGCAATTAGAGAAAGGTGTGTCTAGACCTTCGAATTTCATGGATTCTAATAAATTACTTCATAATCCACTTGAACTTGAGGTGGCATCTTGCCCTTTAAGAGGGTAAAGGGGATCTCAAGTAACACCTTCGCTCTTTTCATTTGTTTGCTTAGACTATGCTTATAATGACAAACTTCTCACTAAGTTGTCTCTCAGATGTCTCAAGGATTATCCTTTGCAATGGTTCTATGACTTGTCTATCCACTCTGCAAGGGCTTTCAATACATTGGCCAATCAATTTCTTGTACACTTCTCCATTAACATTGGTGATAAGGTTTCTTATGCTCAAATGGCTAAAATGCAACAAATCTCTAGAGAACCAATCAAAGATTATGTCCTGCACTACAAAACAATGCTTACCAAAGTGAGCAATATACAATGGAAATGAACTTCAAGATATAATTACTCAAAGTATCCTATCTCCCTTATAAGAATTTGTTATGTTTAACAAATTTCGATCCTTTGATGACCTATGCCACACTTGTTTTTAAAAAGAGGTCAAGCTCCTAGCATTGAACAAGCTTAAGTATGGCTCTACTTTAACTAATGCATCTACATCTAAATTCCAAGGCAAATCTAATTACAAAGACAAACTAATGATAACAAAGCTAAAGCTAAAATGAACGTTAATGCCATATGTCAATCTACAAAGTTTCAGCTATAATTTTCTCTTAAAAGGCAATTTATACAGTTGCCTTTCTCTCCATATGTGATCTTACAAAAGTTGTTTGAGTGTATCCTTGTATCTCTATCTCAACCTATTGAGGTTGATACAAGAAAGCCTCAAGCTGAAATCTTTTGACTCTAATGCCTATTGTAACTACCATAGATGTATTGGACAATCCACTAACAAATGTTTCATGTTTCAGAATGTTATTCAACATTTGATTGATACCAATGCTATTGAATTTGATTCTAATCCAATGAAATCTAAGCCTCAAGTCATGAGAATTCAAAGCTCAAAATCTCCAATGATCCACTTCCTAATCATCACACTTTTGAATCTAAGAGCAACTTGGAGGTGCATCATGCATATAAGGCACAACCACTTCCGGATACATACAATCATCCACTTGATTCTCTTATTGATACAATTACTTTTTCTTTGCCTCCTCGGCCTATTACTATATTTGATGACAATGACATACTTGATGACGATGTTACTTCTAATGTGCTTTATGTTCGAGCTTTTGCCAATCAACAACCTACCCACATTGTATTCGTTGATAGCAATTATAGGCACAACATGCACACTTTCGCACTACTTACTTCTTTGGGCTATACTAAGCAACATATACAATTTAATGCACAATCTTCTAATCAATCTATAGGACACATTGTTCTCCCTCTTACAATAGAATTTGCTACTATGGCTACACCTCTTTTGGTTAATGATACTCTTGGGACATGTGACATGCTTCTAGGAGACCCTCGGGTTCATACGCTACATGCTTATGGATAGTCTCATAAATAGTCTCAGAAATAGAAGGTATGCCTTGAACAACCATAATGATGGACATGTCCATAATGATGGACATACAAGACTATCCATAATGATGAACCCTTCCTATGCTCAACGGGTTCATACGCTACATACCTACTATGGCTACATGCTTCTATTTCCTTCTATTCTCCATCAATGCACTAAATACACTTATTGCAATCAAGTTATTGCGGTTAAGGGTATCCCTTACGAGGCTCCTTTACCTATTCGCTCTTCTAAGATAGCAGCATTTTTTACACCCATGTCTATTAAGCCTACTCATGTTGTATCTACAAGCTCTATCTTTCACAAGCCTTCTCCTAGGTCTCCTCCTGCATGTAAATAAGCATGTCGCAGAGCCTCAACTTAAAGTGATGCATCCTACTCCTACTGTGCCTAATACACTTTTGTGGCCCAAGCCTCCTTCACCTATGGATTCCTCTTTTCACCCACTTGATCGTATGATAGAGTAGCATTTTTGCAAATATTTATAAAATACAAAAACATGCAAATATTCTAATAATCCAAAATTAGGTCTTGAACATGGTTTGACATACTAGTTTTCTACTTTACATTTGTTGTTTGTCACATGGTTTGATAGATAGCATATTTTATACTCTATCCACACATGTGTTTCACGAGGTACGTGAGCATGATATAAGATACACATAACTCTACAATTATTATCGATGTTGGAATTTCTCTCTTACCTAATGGCCTTGCTAATTTGGGTGCATCTTCTACACTATCAAATGTTATGGTTTCATTTACTACACACTGCTCTTTCACACCCTTGTTATGCTTTTATTATATGTTATTTATCCGGATTTTCGGGACTAACACATATGGATTGTACAAGGCTAGTATATCTTGTTCCATGCGCCTATTGGCTATTGTCTACTTTTTATCATTACACATTACATTGCTTATTTGTCTTTCTTGTGTGTGAGGCTTTGACCTTCTCTATATATGTGTGCAACATTTAGGTGTCTCTTGTTTGCAACCATGGTTGTTTTTGTTTGTGCCTGTAATGTCCCCTTTTTCCATTTGAAGCCCTTTGGCCCATTTCGTCAACCCGACGGCCAAAGGAAAAATATAAGGGTGACTTAAGTCACAATGAGTTATTACAAAGTGCAAAAAAAAAATATTAATAAAGCACTTGTATTAATTTATTTGACTCAATAACAAATTGGTAATCTCTAAAGAGGAGCATTGGGTCTAATATTACGTTGTATCCTTTCTAGGGAAAATAGAAAAGAGGCCCATGCTGTGTTTTGTCATCCCTAGGCAAAATGCGACTTGAACAAAGGAGGGAAAGTGGAATCTAGGAAAGATAAAAATTATTGCTCTTCCCAAGGAAAGTGCGACTTGGCATGAAGGGCCATTATTTAATGTTTATTTGTCCTAGGAGGAAGTGCAACTTGGTTTGGGCCTATTTCTAGGGTATTTTGGCACTCTTCTTTCATTGGAAGATGAAAAGGTCATTTTGTAATATTTTTCCTATAAAAAAGAGAGGGGCGGCTTGGGTAGAACACCATAAAATCATTTTATCAAATTCTGAATCTGATCTTAAGCCAGGTGCTTTTGTATTAAAGTATTCTAAGGACGAAAACCCTTAATATATTGCCTCTAGAGGACGAAAACCCTCTTGGAGATTAAGAGGAATTTCTACATAGGATTTTCCACAGAGCTTACACAGGATTTCAGTATTTTCCAGCAGCAGTTAAGGAGTTTTTGGCAATAAAGGATTGAAGAATTCATCGCAGCAGTGTCATTGTATTTTCTGTGAATAAATCGACCCACTATGTGGCTGGTTTTCAATGTCTTTGGCGCATCTCAGGTCTAAATTTCATTATCGTCTATTGTACTGATTTCTGGAAGTCTAAATAACTAATTTTCAGTGATTTTAGACGATTTTATAGTGCTATACACAGTCACGTAAATCTGCATATTTCTGTGTTAAATTCCAGCCTATTTTATATTCATAAACATCAGATTTTTATCATACTTCAGATCTGATTTTCTGGGTTGTATCAGCTGTAATAAAGTCAGTTTCTTGTATAATTCAGTCTCTAAATACCTGGGCGATCATTAGAAATCAGAAATATTACCATTGGGTGTTATTTTTATTAATTTCTCTATTAGACCCTAGTCGCATTTTTCAAATCTGCGTTAGAGAAATCGCCATATCATACGAAAATCTGTATTTGCTGTTTTGTTTTATTTAAAACTCTTTGGGGTATAAAGAGATCCATCTGGGGATCTTTCAGTGCCGCAATGCACCCCTTGTTTGTGTGTGCAACACTATTGTGTCCCTTGAATGTGGCCCTTGGCCTTTTCTATGACATTTATTGTTGTACTTGTATGCTTGTATACTTGTATGGTTGTTATGTATGCTTTCTCTTTGTGCATAATTTCTATCATGCACTCTCTTGCAAGTCGAGTTCTATATGGTGGCCACCTATAGTTATCTTCTATGCAATCCAATGATAATTATATGTTATATCTTACGTGGAGACAATTCAATTCTTTAGAGTGAAGCGATCTACATGCTATCTCACTCACCTCAAATAAGGGGGCATTCAACAGGGTTATCACAAGAATATCAATGCAATTCAAGTACACAGACATATTACAGGATTACAAAAAAAATGGAATAGAATACAAGGACACGGGAATAGGAACAAATAAAAATCATGTACAAAGCTTCAATCTGAACAAAACCGTCTAACAAAGGAAGAAACCATTAGACTTTACTGTCCTAATGGACAGTACTATCTTGGGCAGCCTTTTGACATCCAATTCAGAATTTTCTTGAACACATAGGTTTTCACAAATCTCCGATACAGATTCAGGGACAAACACATAGTTCAGGGCAAGATTCATTGCATTCCAATCCACAATGTGGGGGGCATGAGTGTACTTCATTCCCTTTCGAATTTGCACATTTGGAACCTAACCACTTTAACAATGCACGATGTGGGGGCATGAGCGTGCTTCATTCCTTTTCGAATTTGCACATTTGGAACACTGGCACATATACAATGCACGGTGAGGGGGGCATGAGTGTACTTCATTACCTTTCGGCTTTGCATGGGTTTCACATTTGGGACCTAAATCCATTTGCAGCAGTGTGGTTATATGGGTGGAAAGTTTTAGGGGCTTACTAAACACCTTGGGACACACGTCCTCTCGTTCTCTTTTGAAGGTAGTTGGGCTACAAAAACACCCAACCTTCTTCCATTATCCGGTGCATAGAGTGACCCGCAATCTGTTTTGGATACTTTGGTGTTGGGACACCCAATTCCCTCTTGGTTCACACTACTTCAAATTGGGGAACGATCACCCCCAATCCTCTATTGGTGCAATTCCGATCCCTCTCTCCAAGTACTTCAAATAGAAAGCTCATTTTTCAACAAAGCAAACACACATACTCCTTCCATGCTTTGTTGTCTTTTCAATTTTCAAATTTCAAGTTCAATTTCAATTTAGAGTAAAAGTTCGGCTCTTTATATATGGACAATGACTACACTTTATGTTGCAAGTTTTCGCTTTGGGATCTTGCACCCACTCAAGCATTTCAAGCAATCAAACACTAGAGCAAAGACAAAATGTGCATACACACTAAGGTGTATTTTCCATTAAGCAAGTAAATTTAATTTCCTAGCTTAAATGGGGGGCAAATGTAGACACCTAAATTTGGTAACTTATCACTTGATAATGTCAAGATTGACTTAATCCCTTCAACTGTGACTTGTGCACATATTTCAAGCCTAATTGCTTCATCTTTAGTCTTATTCCAAGACTTGTTTTTCTCATTGCATTGCTCATCCACTTAAAAAAGGCTCACAACAGTCGCAAGCAATCCACTTCACATGACTGCCGTGCACAGAGCCCTGCAACTCTATATTTTCCTCCTAAACTAGACCATCCAACAGGACCAAACAGCCAAACAGTTTGGTCCTAGCCAAAATGGTCCCGAACAAGGCCACCCAACGATCATTTTCTAAATTTGATATCTTTTTATGGGTTGGTACTCTTACTATGGGTCAGCCTTAATGTGAAATTATACCCATTAAACCCTGTATAAGCAAGTCTAAGGCGCTCATTTACTCACCTAGAACTTTCAAGAGGTCCTGAAGCACAAATCACTCAAAAGGCACACAAAGCTCTCCTAAATTTCCATAAAGCAGCAACAAACTTAGGAGCAGCCCCCACACAAATCTGAAACACTCCAAATCAAGTTCAAGAGTCAAGCTTCTCAAATCAAGAGACTTAAAAGCCAAGTCATTACAAAGCATTATCAAGTGATCGTGTTATCAAAATTTGTTTGCATCCATGTAGTATTATGTCGCATCTATAGGTGGAGAACTACATGCGGTTTGAGGCCTCTTCAAAATAATGACAATGTAGACAGTGTATGGATTGCACTTCAACTAAACCACTAACCTTTTTGCAGAGGTTTTACCTTAATTAGGACTTTGGGTCAATTTAGTTGATTACATAGGGTTCCGCACATTTGCGAGACCTAACATTTCACTATGAAGCATATTTCAATCACTTGCAGAGGTTCGGAAAGTTACAGAGTACCATCTACTGCCCCGACCAAACCATCCAAAAGGACAAAACCGCTAAATAGTTTGGTCCAAATATAATGGTTTGGACCCTACTCTCAATGCAGTTCAAGAATCTAATACAAAGTACCTATAAGAGTTTTTCAGTCAGTTTATCAATTTGTCACACCTAGATCAGCTTCTAGACCAGTCAAATAGTTAAGTGCACTAATCTTCTTGTGTTTTACTATATTTAGCATGTGCCCTAATTGAATGCAACTTCATTAAATAATTTTGTATGTACGCTCAAGTTTGAATGTTAAAGCATTTATTATATAGATTTGATTGCATATTCATTTAATTTTTAGTAACATCTATTTATTGTTGTTTGTCCTTAGTAGAATTAAAACACAACTAATTCCAATTAGGGTTGAATCACATATGTTCATATGCAATCATTGTCAATCATAAGGCATTTACCGAAGACATACAAAGGTGGTAAACTTCAAACCCAGTGACACTTATTTCATACTTCTTTAGCATCTTTACGTGCTTAAACAGACATAGTGTGCCACTATAATTAGTGATATTGATAAATGGCAATTTCGAAGCAATATTCGTTGGAAGTTGTAGTTTATATGAGATGGATGGTCCTTGATGACCACTTTTGGGCTGGTGTATGTTTAATTTTACTAAGCCTATTTGTGATATGATCCAGTTAGCAAATTCAAACAGGCCAATTTTAGGGGAAATATAAGAAAAGTTAAAACCTTGATTATCTATGTCAAAGAATAAAAAAATGTATTGTTAGATGATGTGAACAGAGAAGGAATGAAGAGAAAACAGAAATCCACACATTGTAGATTGTGTGCCTGTCATTTTATTCTACAAGAGATGGTAACAATATGGTTGAGGTAGTTACAACCATACATTGGTTGATACATAACTAAACATGACTTGATAATAAACATAGTTAGAATATGGTTGAGGTGTTTACAACCATACATTTGTAAATACATAAGTAAACATGACTTAATAATAAAAAATAAGCCTTATATTCTAATGCACCCTCTTAAGGCTTATATTACAAAAAGCAACAAACATATTGACAGAAGATTAAAATAAGAAAACCATGCATTCTTCATAAGCTTTCTCATTGAAAACAATTCTTTGACCAAGTAGAATTCCATCAAGTTGCATCGTAACCATCGTAAAGGTGTAGCTCCCAAGTTAAATTCTCAAGTTCCCGGATTCCACCTCCCCAAACTCCTAAATTATGAACCTCCCAAATCATTGGACAACCATTTATATTGAGCAACAACTAAAGTGTTCCATCAAGTTGTCTCATGACCCTCGTAAGGGTACAATTCCCGAGATCCACAAACCCTCAAACTAACTGGAAAGCCATCCATGTTGAGCTTCATCTACACTAGATCCCTTCCTATCTTTAAATTGTGGGCTTCTTTAAATACATATTCTTCATCAACAAATTTTTCACCCATTTGGTTTGTCTTTGAGCTTTCCCTTAAGAGCGTCATTGGCTCAAATACAGCAGTTTTATGCTATTGTAGGTGGTTTCCGTAATTTCCCCAATGGACAAATTTTTAACCCCAAACAAAATAGTGACAAATCCCAACCAAAATAGCAATTTGTAGAAGATATTAAAAAAAAATCATAATGCAGATCTGAATTATTACTGGAAAGTGTGACTTGCTCTAGGAATGAATATCCACCAAATTTGAAGTAAAACTCAATTCTTATCCCAAACAAATCAACAATTTTTACAAAGACAAAAACATTAGAAAATACTAGATTTTTGGATCAATAATAGGCTGGAATTTATTTATAAAATCTGCAGATGGCAATCCTCAAACACAGCTGAAAATACAATTTCTTTAGCCCAAAAATTATACAAAATAGTTGTTAATCTTATCTCCAAAAATTTGATTAATGGACAGCCAATCAGATCTGATCAGAACGAGCTCCAGATCACACAAAACCTCACACAATATGGGCCGCTCCAATGTATAAGTGCAAGAAATTGAATGTAGAACTCAGCAACAATGTTCTCTCTTCAAACCCTAGCTCAAATCAATGTCAAATCTGCAAATCAGCCTTAAATAATGCTGGAAAACACAAATAGAACTTGAAATTCAATGGAAACCCCTTAATAGAGTTCCCTCTCAAAAGAAAGAAAATTTTTCGTTCTTCTTTCTAAGCTTGAAGAGGGTTTTCGTCCTCTAAAGCCTTCAAACGGTTATCATCCTTTGGAGTTTTTATGGAAAGCATACAAGCTCTACCAAAAATTAGAATTTGTCAAAATGCAAAAGATAACCTTCCCTTGCAAGTCAACTTGCTTTTATAACAAATCTTGGCCTTTTAGCCACCCACAACCACCAATCAGATTTCTTTCCCCGCATTTTATATTTTTCTTTACCTTTTTTCTCCTCCACATGGGTCGCATTTTTCCTTATGAGAAACTAAATGCATGGACCCTTTCTTTTTCTAATTTCATTTTGTCACTTTTCTTTTCTTTTTTAACTTTGTCATTAATAAATTAATAAAAGTGCTTATAATAATATTTTATGATGCACTTTATGATTAATTCATTATGACTAAGTTTCCCTTTTATTCCTCCCTTAGCCGTCGGGAAACAGAATTGGGCTAAGGGTCTTCGACCTGTTATTTTAAAGAAAGGGACATTTTAGTTTTTCAATCCCATTTACTATTCCCAATAATTTTTTGTTCATCAATTGCATCTAGATTTTTACTTTCCAGGTGTTAAAGTTAAGGCCGGAATATTTGTCCAATGGACTTTTCATTCTCGAAACAAATAAAATTGAAAAAATAACCAAGTCTACAACACAAAATTTGAGCAGTTTTAGATAGACAATGAACTTGGAATTTTAGACATCAACATTAACTTTCAGACATTTGAAAATTTTAAAATAAAATACCAGATGGTAGTTTTTCCCTAGCATCTAGATCTTGCATTTCTATGCTTAAATCCTCTTGCAATTTGATAGGAAGTGTGCCCTGAAATTCACAACTCCTTGCTTCTTTGCCTACCCTTGAATGTGATTGTGTTATTTCAAATCGCTGGTATACCACGTTGTTATTTGTGACTGCAAGGAAAAAAACGTGAATGAAATATGTCTCGTGCCAAAAACGTGAATAAAACATGTCTTATGCCCTTGGCAAACTCAAACTTTGCATGCCCTAAACAGGTGCTTTTAATAAATTCGTGATTTACAGTTTTCATCTTTTCTCTTCTCGAAATACCTCCTTACGCCTTCATCCTCGCTTGTCCGGATCTGATACTAAAATTAGAAGATGTGAACAGAGAAGGAATGATGAGAAAACTGGAATGCACACATTGTAGATTGTGTGTCCGTCATTTTATCATGCAAGAGATAGTTACAATATAGTTGAGGTGGTTACAACCATGCATTGGTTGATGCATAGCTAAACGTGACTTAATAATAAACAATAAGCCTTATATTCTAATACATACACATGGGGGATCTTTCTTTATAACCATTGACGCAAGGCCAACTACATCATAGATAATACAAACTAAATGCATCCCCACGTGTGGTTGCTAAAGCTTTTACATAAAAGTGATATACTCTTGAAAATACCAAGAGGCCACACTCCAATAATATAGAGGTAAGGAATGGATTTTATTCTACAATGAATATGATTTATGGCCAAGGAGGGGAGGCATCTATTATCAAGTCTCTCAGATGGGCAAGTTCCTTTTGTTTGCGTGGAAGCCCTATATGATAGGCAATCTTAGAAAGACCCGGCAGATTGCTGCTATAACCATGGTCAAAGTACACCCAAATTATAGACATTTTCTATACAGTTACTCTCACAAGTAGCCATTTCTTCAGCATCTTAGAGAAATTGGCATGCTTGCAGTTTCACTAGTTTGCTAAAGAGGAACCAACTTAGGTCAAAGAAGGCAACCTGATTTACATTCATGGCATGCTCAAGCTTGTTCTCGTGTAGACCTAGGGTACAAGAATGGCGCTTAAGCAAAATAGAACAAACTTCAAGCTGATGCAAAAGCCTTGAACTTGAAGGATGAGATTGTTGAACTAAATGGCCTCAATAATTTACCTAGTTCAATGGCCTACAGAGGAGCTAGAGCTCCAAAGTAATGAGCACTTATAGATTATCTTGACAATAGACTTACATATGAACAAGTTTGGTGGTGTGTTAACTAGTCCTCCAGATAAATGAATCTCATTAATTACTTCAAACATGTATCTACCATCGCATTTTTTATGTGAGAACTAATCCTCTAGATAAATGAATTTTATTAGTTACTTCATACACATATCTATGATCTACTATCACATTTGTATTTTTTTGCGTTCTAGTTTTGGGCGCATATTAGTTTGTACTCTTGACACTACCATTTCTAACTTCAATATTTAAAGGAATGACATAGTTTATGTGGCCTTTCATTTGGTGTGCTTCAATTTTTTAGTACATTCTGCATGTATTGTTATGTAATGTTGGCAATTTCTTTTCTAAATTATAAATCTTATTTTATCTTTTAAAAATGAAATGTATATGACTTTACCTTTATTTTTCTAACACTGTTTTTTTTTAATCAAATGGCATCCTGGTCCGAGTTTCAATCTACTGTTTATAGGTGACTACGGAACACATTCTGTTGTATACATAGCAATTGATCATTAGCTATCAGCAGGATAATGCATTCACTTCAGATTTTATTTCCCTATTTTCTAGGCCTAATAAAGGACGTGTATTAGGCAGTTCACAATTTATCTTATACACAACTATTTAAGGATGAGCGGGGTTCTTTGTAAGGCATCCTGAATAAGAATTCAGAAGTGTCTAAGTGTATAGATTTGTGTTAGTGATTGTAATTAGCTCTATGATACAAGAAGTTTGTAATGGAGTTTTGCTCTTACAGTAATAAATAGAAAGATCCTTGTTTGCTTGTTTGTTTTACTCTTAGAGTGGTATCAAGTGGTATCAGAGCTGGTTTACTTCTTCTACTATTTTTCGCTGTATTATCTTGCTTTCTGTATTTAGAGATTTCGTCTACAGCATTTCTGAATCCCGTAAGACGCGCACCAGCGAACGCGGACCGTTTTTAGCCCGGGTGAGGCGTGTTGAGGTCATATACGTTCGAGATAAGCCGCGGTATAGGATAGAAAATTTTGCGACAAGGTACGACATGGATACAAAAGCATGGGTTGCATCGACATCTGGTCGACAAGCTGAAGATTGTGACGATGCCTTCGTGAGTCTCTCTGATCTCATCCCTGTAAACGATGAGACTAATATTTCAGAGGAAGACAATCCTCTTTCTGGATGGAAGCTCCCAAAAGCTCCCCCTATAATGAGGTATATCAAAAGTCTAAGTCATTTCATTTGTTAGCTTCTACTACTATTAGATCGCGAGAATCCTGTATTCAAGTCAAGACTTCTTCGGAGTCTGAATATGATATTCCTTTGATTTCTCCGCAAGATCTTAATTATTTAAAGAAGCAGTCGACTTACAAATTTGTGCATATTGGTTGCGTCCAGATCGGAATAACTCCTTTATTCCGGCAAGGTCTTAACGCGTCTATATTATGTTGTTTGTTAGATACGCGTCATGAGTCTTTTAAAGATTGTTTGCTTGCTGCTTTGCAAACTAGTTTAAGCAATGGACCTATTCATTTTAACGTGTTTCCTAATTACCCTGTATCCATACAGATTGATAATCTGCTGGATCAAGTTTTAAAGTTGCATCTGCAAACTACAGGAGTAAATATGAAACCAGGGTCCTCTCCATTTGTTATATTTTATAGAATTATTTTTAGATTAACAAATATAGCTCATCCTGCAATCAAGCATGGTCCTTCTCAAGGATCCAGTGTAGTCATGCATGCAAGTCTCACTGCTCAGAAGATCGAGCCTGAAGTTGTATCTTGGGACAAGATTCGTGTACCCCGTGAATGGACTATCTCCACCAAATGTGTAGAAGGAAGCACATCGTCTGTACAGTCCGCATCTAAGGTCATAGAAGACAAAGGTAAGGCTACCATTTCATTTAGAAAGTCTAATTCAGTTAAACCAAGACTGTCTACTTCATCTTCTACTCGGTCATTTATATCTAATAAGGAGAAGCGTCTTGAGTCTGACTTTCCTCCCTGTAGTCATCCTACTCTGGTCCATGACCCAAACAATGACTGTCTATGGTGTGAGCAGTGTCAAGTCCTAGTGCAACAAAAATATATTCCAAAAAATGGCCCAACAATTAGCATGAATAGTTGTTCATCTTCTTCTCATTACCAGACATTGCAGTTGGCTCAATCTGTTTTGAACAGAGCCAAGATCTCTATGGATACGAAGGAAGCCTCTACTTCTCAGTCTGAGAATGCAGTTTCCTATGGCTAAGGATTTCGTGATCTACACTGATGATCGGCCAACAACGCCGACAATACTGGTACCAGCTTACGAGCGCAGCTTAACTCCAAGATCGAGCAATCAAAATCTGCCCGGATGATGAATTGGAACAACAAGGCTACAAGAGCTATACAGGACCAAGTCCTTTCACAAAATGAAAAACTTAAGAGGATGCAGGACACTCTTAAGGCTATCAAGCTGCATCAACGTGGTGATATCCAATCTGCTGTTTCAATGTTGAATAAAAAGATGGATAATCTAACCACCAATGTTCAACAACTGACTTCTCATGTGCAGAATGTTCCGGATCAAGTCAGCAATAATCTCCAGTTCCAGATCCAACAGTCTGTCACAACTGTTTCAGAGGGATCTGAGAAAAAGGTAATTGACAGCATTCAGACTGTCAATGATAAGGTTAATACTCTTTGTTTTTCTATTTCTGAATTAGGGCAACATTTCCCTGCCCTGTCTACTGCTATCAATAAAATTGAGAGTTCACACTCCGATAAAAGCAGTATCTCCTCAGGCGGCCATAGATCCAGTCCTGACTGGTCCAAAGCTATCACATGGGCACATGTTGCTTCTATGCCATCACCGCTTCGACAATTGAAAGACGGTGATAAAGATAAAAAGATTGGCATGGCTAGATTAACTGAAGAAGCTGCTGAAAGCTTCATGGACACAGCAGAAAGTTCTACACCACCACTTCAAGGTACAATCCGAACTTTAAATTTTCAGCCAAATTTTTATAAAATTGAATGTAAGAGTGCTGAAGAGATCCGTGAGATGGTTCATGGAATGATTGGCTGGGCCAATACACAAGTTCTGCAGTTCGGCAAGCACGACAAAGATATTGCCGGCATTATAGCCAACGGCTTTGTTGGTATTCTAAAGGAATGGTGGGATGTTGTTCCCGTGCGTATGCAAGACCAGATCATCAATGGTCTAGGTGAAGAAGGAACTGAACGCATTGGTGGAGGAACTGCTAGCTTGACAGCTGCCATTATTGCAGAGTTCATCGGTACAGTCGACGATGAGAAAAGACTGTGCACACTTGAGTTTCTCAGAGCTCAACTCTGTGATATGTCCAAGGTAAAGGAGTACCAGTGGTACATGCAAAAGCTCCTATACAACTCAAGTACCCCTTTCAATTCTACTATGAAGCTAAGGTATGTGGAGTCTTTCCCGTCATATTTCTCCACAGAGTACAAAAAAGCTATGCACAATTATTCTGATGTTGATTTAACATTTGGTAGAATCAATCAGATAATAACAGAAACCAATCAGCGTCTTTGCTTAGAAAAGAAGGCTCGCAAGGAAGCCTTGAAAGCTGAGAAAACATTAGGAGTTAAATTCTGTTCAAATCAAATAGACAACAAATTTGGTTGTCCATCTCCTGGATTTTCTCATAAGAAATATAAGAAGCATTCTTCTCGCTTCAAGAAGTCTGCTAAATGCACTAACTGTGCATCTAGGCCCTTTTCTAGAACTTTCAAGCCCCGGAGGAAGTTCTTTAGAAAGAAAAAATATTTCCCCAAAAGTAAAAACGTAGAATGTTTCATATGTAAGGGAAATCATTATAGCCGGGACTGTCCAAAGGAAGGCCATAAAGCCTCTGCAAAGGCTAAAGTAAGTTTTGCTATGGAGCATTCTTTTAATGAAGATGAATATGTGCTTATTTCAAATACTGAAAGCTATGAGTCTGATGTTGAGTTCTCTGAACTCACTATTGCTGCCAATCAAGTATCTTCATCTTCTTCTGAAGATGATTTTTCTAATTCTGATCAAGGCTATGATTCACTGCCTAGTTTTCATTGCAGCATGATCCGAAGTTCGTATGAGCATCCATTTATTGCTCCAAGTTCCATAGTCCTGAAGCAAAAGCTGAATTCACTTCAGCAAGAATTGTCTAAGTGCCCGCCGCATACATGGTGAATCGACATTATTCCTTGCAGGCACAAATCTATGAAATAAAAGAACAGTTGGATGCAAAAATCCGACAAGAGAATAGCGAAGATCTTCAGCTTGCTTCCCGCAAGTCTTCTACACCTGTTATTTCTTTTGCACCATATCAGTATTCTCTACCCTCTGGTCAAGGACGAGGACGTAGGTCTAGCTCTCCAACCTTTGGACGAGGACGAAGCATGCCTTCACGAAGTTTTCCGTTCCTATTTCCCAAGGAGAATCTTGCAGAAGAAGTTTATGAAGATCATTCCACAGATACTCCTGCCTCTGCCCCAGTTCCTGCTGTCGGAACTCCTGAAAGAAAATGGTGGAGAAAGGCAAGGATTGACCTTCTTGAACGTGCAATTCAAAAAGCTACTGAGGAATTTCAATCATTGCTTCAAGAAGAAGAATCAGCCGCTAGTGCTGATAACAAAGAAGAAGAAGTCGACAGGCTGATAATGGAAAAAGCCTTCGACCAATACAATGCAGAACATCAAGCTGATGTGAGTACTGTTCGAACTTCCTGCAATCCTTTCTGCAAAATCCAGATATGCATTCCAAACATCAAGCCATACACTTTGGATGCAATGATCGACACTGGTGCAGAAGTCAGTCTGCTCAAGGAAAAAGCTATTCCACAAGACTGCTGGATACCAGACTTCTTGCAAGTAAGTTTCGACTCAAAGAAGATTATTTCTAAATGTTCTGCTTACATTCCTGTATATCTTGGGCAAGTCCAAACTACATTCAAGGTTCATCAATTTGACCTATTGCATTATGATATGCTTTTAGGTTCAGATAACCTTAATAATCATATGCCCTATACTGTATGTGAGAACGAGATCCGTTTTCCTCAAGGATCTGTTCCCCGTCTTTCTACATACCAGTCCATAGTACCCTCTGTCATAAAACCATCCAAGGTTTCCAATAATGACTGGTTGCATAAATCCATTTCCCTAAATGCCTCTGTCATTAATAATTTGATCAACAAGATCAAAAGTGAATGTTCTTCTGACAACCCTCATGCCTTCGTGCATCGCAAGAAACATTACTGTCAGTTAGAATTCCAGACAAGCACTCCTCCTAAGTTTAAGGCACACCATATTGGCATGTCTCCCTCTGAGCGCATTGAATGTCAAGAAGAGATTAATAATCTCTTAAAAGGTGGATTCATTCAACCTTCCAAGTCTTCATGGAGCTGTCCGGCCTTTTATGTGAATAAAAGGAGCGAGCAAGTAAGGGGAAAGAAAAGGTTAGTAGTTAACTATAAACCTTTAAACAAATATATTCTGCCTGTGCAACATCCTATTCCGAGTCGTGATGATCTTCTGACTCGTATAAGTGGTAGTAAGCTTTATAGTAAGTTCGATTTAAAATCTAGCTTCTGGCAAATCTTTCTGATTAAAGAAGATGCATATAAAACTGCATTCAGCATTCCAGGAGGTCAGTACGAATGGACTGTCTTGCCATTCGGTTTGAAGACTGCACCATCCATCTTCCAGAAAAAGATGGATCAGATTTTTGGTCATCTCTCCAAGTTTTTAATTGTGTACATTGATGATATTCTTGTGTTCTCCCAAAACACTAAAGAACACTTGGAGCACTTAGAAGAATTTTATCAGACTGTATATTCTAATGGTTTATGTCTCAGTCCGACAAAAATGGAGACATTCAAAGATACAATCCAATTCTTGGGCATTACTATTTCTAATGGAGCCATCCTGCTGCAAGAACATATTGTGTCAAAGATAAGTTTATTTCCTGATGAGTTGCCTGATAAAACAGAACTTCAAAGATTTTTAGGTTGTGTCAATTACATTGCAGGATTTTATCAGAATGTTGCTGCAGATAGGATATTGCTAAACAAAAGGCTTCGCAAGAATGCCCCAGCATGGAATTCAGACATGACCAATGCTGTCGAAAGAATCAAGCAGTCGTGTCAGTCACTACCATCACTGTCTCTGCCAGGTTCAGGGTTTAAAATAATTGAGACAAATGCATCAGAAGATTCTTGGGGAGCAATCCTCAAAGAACGCAAGGAGAATGGTAAGGAAGAAATTTGCAGGTATGCCTCTGGTTCTTTTAGAGGTCTTGAATTACAATACCATTCAAGTCATAAAGAGATACTTGCTGCCAAGAGAGCCATTCAGTCTTTCCTATTCTTTATTCAGCATGAGAAGTTCCTTCTGCGAACTGATTTACAGCACTTTAAAGGAAGATTGTACAAAGGCGACCCGACGAACAAAACTACATATGGTCGTCTCCAAAGATGGGCTCAGTGGTTCGACGGATATGATTTTGAGGTAGAACACATTTCTGGTAAGCATAATGCTCTTGCTGATTTTGCTTCCCGAGAATTGATTCAATGTAAATCCGTTAATGTTACTAAAATAATTCATGAGTATCTCCATCCAGTATGGGACACAGCTACCTGTTTACCTATGATTAGATCTAGAGAAGCATGTGATCAGAGAATGTCCCAAGAAGCCGAACAACTGCTTGTATCCAGAGACATTATTTCAGTGTCTCATTATAACATGACAGAGGTTGCCAGTAGGTTTGTTGATCCTTATATACCAACCTCTGATTTTCATACAATCCAAGACCCTATGGTCTTCTGCAATTTAAAATGGCCATGGCGCCATCCCAGAGCAACAGAGCCTACTCATGATACGCCACCTTTGGAAGGAATTCGGCTTCAACAGCTTATTCCCAGAGCAACAGAGCCTACTCATGATACGCCACCTTTGGAAGGAATTCGACTTCAACAACTTATTCCAAAGCCAACTACATTATGGCGTTTTGAACTTTCCAAGCTCTGGCCAGAAGGTGACCCACTCACTAATGATGCATGGATTGGCTCCTCGCTTCACAAGTTTACTGACTTATCCATGGGGAGTTAATTCTAGTGCATACACGTTGACTATCGCAGGTGATCGAAGTACTCACTTTTTGATTCGAGTTATTGATGAAATGCCAATAAATTGTATATCAAGCATCACGAGTCTAGTGTATTTTAAGCTTGAAGAGATACCAGCGAAATAGGGAAGGACTACACTGCCTACTTACCTTGCCTATTAGAATCCCCCAAGTCTCTTGACAACAACCTCAGGGCACTTCATCGCTGACATGGTCTACACTAGTCTCATAGGCAAGCCAATGCACCAACAAGTTTCGAGGTAAGTAGCCATATCCTCCATCTCATATGCATTTGCTTATTTGCATGCTAGCGTGTCTTGAAGATCTACATCAAGACAACAATTAACTCTTCTTTCATAACCTTTCGGTTTCAATCATCTTTGACTGATTTATTTCTAAAAGTTAGTCTTTTATGCTTCAGATTGGCTCCTCTCTTAATAAGATTGTTGACTTATTCATTGGGAGACGATTCTAGTGCATTCATGTTGAATATCATAAGTGATCGAGGTACTAACATTTTGATTCAAGTTATCAATGAAGTTCCAACAAATTGATAATTAAGCATCCCAAGTCTAGTGCATATCATCCAAATAGCAAATGGCCAAACCAAAGCCAATAAAAATATGAGTTACTACTTATAAAGTGTGTGATATAAAAAATGAGGATTGGTGGGAGGACAAATTGCCAATAATAATATTGGCATATAGCACAACTTGTAGAGGAACAACTAGGCATACTTTATTTCAATTATTGTATGAGAAGGAAGTTATAGTACCCATGAAATATTTGGTCCCAAGTATATGCATAGTTGTGAAAAGTGTCTAGGAGATAAGAGATCTCTTGAATAAGATTACATCAGTTATCTAAAATAGACAAGAAATCTTAACAGCTCAATGGATGACAAAGATGGCACAACAACGAAGGAAGCAAATACATGATCAACAAATTAAAAGGCCGAATATCAAACCTAACAAGGCGGTTCTTAAGCATTCAATATAACTGGTTCAAGAAAGGGAGAAAATAAAAAATGCTATTGAATGTCCATTCAAGGTTTTACAACTTAATGAGCAATTATGCTAACTAATTTAGATGGTACACTGCCTAAAAATTGATTAATGCTTGAAAGGTTAATGTTTATCATTATAAGAAGAAAAAGACAAATGTTACGATGGAAGGAAACGACTTGTCTCGATTGATGTGAAGGTCTACCTACGTCAATCATCCCAAGATGTCACTTATTTGCATTGAGTTTGAGGTCAAGCCATTGTAGACTCTTGTCAATCCATGAATTGATTTAATGTGTGTTGATCAATGTAGGATAAAGACTGTTTGTTGGGATCTTGACACACATACCATAAAAATGTTGTGTCGACCGGCATAGGCATTCAGTTTGGATCAATCAACTTGTAACTATTCAGCTCCACAATAGCAACATGCAAACAAGAATGGTTGAGTCGACCAACATAAACTCGCGTGCCAAGGATATGGTGAAAATAAGAGCATGAATGTTTTCCTATCAATTGTTTCACTTGTGTTAATCAACATAGAGGAAATTCGTGTTGAACAACCCAAAACATGATAATGCACTGATATGCATGCTTGACGGAACTAATCCTCAATAAATTCAGTGTTTGATCATATCAATAAATGATGCATGATAATCTAAGTGACCATTACAGTTCATGTTTCTCCACATCCAAAACAAATGAGCTAGATTTTTCAAAGGGGTTTCAACTAAACGGCATAGGAGTGGCGTAGAGTTTGGCCTTAACTTTCACGTCTATCAACAACTAAATAGCTATTATGAGTTATGCTAAGGAATGTAAATATGGAGGATCGTCAACCACTTCTTGTAACTCACACCTTACTTCTTCAGCTCTACTTGACATTATCCTGCTCTTTTATCACTGATTATCAATATCATGGACAAGTCCACCATGGACAATGATGTCAGTATCAACTCTAGAGTCTGGCAGTCATAGTTCATAAGAACTGCGAAGGAGGACCTTGGAAAAGAACTAAAGGATAGGAAACAATTGAGACAATAAATAAAGAAGCCAAGAACATGTGGACTAGTAGAAGGGTGGAAGTGGTTTTTGATGTGTACTATTCCATATAAATGCTTTCAAACTATATGAATTTTGTGATGAGAGGACACACCTATGACGTAACCAAGTGATACCATTACAACGTCTTAGACCTTATTCTATGCTATTGATCCAGGAGGATAGGGAACTTTGATCATTTTGTGGTATCATGCCGCTACCTAACTTGAATAGTATTTTCACCGCTAGCTTATTCATCATCTCAAGCACACCGTGGCCAAACTGCAGAGTCCAAATTCGTCATGTCTGACGCCACACAGTTCCAACAGTGTCCGCCTTACTCAATACGGCATAAGATGAGCAGTTTCTCTTCTTGTAATCGCCCAACAATCTCTGTCTTCTTCATTTGTATATTCAATCTACCATAATTTTTCGCGAAAAGTTGGCGAGAAAGTTCAATTTTTGTTGATACATCTGACCTCTCGGATCCTTGTACAGAACATAGTTTTAGAACTCCAACTTGGGAGCCCAATATTTTGACTTGAACTCGGGACGTGGAATTAAACTCAATAAATTAAAAATATCTTTAAACTCATTTAATGAATTTAAACAAATGCGAACTGATGTTAACAAAGCATAGGAAATTAAAATTGTTGAAAAATCCTTCAAAACCGTAGCCATGGGGAAAAAATTCCCAAAAAAATGAGGACAAAAGCTAATGGGTGAGCTTCAGGCAAGGATTTGCGAGTATTCGTGAGTTTTTTCATGTGGGTGCTCTCTAAAAACTCACCACACGAATCTCGAGCGAGCTACACAACATGCGAGTGAATGGACGCCTCCCTAAGCAGAGAAGAAATCGGAAAAACCTTTAATTATGCCAGGGGTCCTTTTTAAATCACGGCCCTAGAATGTGAATAGGCAGACAGGCAGGCATTCATAAAACCCAGTTGAACTTCATATCCTCGGCTTTCTAATGTGGATTGCGGTAAAAAGAAAGGTAGAGTAACAAGATGAAGATGAAAAGACTTACTTTGGCCGGGGTGGAAGTCGAAGAGTATATGGGATGATGAAGAAGGAGAAGTATCCAGCTTAACACAAGACTGGATGTCGCCGTTGTCCCACGTAACCCCAGAAGCAGCAGCACCCTTCTTCTCCATATCTCCTTTTGATTCGACCTCGAACGCTACACTCTCTCTCACCATGTCTCTGTCTCTGTCTCTGTCTATATCCCCTCACCTCTCTCCTCTATTGTCCGCTTTACCATTACAACTATAAGTTGCACCACTTGTTGCAATGAACCCCAATTTCAATTTATTTTCTTAATTTTTTAATATATAGTTCTTAAGAATATAATATATCTTCAAAATATATATATATATATATATATAGAATATATGTCTTTTCCTCTATAAAACTTGCCACATCCAACAATATATTTCTCTATATAATAATAAAATACGGAAGAAGTGTTACTTATCAAGAATATTTATTAGCAACTTAACAAAATTTAAAGAATTTTTAAAATCTTATTATACATGTAATTAAAGAATTTTTAAAAAAATCTACTAATATTATAAGATACCTTAAACATCTTACGAATTTCCACTAAATCACCTTGTAAATTTTAATTTACGCAAGTTGCCTCATCTACATCAATCTACTGATGAAGTTAATACCCAGAGGAAAACAAATATATTTGGGATGACACCGTAATGGAAGTGGTCATCCTAACATAATTGTTGAATGGTTATAGTATGTTTATTTACTTGATTTCCCGTCTTTCTAAAACATCCAACTTTATTTTTTTAGTAATTACTTTTTGAAAATATAAAATATCTAATAAAAAATCTAGTCACTTAGAATACATGCCCTTTTCCATGAACGTTACCACATTCAATAATATATTTCTCAAAATTATGATTATAAAATATGGAGGAAGTGTTAGCATAGAATTTAGATGGTTACTAAATTGAATAATCTATACATTTTCAAGAAATATTTATTAGCAAACTAACAAGGTTTAAAGAATTCCTAAAATCTTGAATTATATATTTAATTAAACAATTCAACTTTTTTACCAATATTATAAGATACCTTAAATAGTTGTCACTACCGAAATTTCATCTAAAACTTATATATCCAGTGGAAAAATAAAAAATAAAAAAATTCAATGCAACATAGAATGGTAAAAAAAAAACCACATAAATCATGCAAGAAAACATCAACACATAATGAACCAAGAAAAATCTCTTTGTATCAATGCGATATAATTTATTGTATAGTTTGTCAATAATCTCCTCATGCCATCAAATAGAATGAATTCCCAATTTCGGTTATGGTTTCCTCGATCCAGCCATCAAATAAAAAATAATCTTTATCGTGCAAAATTCAAGCACATATCAAATATAATTGTTGTCATACAACAAATAAAAAGAATCTCCTCATACAAAATTTATTATCCAAACAAAGTTCTTAAATTTTGGCCTGATCTAGACACCAAAAGCCTTGAAAAATATGTTTCACATAAACCACAATTTCAATAAACCCTAAATGAAAAAATAAAATAGGCAAATGAAATAATTCCTATGGGGCCACAGATTCTCGATTGCGTTGCAATTACTCTTTTTCGTCCCTCTTCATCTTGTCCTCCTTCGTGCTTACAACCGCAGACATTTTCTGCTAGATGCAATATGACCCAACCTTTGACCTATGTATCATTACTGGCAGCAAAATAAGAAGCAGTGGCAGGAGTCAAACCTTGGACCAATGCATGAACAACAATAGTTGAGTTGTTGTCCTGTGTATCCTCAATAATATAAGCATGAATCTTTAACTAAAATTATCTTATGATTGAAAAAAGAAATCTTAATGTTGACCACAAAATGATCAATAAATACAACAAGAATGACGGTAAAAAAATCTAACATGATACAGCGCAAGGATGATTAATTTACTTGGTCTTGTCAATATATCTCTCTATCAATACAATACAAGCATACTAAATCATGTCCATGTTTGGCCTCGCAACACCTTCAAATATACAAAAGCCTAAATGATTTGTGAACAAAACTCTTACCTGACACCTATGTGTGATTACTTGATTGCTCCCAAAAAATCCCCCTTCTAATAAGCCTACAAATATTTTTTGGGACTCTTAAGACCATGGCATAAATATGTTTCTAATAATTATCATATGCTCATAATCCATGTTGAATCCATTCTAATGTCTAATCCAAAAAATTAGTTGGCCTCAAAGATGAATACAACAAAGGAACCACAACCATGACAGTAAAAAACAAGAAATCAAATCAATGCTTTTGTTCTATTTTTAGTCATGCCTTGTGGATTTAAACCTAAGACTGGTTATTCTACCCCCTTGCAGCCTTGCCTAAACCTGTACCATTGAGCATTGGTTGCAGTTATAAACAACAAAAACAATAATATGCATGTTTAGAAAAATATTGTCACCTCGATCTTCATATTATCCAAAGAGAATCATATTTTCCACTTGTCATTGAACTTTAATTTTCATTTCTCGTTTCATGTGCTTGGTTGAGGAAGCAATTAAATATTCCAGGTATAAAACCATATAATCTTACTGTCATTATTCCTTAGATATTTCATATATATTACCGGATAATAACTAGCAATATGTTTGGGAAGTGAAAATCATAAATTATTTTTAGAGAGCTTATAATATGAAAATGGTCGTACCGCTTAGTTATCAAATATACATTGGTTTAAGCAATTCCTAGGAAAAGACAATCTTGTTATAAGAACCCCTATCAAGGTAATTAGTTGGTGTACACCCCAAAACAAAGGGGCCACTTTTGATTATTTTTGCTTTATAACTACAATTAGTTGGTGTACACCTTAAAACAAAGTGATCACCGAGGCATCTATTAGTTAATAACATATTTTTATTGTACTTTTCCATTTATACACACTTATTTCTCGTAGTGTGCTTTACAATTACAATTAGTTTGTGTACAACCCAAAACAAAGTGGCTACCGAGGCATTTATTAGTCCATAACATGTTCTTAGTGTACTTTTCCATACATACACACCTATTTCTTGTAGTGTTATTTACTAGTAATCACAACCAAAGTTCCAATGGATATGAATAAGGATAAAATGGGTAAGGAGTAGTGTGTGGGAAACAAAGTTAATTAAACAAAAACCAAAGTGTATTAAAGGTAATGACAGAGATCTAATGAAAAAAATCAAATTTTATTTTCCTTCATGACAGCAGGCAAATTTGACTTCAAAACCACATTGAAAACCATCTCAACCTCATTAAAACCTGTTCCAATATGGATTTCATTGATGGAGAGCCAAAATTTATTAAAAAAAAATATTATCCAGCAGCTTGTAGAAGCCCAAATGACTTGACAATTTTTTTTCAATCGTTTGTCTCTCCACTCATGATCATCCACTCTTTAAAATTTGCAGATTTAATGTTTAGTATAAAATAGAAGTAATCTGAAAATTTTCATGAATTTAATTAGCTAAATTTTATTTTATTTGTTGCCCTAGTTTTCCCTAGCTCCTGGTGACGTGCTTACAAAAATCCGATACTAATTTTCCAAGATCCAAATGAAATTTTATTGAGTTTATGAAAACTCTCTCCAATTTCGATTTGTGAGTAGTTTATTAATAAATTGTGAAAATCCCAGTTCGCTGTCAGGAATCAGATTGACCAGACTATATAAAAAAAGTAAACAATAAAAAAATACAACTCTTTTAAAAAAATTAAAACAAAGCCTCACACCCATATTTTTTTTATTCTTTTTATCAAACCCATATACAATGTATCTCCCCCCAAAGAAGAATTCTATTCCATGCATGAATATATCATCTCCTTGACTAAGAGCTCAAGTATATTTCAACTAACTCCACAAATCATGCAATAAAAGACCAAATTTGGTCTTGACTGAAACTCCACCCCTTTAAACATGGGTTAAGTAGTTTTAACAAACTATCCACTCACTCATCACTTTATCTCACTCTTTGACTTGGCCCACGTGCCTTATTTAATATGAAAACAACCAATTTCAATATATACACTCACCAATACAATTGACATAGGAATAAATTTAAAAAATTACACGCACAAGAAATTACTTAATATCCCACTAAAGTGGAGGGAAACCGTATAATTTCGCAGATGCTCCTGCATCAGACTCCCCAGGAGGGAAAATTTTGAGCTCCTGCTTAAATGAAATTATGCATATTTATTTTGCTTCTTCTAATCCTTATATGTTCCTTCTTTATTGGTTTCTGGAATTGATCTTTTTGGCTTTGTGTTTCTCATCTCTGACTCTTTCACGATTTTGTACTCCCAGATGACAATGTTCATCTTTATATTCTTGTTCTGGATTTCTTGAAGGTGTCTTTTCTCTATCGCTCATATCTCCTTGTCTAACAATCCTGCACATTCAACAGATAATGAAAAATTAGAAATAAAAATGTGAGGCATGATAGCCTCTTTGGTGTCTTCTTTCATCTTCCTTAGCCATTCCCACTCATTCTTCATGGTTGCATCATGGAATTATTGTTCCATAACTTGTACCATTAGAGTTTCTTCTTTCTGCAATCCCTAACACTTTACATATTCTCCTTTCATAAATTCATCTAATAGTATTAGTGTTTGTTCATACAAAACATCATTTTGAAATGTTACATCTTCATCAAATATGAAATCTTTTGTACCCACTTTTATGGGGTCCTTGTTCACCTCAACAGCCTGTTGCAAATCTACATTTAGAGTGTCCTTATCACAAACTTTCTCTTCTTCATTTAAGACCTCTTCTTGGTCTTTTATTCCATCAATCTATATACATGCATCTTGCTCGGCAAAAAGCATTTTTTCAATCATTTGTACTTCTTCCTGACTATACTCCATCCCTTCTTCCTCATCAAATATAGGAATGGACTGTCTCATTTCATCTTCTTCATGTATGCTTCCCATTGGCATTCTTTCCTCTTCCCTGAGGTCCTCCCTCATATCTTGCACTTATTCATCCACATCAAGAAAATTATCGCTAAAATTATCAAAACAACATATTCTATGAAATTCTTCACCTGGAAGATTTTCTTCTTGTCCCAAGGCTTCCTAGTGAGCCTTTTCCAATTCCATTGTTGCATCCTCATGTCCTCTTTCAGCTTTCTAAATTCCTACTTATTCTTCCTCTTTACCTGCAAACATATATTTACTCAAAATATTAGAATCAAAATCTTGAGACTTGATTGCCTCTTCATTTTCTTCCTCCAGCATCTTCATTTGTTCAAGGTGTTGATCACCTCTTCCTTGTCTCATCTGAGACTCCCTTTCCAGTTGCTTGCTTTACAACTTCAATTCTATCTTCAAGGCTATTTTCTCCTTTAGCCTTTGTCTTCTTTCCTTGACCATCTGAACATGCCATCTACATATTTTTAGCATGCTTCCATTCCATGACTTTTTCCTATTTTTAATCATACTTTCAATTGAGGTTAATTGTTGGTTTATCTCATTGGTCTCCTTCTGGAGAGCTTCTTCTTGTTCTTTTCTCCTTCTCATCTCTTTATTCTCTTTTCCTTCCTCTTCTAGATTATCCAAGCCATCACCTCCTTTACTAACTACACTTTGCTTTACATCACACTCTCTTCTTATGTCAACTTCTTTTTATGGGCTTCATCTTTCCTCCTTTTTTCTAATTCCTCTCTTCTCTTTAGTTTCTTCTCAACTATCTCTTCAAGCCATTTAGGCATCTTGTAGCCATGGTCATACACTACTTCTTCTTAAATCTTCATCTTCTTCTCTTGCACAACTTCCTTCAACATTATGCAATTCATCTCATCCAACTATACCACCACAATCTTATCAAATTCTTAAAAGCACCTATCAGTAAATTGAAAAATTAATCAAAAACCAATCAATACCTTTTCAAAGAGATTCTATTTTTCTCCTTCAAATTCCTTCACTATTTTCCTGCAACTTGATCACTTAATCTGTAAATAAATCCATAAATTTATACCTGCTTCTTTGTGACCTTTTCTATTTGAATTTTCTGACTGCTAATACCTGCATAATATTAATCATTCCAAGAGCTTCTTGCTCTGATACCAAAAATTGATGATAGAGATCTAATAAAAAAACAAATTTTATTCTCCTTCATGATAACAGGAAAATTTGACTTCAAAACCACTTAAAAAATTGTCTCAACCTCATTAAAGCCTCTTCCAATATGAATTTCTTTGATGGAGAGCCAAAATTTATTAAAAAAATTTGTTTTCCAGCAACTTGTAGAAGCCCACACGACTTGAAATTTTTTTAGCAATAGTTTCTCTCTCCACTCATGATTATCCACTCTTTAAAACTTGCAGATTTAATATTGGGTACAAGACAGAAGTAATCTGAAAATTTCCACAAATTTAATTAGCTAAATTTATTTTTATCTGTTGCCCTAGTTTTCCCTAGCTCCTAGTTATGTGCTTACAAAAAGATCCAAATGAAATTTTATTGATTTTATCAAAACTCTATCTAATTTCAATTTGTGAGCATTTTATTAATAAACTGTCAAAATCCCAAGTCACTGTCAGGAATCAGATCGACCAAACTATATTAAAAAAAAATGAAAACAACAAAAAAAATATAACTCTTTTAAAATGTGTAAAACAAAGCCTCACACCTGTATTTTTTTATTCTTTTTATCAAACCCATATACAATGTATCTTCCCCCAAAGAAGAATTATATTCCATGCATGAATATATCATCTCCTTGACTGAGAGCTCGAGTATATTTCAACTAACTCCATAATTCATACAACAAAAGACCAAATTCGGTCTTAACTGAAACTCCACCCCTCTTAACATGGGTTAAGTACTTTTAACAAACTCTTCACTTGCTCATCACTTTATCTTAATCTTTGACTTGGCCCACATGCCTTATTTAATATGAAAACAACCAATTTCACTATATACACTCACCAATACAATTACCATAGGAATAAAAAAAATTACACGCACAAGAAATTACTTAATATACCACTAAAGTGGAGGGAAACCATATAATTTCACAGATGCTCCTGCATCAAAAGGGCATATAATGAAAATATAAGCTAAGGATAAACACAACTAGAAAATATATGACACAAAAAAAAATGTTAATTAGTATAGATAAATATGAAACAAGAAAGTTGGATATGTAATTATATAAGTCCAAGGAAAATTAATTAAAATACAAGGAAGTTCTTGAGCAAGAAAATAACCCACTAAAATTTACATGTTAGAACAATGCCATGTTTAGATTCAATACGTGGCAACAATATGTACTTGAAAAATAGAAGACCAATGGCACAAGATGGGTATTTTTTCTAAAAATATGTTTCATTTATATATTGCCCTAGTGTACGTGAAATTGATCTTGTATAATGCAAGTAAAAAATCCATGAAAACAAAGTCGAGTAGGCATGTGATGGGGTGTTCCAATATTACACAAAAATATCATCTAGATTACAATATAAAAAAAGTAGTAACTCACCAACAATTATAAAGATTAACTTTTTATTTTATGTTTTTTTTCAATTAATTGTCTTCAAGTATCAGTGATGCATATGATGCCCAAAAATTGAGATTTTAATTAGATTTCTATGATGAATTCCATTAAACAATTCATAAATATTGTGTGAGTCTCAACATATTTCACACACACACACACACACACACACACACACACACACACACACACACACACACACACACACACACACACACACACACACACACATGTATACATACATACATATGTATGTATATATACAACATGTATGTATACATATGTACATATGCATGCATATGTATATTATATGTGTGTGTATACATATGTACATATACATGTATATGTACACATACATGTGTATGTGTATGTGTATGTATACATATGTATGTAAGCACACATATACAAACATATATGTTGGGTTTATAATATTAAGTGGGAAACTATTTGTTTAGAAACCCGCCAGAGACTATATGTTTTTGGTTTATATCTTATATTTTAAATATAAGCATGACGGATCCACTACTGTTGTTGGTAGTGTTTAAAATATAAGAGTGACCCAAAACAGGTCACCCACCTTGTATAAAATAAGGTGATCTCATTAGAGATCGATATATGGGGCCACACGTGTGAAATATCAAGTGTGACATATGAATGTGAGATATATGTGTGAGTTGATTATTGTAGACACAAAATCTATGCACTTGGGTGCATTTCTAGGTCCTAAAACATACTAATGTATACATAATTCCTAGGCAAGAAAACTAGTGGTTGACAACTCCTTTTGGCCTTTTTGGTTGCTTTATCTCTTGCACTTTATTGGCTTTACACATCTTACAGTTTTGTTAGCACTTGACTAATTTACTATTTAATGGCCTCGAACACTAGTGCCCAGTTAGGACAGAATCCCCTAGACTCTCTTGTCCCTCTTAGACGCTCATGTCCTCTTTCTTCTTCTTACTCCTTTTAGTCCCTTTCACTTCTTAGTCACCTTTTAGTACTTTAGGTCATCCTTTCAGTTGTCAATTATGAAATTCAACCAAGGGAATCATATATATACTTAGTTACTTCTCTCAAATAAATGTCCAAGCACTATAAACATTATCTATCACCGCCTAAGCTTACACAAAGGCACAAGAACACTACAAGGCATACATCTATCACATACATACAAGGGACAAGGGTTGCATTGGTCTGCATACACTACATAGGAGGGGATTATATTCTATTCCATTACACACACTTTATATACTCATTACAAGTATAGATCTAGCCTGTTATCATCGTGTAACTTGCACAAGTGCAACCTAGGGCACAAACACACACACACATAAAACTCCATGGAGTTTGAGATGTAGCACAACGCTCAATCATAAGTTCACTCTTTAGGTGACTGTCGGGGTCAGTCTGACTCCCCATTCTACATCTTTTTTATTATATTTGATGTGGTTTGTGGGCATGTACAACTAATTATTTGTTTTGCAAGTTATAAGTACGACCAATGATCTAACAACAAAACTGGAGCAACAAAGAGCGACTAACAACGAAGACCTTCCGACCCAAAAAATACCAGATTCTAGGCAGCTAAGTAGACCCATGTGCCTAAATTAGTCACTAGCACTTGGGGTGATCCTATCCTCCTACAGGCGCTTCTATCCAGCACAACTCTAAGTTCCCAAACCCTTGTCAAGCCTTTGTTATATTGTTTACAACCTGATCCAACACTCACACAATCTTGATCATTCCCAAGTGACACAAAATTAGCTAAGTCATTTTTATTTCTTCACTTACTTAGGGTTTTACATTTTTGAATGATTATTGCTTGTGCATACTTTATATAATTACCAGAATATCATTTATTATAGTAGTTACTCTGAAATAAGATTTAATTCAATTTATATTAAATCATTGGTGAAAAATGAACCCCTTGCTCATTTTTTGGCTAACTCCCTTCATTCTTTCCTCTCTTGTGCCTCAGTCATAATTTTTTATCTTTCAGGCACTCAAAACCTTCTAGAAATGGCACCATTGGATAGAGCTCTTTCTCAGCTTTCCAGAAAGGTAAAGTTTTCTTCCTAACTCCATGTATTTTTGAAGTTATGGCTCGGCGGAGTTTTTGTGGGAAATTTTCCCTAGACAGTCCCGCCAGCCAATCAGAAGCCGCCACGTCGGCATCAGAGCAATCGGGAGGAGGGAGAAATTTTTTGGATTTTTACCAAGTGTTGGCGCAATGGGAAATTTTCCCATGCAAAACCCGAGCCAATGGAAGGAGGCCACGTGTCCTCGGAAGGGCGGAGGCGGAGGTAAACTTGAAATTTTTACCAAGTGTTTGGCAGGGTTCAGAAAGGAATTTTTCGGCCCGATTGCCCGCCGATGAATAAGATGCGGCCACGTGTCCAGGCAAGGAGAAGTTGGGAAAATTTCCCAAGGGTTGGCACAAGTAAATTTTTCACCCCCAAGGCCCGCATCCAATAGCATGGTGCCACGTGTCACCGGGGCGTCGGGGGTCGGAGGTGTGAGAGGAATTTTTCCTTTTCACCCAAGTTTGGAAAATTTGAAAAAGAAATTTCCACGCCTCCAAAACCCGAGCCAATAGAAAGAGGCCACGTGTCCCAGGGGGCGTCGAGGGTCAACCGGTGGAAGAAGTTGGGAAAATTTCCCAAAGGTTGAAACAAAGGAAAATTTGGCCCTTCAAGGCCCAAACCAATGAAAGACTTGCCACGTGTCCCCAAGCATGGGGAAAGTTGGGAATTTTTCCCAAGGCAAAATCAAAGGAAAATGAAGGAAAAGCCCGCCCCCCAAAGCCCGAGCCAATAAATATATGCCACGTGTCCACGTGGTGAAAAAAACAAGGAAGCCCGCAGAAAAATGAACATGGAAGGCCCACATCTAATAGGGTTTAGCCACGTGTCTAGCTCAGGGAAGATGGTCAACAACGATGGAAAAGTTGAGAGCAAATGCCCACGACGAATCACATCATGCCACGTGTCCTCGGGTCATCCAGCCGGCGGAGAATTTTTGGAAAATTTTCCAAAGGCCAAAATGATGGAAAATGAAGCAGGAAGGGCCCACAACCAATCAAATCATGCCACATGGCACCAGAGTAGCAGGGAGAGGAGATTTTTGGGGAAATTTTCCCAAATGCAAAAAGTGGGAAAATTTCAAATTTTCGTCTCGCCAACCCATTTTGGCCTTGTTTTGCCCTAAATCAAAGGGGCATAACTTTCGATCCAGAGCTTAGTTTCTTGCGTTCTTTATATCAATGGAAAGCTGGTGAAATTATCTACATGATGCTAGGCTCAATTTTGTGTTTTGGTGGAGTTTGGAGAGAGAAAATTGGAAAACACCTTTGGCACGTGGAAATCAACAAAACTGACATTTCAACCACCATTTTTAATGAAGTATGGCACGCATTCTCTCCCAGCATGGTTAAAAATGTCAGGGAATGGACTTTTGAGGGTGCCCATGCTGTTTTAATACCATTTGGTCAGTGGTTGAAGCATCTTTCATGTTTTCCCGTGTTTCTCTCTCCTGAGCTCGAATGGGCATTGTAAAAGCCAGAATGGGCTCATTTTTGAAAGAGTTAGACATTTTTCTGGCTCTACAACTTCCCTTTTCTTCCTCATCAGGCAGATTTGTGGAAATTTTTACCTTTTCATGCAAATACAACATCTCTTTTTTCCTCTTGGTCATTGTAATGCACTGTATTGGACCTGGAATGATAATGTATGCTCTGTGATTAAAATTTTCTCAATCCTTTCATATGTTTATCATTGTTTCCTGATCTTTCATTACATCTTGGCAATTTGTGCATGTTTTATGCTGCATTTTCTTATGGATTGTGTATGTTTTGCAGTAGTAAGTGTCTACTACTCCTTTGGTGCATCACCTTATTTAGACTGGGTTTCATTTTTTGCATTTTTTCAACCCTGTCCCTTGGCAAAGTTTGATTAAGTTATAGATAAACCATTTGTAGAATGTTTTGCACACTTGAACAGAGGAGTTGAGGAACCAAACTCTAATCTGGAGGATCTTTTCCAGTTTTACAACTCCCACATTTGTGTGAAAAGATCCAATGTTGTGCAATCACACTGGATGTTAAAATGTCAAACTAGAAATCTGATAGAACATCCAGAGGGTGCTGCTGATTTGCACTAATAGTTTTGGCACACCCGGTGGGACCTTAGAGGTCTTCATCTTCATTGCAACAAAATTGATGTGCATTTGTTGCAAGTTTCTTGCTGAAAGAGCCCTGAATTGCACATCTGGCGACTCCAAGGAAGAAGAATCAACTGGTTTTAGCAGTCCAGACCTGAAAAACTCATGAGAAGAATCTCCACAAGGTCAAGAGTTGGAGAAGAAGAAGTGTTGTTTGAGTATCTGCAATTATCTCCAAGAAGAAGACAAAGAGGGAGGAGAATTCAAAGGTCTCCATCTCCACCAAACAGAACTCTATCAACTCCTCCACCTGGTAGACCTTTCATCCAATCAACAAGGGTTCTAAGGCCAATCAGAATGGCACAACACAACCCATATGTCAATTTCACTGGTAGCAGCCCACTTGCTCTCAATGCACAAAATCCAATCCCAGTTGCAGCATTGAAGAACATTCCATACTTTACTGGAGAGAATCAGACCACTCCTGGTGATCATGTCAAGGATATTGCTAATATTTGTGCAATCCATGAGATTGATGAGATGCAAGTTGTTGTCAAACTGCTGGCATCTTCATTCAAAGGGAAGGCTTTGCAATGGTTCAGGAGCCTTGCTTCAGGCTCTATCCAAAATTGGAACCAGTTATGTATAGCCCTCCATGAGCAGTTTGGAGAAAAGGGAGATAACTTGTCCCTTTTGGAACAATTGACAACTATCAAGAGAGCTCCCAATGAGCAGCTGACTGACTTCAACTTCAGATTTCAAAGGACTTGGGAGAGAATTCCAATGGCAGTAAGGCCAACAGCAGAAGGTGCTTTTCTATATTACCTTAAAGCTTTAAATTCTGATATTTCTATGTTAATTCAATCCATGGGAGGCACAACTATCCCTGCTGCTTATAGCATTGCCATTAGGGCTGAAAATTGTCTGATTCAAGCTGGTAAGCTAGCTCCTAGGCCTCCAATGCCATTGTATCCAAATTTAGAGAGTCCAAGCACTAGTCAAGTGCCTATTTTAGCTCCTATTCCCACTCCTAGAAATCAGAATTCAAGTGAAGCTTCTACTTCATCTTCTAGTGCCTCAAATGAACTTCAAGAAGTCATGAAGCAATTGCAAAATTTAGGTAATGAGCTGGTTACACTCAAGAGGCAGCAAGCCCAAGGTTTTAGACCTTCTTATCAGCCTCAAGCTCAGCCTAACAGGCAGCCATATCAGCCTCAAAGACCACCCAATCCATCTGCAAATCAAAATCAAGCAAGGCCTCCTGCCAACAGACCATTTCAGCCCTATAATCCCAATGTTGCATCTGCCTCTAAAGCACTAGTGCCAGTACAAAACAACATAGCTCAAGAGTATGATTGGTGTTTCCCATGCAATGAACCTCACAACCAGTCTATGTGCTTCAATGGTGCTCTAAATCAAGCCTTAATGGTAACAACAACTGGTGTGGAGGGTGAAGGGAGTCAAGGAAATAACCAACAACAAGAAACATCCCAGCAACAATCAGCTCCAAATGATACCACACTTGTAAACTGGCAGGCAGAAGACTTTTGTGGCATGAATCAAACAATCTCTCAAAGTGTTGCAGCCAACACAAGGTCAAAAAGGAGAAATTTGGGTGAAGGACAGCCATTGGCTCCAAGTAATCCACAACCTTCTACCACTCCACAAACTGTTGGCAAACAAAATGCAGTTCCAAACATGCAAGGACTACCCAAACCAGCTCCTAGACCAACTCAGATGCCAGTTGTTGCTGCCCATGTGCAAGGAATGAATGTGCAGGCCAAAGGGCAGCAGAGAGATGCTTCATCTCCATTCAACATCATTGATCAGATGAAGAAGACAAATGTAAACATATCAATGTGGGAATCACTATCCATCCCAGGCCAAAGAGATTTGCTACAAGCTGCCATGAAGGACTGGTCAACTTCAAATCAATAGGTCCAAATGCAAGAGAAGGTACTCACAAATGCTTGCCCAGCCTGAAGGGAATCATGGAGGACAACAAGGTAAAATGTTGAAGCCCCCTCCATTCTATGTTTCATTGATCATTGGGGACCAATTAGTACACAATTGCATGATTGATTCCAGGGGCAAGTAGTTCAGTAATGCCCAAGCAAATAGCTGATCAGTTGGGGCTTCAATATGAAGTCATATCCAAAGGGGTAGTGCAATTGGATGGGACAGTAGTGACAACAATAGTAGGAGTGATTAAAAACTTGAGTCTTACTTTGCATGCATGCCCCAACGTTGTTGTTTTGCAAGATGTCTCAGTGATAGATCTTCCACCACTCTTTGCCCTATGTTTGTCAAGGGATTTCACAGCTAAGATTGGAGGTTACTTATCTGCTGATTGGTCACACATGTTGTTCAGAACAAGATATGGAACCAAGGCCACAATCAGATCTGAGCCTATTGCAAACTTTCACATTGAGCCTCACACTCCAAGCCAAATCAATACCAACTGTTCAGCGTTTGATCAAGAAGATTATCCAAGCACTGATGAAGCTGACACCAAGGTTGGAAGCATCCCAGATTTGACTCTTGATGAATGGGCAAAGCAAGGTGCATGCTTTTGATCCTTATCAAGAAATAGAAGAATCTGAGCTAGGATTCTATTGCATGCATGAAGAAAATCAGCCTATTCCTAGCATCACCAAGCCAGACCACAAGGATGACAATGAGGTATGGCAGTTGTTCTTTGATGGATCAAGAAGTAGACAAGGTGCAGGAGGGGGAGCTATGCTTGTTTCACCTCAAGGAGTTAAGTACTATTCAACTTTTAGATTTCAGTTTGCATGTTCTAATAACACTGCTGAGTATGAAGCTTTGATACAAGGATTGCATTGGTCAATCAAGAGAGGAATAAAGAACTTGCAAGTCTTTGGTGACAGTGAGCTGATTGTCAACCAAGTTAAGGGGCAGCATGCTACCAAGAATGATCTGCTCAAGTGCTACAAAAATAGGGTGTGGGACCTCATTGAAGATTTTGAGGGCTTTAGCATCAAATCCATCCCTAGAAAAGAGAACCAAGCTGCTGACAGACTTGCAGCAGTTGGAGCAGCCTTTGATGTTGTTGAAAGCATCAAGAAAGACAAAGTACAACCAAACATTCATGTGATTGTAAGGCCTTCAGTGCCAGACAACAATGTAAGTTGGCAAGTGTTTGAAAATGATCAACAAATCATCCATTTCTTACAAGAAGAGGCTGAGTTCTCAGCTAAAAATCAAGAAAAGTTAGGACAGCAGTATGGTGATCAAGTGGTACAGCTGAGAACCAACAAACTACCAAAGGGACTTGTCACTTTGGAGTCCATTTTCAATCCTAATGATCAGTTTAGGAAGGAGAAAGCAAACATCCAAGTCAAGGGAGAAGATTCAGTGCCCATCTTGGTGGAAGAAGGCAAGTCACTCCAAATTGGTAAAGTGACAACTGAGCAAGAAAGGTATGAGTTCATACAACTTTGTCAAGAATTCCCTGATGTGTTTGCTTGGAGCTATGAAGATTTGAAAGGTTTCAATCCCAAGTTAGCTCAACACACTATTGAATTGGACCCAAGTGCTAAACCCATCAGGAAAAAACAAAGGCCAGTCAATCCACACATGGAGCCTCTCATGAGAAAAGAATTGAATAAGTTGATAGAGTCAAGTATCATATTCCCTATCAAGCATTCTAGTTGGGTAGCCAACTTGGTTCCAGTTAGAAAGAAGAGTGGAGAAATCAGATTGTGTGTTGACTTCAGAGATTTGAATAGAGCATCTCTCAAGGATCATTACCCACTTCCTTCTATGGAGCAGATTTTACAAGTTGTTGCTGGCTCTGAAAGGTTTTCATTGCTTGATGGCTATTAAGGGTACAATCAGATTATGGTGAAGGAAGAGGATCAGTTCAAGACAGCCTTCACAACCAAATGGGGGACTTATGCATATAGAAAAATGCCATTTGGGTTGTCCAACGCTGGAGCTACATTCCAAAGGGCAATGGACATGGCATTCAAGGATTTGATTAACAAAATGGTGCTGATATATCTAGATGATATCACTATTTTTTCAAAAAATGCAGCAGACCATCTCTTTCATTTGAGACAAGTGTTCCAAAGGTGCAGAAGATTTGGGGTATCCTTGAATCCTAAAAAGTGTATTTTTCTAGCTCATGAAGGAAAGCTCCTTGGCCACATTGTCTCCAAAGAAGGATTAGCAATTGATCCAGAAAGAGTTGAAGCCATAAGAGCACTACCATTGCCAAGCCACAAGAAAGCCCTTCAAAGTTTCTTGGGAAGGATAAATTTTGTTCAGAGGTTTGTCCCAAATTTTGCAGCCCTAGTCAAGCCTATCACCAAGATGTTAAAGAAAAGCATAGCTTTCAAATGGACAGCAGAAGGCAAGGCAAGTTTTGAAGCAATCAAAGAGGCTATCTCACAAGCTCCAACTCTCATTAACCCAGATTTCTCCAAGGATTTCATCCTCTATGCATTTGGAGGTGATGATACTATTTCTGCAATTTTGGTACAGCAGAACAAAGACAATGATGAGCAGCCAATTGCTTTCTTCAGCCAAAGCCTGGAGGACTATGAGGTGAGATATTCCTTCATTGAGAAGCATGTTCTTGTAGTGATTAGGAGCTTGAAGAAATTTAAGCATCTAGTTTCAAACAACAAGGTTCAACTGCTGGTTTCTCATGTGGGAGTTAAAGACTTCCTCCTCAATAAAGACCTAAATGAAAAGAGAGCAGGGTGGATTACTCATGTCATGGAGTATGACATTGAGATCAAAGTCACCAAGTTGGTCAGAGGAAAAGGATTGTGTGAGTAGCTGGTCTTGAACAAGCAAACAGAAGCATGCAATGAGAAAGAGGTTGTTTTGGCATTGCAAGACAGCCATGAACAAGGAAGCACTCAAGAAGAAAATGATGGTGTCCCCACTCCTTGCTGGACCCAAGACATAATGCACTTCCTAAACACAGGCCTATGCCCTCCAGAGATGAATAAAACCAAAAGGAGACACTTCAGATTGCAGGTTGTCCCATATGCCCTTGTTGATGGTGTTTTGTTCAAAAGGGATGTGAATGGAGTGCTGCTGAGATGCATTGGTACAAATCAGATTCATAGAGTGTTGGAAGAGTTCCATGGTGGATCAGCTGGTGGTCATTTTGCACCAAGAGTGACAGCTCTCAAGATCATGAGGGCTGGCTATTATTGGCCCAAGATTTTCAGTGACTGTTATGCATGGATCAAGAGGTGCAAGAATTGTGCATTCTTCACAGGTAAGGAGAGACTAGCTGCCCTTCCATTGCATCCAATTTCAGTTGACCAGCCATTCATGCAATGGGGTTTGGACTTCATTGGAGTCATTAACCCAAATTCAAGCCAAGGATACAAATGGATTCTAACAGCAACAGATTACTTCACCAAGTGGACTGAGGCAGTGGCACTCAAGGAAGCAAATGAATCTAGCATCCTAGACTTCTATGAAGGGATAACAACCAGATTTGGCATACCTACTACAATAATATCAGATAATGCATTGGCATTCATTGGGTCCAAGGTAACTGAATGGGCTGTCAAGAATGGGATCTACCTAAGCACTTCATCAAATTATTATCCTCAGGGTAATGGCCAAGCTGAATCTACAAACAAGAACTTGTTAAGGATCATCAAGAGGACTCTTGATGAAAATCAGAGGTCTTGGCATACTAAATTGAAATCAGCCTTGTGGGCTGATAGGATAACCCCCAAGAGATCTACAGGTAATTCTCCATTCAAGCTTGTTTATGGAATAGAGGTAATTTTTCCCATGTCACTTGAGTTGCCAACATTGGAACTCATGAAGTAGTTGGAGTTGTTGGAGTTTGGACCCATGGAGGTTAGGTATGCATAATTGATGGAGCTCCAACAAATCAAAAATCAGGCATCCCAATCAATGGAGAAGGATCAAGCTTTGATCAAGAAGACCTTTGATAGAAAGGCCAAAGATAGATCTTTCCAAGTTGGAGATCTAGTGTTAAAATGGGATGCAGACAGAGAAAAACCGGGGAGGCATTCAAAATTTGATGCCATTTGGAGTGGCCCCTACATGGTCACAAAGTGTAAGGACAACAATGCCTTCCAATTGTCTACATTGGATGGTGAAGAATTGCAGATTCCAGTCAATGGAATCCATCTGAAGCATTGCTACTGAAGGAAATTCTCCACCTTGTACATATTAGCTTAGGTTTTCATTCCTCCAAGTGCTTATGCACATTGTTTTGTTGTAGTTTAGCTTTGCTTTCCCTAAGTGCTTTGGCACAAGCTTGTTGTTCCAGGAAATGTGTTTTGTAGGCCTTGCTCCAATCAGATGGTGTTCTTCCCTCCATCTTCCTCCTTGCATTGTTCTAATCAGTTGGGGTACCAAGTAGAGAATTTGATGACTCCATGCCCAATGGATTGCTTCAGGAAACTAGTAACTTCATCCAGCAGGCAGATGACCCCTCTGAGTCACCAAAATTGTTATCCAAAATGAGCCCCTTGCTCATTTTTTGGCTAACTCCCTTCATTCTTTCCTCTCTTGTGCCTCAGTCATAATTTTTTATCTTTTAGGCACTCAAAACCTTCTGGAAATGGCACCATTGGATAGAGCTCTTTCTCAGCTTTCCAGAAAGGTAAATTTTTCTTCCTAACTCCATGTATTTTTGAAGTTATGGCTCGGTAGAGTTTTTGTGGGAAATTTTCCCTAGACAGTCCCACCGGCCAATCAGAAGCCACCACATCGGCATCGGAGCAATCGGGAGGAGGGAGAAATTTTTTGGATTTTTACCAAGTGTTGGTGCAATGGGAAATTTTCCCATGGAAAACCCGAGCCAATGGAAGGAGGCCACGTGTCCTCGGAAGGGCGGAGGTGGAGGTAAACTTGAAATTTTTACCAAGTGTTTGGCAGGGTTCAAAAAGAATTTTTCAGGCCCGATGGCCCACCGGTGAATAAGATGCGGCCACGTGTCCAGGCGGGGAGAAGTTGGGAAAATTTCCCAAGGGTTGGCACAAGTAAATTTTTCACCCCCAAGGCCCACATCCAATAGCATGGCACCGCATGTCACCGGGGCGTCGAGGGTCGGAGGTGTAAAGGAATTTTTCCTTTTCGCCCAAGTTTGGAAAATTTGAAAAGAAAGGCCTGCCCCAAAAAACCTGAACCAATATGAAGCAGCCACATGTCCCAAAAGTGGCCCCTGGGTGAAGACCTGCCATGTAGGGGAAGTGGGGGAAAGTTGGGAAAATTTCCCAAGGCAAAATCAAAGGAAAATATTGAAGGAAAAGCCCGCCCCCCCGAGCCAATAAAATCATGCCACGTGTCCACGTGGTGGTAAAAAACATAAGGCAAGCCCGCAGGAAAAATGAACATGAAAGGCCCACATCCAATAGGGTTATGCCACATGTCCAGCCCAGGGAAGATGGTCAACAGTGATGGAAAAGTTGAGAGCAAATGCCCACGATGAATCACATCATGCCACGTGTCCTCAGGTCATCCAGCCGGTGGAGAATTTTTGGAAAATTTTCCAAAGGCCAAAACGATGGAAAATGAAGCAGGAAGGGCCCGCAACCAATCAAATCATGCCATGTGGCACCAGAGTAGCGGGGCATGGAGATTTTTGGGGAAATTTTCCCAAATGCAAAAAGTGGGAAAATTTCAAATTTTCGGCCCGCCAACCCATTTTGGCCCTGTTTTGCCCTAAATTTTCAGAGGGGCATAACTTTCAATCCAGAGCTCAGTTTCTTGCGTTCTTTATATCAATGGAAAGCTGGTGAAATTATCTACATGATTCCAGGCTCAATTTTGTGTTTTGGTGGAGTTTGGAGGGATAAAATTGGAAAACACCTCTGGCACGTGGAAATCAACAAAACTGACATTTCAACCACCATTTTTAATGAAGTATGGCTCGCATTCTCTCCCAGCATGGTTAAAAACATTAGGGAATGGACCTTTGAGGGTGCCCATGCTGTTTTAATACCATTTGGTTGGTGGTTGAAGCATCTTTCATGTTTTCCCACGTTTCTCTCTCCTGAGCTCGAATGGGCATTGTAAAAGCCAGAATGGGCTCATTTTTTAACAGTTAGACATTTTTCTGGCTCTGCAACTTCCCTTTTCTTCCTCCTTTGGTAGATTTGTGGAAATTTTTACCTTTTCATGCAAATACAACATCTCTTTTTTGCCTCTTGGTCATTGTAATGCATTGTATTGGACCTGGAATGATAATGTATGCTCTGTGATTAAAATTTTCTCAATCCTTTCATATGTTTATCATTGTTTCCTGATCTTTCATTACATTTTGGCAATTTGTGCATGTTTTGTGCTGTATTTTCTTGTGGATTGTGTATGTTTTGTAGTAGCAGGTGTCTACTACTCCTTTGGTGCATCACCTTAATTAGACTAGGTTTATTTTTTGTATCTTCTCAACCCTGTACCCTTGGAAAAGTTTGATTAAAATATAGGTAAACCCTGTGCAGAATGTTATGCACACTTGAACTGAGGAGTTGAGGAACCAGCCTCTGATCTAGAGGATCTTTTCCACCCTACAATTCCCACACTTGTGTGAAAAGATCCAATGTTGTGCAATCACACTGGATGCTAAAATGTCAAACTAGAAATCTGATAGAACATCCAGAGGGTGCTGCTGAGCACCCAGTTTGTAAAGATACTCTCAAAAATTCCATACATATAATGTACCTCCCTCACAATACACCACCTTCACAAGTAAGTGCAATTTCCAGTTGTCTCTCCCACCCTCTTGTTAGTCCTGATAACACAACTAATCAATCCATCTTCAATTCAATTCAAGTTTGACACCTTATTTTTCAAACTAAATTTCAAGCTATGGAAACTACAATTACATCCCTCACAACTGAAATCCAACATCTTGAGGATGCTTCCCATGCCCATGCTGGTTCTTATTCTCTACCTCATCCTAATCCCACGTGTACTACATGTCCTCGTATAAGTAAGATCAAATTCTTACCACACCAATCACCTCTCAAGTTTGATTGAAATGCTAGGAAAAATGAAATTCTCTTTAAGCTCCTCAATCATCAGTTGATCACCTTGCCACATACTCATTATTACCCTCATTATCATCATACAAAATACAAAGGTCACCCATTTGTAGTTATCATAGAATTAATGAACATCGTGACAATGATTATTATGCTTTGGAATGAAGAATTGGTCAACTTGAGCATTAAACCCTCTTTTCATTTGCTACACAACTTTATGTCACACACTCATGTCTAATTACCAAACCCCAATGGGCTCTCAAATTTGATTCTTCTATGTCTAATGAGCATCACACAATAGTCACTCTCATTCCTTCTCTAGTAATGCAAGAGTCATCACAAGCCCCATCTAAGGCCAAACCATCAAAGGAAGAACAACCAATTCCATCGCCATAAGTTGAGACCCCTCGCCAACCTCCTAATATCCCATTTAGAATTCATCCTTTCGATCTAGATAATTACTATGTTGATGACTGAGACACATTTCAACATCCACCACCATGACATGCTCTCTCTTGTATCGTCGAATAACTCTCCATCACTCGCATACTTAGGGAGCATCATGTTTTCTTCCTCCCTCCATTACTATTTATTGTCTCTATTGTCCACTCATAACTTATCTACCACACTTCACACTATGTGCTTCATGGTAAATCTTTCCTAGTATCTAATCTGAATCACATGCAATATATTTTTCACCTGATGACACACTCTAGTTCTATAGTTCATACTCGACTGTTGAGGGCATTGTTACTTAAATGGGCCTCACTCGCACACTTGGTGGCATCACACTTTCTCCCCCCTCCATCACTATTGGTTGTCTCTATTATCTACAACACTTCACGCTCTTTGTTGCATGGTAAATATTTCCTAGCATATAGTCTTAACCACATACAATACCTTTGTTACCTGATGTCACACTCTTGTTTTACGATTCGTAATTGACTATTGAGGGCATTAAATGAACCTTACACGCACACTTGGGGGCATCACACTTTCTTCCCCCCCTCACTATTGATTGTCTATACTATCTACTCATAGCTTATCTACTATAATTCATGCTATGTGCTTCACGATAAATATTTCTTAGCATCTAATCTCAATCACATACAATACCTTTGTTACCCAATGACGTACTCTTGTTGTATGGTTTATGCTTGACTGTTGAGGGTGCAATTCCTTAATGAACCTCACGTCCCACACATCCTTTAGGGGGAAACGTGACCCCTCCCATTTGTACAACTTGTATTTCACATCACACTGTCAATTTCACACAATATCTGCACATCTTGGTTGTCTTCACTCTTGTTAGCTTATACTACTTACATGTTGCACTTTGTTTCCTATATTATTTGGATACTTAGTATGTCATCATCTTTTTCTATACACACATGTGTGTTTACATGATATATTGAGGTGAATGTAGGACTTTTTACAGATTCTTACACGATGCATGATGTTTGACACCATTCTTTAGCCAGTCCCATCGAGGCTCCTAGGGGCATCTACCTTTGTTACTCTCATACTCCACACTCACATGTCTTATTGTTACAATATTTACTACTTCTTCTCACTATCACTTACTTTTTGTTGATATATACATGTTTTGACATACTATTTATCTTTCTAACATGATAACGAGTGCTTCATGTATAGAATTTTCTTTCCAGGATACTAAACAACCATGGTTATTTGTTACTTCTTGTTTTCTATTGTTTGCCACTATTTACGGGCTATGCCCTATGTCATGCTTGATCATTGTTTACTTATATTCGCTTCAGCTCCGATTGTCTTGTGATATTGTGAGTGATGTCCCATGTATATAACCCACTTTTTGTGGTACCTCTTGTCTTCATAGTTTCTTGTTACACCATATTTTATTGCATGATAGCTCATTTCTACTAATACTTGTTTCTAGCCTATATTGTTTACATGTGCTTTAGTTTCTACCATGCACATCCCCTACCCCTTGCAGGTGTCCACTATATGATATGCATATCAGTTTCAGGTCCTCTTGTTTGGCCCCCCCCTCTAAAATTTGTCACATTTACCCCAAACGAGGGGACAACTATTGGGTGAAAAAATCACCCTTCCAGAAGCACAGAACTCCAAAATAGAACAACACAATATAGAATTGAAAAAGGCACACATTTACAGAGTGTTCCAAAATCAAACTTGGATCATAAACACATTGAAGACACTAGCACCTAATATCAGATAAGAATGGTGGGCACTTGTGTCCCACCTAGGTGCTAATGTCCTAGGGGAAAAATTAGATAATTTCTCACTTTAGCACAATTTCCGGTAGTTTACAGTATAAATCTACAGTATCAGACACTTACATTCAGTTACAAAATTCATGCAATCGATTACAATACAACTATAATTTGGTTACAAATCAGGACATGCCAATTTATAGTGGCACTTATCATTTAAGAAGTGTCATGGAAGGAGAGAAAAATAAACCTCTCTCCCCAACACTCTTCTTTTGGTATAAGATCATCCCAAAAACTTGTCCTTTGCGTGAGATCACCCAAAAAACTCATCCTAGGAATGATATTGCCCAAAAAACTTGCTCTTGGCATGGGATCACCCAAAAACCTCATCCTTAGTGGTACGATGCTCAACCTTCTTGATGGGACACTTTCTCTACAAATTTCTTCTCACATCACTACCACGACTGTTGCATCTAGAGATTTGTCTTTGGTTGGCAAATTGATGGGACCCAAACCCCCACTGGAGGACATTAAAAAGTGGGTGCGCATGAAATGGGCCCCTTGTGGGTCCATGGAGATTGTTGCCATGCCAAATGGCTTCATCCTCTTTTCTTTCAGCTTCAAAGAGGACTTCACACGGGCTCTTCTTGGTGGTCCATGGTTTTTTGGTAGGCAGGGTTTTTACATTCGAAAATGGACTCCTGGCTTTAATCCACTAACTAAAACCATGATGCATGCTCCAATATGGGTGCATCTACCAGGCCTTCCTTTGGAGTTCTGGGATTCAACGGTCATTGAAGGTATTTCTCTTTCCATGGGCTCTCTCATCACCATTGATCATGCCACTAAGGCCAAAACTAGATTTATTCACACTCATTTTTGTGTTAATGCTGATGTTAGTGGCCCACTACCAAAATCTATAGATCTTCTCTCAGATTTTAGAGTTTGGACACAACCCATTGAATATGAATATGTCCCACAAGCATGCTCAATCTACAAAAGCATTGGCCACATAGCCCCTGCTTGCCCTTCTAAGCCACAAGCTAAACTGAAAAATCCTGAAATTACCCCTAAGAAGAAAGGGAAATATATACCTAAAGTTCTCCTGGAGGTGGCTTCTGAGGTTCATACCTCTAACCCCTTCACTCTTCTAGAAGATGGAGAAATCAATCTTGAGGAACCCACTGTTGCCACCCAGGCTTCCCCACTTCCTACTTCTACTGTTGAGGTACCCATAGTTTCCACCCAGACTTCCCCACTTTCTTCCATTGTTGAGGTTCTTACCCTACATATGTCATCCCCTCTTTGATGCCAATCCATCTTCCATTTTTCCCTCTGTTGATACCCCTTCTCCCCTTCCTCTTCTTTTCTTCCCTCATATGTTGGATTTTGAGACACATACTTCCCCTTCTCCTTCAGCCTTTGATGACAACAATTAACCTCGGGTGACCAGAAGTAATAGCAAAAAACTTGACATAGGTGTTGAGAAAACTAGAGGGATAATCCCTAACAATATTAAACTACAACAAAAAGCAACACTTAATGTGGTGCAAGGAACACAAAGTACCATCCCCATGGTTGTGGGGAACAAAACAAAACCTAAAAAATGAAAATAATCTCATGGAATATCTAGGGGTCTCAATTATTTTCAAAATAAAAGAGTCCTAAAGGATATTAGATTTAACCACTCTCCTAATATCATTATGCTTCAGGAAACGAAACTTAAAAATGAAGATAATCTTCCAAAGGTTTAGCCAAATGCTTCTTTTGTTACCCAAAACTCGTCTGGAAACTCTGGAGGTTTGTGCACTCTTTGGAACCCTAAAGTTCTACATGGTGACTGCCTCATAAAAAATCCAAACTTCTTAGGCATGCTCTTCCAGGAAGTTGGCTCAGATACTGACTAGATTGCTATCAACATTTATGCTCCAAATATGGACTCACAAAGGGAATAACTATGGCATGACATTTCGGAATTCAAAAGAAGTTGTACCCAATTTCACTGTCTAATCATGGGAGATTTCAATAGCACTCTTTAGGTCCCTCTGAAAAACAGGGTGGTTCCCCTGGTAGCCCCACCAGTATGGAAGCCTTAGCTAAATTTATAAGACAAGGGGAAACTTTTGATATGGATCTACATGGGGCCTCCTTCACTTGGTCCAACCACAGATTGGGTAGAAATCATATCCAAAGCATAGCTTGACAGGGCATTGGCATCTATAGATTGGATATTACTCTACCCTAACTTATTTCTTAGTGTTATATCTAGAGTGTATTCGGACCATAGTCCTCTGCTTCTCTGTGCCAACACCAATCAAAAAACTAAAAATCCACCGTTTAGATTTGAGTTGGCTTGGTTGGAAAATAATAAGCTTGATCCTCTTATAAAGAGTTGGTGGGATATAAACATCCAAGGTACTTCCATGTACAAATTTTCTAATAAACTTAAAGAAATCAAGAAACAACTCAAGATCTGGAAGGTTAAAGTGTTTGGTAACATCAAGCTTCGCAAGTAAAAGCTAACTCAGAAAATTACGAGCATATCAGCGGAAATTGAGAAAGAAGGTAGAACGGACTAGCTCTATAAGCAAGAAATTACTCTGCTTAGTGAATACCACAATACCTTGATAGAGGAGGAATCCAACTGGAGACAAAGATTGAGGGCTCTCTGGCTTGACCAGGGAGATAGAAACACAAAATTCTTCCATGTCACGACATCTAAGCACAAAAGTAGAGATAAAATCAAGGAGCTAATGTCTTCTAAAGGTAACCTTCTATCCTCTGAATTGGATATTTCTAATGAACTTGTTTCTTTTTATTCTAAAATCCTAAAGGAAGAGACTCCTCCTAATGAGAATGACATGCTCAAGATGCTACAACACATTCCTAAGCTTGTCACAGTGGAAATGAATGAAAATCTAATGAAGCCCTTCTCTATGGAGGAAATTCATAAAGTTGTCTTCACAATGAAAGGAGATAAAGCTCTTGGTCCTGATGGTTTTCCTACTGCCTTTTTCCAAATCTATTGGGAAATTATTAATCTTGATCTCTTTAGTGCAGTGAATGAATTCCAGAATAGTAATTCCCTACTAAAAGAATGGAATACTAATTTCATTGCTCTGGCCCCCAAATCTCTGGGATCTAAGTTTGTTGCCAACTTTTGGCCCATAAGTCTCTACAACACTACCTACAAGATAATCACCAAAATGATGGTAGTAAGATTAAAACCGTTGATGAACAACCTAATCTCTGAACAAAAAAATGGATTCATCAACGGTCAACTTATACATGGAGGTATTATTATGGTTCATGAAGCAATTCATTCAGCACAACATGTTAAGTCAGTAAGTATGATTCTCAAATTGGATATGTAAAAAACTTTTGATAGAGTTAGCTGGAACTTTCTCTTGTGTGTGCTACGCAGCTTTGGATTTGATAACAAATGGTGCAGTTGGATTTTAACATGTATCTCCTCACCTTATTTCTCTATCCTCATAAATGGTATTCCACCTGGCTTCTTTAAGAATAACAGAGGAATCAGACAAGGAGACCCCCTGTCTCCTTTTCTCTTTCTGTTAATGGCGGACATGCTAAGAAGAGCTTTAGAGGTGGCCAAACAAGTTGCTACTATTTCTAGTATTAAGATCACCACTCGCTCCCCTTCTGCTACTCATAGCCAATTTGGTGATGACACACTACTCTTGAGTGCAACATCGGTGGTAGAGGCAAAAGATCTTAAAGAAATTTTGCAATGCTATCAAACGAACTCTCAAGCAGTTGATAAAATTCTCTAAAAGTGGCATTTCCTTTATAAACATGCCACCAAATAGACAGATGAAGATTGCTGACATCTTTGGCTGCAATATTGTGGATCTGATGTCTTTTTATCTTGGTATACCTCTTTTCAAAGGCAAACAAATCAACAGCTTGTGGAATCTTGTCATTGAGCGCTACCAAAAGAAACTGGTAGGATGGAAAGGGCCCCTCCTAAGTTAGGTCGGTAAACACCAACTGGTTGAAGCTACACTCCAAATTTTGCCTATCTATTTTATGTCATTGTTCAAAATGCCTTCTACGGTGGTCAATGCTATTGAACAAATTCAAAAAATATTCCTCTGGTCATGTTCGGAAGTCAAGAAGAGAATCCATTTAGTCTCTTGGAATGTTGTGTGCCAGTTGACCAACATGGGAGGTTTGAGGCTTAGGCACGTTTTTGACATGAATTAAGCGTTACTTGCTAAGATTGGTTTGGAAGTGGCTTCTGAAAACTCGGTTGCTTGGGTACATCTCCTCTGTCCAAATATCAAACGCACTTGGGAAATTTTCTACACTCCTCCCCCCACAAGGCTTTGCCATATGGAACTCAGTTGTGAATTCCCTCCCTCTTTTGAGTGTTGACACTAAATGGCGTCTGGGAAATGGCAGTCAAATTAAATTCTGGACGGATTGGAGGATTGGGGATAAACCTCTCTATTAGGACCCTTCCTGGGATTCAATCAAAATATCTCTAAACGTTCGTTATGGTAGAAAAGTGGATGGTTACTGGCAAATATCTAACTCAAAACCTTCTTGGCTAATTCCTTATTGGCCTATCATTAGTGATCTCCAAAGTTAGCATCTGAATTCTTTTGAGGGATATTTTTTCCTCTCAGTACATTCCATTCTCTTTACCTGTGGATGAACGCATTTTACCTCTTTTTTCTTCTGGGAATTTCACAGTAAAATTGACTTATGTTTCTAAACCTAATATTCCTTTTGGTCCTCCTCTTCACCACATTTGGCCCTCGGAAGTTATACCCAAAACTTTCTTTTTTGTCTGGCTTTCCTTTAGGAATTATTTCCTATCTGGTGAGAATCTTAAAAGGAGGGGCTTCTCTCTTCCTTCTAGATGTTTCTTTTGTTGTGCAGCTTTAGAGTCCTCTTCTCACCTTCTTCTCCACTGTTCCTTTTCCCAAACCATCTGGAACTAGCTCTTAAGCCATTTTGGGGTATTATGGATCTTTCCTGAATCTCTACATGCTAATTTTAACCAATGGTGCTCCCCTTTCTTGCATCAGATTCTTTCTCTTGCCTGGAAGCTAATCCTCCCTCATGTCCTATGGGGTATTTGGAAGGAACGGAATAGGGGTATATTCAAAGAGAAAAGTATGGACCCTACACAGGTTGCCAAAAGCATTTCTATTCTCTTTTAAGAAAACCTTAACAACTTGTCTCTGGAAGAAGTATCATCAAAAGGTTAACTTCTGTGGCAAAAATAACTAGTGTCAGCAACTGGTGATACAAATTATAGCTAAACCTTCGGTTGCTATGTGTGTTGAAGTGTTTTGGATTCCTCCCCGTCTTGGATGGCTCAAAATCAACACTGATGGTGCATCTAAAAGGAATCTAGGAAAGTTTGGGGGGTGCCATTCTTCGTAATAATGAAGGTGCCCCTCTTGCTGCTACTGTAGATAATCTAAGTGAAGGAACCAATCACCAGTGGAGGCTATGGCTATTCTTAAAGGTCTAGAGCTTACTCTACAAATTGGGAGAGGATGTCTAATAATTGAAAGCGATTCGTTGAATATCATCAAAATCCTTAATTCAGAAGACCCTGGACAATGGAATATCAAAAATATCATAGCTGACATTCACATTCTACAAGATAGATTCTAGGAAATCAAGTTTCAACATGTTTACAGAGAAGGTAATAAGGTAGTTGACCACCTTGCTGATTTAAGAGTCCTACAGGAAAATCAACAAACGTGGATTGGGAACTTCACAAGTGATCTTCTCCAAATTATACACAATGATTTCTCTTTTAAGTGTTAACATTCTGTGGATTATGTCTGTTGTATCTTATGTCAGCAAGGATAGCAATAAGGAAACCTTCTTTGTTAATGAAAATTGCCATAATATCACCATTATGATGATGTGACATTTGATTGTTTTGGGCACGTGTTGCGAATGAAATAAAAATCATGTGGATCTTGGGGAAAAATGTGCTTTTATGCCTCATAATAATATCTACTCAAGGTGTATTAATGAGAAGATATCCTCGCAAAATGCAAGCATGAATTATAAATTTGGTGTCCTGAGTTGCATTTTTACATTTTATGTCTATTTCAACACCATGGGAGGTCAATTAAAGTGCATTGAACCTGTTTCCTATGATGATTACCAGGAGGATGAAGAGGTGTGGGACATTCTCAAGGAAAATGGAATTACCACCTTTCTGGAAAGAATTTCGGGTTATTCAGCCAAAGTCTCATACGATGTATTAGCTACATAGTTGAAGGGCAAGGTGTAGGTGAGCAATACCTACTTCACAATTTCAACCAATGCAATTTCTACGGTGACTGGTCTTCCAACCTCGGGAGCTGTATTACTTCAAGCATTTGTTAAAGGTGGAAATGTAGGATTTTATTAAGCCTGAAAGAATCCTACTAAGTATCTTTTGGGTTATGCGAGGGAGTCTTGTACCCTCCATGGAACAGAGTTGTAGAGTTATCATGTGCTATTTCACTATTGACAGTTGTTACAAGTTGGTATATAAGCCTCATTTCTTCATTCTCTCACACCTCCACCCCAATAAGAAGATTAATCTCTTCTACCTTTTTTTTCAATCTCTGGAACATTCTATCAATATTGCTAGGGAGGGTGAAGGCCCCATTCTACACCAGTGTCTCCTTTACCTTATTTTCCAATTTGTGGCCACCCCTGCTGAGCTTCTCCACTTCACCCCCCCGTACTCCTACCAAATTGGCTTCCTTCCCCTGCTTCCAGCCGTACTCCTACCACCTCCCCACTTCCTTCCCCTTCTTCCCATCCCTTCATCCAATAGCTGGAACCATAGGCAAGTACTCTTTGATTCAGATTCTGAAGTTGCCATTGTGGGTTCCTCCTTTGTGGGTGTGAGTTCCCTATGGTAGCTCTCCTAGTTATCCATGTTCCAGTTCCCCTGTTAGTGGCGCCTCCTCTGATCTGGCCCTGACCACTACTCTTCAACTTCCTTCTCCCATGTCTAGCTCGAAACAAATCCTCTCTGAATCCCTTCTGGGTTTGGCCTCTCTGTATCTGGACTCTCCTAAAACTGATCCAATTGCTATGGAAGAAGAATAATCAGTTGTTGTTGAAGAAGTCCAACTTGAAAATTTTGCTACTTAGATGTCTGATATGGATGAAATTTAGCACGTGGAAGTGGAAGATATCCAACTGGGTGCAAAGGAAATTTAGACTGTGAAGGATTATGGAAAAAAATCAAAGTGGAAACTAAAGAGAATCTTTCTGTTGAGAACAGTCATGTGGAAATTGTTACTTCTATCCTAGCAAAACTTCAAAGGCGATTTTTACTATACTGAAGGACTGGGAAGACTACACGGACAACACCAGAGCCGTCATTAACAAAGACTGTGTTGAATTGATCACCTTGGTAGACTCACTGGCCCAAAAAAGTGGCTCTGTTAATGCTAAGAATATTTTTGATGAGCTGAAAAAGCTCATATGATGTATATCATTTTGTTTTGTTTTACTTGGGTGCTCATTTTTTTTGGGATTACTATGGGTATTTACAATGTAATTTTCACTACTCTATATTGCCATATGGGCTTTTTATACAAGGTTGTGGGACCTCTTAAAACCCTCTTTTTACCCTAATTTGGCCTTTTGGTTGTTTTATCTCTTACACTTTATTGGCTTTATACATCTTACAGTTCTATTGACACTTGGCTGATTTAATTTTTATTGGCCTCAGACACTAGCACCCAGTTATGACAGAAGCACCTAGACACTCATGTCCCTCCTAGGAACTCCTTTCCTTCTCTTTCTTCTTCTTACTCTTTTGGGTCCCTTTCGCTTCTTAGTCACCTTTTATTACTTTGGGTCAACCTTTCAGTTGTCAATTACAAAATTCAAACAAGGGAATCATATATATACTTAGTTACTTCTCTCAAATAAAGGGCCAATCATTATAATATTTATCTATCACCACCTAAGCTTGCACAAAGGAACAAGAGCACTACAAGACATACATCTAACACATCCATACAAGGGACAAGGGTTGTATTGGTCTGCATACACTGCATAGGAGGGGTGTCTATTATATTCCATTACACACACTTTGTATACTTGATACAAGTCTAGATCTAGCCCACTATCATCGTGTAACTTGCACAAGGGAAACCTAGGGCACCGACACACACACACATGAATAACTACATGAAGTCTGAGATGTAGTGCAACAATAAATCATAATTTTACTCTTTGGGTGACTATTGGGGTTAGTCTGACTCCTCATTCTGCGTATTTTTTATTAGAATTGATGTGGTCTTTAGGAATGTGCAGCTAGTTATATGTTTAGCAGGTTACATGTACAACCAACAATCTAACAAAAAAATTAGAGCGAAAAAAAGTGACTAATAGTTAAGACCTTCCGACCTAGAAAAGACCATATTTTGAGCATATGAGCAAACACAAGCACCCAGATCAGTCACTAGCAGCTGAGGCGCTCCTGTCCTCTCGTGAGCACTTTTTTCCAACATAGTTCTGAGTTCTCAAACCCTCATTGAGCCTTTACAACACTGTTTCTAGCCAAATCAAGCACTCAGAGAGTCTTGATCATTCCCAAGTGGCAAAAAATCAACTAAGCCGTCTTTCCTTCTTCACTTACTTAGGGTTTTACATTGTTGAATGTTTATTTCTTTTGCATACTGTACATAATTACCAGAATATCATTTGTTACAGTAGTTACTCTGAAATAAGATTTAATTCAATTTAGATTAAATCAATTATAGATACACGATGCGAATGGTGAAAAGCACATGAGAAAATGTATGAGGTGGTTTATAATCCCTTCTTAAAGGTGTAACTACAAGTGGATCTTTAGAAATAGTGGGAGTGTTAGGTGGAATTGAATTCTCAATAAAGATAAGTGATTTTCAGTGGTTTTTTTTACCTTTCATGGTTTTCCCACTTATATATTGTGTCATTGTGCTCATTTATTTTCTATTTCATGTTGTTTACATTTTGTAATTTGTAATATAAACATCCTAATATATGTTTTAATTACTACATTTCATAAACAATAATTATCGGTAATTTAATGTGGTGGATCTATAATTTGTAACATTATTTACCCCATAAATTTCCTAACATGGTATCAAAGCTTGTGTTTATGCAGTGTAGGATAGATTTGGCTATTTTTTATCACAGATGTGAAGAAACTTGAAGATTTTTCAAATTTATGAAACCCAAGCTTGCTTCGTGGTTTTCTTCAAGTTTATCAAGAGCAAAACTCTAATTCCTACCAAATTATTGGAATATGAATGATTCAAATCTGTTATATCTTTTACAAAGTCTTCTTGTGTCTAGATTTGCATTTTATGTCAGTTGTAATTGTCCTTTAAGGTTTTCTAGGCCTTAATGGAAAATTTGAACATTTTTTGGCCTTTTTGAATAGTGCGTTACATATTTTGTCTTCCGTGACATATTTGAGGCTTTCATGGCCTTTTTGAATTTCAAAGTCTTATACAAACTTTTCTAACCCTTTTTTGGCCTTTTTCATAGTCTTGCACACATCCTTAGCCCTCTGCATACTTTTCTTATCCCTTCCTGGTCATCCTCACTTACTTTTCAGTTTTCCTTGTTCTGCAACATAGTTTAAGTATTTCACGACTTATTTTGATCTCTTGCGGTGTTTTTTAACTCTTGCATGACATTCTTAATGCTATAGCTTTGTTTCATGTGCTTCGCAACATCCTTCACTTCATAACATCCTCCTTTAGTCTTGCACGAATTTTTTAGTCTCCCACAAATTTTTACCTTTTTTGTTATTCACAGATCACTAAAATTTGGAAAACCCGTGAAACTCTAGTTTTTGAAAATTTCAGTGTACCGCGACTTCAAAAATTCTTCAAGAAATGTTTTCTTGTGTAGGGTCTTACAAAACTTTATGGCCTATTTTTTATGCTTTATGGCTTCGCCTAAGTCACCCCTTCCTTTTTGAGTTGTTCTTTGTTCTGCAGAGTTCCAGTTTCTCGTTGAATTTTCTTTGTTTTGCAAACTTCTAGTGTCTCATGGGATTTTCTTTGTTTCATGGACTTCCAGTGTCTGGCAGAATTTCTTTTATTCTATGGCTTTTGGTTTACTTTTCCATAGAATATTAAACCCCGCTATGATAGATACACTGCATCCATAAATTTTTCAAATAACTCTATACTCTGTTCCAAAATTCTTCCATGTAAATATGCCCTAACTCAGTATCCCTAATATCAACATTAGAGTCAATATTGGAGGGAGGCACAACCCCCTGATATTTGTACTTCATTTATTTTGATGATTCATTTTTTCCCTTGCCTTTTCCTAAATTATATGTGGGGAATTGAAGAAAATAACTGCGAGAACTCCCCTAAAAAGTCCTGGAAGAAGTTTCGATTTTGTCCCCTGCAAAACACCTTGGGCAACCTGAAAAACTAGCTAGAAAAACCACCTTATTGAGAAACTTGAAAAAACTAACAAAGGGGTTGGGGTTTTCCTCATGCTCAATAACCTCCAATGTTTGATACAAAATGGGGATTTTAACCCTGTTTGGCACCTTAAATTCTCTGATAGACTATTGGGCCTTCAAACCTGCTCTGCACCCTCGAAAAGCCAAAACACAGTCGGGATAGATAACTTGTTCGACACTAAGAAAATATTGACACACATTCAAAGATTTGGTCTTGCTCGATGGTGACTGAAACCTGAAATACTGTCAGAAACCTGACCTTTTTTGGAAATGATGAAAATCTGCAACACTGTCAGGAAAACAACTTGCTCTAACATGTAAAAGTCCTGAAATGTATTTTTGGGTTAAAATTCATTAAGTGACCTTTTTCAGTTTGTTCTATCAGAAACCCTTATAAAAAATAAGGTAGGTAAAAATTAAAAAGATTTCCACTTCTCATGGTAAGACAAAAATAACAACCATAAAAATTAAGGAGTAAGAAATTTCTAAAAATTTTAAAATAACTCCTCAACTTAGTGCAAATCAAGATAAAACCTTAAAAAGAAAAACGTGATTCATCCAGAAGGAGGATTACTTACTGAAAGGTGAACTAAAACTTTGAACTTGAGAAAACCAATCGAAAATGCCAAGAAAATGCTAATTGGACTTTTGAAATGCGAAAGTAGGAGGGAAATCTGAATGACAGAGAAAGTACAATGGTACAAATGTCATGGAAATTCTACCTATTTATAAATAATCGTGCATTAATTAAATGTAAGCTGACATGTGTGGGCCACCTACTCCACCTTGGCATTAATGTCATTGACTAGGGGCAGATTTCAAAAAAATCACCTCGTGAAACTGTGTAATTGGGTTCCGAAAACCTGATACAAACGAGTCCAGTGAAGAGTCAAGGTTCAGGTTTGGGGAACATGTAACATGTAGCATACAATTTGTATTCCCTACTCTGATGCAAGAAAACCCAAAGTTCCCTTCACACACTCCTTCTAATGTTTTACAAATCATTTAATCAAATAACTTACCATGGCACAATTTCTCAAATCCTATACTAGAGTGCCTTCACACATTCATGAGGTTATCAATCTAGTGAAACCTGTAATGATCATTTGCACAACATTTTCACATGAGAATCATTCACTTAGCTCTTAAACATGCAATCCATCATATCAAAATAGATATTCAAAACAAAAATTTTACACATTAAAAAGCCTTATTCATTGATGAATCTTTATATACATAGCTTCATGATCCTCTTAGGCTTTGCTACAGAGATATTTTTCCTCTCAAACCTATCTACCAACCTTTCTAACAACCTCCGTTCAAATTAATTAGTATGATTTAAGAAGAAGGAGAGGTGGTTAGGTTTCCACCACCTAACTCACCCTAGTACAAACTTGCCATAGTGAGTATACACCTTGGTAGGGTCAAGTAGGATAGCTTATGACGTGACCACCTTAACACATTAATATCAAGCCTAGACTAACACCTAGATAACTAACCTACTAACTCCTAGGTCTAGGATGCATTATAAGACTAATTTGAATAGTTGAATGTTGTTTTTATAGGGAAACCTTCAAAATACCACTCATTACATCATCAAGAGTCCAAATGGATTAAAACTGACCCATAAGCATCCTAAGACACCCTATGAGACCTAATCAATCCAAAATTGGCTATTTACATTGATGCTCCTATATCAGAAAAAGATGTTTAAACACTTTAGATTTGAACTATATTAGGGAATAGATCACTCGTGGATGAATGGGAATGATTTAAACTGATGTTCTTTAATGTGTTAACTGGTGGACAAAATTTTGTAACTAACTCTTAACGAATGAAATTGTTTTTGTATGATGTTGGCCTAAGGGAAAGATGAGAATTGAAACTTACTCCCTTATCTTCTTGTTAAGTCTTATTTATATGCCATTAAACATAAAATGAGACGTCCCATGTGTGAATATGTAATCCTAAAACATGAGCTCTTTCCTTGAACACAAATCATATGTGACTCATGCATAACTTATAAATACATCCAACCTATTATATCTACAAAATGTACAAGTATAAAGTTAAAGTTGAGAAACTCCCCCCTTGAGTGTAATGTCAAGTGGAAATCGTGCTCATCCCCCTTTACTTTTTGTCAGCTCTTTTTGTGTTGATAAAAGTAAAACAAGTTGTTCCATGTATAACATACTTTTTGAAAACAAGAATCTTATTTGGGAACAAGTGGATTTCGATTCGTATGCACTTCACGAATGATGCAAAATGAATAGTTAAATCACTTTGTTAATTGTAATAACATAATAAGTGAATGGAGTGTATAATTGTTTAAATGTTCTAACGAAGATGGAAAATGAGTTTTTACCACTCTTAGACCTAAATTCCTTCCCTCTTGATTTCATGTTAGTATTCCCTTATGTAATGGAAGTGAAATAAAATTCCAAGTACATATGATTTAGGGAGAAAGAACTCTTGGCTTGAGATTGAGTATTAGGTGTCTTGTTTGATTTTGAAAATTTTCTAACAATGGAGTTATACATATTAATTTCAATAGAGAATGAACCAAACAAAGAGTACTTATTATAAGATAAGTGTTAACTAAAACAAATAATACATAATTTTGAGAATGGGAATATATTCCTTTACATAATAAATGCTATTTAAACCTATAAGGCTTAACAATGAGAAATTAATTGTAATAAAGATGTAAACCATGAAAATGATGTGTTGTGGTACATGCCTATCCTTGAGGTCAAACTATAATTCAGTCATAGTTCTGTATTCATTCGTTTGAGAAAGTGTTATATTGATGTGCATCTTGTGTTATCATCTTGTATGTGTGGGTACATGTGGGTATAAGCATCTTGTGTGATGTTGTATTATTCTAAGTAAGCCCAAGTGGCGTCTTGTAACAACAAGTTCAAGAGACGATTTTTTGTATCCTTGTTTATCTGGTCTTGTGTTTTGGTCATTCATGTGTGGGCATTACACTGAGTATCAGAGTGAAAGTTCATACTATCAAACCTATGGGACAATTGGTGTGGTGATGGCTATTCATGATGGTGGAGGAGTTGGAATATTGATGTGATATTGTGTTGTGATGTGACAAACATGTGCTTATAATGATTCAAATGCACCTGTTGTGATTACCACTTAGTGTGGACTAATTGTGATGTTGATGTGTTTCATGATGAGAGTATTCTCTTTCTCGCTTGTGAATTCTACGTATATTGTACGTGTGTTACCACCTTATTAAGTGAAAGAAATATTATTATAAACTATTAAAGTGTTACAACGTTCCATTACTATGTGATTTTGTATATGTGTACCAAGATGTTGCATGACAAAGTGATTTATAGTGAAATGTGTCATATCATGTTCATTGCCACCATAGTGTGTTGTATTATGATGTTATTCCACCATGTGGTGTTGTATTTATATGTAAGTCATGATGATTAAATCACTATGTTCATTGTACATATGTATTCATATGTTATGTGATAAATTCATGTCGTGAATTTGGGGCATATGGTGATTTTATGACCCCTAATGTATTGTACTTACACTCTTAGTGTGTTATGTGGGAATGTGATGTGTTGCAAGCCATGAAATTATGATGATGTTATACCTAGTAATCATACCATGTGTTTGATGTTGTGGTTTTTGTGTGTAAATATCATTGTGTTAGTAATTTGGTTATGTGTTATGTTGTGTACCCATCACTATTGACCCGGATAACATCGATAGTGTATGTGTTTAGTGAGAAAAATGGACCATTGACCATTTAACTTTTGCTGAGTATGAGCCAGGAAGTGGAGTCTAACATAGACTAAAAATTCACTTCTATTTGTTTGGTATGTATGTCATTTTCTCAGAGGGTGTCATGCGTATTATGTTGTATGAACACCTTAAGCTTAGTGAATGGTAACCCGTACCTCTTTCTCTCTCTCCTTAACTAGTTGTCTTATAGATGACCTTGTGTGGTTACGACTGTGTTGAGCCTTGTGGGAGTTTGGAGGTGATGCAGGAACATCCAAGGACTAGTGCAATCCTACACAATTTTGGCTAAGTATGAGTGTGCATAAGAATGGAGGTTCACAGTGTAAAGAGAGTAAGTGTAGCAGAGTAAAAAGGAGATTGTGCAAAATGGCGTAATATTTTAGTGTAATGGATTAGGAAGAAGGGACATGTGAGTGTGAACCAAAGAAGAAGAGAAAATAGCGAAGACACACCAAATTTTTTGAGAAGGAAAGAAGAAGAAGAGGATGATGCACAGAAGAAGGAATACGCAAGGAAAATTATGGAGGACACAAAATGAAGGAGCGATAAGCTTGTGAAGAGTCAATAGAGTAGAGTAGGCATGGAGATACGTGTAGGATTTTGGTAAAGTGATAGAGTTTTGAATCGAGCAAGATGATAAGTGGGTGAACAAATATTTGGAGAATGAATAGAAGCCCATGAGCAGTGTGTAGAAGGACGTTATAGGTGGAAATCGAGTAAAATGATGTGTGATAAAAGTAAAAAAAGGCATGGAGAAGAGCATGAGAAAGGGAGTGCACGACAAGATGGATAGTTAGAAAAATTGATAAAAGATGTCAGAAGGTTTTTGACGAGGGATGCTGACAAGGATGGACAAGGGTCAGAAGAGCCAATGCCTAGGTCTATATGGCACAAGCATAGGCATAGTAGGTTGGAGCATTAAATGATATTATTTTAAATTTGAATTCAAATGAGGGAATATGGAAGCGTCTAGAAGGAGATAGCCCGCTGAAAGGTAAATTCAAATGAGGAGAGAGAATTACTAAAACAATAGGGCATACAACTATAAAAGGAGGATGATTTCACCATTTTGGGGTTAACATGATCAGGGAAGAGAAGTAGGGTTGTTGGGAGCCAAATTTATTGAATGTGCTTGTGAGAACATAATCCAGTCATATATAGGTCTTAGGAAATGCCACAAAATCTTGTAAAGCTCCATGTAAATGATTGTAAGCTCCTAGAGAGTAACTGCATGTAGATGTTTTTAAGGCCTTTCAAGAAATACAAAAAACCTTTGAGTTTCATTCCATTGTGTCAATCTGAAGGCATGCTCAAGGAGTACCCAGTAGAGGCCCAAGCCTTATTAGGAGGTGATGATTTTGACAGAGACTATGACAGCTACATTATTTGAATAGTTATTATATATTATTCTGAGATGGAAACTTAGTGCTGAGATGTGCACTCGAGGAGATATTACCCTGATGTTGGTGAAAAAATTTGTCGAGTAGATAAATCAGTTGTCTCCACCAATATTCATGGGGATACGCCCCTCTGCATTGAATGACACAACTCCCATTATTGAAAGTAAACTAATCCTAATCCTATTTAAATGTTGTGGGTTGCCAAATTATCTGAGGATCACATAGGGACACTCCACTAAACCTATGGAAAAGTGCTTATACGGGGGTACAAGGGTGAAAATTACAGTGATAAAGGTAAAGAGGGGAAAACTATGTAAGGAAGATTACTGTCATGAGTAGATTGCAGAGCTCACACTTAGTAACCAGAGTAGTTCAACCGTCAATATAGAGGAAAGCAAAATGAAGCTAGCGGGGCCAATGAATTAAAACAACAAGTTTTTAAATTCATCTATTAAGAACACCAGGTTCCTCTCCAATTCCATTCAAGATCAACTATTTTTGCAAAGTGCATGCAAGAGAGAAATAGAGGAAAAACAAGAAAGGGAAATAGAAGTGTAGCTTTTATTCCATGTGTAATGATGAATACAAAGCTTCAAGCAACCTACCACAATGTTACATAGTAAGAGTTCTTCAAAAATCTGAATCCCTTTAGAATGGAGAAGCCATCCCAATTTATAAAAATCTGAATTGTCCTTTCACCTCCCTCACATGACTGTTCGTTTCCATATTCCACTCGTGACCTTTCGTTTTCCATGAATTAAGTATTTCTCTTATAATTTTGAGAAAATATTTTTTACAAATTTAAAATAGGTCACTTAAGTGAATAGGATGAAATGCAACAATGAAGCATGATGAAGAATTAGAATGGAGAGATAAAGAAGAGATGGAAAGAGAGGAAGAAGTAAGGAATGAAGGGAAAACATCCTCGTAATGAAATGATTTGAATGCCTTGATGCAATCATAAACTTTGAGTGAATATTTCTGCCATTGGTGATCTTATACAGTGATGAATATTGCTCCCTTGAATAAATTGGAATCATTTTCCCAATCTAGTGATGACCGCAAACTCTTGGACCATAGAATGAGTGTTCAGAAACACTATTATGAGGTTTACCGCTACAAGCTTGAGATGAACTCATACAATGCCCATGATGACCCTCCTTTAAACTTGGTTGATGAACTCCTTGACTCATTGAAATCATTCTGATTAAATCTCTTTGAATCACTTGGATCTTTAAGTGATGAAGATGAATTCACATGATGTGCCTTGTGATGCCCTTCTTTGTAACATGAGATGATCATTCCAAACCATGAAAAACTGACATCTCTTCATGCTTGATTACACCTGAGAAACTAGACCAACATGTGCACTTGAAAGTCATGTTTCCTTGACACTTACTATATTTGGAAGGGACGACTTATTATCTTTAGTAAGTGTCAGAGTTTGCCTTTTTGGACCCCAAATGGTGATATCAACCTAAATGATTATCCCTCAATGTCCCATTGTTTCAAACTTGCCCTTTGAGAACAACCTGTTATTTTTATTAAGTACACATGGGGCAACTTACTATTTTTAGTAAGTGTCGCAGTTAGCTTTTCCCAACCTCAACTAGCTATAGTAGCTTGAATTATTTCTTCTTACTTTGTTCCTCTCGCCTTTTGGACCAACTGGCTATTTATAGCAGGGGCATGTGGAACCACTTACTATTTTTAGTAAGTGTCAATTGTGAGCTGAGATGACCTTTTTGATGAATTTACCTGTGATAAAGTGGAGAGGTAGCTTGCTGATTTTTTCCACTACTATATCATGGTGGCCATTAATGGAGCTTGAAATTTTCAGGTCTGGTTTTTTTCTCTACTCATGATGAAATCAACTCCATTGTGATAGGTTTTTTCTTCTTGTCTCACTGGTGAAATTTCTCTTCGATCCGTTGTTGGTATGACGGGAAATTGAACTTTGTTCTTCGTGGAGCCGGAAGTGAAATTTATTTTCTATGAGAATTCCTTACTGCTAATGGGAGGTTTTAAGGTGAGTTTTTAATTGCCTTCAAGAGTGAATAACTCAACAACAAATGGTTCTTCATTTTGTGCATTGGCTTGCAAGATATGTTCAAATTTTCGTCTCACGACAATGGAGGTTTCTGAAGAATTCCTTCGCTCTTCTCTTTCATTCTTCATTCCTCTGGATATTTTTATAAATTTCTTCTTTAGAACCTATGCATATTCATGGAGTGGAAGGTTTGGTTGCCATGGAGGATCTGGTTCATAGCAACAATGGTGGACTGAGGTGTTCTTTGTAACTTTTGTTATGACAGTGAGAAACAACAAGAAGTGACAAACAATTAGATTTTTTTTTCAAATTTTTGAGTTTAAGTTGGGAAAATTTTCATGTCCATAAAATACCTCATCTCAAAGGGATGTGAGGGAAATCAATTTGCACAGCATGCCTCATCTTGGCATGTGGCAGAGATCCAATTGCAGGGGATTAAGGCCAAAAAAGTAGCTTTAAAGCACTGAGGGGTTGGAAACTGGTCACATGGGTGACTAGAAGTCTCCTTAGGGGATGGGCACATTTTTCCAACCTTGATGTACCTAACCTCAAAGGGACATGAGGGATATCAGTTTTCACAGCGTGTTAGGCGATGACATGTGGCAGCGATCCAATGGTGAAGGATTTGAGCTCCCGCAAGCACCTAAGGGCTGAATTGGCGATCCTAGAGGTTACATGAGGGTCAAGAGGGCTTATGGGGGCTAGGTGAATTTTTACAACCTTGATGTCCTTGACCTTAAAGGATGTGAGGGACACAAAATCCCACCAGGATCCTGGAGCTGACACGTATCCTTCAAAAATTTGACTAACTCCTGAATTCGCTCCAAGAGGGAAACTTGAAAAGGTGATAACTTGAGCTCTCGATGGATGTTTTTGATGAAATATTATATGATATTGACTTTAAATGGAATTTTTAATCCAATGATGGGGGGATCAGGTCTTGATTCCTCCATTTATTCCCTGAAAAAGCATATTTTTGATTTGGTACTCTACGTGTGCATGAGAAAAACTACTTACAAACCCATTGTGCGAAAGTGTTTTTACAAAACTAATTTCACCATATTGTAGGGATTACAATTCCATTTCCAAATATATTTTTTTTTGCTCCTAATTCCATCTGGAGCTCCCAAAATTGCCTTCGGAAGCTCAACAGATGTTTTGGCCTATACACTGCCTAGGCATGTGAACCCTGATTTTAGTGAAACTATCCCAACTTCTCTGGATCCTTCTTGAATCTTCCTAATTCAATTAAATGATGTTCCTAGGCATTTTATTCACATACGTGTCTAGTTTAGATTTTTTGTTCCACTCCATGGGGTTGCTCCAGTCCTAGGAAGGTCAGTGATAACCCTTCCCATAACCGCCCAAAGTTTGAATTTTTCAATGAACTCCTGAAATAACCTAAGGGGAATAATTGGAATTTCCTAAATCACATAGGGGGATGAGATAACATCAATTTTGAGGTCACTCGGATTAACTGGGCAGACCTGGTGTTCCTTGGTAGGGTAAAACTTGAAAAAATTAACACAAGGGTATAATTGTCATGCTTGGAAATTGTCAATTTCCTTGTTGCACATTTACATGACAACACTTGATGAGCAACCTCTTTGGAGGTTACTGTAATGCCTTACAATGTGAATATTTTCATATGTATTTTATCTAGAAGATCAGTTGTACATGGAACAAATAATTTTAATTTATTACTGCTAAGCTTCGAGGTTTGTTACTTATTTGCGATGTTTTTACTATTTGAATGTAGTTACTTAGCCATTTTCTTGATTTAATGAGTTTTAATTTCTTTTTTTTCTCTCAAAACTCAAAGCTTTACTGATTTTGGATGTCATTTGGCTAATTGTTATCTAGTGTAGACCTTCTTAAATGATTGAATGAGCTAGTTCTACCTTTTTGTATGTGCTTACATGTTTTCCATCGACCTGATACGATCCATGTGTGGTGCAAGGTATGCCAAAAGGTCTTATGACTATACTCCGTAGGGTTTCAAGGCACTAAGAATTTAGTTTTCATTCTTATTTAGGTGACAGGGCTCTATGTGTTCAAGTCCATAGTGTGACCCTACCTAGTTTTTGTTCTATGATTCTTTTCTCAAGTGGGATGCATATGGAGTTGTTCTAAGAGTCTTATGGAGATTTGGGAGGCATATGGAGTTGGTATATATGATTCATGAGTTACTCATGTGAGTGTTGTTATGTATCATGATGTTTGAGGCTTGATGCTCCTCATTGTTGACATGCGGTATTGGATCTTATCTTGACATTAGGTGGATACAATCATGATTTTGAGTCATGTTAAATATGTTACATATGTATTACCATGATGTTTTATTGTTATGTTAGGCACGTGTTAGGTGTTTAATCTATTCATGGGGCATATGTGTTGAGTTTCTATGATGTGTGGACTGAAATTTCCTTTCCATGGTTGGGTTGGAAGTCTTGTGATGTGATACATTTGTGAAAATGTGTTAAAAGGTGTAATGTGAAGTTGGTGGAATTATGTTATGCCCTTAACCTATTACTTGTATTAGGATATGAGTAGCCGACTTGTGGCTTACCATATCATTTTATTATAGCATTTATACTTTCTCTTGCTTAATAGGTTGGCCTTGGTGATGGCCATAGCATATGAATATTATATATAGGGGATTTTAGGTAGTATTTCATTATCATTTGAGCATTTGAGTCTTATTATATGGTTTGGAGGTTGCCCCCTCGAAGTGGCGAAGCTATTCTAAATTGCATATTGAGATAATTATTCTGAAATATTGTGTTATTTGGTGTTCTATTGTTTCTCATAATCTGAATTATACAAGTAATTTCATTACAAGTGATATCAGAGCTGCGATCTGGGCCAAAATTAGGGCAAAAACCCTATTTTTTTTGTTTTCACCATATATTGCGAACCAGAGCGAATTGGTGGGAGATATTTTTACCAGAGTTGTGAAACATTTCAAGTAAGGTTCCCTGAAAATTTTAGACTTTTTAAAATTTATTTTTCAAAAGTTATTACAAATTTAGGGTTTTTCATAAAATCACTCCCTAGGGTGCAAATTGTGGAATGTTTTTCAAGTTCTTTACATTTTCAAAAATCTCTCAAAAAAATAATATTAGTATATTCTCTGTTGTTTTTCCTATTCTGCTGAATTCATATCGAAACCCTAAACCCTAAGGTTTGACATCATGGTGGGGCCTTCCACAAGAGCAAAAAATAATCCAGTTACTTCGAGTAAAACCCCAGATAAAGATGAGGTAGCTATTGAAGAGATGGAGTCAGAAGGGGTAAATACAGATTCCTCATCACTAGGGTTTACCTCAGTTGATCAAAAGGTGAGCCAACTTGAGTATGAAATGTGAAATGTACAATCTGAGATGGCCTCTAAAGGAGACATAGACCAAATCAATCATCAGTTGGATGATATCATGCAAGATGTAAAGGGTAAACAGTATGGCCCAAATACACCCCATATCAACCAAGGAGGATCTTCAGTTCAAAATCATGGACAAAATAACCATGTTGGATCATTTTTCCAGCCTAATCAGAATCCAACTTATTTGCAACCATGGAAGATGATGCCAAAAGTGGATATGTGTAAATTTGATGGTAAGGATCCCTTGAATTAGATAAATCAAATGGAGAACTTCTTTGAGTTACATCAAACACCATCAGGAAAAAGGTGACATTGGCATCCCTGTATCTTGAACCAGACCAATTCATTTAGTATCAATGGTTATGTGCTCAGAGGCAGAAGAATGGTCTCGGTGTCACTTGGATAGTTTTTACTGAGGAGTTACAATTGCACTATAGTTCCTGTGTTTCAGAGAACTACTTTAGTCAATGAGCAAAGTTACAGAAAACATGATCAGTCAAAGATTATGTGCATCAATTCCAGAACCTATCCTTAAGGGTGGAGAATATTCCAGAAGAGAATTAGAATGACCTGTTTCTTGGGGGTTTTAAGGACCACATCAAGCATGAGGTATGTATGTTTAATCCACTCAAGCTTTTTGATTATATTATCATAGCATTTCATGTAGAGGAAAAAGTTCTTTGTAGTAGGAGGCCACCTTTCATTAACACCAGAGTCCGCAGTATCTCTTCCCCTTCATTTGTTAGGCCAATTAGACTAACTCCTCAACAAATGGAAGAAAAGAGAGCAAAAGGAATATGTTTTAACTGTGATAGAAAATATGGACTGGGACATAAATGTGCTAAGAAGAAGTTGTTCTATATTGATGGAGGTAATGAGGATGATGAGGAAGCTGAAATTATAGGAGAGGTTGAGGAACTAGTAGAAGATGAAGTAGAGGATCACCAACCTATAATTTCTTACCATGCATTGTCAGGTATTAGTACTCCTCAAACACTCAAGGTTATTGGCTATCTCAAAAAATAAAAGGTGATGGTGTTGATTGACTTGGGGAGTACTCATAACTTCATAATTAGTAAGTTAGTTGCCCACCTCAATTGTTTTATTTACCCAACTCTAGAAATGTAAGTTATGATTGCGGATGGTGGGACAGTCAAGTGAATAGGAAAGTGCCATAGTATCAAGCTTTCCATGGAATACTACATGTTAGACTCACCTATGTTTGTTATTAATATGGGAGGGGCAGATATTGTTTTACGTGTCCAATGGCTCACAACCTTAGGTACTATAGAGATGAATTTCCAAGAATTGTTCATGACGATTTCATTCAAATGGATAGGAAAATACAATTAAATGGGATGGTAGCTAAGTCTCCACAGATTATTAGCTCTCGTTAGATGCAAAAGGTTCTCAGAAAAGGAGTAGATGGATTTATAGCAAAGTCATTTTCCATAAAAGTACAAAATACAAAGTCTTCAATGCCACCCAATCTTCAGAAGATTGTTAATGCTCACTCATTTGTTTTTGATGCAATTCCAAAGGGACTACCACCAGTTAGGGATCATGATCATGCCATTTAGTTGATTCCAAGGAGCCAAACACCTAACATCAGACCATGCAGATACCCATACTCCCAAAAAAGTGAGATCGAGAAAATGGTTTCAGGAAATGTTGAAGGTAGGTATCATCAGGCATAGCCAGAGTGCATATTCTTCACCAGTGGTCATGGTATGTTAGAAGGATGAAACATGGAGGATGTGTCTAGATTACCGAGAACTCAACAAGTACACCATCAAAGATAAGTTTCATATTCCAGTAATTAATTATTTACTTGATGAATTACATGGTGTTGTTTATTTCACAAAATTAGATCTTTGTTCGGGGTACAATCAAATTAGAATAAAAGAGGAAGATGTTCATAAAATGGACTTTCAGAGACTCATGAGGGCCATTATGAGTTTTTGGTAATGCCTTTTGGTCTTTCAAATGCACCCTCAACCTTTCAAAGCTTGATGAACACTATTTTTAGGCCATTTTTAAGGAAATTTATATTCAGTTTTCTTTGATGAAATATTGATTTATAGTAATACATGGGAAGAACACTTACAACATGTAAATAAAGTGTTGGAAGTTTTGGAGAAGCATACTCTCTATGCAAAGCCATCCAAATGTTATTTTGGTGTACAAGAGGTAAATTACTTGGGTCACATTGTATCCCATAAAGGTGTCAAAGTTGATCCTCAGAAGATCAAAGCTATGGTGGAATGGCCAAGGCCCAAAAATCTCAAAAATCTTCGTGGGTTCCTAGGACTAATAGGGTACTATAGAAGATTTGTGTGGGGATATGGTAGAATAGCAACCCCACTCACTGCATTGCTAAAGAAGGATGCCTTCCATTGGATATGACGTAGCCACTAAATCCTTTGAGTAGCTGAAGGAATCCATGTTGCAGCACCCCAGTTTTAGCTACTCCCAACTTCTCAAAAACCTTCATTGTTGAATGTGACACTTCAGGATCAAGATTGGGAGTAGTTCTAATGTAGGAAGGAAGACCAATTGCATTTGAGAGTCACCAATTCAAAGGAAAATATCTGCTCAAACCTATCTATGAGAAAGAAATGATGGCTATTCTTCATGCGGTCAAGCAATGGAGGCCCTATCTCATGGGTAGACACTTTAAGGTAAAAATTGATCATGATAGTCTCAAATACTTTTTGGAGAAAAGGTTATCATCTGAGGAACAAACAAAAGAGGGTAACAAAAAATGTCGGGTTATGATTTTGAAATCATATACAAAAAGGGTAAAGAAAATGTAGTAGCTGATGTGTTGTCCAGAAGGGATACATCCACAGATGCCTTACTATGTGGAATGTCCATGTTGATGGCCGATTAGGTGGATGAAGCAAGATTGGAATGGAATCAAGACAATGATACATAATCTCTAATACGGAATATCAAGCAAGGATCTATGCCATGTAAAAAAATTGAGTGGAAAGGTAATGCCCTATGGTACAGGGACAAGTTATACATGAGTAAAGATTCTGAGTTGAAGCATAAGATTCTTCCAGAGCTACATGCCTCACCTGTTGGAGGACACTCTGGGTTTTTGAAGACATCATTATAGAATAAAAAGATAATTCTTTTGGGAAGGACTCAAGGGGGATGTACAAAATTTTGTATTAGAGTGTTTAGTGTACCAACAGAACAAAGGGGAAATAATTAAGACACCAGGTCTGTACTGCAACCCTTACCAATTCCTAGCCAGAGATGGGAGGAGGTCTCTATGGATTTCATCACTGGATTGCCTTGTTCAGAGGGTAAGAATGTTATTTTCATAATTGTGGATAGGCTCACAAAATATGCCCATTTTTATGCCCTATCACATCCATTTCTAGCCAATACAGTTGCAGCTATTTTTTTGGAGACAGTTCAAAGGCTACATAAAACCCCAAATATAATTGTAAGTGATCGTGATCCTATTTTCACAAGTAATTTTTTGACGGAATTATTTTCATGTTTGGGTAATCAGCTAGCTCATAGTTCATCTTATCATCCTCAAACTAATGGGAAAACGGAAGTGGTCAAAAAATGCTTAGAGGGGTATGTACGTTGTTTTGTATCAGATAAGCAAGAAAGGTGGATTAAATGGCTACCACTGGCAGAATGGTGGTATAGCACATCTTTTCATACCTCTTCTCAAATGACCCCATTTTTAACATTATATGGTTACCATCCACCTTCTATCACTTCCTCCTTGACAGTGTACAAACTAAGGTCAGAGATGTTGAGGAACACATTCAACATCAACAACAGGTTTTGGCTAGTTTGAAGGAGAATTTAGCATTAGCACAAAACAGGATGAAACAACAAGCAGATCAACACCGTAGTGAAAGACATTTTGAAATTGGTGACTAGGTTTTTATACGTCTCCATCCTTACAAATAGATGTCCCTAAAGCAACAGAAAAAGGACAAAAAACTTGATCTTAAATATTATGGCCCTTATCAGGTTCTACAGAAAATTGGCAGTGTTGCTTATAAACTACAGTCGCCTCCATCTTCACACATACACCCAGTATTCCATGTTTCATGCCTGAAGAAGGTTATTGGACATAAATTTGAAGCCTAGAAAGAGTTACTAGAACTTGACGAGGAAGGAAGAATCATTTTGGAGCCAGAGAAGATTTTGTAAACACGTACTAAGAGGCTAAGAACCAGAGACATTAAGGAATATCTGATCAAGTGGAAGAATCTTAGCATAGAAGATGTAACCTGGGAGGATGAAGGTTTTCTGCAACAACATCTAGGATTATTCAATGTTGAGGAAACCTGTTGGTTTGAAGGGGAATGGTATGCTACACCCTTAACCTATTGCTTTTATTAGGATATGAGTAGCCGACTTGTGGCTTACCATATCATTTTATTATATCATTTATACTTTCTCATGCTTAATAGGTCGGCCTTGGTGATGGCCATAGCATATGAATAGTATATATAGGGGATTGTAGGTAGTATTTCATTATCATTTGAGCACTTGAGTCTTATTATATGGTTTGGGGGTTTTCCCCTCGAAGTGGCGAAGCTATTCTAAATTGCATATTGAGATCATTATTCTGAAAGGTTGTGTTATTTGGTGTTCTATTGTTTCTCATAATTTGAATTATACAAGTAATTTCATTACACATTATGTTTTGGATCCTAAGGGGTACATTGATTGTTTTATCATGTTGAGTATAGACTATTACACCACGAGCAATTAAAAGTGAAATTATCAACAAGATGATAACATAGTGAACATTGAACACAGTGAATTGTCCATCAAATGGCGATATTGTTGAATTGTGTTATTCGGTTTTATGAGACTTTGTCACAACATTTTCTTAATGTTTTTGTACTTGAGGACCTAATTTTATATTGTTTTTATTTTTGGTATCCAGTTTAACTACTTTTTTTCTTGGAACATTGAATATATTTCAATGTTTATGATTTTGAACATATTTGAGAGTTTTTTAGTTTGTGAACATATTTGAATGTGATTGAACTTGTCCCTAAACGAAGTTTGTCGTTGTTGACTTTCCTTGCTTATTTAATTAAAGTAGTTAACCTTGGCATTGGCCGTTTTAAACATATTTGAATATTTTTGGAGTTTTAAACATATTTGAATGTTTTTGTGTTTTAAAACATATTTTAATGTTTTTGGAGTTTAAACATATTTCAATGTTTTTGGAGTCTGAAACATATTTGAATTTTTTGGAGTTTTAAACATATTTGAATTTTTTGTATTTTTGACTCGGTAAAGGGTACACTATCTGAACTCATGCTCGAACAATTGTAAGCATCTCATTCCATTGGTAGATTGTAGATGATATAATGATAAGATGTCTCACTCCACTCATGACTCCACATAACTAGGAAGATGATATTGTTTTTCGCCATTTGTAGAGCCAAAAAGAACGTGAGATAACTTGGAGAATAGTTGAGTATGAAATAATGATAGATGATGGATTACAAGACAAAAGGTGTATACAATAGTCTGTTATCGCCAAAAAATAGTACCCTTAGATTTTTCATGCCTGTATGAATGAGCAACCAATGTTTTTGGGTAACATTGGACCATCTCTCAAATTGTGGGACTTTATACTTGAGACAGACCTCCAGAGAAGGTTAGTTCCTCTACCTAAACTAATGCTAAAACTACTCCTATAAGGGAAAATGCAGCTAACTAATCCTAATCTAAACTTCCAAGGGACCAGGGAGAGAGAGGGGTTAGAAAGATGCATGAAAGGGAAATCCTACACTAAAAGAGGTGGTAGAACAAGAAAGAGGAAGTTGGGACATTCTCAAATGGATGAAAATGGGAGAGAATGGTTGATGCAGTAGGGTGGACAAAGCACTCATGCAGACCATACTACTATTTCAGCTCAAATGTAACACACATTTCTTCATACCAGCATCAATATCACCTTCAACTGGCATCCTGCAATGCCTCTTCAAGGAATTGTCACAAAATACTTGTAAACATGAAGAAAGGCAAGAGAATGCAATATCACCAAGCTATGGTAGATAAATAATCACAAAAATTTAATTTCACTGCTTCAAATTGTTGCACAATACATCATATTAAAGAAAAGCAGGCATGATTCATCATCATAGTGCTAAAAAATGAGGCTTGAAGCTCTAATATATTCCCAGTAGCTAAGAAGAAGTAGCGTTGAAACATTCCAAAGCTGTCCAGACCAGGCAAAAATGAGTTCTGCTTTTACAAATGAGTATGGAAGAAATGAAGATAAAGTTTCCTTTTGAACTCAAAGTTACTGGGCTTCACCAACCATACATAGAGTCATGTTGAAAAGGTGTTGATAACTGCCAAACACATCATGGAGATACCTGTAAAACCCATCCCTTCATGTCCTTTAGCTCATGGAAGAAGAAAAATGTCTCCATGCCTTCATTAGTGGCTCTTTTACCCACCTAGAAGTGTTGATTTGGAACTGAGAGATTTTTTCACCTTTTTGGCCCACCAACCCCACCTACTTCCCATTTTTATGATTTCTAAGTGTAGAGCTCGGAATTCTGAATCCAACAAGTATAATGTGTGTGTCCAATGTGTGTGTGCACGTGTGTGAAGTGAGATATGTGCAATGTGTGTGTGTGTGGGTGTCCCTTTATGTTAGATGCATTCAATTCCAATGTTTTTTGGCCATGGTTAAAACTCCAGTTTGTGTGCAGCCTTGCAAGCGTAACTATTCCTCTTTGAGCCAAATGAAAACCTTAAAACTGAGTTCAGGGAAATTTAGGTCAAATGGGTACTCATGGAACTGGGGCATTATTTCCTTGAGGGCTCGCGATCACCGTTATGCCCACACTCCTCGTACCCTGCGAATTTTAATACCCCGCAAGGAACAATGTTTTGTGGGGAACATTATTCCCCGTGACCCTATACCACCCGTAACCCTATTCTCTGCACCTTTGTTTTATGGGAACTTCAATCCCACATGGAACATTGAGCATGGTTAAGAACCTTGTATCTACAACCATCGATTTTTCCCCAAACCGTCTTTCCTTTTGAGCCCACACTGACAACCTTACAACTCGCCTCTGCCTTTATGGAAATTGGCTATCCTTAGCCTAATCCGGAGAAGTGCCAACCCCAGGCATACATCTTTATGTTAAAATGGGTAGTAGCCCATTTGCATGCTCAATTTTTTTGGACTTCAAAGGATTCACCCAAACCCCATTTCCTTAGCAAATCAGGGAATTTGGTAATGCGGAGAACTCGAGCCTCAGATACCTTTGTACCGCATAGGCCTCCCAGACTTGATTTAGCCACACTACTCTATTTTAGGCCGTTTTTCTCATTTTTTCATTTTTTCAAACTTTTTTGGATTTTTCTTTAATCAGGGAATTAGAAGAAATGAAGTGAAGTGTCCCAAGGCCAGCGAAATGGAGATTCCCAAGTTTTTACGCACTTTTTCTTAAAATTACCTAATGAACTTTGGGATCCTAAATGCATATAGATGAAGGGAGTGAAGTGCAGCTAAAAATAGTGTTGGTAAGTCCCCTAAAAAAAAGAGAAATAATTTCCTTGAATGTTATGATAATAGGATATCTCCATTGAAGTTTTGTCAAGAATCCCAAGTCTAATTTTCCAAGTTGAACATGATGGGTAATTGTCCAAGGGTAAAAATTTCATAACTTCTATAGTGTCCGTATCACCTAAGCCAAAATGTGACTCATCTTTACTCAAGATTACCTGACCTATTCTAGAGAAGCATTTCACTTATATAGGTTTAAACTATAATGTAGTTTATCCATTGATGGCCTGCTGATTGACGTAGATCACAGTTGCTAGGACATTGTTGTCTTCCCTCTTAACATGCATGAAACTTAGCATTGGGAGTGTTTCCTATGAGTGAAGCACTTTTGAAAATCATATTTTTAAAGAAGCTTTTTTTTTTACTGATTTTTTTGGAAATGAGATCCCCTATATCTTGCCCATGCTAAATAGTAGACGATTTTAGGGCTCTTTTTATACACCAACTAGAAAAAGGCTAGGTGAGTAAGGATACATGCAACTCCTGAATCACCAGTCCTCATATGTACTGGATAAAAAGTATGGATATCAATCACTAGATAGACTATGAAGGACGAAAGGTGTAATGATTGATTTTTTTTGTAATTTTAGTATTGATTTTGCCTTACATGTTGATACTGTAAAAAGCTTATTGGAAAGGAACAATATTTTTATGCCACACAATATCAGCCTCATGCGACCCCGTAATGGGACAGTCTATAGGGTTCACCATGTTCCTTATCATAGATATGGAGTGGTCTAAACTGATCCAGGTAAAATGAAGTTTGAATGTTTGTTTGACTATTAAAGATCAGATGCTTAGTTTAGCACAATTGAGGATTTTCCATGCAGTAAGCTTCTAGAAAAAACCTGATAGGTAAAAATTTAGTCTGGAATTGGCTAGAAACCATAATTGGATGAGACACACAAGGTGCCTAAGATGGAATTCAATCCTTCGCATACCTGTGTCATATATCCAGTGAAAATCATGTGGAGAGATCCTTAGATGTCATGATTAAGATATCTACCAACACATGAAACTAGTTTTACAATTGGGTTTCGTAGGTAAATGAGTTAACCTTAGTCTATGAGGTCAGCCTCCCACTAGTGTGGATTGAGTACCCGTGGAGGAAAATGTTTTTTCTTCTACATTTTTTATTTTCACCAATTTTAGGTTCTATCAGCTCTGAGAGTTTCCTGTATATATGAGAGTATGTGGGAATTTGACACTTTGTGTGTTTGAGTCTCGAAGATTAATTTTGAACGTAGATTTTTGAGCCACTTGACTAAATTGGACCTTATCATTATGGAAGAAGTCTATAGTTTAAAGGGGGGAAAACGATTGTATGACCTTATTCTAGTCAAATAACTATTGGGAAACTTGTAGACACTAACATATGGCTATATGGAACTTTTCTCTTTTGTTTTGAGAAAATTGATGGTTGGAAAAATGGTATTTTTTCTCTCCCTAATTTATGAGACTCTGGGCATACGAGATTTGAATCCAATGAGAGTGAAATTGCTAAATTCGATGAGTCCTGACTGTACGATAATTGGGTGGACAAGTGTCCTAATTCATTATGGATTGGGTCAAAATTAGGAAATCCTATGCGTCTTGTGCTAGATCATAGGAAGGTGCCATGCCAACATTTGTGTTGACCATGTGGTGGTACTATGGACATGAGAAATCAATAAGATTCGGGGAGTCAATGATGTTATGACGACATGGGCGGTGATTTAATATAATTTGAATTAATTATAATTTTATAATAAATAATGTAACAAAGGATATTCAGGTGATAAAATATAGTAATGTCTAAGCAATAAGCATTCAACAATGTAAAACCCTAAGATAATGAGAGAGGGATGATGACTTAGTTGATTCCAGTGCAACCTTGAGAGTAATCTAGATTATGTATCTGCTAGAACATGATGGAGACAGAGTCATGGCAACGACTTGATGAGGGTTCAAAACCCTAAGAATTGTGTAGGGAAAGAAGTTTTCATAAGAGGAAAAGAGTTCCCCAAGCACTAGTAACTAATTTAGACACATGTGTCTGATCAAATGCTCTGGAACCTAGTATTTTCTGGGTCGGAGGTTCTTCACTGTCCACTCGCCCTTTTTCACTTTGGTTTCACTGTTAGATTATTGGTCGTACCTGTAACCTAAAAAAAAGATGACTACCTACACATGCCCAACAAATACATCAAATCTAATAAAAATAGATGTAGAATGGGGAGTCAGAACTGACCCCGGTGGTCACTTGAAGAGTGAACTTATGACTAGAGCGTTGCACTACATCTCAGACTTCTATGTAGTTCTTCCATGCGTGTGTATGTATCTTTGTTATGTTCCCTAGGTGACCCTTGTGGAAGTTACACGATGACTGTGGGATAGATCTAGATTGTCAAATATGTAGAATGTGTGTGATGGAATAGAATGAACTCCCCTCATATGTTGAGTATGCATACCAATGTAACCCTTGTCGTTTGTATAAATGTGCTAGATGTATGCTTTGCATTTCTTTTATGCCTTTGTGCAATATTAAGTGGTGATAGATAATGCTTATAGTGTTTGGCCCTTTATTTAAGAGAATTAACAATATATATATATATATGTGTGTGTGTGTGTGTGTGTGTGTGTGTGTGTGTGTGTGTGTGTGTGTGTGTGTGTGTGTGTGTGTGTGTGTGTGTGTGTGTGTGTGTGTGATTCCCTTGTTTGAATTTTCTAATTGACAACTGAAAGGCCAACCCAAAGTGTTAAAAGGTGACCAAGAAGTGAAAAGGACCCAAAAGAGTAAGAAGAAGAAAGAGAAGGATAGGGGTACCCAGAAGGGATAGGAGTGCTTGGGTGCTCCTGTCCCACTTAGGCATTTGTAGACACAAAATCATGCACTTTAGACATTTTTAGTCCCAGTCTCATACTACTATTCATATGGTTTTTGAGTGAAGAAAGTACTAATTAAGCTCCGTATTTTGGCCATTTTACTTTGATTTTTGTCGTCAATGCTGACCTTCAACACATACTTGCCCAATATTTTTTTTTTCATTTTGCATCATCTTAGCCTTAACTGGGGCACCTAGGCTTGTACTAAGGCACCCACAGGTGCCCTAGTCCCAGTAAAAGTGCCTTTATCCTTTTCCCACTTTCCTACCACTTTTTGGTCACTTTCAAGCCATTTGAGCATTTAATATTTCTTGTGTTTGACCTCTTCAAGGTCAATTATGAAATTAGAACAAGAGAACCATATAAATATAAAGTAATAAAACCATAATAAGGGACCAAGCACTAGTCACTACTATCATCCACCTAGAGTTACATCCATCTAAGGCATTTAGAGCTCATTTTCATCCATCTAGCTCAATCACAAGGCATAAGGTTGGTTCATCTGCATCACACAAGCATATGAGGGAATTTTATTCTATTCCATCTACCATTCTATTACATTTTATACACATGGTTATTGCTCACTACTTTCAAAAAGTGTGACCTGCACAAGAGCACCTAGGGCATGATTGCACACACTTGCACATATAACTACATAGGCTCTGAGATGTAGTGCAACACTCAATTAGTAAGTCCACCATAGTGGCAGTTGAAGACAATCTGACCCCTTCATTTTCATTTTTCATTTTTAGGGTTTGATGCTCATCTTGGGGTTTTACAGGTCTCCTCTTCATCATTGATTATCTATGACATACAAATGAGTACAACTAAGTTAGTGCGATAGATAGAAAAGGATTCAGATCAGCCAGCGACTCTACAAGATTGGTTTTTAGACATCCTACATAGACCAGGGTGCCCAAAACTCAGACTAGGGCATCCACAGACACCTTTGTACTTATCTAGGCGCCCCAGTCCACTCAGATTTCCCAGATCTATACTTTTTTAGACTTTGGTACAATTGTTACCTCCTCTTATTTCTCCAGCTATCTCTGCGACACAGTCCAGTAAGGTCACCGAATCAACTAAGCTCCTTCCAACCCTTCTTTGCATATTAGGGTTTCTATTTTCATTAGCCTAGTTGCTTGGGTCAATTTCTATATTTATTTACTGTTATTCCTAGTTGGATTCACTACAATTATTCAACATTTTAGTTAATCATTTTTAGTGTCCAAGTCCATAAAAGATAAATCAATCAAGTGATGACAGAGCTGTAATATGTGTAAATCCAGTAAAGTGTAAGAGATAAAATAATCAAAATGCCAAAGGGATTTTTCAACCACTAGTATTTTTTCTTAGGAATCATGTATACATTAGTATGCCTTAGGACCTAGAAATGTACCTAAGTGTATATATTTTGTGTCTACAGTACCATTGAAATGAATACATTGTATATTGTAAACAATAACACTACTGATGATGTTTTATAGAATGAAATTGTTGTATTAGGAAAGAGAAATTATTATTATTCTTTGTAATGAAATGATGACATTAGTCATATGCATATGTAGTTGAGTTATTCATGCATTTGTATGTTTTGGAGTTATATGTTAGTTATGGGAATCATCGAATGAAGTAATCTTGTTGTTGTATGATAAGTTCAACAATTAACACTGATATGGTGGTATTTTAATAAGATATTGAGATGAATCTAATAGTATAATAAATCTTGTGGTATGGTTAGTCCCTTTGAGTTGGCCCTCATGCCCTGTTTTCTATAGCGAGATTAAACATCTTAGTCAATATTTTAATCGTGTTATCTCCGATTTTCATTTGAGACTAGGATCTTCCTTATGTCGAGATTATGGGCCTTTCTTGTATTTTCTTGACTGTCTTGTAGAAGGTGGACATTGTAACTTGTCCATCCTTTTCCCATGACCCATGGGAATGTCCCTTTATTTCCTTCATGGCATATTTTTCTTCTTTAAGTAAGGAAATTAAAGACTTATTAATGACATCAAACTCACTTTGTGAAAGAACCCCCTTTGAGACATTACTAAACCTTAGGAATAAAAGTGTTACCCCAGCTAGTAATAATGGAATAAAATGGGATTTTTATTAAGGTCTTATAGGAAAAAGAAATTTGAATACTCTATCTTTGACCCATAGCAGGGCATATATCCCTTGTGGATAAATGTGAATGATTTAAACCTATCTTCATTAAGGGGTTAACTTGTGGAAATTTTTTTGTAACTAACTCTTAAGGAATGAAATTGTTTTTATATGATGTTGGCCTAAGATAAAGTTGATAATTGAAACTTGTTCCCTTATGTAGTCACAAAATCATGCACTTTAGACATTTATTTATCCCGGTCTCATACTACTATTTAGAAGGTTATTGAGTGAAGAAATTACTAATTAACCCCCATCCCTTTGGCCATCTTATTTATTTTATTTCATAATTTATGACCTATTACACCCATATTCCCAACCATTTTCACGCACCCCGATCCTTCTAGCACTTTCCTGCCACTTTTTGGGCCTCTTCTAGGCATTTTTCATGTTTATCTTTCCAGTGGTCGTCCTTTTTGGGGTTAATTACAAAATTAGAGCAAGAAAACCCTATAAATATAAAATTATGAGACGATAATGAGGGACCTAACATCATCTACTACTATCACTCATCTAGACTTGCATCCATATATTGCATTTGTATCCGCCTAGCTCCATCATCAGGGCACAAGCTAGGAAGTATGCATCACACTTCATAGGGGGAGGGATTCTATTCTATTCCATGCACACATTCTACTACATTTTCTACATTTAGCTATTACTCACTATTTCACAAAGTGCGACCGACACAAGAGCACCTAGGGCATGACATGCATACACACACTAGAACTACATCTGAGTCTGAAATGTAGTGCAATGCTTACTTTAGTAAGCCCACTGTTGTGGCAACTGAGGTCAGTTTGACCCATTCATTCTACATCTTTTATTTTAGGGTTTTGATACTTAATTTTGGTCTCTCGCAAGTTATTTCCTCCTCTTGGAATATTTGGAGCATTCGACACAATACGAAAAAATTGATGCGACAAGTAGTCAGAGTTTTAGATCACCTTCCGACCCTGTGAGCACTAGTTCCGCACATTTTTCCAAGATCAGGGTGCCCAAATTCCTTTCCACAATACCTGTATACCCCCTAGTCCTATTTTAGGGGCACTAGTCCAGACACGACATACAAATCTATCCTTTTTGGCACTCCTACATATTCATTCATGCTTTTTGATTTTCTGTGCATCACTGTGACACAATATGACAATCACTAGTTATCAGTTGAGTTCTTTCCTTTCCCTTTTTGCACATTAGGTATTGGTTTCATCAGTTTACTTAATTTATTTCATTTACATGCTGTCATACAAGATTTATTTATTGTGTTATATGTCCTTCTATATTAGATTAACTATCCCTTAGCTACTCATTTTAGTTAATTTTAGTTAATCATTTTGGTGAACCTGACGTCTTCTTCATTACACCTTCTTTCATTTTATGCCTGTCAACCATAGTGGTTGTTTTGGATCTCTTCAATGTTGCGAGCTCCCTCTATCTAATCATCGCACCCCTAATCCCATGACTGACACAATCTATCCTTTCTATGAATCATCTATGCCTCAAATTTATCTACAATAATTAGGTCATCTCTATTGACAGTGTCCCTCCATCCACTCTATGGCCATCATCTCTTCGTATAATATCTACAACACCCCTCAATATTTCTGCCACATCACACGCTATGTTACTTCTAACACAATCTAATCCTAGCTCGCCTACTCGTGCACCATCTTCATGACCACATCACTCCATTAGCCCTATACATTGGTATAAGCCTATTCCTCACACAACTACTGCATCACGACATATATACCCAACTTGTTTTATTCACATGGGTATTCTTCAACTTTACATTCTATATCACATAGATCTCCATTGCCAACACATTTTATGACGCCATAGCCTGCTTCATACATTTATCCCTCCCATGCGTACAATCTTCATTCCCCACTACAACATTTTTCTACTATGCCTCCTCTATTAGTACCAGCTAAATGACATTTGTCCTTCACCATCATTGGATAACTCATTTATTCACACATACTTGGGGGGCATGACACTCCACCTCCCCCTAGTCTTAGCATAGTTATCATCATCATATTTTCCATTTTTATACATTCATATCTTCACATTATATATATTCATCATACATTCTAGTGTCGTACCCTGATGACACACTCTTGTGCTTTGGTTCACACTTGACTGTTGAGGGATTACTGCTACACTGAACCCCACACACTGCACTATAGGACTTACACACTAAATTTACTCACATATTACGTGGCATACATTATATATTCTATATTTTATCTGCAACTTTTTGACATTTGTATGTTTATACATCATTCATTATGATCGTCATCATTAGGCATACCCTATTGTCTACGTGTCTTAACTCCTACACTATTTATCCTACATACTACATTATCTATTTGTCTACATACCATACATATTACATCGTGCATATTCACACATATTCTACATGTTATATTGATATTCATCATATAGGAGTCTAACACTACATTACTATTCTATCTACATACATTACATGCCATCTTATACACTACATTTTACACATTTCTACACACATTACATTGCATTCTACACACCGCGTATTTACATATTATACTTATCACATAGTCATTTATTCCCACATTGCCTTGTCTTCTACGTACTTCATTCACTACCTGATGATGCACTTAGTTCCTTGGTCCATACTCGACTGCCGAGGGTTTACAAATTAAATGGACCTTACATTCACCAGACGTTTACTATTCAATTTTTCACCACGTGACATTTTTATCTTAGTGACATATGCCTTAGGCTACATTGTCACCTATTTTATCATCTTGTAGCGGTATACACCTTAGCTCACATCACCACTCCCTATCATTTATCTTGTAGTGATATAAGCTTAGTGCTAAATCATCACATATTCACTCATCTCATAGTGCTATCTACTTAGGGATAAATCATCACTCCACGTTTCATGTCATAGTGGTATACACTTAGGCTATAAGGTCCACACACATCTTTTCTACATGTCACATATCATCAACACTACGTATATACACATTCATCACAATGCTTTAGACACGATATATACACTACTCAACCATTTCCCAATAATGCACTTTTGTTTACGGTTCATTCTTGACTACTGAGGGGGAAAACAAAATGAACCTCACTGCATACACTTGTATCCACTCAGGGGCCATGAGGCTTGTATCATTCCATCTTACATTCCGTTCCATCCATCCACAACATACTGCATATATGGTTGCTTTTATTCTTGCTTACGTTTGTTTGTTCATGACCACTTTATTACACATGCTAGTTTGATTAATTTTATGTCATTTATCTATATCATCCACACATGTGCGTTCATGTAATTTTCTATTATGTGCATTCACGTAATTTTCTATTTGTAATTTTTTATTACACGTGATAGTTTGATTAATTTTATGTCATTTATCTATATTATCTATAACATACACACATTTGTCTCTTCTAGGTGATATTGTTTCATTTTGTACTTAACACTTTATATTACTTGTTTATACACGCTTTTGACATACTATCTATCTTTATAACATGCTTACGGGTGCTTCATGTGCAACATTTATTATGCAAGGCTATTGGTTTCCATAATTGATTATTCCATTTTCTGCCATTGTATGCTATTGTTTGCTAATATTTGCGGGCCTTGCCCTATGTTTGGTGTGCACACTTGTCTGTTGTTTACGACCATGATGGCCTTGCATGTCTTGCAACATCGTGAGTGATGTGCCATGTTTGCAACCCACTTTTTATGGAATACTTGTCTTCTAGTGTGTTTCCATTACTTTTCTTGGTAGCTTTTACACTGTTTGCATAGCTTATACACCGTCTTCTACATCCATATGTGTTTACACTTGTCTTTAGCTAACATTTCTTGTTTTTGCATGCCTTGGTTTCTACCAAGGACTTTTCAATGTACATGCAGTTGGCCCTCTTTTAGGGCTGCATGTCTCCTATTAGTGACATCACATGTGCCCCCAAAGAGGTGGGAATAATTTGGGGGTTTCTACATACTAACACAAATATTATACACCAGTTTGGTTCAATTACATTCAACGAGTGGGTTCAGACCAGTCTACAAACCCCATACACAATGGATTTTATAGGACATGGTGTCATTAGCATTTCTAGGAAGCAGTTACAGGCTTGGAGGTTACAGTCGGTGTGCCTCCCTACACTACTTCGTATAGTGGCGTCGGATCACCCAAAAAACCCAGATAATATAGAGATATCTACACACATTTCAGTAGAATCGGTTAGAGCTTTGAGGACACAGAGCATTTCCTCCTTACACGTATTTAGCCATGGTGGTGTGAGATCACCCAAAACTCGCAGTATAAGATATCCTTATACACTCTTTATCGACATGGATTAGGTGCACATGTTCCATTTTACATTTACATTTACGTATTTTACATACTTTCATACACATGCATCTTTTACATAGCATTTTTACACTTACGTACATATTTGAATACTTGATTGATTTCTCCTTGAAGGTCCAACCGTATGAGAAAAAAAAGTCAAATGGGGGAAACAATAGGTGACAACAACAACAAAACATATTCTGTGACAACACACGTGCTTTAGTAACCATACATGTATACTACACATTGCAGTAGCTACACACACGTGTTCCACCCTAGGTTCACTCTCATCACTTTTTTTCTTTGCAAAATTTTCATCTATAGTTTCCATGATCCTCCATATTTTTATAATTCCACTCTTTGTCTAGTAGTTCGATGTGTTTCTACTACACTCTTCATGGACATCAGGTACACATCTCTATCTAATTTATGTTATCGAGATTTTCGCTCACCAACATACAATGGGGAAAAAATGTAGTCACAAAATCATGCACTTTCGACATTTATTTATCTTGATCTCATACTACTATTTAGAAGGTTCTTGAGTGAAGAAAGTAATAATTAACCCCCATCCCTTTGGCCATCTTGTTTATTTTATTTCGTAATTTGTGACCTATTGCATCCATATGCCTAGCCATTTTCACACATCCTGCGTAATTTTAGCCATAGGTGGGGTGCCCAAATTTAGTACTTGGGCACCCATGGGTACCTTGGTCCTACTTAGGGGCACCCCGATCCTTCTAGCACTTTCTCACCACTTTTTGGGCCTCTTCTAGGAATTTTTCATGTTTATCTTTCTAGTGGTCGGCCTTTTCGGGGTTAATTACAAAATTAGAGCAAGAAAACCCTATAAATATAAAGTTATGAGACCATAATGAGGGACCTAACATCATCTACTACTATCACTCATCTAGAGTTGCATCCATCTATTGCATTTGTATCCGCATAGCTCCATTATCAGGGCACAAGCTAGGAAGTATGCATCACACTTCCTAGGGGGAGGGATTCTATTCTATTCCATGCACACATTCTACTACATTTTCTACATTTATCTATTGCTCACTATTTCATAAAGTGTGACTGACACAAGAACACCTAGGGCATGACATGCACACACACACACACACACTAGAACTACATCTAGGTTTGAAATATAGTGCAACGCTTAGTTTAGTAAGCCCACTATTGTGGCAACTAAGGTTAGTTCAACCCATTCATTCTGCATCTTTTTTTAGGGTTTTGATACTTCTTTTTGGTCTCTTACATGTTATTTCCTCCTCTTGGAATATTTGGAACATTCGGTGCAGTACAAAAAAATTGATGCGATAAGCAGTCAGAGTTTTAGATCACCTTCCAACCCTGTGAGCACCAGTTCCACACATTTTTCCTAGACTAGGGCACCTAGATTCCTTACTAGAGGGTCCATAGGCACCCCAATCGAGACACAACATCCAAACCTATCCTTTTTGGCACTCCTACATATTCTATCATGATTTTTGATTTTATGTGCATCACTGTGACACAGTTTGACATTCACCAGTTATCAGATGAGTTCTTTCCTTTCCCTTGTTACACATTAGGGTTTTGGTTTGATTAGTTTACTTCATTTATTTCATTTACATGCTATCATAGTAGATTTATTTACTGCGTTATATGTCCTTCTAGATTAAATTACCTATCCTTTAGGTACTTAGTTTAGTTAATTTTAGTTAATCACCTTATCTTCTTGCAAAGTCTTCTTTCTCTGACATTAAAGGTAAAATGAGATGTCCCATGCGTGAACAGGTAATCCTAAAACATGAGCGTTTTCCTTGAACACAAGTCATATGTGACTTGTACGTAGCTTATAAATAAATTCAACCTATTATATCTTTAAAATGTACCACAAGTATAAACTTAAACTTGAGAAACTCCTCCCTTTAGTGTAATGTCAAATGGAAACCATGCTTATCCCCCTTTACTTTTTGTGAGCACTCTTTATGTTATTAAAAGTAAAACAATTTTTTCCATGTATAACATACTGTTTGAAAACAAGAATCCTATTTAGGAACAAGTGGATTGTGATTCACATGCACTTCACGAATGATGCAAAATGAATTGTTAAATCACATTGTTAATTGTAACAACACAATAAGTGAAGTGAAGAGGGAAAATGAGTTTCTACCAATCTTAGACCTAAATTCCTTCCCTCTTGATTTCATGTTAGCATTCCCTTATGTAGTATAAGCAAAATAAAATGGCAAGTACATATGATTTAGGGAGTAAGAAATCTTGGCTTGAGATTGAGTATTAGGTGTCTCATTTGAGTTTGAAAATGTTGTACTAATGGAGTTATACATATTAATTACAATAGAGAAATGAACCGAATATAGAGTACTTATTATAAGATAAATGTTAAATAAAATAGAGAATACATAATTTTGAGGAATGGAATATATGTCTTTACATATGAATTATCTTTAAACCTATAAGGCTGTAGACATTAGATCACACACTTTGGGCACATTTCTAGGTCCTAATCACATATTACTATTCACATGATTCCTAAGTGAGAAAACTTGTAATTTACAACTACCTTTGTCCTTTTGTCTATGTTTCATGTCTTCTTTCTAGCCTATTACACCCAACATCCTAGTCGATACTTTACTGATTTATCTTTTATGAATCTGGACACCAACGCCTAGACAAGATGCTAACACCCAGGTGCCCCCCGTCCTTCTAGGTGCCTCGACCTCTCTATACTTTACTCTCTCCTTTTGGGCATCTTTTATCTTTGGGGCATCTTATTTTCTTATGGGCCAGCCTTCCAGTTGTTAATTAAAAAATTCAACTAAGGGAATCATATAAATATAAAGCTATGTGACTATAATAAAGGACCAAGCTCTAAGAATCTTTTACCACTACCTAAGGTTGCATCCAAAGGCATTATAAGAGCATCAAAACATCCATATAGATTTCATACAAGAGACAAGGGACTGTATTTTCTACATACATGCATAAGAGGGGAATTTAATTTTTCTATCCACACATTTATCTACATCAGTACATATATGTATTGATCACTATCAAATGCATCTTCCGCAAAATATTGTTAGGTCACGATTTCGCATGCACTTCACAAGAACTACATGGATTTTGAGATGTAGTGTAACGCTCGGTTGTAAGTTCACTATGTTGGGTGACCATCGGGGTCATTTAGACTCCCCATTTACATATTTATTTTTAGGATTTGATTTGTTTTGAGGTTTTGCAGGATATCATCTTATTTTTAGGTTACAGGTGAACTCTGCAGGCATAGTGTGACCTACAGGTGACAAACATCAAAGGTTAACGACCACCTTGCAACACATGAAAAATCAGTTTCGAGGGTCTTTCACAGTCATAGGTGCCCAAAAGTAGTATGTAGTGCCCAAACGCCCCTAAACTAATCTAGGCACCCCAGTATAGGCATATATGATAATTCCATAATTTACTAGGCAAAGTTGCAACTGTTTTCTCCTCATGTTTATCCGTTTGACACACTTTAGAATTTATTATGAAATCAACTAAGTCTTCTATTCCCTCTCTTGAACTTAGGGTTTCAAATTCATTTAGCTTATTACTTGTGTCAGATCTGTACTTTAGTGTTTTATTACATGTGACTCTACAATATCTAGGGTTTTACGAATTCAATATTTGTCAAATCATTTGTTGAACCTGATGTGAAGGACACTCTTGGATCTTCTTAGTTTCATAGCATCATCTTATCATGGATATTTCCATTTATGATTCATTGCAAGATAATCCCAAATGTAAGGCTAAAATTAAAGCTCTTTTGGCTAATACTCACATTCCTACCAATACTCCTTCGGGTCATGTATATCGGCTATTTGTTGATGCGTTTTCTCAACACCTTACTTTCCCATTTGATATTGTTGATGCCCTTTCTATTTTACGACAATGATCCTCCTCTTTATATTAATGGTTACATATTTCACATATGCATTACATGGGTACTAGTTGATAATGGATCTGAACTCAACCTGTGTAATATTACATTTCTTTAGTAGCTTGGATTTTGCGTAGCTAATCTCACTCCAACATCTATTTATCTCCATAGATATGATTCTTTTGTATAACCATAGATGGGTTATGTCACCTTACCTATCATAGTTGGTCCAAAAATCATCCTCACGATATTATTTGTCATCAATTCCCATCTCCAATATAATTTCTTACTAGGACGACCTTGGTTTTGTGCTATGCAAGCAATACCTTATACAATTCATAGATGTATTAAGTTTATACATGATGATTGTGCATATACTATTCTTGCTGACCACAATCCATTCAAATATTACACTCTAAATCCACTCACTACTCAACCTAATCCATTCCTCTATGACAATGTCGGTCACCCCTATAATCCTCTTACATATCTTACTGATGAGTATCAAATCTTGAAGCCTTCTACTCCTACCACCGACATGATTCATCTCCACGGATCGGTTTCTACATTAGACGTCATACCACATTCCTCCTCTTCCTGTGAAGACTCGACACCATCACTTCCTCCTTTCACATGCACTCTTTTCATGAATAATTTTTATTGGCCACACATTCCATTTGCTCCTACTAGTTGAGATACTACTTGCACGCATGATGGAATAACTCAATTAGGGTTTACACTCAATGATCTCCTTCCTCTGCCTCATTATTCTCATCTAAATTATAGATATGCTCAAATCAATTCTACTTATGGCCTCTGCGTCTTCCATATTTTAGTCTTTGTTACACACACACCCCTTGCATTTCTCCACTTACTCTTGGGTAGTCTTGGCTTGACTACATTGGAGGTACTTTGGATCTAGATCATATTGTTTCCCATGCTCTTTGGCCATGTTTCTATTTTCCATGATTCATTTCTTGGATATTCACAAAATATTACTCACTGGTATGTACATGGTTGTCCACTACTACCTTTCACTGATGAGGAATATGCAATGGGAATGTACAATTTACACCACAATCTCTCTTTACATGATTAACCACATACTATCACTTACCAAGTCTCTGATGCATCTCCATTTGGCTTTGAACCTGACACTAATGATCTCTTAGATGATGTTACTTGATTCTTATACACATCATACACTTGGGGGAATCATGCTTACTTCCCCCCTCCTCACATCACTAGTTGTTTATGATTTCTATTAATACACTTCATGCTTCATATTTAATCTCCTTAAGCATCATTACACATATTGATACACTTGTATCATCATCAACCTATGACATACTCTTGTGCTAAGGTTCACACTTGAATTTTGAGGGCATACTGCATCCATGAACCTCACATCATACACACACCACATTTCACACTATGTGCATCCATGATACATCTCTTTGGCATCAAATTCACACACATCATACTACCCTATGATGCACTATAGTTTCATGGTTCATAATTGATTGTTGAGGGTATAAATTTGAATTAAATGTCACATCATATCACTCTCACTCTTTATGCTCTATACTTAACTATCATATCTTTCTAGCACATAATTCAAACCATTTCTCGATGATTCACTCTTGTTCTATGGTTAATTCTTGACTGTCGAGGGGTCTTTTATAAATGAAACTCATCTCATTCTCACTCACATTCATTTAGGGAGAACACTACTCCTATCACATTCACTTTGCATTCCATTCCATTCACACTCACATCATACTGCATATCTTGGTTGCACATACTCTTGTTTTCTTATACTAGTTACATGTACACTTTATTTCCCATGCTAGACATATACATTGTATGTCATTATATTTTCTATATACATGTTCACTTGGTATTTAGTGGTGAATGCAAACTTCGTATAGATCCTTACAAGCAACATTGATGTTTGGCATTGTACCTCTTACCAGTCCCACTGAGGTTCTTGGGGGAATATACTTTCATACATACTACTGGTGTTATTGCTTCATTTTATACTACTTCATATTCTTACTAGCACACTACTCTATCGATATATACACATCTTAACATACTTTTTATCTTTCTAACATGCTAACAGATGCTTCATGTACAAAATTTTCTTTATAGGTCTATTTTCCACCATGGTTGTCTGTTACTCTTTACTTGTTACTGTTTTCCATTATATGCCATTGTTTGCAGGATATGCCCTATGTCTTGTATGTTCATTTCTTGTATTCTTTTGACTGCTTCAGCCTTGATTATCTTGCAAGTGTATAAATTTTGGGAAGCAGTTAGGGATGAAGAATAATACTAGACCTTTCTCCCCAACAATCTTCTTTTGTGGCATGAGATCACCCAAAAACTCACACTTGGCATAAAATCGTCCATTTTTTTTGGCGTGAGATCACCAAAAAAACTCGCTATTCTACAAAATTTCCAATACACTTTCCATCCTTTTCACTCATCACAAATCAGATGCACATGTTCCTAATTCTTCACATATTTACATACTTGGATAGATTTTTTCATATACACGACTTTGACTACTCTTTTACTCTTCTTTTTTGTAGGCCCATGCTTATAGGAAGCAACAGTCTCAAACACAACACAATCATGTCAACGACAATAGGTACACCATGGTACACACTACACTTTCACCTTTAGGGCCACTTCCTCTTTCTTAGCTTCCACACTTCATTTTTTTATCACTCCATGCTTTCACTTGTCTCCTTGACACACTTTTACCATTGATCTATAAGGAACCAAGGCACACAAACTCTAAACTACTTTATATTATCAAGTATTCACTCAACAACATAAAGTTGGGGAAAATTTAGACACTAAATCACACACTTTAGGTACATTTATAGGTCCTAATCACATACTACTATTTATATGATTCCTGATTTAAAAAATATAGAATTTGTAAAACCCTAATTGCATATTCAAAATGTAATGATAAGAAATGAAGTATAATTCTGACCTAAGCAATAAGTGAGAGAAATAAGAAACCCTAGGTGCAAGAGAGGGTTTAAGAAACTTTGTTGATTTCAAAATTAATCCTAAGGTATGCTAATTGGAAAAATGTTGAACATGAGGAGGTATCCGTCAAAACTACACATAGTAATTTGTAAAACTACTAGAATAAGCTGAATTGGGGTGTTTGGATCAGGTCAGGGGCACCTAGGTGCTGTAGACATCTTCCATGCACCCGTGACTGTGAAAATGGCTAGAAAGTTATTTCTTCTGTCTCACTTCTATGTCAATTCCCTTCTCTATTGATCACCTGTGTCACACTATGCCCACAAACTTCACCTGTAACTTGTAAAGAGAAAGATCACATATAAAACCCCAAAACACATCAAATCCTAAAAAGAAAAAGATGAAAATGGGGAGTCAGAATGACCCCAATGGTCACTTGAAAGAGTGAGCTTACAATCGAGTGCTACTCTACATTTCAGACTCCATGTAGTTCTATGCGCGGGCGTGTGTGTGTGAAGAATCATGCCCTAGGTGGCTCTTGTACTAAACATACCTGAATAGTGAGAAATAACTAGATGTAACAATGTAGATAGATGTGTGGATGTCAAAATGAGCTTCCCCTCCCATACGTGTATGTAGAAAATCTAGTTCCTTGTCCCTTGAGTGAGTGCTAGATGGATGCTTTAATGCTCTCAAAATGCCTTTGGATGCAACCTTAGGTGGTGATAGTGGATGCTTAGTGCTTGGTCCTTTATTATGGTCACATAGCTTTATATTTATATGATTACCTTGGTTACGTTTCACAATCAACAACTAAAAGGATGACCCATGAGAAAACAAGATGCACAAAAGATAAAGAGGCCCAAAAGAGGTGAGTAAGCTACAAAGTGGTTGGGGACATCTAGAAGGACGAGGGTGCCTAGGCACTAGCATCCTGGCTGATAAAAGATGAAACATTAAAGCATCGACTAGGTTGTAGGGTGTAAGAGGCCAAGAAGAAGACATGATCAAAGATAAAAAGGCCAAAGATAAATTTTAATTACTAGTTTTCTCACTTTTGGATTCGTACGAATAGTAATATGTGATTATGACCTAGAAATGTACCCAAAGTGCGTGATTTAGTGTCTACATTTACCCCCACTTTATGTTGTTGAGTGAGTACTCGATAAAATAAATTAGATAGATGATACATACCTAATAAACATGTAGATCGATGAAAAAAGCATGGCGAGGAGATAAGAAATAGCGTGGAAGCTAGAAAAGAGGAAGTGACCCTAGGGGTGAAAGCATATGAGTTGTGTCAATCAGTCTTATCACATATAGAATATAGATGGGAGATGGACCCTATAGATAGAACTGGGGAGATGGCCTTGGCCACCGAGAGAGAATATATAGAGGGAAGGGGGCCACCCTTATATACCCATGTGACCAATGGGAGATGGTTGGATCGAGGGTCTCCCCCGTTAGGGGGAGATTACTTACTGATGTCATGAAGATGATAGAGATAGAAGAAGATGTCTTCCATCCTATCAAATAGTTCAGATAGGGGGTTAGTGTAGGTATAGAGTTTGGGGTTGGGAGCTAGCCCCATATATAGAGAGGCTGACTCCCAGAATAGGTGCATCTCAAGCTCCAATCAATTCTATTTTCCATTCTAAAATATCCACCATTCTCTATATCTAGACCATATACATTGTCATTTAATGTGCTCAATTGATGTGACTATTTCTTCCCATAAGGAAAGACCTGCAAAAAAGGAGCAAAAGAGTAGTCAAATATGTGTATATAAAAGATTCAATCCAAATATGTAAAAAAAGTGTGTAAAATTATGTAAAAATGTGAAAAGGTACATGTGCACATGATCCATGATGAGTAAGAAGGATATAAAGTGTCCTGAATATGTTGTAGAAGAGTGAGTTTTTCGGGCAATATCATACCACGATAGAAGAAGTGTTGGGGAGAAAGGTCTAGTGTTATTCTTCAACTCTGACTACTTTCGAATGGTTTATACATGACTGCAGATGGTGTGATCCTAATTTTTTCAAATTTGATCTAATATAAATATAAAAAAGGAGAAAGCATGCATGTTGATTGCTAGAGGCTTGTCATGTACTGAGAAAATTGATCTATAGACTGTTGTGAAACATCCTGATCTAAGAAAAATGTTGTAGCTGCCCCCTAGTCATAGGCACCCATGAAGGGTCAGGGGCACCAAGATGCTGATGTATGTGTTTGGGCGCTAGCGTCTATGCTGTGCTGAAGGCCCAAGTTAGATTTTTGGTTGTTTATTAGATTGAAGGCCGTGTTGTTCCTTTATTGAACTATGTTGTACTATGACTGTGAACTGTTAAATGGGGTGATTGGTTCACCCAAAATATGCCCCCCTCGTTTGGGGTGTATGTGACCTTGCCAGGAGTATGCAGCCCAAAGGAGAGGACCGAACATTGATATGAAACTATAGACCTACAGGGGGGAAGTCAATGTGCTTGGTAAAAACCAAGGCACACACACATAAAATGGCTAGAAACATGTGTTATTACAATCATGACAAATACGTAAATAAAAAACAATGTGTAATCTAGCAAGCAAGAAGACAATGTAGACCATGAAAAGTGGGTTTAAAACATGGGACATCACTCACAATGTCGCAAGAAAATCAAGGCCAAAGAAACCAAAAGCATACAATGTGCACACAAGAGAAAGGGAAAATACTGCAAACAATGACATTAAATGGCATACAATGATAAACAATAGCAAACAAAGTAACTGACAACCATGGTAGTAAATATCACCTGCAAAACAAATTGTGTACATGAATCACCCGTTAGCATGCTAGAAAGATAAAAAGTATGCCAAAGCATGTATGTTCTAATATAGAGTAGTGTGCTTAGGAAGAATATGAAGTAGTACAAAATGAAATAATAACACCTGTAGTGTGTACCAAATTAGATGCCCCAAGAGACATTGTGGGACTAGGAAGAGGTATAGTGCCAAACATCCATGTTGTGTGTAATGATATGTGTAAAGGATGCATTCAAAACTATAAGGTAAGTGTACATACATGTGTATATGATAAATATAATGACATACAATGTATCTATCTAGCAGAGTAAACAAATTTTACATGTAAGCATAAGTAAGCAAGAATAAATGTGACCAAGATATGTAGTATGATGTGAGTGAGTGAGATGGGATGATATGCAATGTGAGTGTGAGAGAAGCAACGTGCCCCCCAAGTACATGTGTATGGATGAGATGAGGTTAATTTATAAATGCCCCCTCAACGGTCAAGAATGAACCATAGAACAAGAGTGTGTCATCGGGAAATGGTTTGAATATGTGCGCTAGAAAGATATGATCGGAAAAGTGTAGAGCGTAGAGAGTGAGTGATTGTGGTGAGGTTCATTTCAGATTTAGACCCTCAGTAGTTGAGTATGAACCATGGAGCTAGAGTACGTCATCAGGTAGTGTGATATGTGAAAATGTGATGCTAGAAAGATGTGTCGTGAATGGATAGAGTGTGCAGCGTGTATGATGCACAATAGGAGCTTCTAGAAAGAAATGTCAAAAATGCAAAAAATGTGAAATGTGTAGTGGTGTGAGGTTTGTGAGTGTAGTATGCCCCTAATAATCAAGTGTGAACCTTAACACAAGAGTGCTTCATAGGTCAATGATGATGCAAGTTGCGTTTATCAAAATGTGTAAGATGCGTGCGAAATACTAGATGCAAAGAAATGTGAGAACACCTGAGAACGCTAGAAGTGGGGGAAAGAGTAAACATGATGCCCCCTCAAGTGTATGGTGGTAAGTATAATATCCATTGAAAGTGAAGGGTAAGGGTCATCCATCCGATGCTTGTGGAGATATAGATGTGTGACCATGCTTTGAGATCGATGATGTATCGGTGAATGAGACCTATGTGCATGAGACTTAGGAGGTGGTGTGCACCTATGTGAAGGAGACTGTGAAAGGTGATGTCCACTCGATGTGGAGGGGACTGATAAGGTGATGTGACACCTATGTGAAGGAGACATCATAGAGGTGATGTGGAACCTATGTGAAGGAGATTGAGGAGGTGAGATAGACCTATGTGAAGGAGACCGAGGAAGGTGATGTGCACCTATGTGAAGGATACCGAGGAGGTGATGTATACATATGTGAAGAACTGTATGAGATAACCTAGGATGAAGATGGATTAGTGGACTGATTAGAGATAGCTAGGAGGAGATTATTCTTTAGATTTGAGAGGTCCTTAGGGGACCTAGATGCTCTAGTGAGTGCAATGAAAACCTCAAGAGGAGGTTGCGGCCATGGAGTGCATGGTGGAACACCATTGATAGTAATGACTTACTTGTTATGGATGAACTTTAGACACAAGTGATTCATGGAAATGATAACTTGAGTAGCATAGAGCCAGGGAATACCTAAGAACATGTCACACCCTTTGATGGAAGGTGCCACAAGAAATGGTACAAGCATGGTAAGAGGACCAACTATGACTAGAAGCTTGACATAGTCGTATGATTTAGGCACTAAATATGAAATATGCGATAGCAGATAATCAATAGCAACAAGAAGTGTAATAGAGCACACACACATATGAATCAATGGATCAATCATTGTATTATTGATAGCATGAGGCCCGATAGAAGCATTGATATGTAATGTATCAGAAAAGAATGTGGCATCATATTCGTGATCAAATAATGTAATGAATGGTGGGGATGCATTAGTGTGAGAAACTAGAAAATCAAGAGCCCCCGATGAAGGAGGAGGCACTTCCACAATATGTATGATTAGCTGAAGAATCAGCCGCTTGCTTGTCATGCTTAGGAATAGGATTGTTGAAGATCTTGAGCTTTTGATTTTCATTGACTGGCATAGATGTCGTAGGCTCGGGAAGCTCAATTGCATTATTATCGATGAGATCTTGAATATGATTGCGATGTTCGAAGCATCGATCGGTAGAATTCCCAATGCATTGATGATAATCACATTTAAATTTTTCATTGTAATTGCAACCTTTAGGTCGAGATGGACCCAAATTAAATGGAGGAAGCGTAATAAAATTACTGGCAACAAGTTGTGGCAATAGACGATGTGGTGCAATAGGAAGTTTTGTAAATGTACGCTTTATAACATTGCCATTGAAGCTTCTTCAAGAGTAGTAGACAATGTTAATAGTTTAGCTTTGGTTCAACTGGTTTAGTAGATGGCTTGAAATTTGATTTGTTTTGAAAAAAAGCTAAATATGAAGGCTGCTCATGATATTTAAGCTTGCCCATGAAGATAAGTTTGCCTTCACATAAGTTAAGAGTATGACATAGATGATCTAATGAAGGAGATGTCTCAAAGATGACACTTTCTTGTAATGGAGACAAAATAATTTATACAAAAAGATCTTGTAATTCAGAGTCTGTTAGCACATTAGACATCTTAGCAAGGTTGTTCTTATATCATAAAACATATTCTGCTAGATGCTCATTATATCCTTGTTTAAGTTGTGCGAATTGAGCATAGGATATCTTAAAGCCAATATTAATAGAGAAATGAGTGAGAAAAACATCGATTAAATGTGTAAAATATGTTATTGAGTGGATAGGTAGATCGTAGAACCAATGCATTACATAATCTTGAAGACTTCTAGGAAAGATATTTGTGAGTAAAGTATGATCATCCAGATAATCTAGACACGCCACATAAAATTTTTGGAGATGCTCTTAAGGATCACCATGTAATTTGAAGATGGGAAACTTGGGAGTGACAAAATTTAGAGGAAGGGTATATGCGGAAATGACGGGTGCAAAAGGAGTGTGAAGGAGTGAAGTGGAATCGAGATATGGAGATGCACAAGAGGTGGCTATTTGAAGCTGATGAATTTGAGTCTACAAGTACTAATATAAATAATTTAAATTATGAGTGATTGAAGAAGAGTAAAGTTTTGTATAAGAAGCATTAGGTTGCATGATGGGATCATTAGTAGTGGGAATGGAAGCATGAATTTGATGGGGTTGAGTGGATGCCAATACAGGAGAGGAAGAACTGACAAGGGGTGCTGAAGTAACATCATGAGAATTTTTAGCAACAATTAAGGCATGGAGAATATGTGGAAGATGGGTAGGATGGTCATGCAAAGCTTGATGAAAATTAGTAAGCTTGTCTAATTTATCTTAATCAACATTGGTGTCTTCATCATAGGATTATTTGCTATCAAATGTTTCAATGTTTTCGAGAGGAACATTTTGAGAGCTAGCAAAGGGGTTATCAGATTCAACCATTGATTTAGAAACCCTACGGGTAGATGGAGGGAGCTCTATATGCTCAAAAGACCTAAAATGACCACTACGGGTGACAAACATCAGAAGAAAACTAAATGATTTAACAAATATAGAATTTATAAAACCCTAATTACAGAGTCACAATGTAATAAATAAGCAATAAGTATAGTTCTAACCTAATCAATAAGCTAGATAAATAAGAAACCCTAGGTGCAAGAGAGGGGTTAAGAGACTTAATTGATTTCGTAATTAATCTCGAGGTATGTTGAGCTAGAAAACTACTAAACATGAGGAGGGATCTATTGTAACCACACACATAAATTTGTAGAACTACCAAAATAAGATGGATTAGGGCACCAAAATTAGGTCAGGGGTACCTGGATGCTGTAGACCTCTTATGGGAGCTTGTGACTATGAAAATGGCTAGAAAGTGATTTCTTCTATGTTATTTATATGTCGCTGCCCTTTGTTGTTGATCACCTATGTGTTGCACTATGCTTGTGGAATTTTCTTGTAACATGCATAGAGAAAGAGCAAATGTAAAACACCAAAACACATCAAATCCTAAAAATAAAAAGATGCAAATGGGGAGTTAGACTGAATCCGGCGGTCACTTAACAGAGTGATATTACAACCAAGAATTGCACTACATTTCAAACTCCATATAGTTCCATCTGTGTGCGCGCGCGCGCGTGTGTGAAGAATCATGCCCTAGGTGGCTCTTTTTCATGACACACTTTAATAATGAGCAATATCTAGATGTAGAAATACATATAGATGTGTGTATGTCAAAATGAACTTCCTCTCCTATGCATGTATGTAGTTCCTTGTCCCTTAAGTGAGTGCTAGATGGATGCTTTGATGCTCTTAGAATGCCTTTGGATGCAACCTTAGATGGTGATAGTAGATGCTTAGTGCTTGGTCCTTTATTATGGTCACATAGCTTTATATTTATATGATTCCCTTGGTTGAATTTTGTAATTAACAACTAGAATACTGATCCATAAAAAATAAGATTCCCAAAATATAAAAGAGTCCCAAAAGAGGCTAGTAAGATACAAAGAGGTCATGGGCACCCAGAAGGATTGGGGCGCCTAGGTGCTAACATCCTGGCTGGGCATTGGTGTCCAGAGTGATAAAATATGGAACAATGAAGCATCGACTGGGCTGTAGGGGTGTAAGAGGCCAAGAAGAGGACACAATCAAAGAATAAAAGGCCAAATACAATTGTTAATTGCTAGTTTTCTCACTTAAGAATCATATAAATAGTAGTATGTGATTAGGACCTAGAAATGTACCTAAAGTGCGTGATTTAGTATCTATAATTCATAAGTGAGAAAACTATCAATTGACAACTAGATTTGGCCTTTTTCTAAGTTTTATGTCTTCTTTTTGACCTCTTACACCCTACAACCCAGTCGATACTTTACTACTTTATCTTTTATGAATCTGGACACTAGCACCTAGGTGCTTATGTCCTTTTGGGCACCCCTGACCTGTCTTTACTTTAATTGCTCCTTTTCGGCATCTTATTTTCTTATGGGTTGGCATTCTAGTTGTTAATTACAAAATTCAACCAAGGGAATCATATAAATATAAATATTTGTGACCATAATAAAGGACCAAGCTCTAAGTATCTATTATCACCACCTAAGGTTGCATCCAAAGGCATTCTAAGATCATCAAAACATCCATCTATATTTCATACAAGGGACAAGGAACTGCATTTTCTACATACACACATATGAGGGAAAGGTCATTTTACCATCCACACATCTATATACATCGGTACATCTAGCTATCGCTCGTTATCAAGTGCATCTTACACAAGAGCTTCCTAGGGTACAATTTGACACACACTTCATAAGAACTACATGGAGTCTGAGATGTAGTACAACGTTTGGCTGTAAGTTCACTTTGTCAAGTGACTTTAAGGGTCCATTTGACTCCCCATTTGCATCTTTCTTTTTAGGATTTGATTTGTTTTGAGGTTTTGCAGGATATAATCTATTTTGTAGGTTACAGGTGAACTTTGTAGGTATAGTGTGACATAGAGGTGACAAAAAATGAAGGTTAACGACCACCTTAAGACACAAGAAAAATCAAAATTTTAGGTCTTTCATAGTCATGGGCACCCATAAGTAGTCTCCAACACCCAAGAACCCTTGACCTAATCCAGGTGCCCCAGTCCAGGAATATCTGAAAATTCTAGAATTTTACTAGGCACAGTTGCGATAGTTTACTCCTATTTATCAAATTTTTAGTGCAGCACACTTCAAGATTCATTACGAAATCAACTGTCTTTTATTCCCTCTCTTGCACTTAGGGTGTTAAATCCATTAGCTTATTCCTTGTGTCAGATCTATACTTTAGCATTTTATTACATGTGACTCTGCAATATCTAGGGTTTAAAAAATTCAAAATTTGTTAAATCAAAGGTTTAACAATGAGAACTTAATTTTAATAAAGATGTAAACCATGAAAATGATGTGTTGTGGTGCATACCTATCCTTTTTTTTTTGTTGGGTCATAGTTTTGTATTTGTTTTTTTGAGAATGTGTTGTATTGATGTGCATCTTTTGTTATCATATTGTATGTGTGGGTCCATGTGGGTGTAAGCATGTCATGTGATGTTGTTTATTCTAAGTAATCCCAAGTGGTGTCTTGTAACAATAAGTGAGATAAAAAATTATCTTGGTTTATTTGGTATTTTGTTTTGGTCATTCATGTGTGGGTGTTACATCGCGAAACACTACAGTAGTGTACCTCAGAGTTGTAAAATCTATGAGACACTGTCGTAGTGCATCGTGAAGTTGAAAAACCCACATGACACTTCTGTAGTACACCATGGAAGTGTTAAATCCATAGAAGACTTACATTTGGTTCGTAATTTTTCTAATTCCACATAATACTACTACAGTGAACCACACCACTTATGTAGTATGTTACAGAGTTACAAATCCGCAAAATAAATTTTGGTAGCATGTTAGCCTAAATCAGTTGATGATTTATGGATTGTAATTTATTTTGTACCAAAAGGTGGCTTGACATGTGTTATTTAGAACAAACCTTGTTTTTAACACATAAAATAAAATTTTCATGTTTCCCTACTTAGCATTAAGGAGGCTTGTTGGGTTTATGATATTAAGTGGGAAACTACTTGTTTAGAAACCTGCCAAAGACTATATGTTTTTGGTTTATTACTTATTTTTTAAATATAAGCATGGCTAATCCGCTACTGATATCAACATTGTTTAAAATATAATAGTGACCCAAAATAGGTCACCCACCTTGTATAAAACAAGGTGATATCATTAAAGATCGATATATGATGACGCACATGTGAAATATCAAGTGTGGCATATGAATACAAGACATATGTATGAACTGATTATATATACATGATGCGAATGGTGAAAAACACATGCGAAAATGTATGAGGCAGTTTGTAATCCCTTTTTGAAGGTGTAACTGCAAGTGGATCTTTGGAAATAGTGGGAGTGTTGGGTGAAATTGAATTTTCGATAAAGATAAGTGATGCTCAGTGGGTTTTTACCTTGTATGGTTTTCCCACTTATATCTTGTGTCAGTGTGCTCATTTACTTTATGTTTCATGTTGTTTACATTCCGTAATCTACAATATAAACATCCTAATCTATGTTTTAATTACTACATTTCATAAACTATAATTCTTAGCAATTTAATAAGGTGGATCTATAATTTGTAACATTATTTATCCCCTAAATTTCCTAACAATACACATACACATACACATGCACATGCACATGAACATGAACATGCACATGCACATGAACATGCACATGCACATGCACATGCACATGCACATGCACATACACACACACACACACACATGTATATGTGTATGTGTATGCACATGTATACAACATATATGTGTGTGCCTACATATATTTGTATTCCCACACATACACATATACATATGCATGCATACATACATACATACATACATACATACATGCATACATACATACATACATATACATACATACATACATACATACATACATGTGTGTGTGTGTGTGTGTGTGTGTGTGTGTGTGTGTACATACTCATATTCATGTATATGTATATGTTTATATGTGCATGTATATAGTATGTATACATTCATACTTATGTACACACACATAAGATTATTTGAGGCATATGTAATTATAATATATAACGAAAATCCTCTTCCCATTATGTATGATGGATGTTTATGTATTATTCTAAAGATTTTTTTTTTTCAAACATATGAGAAAAAATACATATTCAACATTGATGTGTTTGTACCCCACTACTAAGCTCTTATTTTGGAACTTGATGCAAGTATTACAGGGATAATAAGTAGTATAGGAAAGAGTTGGTGCATCTGGAATGCATTGCATCCATGCAATAATAATTCTCAACGTAATAATATGATATTATATATATGTTTATTACATATACAAACATACATATGTACATATATACATGTGTGTGTGTGCGTGCGCGCGCGCGTGCGCGTGCGTGTGCATGTGCATGTTTGGGGCATATATAATTACATCTTGTGACAACAAATCCCCTTTCCATTATGCATGATGGATGTTTATGCCATATTACAAAGCTTTTAGTTTTTTAGTTTTTTAAAGCATATGATAAAAGACACAGACTCAACATTAATGTGTTTGTACCGCACTACTAAGCTCTTATTTTGGCACATGATGCGAGTATTGCAAGGAGGAGGAGAATCATATGGAGTTTAGTCACTGCAGAATGTATTACATCTGTGCATGTGCGTGTGCGTGTGCGTGTGCATGTGCGTGTGTGTGTGTATGTGCATGTGCATTTTTGGGGCATATGTAATTACATCTTGTGACAAAAAATCCCCTTTCCATTATGCATGATGGATGTTAATGCCATATTATAAAGCTTTTAGTTTTTTAAAACATATGATAAAAAACACAGATTCAACATTAATGTGTCTGTACCCCACTACTAAGCTCTTATTTTGGGACATGATGTGAGTATTACAAGGAGGAGGAGAATCATATGGAGTTTAGGCACTGCAGAATGTATTACATCTGTGTAAAAACAAGTTGCAATATAATAATATGATACTATATATGTTTATTGATGTAGAATGATGTAAACTATCAAAAAATTAGGTTAAAGTGAATAAGCATAAAAAATAATTTAAAGAAAGATTGACTAAATTAAAAAAATATAATATATTGAGCTTATGTTTGGCCTTGACTAAAGCAAGATAGTAACATGCATATTAAGATGCATATTGTATACCTCATTGGAATATTGATATTTTCAATGGTTTTGTAAGTTTATAAGTAAAAGTGAGTTTTTAGAAATTGGTAAAACGTTGACGGTGTTGAAAGGACCCACATCCTTTTACAAAAGGCCCAGAAGGATAGATATTATAATTAAACATATCAAAAATGAAGAACAAAGACAAAAAATACCAAAAACCAAAAAAGACAAAGCCCACACATGGGTTACATATTTATCATTTTCTTCAGGATTTCAACAACATAAGAGGAAACGACATTTGAATTATTGTTATCCAATGTCTCTTCCAAATTGATGATCTCCTTACAACCATTCTCTAGATATCCTAAGTCTTATTAGTATGTCTTTCCAAATTTTGATGACTGTAAAGGCTCTGTTGAGTTTTTAAAGCACACTGAGAATAATTTCAATAGTGACTGTGTCTTATGAAGTATCCATAACATCAAAAAATTCATCGACATCGTCAATAACATTAGCAACAACTTCATCAACATCATCAACAACATCAGTAGAAGCATCAATATTGGTATCCAAATTATCATCCACGAGATTGATAGGCGAGCCCAATTGAGAAAGAGGAGGGGAATCCAAGTAAGCTGTGGAAAGGACAAACATAACATCAGGGATGCCACATTCTCCAAAAAGGCTCAAATATTCCATGCCCAAAGCAGAGGTCAGAGAAAGTATGGGAGGTGACAAAGTATCTGACACCAAGGGAGAGGTGGCAGGGTGTGGGGAAGCGAAAGGAGACGGGGAAGGGGGAGGAGAAGAGGCGGTAACTCGGTGGCCAATGATCACTACCTCCAAGTCAGAGCTAGGAGGGAGGTTAAGGTGGCACCGGAGGTGACAAGAGGAAGAGGAGACATGAGGCAGCAGAGGGAAGCAATGATAGGAAGAGCTAGACAAAGGAGGATAACAGGCCAACACTTCAGGGGCTACAACATTTTTAAACAGAAAATAGAGCAATCCTTGGTGAAGGAGAGGGTCCTCACTAACACGAGCTTGTGTTATAGAAAAATACAAAGACTGAAACATGAATTTCACCCGATTTACCTTAATTCCATTGCAAAATCTGGCCAGAAGGAAGAGCTGGGGTCCATATATCAATTTTTATCTCCTTTTGAGTGTAAAATAATGCATTATCTTCTTAGTGACTTTATCCCATGGTGGAGGCAGAGAAACCCGCTCATAACCAGACTAATATTTATGGACTTGTTCCTTCTTCTTTAAGAAATCCCCCATCTCCAATTTAAGCGACCACTTAAATTAGATATCTCCATTTGCAGGGAGGCCTGTAGTAGTGGCAATGGATTTAGTTGTGATTTTGAACTTAGTCCCACCCACTTTGACTTTTCCTTTATTCCATGTTGTGAGAATGTTACTAGAAACAATGACATATTGCATAGAGAGACGTTTAATAAAAGGAGTAACCCCCTTTTCTTGTAATAATTTCCAAACATTAAGATCCTTTCTCGAATCCTCATAGCTAGTAGGTTTGACTCTGTGAAGGGAGTCACCCATTTCGACTAGAAAAAGAATGTCGAATAATTTTTTTAATAACTGAGAGATTTATAAAGGGATCCTTAACTTTTCCCATCCTGTCCCTCACACGTGCCAGAAAGATATATGACAAGGCATCATCATAATTAACAATCTCCTTTGAGTAAATTATTATTAAGAGTTCCCCCTCCCATGCATGAAACACATCAAATTGATAAGTCGTAATAATTTTTCCATAAATGCGTCCACCGACACCGAGGGGATAGACAAGGGTTTTGATAATGCTGACACTAATTAAAGAAAAAAAATGATCAACTTTAGCAACAACACTCTAAGAAATTTTAGGTTGATTATTAGCTAACACAGAGAGTACGTTTCCAGGAAAATTCCCAATCCACAACTATTTTTTGTCAGTAGAAACCCCCAGGTTAGCCTACAGGTTTGCCACTTTGTTTCCTTCTCTATAGGTTTGCTAAAAAAGAATGTTTTGAAAAGCAAGATTGTAGACTGGGTTTCAGAAATTATGTTGCTTATAGTCCAAATTGTAGGATTATTAGAGTTAATAATGCAAACCTTATTGAGGGAGTCACTTTCTGTAATGAGATTGATCGATCCAAATCCATGTGCCAACTCCAGTCCTTTTAGAATTTCTAGTGCTTCAGCTCTATGGTTTTTCCTAGTATCAAAGTTGACAATAGTAGTTGAAAGTTGTTGGCCTAGTTCATCTCTAATGATAGCCCCACCTCCTGAAGCCCCCAGGTTTCCTTTTGCAACACCATCTGTATTTACCTTAAGCCAACCGATTCGAGGAGACCAAGAGGTATTTTCTCTAGCTACAATAGAATGGGGTGCTTTTATGGAAATATGAAGTTGCTTATACCAAGAGCTCCTTCAAATTTAGAGTGATTTTTTAATTATTGATTCTAGATTGAATAGTTTAAATTTTCCTCTAAACCAGAAACCACAACTAAGAAAACTTGAAACAGATCTTGAGACTGGTACTTGAATATTCTTTTATTCCTCTTTTTCCAAATATTCTACATTATATGTAGCAGAAGAAGTTCTCCAAGTAAGGGATGAAATTCGATGCCTAAAAAAGGGTTTCCATTGAATAATGGCATTAGAGATAGAGGAAGGAAACACCCACGAGACCCCAAAACTATTTAACCAAGAGACTCTACAGAGAATGCAGAGAAAGGACAATGAAAAATAAGGTGGGAAAAGGTTTCAAGAGCACTAAGACAGAGAACACAATGGCTAGGTAAAGAAAACCTCTATGTTTAAGATTATCACATGAGAGGAACAAATCCCTTAAATCCAACCAAGTATAAAAGAAAATTTTAGGAATGACCCAAGGAATCCAAATATGTTTTAGAGGAGGACCCTCTGGACATTGTGGGAGGGAGAGATAAACAACCTTAACCGAGAACACTCTAGTGGGTGAAAGAGGCCAAATGCAAACATCTTCCTCTAGAGAGAACTAGATGTAATGTGAAGAAAGAATAATCTTAAGCTTATCCAGGCACTACATCTGGATTGAGCTACCACCATCCCAAAATGGTAGGTTTTAGTTTGGAAGAAGATTGGATTTGTCAATGTAACCATTGACGGTTCTTCCACATAACTTACTAGGGTGATATATGATGGGGTCCCAAAATGGATTAGAAGATAAGGGATTCTCCCTAATCCACCAGTCTTTCCAGAAATTTAATTTTCTTCCATTACCTAACCTCCATTTAGTACCAGACTGTAGTAGAGGTTGAGTGCTGACTATAGAGTTCCAAATTTCTGAGCCACTCGGGATATCTACAGAGAATGAATCTTCTTGTGTAGAAAGATATTTACAAATCAACATTTGCGTCCATGAGGATTTACCTTTTGAAGCAACAACCCAACCTAGTTTAGCTAACATAGAAGAATTCATTTCTGACACTTTGCGTAATCTAACACCCCCAATCCTAGTAGACTTAGAGACCACATTCCAAGAAACTAGATGAAACATTTTTTAATCTTCTAATTAATACCATAGTAATTGTTTTTTAAATTTATCAATACTAGAAGCAACCGAGTAAGGAATTTTGAGATAGTGACATAAAGTATAATGGGGAGGATTTGTAAAGTGGTTTTAACTAGTTGTAGCTTACCAGCGTGACTTAGGAGAGCACCTTTCCAACATACAAGTTTCTTTTTAAATCTTTCAATGATTGGATCCCATAGATTTTTAAGTTGTCTTCCTTTAAAGAGGGGGATCCCTAAGTAAGAAGATGGTAGATCCATGATGTTGCATCCAAAAATGGCTGGTAATATTTCTTTGTCTACTTGGGGGAGTATTTATGAAAGAAATGTTGCTCTTAGTAAATTTTATAAGTTGTTTGGAAGAAGATTGATAACAATTCCAAGATTATTTTCAAAATTTTTATCCTCCACCACAAAAGTTACACCTAACAAAAGAGTATCATCTGCGAATTGACTATGAGTAGCTGTAGGAACCTTGGATGTGATGGTAATACCCACAATTCTGTCAGAGCTTTTAGTTGTAGCCAGTGCTCTATTAAGTGTGTCAGCCATGAGAATAAATTAAGAAAGGTGATAATAGGTGACCTTTCCTGATCCCCTTACTAATGGTGAAGTATCCATGAGGAATACCATTCATGAGTACAAAAACCTAGGAGAGGAGATACAACTATGTATCTAAGAGCACCACTTATCACAAAATCCAAATTTTCTCAGTACTCTGAGAAGGAAATTCCAACTAACCCTATCAAAATCCTTCTGCATATCAAGTTTAATGATCATGCCAGCCGCTTTGGTGTGAAAGGTTGTGTGAATAGCTTCATGTACTGTGATTACTCCCCCTTCAATCAACCTTCCATCTATGAAGCCATTCTATTGTTCTAAGATTAATTTTTCCATTAAGGGTTTGAGTCTAGTGGCCAAAAATTTAGTGATTATCTTATAAGAGGTATTGCAAAGACTTATGGGTCAAAAATTTGAGACCAATTTAGATCCCAAAGACTTAGGTAAGCAAGGGACAAAAGGTAATATTCCATTCCTTTAAGAGTAGATCATTCTTTTGGAATTCAGTGAGCTACAACAAACAAATTTGACTCAATAATATGACAATAAGTTTGAAAAAAATTATAGAAAGTCGTCTGGACCAGTGACTTGTCTCCCTTCATATAAAAAACAACTCTATGAATTTCCTCCAAAGAAAAAGGCTGAGTAAGCCTTAGTGTTTATGTCCTCTTAGAAATCAGATTTAGGGATATGCTACAACATTTCCTGACTATCTTCCTCACAAGGAGGATCATCCTCTTGTAACATAATAGAATAGAAACTAACCAACTCAACATGAATGGTATCTTCAGTATTTAAATGTATGCCATCCATAGTTAGGAGATCCTTTATCTTATCTATGCTTTTATGATTAGTGGTAGTAGTATGATTTTTTTTGTATTTCGATCCCTCTACTATAACCAAATTGCCCTAGATCTTTGTCTCTAGTAAATTTCTTCTTCAGCAAGGGTATTGTGAAAGTCACTGAGAAGTGTTAATTCTTATTGATACAGAGAGGGAGTTCTACTTCTAATCTCTATGTTGGTAGTTTTTCAGCTATCTTTAAAGATAGTTGTACCTTCCTTTTCCAAATATATCCAAAAACATTTATTTTCTAAACTTTGAGCTTCTTTTTTACATAACTGAGATTTTAAGAGAATCTATACATGGCTGAGCCCAAAAATTTAGACTTACACCACTCAACAATTTGTTTTTCTAAATTGTGGTTTTATAACCAAGCTAACTCAAATCAAATAGGAGAATTCTTAGAGATTTGCATTTGAGTAACATTTAGAAGTAACAGGACAATGATTTGATGTAAATTTAGGGAGGGCCATTAGATAAAAATCATTGAAATGAGCAATCCAATCCATAGAACTAAGCATCATATCCAATTTTATTTGAATATGATTAATCCCAAGCCTACGATTAGACCAAGTTAATGAAGCTCCATGCAAATCAAAGTCAAAGAACTCACCTTGTTTGATAAAATTAGCTAGAGACTCCATCATTCTAGTGCTAGCATTGGCCCTACCTTGCTTTTCTACGGTATAAAGAGGAGTATTAAAGTCACCAGTAATTAACCAAGGTAAATGCTTGCAGGAGTTACAGAATTCCAACAAATATTTCCATGTATTTTCCCTATTCATTTCTAGAGTAGGAACATATATATTTACAACAATCCAACCAAAGCTAGATTCTATTTCTTGATAAACTATTCCCAAAAAATGGGGAGTTTTGATGATGCATTCCCCAAATAGAACTTTGGGATTCTAGAATGCACACATTCCTTTTGAGTTACCAATATAAATTTGAAATGCAAAGGAAGGATTAGGCCATATCCTAGGAAAAATATCATCTTCTTTCAATTTGGTTTCATGTAACATTAAAATGTATGGAGAGTGTTTAATACTGAGGTTTTTAAATACTCTTTTTTTCTGGGGAGCATTAATCCCCCTTACATTCCAAGAGAAGAGCTTCACTTTTTAGTTTTATGATTCCCTCCCCCTGCATAGTGAGAGTGCCCTGCATTCCTTATGCAATGTTCTGAGAGGATTTTTTTTGAATCTTGGCATGGGACCCCCTAACCATTTTTGTTTCCCACATCCACATGCTACTTACAACTGCTTCTAGTTTTTCTAGCTAGGCTGTGATCATCAGATATCAAGGTTGAGGGGGATGGTAGAGAAAAATTGTATTCTAAAAGGGGAAGGCCAAAAAAGGGGATAATGGTTGAAGATGTAAAATATTTTGACCCAACCAGAGTGAGAATATCAGGGTTTACAGATGTCTCTGGAAGTTCACAAAATGAGGGAGAGGATGAGAGAGTGGTGAAATAAGAGGGATGCTTGAAAGATGGTAAGGAAGTAGGGATCTCCGAGGAGGGTGAGGTTGTCAAGACTAAGGGTTGATCCATGAGTGTTTGTGGGTCAGGAAAAATAAAGGAAGGAGGCGAAGATGAGGTAACTAGTCAGAATGATGGTTATTACATCTAAGTTATTGAGGATGGGATAGGACGAGAGCCATGTAAATCCAAAGAGGTTTTTCCCTCCTCTTGTAATAATTTAAATGGGTTTGAGGTGCTCACTTCCTTAGTACTTTTAGGGATGTATTTCCCTTTGTTCTTTGGTGTACATAGCTAATACTTAGGTTTAGAGACTGGCTTTCATGGGCATGCATGGGCCCTATGACCCATGATTTTACATAGTGAGCAAACTTAATGAATTTATTCATATTCAAAAGGCTACACCCATGTTCCTAGGTCTGAATAGAGTTCAATAGAGGAAGGTAATGGAATGCTAATAACAACATTTACACAGAACTTAACATGAATGAATCTAGAACCAACTCTATTTTCTTGATCAATAGTAATAATAGTTCTCAGGGATAAAGTAATACCTTCAATGAATGTAATGTGCCAAAATTCCAAGGGGAGGTTAGGAAGGTGCACCCAGATCGGAGCCCGAGTCATGGTTTTAGTTCACAAATTGAATTTTGGAGACCAAATTTTAAGATAAAAGCCTCTCTTGCCAAAAAACCAAGACCTTCCTAGAAGCACCCTCACAAAATATTCTTTATGGGTGAATGTGAAAATGATAAACCCATTGGGAAGAACTGCAATCTTTAACGAACCATAGGGGGGCCATTTGATCCATACCCATTTTCTTAACTCTTCTAGAGGGGGATGGTGGCCCATAATCTTACCTATAAGTGAAAATTCCCATAAAACACGAGTAACATCAGTAATCTATGTAGGGATTTGCAGGGAAAGGGTCCCATCAAGTAGCTTAGGTTGAAGCTTCTCAGGCGGGGAAGGTTTTGAGGACCCAGAAGTCATATCTCTCCAAGTGCCAGAAGGATCACCTGGAGAGGTAAAAACAACATCAGGTGGTGGGTTAGGGGCTGGTCCCATCGGATTTGACATTGCCACAGGAACACCAGACACAACAAAGTTTCAAAAAATCACAGAGTGGGAAAAAACTGAAGTTTGTTGGGAAAAATTGTAAGTGAAAGTAAGTTTTACATGTAAGAGAAGGTGGGAATAGTTAAACAAGGATCAATTTTATTAATGATAAAAATATGATCTTTAATGACATTATCCAAAGAATTAAAAGGATTAGAAAATTATATAGTTTATTGAATGTTAAGTGAAATTTATGTAATGTCAAATTGTAATATAGAGATTTAGACAAAGCTATGCACAAACTAGTTTGTACTTGTTATGGTTGTTATCCAAAAATAGATAAAAGAATTATGATAGTTTGATTAACAAGGTGATATATAAAATAGATGTCAATTTTTTTTAGAACACATATATAGAGAGAGTGGTGAGGTTGAATTTCTTGTATATAGAATATAAAATCCCAAATAAATAAGGCTAAAGAATTGATTGATAGCTAGGCACAATATTTTTCATTAAAAATCAAGGAGAAGACTTGTACACAATAGGTTGTACTATTATAATTGCTTGAAATTAAAATTTAACTTATAGTTATATTTTTTAATCAACCAAGATGTTGTTAGAGATATTGTATAGCGTGAACATTAGATATGATGAATATAATATTATCATGGATAATATTATTATAATGTGAATGTAATATTACATATAGTAAATAATATTTACTATATGGTAATTAGTAAGTTATATAATAAAACAATGAGATATTGTTTTATTATCAATGTTATTATTAATGGTTGAAACCATTTGGGTAGATTGGTTTCATATGCAACCAAAGATTGTTGAGAAGGTTGCAGGTAAAGAAAAATACATTGTTATGAGAGTTGTTACTATGCAGCTCCTATATAATGGAGTGCATAGCTATGGGAAATAAAGCAAAGTTAATAGAAGAAGAAATTAAAGCTAATCCATGCTCCAAACCTGGAATTTGCTAACAGATGCAAATTGTAATATGTTAATTGTTTGAAATTAAATCATGACTTACAACTATATTCCTTGTTCAACCAAAATTGCACACAACAGGTTGTATTATGCTAATTGTATGAAATTAAATGAAGACTTACATCAATATTCCTTATTATCCAAGTGTGCCAAATTTCATGTTAAATAATCTATTGACTTTCTTCCATGACCTACACCTAACCTTGTATAAGTAGACTTCATAATCATCATGAAAATGGTTGCATATCATGAAAAGTAGGGCTTAATTTTGGGTCAGCGTCATGGAATATAATTTTCTCTACAACTTAAAAGTGGAGCCTTTTGACTTCTATTATATTCCTTGTTTCTCAATTTTAATACTCTACAAATTGGAAAAGTTATCATTACATTGTAGACTGAATCAAGATTAAGTCTATGAAAGGAGATTCTGTCATAGGATAGCCTTGGTATAAGTTGCATTTGTAGAGAATAGTCTTTGATCTACATTTTTGTGTTAAAACAACCAGAGAGCATCGTGAAGTCTTATCCTCTTCCACTGAGCAATGTAAAAAAATTATTTTATGAGGTTTATAAGCATAATATATCTTGCATCATTGGTGGACAATATAAGTAGTATCTTACATCCAAATTAACATATTGTCAATGAGCTTCTCTAAGATTAATCTATTTTTTTTATTAATAGTAAAAAAGGGTTAAGGGGACCCTACCACGTAAAAAACAAATTGATCAAGGAAACATAGAAATATGACCAAGGGTATACCCATTGAAGCCAACATAGAGAAAAACCATAGATATATTAACAACCAACATTAACCAAACTAACAACAAAGGAAGTAACAAAATTAAAACTAACAACAAAACAAAAGGTAACCCACCCCAACTTAGCACATTAAAACAACATTGAATCATTCCTTAATCATCTCTCCCACATTATGCATGCAGTAATTCCACTCCTTAACCAATCCAACAATGGTAATCCTCCAATATTCATAGTTTGGTTCAATCATCTCCCTTTAGGAAAGGTTTCATCCTTCTCCATCTGCTTAGATCTTTACATATCTTGTATCATTTCTGACAACAAATTGAGGTAATGTATAGTGATATTCACATTCAAAAGGTGGACCTCTTTAATTTGCATGAGAATTTCCTTCATTTTTAGAATGTCATGCTCCATAGAAATACATCTCTCATTTACATTCTTCAAGTTGTCATTGACCACAATGGCTGTGAGTTTATCCACTTTCTCTTGGATTTCCCACAGATCAATAGTTACCATACTGATTTTGTGCCTATTGATGTTGGCGTCCAGTCTACAATTCTCAAAATCTTTTAAAAAGCATTGGTCTTCACCGCAGTCCTGAGCTGAAGACAAAATTTTCTAGGTAACCTTGAGTGCATGAAGCCTTGTAATAACCTCTTCGGTACCATGGGAACGAGTATCAGAAGTTTATTCCTTATCTAACCTTTTGGTAGGGGTATCATTCTACTCGACCAATTTATTGACAATATCATCTTTTATCTCCATTTGCACGAACCTGCCACTGACCACCTGGTCATAAACTTCATTATATTCCCCTGAATCTGAGCTAACCTCAATATTTTCCTACTTGCCTGAATCACCTTCCTCCTTTGTTTTCTTCCTAGATATTTCCTTAGCCATACATGATCTTGTCCTTTTAGCCACCGCTTTACCTTCATCCTCTAGACTAGCGTTCTCCAATTTAATACCAAATTTCTCACTTTTCCCAATTTTGGGTATACCTGTCTTAATCAAGACTTTAGGAAGGCCTTGATGCAAGGGAAATGTGAAGGTACCTTTACTAACCAGCTTTATAGATTTAGCCAAAGAATTGTAAATAAAGTTAGGAAATTTATACAATCTACCATTTCAAATATGGTTGAGCATAGGAAAATGGTAACCGTAAACCACCTTAAATCAACCTTAAAGCGTAACGTAGGACATAATAAATTGTCTATTTCATCGTAAGGGGGAGGTAAATCCTCTCTATGAATCCATTGAAATGTTGCTTTAAAGTACCCTTACCTTATATAAAATTATCCACCTCCAATCTGTAATCTGATTTGGGCTTAAAAACACACTTGCCATCCAAGGAAAGACCAGTGAATTTGGCTAAATCTTAGGTGAGATTGTGAAGGAGAATCTCTGAACACAAACTAGGCCTTCGTTCTAGGTGTTGGAAATTTGAGAACTCAGTTCTTCATCATGCCCATTAATTTTTTTGAAGAAGTTTGACAACACTATTTTTTCTAACAACACAGAGGCCTCCTCACTAATGTCAAAAATAGTAGCTCATTCTGTTCTCACTAAATTACCCCTCATTTTGCTACTACAACCCTTATTTATTCCTTTGAAAATTTTGTACTCCAAACACAAACTCCATAACAGGGATATTTTACAATTCAGGGTTGAGTTTTCCAAGGAGCTAATAATTAGAAGATTTGCCCTATCTTTCCAATCCTTAGAGTAATGAGAGATTATTTTTGGCACGAGTAAAGCATGTACATCCATAATTTTCCAATTCTCCATCTTATCAACATCATAAACCACAGTTGTCATCATGATATTTCTAAAATTTTAAAACCCAAATACCGACAGAATGTGATGGCAAAGATTTTGGGTAAGAGTCCCCTTCAATGATTATAATATTTTGTTCATCCAAACTAGATATATTTTCAACCACATTAAAATCCTTAGCGATCACACCTTAGTTAGAACAATTATCTGCTAATATATTTCCTTCACGGTATATATGTTGAAAAGATATGGAAGTGAAGGGGGTAAGTCTACTTCTGGTGCTCTTTATAAAATATTCTATAGTTAATGATATAGAGTTTCTACCCAGCATACTTGAAATCATATTCAAGGAGTCACCTTCAACAATCAAAGATTTAAAACCTTTATCTTCCACAAGCTTAACACCCCAAAACATCACCAGAACCTCAGCCACATGGTTAGTTTGTATACCCAAATTAAAGAAGTAGGAAAGTACAAAGTTACCTTTAAAGTCACAGAAAATACCACCTCCACTTGCTTTCCTAGGATTCCCTTTTGTTAGACCATCAAAATTTAGCTTTATAAAACCTTTAGGGGGACTAGTCCATCTGATTCTTCTCTTGGATTAATTTTTCTTAACTGTTCAACATATGTTAGATTCCAATTACTAAAGATATGTTTTTCTCCTTCCACTATTTCCACTTCCTTATTTTTAAGGATTGAGAAGTTGTTTTTAACAGATTATATGCATATTTTGGAGATAAGCTTGTGTGGAAGTCTCTTCCCTTTAAAAATCATCCTATTCCATTCTTTCCATGCCTCCCACCATAGGTGTCTGAGACTCATGATCCATATATTCTTTAGGCCTTGAATTTTGAAAGGAAAACTCCACTGAACCCAGACTAATTTGACCTCATTCGAGCTTACCCAATTAGCTAAAAATAAAGAAAGGATAGAGGATATGATTTGGAAGGAGAAAGTGTAGTCCATAAACATATGGTTGATCGTATCTATATCCTTTTCACATAAAACACATATGTTGGCCATGCAAAATCCTATTTTACTGAGATTTTCGACTGTTAAAATCTTATTGATCACAGTGAGCCAACTGGACATGTTAACCTTTGGGATAATATTTTTATTCCATAGTTTTCCATCTAATCAATCTTCCTCATTCACTTATCCTTCAAAAAATTGAGCATAGGTAGATTTTTATGAGAAAATACCATTTTCTTCTTTGTACCATACAATTATGTCCATTTCATTTTTGTTGTAGGACAACTGATTTTGAAGAAAATCATTGAAACTTTCCATTTGCCTTTTTAGGTCTTTCCTGTCAATCTCCAGATGTTTCCAAGTCTAAAAAATATCTTCTTCCCTCATGTAGTTTTTTACCAGAGTCCCATATTTTACTTCCAACATATTAGATATTAGTGGGAATTTATCCTCTAACTTGAAATTGCTAGCCCACTTATCTTTCCAAAACAAAATTTTAGTACCATATCCAATTTTCCACTTGCACCTTTTTTCCATGTTTCCTTAGCCCAGTTTATTGCCTTCTAAATAATTGATCTGTTAAAATAAGTAGGTTTAAAAATCCATCTCTCATCATTAACATCCTCCCAATATTTCTTTTTAAGAATATTTGTCCATACACCTTCGCTAATTAGCCTCCAACCAATTTTGGCTAATAAAGATTTTTTCATTTTAATACAGTCTCTAAGGCCTAACCCCCCCATCTTCTTTGGTTTGCACACTCTTTTCCATGCTACCAATGGGATACGCTCTTTACTTTCTATACCACTCCATAGGAAGCGTTTTTGAATACTTTTAATTTTTTCAGAAACTTTCAAAGGGAACTGATAAAGAGACATCATATACATCGGGAGGATTTGAAGGGAGCTCTTAAGAAGAATGAATTTTCCCACTTGTGATAGAAGGTTAGATTTCCACCCATCCAATTTTATTTCAAAAATTTCTATTAGGAAGTTCCATTCACTAATGCGGGGTCTATTTTCCCCTAATGGCATACCCAAGTAGAAGAAGGGAAGAAGTTTGATGTCACATTTTAGAACTTTTGAAATATTCTTTCTCCTATTATCCAAAGTATTTAGAAAATAAATGGAGATTTTTCTATATCTGACAAGTTTCCCAAAAACCTCCATGTAGTCCTCTTGCGGCATCTTAAAAGAATTTGCTTCTAGGATCGAGGCTTCACCCACCAATATTGTAACATCAACAAAATGCTGATGTGAGACATTTTCAACTCCCCTGGCAGGAGATATACCTTTAATTGTTCCTCTACTGGCTTCAACATTTAATCTCCTAATTATATATTTAGCCATTAAAATAAAAAGAAATGGGGAAAGTGGATAATAAGGCCCATGCCCATAAATATAAGTTTAGATATTGTAAAATTGTCTTGTATATAAATACAAAAAACAATAAGACAATATTTCATGAGAAACTACTCCTCACGAGGCCTTAGACACCTCTCACTAATGGATGCTGATGTATTCCTTTTTCTTCCTTCTTAGTATATTAAAAAGTAAAACCTCACAAACCTACTAGAACATAAAATGTAAAACTTGTTAACTTGAGAATGTGAAACAAAAATTGAACCCAACAACTTGTTTTAATTGGTTTTGGGGAAACTATAACCCAGAGGACCAAATTTCATCTAGATGATAAACAATTTCTCCTTCCTTGCACTTTTTCATTGGGATATTTTCATGAGATTTTGATAAGTTAAGAATTTTGATGAATCCCATGTAATATTTATTCCTTTTCCCATTTAGATTATTTTCATCATCAAATGCCAAAGGAATTATTGGTGAAAATCTTGCTTATTATTCTTTAAAATTTTCTTGGACCACACCGGGAGCAAGATAAGTAGATATGGTATTTATCAGAAATTCTAGAATAGTATTGTCATTTATGCATTCAACATGTTTCAGGCACTAAGAATTAATTACTACATCATGTATACAAAGTTCACCATATAGTTTACTACTTGAAAACCAAGTGTTATGGGAATGAAATCCATTATTAAACAAGGAGTTTTCTCTAGTCATAAAAACTAAAAGTTCCTACCATAATATATAATATAAAACAAAATGATATTGATTTCATTATAGTTGCATAATGGGTATAAAATAAAATATATTTCTAACTCAGCTACTCCCTCTTAGAGGCTCTTCAAAAACTTCTTCACCTAAGATGAGCAACGAATAAAGAATTAGGATTCAATACAATTCAGTTTTTCCTAACCTTGCCCACTTATAGGATTTTTGAGCACGTCTCCAACATACATTTAATAAATCACTGTTATCATTCATGAATCATGCACTTAATATGATAGACTAACATTGCATTATCATGTTGTAACAAACCATTGATTAAACTCCTAATTAATTATATTATCTGCCTGGTAATGTAAATTACTTCCATGCATCCTTGACACTATTGTATGAATAAAATGTTGATGTAAAATCACATAAAAAAATCTCAATGTTGGAAGTACACACACTGAGGGGGGGGGGGTAAATTAGTGAGCCTTTAATTTTTTTATTTAAATTATGTATTTATCATTCAACACATTCAATTCAACTTAAATAACATGAATTATCCAAACATTGTTACAACCACACACATGAGAAAATGAACATAAGAACATATGAACACCATATATAAGTGGAAAAACCTTAAGGGAAAGAAAAAAACCAAAACACAGCTTGGAAAAGTTGTCCTAAACAAAAATTAATCAAATTTAGTCGAGCACCAACCCAAAAAGGAGCACTGACCCCTAAAATTTTAGTAGAGCACCAACCCTACAAGGAACACCAACCCCTAAGTTTAGCAGAGAACCAAAACCTAAGTTTAGCAGATCACCAAACCTATAAAGAAGATACATCTCCCTAGATGACTCAACACCAACTCAACCACCTGATTGTTTGCCACCTATAGAATGTTTCCATAACAACTGATGATGAAACTTATTCAATTCTCTTTTCTTCTATCTTCTTTAAAATTGCCTTTCTAGGCTTCTTTACTCAAGAACTTATTCACCAGGCTGATTAGGTCAAATTAAATATATCTCCAACAATAGAACACCACTTAGATCCTCATGACATAATATCTTACCTCTCTTGATGGTCACAAAGACCTTTTTCACCTCTTCACAAACTACCTTCTTATTCACTCAACCTCTCACTCTCACAACAACACAATATGTCTTCTTCACTTGCATATATACATGAATTAAGAATCTTAAACATATAGGTCATATATCATTAAAAAAAGTTGAAAAATATCTTACAAACTTTCCCAAGACCAATATAGGTTGACAATAGTATCTAGAAGTCTTATTCCTTCATTAGGACACATAGAGACCTAATACACTCAAACTACCCTTACACCAAAGCTAAGTACTATTAGGCCTACATGTAATTGGCCAACAATTATCAACCATTCAATCACATTGTACATGACATTTACAAACCTTCTCCATGTTTGAAAAGCACTGTAACTCCATATTATATCATGAAACCTTGTTTAGGCCTAACTGCCATTATTAGGTATGTGACCTACTGATTAAAAAAAAGAATTTAATAAAGCTTAATTACATAGTCACATATGATAAATAAATGCTAAATATACAAATTTGACATAAACAATAAGCAAGTAAAGCACAAACCCTAAACAAGAGGTATAAGAAGAATAACTTAGATGATTAATGCTTGATCTGAAAGTGTTCCAGGCTAGGAAAACTGCTGAGTCAGAAGTGAACAATGTCATTATTGCTTAGGATAAATTATAGACTATAGTAAAATGCTTGAAAATAGATGCCCATGGTAGGACATGGGAACTTAGGCACTAATGACCTCTACTGGGTGCATGTGATTGTGAAAATGGTCGGAATCTCATCTTCACTGTGTTGCACAAGTGTCACAAATTTTTTTTTTGATCACCCATGTGTTCTATTAGGAAACCCCTATATATGGTGAGGAGCAACCAGCCCCTATATATCTATGATCACCGAGGTACTTGTGACCGACAAAATAAAGATTCACCTGTAAAACCCACAATACCACATCAAATCCAAAAAATAAAGATGCAACAAGGGGAGTGAGATTGACCCCAAAGGTCATCCAAAAAAGTGAGCTTATAACCAAGTGCTACACTACATCTTAGACTCCATTCAATTCTTGTGAGTGTGTGTAAGAAGTGTTCCCTAGGATGCCCTTGTGCAAGTGCACTTGATAGTGAGTTGTAGCTAGATGTAATAGTGTAGATAGATGTATGGATGGAATAAAGATTACTATGTTGTGTATGTATAAAATTTAGTCCATTGTCCCTTGATTGATTACCAAATGGATGTTTTGAAGTGCTTTAGGTGCCTTTTGATTGCAAGCATAGGTGATAGTAATAATTCTTAAAGGTTGGTCCTTTATTCTGGTCACATAATTATGTATTTATATGATTCCCTTGTTTCAATTTCGTAATTGAAAACTGGAAGGCTGAAACATAAGTAGAAAATATGCCCAAAAGATAAAAGAGGTCTAAAAAAGAGTGAGTAAAGTGGAAAAATGTCAGGGGAACCCAAAGAGGATGAGGGTGCTTGGGTGTTGGTGTCTACAGTCATGAAAGATAAATAAACAAAGATCTGATTGGGATGTAGGGTGTGAGAGACCAAATAGAAAATAGGAAACAAATACAAAATACCAAAGACATTCGTCAATTACTAGTTTTCTTGCTTAGGAATCATATGAATGCTAGTATGTGTTTATGGAACTAGAAATGTACTCAAGTGCATAATTTTGTGTCTACATTTTCCCCCACTTTAAGTTATTGAGTGAATTATCGATAATATAAAGTAGATAAGAGATGCATACTTGATAACCATGTAGAATGTGTGATGAGAAGTGTACTGAGTGTATAATTGAAGCGCACAAGGATGCAAAAATGAAGCATGGAAACTAGGAAAGGAAATTGACCCTAGGGGTGTATGCATATGTGTTGCATTGTACTGTGATGTATCATTGTTGTGCTTATTGAATGCTACTTCTTGTTGTGTATTAAGGACAAAATTGAAAAAGAAGAGCGAAGAGGTAGTCAAAGATGTGTATATAAAAAAATTGCATAAATATGTAAAACATATGAAAGTATGTAAAAGTAGTAAATGGAAAGTGTGCACCTAATTTGCAAAGAGTGAAAAGGATAGAAAATGTACAAAAATACTGTAAAAGAGCAAGTTTTTTGGGTGATCTCATGCCAAGAGTGAGTTCTTATTGTGCTATCTCAAGCCAAGAATGAGTTTTTTGGGCGATCTCACGCCAAATGCAAGTATTTTGGGTGATCTCGCACTAAGAGGAAAGTGTTGGGGAGAGAAGTCTAGCATTACTCTCCTTCTATGACTCTGCTTGATATCCACTAGTGCATATGGTGTGATCCTATTTTGTTCATGTTTTCCCTGAATTAGTTCTGAATGTAATGTTTGATCTAATTGAAAATGGAGATAGAATGCATTATGCTTGTTGGAGGACTGTGAATGTACTTGTGAAAAGTACTTTGTAAACTACTGTGAATTGTGCTGATATGTAAAACTACTATGTGTACCCCTAGGATATTAGTGCCTAACGGAGGACACAAGTTCTTGGGCACTCTTGTCTGAGTGTAGGCACTGGTATCTGTGTTGTGTTGAGGACCCAAGTTAGATTTTGGGTCATTCTGTGACTATATGACTACTTTGTTCCTGTATTGTGTAGGAATGTATTGTATCTTTGAGATGCTATATGGATTGACTGATTCACCCAATATATGCCCCCTTGTTTAGGGTGCATGTGATGTCGATAGGAGAATGCAACCCAAAGTGAAGACTTGATGCTAATCTAAACTGTATCCCTGCAGAGGGAGGGAATGTGCATGGTAGAGACCAAGGCACATGCAAACAATGTGGCTAGTAATAATGTGTTAGTAGCAATAGTAGAAAACATGTCTAAACAAAATAGTGTAACAAACAAGTGTGCATACAAGATGGAATGAGAAAAGTGGGGTTTAGACATGGGACATCACTCACAATGTCACAAGACAATTAGGGCTCAAGAGGCCAAAGGCATATAAACAATGATCAAATAAGACAGAGCATAGCCCGTAAACAATAACATACAAGTAGAAAGTAATGGTAAACAAAGTGTAGCAGACAACCATGTTGGAAAATAGTTCATGCGAGGAAAATGCTGCACATGAAGCACCCATTATCATGTTAGAAAGATAAAAATTATGTTAAAGGATGTACAAACTGATAGAAATTAATGTGATAGTAAGAATAGGAAATAGTAAATAATGAAATAATAACACCTGTAATGTGTGATAAAGTAGATTCACCAAGAGCCTCAGTGGGACTGATAAGAGGTAAAATGCCAAACATCATTGCAATGTGTAAGGACCTATAAGAAGTCTGCATTCACAACTAGAGAACAAGTGAACATGTATGTGTATATATAAAATATATATTGACATACTAAGTATCTGTATAGCATGAAAAATAAAGTGTACATGTAAGTATAAGCATGCAAGAGTAAGTGCAATAAAGATATGCAGTATGCAGGGTGTATGATTTTGATGGAGTGGTATGTAATGTGTTAATGTGATAGGATCAATGTGCCCCCAATCAATGTATATGATTGTGAGATGAGGTTCATTTATAAAAGACCCCTCAATAATAAAGAATGAACCATTGAACAAGAGTTCGTCATCAGGAAATGGTTTGATAGTGTGCACTAGATAGATAGATCATGAAGAGTAGAGCGTAAAGTGTGTATGTGGTGAGGTTCATTTCAGATTTAGACCTTTAGTAGTCGAGAATGAACCGTGGAACTATAGTGCGTCAAAGTGTGATGACGATACAAGTTGTGTATCAAGATGTGTAAGAGATACTAGATGTAAAACATGTAGCGTAATGTGTATGTGTAGAGATTTAGACATAAATAGTAATGATTAAGGGAGGGATAAAGTGCGATGCCCCCCGAGTGTGTGATGAAAATTATGTTATCCAATGAGGGTGAAGGGAAAGGGTCCTCCACCTAATGTATGAGGAGATAAAGGAGTGTGACAATGCTTTAAGATCGGTGGTGTATGAGAAGTAATATGTGCATGTGAAGGAAGCCTATCTGGTGAAAGAGATGATGAACACCTATGTGAAGTAGACCTATGAGAGGGAGGAGAAGATGAGAAATTATGTGAATAATACCTATGAGGTGAAGGAGGTGATGAACACCTATGTGAAAAATACCTATGAGGTGAAGGAGGTGATGGGCACCTATGTGAAAAATACCTATGCGGTGAAGGAAGTGATGCGAACCTATGTCAAGGACTAGTGGACCTATGAGGATGACAATGTCGTGTAGTAGGATGTGTGTGAATAGGATAACTACATGCTGAATGTGCCTTATATTTGAGAAGTCTAGAGACCTAGAAGCTAAAGCTAGTGGAAGAATGTCGTCAAGAGGAGGAAAAGGCAATGGTGTGCATGGTGGAATGCCTTTAATAGTGAAAAATTATTTATTGTGTATGAAATTAAGACACATATGATTCATGGATGGAATAACTTGAGTGATGCGGAGCCAATGGATACCTAATAACATGTCGTAACCTTTGATTGAAGATACCACAACGAATGAAACAAGCATGTTGAAAGGCCGAAATTTAATGGGAAACCTAATGTAGCCAAAAGATTTAGGGAATGGATATGAAATAGCAGAAATTGGACATTTGATGGTCATAATAAGTGCAATAGAGGACACAAAAATAGGAGTCTCTGGAAAAATTCTGGTATTATTAACAGTGTATGAACCAATAGAAGCATTGATGTTTAATGAATTAGAAGAAAATGTTGTATGATAGTCATGATCGGAGAATGTAATGGTAGGTGGTGATGCATCAGTATAAGAGACAAGAAAAACAAGGGGCCTCGATGAAGGAGGGGGCACAATATGATATATATGATTATTAGAAGAGTCAATAGCTTGTGTATTCATTGAATATTTTTAGTTTTTTTTATCATTGACTAGTATAGAAGCGCATGGAGCATGGAGCTATAGTGAATTATTAACAATAAGATCCTGTATGAGATGCCGAAGCTTGAAGAAACGATTAGTAGAATGCCCAATACATTGATGATATTCACATTTAGAATTTTCATCATAATTGCGGCCATGAGGGCGAGATGGGTCAAGATTGAGAGGTGGTGGAAGAGTAATAAGATTGCTTTCAAGAAGTTGAGGCAGTAGAAATTGAGGTGTATATGGAAATTTAGTGAATATAGGCTTTGGAGGTTGTCATTGAAGATTTTAAGGAGGAGAGACAAAATTGAAAATTGCCTTTTCTTTAGTAAGTTTAGGAGAAGGTTTTAATTTCAACTTAGATTGAAAACCATTAGAAGAAGATGGAGGAGAATCATTATACTTGAGTTTTCCCATATAAAGTAAATTTACTTCATGAATTTTGAACATTTGACATAATTGATCAATTGAAGGAGAGGTCTCAAAGATAACACTCTCTTGTAGTGGTGGTATGATACTTTGCGCAAATAGATCTTGTAGTTCTAAATCATCAAGCACATTGGTCATCTAAGCTAGATTGTTTTTTTAATGTAATACATAGTCAACTAGTTGTTCATTAGATCATTGTTTAATTTGTGCCAGTTGTGCACAAGATATTTTAGTGCCGATATTGATTGAAAAATGAGCAAGAAAAACATCATATAGATGCATGAAAGATGTTACCAAATGAACATGTAGAACATAAAAGCAACACATAGTATAATATTGAATACTTCGAGTAAATAGCTTAGCTAATAATGTATGATCATCCACATAATCTAGACATGCCACATGAAAATATTGGAGATGCTCTTGAGGGTCACCATGGCCATTGAAAATGGGAAGCTTAAGGGTGAAAAATTTGAGAGGAAGTGCATAAACATAAATGATAGGTGAAAAATGAGTGTGAAGAAGAAAGGAAGAGTCAAGATATGGAGAAAAACGCTAAGTAACTAACTAAAGCTGATTGATTTGAACTGGTAGATCTTGATATAAAGAAGCAAAATCATGGGTGTTGGAAGAGGAACTGAGTTGTGCATTAGAACCATTGGTGTGGAGGAGAGGATCAGTAGAAATAGGAATGAAATTAGGACTGTTGAGAGGTTGGGTGGAGGCCATGACAACCAAAGAAGAACCTAAAAGAGGTACATAAATAACATCTCGAGAGTGTTAGACAACAAGAAAAGAACTGAGAATATGCAGAATATGTGAAGGATCAACATGTAAATCTTGGAAAAAATTAGTGAGCTTGTCTAATTGTTCTTGATTAACATTAATGTCTTCAATATATGATTTCTCAATATCAGAGGTTTCAATATTTTTTATATTAACATAATGTGAGTTAGTAAAGGGGTTATCATATTCAACCATTGTCCTAGAAGAATTTTGAATAGATGGAGGAAGCTCAATGTAATCAAAAGAACCAAAACTACCACTACAAGTGACATGTATAAGAAGAAAACCCTAGAGAAAAGGTGGGATTCAAGTGATGGGTTCATCAAATTATTTAACAAAAATATAATTTATTAAACCCTAATTGTAGAGTCACATATGATAAATAAATTCTAAATATACAGATTTAACATAAAAAATAAGCAAGTAAAGTACAAACCCTACGTAAGAGGTAAATGAATAATAAATTAGCTGATTAACACTTGATCCAGAAGTGTTCTGGGATGGGAAAACTGCTGAGTTGACAGCGAACAATGTTTTTATTACTTAGGATAAATTATAGACTACAGGAAAATGGCCAGACACATGCGCACACAACAAGACTGGGGTGCCTGGGCACCGACAACCTATACTAGGTGCCTGTGACTATGAAAATGGTTAGAACCTAATCTTCACTATGTCACAAATATTATGTGTTGATCACCTATGTATCACAATATGATCACCGAGGTACTTGTGACATGTGAAATAAAACATTCACATATAAAACCCACAATACCACATCAAATCCAAAAAAAGAAATATGTAATATGGGGAGTTATAATGACCCTGATGGTCACCCAACAGAGTGAGATTACAACTGAGTGCTTCCCTGCATCTCAGACTCCACGTAGTTCTCGTGAGTGTGTGTAAGAATCATTCCCTAGGATTCCCTTGTGCAAATGCACTTGATAGCGGGTTGTAGCTAGATGTAACAATGTAGATAGATGTGTGGATGGAATAAAGAAACTTCCCCTTGCTTAGTTGTGTATGTAGAAAATGTAGTCCCTTGTCCCTTGATTGAATTCCAAATGGATGCTTTGAAGTGATTTAGGTTCCTTTTGAGTGTAATCTTAGGTGATAATAATAATGCTTAGAACTTGGTCCTTTATTTTGGTCACATACCTATGTATTTATATGATTCCCTTGTTTTAATTTCGTAATTGATAATTGGAAGGCCAACCATAAGTAGAAAATATTCCCAAAAGATAAAAGAGGTCTAAAAAGAGCGAGTAAAGTGGAAAAAGGTCAAGGGTGCCCAAAAGGGAGGAGGGCTCCTGAGCACTGGCCTCTAGGCCGAGCGCTAGTGTCTGAAGTCATGAAAGATAAAGCAATAAAGTTATGACAGGGTTGTAGGGTGTGTAAGACCAAATAGAAAACAAAAAACAAATATAAAAGGCTAAAGACAATCGTCAATAACTAGTTTTCTTGCTTATGAATCATATGAATGCTAGTATGTGTTTATGGACCTAGAAATTTACCAAAGTGTGTTATTTGTGTCTACACCTATAAACCCAATCTTTAGACATGAAGATCAACCAATCATCAAAACAATTAGTCATGCCACAATAAAGAAAAAATAAACACTACATGACCTTAGGGTAGTCAACATATGATTATAACACCATCACTCAGGGCACAAATGCATAAGAATGTCTTTTTCATCATGACCACAAAAACATCCAACTTTGACTCAAAATCTAGTCTTGCAAGAAAGACTTTCAAAAAGCTCCTAAAAGATAGACCATGTCCAAAACCAACATAGAATTGTAGTATGGCTTCCATAATTCAAAAAACACCAATTTATCCATCTGGTCCAATGCAAAACATGAGAGAAAACATAAATTCAGAAACTACCCTTTTTCTGTGGGCTTCACTCACTGTCATGACACTTCAATTCCACCTGGAGATACCTGAGAGAGTCCTTTACAACCTCCAATCATTATACTTGGTCAACCAATCCATTCTAAGCATGCTTAGACAAAATATTCTCCATCATTACCTTAGAAGGGTTTTAGACCACATCACCTTCTTAACAATTGTTCATAAAGCTCTACCCCTTAAACCACAAACTAATTCTAGGAATTTTGATCTAGGGAACTTCCCCCTATACCATGAAGAGATTAGCCTCCCATGCATATGTCACACGTGCCGATGAGCATCAAAAAGTCCTTCTCGAGCTTGGGTTCTCAATTTTGGGTATTTCACCTCAAACTATACGATAAAATAGATAAGGTAATGGTCAAGAAGGAATACCTGTGATTATGTAGATGGTATGCACGCATTGTAGAATTTTATCAGAGTGAATGTGAGATCTTCCCTTTGGCTAGGAGGAACAACCTGTATAAGAAACAAAACAAGACCACCAAATGATATTAAATAGTAAATGACAATGGACTACCTAATAATTGCTAGTTCCAAGAAGTGTGATACCTCCTAAATGGCTATCAATCCATTGTTTTTATCAAATTAATGAAAGTAAATACGAGAAATAAAGGTCCTATTGCTAACACTTTGATTTAGGTATCTCAAAATGTTATCAACACACTAGATTAAGCAGAATATTGAAATACAAACTAATCTAGCATCAGGCAAGGTATGTTTCTGGTTGGGAAAGGTCACAGGGGTGTTAGGTAAGGTCACTGGGGTATCTAGTAAGGTCTATGGATGGAAATTTTGGAGTTATGGGTTGTTTGGTGGAGGTTTAGAAAAAAGACAAAGTGACCGATGTCGGTCTAGTGGTTGATGTCGGTACAGAGGTGAGACCGACGATGGTTAAGGTGACCGACGTCGATAAGGGAAATTTGGTAGTAATTAAATAAAAGTAGTTTTTTAACTTCTTTGTGATTACACAGAGAATTGAGAGAGAGTGGTTGGGTTCATAATATTACCAGGAAGACTCATGAATGTATATAAGGGCAAATACAAGAGAGCCAAAAGTTCATAGGTGGTTGGGTTGATGGATTGGTGAGAAGGTGGAGATAAAGGAATACATAGAGAAGTAAAGTATAATGAAGGAGGTAATGGATCTAAATTTTAAGCAAGCAAAAATTGATTAAAATCATGTATACTTACTTGCATTTGTAGATCTGGTAGGTGAAGGAGGACAATAGTTGATCCGTGAAGAGCCTCTATGTTTAGTGCTGCGAAAATACTCCTAGAGTGTCCCTGTGAATATTCTAATACCTTGGGATGAGAGACAAATGTTTGATTGGGCATGTGGTTGAGTATTTTGTGTCATCTAGATACTGAGAGGCTTGGATTCACGCTTGAATGCAATAGTTCTCCTAAAGCTAAAAAATGACCAACCTGGGTAATAAGTTACAAAATTGTATATAGAGTAACCAATGACGGTTAGGTGACCAGTGTCATTTGAGGAATAACCGACATCGGTTAAGGCGGGAAAGTCTAGGTTTACCAAAAATAGGAAGATATTCCTAGATTTGGCGTGCTTTCTCATTGAGTCCACTTAGGAAAGTGGAGTTCACGTGAGAGAAGGCATGAATAACTTAGAAAAGGTCCAGTTAGGTTTAGGAAGAAGAAGTAGTTAGTTAGGTCAAGTGGTGACTCAACACTGGGAGTGATGACTTAGTGCTGAGAGTGATGAATCGGTCATTTTGAGTTAAATGCCCCTAGAATGGGTCCAGGGAGAGGTATCTAGGTGAGGTGGAGGTGTGAGGAAGAAATTAATTTAATTAAAATAATTAAAATAATTAATAATAAAATGAATATTAATAATGGGATGAAGGATCATGATTAATTAAATATATTGTGTTAATTGATTGAAGGGGACCAAGGGGAGTGTGACCCAAATTTGGTGTCTACATTTTCCCCCTTTTGTCGTGTAGCTTGTATTTGGTAAGCGATGCTGACAAAAACAGAAGTGGTTACCATAAATATAGGTGAGAGTGGGGTTGGCCCAGGTAGGAGTGAAGGTGATCCCCTCTCAAACGAGGAACTGTTGAAGTTAGAGGCAACATCGGTGAGTGGTATGATAAACGTGTTATTAATAAGAAAACAAGGGTGGATGGGGTGTAGGTAAGGGTAATGGTCAGTTTGGGTAATAGGTAATGGAAATAAAATGCATGCATACATGCATAGATTGTGATACAAGTACCAGGTGGAAGAGCTTGCAAAATCTACATTGTCAAATCGGTCGATAGGTTTATCCAAACGAGGTTGAAGTGATTTAGGTATCCAAGGTATAGCATATGATCATGAAACACAACAAGGTTAGGTGTAGGAACAGGTAATAGGTTTTTTTCCATGGCACCAAAGGTATGGTTGGGATAAACATCATGTCATTAGGCAAGGTAAGGTCATTAAGCTAAACAACATGGGTAACAACATCGCAAGGTATAATGAGTACACGAAGTCAAATGTCACCAAAGGCGGTGTAGGTTAGGGCATGTAGGTCAGGGCACTGGTAGGGCCAAGGTATAGGTAAATAACATGTCCCTAAATGTAATTAAGGAAATGTTCAGGTAATTTAGGCATGTCGGTAAGGTGTAAGTGATGTTGGTAAGGGTAATAATTATATGAGCAACAATGTTTTAGGCTAAATGGGCATAAGGTAGGTCAAATGGCTATGTCAGGTGACCGATGCCGGTTATAACTTAACCGATGTCGGTTGGCTAGGGCTCGACATGACCGATGTCAGTCATGTCGATTTGGGGATAAAAAAGGAAAAATCCATGTTTTACGGATTCATTTGTTTCTTTGCCATTTGTGGAAAATGACAGAGAAGAAGTGGAAAGTGGAAAAGTGACAGTACGAGGTCTCTAGCTGAGTTGGTGAGTGACTAGCGGGTGATTGGCATTCGGTAGGTGGGTCCATGAGAACAATTGATTGGAGCTATTTGATTAGTTGGGAGGTGCAGTGGTTGGAGTTTGGCATGGCAGAGGTGGGAGAGGGAGTAGGAGGACCACCGACGCAGAGACCAGAGGTGCCACCATGGAGACGACACCGAGTAGAGGTAGGAGACTATCTAAATCTTTCAGTTGAGTTAAAAAGATTGAAATCATTTTGTTTATTGCGGATGAAGTTTGGGTAGAAATTTAATTTTGAAAATGTGGTTAAAATGAATGAAACTAGGGGTGGGAAGGTCAAATATAGCTTAAATAGGGTTGGTAATGAAGGTAGGATAGGTTTGGGAGGGTTGGGGTAGGTGTTTAGGTTATTTTTGGGTAATTTTTGATAATGGTGGATGTGGGTTTTTAGTTTTTCGTAGCTGCAATAGTGACCAATTTTGATCAAGGGTTGGCCGCCGTCGGTTGCATTTTGCTGGCATCTATCAGATAAAGGGTGATTGACACTAGTCAAAGTGACTGGCATCGGTCGAGGCGACTGATGTCGGTCACTGTAAAAAGTGACTAGGGTAACACAAAGGTAGTTGGGAAAGTTAAACAGGTGAGGAAGGGGTATGGTGAAGGTTAGTGTAGGTGGAAGAGTGTAAGGCACCATGTTGTAGGTGTGTGATAGGTATGTAGGTGAAATGGTCTAGGGAATTGGGTAAGTATGAAAATGGAGATAATAAGTTTTTAGGTGAATTAGGTAAAGGGATAAGTATTGGAAACCAGGTGAGGGGTAGGTAAGAGTGATGGTTTTAGGTATGATTTAGGAAAAAAGGGCTAAGTATGAGGTCAGTTTGGGTTTTAAGGAATAGGTAATTTGAGAGGGTCGTGACTTGACAATGTTGTTTTGGATGATGTAGGTGAGAGATCAGCTGAGGATGAGAGACATAGTACCACCCCTACTGGTACAAATATGAGCGAGTGTGATAGTGGAGGAGTGGGAGCACCTAGTGGAGGTGGGACTCAGTTTGATCAGGTGCATTATAGATGTATAGCCTAAGATCATAGCTTGATGGTTGCACTCATCGATAGATGGGACTCAAAACCAATACCTTTCATTTACCGACAGGGCGAGATGACCGTCACATTAGAGGACGTGTATAGGATCCTGTGGCTTCCTATTGTGGGGGATCCAGTGTATTTGATTTCATTTGAGGCATCAGTGGAGCCGATAGTGGTGGTATTCGGTGAGGTGATGGGCCTGTTGAGCTATCACAGTGCAAGTATGAGATATGGACATGTATGCGGCTTACCCATAAGAGACCAGGATATCGGTTTTGATGATGGTGGAAGTAGGTTGTTTTTCTCTCCCCATATTTTGAGGGTGGGATATTCCCATGAGCACTGATGGGGGTGCTATAGGACATGATCAAGGAGTGGGTTTAGTTTTCTTGGGCACCAAGATTTTGTAGTCTAGCTATATAGGGAGCTATGAGCCTATGGTAGGTTGAGGATATTTGGTATGTGTTGCACATTCTTGTTACACTACTGGGTGTATGAGAACATTGTTTGTGTGCATCTAGTTGGGTTACCACGATAGGACTGGTTCGAGGGTGGTTTGTATAGAGTAGGATTCAGGAGATGGGTACCAGCTAGGGCACAACTGTGAGTGGTCAAGGCCACATATGATGCTATATAATACATGTGGCTGTTGGAGGGCCTATCAATAGGAGATATCATGTGGTGACCATATGTTTATTATCCTTCATATAGAGGCATGGCTAAGGAGTTATAAGAGCTTTATCTACTGAGATGGATACAGGGGTGGTGTTTTGGGGAGCACAAGATAATACCCATGGACAGGGTCAGACGATAGTTTGGATTACGGTAGGATGTGCCCCCACCTTTCCCACAGTACCGTAGAGATGACGTGGAGAGACCCATGTCTCCACCACGTCTGAGTGTTCCCACAGGGTAGGAGGAGTAGGTACTAGATAGATGGATTGATGATGTAGGTGTCACCGATGGATACATGCAGTGGTGGGTGGCATAACTACCTGAGTCAACACCTACCGAGGCTCAGGGGTAGCTTGATTTAGTGACAGTCATAGTGCAGAGGGGTACATTACAGGGTCAAGTGACCACCCTAGAGGCATATATTATAAGGTTAAGGACAGGGAAGGGTCATAGGCACAGGTGTTACCACCTTGCAGGCATATGTGATGACTCTACAGGCTCTGGTAGCACAGACACATGCTCCTACAAAGGATGGAGATGGGGATGGAGGACAGGTAGCTTCCCTACAGGCACAAGTGGTTGGATTGCAGGGCCAATTGGCCATTACATAGGCACAGGCTGTGGCCCTAAAGGCCTAGGTAGCTACACAGGTACCAACATAGGCACAGGGATAGGGTCCCATAGTATAGGCACCTACACTAGGACATGGTACACTCTTGGTTGGGCAGAGTTCACAGGGGGTAGTTAGGCTGATGGCACCACCCCAGACCGTATCCATGGTGAGGTTTAAGGATGCCCTGAATGAGACTCACTATTATCAAGACCATATAGCCACCACATAGATTTATGTGCCATCGTGTGTTGAGTACTGAGCCCAGTAGGTAACCAGTGAGTGGACTAGATCCAGGACTCATAGTTCATGTAGCACAGGGGGTCGTCGAACCTAGAGATAGGGTGATGGTGAGGTTACTAGCTCTTAGAGATGGGGCCTGACAGAGGGTCAGGAGGAGGAGACATGTGAGACTGAAGAGGAGGGCATCAGGTGGGGGTGATTGGTCACTGTATATGATAGTGTACCATTATTTTTTATTTTTTGATATATATACCAGCCTACGTGCCGAAGATGTGTGATTGTACATAAGAGTTTTAAGATACTGATATTTATTTATATCGGTGTATATATGTATTGATACACCGACACTCCCATTATATAGTTGATGATGTTAATTGGACGGATGATGTACTCATTTTTAATTTCCATTGTTATTGTGTAAATAAAAACTAGTTGAGTTAGGCATGATTGAGTTAGGTATATGAATGGTGGAGTTTAGGTGATTTAGGCATGATGGAGTCAGGTATAGGCAATGTGAAGTCTAGGTGATTTAGGCATGATGGAGTCAAGGTCACGTAGGCATGATGAAGTCAGGTATAGGCATGGTGGAGTTAGGTTTAGGAATGTTGGAGTCGAGGTATAGGTATGATTTGGTCATGTATTTACATTTGATTTAATTTCCAAGTTATTGGTAGTATGGAAAATAAATGATGATGTATATGCATGTTATGGTTTAAATTTCCAAATATTTTATGTCATGGAAATGTGAAATGATTGATGTATGATATGGTTGATGTTATAAAATGGTAGGTATGTATGTTTTTATGATTGTTTAATTCCTAGTTTTGTAAAAAATGGAAACTAACTCAGGTAGAATCTAAATATAAAAGGGGGAAAATTGGTTAGGGGAAAGAGTAGACGAGATAACCTCGTTGATAAGAGAAAACACTTAGTTAAACTTACACACAGAGTCTGTGTGGGAGAACAACACATGAACAAAGGCACGAAGGTATGGGAAGGCGTCATGCGCAGAGGTGTAGAGTCAAACTTTCAGGACTTAGCCGATTTTGGAGATTAGGTTTATTCTTAGAGCTTGTGCGGAGCACACAAAGCGATGCCGAGACTTGCACGCCACTGTTCATGAATATTTGTGAAGAGCATGTCAACTCAATCTTGCGTGGGCATAAGCTAAGAATATATCCACCACTATAGTTAACTATCAGCGATCTATATATAACATACTTACATGTATGGCTATAGTTGTAAAAGGCGCGTGACTGTTATTAGCATGCAACCTATTTCTTGTAGAGTTAAGTGGTGAAAGGCTAGTTCCCCACCCTATATATATGTAATGAATTACTTAGTAAGAGATACACAAAGACACATGTTTTGAAGGCTGAGAGATACACAAGTACATGAGACTGGATAATTGTAAAAGATCCATACATGCATGTATGGTATTGTACAAAGATTTGATACTATTGGTACGATGAATTTATAAAGAATATTGGCCAAACAACAGTGTTAGATATGTTTTGTCAATGTATATTCTTGTTATCATGATGATTTACATCTAAGCACTTATAGATCTAGTTCAGTATAATGATGAATAAGTGGATTAGTTTCTAAAAATACATGTTTATTGCTTTATCATGCTACCATTATTCTACAGATACTCTTAAGGGGGACATGGTACCTTTGCATGCTTCGGGTGAGCAATCAACCTAGGCTGAGTGATGTGCAAACGCGACTAGGTGTTAACTAAGAATTCTAGGCTGCATCATTGGTTCCATTATCGGGACCTCTTTTTCAGTTGTTTTAGAATGGTAAGCAATGAAGACATACCGGCTAACATTGGCGAGCGTTGAAGAATGGATTCATGATCCTAAGGAAGAATACGCACAGAGGTTTGAAAATGGATTTGGATTTAGTGCACGCACTTGGGTAGAGCAGAATATGTATGACAGTTTGTATGAAAGCTTCCTTGCTATCTTTCCAATAGAATTATATGAATGGTTGACTGCATATGCATCTAAGAGGAATTGGAGGTATCACACACTTGTTTAGACACAGGAGGAATTTCAAACACTATATGATGCTGACCTGAGATTGACTCATGTGGTAGATACCTGGTCTCGCGGTGCCCTAAAAAGCTATATTTTGGAGTATTCAATTTCGACTTATTCATTCTCGGAGGTAGCGGAGTTCCAGTTCCTACGGTATCCTAGAGGGACGTATTTGTAAGGTATTCTGCTAGCAATCAAAATACTAATGGTAACATTGAACTTGGAAGCTAAACCCATGGAAAGCTAAAAGAATCTCCACGCACGGGGGCAGGAACAAGATTAGTGAAAGATGATAGACCTAGTGGCAGCACGGAAAAGGGAAGAGAGGCGAATGAAGTATGATGAGGCACATGAGAGGGAATTATGCAAGAAACAAGAAATTGCAGAATGGATGGTGTTGTGGAGAGAGATGGCTCATGAAGGATTTGAGGCTCATGGGGAGGAAGAAGAGCAAGAGCATCAGGAACTCCCCCATCTAGGAAAGCATGACAGAGAACCCTCTTCAGCCTCACATGGAAGCACGCCAGTAGATATGACCTGGGCCACGGGTGCGCATCTAAGCCAACCTGCTGACCTAGCCCTTGTGCTTCATTTTCTAACATCTAGTACAACAGGTAAAAACAATTTTAATTTAGGGAGTGAAAGCACAAATGTAGGTCAGATAACAAGTACCTCAATGGTAGCACATACATCTTTCTTATTCTTTGGGGGTAGATTTTCAGGCTCATCATCTACACAAAATATGAGTGCGCCGAGTGTGGGATTCACCTCTGGAACTGGGACTACTTCACAAAATGTAGGGTTCCAATATAGTACCATTGTTGGGACACAGGGGAGTGCATCCACGGGCCCTATTCCAAATCCTAGAGTATGATCAGGTGGATTGGGCAGTTCTAGTTCTGGTGGTTCAAGTGGTTTTGGAGGAAGAGCAAACCAAGGAGGTTTTGGGTCAGGTGGTCAAGGCCCGCAGCAACCCCGGAAAATTTATATGGAGATGTCCCTTCATCTCCCAGAGTATAGAGGTATCGAGGATGCTGTTAAATATGTTCATATGTGTGAAATATTGTGGCGCGTGAAAGGTGTTACCGCATCTAAGTGCAAGGCAAGTCAATTTGCTACTACATTATAGGCGCGCGCACATAGCTGGTATAGGAAGTTTGATCCCAATCAAACTTGTATTGACAATGCAGCATTAAAATATGCTTTCTTGAAAGAGTTCCATATCCCAGAGTTTGATTAGAAGAGTATAAGTGCACTCAAGGATATAAAGCAAGGCACTACTGAAAAGTGTACGTGAGTATGATGCCCATTTTAAAACACTTCTATCCAAACTCTCTTATGACATTCATGCAAGTCAACATGCACAATGGTTTGTCAGGGGATTGATTACCCCATTTCAAAGAGCACTATCACATAAAACTTATACCAACCCATGTGAAGCATTAGAGGATGCTTTACGTGCTGAAGCAGTTGGGAGTATTGACACTGGAGTTAGTCCATTTTTGGAAGCTCAAATAACAGCTATGAAAAAATAGTTATAGAAATATCGGCAAACTTAGCTCATGAAACGTGCTCAGGAATCTGGTGTATAGATTGTGAAGTGGAAGGCCACACCAAGGATAGTTTCCCTCATAGAACTGTATGTTCATTATTGTTAGACTGTGAGATTTTCCATTTGAATCATGATGCTAGTCACTACCCCCTACTACAACGGGCGATCAGAAAGAATGTATCCTCCTTTTGTAAAATTTGTAGGTCCACGACCCATGATACTGAGGACTATAGATTGATTGCCCAGATCCATGATGCCATTGATATTGGGCTAAGACAGGCAAGTGTGGCTGATAATTCTAAAGGGAAGAATGAGCATCAGGATAGGGATTATAATAAAATGTGCTATGATAGGAATGATGGAAGGTTTGAAGGGGTTCATGAAAGGGGATGAGGATATCGAGGTGGATATGGAGGATGAGGCCGAGGTGGAGGAAGGAGTGAATTCCCTCGAGGAACTTGCTATACATGTGGTTCACCTGACCATTATAGGCATGAATTCCTGCAGAATATTTCTTGTTCATTTTGTGGAAAGGGGCATAGTTATGAAGAGTTTCTGGACTTGTATGAGCATCTCAATAAGTAGCACAAGCAAGAAAACAAGGGCACGAGGATGGTTAGAATCCAACACATGATAGAGAATAATGGATTCCCAAGTTAACACCAGAACCTAAGGTAGTAACAATCAAGATAACCACATGAGTTGAGGCGGTGCGTGTAAGAGAGGTGTTGCAACAGAAACTGACAATCCCTAGGGAGGAGGTTTTGCATGCTAGGTATCTAGATCTAGCTCATCAGAAAGAAGTCTATCAGGAAATGATGGAGGTCCTTATAAGCCTTCAAGGTGAGATACAAGGTTTGAAAGAGCAGTCTTGGAAATTGGAGCACAAGGATATAGAATAGGCCCCATCGGATATTGACGACATCAGAGAGGTATGTAGAACATTGCACCAGTAGAATATTATTCCTTTATTAGGAAATTGGTTGAAAGGGAATACTCCGCGCATGGGAACTGAGACAAAAATAAAAATACTTCATGTGAATATTCCCCCCGATAACATTGATTACGAAAAAGAGATCACTTTGAATGCTATTGTGGATGGGTGGCTGCTGAGCAATATTTTGATTGACACAGGTGCGGAAGTAAATGTACTTACATTGGATGCGTGGGAACAAATCGGGAGACCCCCATTGCAGCCATCATCTAATGTATTGTTCATGGAAAGCAAAACAAAAGCTACTACCATAGGAGTTTTGAAGGATGCATCTATCACTATACAAGGGGAAAAGTTCACAAGCGACTTCGAAGTGCTAGCACTTGCGGAAGTAGATAGCTTCCCATCTTTTCTTGGGTGCCCTTGGTGTTATGCAAACAATGCTGATTTGTGGTTTAACAAGGGGTATATCAGCTTTGAGAACAAGGAGGAAAGGGTTATAATACCGTTGGCTGATGGGAAATCCATGCCATAAGTGGAACCTTTAAGCGAAGAGGACTTGAACAGAATCTATATACGTGCTATTCGGAACCGAGAGGTCCATGATCCATCTAAGGAATCCTTCATTGGGAATATTCTCAGTCAATCAGTGATACTACCAGTGTTGCTTGTGATAATTAGGGTCATGGCACTTATGAAATTATGGGGCGCGAAGTTAAGCATGCAGTTGCTTGCAAAAAAGGTTTTCACTCTATTTGGTGTATAGGTCTCTCAGTACTCCGCTATACTGGATTTGAAGATTTGGCTGGGTTCTTACAGGCCATGGAAACAAATTGGGCTGACCAGCTTAAACAATAAGAAATGATGTCAATACTTTAGGCGGGAAAGCTGTGCGCTGGTGGGTGGTCCACAGGGATAATATTTTTGAATGGGGAATGATTGGGACCGCCTTATCAACTAGGTTTTCAAGAAGTAATGCACCTACAAAATTTTTCCCTTATCATGGTGATCAACCTGCTCAGCATCATATCTAGCAGTGTGAGAGACTCTAGACAGTAGGATAGGAAGCATTACCACCCTCACTTTGGGTGCATCAGTTTTATTCTACTCTATAAGGTTACACGTGTGCTTGGTATGTATACATTGAATTACATCGTGACACTGGAAATTGGCAAACTTTGACTGTAGGGATGATCCAAACTTTTGACTTCTTTTCATCTACACCACCAGTGAACACAACTTTAAGCTTTATCAAGTGCTTAACCATGGGAGACAATGGGAAAGTGGAAGAACTTATTCAAGAATTATTTGGTGAGACAAAGACAGGGGCACGTTTTGTGGATGAAGAAGATGATATCATATTACTTGAGCACGCTTCTCTGGAAAAAGATAAGGGGAAGATGGTTTACATAATTGATGAGGAGGAAGTTGAGCACTTGGATGTGGATCATTCAGATGGAAAACATGAAGTGTTAGCCAGTGTGGATGTAGATGCGCACCCATATCATGAACCTATGACAACAAAAAAGGTCAATATAGGCACAAAAGCTGAACCTAAGGAGATGATAATTGGGGATTACTGGTAAGAGTCAGAGGTAGAAAATATCATAGACTTACTTCGAGACTATGAGGAATTATTCCCAAGAGGATACCATGAACTTAAAGGCATGCATATATCACTCGGAGAAATGAAGATAAAGCTCAAGGAAGGGGCAAGCCCTGTTAGGAAGCGACCGTATCAGATGAATCCCAATTTACGCGAGAAAGTAAAGGAGGAGATTGACAAGATGTTGATATCTGAGATCATTCGACCATTGGATGAATTAGAATGGGTCCAGTCCTATGGTGATAAGCATAAAAAAGGATGGTAGGATTCAAATTTGTGTTGATTATAGAGATTTGAATGCAGCATGTGTTACAGATCCCTTTCCTATGCCATTCATAGAGGAAATATTAGGAGTGGCTGGGCACGATATATATTCATTTACAGATGGGTTTTCAGGGTATCATCAGGTTAGGATTTCCCTAGAAGATCAAGAGAAGACCACCTTCACTACTGAATGGGGAAGCTTTGCCTATACTGTGATGCCCTTTGGATTAAAGAATGCACATGCTCTATTTTAAAGAATAGTGGTACAAGCCTTCAAGGATTTTATTCATAACTTTTTATAGGTCTATCTTGATGATTGGACCGTCTATGGGCTGATTAAGGATCATTGTGACAATTTGTACTTAATGTTTGAAAGATGTGGATAGTTGAGTATCTCCTTGAACATCAAGAAGTGCATCTTTGCTACTCCCTTTGACACACTTTTAGGACACATTATCTGCAAGGAAGGGTTGTTGGTTGACGTAACTAAAGTTGCAGTCATCATAGGCTTGAAAGAGCCAGCCAGTCAGCATGAGGTGCATGGATTTTTGGGACATACTGGGTATTACAGTAAGTTTATAAAAGGGTATGCAAAAGTTGCTGTGCCCTTGGAAGAATTTCTTAAGGGAAAAGGTACATTCTACTGGGGGGAGTCACAACAGCACATGTTTGAGATATTGAAGGATAAACTTACTATCACTCCTATCTTACACTTTCCTTCATGGGATAAACCTTTTCATGTTCATGTGGATGCCTCTGACATAGCCATTGGTGCTGTCTTATCTCAACCAGGAGAAGGTATTGTGGATCATCCCATTTGCTTTGGTAGTAGGAAGTTGACCCCTATAGAAAATAATTATACCACTACAGAGCGCGAGTCCTTGTACATGATCTATGCCTTGCACAAATTTTGTCAGTATTTGTTGGCTACACCATTTGTGTTTTATATAGATCACATGGCATTAAAGTATTTGGTGAAAAAGATCATTTTACAGGGGCGCCTATGCCGATGGATACTCTTATTTCAAGAGTTTGACTTTACAGTTGTGGTAAAGCCAGGTAAAAGTAATTCTGGACCAGATCACTTGTCTAGAATTCAATCAGGAGAATAGGCACAAACAATAGAAGAGACCATGCCTGATGCATAGCTGTATAGGCTACAGCGTGTGCCATCGCAATTAGAGGACATTGTTGTCTTTTTGAGGACTGGTATGGCGCCAGAAGGCATGAAATCCTTAGAGAAGAAGCAAATTTCTATTCCCGTGGCACCATTCATATTAATCAGTGGTGATTTGTACAAGTTAGGTAGAGACGAGGTGTTACGCTGTTGTGTATTGGAGCATGAACGAAAGGATATAATGGAAGAAGCACATGGTGGTATTGTAGGTGGCCACTATGTAGGTGATGCAATAGCACGCAAGATCCTACTTGCTGGTTTGTGGTGGGAAACATTGTACAAGGATTGTAAAGAGTATTGTAAGACCTGTGACCATTGTCAACGTCTTAGTCAACCAGGACAAAGGGATGAGATGCCTCTATGCCCAATTACAAGTGTAAAACCCTTTGAGAAATAGGAAATTGAATTTTTTGGGCCTATTTCACCAATTGTGCGCAGGACTGGATCAAGTTATATTATCACTTGTATAGATTATCTTACCCGATGGGTAGAAGCAGCACCTACAAAGGACTGCACAACAACCACAGTAACAAGGTTCTTATGGGAAAATATTCTTACAAGGTATGGTTGTCCTTTAAGTTTAACAAGTGATAGGGGCACACATTTCCTAAATGAGACAATAAGAATTCTTTTAGATGAGTTTATGGTTGCCCACCATAAGACTACACCCTATCACCCTTAGGAAAATGGGACTGCTGAGGCTTTTAACAAGATTTTGAGCCACACATTGACCAAGATTTGTGATGTTGGAAGGAAAGATTGGGATGATAAAGTATCTGCTGTTCTTTGGGCTTATAGAATATAATAAGAAAGATTGAACAAAGCCACACCTTTTCAATTGGTGTTTGGCACGGAAGCTATTCTTCCTATAGAATTTATGTTACCTTCTTTACGCATTGTGCACTTTGGAGGTCTAGCTAATGAGCAAGCCTTGGAAGAACGGATTGAGAAGATGGTTCAACTAGATGAGTACCAAGCCATCGCATGCTGGAGTCAGAAACAGTGGAGAAAGAGCACCAAAAGGCATGGCATGATCGACACATCAAGGATAAGAAACTTGCGGTGGGACAAATGGTACTTCTGTATGAGTCTAAGTTTTTGTGCCATCTAGGGAAGCTCAAGGTGCATTGGTTGGGGCTGTATGTTATCACTCATATACTTGATTCAGGTGCTTACCGGTTAGAAAAAATTTATGGCACAAGGTTTCCCAGTTACTTTAATGGGAGTAGGTTGAAGCCCTACTATAAATAAGTCTTCTTGGTGTTTGTAATAAGGCAGTATTGCCAGATAAATTAGGTTTCCCTTTATGCATTTCCTTAATGTATTTATTTCATCGTCGCTATGCTTTGTCAATTTAGCTCTTGTTTGTGTAATAAGCACGCTTGCGTGCATGAAGCTAACTACAATATGAAGCATGTTGATGCACAGAGGAGTGCAGATCCTTTTCATGTGGGGTGGATTGTTGGTGACTCTTAGGTGGATGTTGCAAAGATTTCATGCCACAGGTGTTGAGAAAGAAGGTTACTAAGGGTAACTGACAAAATATTGCTTCTCAAGATAAGAAAGGATGAAGATGGATGACGGAACGTATAACATGAGGTAAGTGGTGGCCATGGTAACTACCAGAAGATGATGTAGTGATGAGGTACTCAGGCGCTAGAGCGCTCGCTGAAGAGAAGTATGTAACAAAGGGTAAAAAGGTGCACTAGAAGGTTATAGCGTTTGGCGTGAATGTATACCACTCAAAAATGATAAAAATGGTTAATAAATGAGGAGAATTTGGTAGGTGAAGGAGCAATTAATGTAGCGAAAAGTTAAAATCTATATAAGGATGAGATGTGATTTCATTTTTACCCTTACGACTACGAGAATTCGACAAAGAGCCTACACGCGAAGAACATTAGCTAACCGATTCAAGGAACAAAGCAAACAAACTAGGTGTGGAAGACAGATCTATTGATTGCAAGGGCTTGAATCCCTTAGTAAAAGGGTTTGAACAAAGCAGAGTAACAAAACAGAGCTAGGGTGCATGATTTCACGATTAGAAATTAGGGCATAGTTGAATCAAGGTAGGGTTTGAAGCAAAAGACTAAAATCTTATAGTAAATACTCTAGAAAACAAAACCCTAAGAGAAGAATGGCACCAAAGAAGAAAGTAGCACCAATAAAGGAAAAGAAGAAGGTAGTGGTGGAAGAAGAAGAAGAGATGGCCCTGGAAAGTAATTTTTCAGAAATGCAATACCCTGAGGAAGTTATTATAGGCTAGGAATGGGCTACCCACATACAACAGAGTAATATAAGTGAATATAATCACCGGACCAACGAAAACCAGAAGAAATTAGACGACCTGCTCACATCTCGAACGAACAGGTGAACTGAGGATGACATGGAAATATATGATGATGCTGGGGAAAAGCTATTGAAAGGGAATGGTGTCTACCAACTGTATAAGCTCTCATACTTTGGAAAGTATGCACCATTGTATAGATGGCTGATGAGCCGAGTCCATGAGGACTTCTTCTACTTTGCAGGACGGAGGGTAAGATTGACACCCATCCTTATTGCCACAGTAACTGGATTAAGGGCAACATGTGAAGATATTAAGACTGACCTAGCTGACAAAAGCACCAGTTTGGAGACACAAAAAGTGCTGGGCTATTAGAAAGGACCGCGTGAAATGGACATTGACAGGCTGAAAAGTTGTCCAGTAGTACAGGCAACAACACACCTGGTCACAAAATTGAATGACCAAGAATGTTGGTCACAAGTTAATTCTATGTGGTTGCATGTGGCAAAGATCATGTCAGAAGGAACCACTTATAAAATTGTTGGCTTCATTGCATAACAAATAGTAGAGGAAGCACACGCAGGAAATAAAATAAGTTTTGGCTGTATCTTACTAAGTTTAGTCTTCATGGAGATTGGGGTACCCGATGGCCAAAAAGAGAATGTATGGGAATCATAATTCTCCAACTGAACGATTCAACAAGTATCTATGCAAGGGGTCAATGACGGAGGAGGTGAAGGAGTGCGCAAAGATGTGGTATGATAGGCTCCACATGGCGTTTGGAGAGGAATGGCGCATACCCAAGGATTTGCCTTTGGTTCTAGGGAAGTAGGTACAATTTGTAGTCTACCAACATTTCTGTATTACGTGATTTCCAATGGTAGATGGGTCATGGAGCCCCTGGTGAAAATTGCCTTATGCATTTCCCATGCAATACTTCTAAGCTGTAGTTCATCGGTTCATCAACACACGGAGGTTAGTGTTTAATATAGACAAGGTGGACTGTGAATACCACACCTTGTGGAAGATGTATGGATATTCAGGGAGGAATGCATATAATGAGAATAATATCTTAGATATTTTCGAGCATTAAGCCAGAAACACTGGCGATTGCAGATATCAGGGCTGCACTGATATATCTCCAACTGAAGCCCAAAAATGGAGAATAAAAAGTATGTGGAAAACGAGTTTGCACTTCTAGGGCCACCAAAGGGGAAGCATACTATGGAGAACATCCTAATGCCTAGGTCCTCTGATCCCAAGCAAGATGATGAAGAACACGAGGATAGTGGTGGCTTGGTGTGAAGGAGGAAGCAACCATCTGGCCAAGAGAAGGAGCACACGGCAACTTCCCAGGGAGAAGGAGTTACGGGGGAGGAGCAGGGTGACCAAAGGTTTAAGAAGGTATTTAAGCTCACAAGGGCACAAGGAGAAACCCCACAAGTGAAGGAGCCAGAGGAGAATAAAAGAAGAAAACTTAGGCTAAGTGAGGAAACAGAAGAATCTGAGGAGAAGGCACCTTCATCTCCAGCATAAGAAGAGCCTCAACACAAGGAGGAGAAAATGGAAGGAGAAGAAGGGGAACAATCAGAGGCTACACAAGACAAGGGTGGGGATACATCTAGTATTCCTAACCTTGATGCAACCATTCCCAGAGGGCCCCAATCCCATCGAATAGGGGAGGACACCAAGGCACATACCATGGGGTATGCAGAAGACCCAAAGCTGATTATTCATGCTCGTTTTCAGAGCACCATCAAGTAAAAAGATTTATTCGGATGGGCGCTCATGGATGAGGACAAGGCAATTCTACGCACAAGGAAGCAACTTTCATGGTCTATGCACACACATATGAACGAGCTAGACTTTGATGTCAGTGAAGAATCATGCACATCAAGATGGTTGAAGAAGGCACCTGAAAGGTGCCACATGACAACTAAGCCAACGGTGATGTTAGATGAGCAGGTGAGAAATGCTCTGGTAAAGGTATCTTCTAAAGTAGCAAGAAGAAACATTGAAAAATATGCTACCATTAAGGCACTGACGGAGAAATTGAAAGCTAAGGATGTGGAGATAGCGTGCCTAGTACAGGAAAAGGACTTGATCAAAAGAAAATATGACACTTTTTTTAATATGGTAGAGGAAATTGGAGATGATGTTCTAAAGGTACGCCTACATCTGGAATCCCAGGTACCAAAAGAATTTCCTTCTGCGATGCACTATGTGAAAATAATGATAACATTAGTGTTGGAGGATGAAAAGGTGCATGTATCAACACATTTCAAGGACCCTGAAGAAAAGTCAGAGAAAGCACAGGCTGTAGTAGCAAGGAAGGTTGCTACTTATGAAGGCCTACTACAAGCCACCCATGATGAACTAAAGAAAGCCGATGATGCGCTAACGATATGCATAGCCCCAGATGCACTCATCGCGGTGAAAACATTGGAGGATTATAAATGAAGTACAAAAGGCTATGAAGGATACTACCCTAGGCCATGCTGAACGGTTAATCCTGGTAAAGCAAAAATGTGAGGCATAGGCACCGCATAAGGAAAGGTTAGAGGAGCTTGGAAAGCTCATTTCTCAAAATATGGATGTATTGGAGGGGGTGCAAACCTCTATGTCAAGCCTAATGCTTGTGATACAAAATGAGTAAGGAAATCTCACTATGGAAGAGATGCATTCCATCATTGCAGATGTGCCTAAGATGGCAGGAGCAGTGTTAACGACATGGGAGAACCTAAAAGTAGATATAAAAGAAGAATATCCAGAGTTGCTGCTTCAGGATGAAATGGAGGGGCCTGAGGCTTGAACTATTTTGTTAGCTGTGTATACCTTATTCAAAATTCTTTATTTATCCATTCTTTGTGTAAGTTTTGGACATCATCATTATCGGGGTGACAATGAGCTTAGTGTGGGGTAATGTTGATAAGAGAAAACACTTAGTTGAAATCACACATAGAGTCCGCATGGGAGAGAAACACAAGAGAAAAGGCACGAAGGTATAGGAAGGTGTCACACGCGGAGGTGTAGAGTTAGACTTTTAGGACTTAGCTGATTTTGGAGATCAGGTCTATTCTTAGAGATTGGTTTGCGGAGCACACAAAGTAATGCCGAGACTTGCGCACCACTCTTCGTGGAGATTTTTGAAGAGCATGTCAACTCAATCTTGCATGGGAATAAGCTAAGAATAGATCCACCACTATAATTAACTATCAGTGATCTATAGATAGCATACTTACATGTATGGCTATAGTTGTAAAAGGCGCATGGCTGTTATTAACATGCGACCTATTTTTGGTAGAGTTAAGTGGTGAAGGGCTAGTTCCCCACCCTATATATATGTAATGAATTACTTAGTAAGAGATACATAGAACACATTTTTTGAAGGATGAGAGATACATGAGTACATGAGACTGGATAATTGTAACAGATCCATGCACGCATGTCTGGTATTGTACACAGCTTTTGTCCTATTGGTACGATGAATATATAAAGAATAGTGTCAGATATGTTTTATCAATGTATATTATTGTTATCATGATGATTCACATCTAAGTGCTTATAGATCTAGTTCAATATAATAATGAATAGATGGATTAGTTTCTAAAAATATATGTTTACTACTTTATCATGTTACCATTCTTCTACAACAACTCTTAAGGGGGACTCATTACCTTTGCGTGCTTCAGGTGAGCGCTCAGCCTAGGGTGAGTGATGTGCCAGTGTGACTAGGTGTTAACTAAGAATTCTAGGCTACATCATTGGTTCCATTGCTGGGACCTCTTTTTTAGTTGTTTTAGAATGGTTCACAATGAAGACATACGGGATAACTTTGGTGATCGTTGAAGAATGGATTCACAATCCTGAGGAAGAATACACACAGAGGTTTGACACTGGATCCAAATTTAGCACACGCACTTGGGTAGAGAAGAATCTATATTGACAGTTATTATGAAAGCTTCTTTACTATCTTTGCAGTAGAATTATACGAATGGTTGACTGCATATGCATCTAAGCAGAATTGGAGGTATCACACACTTGTTTGGACACAAGAGGAATTTCAATCGCTATATGATGCTGACCTGAGTTGGACTCACGCGGTAGATACCTGGTTTCGCGGTGCCCTAAACAACTATATTTTGGAGTATTCAATTTGAACTTATTCGTTCTCGAAGGTAGCGGAGTTCTAGTTCCTACGGTATCCTAGAGGGACATATTTGCAAGGTATTCCGTTGACAATCAAAATACTAATGGTAACGTTGAACTTGGAATCTAAACCCATGGAAAGCTAAAATAATCTCCATGCATGGGGGCAGGAATAGGATTGGTGAAAGATGGGAGACCAAGTGGTAGCATGGCAAAGGGAAGAGAGGTGGCTGAAGTATGATGAGGCACGTGAGAGGGAATTATGCAAGAAACAAGAAATTACAGAATGAATGGTGTTGTGGAGAGAGATGGCTCGTGAAGGATTTAAGGCTCATGGGGAGGAAGAAGAGTAAGAGCATTAGGAACTCCCCCATCTAGGAAAGCATGAAAGAGAACCCTCTTTGGCCTCACATGGAAGCACGCCAGTAGATATGACCTGGGCCACGGGCGCGCATCTAAGCCAACCTGCTGACCTAGCCCTTGCGCTTGGTTTTCTAATATCTAGTACAACAGGTAAAAATAGTTTTAATTTAGGGAGTGAAAGCACAAAAATAGGTCAGACAACAAGTACCTCAATGGTAGCACAGACAACTTCATTATTCTTTGGGGGTATGTTTTCAGGCTCATCATATGCACAGAATATGACGTGCCGATTGTGGGATTCACCTCTAGAACTGAGACTACTTCACAGACTGCAGGGGTCTAGTTTAGTACCACTGTTGGGACACAAGGGAGTGCATCCATGGGCCCTATTCCAAATCCTAGAGTATGATCAGGTGGTTTGGGCAGTTCTAGTTCTGGTGGTTCAAGTGGTTTTGGAGGAAGAGGAAACCAAGGAGGTTTTGGGTCGGGCAGTCAAGGCCCGCAGCAACCCTATAAAATTTATATGGAGATATCCCTTCGTCTCCTAGAGTAAAAAGGTATCGAGGATGCTATTGAACATGTTCATATGTGTTAAATATTGTGGCACGTGAAAGGTATTACGGCCTCCTAGCGTAAGGCAAGTCAATTTGCTACTACATTATAGGCGCATGTGCACAACTGGTATAGGAAGTTTGATCCCAATCAAACTTGTATTGACTACACAATATTAAAAGATGCTTTCTTAAAAGAGTTCCATATCCCAGAGTTTGAGCAGAAGAGTATAAGCCCACTCAAGGATATAAAGCAAGGCACTACTGAAAGTGTACATGAGTATGATGCCCATTTTAAAATGCTCCTATCCAAACTCTCGTATGACATTCATGCAAGTCAACATGCACAATAGTTTGTCAGGGGATTGATTACTCCATTTTGAAGAGCACTATTACATAAGACTCATACCAACCCGCATGAAGAATTGGAAGCAAATTTACATGCTGAAGCAGTTGGGAGCATTGACACTAGAGTTAGTCCATTCTTGGAAGCTTAGATAACAGCTATGGAAAAATAGTTAGAGAAATTATCAGCAAACTCAGCTCATGAAACGCACTCAGGAATCTGGTGTACAGATTGTGAAGGAGAAGGCCACACCAAGGATAGTTTCCCGTGCAGAACTGTACATTCGCTACTGTTAGACTGTGAGATTTTCCATTTGAATCATGATGCTAGACACTACCCCCTTCTACAACGCGTGATCAGGAAGAATGTATCCTCCTTTTGTAAAATTTGTAGGTCCATGACCCATGATACTGAGGACTATAGATTTATTGGCCAGATCCATGATGCCATTGATATTGGGGTAAGACAGGTGAGTGTGGCTGATAATTCTAAAGGAAAGAATGAGCATCAGGATAGGGATTATAATCAAACATGCTATGACAGGAATGATGAAGATTTGAAGGGGTTCTTGAAAGGGGACGAGGATATCGAGGTGAATATGGAGGACGAGGCCGAGGTGGAGGAAGATGTGAATTCCCTTGAGGAACTTTCATATACATGTGGCTCACCTGACCATTATAGGCACGAATGCCTGCAAAATATTTCCTATTCATTTTGTGGAAAGAGGCATAGTTATGAAGAGTGTCTGAGACTTGTATGAGCATTTCAGTAAGTAGCACAAGCAGGAAAACAAAGGTGCAGGGATGGCTAGAATCCAGCGCGCTGTAGAGAATCAGTGGATGCCCAAGTTAACACTAGAACTTGAGGCAGTAATAGTCAAGATAACCACACAAGTTGAGGCGGCATGTGTAAGAGAGGTTTTTCAAAAGAAGTCGACAATCACTAGGGAGGAGGTTTTGCATGCTAGGTATCCAGATCCAGCTCATCAGAAAGAAGTCTATAAGGAAATGATGGAGATCCTTAGAAGCCTTCAAGATGAAATACAGGGTTTGAAAGAACAGTCTCAGAAATTGGAGCATAATGATATAGAAAATTCCCCATCAGATATTGAAAACATTAGAGAGGTATGTAGAACGTTGAGGTAGGAGATTATTATTCCTTTATTAGGAAATTGGTTGAAGGAAAATACTCCGCACGCAAGAACTAAGACTAGAAGAAAAATACTTCATGTGAATCTTCCCCCCGATAGCATTGACTACGACAAGGAGATCACTTTGAATGCTGTTGTGGATGGGTGGCTGTTGAGCAATATTTTGATTGACACTAGGTGTGGAAGTGAATGTAATTATGTTGGATGTGTGGGAACAAATGGGGAGACCCCCACTACAACCATCATCTAATGTATTGTTCATGGCAAACAGAATGAAAGCTACTCCCATAGTAGTTTTGAAAGATGCATCTATCACTATATAAGGGGCAAAGTTCACAGGAGACTTTGAAGTGTTAGCACTTGTGGAAGTAGATAGCTTCCCAACTTTACTTGGGTGCCTTTGGTGTTATGCAAACAATACTGACTTGAGGTTTAGCAAGGGATATATCAGCTTCGAGAAAAAGGAGGAAAGGGTCATAATACCGTTGACAGATGGGAAATCCGTACCATATGTGGAACCTTTGAGTGAAGAGGACTTGAACAGAATCTATATACGCGCTATTCGGGACCTAGAGGTCAATGAACCATCCAAGGAAGAAATACTTCATTGGGAAGATTCTCAGTCCATCAGTGATACTGCCAATATTACTTGTGATAATTGGGCTCATGGCACTTATGAACTGGTGGGGCGCAAAGTTAAGCATGTTCAGTTTCTTACAAAAAGGGTTTTTGCTCTGTTTGGTGTATAGGTCACTCAGTACCCCGCTATACTGGATCCGAAGATTTGGCTAGATTCTTACGGGCCATGGAAACAAACTGGGCTGACCAGCTTAAATGATGAGATATGTTGTCATATACTTTGGACTGGACAGTAGTGCACTGGTGGGTGGTCCACAGGGATAATCTCTTAGAATGGGGAATGGTTGGGACTGCCTTATCAACAAGGTTTTCAAGAAGTAATGCACCTACAATTTTTTTTTCAATTATCGATGGTGATCAACCTACTCAACATCATATCTAAGCAATGTGAGAGACTCTGGACAGTAGGACAAAGAAGTATTACCGCCCTCACTTTGGGTGCATCGGTTTTATTCTAATCTACAAGGTTATGCGCGTGCTTGGTATTTGTATGCTGAATTACATCGTGACACTGGCAATTGGATAAATTTGACTACAGGGATGATTAAATTTTTTGACTTCTTATCATCTACACCACCAGTGAACATAGCTTTAAGCTTTATCAAGTGCATAACCATAGAGACAGTGGGAAAGCAGAAGAACTTATTCAAGAATTATTTGGTGAGATAGAGACATGGGCACATTTTGCGGATGAAGAAGATTATATCAAACTACTTAAGCACGCTTCTCTAGAAAAAGATAAGGGGAAGATGGTTTACATAATTTATGATGAGGAAGTTGAGCACTTAAATGTGGATCATTCACATGGAACATGTGAAGTGTTAGCCAGTGTGGATGTAGATGTGCGTGCATATCATGAACCTATGAAGACAACAAAGGTAAATATCGGCACAAAAGCTGAACCTAAGGAGGTGATAATTGGGGATTACTAGTTAGAATAAGAAGTAGCAAAGATCATAGAGTTACTTAGAGACTACGAGGAATTATTCCCAAGAGGATACCATGAACATAAAGGCATGCATAAATCACTTGGAGAAATGAAGATAAATCTCAAGGAAGGTGCGCGCCCTATTAGGAAGTGGCCTTATTGGATGAATCCCAATTTACGCGAGAAAGTAAAGGAGGAGATTGACAAGATGTTGATATCTGAGATCATTCGACCATTGGATGAATTAGAATGGGTCATTCCTATGGTGATAAGCATAAAAAAGGATGGTAGGATTTGAATTTGTGTTGATTATAGAGAGTTGAATGCAGCATGTGTTATAGATCCCTTTCCTACTCCATTCATAGAGGAAATATTAGGAGTGGATGGGCGTGATATATATTCATTTACAGATGGGTTTTCAGGGTATCATCAGGTTAGGATTTCCCCAGAAGATCAAGAGAAGACCACCTTCACTACTGAATGGGGAAGCTTTGCCTATACTGTGATGCCCTTTGGATTGAAGAATGCACCTGCTCTATTTTAAAGAATAGTGGTACAAGCCTTCAAGGATTTTATTCATAACTTTTTACAGGTCTATCTTGATGATTGGACCGTCTATGGGCTGATTAAGGATCATTATGACAATTTGTACTTAATGTTTGAAAGATGTGGATAGTTGAGTATCTCCTTGAACATCAAGAAGTGCATCTTTGCTACTCCCTTTGTAAAAATTTTAGGACACATTATTTGCAAGGAAGGGTTGCTGGTTGACCCAACTAAAGTTGCAGTCATCATAGGCTTGAAAGAGCCAGCCAGTTAGCGTGAGGTGCATGGATTTTTGGGTCATAATGGGTATTACAGTAAGTTTATAAAAGGGTATGCAAAATTTGTTGTGCCCTTGGAAGAATTTCTTAAGGGAAAAGGTACATTCTAGTGGGGGGAGTCATAACAGCACGTGTTTGAGATATTGAAGGAGAAACTTACTATCGCGCCTATCTTGCACTTTCCTTCATGGGATAAACCTTTTCATGTTCATGTGGATGCCTCTAGCATAGCCATTGGTGCTGTCTTAGCTCAACCAGGAGAAGGTATTGTGGATCATCCCATTTGCTTTGCTAGTAGATAGTTGACCCCTGCAGAAAAGAATTATACCACTACAGAGTGCGAGTCCTTATACATGATCTATGCCTTGCAAAAATTTCATCAGTATTTGTTGGCTACACCATTTGTGTTTTATACAGATCATATGGAATTAAAGTATTTGGTGAACAAACCTATTTTACAAGGGCACCTATGTTGATGGATACTCCTGTTTCTTACTAATCGACACATCAAGGATAAGAAACTTGTGGTGGGACAAATGGTACTTTTGTATGACTCCAAGTTTTTGCGCCATCTAGGGAAGCTCAAGGTGCATTGGTTGGGGCTTAATGTTATCACTCATATACTTGAGTTAGGTGCTTTCCAGTTAGAAACAATTGATGACTAAAGGTTTAAGAAGGTATTTAAGTGCACAAGGGCATAAGGAGAAACCCCACAAGTGAAGGAGCCAGAGGAGAAGAAAAGAAGAAAACTCAGGCTACGTGGGGAAACAAAAGAATCTGAGGAGAAGGTGCCTTCATCTCCAACAGAAGAAGAGCCTCAACACAAGGAGGAGAAAATGGAAGCATAAGAAGGGGAACAATTAGAGTCTACACAAGACAAGGTTGGGGATACATCTAGTATTCCTAACCTTGATACAACCATTCCCAGAGGGCCCCAATCCCATCAAATAGGGGAGGACACCAAGGCACATACCATGGGGTATGTAGAAGAGCCAAAGCTAATTATTCATGCTCGCTTTCAGAGTACCATCGAGTAAAAATATTTATTCGGATGGGCACTCATGGAAGAGGACAAGGTGACTCTGCGCACAAGGAAGCAACTTTTATGGTCTATGCACACGCATATGGATGAGCTAGAATTTGATATCGGTGAAGAATCATGCACATCAAGACAGTTGAAGAAGGCACCTGAAACATGCCACATGACAATTAAGCCAACGGTGATGTCAGGCAAGCACGTGAGCAATATTATGATAAAGGTATCTTCTGAAGTAGCAAGAAGAAACATTGATAAATCTACCACCATTAAGGTGCTAACAGAGAAATTGAAATCCAAGGATGTGGAGATAGTGTGCCTAGTACAGGAAAAGGACTTGATCAAAAGAAAATATGACACTTTTGTTAATATGGTAGAGGAAATTGGAGATGATGTTCTAAAGGTACACCCGCATTTGGAATCCTAGGTACCAAAAGAATTTCCTTCTGCGATGCACTATGTGAAAACAATGATAACATTAGTGTTGGAGGATGAAAAGGTGCGTGTATCAACACCGTCCAAGGACCTTGGGGAAAAGTCAAAGAAAGTGCAAGCTGCAGTAGCAAGGAAGATTGCTACATATGAAGGCCTAATGTAAGCCACCCATGACGAACTAAAGAAATCTTATCATGTGCTAACGATATGCACAGCCCTAGATGTGCTCATCATGGTGAAAACATTGGAGGACGAAAATGAAGTATAAAAGGCTATGAAGGATGCTACCCTAGGCCGTGTTGAAAGGTTAATCCTGGTGAAGTAAAAGCGTGAGGCACTAGCTGCGGCACATGCACCACGTAAGGAAAGGTTAGAGGAGCTTGGAAAACTCATTGCTCAAAATATGGATGTATTGGAGAGGGTGCAAACCTCTATGTCAAGCATAATTCTTATGATACAAAATGAGCAAGAAAAGATCACTATGGAAGAGCTACATTCCATCATTGCAGATGTGCCTGAGATGGCAGGAATGATGTTAACTGTGTGGGAGAACCTAGAAGTAGATATAAAAGAAGAATATCAAGAGTTGCTACTTCAGGATGAAATGGAGGGGCTTGAGGCTTGAACTATTTTGTTAGCTGTGTATACCTTATTAAAAATTATTTATTCAACCATTCTTTATTTATCCATTCTTTGTGTAAGTTTTGGACATTGCCATTTTTGGGGAAATAATGAGATTAGTGTGGGGTAATGTTGATCAAAGAAAACACGTAGTTGAACTCGCACACAAAGTCCACACAGGAGAACGACACAGGAGAAAAGGCATGAAGGTATAAGAAGGCGTCATGCGCAGAGGTGTAGAGTTAGAATTTCAGGACTTAGCCAATTTTGGAGATCAGGTCTATTCTTAGAGATTGGCGTACGGAGCACACAAAGTGATGCTGAGACTTACGCGCCACTCTTCGTGGAGATTTTTGAAGAGCATGTCAACTCACTCTTACATGGGCATAAGCTAAGAATAGATCCACCACTAAAGTTAACTATCAATGATCTATAGATAACATACTTGTATGTATAACTATAGTTGTAAAAGGCGTGTGGCTGTTTTTAGCATGTAACCTATTTCTGGTAGAGTTAAGTGGTGAAGGGCTAGTTCCCCACCCTATATATATGTAATGAATTGCTTAGTAAGATATACATAGAGACACTTTTTTTTTAGGAATGAGAGATACATGAGTACATGAGATTGGATAATTGTAACAGATCCATGCACGCATGTATGGTATTATATGAAGCTTTTGTACTGTTGGTACGATGCATATATAAAGAATATTGGTTGAACAACAGTGTCATATATGTTTTTTCAATGTATATTATTGTTATCATGATGATTTAAATCTAAGTGCTTATAGATCTAGTTCAGTATAATGATGAATAAATGGATTAGTTTTTAAAAATGCATGTTTACTGCTTTATCATGCTACCATTCTTCTACAACTGAAAAGGGGCCTCAAGCTGATGTAGTTCTCCCATAAGATAGGGAATAATATGATGAGTTAGATGAATGGGTCAGTAGGTTTTAGGCATGAGTAAGAGGATGAATAGGCAGGTCATTTAGGCATGGTTGATTCAAGTTTAATAGGAAATCGAGTATAGGTGCATGGTTGAAGGTTGAATAGGCATGGTTGATTTAGGCATGGTTGAGTTGTCTATGTGAATAGATATAAGGTGATTTTGGTGGAAGAGGAATTCCCAGAATGTAGGTGTCGAAGGTCAGGTCCTATGTAGGAGGATCAATAAGTAACAAAAAGAGGTGAACGGTAAGAGGAGACAAAAGAGTTGCCTAAGTGGTAAGAACCATTATGAGTCTATCATACCAAAGATTGGCTTATGAACATAAGACCCTAAAGGCATTGCATGATTGACTATTCTAAGGGTGAAGAAGGTCACATGATCATGAAATGTCACATTTGTGGCACGTCCCTTGAGTAGGTAGAAGATTAGAAAGGAAAGGCAGGTGAGGTGAAAGAGTTGTTTTAGCGTAACCTGGTGTGAGATGGCATGCCTCTTTGGCAAGAAGCCCATGATCATAATATGTGAGTCCATGACGAAAAAATTATCTTTTTCCTTTTTTCTTTTTTAATTTATAGACCGATCGATGTGAGAAGTCTATGTGGGATGAATAGAATATCTCCTTGAGGTATTCCATGTGAAGCTGATCGATGTGGAAGCTTCAGAATATTTTTATTTTATTTTTGTAGGAATAGTCTTCTTTTTGTGATAGACTATGTACAATATGGCTAGCTTTGTATAATTGTCATTCGAGGGAGCAGTCTATTTATAGCAATAAGACAGAAAGATAGATGTCCTTTTTGAGGGATTCATCTTTTTACTATAATTTTGACTCAAGGATTTTGAATTTTAAAATATCGTATATTACTTTTAAATTGTTTTTTTTGGACTTTTAAGTCATGGACAAGACTATAAAGAAGTATAGGCTTCTTTTATGGAGACAAAAACCATAGCACACAGGGGTTAGCTATGTAAGAGAGGTTTTAAATGATGAATGACCATGAGATTTCATCTTGAAAAAGATGAAAAGTATCCATGAGAATCATGTCATGAGTAGAGCCATGGTACTCATATTGAAGATAAGGCTGAAAGGTAATGGGTAATCACATGATTCTTGTTTATCCAATGATCCTTAAAATATATAAGTGGAAGGTGGATGTTTCTCAAGAGACAAGTGTTTAATGGAAAAGATATGATACAAGACTTGATTCAACAATAGAATGGTTTAAGATGCAAGGTATTGAGGGGCTCAGGTTTGGTTTACCTTCGAGTGAAGAAAAATGATAAGCACCTCATCCATAGGCATGAGTAATGATATAGGTCCAAGATAATTAGGAGAAAACTTGCCCTCGTTTACTTTTCTCCTCTTTTGTTACATGTTGATTTTCCTTTAGGACAAGGTCGCCGACCTGGAAGGTTTGTTCTTGGACACATTTATCATAGGCACGTTTGATACATTTTTGGTAGATTTGGAGGTGATCGAGAGAATTTAGAGGGTGTTCATCTAATAAATCAAGTTGTGCCAAACAGTCTTAGAGAAAATCATCATCTTTGAGCATATCTTTGAGTGAGATACGAAGCAATGGAATTTGGACTTTGAGAGGCAAGACAACTTCTATACCATAGACCAAAGAGAAAGGTGTGGCAATAGTTGAGGTGTGAATACTAGTGTGGTAAGCCCATAAGGTGAAAGGAATGTGTGTATGCCAATCCTTTCCAGTATCATCAACCACTTTCATAAGAATTTTGTTTAAGATTTTTTGGTTGATTCAGCTTGGCCATTTGTTTGAGGATAATAAGGTGAAGAAAAAATGAGTTGAATGCCAAAGGCATCACAGAGTTTTCGTAGGGTTTTGTTTTTGAATTGTTTTTCATTATCAGTGATGAGGCAGTGAGGAACACCAAAGTAACAAATGATGTGAGGATTGATGAATTCACATAATTTTCACATCTTTTGTAGAAATAACAGGTATGGATTCCACCCATTTAGTGTAATATTTGGTAGGGGTAATAATCCATTGATGGTGTTGGGAATAATGAAGGTTTATATCTCTGACAAGATCCAAACCCCATTGAGAGTAATCCCAAAAGGTCTCATGCAACCTATAAGGCATGAATAGGGGTGTGATGAAGATTAGCATATTGCTGAAACTTCACACAACATTTGACATAGTCATAATAATCATGGTTTAGGGTTGGCCAGTAATAGCCCAGGTGAAGGATGTGCACTTAGTGATAGCTAAGCCACTGAAGTGACCCCCACAAATCTTGTTGCGAACTTCCTTGATAGTGTATGGAATTTTAAAACTCATAAGACATCGTAAGAGGATAACATCAAAGACTCATTTATAGAGAATACCACCCATGATGACATAACGAGAGACACTTTTGAGAAAGGCTCGTTGTCCATTGTGAGTAAGATCTAGAGGTAGAATTGAAAGGGAAAGGTAGTCAGCAAATTGCTTATACCAAAGGTCACGTGGGTCAATTTCAATGTTTCCTACAAGGTTGAAATCTCAAATTAGATAAGAAGGTGATTGCAACCTTTTGTACTATGATAAATATTTTTCAAGTCAGAAGGCGAGGAGGGGAATTTGAGAAGCAAGACATGACCATGGTATCTACAAATTTATTAGTGGAACACATGGTGGTTTGAAGTTCATAATGGTCAAAGGTAGTCAAAAACATGTCAACACGGTGCTTATACTTTTAAAGTATCTTGTTACGACATTGGTATATACCATTAGCTTGGTTCACAACCAGTTGAGAGTTGCCAAAGATATTAATTGATTTAACTTCTAAGGTTATGGTGGTTTGAATACCTAACACATGTGCTTCATATTCGGTGATATTGATTAGTACAATCAAAATCTGGTTTGAAAGATAATGGCATAGGCTCACCGTTAAGAGGAATGAGGATAACGTTGGCACCACCCCCACACCGACATTTGGAACCATCGAAGAATAAGTTCATCTGGTAAATGGTATTGTCTAGGGAGAGGGTAGCAATGGATTCATTAGGGAAATTGAAGTTAGAGGATTGGTTTCTGGAGAGAGGTGCATCTACGAGTTGATCAGAAATTTTTTGTCCTTTGATATATTTTTGATGGATGAATTTGAGATCTAGGTCTGCAAGAAGCATGAGAAAATGTGTAACACATTGATGTTGGTAGGGCTTAGCATACATGTAATGTAAGGGGTCAGTATTGGTGACAACAAAGGTTTTGTGGTTGAGTAGGTAATGGCGAAGTTTAGTGGTGACAAAAACTAAGGCTAAGCAGAGTTTTTCAGCGTGATTATATCTAGTTTCGTAGTCTAAAAGTATATGGCTTATATAATAAACCACTTCCTCCCTGTGTTTCTCATCATGATGAGTCAAGCATGGCACCCAAGGAATTATCTGTAGCATATATGTAAAGGTAAAATGGTTGGTCATCCCTAAGGGGAATGAGCACAGGTGGTTGGAGGAGGTATTGTTTTAAGTCGTCAAAGGATTTGTGGCATTCATCATCCCATTTGAAGGATACATCCTTTTTGAGAAGATGATGGGATGGATGGTAGCGGTCAAAAGCTATGAGAAATAAAGTGAGAATAGATTGCAACTTTCCTTGCAAACTATGAAGTTGACGAAGGTTAGTAGGTGGAGGCATTTTGAGAATAAACTTCATTTTAGTGGGATCAAACTTCAATGCCATGCAAAGAAATGATAAAACCAAGGAGATTTTTGGGAGAGAATAAGGAGAACTTCTTAGGTTAAGAGGCTCAACACAGTACTTTGATGAGATGGTCAAAGACCACTTTAAGGAATACAAGGTGTTTGGCCCGATGTTTAGACTTGGAAAGAAGATCGTCAACATAATATTTCAATATGTTATGCATGATGTCATGAAAATACAAGTCATAGCCCGTTGATATGTAGCACCAGTCTGTTTTAAGACCAAAGGGCATGACACAATAACAGAAGGTACCCCAATGAGTGATGAAGGAGAATTTAGTCTTGATCTTATGGGGAAAGTAATATTTTTTTATAACCCAAGAAACCATGCATGAATGATATCATCTTATGGTGGTGGTGAGATCAACTAGTTGGTCAATACTAGGTAGAGGAAATCATTTTGGGGCAAGCTAAGTTAAGGTCATGGAAATCTATGAAAATATGGAATCCCCCTATTGATTTTGTGACAGGAACAATGTTAGAGATCCATTAAGGTTAATTAATGGGTAGGATGAACGAAACTAAAAGAAGGCATTATAGTTCTTCTTTGACAAGAAGGGAAATGCCCAGGATTCATTTTTCACAATCTTTTGTTTCAAGGGTTTGACATCAGGAATGGTTACGATATTGTGGACCACAATTTTGGTGTCAATAACCAGGCATATCAGTGTAGGACCAAGCAAAACATTGCTTATGATCCTATCAAAGAAGTAAAATTGGCCTAGTCGTAACATCTAAAGATTGGCCTATTTTTTAGAATGTGCGGGTCATCCAAAGTGTGAATATTGATTTCAATGGTGAATTCATTCAACATGGTTCTCATCTCAGAAGGTAATGGCCAATGAATATAAGAATCTTCTGCATAAAGGTCAGATGAGAATAGAATCATCATCCTGACATTGAATGAGCATTAATAAAAGGTGTATCATCATTGATCATGTTAGGATACAAGAAGGGAAGAGATAGAGGGAGCCTCTAGTATCTCGTTGATAAGTCAAAGGTACTAGGAAATGAGTGTTTACAAATTTATTTTTAGGAGGAATGGATTCTCGATCCAAACACTCTGTAGGTGAAGGTGGTGAAATGAATGGGGTGGGGAATGTTTATTGTATTCCATGAGTTCAACTCGGGCTCTTGAGATGGTTCAGTGAATCGAATACCACTGCGGTCTTTATGCTTACAAGTGGTCCTGGAATGACATAAAAACCAAATAGTATTTTTGGTGCAGGCCAAATCCTTCCAAAAAAATGATGGAGGATGTTCAGAAATAGTCAGATTGGTCAAGTTTGGGAAGGTGGATTGGTGAGTAGGTAGAAGCATCAAGTCCCACTTTATTGGTACAAGTGGTGGGGATGACTATATAAGAAAACTTTTCCTATGTGATCATAGTGGGGATGTTGGTAAAGGTTACCATAATGTTGAGGAGCAAGGAATGTGTCAAGCCCTTATAAAGGCAGTACTTCACTAGAGTGAGATGTTGAAAGGTGTAGTGGAAGATGGGAAACAATCTGGTGAGGGATATACTCGTTTTGTGAAAAGAATGTAACACATTGGCATTTTGGCAGAGGTTTGGCTAGCTCTCTTATGTGGACCATATTGATCTCAAATGTTAGAGGATGATAAAAGGGTTGTGGAGGGGGAAATGAAGGTTGACCTAATAGGTACATGATGAGGATGTGTGGTGATAGGTACAGGTACTCTTGAATAAGGTCCTCATCTAAAAGATCATCATCATCAAAGTTTTCTTTAAGAGGACATAGTTGGAGTAGGATAGTCTTAAGAGCCTTAATATTTTTCAACATCATGCTCTGGCACATGATGGTAAGTGAAAATTTTGGTATCATCAAACCCTTCTGGTTTAGGTTTGAGTGGGTCAATGGTCTAAGTGGTGATAATGTGATGACAGAGGTTTCCAAAAGGTTAGCTAGGATGTTGGCGTAAGACTCTTGCAATGGATCACAATGTCAAGTAAGTGTGGGTTTGGATGGAAGTGTAGGTGAATTTTGTGGGAGAGGTGCCACCCGAGGTGGAATTGGAGGTTGAGTAAGCTTGACCACCTATTTGGTAGATAGTACGGTTTTAGGTTTGGATTGCACCTTATTAGTTAAAGATGTTTTAGGTGAATTGGTTGTTGGAGGTGGTATAGGTTTAACTACCTCTTTGAAGGGTAGTGGGTTCTTGGGATTTGGATGCAACTTCTTGGGTAAAGGGAAGAAGAAGTGCATGATGTAGAAGGGAAGGTATATGGTAAGAAAGGGGCTGGGTTGGCCAAGAAAATAATGGAGGTGTGGTGAAGGTTGTGGTAAGAGGCAATGTTGAAGGTACTAATTGAAGAGAATGGAATGACATAGGTAATGATGAGGATACTATAAGTGGTGTAGGTATATGAGGTAGGAAAAGGATGTAGGTGACGGCACGAAGGTGTAACACTATGTAGGTAATTTAATGTGGAACAGAGGATCATGATGAGGAGGTGGGCTGTTGTGATTTTGTTTTACCTTGGGTAGGAGGCTACTTGACCAAGGTTTATCAGGTGGGGTCCTAGGATAGATGCAAGTGGTGAAGGTGACAGAGGAGTAGTGGGTGAAGCCAGTGTATGTGACCTAAGAGGTTGGGTCTTCCTCTTAGGTGGGGGAATATTCTTTGTGATAACTTGTGAGGATGTGGCTAAATCCAATTTGGTAGGAGGATGGACTAGGATTGATGTCGTCATGACTCCCAATGTGGAAATGGGTCTAGACATGGAGGAAGATATAGGTGCAGGAAAGGTTTTAGGCATAGGAAAAATTTCATTTGATGGTAAAGGTTTAGGTGTGGGTGAGGGTGATGAAGAATAGGTCGCTACAACTAGCATGGGCATGGTGGGTTTGGTTGTCTAAAACACCTTTGGATAGATCGTGGAAGTATCAATAGACAACATTTGCATTTGAGTTGAGAAAGGCAACCAAAGGCATCCCCAAAGCATGGAATTGTCAACATAATCCAAGTAGTCGACCAAATGTGAAAATACACCATGTAGGGGGGATGATGTTGATTTGTTAGTAATCCCTATAAAGAATGTCTCTGAGACAGGGAATTGGTTGGCTTTAGACTTTGTGGGTAAAAGAGCTGAGATCAAATAAAGAGGATCCTCGAAAGTCAATGGAGAATTGTCACCAATAGGAAGGGATGCTGCTAATGGATCCCTCTATGGGTAGGGGAGATGACAATTCAGATGAGGTAAGTTCATATTTTGGTGAAGAAGAAGGTAAGCATGACTCTCCTGTGGGTAGAAGAGTAATGTTCATCAGGTTGAGAGGTGAGTGGGGAAACTGCATCGGAGTGGATATGGTAGACTCCTCCATGGGTGAAGGAGGAGATAAGGGAGACTCCTCTGTGGGTAAAGGAGTAGATGAAACAAGTCCCTTTTTGGATGAAGGAGCTTGTGTGAGAATCTCCTCGATAGATGGAGTAGGAGGAAATTGAGGAAGAGCTGGTATGATGTCGAAAACAACATGAACCTCACGAACATTACTATCTTTGGTCGAGGTTTCGACAGTTTGGTTAGATGATGGGGTGTGATTTGGGAATGGATTCTTAAAGATGTGAAGGTTCTGATTAGCCGGTGCATTAGGATTATCCAAGATGATATCTCCATTATCTAACATTTCTTGGATGATATTTTTGAAAGTTATATAATTACCATCACTATGACCTTTAACATGATGATAGTTGTAGTAATCATTTTCTTTGTACCATGCAGGCATATGACGAGAGGGGTCAAAAAAGTATGTGGTTTGATGGGTGGCAGAGTGATCGCTCCGGCTTTTAGAATTTTTTCTAAAACTGAAGAGTAGGGTTCTCCTATGGGAGTATATTTTTGTTGCTCCCACTTGAATTAAAAATCCTGAATAGGAGAAAGATTGGAAGAAGGATTTGATTGGTTGGATGTATGAGATGGGCTGGATTTCAAAACTACTACATTGGTAGATCCTTTTCTTTAGAGTAATTATTTTTCAGTTTGGAAGAAGAAGAGGTATCATTTGATTTAAATGCAACATTATTGTTACGCAACTGTATCTTCTTCTCTTCAATAGAACAAATTTCATGTTTTCTGGGCCATGGTGAACACCTTGTCAAACATGTGGAAGGATTGAACTTGGAGAGTTGACAAGATGTGTCTAGCACAAGCCCTGGTAAACAAATTTATTAACTTGGTTTGAGGTAGTAGGAATGTGAGTTGGTTGATCAGGCTCCGCCAACGAGTGACAAAGTCTATGATAGATTTGTCTTCGTATTGGTGTGTCATGTACAAGTCAGTCATGGTGACCTTCTTGACAATGTTGATAGAAAATTGGTCTAGGAAAGCTTGAGCTACTTGGTTGAATGAGAAAATGGAGTTCCTAGGTAGAGTACTATACCAATCCAAAGTAGGTCATGTCAAGGACATTGGGAATGTTCGCAAGAGAAAAGTGTCATCATGAGTGATCAGATAACACCCATGTTTAAAAGACCACAAGTGTTGTTGTAGGTCTTCTTTGTTGTTAAATCAGTTGAATTTAGGCTAATTTCCCAATGCATAGGGTATGGATGAATCAGAATGAATGGGTGAATGGGATCATTGCAAATCTCATCATATGTCAGAGAGTTACGTGATCCGAGATAGATGCTTCCAATGTCTACATCTTGTCCATCATCATTTTGATAAGATCATTGGTAGGTTGTGATGACTGGGCAACCCCTGCAGTATAAGGGGGTAGATGAGGAGGGTATGATGTGGGTAGGCATCCCAGTATGTGGTGGTGCCGAGTACAAAAATTGTGAGGGAGGAATGTAGGTTGGAATAGATGTAGATGACAAGTATCCTTAATAAGCGATAGATGAAATAGGTGTTGTTGGTGATAAGTGTAGGTAGGTGGAGTGGACATAACGACCCTCGTAGTAATTAGAGGAAGAGACTGTGGGATGGAGAGGACAATGTTTTGGAAGGGAGTATGGGTTACCGACACCATGGGTTGCTAAGATGCAATAGGTATATGAGAGGTGGCGGGTGCAGATAGACCTACACTTAAGGCAGTTGATAAAGGCATGGTTTACATCGTAGGAGTGACTGACATCAAAGGCACGACAAATGCTGCATAGGTGTAGTAGATATTGATGATGTAGGGTCAAGCTAGGACACCACAAGGTGGTAAGGTGGAAGAGGGTAAGGCTGAGCTAGTAGTAGCTGATGCAGAAGTGGGTGCGAGGGTAGGAGGAATGGACACATGCATGTCATATACAAAGCTTCCCTAATGAATCATGGGTAGATGAATGAGTAAGATAGTATTGATAGAGTAGTGGGGTTGTGATCAAGGAGTCTTGTGAACTCCTCATCACCAGTGGGTATGGAAAGATAGGATGATTGGGGTCCATGGGCGATGAGATTGAAGGGGTGATGGACTAGGTGGGAGGGGCTGGTGGTTAGCATGAAACACGAGAGCATTATCTTGTTTACGAGTCAAAACTATGTGACTTATGATAAAATAGGTATTTTGAGCTTCACTGATGATGTAGAAACATAGAAGGAATGGGAAAAATGGTCTAAAATAAGGTGATTACTATCCTTGTTTTGATTGAAAATTAAAACATAGAGACCGATGTCGGTTAGGGTAACCGATGTCGATGATAAGGTAACCGATTCCACCGATCAGAGGACCGATACTAGCTACTGTGGAAGAATAAAAGGACTTGCAAATATTTAGAAATGAAGGATGAAAATGGGTCAGACCTGGACTCCTGAAAATGATATCAGAGACTCAAGATATGGTGAGGTAATTGTAGGACAAACCATGAAAGAACAGGAAATGTGGTGAATACTACTTTGGAAAAAATAACCAAAAAGTATATAAACCAATGTCAGTCAATTAACCGATGCGATGATGATACAACTGATGGAACCAATCACTGGACCAATATTTGGTTACTATGAAATCTGGGAAAAGAAGGAAAAAATGAATTTTGGTGATTTAGATCAAATAAAAGACCAATCTAGAAACTGAGTATGGCTATGATTGACCCTAATACACTCAGAATAGAGTCAGAATACACCAAATATGATTATGGAGTGTAAAGGATAAGAATAATGGAAGAAACACAACTCACACCTCAAAACATCAAGATCAAGCAAAAAGCTAACAAACACGAAATCCTATGTGGTAGATTTTATGTTGTGGCTTATGCCATTTTGGACTGACTTGTGAATATAGTAGAGTTTTTTATTAAAAAAGGTGCCCTATAAAAGCTGACAAATATGGATAGTTTCAAGGATGTTTTAGCATGGGGGATCCTTCTCTGAGATGATGACTGGAAATAGAAACTAGTTTGGAGCCCACCGTCAATCCTCTGATCGTGTGATCGTTGACAGCTTCTTCTAGACAATATGTTGTTCAAGATAATGGGTAATTTATTTCAGTGGTTTGGTATAGAGAAAAAAGGGTGCTAAGTGTCAGCTACGGTTCAATTCTTCAACCATCATCTGGTCATGGCTTCCAGCATATAGGTTTCCCACAATTTTTAAATGAGCTATAATGCAACACACAAAAATGATATGCAAAAGTTTTAAACCCAAATCCACAATGAAATTTGATGAGAATAAATGATGAAGAGGTTAAGAGTATGTCTTTCACTAATGCAATACAAAATAGAAAGAAGAATTCTTTTTAGTCCCAAAATACAAGTGTCACTGAGATACCAGTAGAAGAAAAAAATTTCCAAGGGAGAAATTTAATGTGAACTCATTTCAAAAGGAAATAGACACACAATGATTCACCTAGGAATGAACAATGCAAAAGAACCCCTGATGGGTCCCACCGGGCATGCCAAAATGTTTCACCTCAAAGTATGTGATAAAACAGAATAAGGTAATAGGTCAAGGAGGAATACCTGTGATTATGTAGATCGAAGTATGCATGCATTGTAGAATTTGATCAGAATCAATGTGAGAGCTTCCCTTTGGCTAGGAGGAACAACCTATGTAATAAACAAAACAAGACCAACAAATGATATTAAATAATAAATCACAGTCGACTGCTTAGCAATTGCTAGTTCTAGGAAGTGTGATACTTCATAGATGGTTGTCAATCCATAGTTTTTATTAAATTAATGAAAGTAAATACGAGAAATAAAGGTCCTATTGCTAACACTTTGATTTAGGTATCTCAAAATGTTATCAACACACTAGATCAAACAAAATATTGAAATAAAAACTAATCTAGCATCAGGTAAGGTATGTTTCTGGTTAGGAAAGGTTAGAGGGGTGTTAGGTAGGGTCACTGGGGTAGCTGGTAAGGTTTGGATGGAGTTTGGTGGAGGTTTAGAAAAATACACAGTGACCGATTTAAGTTTGGTGACCAATGTTGGTACAGAGGTGAGACAGACAACAGTTAAAGTGACCAACGTCGGTAGGGGAAATTTGGTAGTAATTAAATAAAAGAAATTTTTGAACTTCTTTGTGATTACACAGAGAATGGAGGGAGAGTGGTTGGGTTTGTAATATTACCAAGAAGACTCATGAATACATAGGGGCAAGTATGGAGAGCCAAAATTTCATAGGTGGTTGGGTTGATGGATTGGTGAGAAGGTGGAGATAAAGGAATACATGGAGAAGTAAAGTATAATGAAGGAGGTAATGGATCTAAACTTTAAGCAAGCAAAAAATGATTAAAATCATGTATACTTAATTACATTTGCAGATCCAATAGGTAAAGGGGGATGATAGTTGATCCATGAAGAGCCTCTGTGTTAAGTGCCATGAAAATACTCCCAGAGTGTCCCTGTGAATATTCTAATACCTTGGGATGAGAGCCATATGTTTGCTTGGTCCTGTGGTTGAGTATTTTGTGTCGTCTAGATGCTAAGAAGCTTGGATTAGTGCTTGAATACGATAGTTATCCCAAAAATGAAATTGACCAACTTGGGTAATAAGTTGGAAAATTGTATATAAAGTAACCGATGATGGTTAGGTGACTGGTGTTGGTCGAGGAATAACCAACGTCGGTTAAGGCGGGAAAGTCTAGGTTTACCAAAAATATGCAGATCTTCCCAGATTTGGCTTCATTTCTGATTGAGTCTGATTAGGAAAGTGGAGTTCACATGAGAGAATACAAGAAGAACTTAGAAAAGGTCTAGTTAGGTTTAGGAAGAAGAAGTGGTTAGTTAGGTCAAGTGATGACTCAACACTGAGAGTGATGACTCAGTCCTGAGAGTGATGAATCTATCATTGTGAGTTAAATTCCCCTAGAATGGGTCCAGGGTGAGGTGTCTAGGTGAGGTGGAGGTGTGAGGGTGAATTTGATTTAATTAAAATAATTAAATTAATTAATAATGTGAGGATGAATATTAATATGGGATGAAGGGGACCAAGGGGAGTGTGACCCAAATTTGGTGTCTACAGTGGGAGCTTGATAGAGGTTAAAACAAGTTTTCTTGCTTCTTCCTTCAAATCAGGTCCAAAAATTTGTCCACACATCTAGGAAAATCTAATACACCTTTCCCAATGCTCACGTTTGCATTTCCATGCTGAAATATATCCAATCAACCTCAATGATGCCAAGTAGGGTCAAGAATAGGTCTAGGTCTAGACCTAAAAAGTTGGTCCAATCCCTATATACACGCTCTGAGACACTTTTGAGTGTCTTAACACCTCATCATAATGTTCTCCTTTCTCTCACAATGCTTAACTATATTCAACCTCTTGTGTCTATCCATCTCTTATGTACTAAGGATTATTAGCCCTTGACTAGGATTCTTGAGCACTTGAATCATCTTCATATTCTTTAGTGCACTCCTATACCCGCCACATGCTGACCATGCTCAATAAAAAATGATCTTACAAACTTCCTCTTGCACTCATCACAACTCTTGTAGACTGAATAGTTACCATATCATCTCAAGACACCTATGCATGTAACACAACACTCAAAGACCACACTTTCTCTCTACTAACAATCAACCTTCACATGATATGGCATCACACTCCTTTTGACATCATCTTGACACCTTAGACATCCATATTTTTCATTAATGACCTATGAATATTGGAAACATCAATAACAACACTCCATGACCATTGCAAACTCAACACCTTCACCATCACACTTTGACATGAATAAAAACACGATGCCAAAAATATTCCCCTTTGTCATTTATGGAAAACACTATTCATTCAGATCCTTTTCCCCCTTTTGAAATTAATGACAAAGGGTCTTAAAATTTTCCATATTCAAAATACTTCCATTTGATCCTAAACCCAACACATTCTCCCCCTATGTTCATGTATACCTTCTTGAATTGCTCCCATTGTCTTTATGCACACACCTTCTATACTAATTTCCTGCACTTGGAGATAAAAGATTACTTGCTTAGCTCCCCCTGAGTCCTTGACTCCATTAATGACTGCTGGATATAGGAATCACATGCAATTCTTTCTTAAGATGTTTAAAAGTTTCCTTTGGTAGTGGCTAAGTCAGAATATCAAGAATTTCATTCTTAGTAGACATATATTACAACCTAACACTTTTCTCATTAACTTGTTCTCTTAGAAAGTGATACCTGATAGGAATTTACTTGGTCCTTGAATGCATGAAAATATTTTTTGAGACACTAATATCACTTGTATTATCACATCAAATGGGAGTAGGATCATTAAACTCTACCTTATAGTCTTTTAGAGTTTGTCTCATCCATAAGGTTTGAGTGCAACAGGTTGCTATACCAATGTATTCAACTTAAGAGGTTAATAAGGCCACATATGTTTATTTTTTTCTGATCCATGAGACTAGACACCCTCCTAAGAAGAAGGCACCTCCAATAGTGCTTTTCTTATCATCTAGGATTTCTGGCTAATCTACATCTGTATAAACTACAAATTTTGTACCAAAACCCAAACTCCATAGTCCCTTCAAGATACCTGAAAATTATCTTGACTGCTTGTAGATGAGAGTTGTTGGGATCATATTGAAATATTTCTATCAGCCCTACTGCTTACATGATGTTAGGACTAGAAGAAGTTGTATACAATAGGCTCCCAATTATTGACCTGCATGATGTTTGGTCAAATTTAGGAGACTCATCATCCTTACTCAACTTGCATCCATTAATCATAAGAGTAATAACAACCATGCAATCCTCCATATCAATATTCTTTAGCATTGCCATCATGTATTTGGTTTGTGATACGAAGATACCTTTCTCATATTGAGAAATTTACAACCAAAGAAAGAAGGATAACTCACCAAGCATAGAAATTTCAAACTCCTCCTTCATTGTTTCTAAAAATTCATAGGCCATCTTCTCATTGTTCCCTCCAAAGATAATATCATCTACATAAACAGCAACTATCAATCGTTGAACACTCCCTGTCTTTCTATAAATTGTTATCTACTTCTCCTCTCTTGAAACCTTGATCCTAGAAATAATTTCTAACATATCATACCAAAATATAGGAGCCTATTTTAGATCATAAAGTGATTTTTCAATCTACATACATATTATTGATTATCTGAAAGAGAGAAACATTCAAGTTTCTCTATGTATAATTCTTCTTCTAGATGTTCATTCAAGAAAGTTGACTTTACCTCCATTTGATAAACCTTTAAACCTTTAAACCTGCATATGTAAGAAGTAACCTGATTGCCTCTAGTATTTCTACAAGAGAAAATATTTACTCAAAATCCACTCCTTCCACTCAAGAATATCCCTTACATACTAATCTAGATTTGTTCTTAGTAATCTCTCCCTTTTCATTTAGCTTTGTTCTATACACCCATTTGGTGTTAATGACATCTTTATGTTTAGGTCTAGGCACTATTTCCTATGTTTCATCCTTTTCTATCTGATCTATCTCCTCAATCATGAAATTTATCCAACATTGGTCTTTTCTTGATTCTTAAATGTTTTAGGTTCTATTTTAGACAAAAGAGCAACATTGGCTTGATTAGAATTGCTTATTATTTTTCTCCTTGTCATCAATCCTACATTCTTATCACTAATGATCTGTGATACAAGGTGATCTCTTTAAATCTACCTTTTAGGCCCCTTTAAGTCTTGCCTCTCCTCAGCCTCCTCTTCTTCTCCATATGATTCTATGACTTCTTCCTTATTGTTGGAGTCCACATCCCGTGGAGCATCCTTTGACCTTCTTGAGCATGTCTCATCAACCTTGAAATTTTTTATTTCTACTATCTTTTATAATCTCTTGGAATAACACCTATAAAATAAGATTACTCCTGAATATCCCAAAAATATCCCTTCATCAGCTCTTTATAACTTTGATCACAAACCTCTATAGCTGAGCCATTATGTGCTTCAGGGATCACCTCAAGCTTTTAAGCTTGCTTGATAGGCCTTGGTATGATACCAATTGTTGGAAGAATAGACTCTGGGGGGGGGTAAATTAATGCGCCCTTAAAACCTTTTACTTCAACTATGTCTTTATCATTCAACACATTCAATTCAACTTAAATAACATGTATTAGCCAAACATTGTTACAATCATACACATGATAAAATGAACATAAGAACATATGAACACCATATATAAGTGGGAAAACGTCAAGGGGAAGAAAACCCACTAAAACACAACATGGAAAACTTATCCCAAACAAAAATGAATCAAATTTAGTTGATTACTAACCCAAAAAGGAGCACTAACCCCTAACAATTTAGTAGAGCACCAACCCTACAAGGAGCAAAAACCCCTAATTCTAGTAGAGCACAAAACCTATAAGGAAATTACACCTCCATAGATGACTCAACATCAACTCATCCATATGATTATTTGTCACCTATAGAATTTTTCCATAACAACTGATGATGAAACTTATTCAAATCTCATTTCTTCTATCTTCTTCAAAACTACCTTTCTAGGCTTCTTCGCTTAAGAACTTGTTCACAAGGCTGAGTAGGTCAAATGACATATCTCTCCAACAATAGAACACCATTTATATCCTCATGACATAATCTCTGCTCTCTCTTGATGGTCATAAAGACCTTCTTCATCTCTTCACAAACTGCCTTCATTCTCGCTCAACCTCTCACTCTCGTAGCAACACAATAGGTCTTCTTCACTTATATATATACATGAATTAAACATCATACACATCTAGGTCACCCATCATAGGTCATATATCATTAAAAAAACTTGAAAAACATCTTAAAAAAATTTCTTAAGAAAGATATGGGTTGGTAATAGTATCTAGAAGTCCTATTCCTTCATTAGGACATAGAGACCTAATTCACTCAAACTCCCCTTACGCCAAAGATAAGTCCTCTTGGGCCTACATTACCTTCTTTAAAAACTATAAAACATATATTAAATGACCTTGAAAAACCTTCTCCATATTTGAAAATCACCATAACTCCATATTATATCATGAAACCTGCATTAGGCCTAGATGCCATGATTAGGTTTATGACCTACAAACCCAGTCCTCACACATGAAGCTCAACCACTTATCAAAATACTTAGACATGCCACAATAAATCAAGAGCAAACTCTACATGACCTCAGGTTCATCACCATATTCTTGTAATAGAGGAAGTAAACTCTGAACAAAATGGTCTTGTAACTCATTGTCAACTAATATGTTGTTCATCTTAGTAATCATTATTCTATAAAACAAAACATAATCATTAATATGCTCATTGGATCCTTGTTTGAATTTTTTCATTTGTGTATAAGATATCTTATCGCCAATGTTGATTTAAAATTGTGCCAAAAATTGATTCACTAATGTAGTAAAATGGCGTACATAATGTGTAGGGAGATCATAAAACCATTACAAAACAAAGTCCTTAAGAATCTAAGGAAATAACTTAGTAAGCGATATATCATTAGATGCATAGTAAAAACAAGAAACATGGAATGATTTTAGATGTTCCTAAGGATCAACCTTGCCATCATAGATAAGAAGCTTAGGTGTAACCAAAAAAAGGCAAAGGATATGAGATAACTTCATGTGCAAGTGAATTATGCAATAATTGAGAAGATTCTGTAACATTAGAATTACGAGAGAGAGTGAGATGTGAAGAGGGAAATGAAGTTTTTGAATTTAGTGATGGGCGAGATGGTTTTGGACACCAAGAGAATTCATATCGAGTGTAAGAGGATGAAAATATTGAGTAGGATTAGGTTAAAGGGAAGAAGGATGCAACTTTTATGGTTGAGAGGGACAAACTGACAACCCCTATGCCCCCCAAGTGGGTAGCTAGGGTTATGGGAGAAAAAACGTGGCCTTTCATGAGGATTTTCTTTAGCCTAAGGTGAGTAAAATGAGTATTTCCCTTACAATACTTGACTCGGTAGCAGAACATGTAAAGGCAAAGATGGAATACACTATTCTAGCCAAGATTCATGGTGGGATGCCCAATATTGATGACTTTAGGAAATGGGACATTGGAAGATGGATGCCTAGAGGAGATATGGAGGTGGTAGCTTACTCTAATGAATTATTTTTTATCACCTCAAATTTAAAAGAGGATTCCACGAACATCCTAGCTAGAGGACCGTTGTTTATGGGTTAGGCTATGGTTCTGGTCCAAAGTTGGAAACCTGGATTCGATCCTTTGGAGTCACAGATGTAGGAGTGCCCAGTTTGTGTATGATTACCAGGATTGTCATTTAAATACTGGGATATTGAAATCATTAAGAAAATTACTAGGGATATTAGGGATCTCATTGTTGTTGATCCCATAGTTTGGGCTAAAACGATGCTGCTGCATGCTAGATATTGTGCTAATGTGGTCATAGATAAGGAACTCCCAAGAAGTATCACGCTTACCTCTAAATGGGGAGAGTATAAAAAGATAATAGACTATGTTCATAGTTCGTTATTGTGTTTCTCATTCCTTAAGGCTAATCATAATGCTAAATCCTTCATGAAAAATAAAGAAAAACATAAATATAATAAGGGGAACAAAGTGTACCAAGTTAAGAAAGGATTTGGAAAGATTACCAATGGGGTTCATCTTGAGGCTAGGGAATCATTGAAGGCTTGCTCCATTGAAAACATGAAGGTAGTTGTAGAATCCTTGGGCCCTATCATTGAAGAGATCATGCATAATGAAGAGAAAGAAAAAGAGTAGGAGGTCAAGGAAGCCAATCCGGTGTAGAATCTTGAGGAGAATTTGGAAAATTCAGAAGAATACTTGGGGTCTATCATTGAAAATATCATATAGACCAAAAATAAGGTAAAAGAGAAAGAGGATAAGGAAGCTAGCCTAATGCAGAAGAGTGAGGAGAATCTAGAAAAAACTAGTAGATTTTATAGATTCGAATGAAGACTATCAAATTAAATATTTGGTTGTGGAGGACATGTATGGTAGTCCTGTTTTTCCCCTAGAAATAGGAATCTAAGCGTGTATTGGTAAGCAACATGTTTACAGCGACAAGAGTAGATGAAATTGAAATAGTGGAAGTCATAGGTCTGGAGGAGATAAAAACAATGGATGCTAGACTTAGTTTTATCTCAACACCACAATACTAGCCTACAAAGTCTACTAAGAATCCCACTCTGAAAGAATATGTGGGTGCGTCCAAACAGGGGGTAGGTAGGCCACCTATAAGAGTAACCATATAAAGACAAGCAACAAAGGAAGTAACAGAAGTAACCCAAATGATTATAACATTATCATTATGGAATATTAGAGGATTAAATAACCTTGGGAAACACAAAATTCTGTATGATATTATGATAAGTAATTATGTAGATATCCTTTTGATTCAAGAAACTAAAATGAAGGGTGATAAGTTTAGAGAAATCAAAATGAACTTTGGAAAGAAGCTATGTTTAGTTGTGTGAACTCTGTGGAAGATTCAAGAAGAATAACACATATTTTGAATGGTAATAATGTTGAAGGATAATTATTAATTCAATGGCACCATCATTTAGCTATCTGCTTCACTGACCAAATAAAAAAAGAAGATGGATACTCTTAAATGTATACGCCCCAAATTCTGTATTGGGTAGGAAAGAGTTATGGAATGAGATGAAAACCTTTAAGAGGTGTTTTAGATACTTATATTAAATGATAGGAGGGGACCTTAATACTCCCCTTATCCCATCTGATAAGAAAGGTGGAGTCACAACCTTCTCTGAAAGCATGGATGACCTTGTGGATTTCTGTCATGTTAATGGTTTGTTCGATTTGGAACTTACGAGCTCTAGGTTTACCTGGTTGAATTGAAGAATAGGTGATGACTTGATTCAAATTAGAATTTACAAATTCTTGGTTATCTTGTAATGGGTGCATGGTCATGTGTATTCACTATCTTCTCTTGTGAGGAAAAGGTTAGATGATTTTGAAATTTGATGAAGCCTAAAAGGTTAAAGGGAGGATTTTTAGATTTGAGAAGATGTGTAATTTTCACCCTGACTTAAGTAAGAGGATTGAAGAATGGTGGAACCTCCCTAATTATGGAAATAGTATGTATAGGGTGGCTGCCAAACTAAAGAATGTTAAGAATAACATTAAGAGGTGGAATAAGGAAATATTTGGAAATATTTTTCTCCAAAAAAGAAGAGTCATGGAAGATTTAGGGCTTCTTAAGGAGCTCATTGGGGAAGGGTGTTGAGTAATCCATGATAAAGATCAAGAGAAATTGCTACTCTCTTAATTTCATAACCTGCTAGAAAAAGAAGAAACACATTGGAGACAACAATCTAGAATTAACTGGCTTAAGGAGGGTGATAGGAGCACTAAGTTCTTTTGCATCTCAACTTCCATTAAAGCAAACAAAACCATAATTTTGGAAGTTGCTAAGCCAAATGGGACATTGGCTAAGGAGGAAGGTGAGGTTACTCAGATGATCATTAGCTACTTCTAAAAAATATATACTAAAGGAAATCATGCTGACAGGGGAAATATGGTATATTCTCTTTCACTCTTTGGGAATGTTATCAATGAGGAGGAGAACAAACTGATATTGGATGTCCTGAAGGAGGAGGAAATAAGATCCGTTATCTTCCTCATAAAGGGGGATAAGGCTCCTGGAATGGATGGTTTCCCATCCTTCTTCTTCCAAATGTACTGGGAGATTATTAAGAAATATTTGGTGTAAGCGGTGTAGGATTTATTTTCTAGGGGATTGATGTTAAAACAGATCAACCACACATTCTTGGTGCTGATTCCCAAGGTGAACGGAGCTTTGAACCTGAAAGATTTCAAACCAATAAGTTTATGCAATATTGTTTATAAAATATTCTCTAAAATTATTTCCCTCATACTTTGGGAGGTTTTCCATAAGTTCATAATGCCTAACCAAGGAGCTTTTATCCCAGGTATAAATTTTTTAGATAGTATCATTGCAATCCATAAAATGGTGCATTGAGTGGAAAATCTAATAGGGAGGAAATGATGGTCAAGATTGATATGTATAAAGCATAAGATAGAGTGTCCTGGGAGTTTTAAACTTGATTTTAGAAGGGCTTAGTTTCAACCCGTTTGTTTTACAGATGACCAAGGAGTGCACTACTACACCCAAAGTCTTTATCTTGATCAATGGTAAAACCCATGGGTTCTTTAAAACTTGAAGGGACCATTGACAGGAATACCGTTTCTCCCCTTTCGTTTATATTATTTTGGCAGAAACCTTAAGTATATTATGTCAGAGAGATATGAGGAGTGGAATTCTCAAAGGAATTATTGTTACCAATGGCATGGCCCCAATTAGGCTGCAAAAATTTGTTGATGACACCTTCATTCTTGGGCAAGTGGTGGAAGAAGCTAGAGTTCTTAAGGATTTAACTAGGGAATATAAGGAATTTTTTGGATAGTTAATCAACTTCCATAAGAGATATTTCTTTTTATTAATTTTAACCCTCAACAACAAAGAAGATATATGACCATCATGGAGTGTAAAATAAGAACCTTATCAGATAATTACTCGGGCATGCCCTTGCGTGGTAGCAAGATTACCATGGATACCTAAAATCCTATCATAGAAAGGTTTCAAAGGAAATTTACATAATGGAAAGGAACCCAACTCACTCAAACTAGAAAATCCCAGCTCCTCTAGAGCTCCTTGTAGGGGGTAGCCACCTACATCATATCGATTTTCAAGATTCCAAGAAAGGTTAGGAATATTATTGAAAATATCCAAAGAAGGATCCTTTGGTCCAGAACAAAAGATGAGGCTAGAATACCTTTGGTAGCATGAGAGAATGTTTCAAAGCCAAAAAGGTATGGGGAATGGGATTAAAAAACTTGAAAATCATGAACAAATCCCTCATTTTCAAAATAGGGTGGAAATTATATAGGTGAAATACTTGCTGAATGTTGGAAAAAGATCAACTCTACTAAATTCTATTGAGATGCCAAGAGGATCCATTTTTTTGAATAACATTTGTCAGTGTAAAAACCTTCTTCTTCAAGGGATAAGGTGGAATATTGGAAAAGGAAATGAAATAAGGTTCTGGGAGGACTCTTGGGTGGATAAGAAACCATTGGGGGAGAGTGAGCCATGGAACAATCACAAACATTACTTTAGCCAAATCTTTGGGGAAAAGTTTCAAAACTATTAGGTCCATGAGCCTCGAGAGACAAAATGGGTTTCTATTCAACCTCATGTTAGCTATAGTGGGCCTAGTAGACCTTTTGAATATCACAATAATGTATCAAGAAGAAATCCTATCCCTAATAGACTACTAGAGGATGAAATAATTTGGAGTAAAATGAACTCAAGGGAGTATGAAGTTAAATCAGGTTATGAAATTTCTTTTGAAAATAAGGACTGCGATAGATTCTGGACTAAATATCTAACTCCTCAAAATTTTTTCTTCATGTGGGAATCTGTCCTGAACAAAATAATGATAATGGACAATATGAGGAAATGGGGAATGATCCTCATCAACATGTGCTATGTATGTAAGGAGAAGGAAAAATTTGTTCACCATATGTTTATAGAATGCAAGTTTATTTAAGCTATTGTAGACATAATGAATATATTTAATGTCTAACTCCCCTTCCCGGGAAGCTTAAATAATTTATGAGAATAATGGAAAGGATCCTTCAAGCCAAAGATCATCAATATCATCTAGAACTACTCGCTCCCACACACCTTATGGTGTATCTAGATCAAGCAGAATAATATGATCTTCAGAAATAAGACTACTAGCATAACTAAGGTGGTTAGTTAGACTAAGAAAAATATGAGAGATAACATTAAAATCTACAAAAATAGGTGGGAAGACTCCTTGGATGAGGAAGATATCAAAATTATCCAAGATCTAAGAAAAATCCTGACCAAAGCTAGAGGGAAGAGTGAGAAAAAGAAGGAAAAGACCAACTCCAAATGGAAACCGCCACCCAAGGATTGGGTGAAACTAAATTTTTATGGCTCTAAGAAGTCAAGGGAAGGAAAGATAGGAGGGGGTGGTCTAATAAGGGATCATCTTGGAAACTATCTTATCACATATGTTAGCTTGTTAGGGAATAATTATAACAATTATGAGGATGCATATGCGGCGATGAAGGGAATTAGTATAACCAAGAGACTCCAATATAGGAAAATCATGATAGAAGGTGACTCTATGCTTATCATTAAATCCATTAAAGGGAAATATAAGTACAGTTGGAACATTAAAAAAATGATTCTTGAGGCTCGAAGTGTGATGGAAGCCTTTAATGATGTGGTGTTGTGCCATGTGTTCAGAGAGAATAATTCCAACACAGATGGGATGACCAATCAAGGTAATGATTTTGTAGATTGGGGAGAATGGATGGGAAATGTGCCTTGGAGACATGTCAAAAAACTTATTAATGATGAAAATAACAATCATTAAATCTCACATGAGCCATAAAAGGCTAGGACATGTTAAGTGGAATATATCCAGTACGATTAAGTGCTCCATTTTGATGAACAAGAAAGATAAATATGGTTTTGAGTGGAATATAACCAAAAAAAGGACAAGAAATTTGATAGTTCAGAAAAATCTGAACACAGAAGGAGATAGGCTATGTACTTAGCCCACATCATTTCAGGAGGTGAAACAGGATGCCACAACTTGGAGGATTCTAAGGAGGGGGGATTCAAAGAGTACATCAAGCGCATCAAAGGTAATGATCCTGACCTTGCCATTGATTTTTCCAAAGCTTGGGATCAGGGGATGGTTAAATTTAGGGGGATAAAGATGCATGCCACAGAACAATATATAGCTGATGTCACTAGAATATCAATGGAGGGTTTGAAATTGTTCATAGATAATAAATGTAGAAACCACAAAATCTCTATCTTTTTAGTGCTGGTGAAAATGTGCACATATTTGATGAGTCATTGCTCAAACTTATCTACCTGAGATATGGGTCGACGTTTGTAAGGTAGTTATGCATTATCTCACATTTGAGGGAAAATTCTATAAAATTTATACCCATAATCTATCTATGTTAAACTATTTTTTCCATAACCAAGCAGTGATATTTCCATTCTTCTTATAAAGTCCCTTTAAGTTTCCATTTCAGATTTAAAGAACAGAAGGAGGCCACCCATTTGCACCACGGTTTGATCATACTTCTTTCTTAGCATGGAAAACCCTATTTACCCCTATCCTTCAGCCCACTAACTCAGATGATGAAACCTTGGTGAAAAGATTGAAAATGAAGAAATAAAAGGACAAGGTGTGGAGTGATAGAAAGGTTGTGGATGTTGTGGTTATTTATGATTTGAAGAAGGGGGAGTTGTCTAAAGGGAAGGGAATTATTGAAGAGTTTACCAGTGTTCCCATCATCTTTTTTTGGAAAGATAATATGGAGGAGGCTATTGATACATTGCTCAAAATTACCAAATAATTGATTCAGGATATGAGGGAATGACACATCAAATTTTCTTCCTAGGATAAAAAATTAATGGTCTCAAGGCAGACTTCACCATGTAGGAACACATGATATTGATATTGGAGGATCAGATGGCTAAGCAAGACAATCAAAGGAGGAGTTTAAGGTTGGCTCTTATTAGCTTGGATGAGGATGAGGTTGAAGTTGACACCAAATAAGGCAAGGAAGAGAAGTTCTTAACCGCTAGGAAGGAATCAAATAGCCCGAATCAAGGTCCTATCTCTCGTACCAAGAGCAACAAGAAAAATAAACTTTAACTGGCCCTTGGAAGACTGGGTTGTTGGTCTTTTTGTCCTGGTCTATGTTTTAGTAGGCTTTTTAATATATATATAATGTAATTGAGGTTGCTTATGCCTCGCCCCATATTGGGCCTTTGTGATGGTCAAATAGTTTTTCCCTATCTAGGCCCTAGCCTAGTTTTGAGCTATGATTAGCCTCGCCTCTTATCTACTGCTATGTACTATGGGTTTTTTGGTCCCCCAAAAACCAAATTATTACCTAATATAAATTTTTTTTTATGAGAGACACCTTGTTGTAATTTTAAAATTTATACTTGTAAAGAATGAAAAAGGGACTCAAGAGCCCGTGTGCTAGATGAAGATGCACCCGAGTCATTATGATGATAGATAGAAGATACAATAGAAAAAGTGGTTGCAGGAATTTGCATAGACATATTTTACATACAAATGTTAGGTTCACCCAAAGAGGTAGGCACAATAAATGTGGGTGTTGTAAATGTTGCCATATTGGATGCAGAGGCATGCTTGAGTTGGTCTCCTTCATTATAAAGAAGAATGTCAATGTTATCAATATGTTTGTGCAAGAAATATTGTAAGTGTTGTACCTCATCCTTAGGAAGGTTTGGTGTATGGTTATTAGATTTAGTATTGGAATCATCACCTTATGGATGATCCATATTAAAATTCAAAATAACATTAGCAAATATATCATCATGGACTTGGGTAGAAGAGTGAGAAAATGTAGTATGGGAATCAGAAGATGTAGGCAATCTATAGGAACTAGAATATGCAGGCAAGCTATATAGATATTGATAATGATCCCAAAGAGTTGGCATGATGAAGCAAATGACCCAAACACAATAAAATAGAAGATAAGCCCTACGAAAATAAGGTATAATGTTCAATTCATAAGTTAGGCTCATGAAACAATTTCACCTTTTAGGTGATTTCACCAAATAATTTTAAGAATGTTTTAATTAACACACATAAAAAGGATGAATAATGTTACATGTGGATATTCCAATTTAATTAACTTCCAAAATTAATTTCAAAAATTAGAATAATGTTTTTTAAAGTGACTAAATACTTAAGAAATACCAAAACAAAAGGGAAAAATTACACTTAGATAATTTTGTGTGGATCTAGAAGAGTCTAGGTGATCTGGGTATAGGAATAGGAAGATATGGAACTGGAAATACTTTGTTTATGAAAATGTGACCTGAAAGTGAGCCTGGTCAAACCCATACAACTCATTCTATAATGTTCATACATTATTGACCTTTCTTTATGGTCTTAGACCTACTTACAATCTGGGTTTGCAACTTCCTGAGTGCTTCACCTACCTGGGAATTTGTGTCACTATTTATCAGTCTTATTTGCTCACCTTCAGAATGACTCTATAAAATCTGCTCGAACTCCCAAACTATTTTAGTGCAAGGAGTTATTGTAAAAGAAATTTAGTTGGGTTGTGGGAACCCCTATGTATCTTTGATATCACCACTACTCTGAAGAGGGATCAAAATACATGTCATTATCCTAACATGGGATATCTACCATAGTGAATCTGAATTTCATAACTATGCTTTGACAATGCCTTTCTTGAGTTTCAAACTTTCTCAAATGCTTGGGAAGGGTCACTTTTCTTACTTTTATGATAAAGATGGAGACCCTTAAACTTGGGAGGAGACATCATACCAATAGAGGGTAATTCCCTAATGGATGTGCATGACCTATTTCCTAGTTTAGGGATATTTGGGTGAATTTTGTGTTAGATTTTGCATGAGGAGTTCATAAAGTTTCAGATCCCTAAATGAGGTATGATTTACTTTCTTATATATACTTTTGAAGGTTATTATGTCATGAAAGGCCAACCAAAGGGATATATTTATTCACATGAATGTGATGGAATTGAAATAATTAATGCATAATATGTCATTCTAAAACCATACAATAGGGTTGGTATGCAATTTTACAAACTAGTTGAACATGAGATTTTTAAACATGAGGGAGAAAATCACATTTTGAATTTATGGGCCTAAGCATAGATGTTCTAGATGTATTTTGTGTAATTATATTTCAAAAACTGGAAACATAGATTATGTAAAGATAAGAAACTACATGAAGTGTTATTCGAATGTGCTAACAAAAAGTAAGGAGATTGCATTTTTCCATACAAGTGTGCCATTCCAAGATTAATAGTTCTAAAGGATAGATTTTGAAATTTGAGTGTCTACACTATGATGACTGAGAAATTCCCATTCATATTGTGTACCTAAAGTGTAAGTGTCATTGTTAACTTCTCTATAAGGAGACTAAAAGCTTATTCACACTTTTCCATTGAATCATATATTTTTTTGCAATGATGTGATAGGACCAGTAATCTTTGAAAACCTTTAGATGAATTTACTATAGTACCCTTCTAACCCCACAAATCTATGTAACTCATAGACATTCAAAGAATATTTCCACTCAATTATACCCTTAATTTTTTTAGGGTCTACAAAAATACCATCTATGGAGATGAGATGATGTACTCAAGGTACTGAAACTTTATTTGGAAGAAAAAGCATTTCAATCATTTGTTGTAAAAATTTCATTGTCTCAATCTCTCGAAGACTAGTCTCAAATGGTGCATATTTTCTTCTTCATTCCTAGAATATACCAAAATGTCATCTAAAAACACTATCAATGAACTTATCTAAAAAACAATGTTCACGAAGGCCATGTGAGTATTAGTCAATCCAAAGGACAATACTATAAAATCACAGTGCCCATACCTTGTCCTAATAGTTGTCTTAGGTATATCCTCCTACTTGATTTTTAATTGATGGTAATCAGATCTTAGGATTATCTTGGAGAAAAAAATTCCCCACACATTTAACAAAAAATATCATCAATACATTACAACGTATACCTATTCTTGATGGTTTCCTTATTCCACATTTATTAATCTATGCAAAGCCAAAGAGAACCATCCTTCTAATTGAAAAAATCATAGGAGCTCACCAAGGTGACACACTAGTTAAAATTAACCCCTTAGATAAAAATTTATGTAGATAATATTTCAACTCTACCTATTTTTTTATTTTCATTTAATGTAAATACCAATAAATTAATTCTACTCTAGGGACTAGATCAATTGAGAAGTCAAATTCACTTCTTGGAGGAATTCTACGTAACTCCTTAGGGAAAACATCACAATAATCAAATGAGAAAGGACAATATTTCACAGTTGGTCTATTTGTTTTATCAAATTTTTTGGGCCTAGAGAAATGAATAAGTCCTAGAGTAGAGGATGGGCATGTGCGGAAGGAACTATAGGAAGAAGGCACATGAGAAATCATGCATGGGTATAACTAAGTTGTGCACATACAACTTGAACAATTGGAATAAGTGAGGACCTAGAGTTGGACATGGAGCACACAAAGGTTTGTGTGTGGAATCAGAAAAGGGTTTTGGGACTTAGCCACATTTTGGGTTAAGGATGATATACACCTAAAACATGTAAATATATAGTTAGGATGGATTGTGGATAAGGTTAAAACATGGAGACTTGCAACTTAGGGAAAGAATATTATAGGGTATAATTATGGTTATCATGATGGGATTAAGAGCTGTAAAGTGGGTTTAGCTGGCACTTGCATGTTTAGGATAATCAAGTATAGTAGGGTATGATGATATTTGGCATGGGTTTACTCTGGAATGATGGATAAGGGGAGCTCCCACTATATTTAAGAATGCGTCTTGGATTAGAACGGGGATGGAAAAGAGAGAGATGAGGAAGATGAAGAGAAATGAGATGTAAGAGGGATTTCAGATCCATTGGAAAGAACATGGCAAAGAACCTTTTAAGTTGATTCATTCTATAGGTTTAGGATTCTATTTTTGGTTGTATTCGGTTTGATATGACCTTTTCTGATGTAATATGGCTACTATAAACATTTTTGAATCAATATATCTAATGGGTTATTATAAATATATGTGTTTATGGGTTCAAACCCTTGTGTTCTTCATATTTCCCATGATTCAGATCTAATTCCTCTATGTCATTATAATGTTTTCATTCATATTATAGTGCATTTGTGTTTGGATCTAGTTTCTTTATCTATGTTATAAAATGCATTCATCTATGTTTGTGCACCATTCCTCCATTAATGGTGAACATTCTTGTAAATCTCACATAAAGTAGGGGCTCAGCACCTAAGTACACCTCAAGTGAGCGCCTAGTCAAGGATGGGTGATATGCTGATGCACCTGGGAGTTAAAAGGTAAGCAAAAGTGACTACATCTTGGCTCCATTGCCGGGACCTCTTTTGAAACTATTGCAAGAATGGTGTGTGATTGTAGAACACTTGACCTTGGATAGTGTGGAAACTTGGATTAAGAACACAAAGGATGAGTTTGCATAGAGATTTAACATTGGACCTGAGTTTGATGCATGTACATGGGTAGAGGAACATTTGTATCATGAGCTCTATGAAACATTCTTTTGTTGTTTTCTAATAGAACTGTATGAGTGGTTGTCGGTGTATACATCGAGGAAGAGTTGGGATTATAGACCTCATTTTTAGACTCAAGAATATTATAAATGGCTTCATGATGCTGATCATATCTAGAATCGTGTTTTTTATCATTGGTGGAGTGGTGTGTTTACTAGTTATACATTAGAATACGCAGTTTCTACTTATTCTTTCCCAGAAGTTGCTTAGTTCAAGTTCTTACGAGAACCAAGAGGATATTTCTTGCATGCTATACCATTAGGAATTAAGATCTTTATCATCACTATAAGTTTAGAAGCATTTCCTATGGCTAGCTAAACCTCCACTAGGTGCAGGGCGTGGAAGCTTGTGTGGTGAGAAATGATAGACCCTACGGTAGAAGAGGAAAGAGAAGAAAGATAGATCAAGTATAATGAAGCTCAAGAGAGGGAATTTTAAAAACAATGTGAGATTATAGGAATGATGAATGTTTGGAGGCAGCCATTGTGGGAAGGATTTGAGGTTTTCACGGAGGGCATGAAACTTGAGCAGTCTGTGCTACCCCATCTTAACAAGCGCGGGAGGAGAAACCCCTTGACTTCTGATGAAATATCATCATGTGAAGAAAGGAGATGGACCATAGGTGGGAATTTAAACCCTCCTGACAACCAAGCCCTTGCACTTAGTTTTCTAGTATACGAGACAAGTATTGTTATTTCAATTGGTGTTAGTGTTGGTGAGCAAGTAGCATTATGTAGATATCATTTTACATTACATCCATCTATGACCACATAGACATTCCGTGTGTTTGGTGGTATTCTGTTAGGTGTGGCATTTGGAAAAGGTATGGGTGCGTAAAACATGGGAATCACGTATGGGATTACTTCAATTTCATAGACCGTTGGAGCTCAGTTTAGTGTAACAATGGGAATGCAAAGTAGTACTACTTTAGGCCCTGTAACTACTATAGGAGGAGGATTTGGTGGATCTGGAGGCTAAGAAAAAAGTGGATTTAGTGGATCTGGTGGTGGAGGAAACACATGATGAAATCAAGGTTTTGGATATGGTGGAAAATGATCAAAACCCTAATAGCAACAATTTTATGAGATGTCTCTTCATTTTCTAGATTATAAAGGTGTTGAGGATGCTACAAAACACATACACAAGTGTGAATTTCTATGGCATGCAAAGGGGATCACTACCCCATAGTGAAAGGAAAGCCATTTTGTAACTACATTACAGGGGCACACACATAGTTGGTACCGGAATTATGAACCACATTAGATGGCGGTGGATTATAACATGTTGCATGATGCCTTCTTGGTGGAGTTTCATAATCCTTAATTTGAGAAAAATAGAATAATCACGTTGCGCTTAAGGATATTAAACAGGGTATGGAAGAGAGTGTGTGGGTGTATGATGTGTGCTTTAAGATCATTTTTTCAAAACTATCTTATAATATCCATCCCTTTCAACATATTCAGTGGTTCATTGGAGGATTTATAACACCTTTGAGATGACTGCTTTCACATAAGACTTTCACAGATCCGTGCGAGGCCTTGGAGGCTGCTTTGTGCAATGAGACCATCAAAAGCTTTGATACTATGCTAAGTCTGTTTTTGGAGGCACATATTACTTCCATGGAAAAGAAACTTGAGTTATTGTCTACGATTTCAGCACATGAGACTCACAGTGGACTGTGGTGTACAAAATGTGAATTAGAAGGACATACCAAGGATAGTTTCCCTTGAAAGTCAGTGTGTGATATGTCGCTAGATTGTGAAAATTTCTACAGAGACCATGAGCCAAGTAGATGCCCATTTTTATAGTACGCACTCCGTAAGAATGTCTCTTACTAATGTAAGATTTGTACCTCTACTACTCGTGACATGAAGGACTACTGGTTGATAGAACATATCCATGATGCAATTGATACTTGTGTGTTCCAGACCAATATTGCAAACAACTCTAAGAATGACGGATGTCAACATGAAGGGCGTGATGATAGCGTAGGAAGGAGAAGAAGATTTTGAGGAGGATTTAGAGGGTGTGGTGGCTATGGCAGAGAACAGAGTGAATTTACCCATGGAAGTTGTTTTAGTTGCGGATCTATGGATCACTACAAGCGCGAGTGCCTAGATTTTCTATAATGCTCATGGTGTGGGAAGAAGCATATGTATGTAGAATTCCCTGATTTGTATGATCACATGATTCAGAATCATAAGAAGTAGGACAAGGGTGTAGGCATGGTTAGTATAAAGTGCGTTGAACCTTTGTTCATTCCTACGGTAACATATAATCTAGAGTTAGAGCCTGTATTAGTGACTACACGCAATGAAGCTGCATGCACCAAAGAAATACCAAATAAGAGGCCTCTCATTAAAAAAGAAGAGGTATTGTATAGAAAGTACCCTCATCTGACTTATCAGAAAGAGGTTTACCAGGAGAGTATGGAGGGGATCTGGATTTTGTAAGGAGAGATCTAATGCTTGAAAGAGTAGTTGCAAAAGTTGGGACAAGTGAACAATGCTGAGATCCATCAGAAGGACATAGATGATAACAAAGAGGTGTATAAGGTGCTACGGCAGGAGAATATAATTCCCCTGTTAGAAGAGTGGTTGAGAGGAAAGGTATTGCACACTAGGAATGAGTGCAATAGGCAGATATTGCATTCTAATTTTCCCCCTTAGTCTAGATTACGACAAGAAAATCACGTTAAACATTGTTGTTGATGGTTGGATCTTGAGAAATATTTTGATTGATACATATGTTGAGGTTAATGTTCTTACTTTGGATGCATGGAATTAGATGGGGAGACCACCATTGTAACCATCTTCCAATGTGCTATACTCGTTGAATAGAACTAAGGCTACGCCCATCAGAGTTATAAAGAATGATTCCATAACCATTGAAGGGGAAAAGTTCACTGAGGATTTTGAAGTCTTAGCACTTGCTGAGGAAGATAATTTTCTAGCCTTACTGGGATGCCCCTGGTGTTATGCTAACAATTCTGATTTGTGTTTCAACAAGGGATACATCAACTTTGAGAAAAAGGAGTGCATAATTATTCCACAAACAGATGGAAGATCTGCACCTTATGTAGAACCTTTGGGTGAAGAGGACCTGAACAAAATTTATTTGCACACTATCAAAGATCTAGAGGTTATTAAGCCATCATAAGGAGTCATTTAGTGGGAGGATGCCCAGTCCATGAGTGGTACAACTAGCATTGCATGTGATAATTGGGCACAAGGGAATTATGAGTTGATTAGGAGAGAATTAAAGGGAACTCTGACTCATGTTGTCAAGGGAGGAAGACAGTTACCAAGTTACACTAGAGAAGGTAACCCTGATGTATTTTTGCATGCTATGGAAGTACAATGGACATGTGCAGTGGAGCAGAGGAATAAGCTTGTTTATACCTTGTGTGGGATAACAATGTGTTGGTGGATGACCCATCAGGATAATCTTGTGGAGTGGAGTGAAGTAAGAATCATGTTCTCTGTTATATTTCTCTGGAGCAATGCATCTATAAGGATACGCAACTATCATGGGAATCACTCGGCCTTTTTCCATGTTTAGGAATGTTATAGAGCCTAGGTGGAAGGCCTGTAAGGTTTACCCCCTTCACAGTGACTGCATAAGTTCTACTCCACCTTGCAGGGTTGTGCATGCACATGGTATATCCATTCAAAGTTGCGTCATCAGACATGAAATTGGTAAGAGTTGACGACATGTATTATTCAGACTTTTGAGTATCTTTCTTCTCAACCATCAATGAATGAAGCCTTACAGGTAGTCAGGTGCCTTACTCTGGGAGATAGTACCAAAGATAAGGACCTCATTCTAGATTCACTAAGGGAGCCTGATTTGGAGGCACGCTTCGAGGAAGAAGAAGAAACATATGAAGTATAATTTGAGCGCATCTACCTAGAAAAAGAAAAAGGAAAAATGGTGTATTTGATAGATGATGAGGAAGTTTAGAACCTATATGTTGATCATACATAAGGTATGTGAAAAGTCTCAGATATTTTGGATGAGAAGGCACATACTTACCATAATCCTTTAAAGATAAAGAAGATCAACATTGTCATAAAATCAAAACTAAAAAAGGCAATCATTGGTGATTACTGGACATACCAAGAGGTCTCAAATATAATTGAACTACTGTGGGATTTCCAGGATTTGTTCTCACATGGAAACCATGAATTATAGGGAATTCATCCCTCATTGGGAGAGATGCAAATCAAGTTAAAGGAAGGTGCACATCTAATTAGGAAGAGACCTTATAGGATGAATCCTAATCTACGCGTGAAGGTTAAATAAGAAATCAAAAAAATGTTAGAATCTAGGATCATTGAGGCTATTGAAGAGTCTGAATGGGTTAGCCCAATGGTGATTAGTATTAAGAAGGATGGAAGGATAAGGATATGTGTCGACTACATATATTTGAATTCTACATGTGTGATAGATCCTTCTCCAAAGCCTTTTACTGAAGAGATCTTGGAAGGTGTAGCTGGGCATGAGGTATATTATTTTATAGATGGATTTTTAAGATATCACTAGGTAAGGATTGTAACAGAAAACCAGGAGATGACTACTTTTACAATGGAATGGGGAATTTTTTCATACACGGTTATGCCCTTTGGACTTAAGAATGCACCTACTTTATTTTTGCGCATTGTGGTGCAATCATTTTAAGACTTTATTCATAAGTTTTTATAAGTCTACCTGGATGATTGGACAGTTATGGATTAGTAAAAGTTCATTGTGACAACTTGAGGCTGATGTTTTAGAGTTGCACATAGTTAAGTATATCTCTCAACATTAAGAAGTGTGTCTTTGTTACTCCTTTTGGCACATTGTTAGGTCATATTATTTGTAAGGAAGGCTTATTGGTGGATCCTACCAAAGTTATTGTTATCTTGGGTTTGGAGGAGCCTGCCAATCAATGCGTAGTGCGCAGATTCTTGGGGCATATGGGTTACTATAGAAAATTCATCAAAGGTTATGCCAGGATTGTCACACCTTTGGAAGAATTGTTGAAGCATAAAGGAAGGTTTTACTGGGATGAGGCACAACAAGTGGCTTTTGACATGTTAAAGGAGAAAATTACTACTACGCCCATTTTTTACATTACCCCTTGGGAAAATCCCTTTCACGTGCATGTGGATGCTTTAGGTATGGAAATTGGGGTAGTTGTAGCACAACCAGGAGAAGGGATTGATGATCACCATCATGTTTTGTAAGCAGAAAGTTAACCCCAGCTGATCATAATTACACAATAATGGAGCGTAAAACATTTTCTATGATTTATGCACTTCATAAGTTTTGAAAGTACTTGTTAGCTATGCCATTTATCTTTTACACTGATCACATGACACTTAGTATTTGGTGAACAAGCCTATTTTTTAATGGCACATATGCCGGTGGATCTTGGTATTTCAAGAATTCAACTTTTTGGTGGTAGTCAAACTAGAGAAGTGTAATTCATGACATGACCATCTTTTTAGAACTAATTTAGGTGAGGATGCACAAAGCATTGAAGATATAATTCCAGATGCACAATTTTTCAGATTACAGTGTGCGCCCTCTGATCTGGAGGATATTGCTATATTTTTATGAACAAGTGTGGTGAATGACAAAATGAAGAGTATAGAAAGGAAACAACTTATAATTCGTGTCACGCCTTATATGCTGATAGGAGGAGATCTATACAAACTCAAATGGGATGAGGTTTTGCACCAGTGTATACTAGAGCATAAGGGCGTGGGTATTATGGAGGAAGCTCATGAAGGGATTATTGGTGGATATTATGTAGGTCAAGCCACTATGCACAAGATTTTTATGGCTAGTTTGTGGTGGTAAACAATATACAAAGTTTGCATAGAATATTCCAGGGGTTGTGATCATTGCCAACACCTTGGGAAGCCTAGGCATAGGGATGAAATTCCTTTGCGGCCTATAGAAATCGTAGAACCATTTGAAAAATGGGCAATGGAGTTTGTGGGCCCTATTTGCCCACCGACATGTAGGACATGGTCACGCTACATCATTACTTATACAGATTATCTCACAAGGTGGGTGGAAGCGACACCTACGAAGGATTACACTGCAACTACTGCAGCAAGGTTCCTTTGGGAAAATATCATAAGTAGGTATGGATGTCCATTGAGTCTAACAAGTTATAGGGGTACTCATTTCTTTAATGAGACTGTTAGTATACTATTAGCAGAGTTTATGGTAGCCCATCATAAGACTGCACCCTATCATCCACAAAATAATGGGACTGCTAAAGCTTTCAACAAGATTTTGGGCCACATGTTGAAAAATATATGTGATGTTGGAAGGAAGGATTCATATGATAAAGTATCTTCCATACTTTGGTCTACAACCTACAAGAGACTAAATAAAGCCACACCCTTTCAGTTGGTGTTTGGTGCAAAAGTAATATTACCAGTTGATTTCATGTTACCATCCATGCATATTGCATGCACATGAGGATTGGCTGATCAGCAAGGACTTGAAGAGAACATAGACAAACTGATACAGTTGGATGAGAAGCATGCTATAGCCTGATGGAGCCAAAAGACAGAGAAAGAAAGACAAAATTCCTGACATGATCGACACATAAAAAATAAGAAGCTGGAGGTTGGAAAAATGGTTGTTATGTATGATTCCAAGTTATTACGCCACCTTGGAAAGTTACGAGTGGATTGGTTGGGAACTATATACTTGACTCAGGAACTTTCTAGTTAGAAGCTTTGGATGACACACAGTTGCCTAGTTTCTTTAATGGGAGTAGGTTTAAGCCCTACTATAAATACGTATTCATGGTGTTTGTAATAAGGCAATGTTGTCAATTATCTTAGGATTTACCTTTAACACATTTTCCTTTATATGTGTTTCCTTTCATCGTTGATATGATTTGTATTTTCAGTTCAGTGTTTTGTTGTGTGTTGGTGTGCTAGTAACTAATTATATCTAAAGTGGTTCCATGCGCAGAGGACCACACATATTTTTAGTATGGGGTGAGAAGTGAATTTAGAAGCATGTATTTTATGAGATGTTTTTAGTGGCCCTAGAGAGAGAAACAAAAACATGTGGCATAGGAGGAACGCGCAGAGCAGAGGTGATAATGGTTGTGAGAGATCAAATGGTGTCAAGAAAGATAGTTTTTTGAAATCCATGGACATTGATGAATGCGTAGGAGAAACATGAGATAAACAGCAACAAAAGACTACTTGGAGTAAGATGCAGGGGTGGATGTACTTCGGTGAAGGGTGCACATGTCAGGAGGTCTACGAATAGTATAGTTTTTTGTGTCAGAAGGATATAAGGGTTACACGTGTTGGGAGCGCAGGAGGAAATGCAAGTGGGAAGGAGAGAAAATATGAATTTATTGTGACGTTATGGTGGTAGGTGGTATGGTAATTAATTCCGTAAAATTGAAAAAATATAAATAGGAGTTAGGGTAAGTCAGTTTTACCTTGCGATAACTTGTGAAAGAGCTCTTGGGAACCAGGGCATCCTTGTGAGCTAGTGAAAACAATCGATTATGAGGGATGTTGCAAAGTGGATGATTTGCAAACAAGATGGGAAAAAACTACACATGAATACATAGAAGTTTTTTTTAGAAGGAATTCTATGGGTTTTAACGCTATCTTATGGGAGAAAGAGTTTCCCGGTTATGGTTTGAGAAACTAGGGCATGTGTTTGATGGATGATGACATGGATTGTAGAGTTGTGTAGAAGTAGGGGTCCAGGTTTGAAGCATCGTGAGAAGAAATCAAAAGGTAGAAAAACAAAAATTAAGGACCTTGAAAGGAAAATGGTAGTAAGGATAGGAATAACTGCTTCAACCAAAAGGAAGGGTAGGGGAAAACCAATGGTAACAACAAGTTTTAATGAAGAATGGTATTTGGAGATGCAATAAATGGATGAGGTATTGATGGGAAAGGAGTTGGTGTCCCATGTGCATACAATGGTTATAAGTAATTATAACCATCAAATGGATACAATAAAGAAAGAGATGACATTGGAGCTTGTTCATCCTATAGGAGAAATGATAGAAGATGATAGACCATTATATGATGAATCCATGAAGAGGACATTGTAGAAGGATGGAATTTTGCAACTCTATGAGTTGCCATTTTTTTTCAAGCCTGAAAGGTTATACCAGTGGCTTACGTAGCGTATGCATGAGGATTACTTTTACTTCATAGGGAGAATAATTTAAATAAATACCCAAATTATCTCATGGTTCACTAAACTCAATTGCGTGTGAGAGCCGATCAATGATGACTTGGACAGCAAGGAGGCTGTCAAAGAAACAAAAAAGGAGTATAAGTACAAGAAGTGTGGATGCACCTTTGATATTTTAGATATCAGTAACCCAGTCATGAAGATGGTTGCATGCCTGCTTATAAAGCTGAGTGGACAAGAGAACTGGACCCAAGTCAAAAAGAGATGGTTGAATGTTTGAAGGAAGATTTCAGAAGGAACCATTTACAACCTCTCAGCCTACATTACTGAGGACATAGTTGATGTTGCACAGGATGGGGACAAAATACTGTATGGTAATATTCTTCTTACTATTATTTTCTTTGATATTGGAGTGCCTGATGGGCCAAATAACAACATTTTCAAGTACCTTGATGAGAACCTCTCACCATCTAAGAGGTTCAAAGCATATACTTGTGAAAAAATGACCCCACCCTACAAATCATGCTTGAATAAGTGGTACAAGTGGATGCACAATGCCTTTGGAACAGAGTGGAGGATCCCAGAACAACTACTAGATTTGGTGAAGGATGAAGCAAAATTTATGTTGTATCAAAAATACTGCGTTGGAAGATTTACGTTGAGAAATGGCACCAAGAGCCCATGGTGCAAGTTACCATTTTCCTTCACAGAACAATATTTTCAAGCTGCAGTTAACAAATTTAAGGAGGCTAAGAAATTAAGGTTTGACCTAAGTGAAGTGGATCAGGAGCACTGATCGTTATGTAGAACACTTGTGTATTTGAAGAAGCATGCATATGTAGAAAATTATGTCTCCTACGACATAAATTTCCTAAGGCCCATAACTTTACCAACTGCTATGAAGGACAAAGTTTGAGAAAGGCACATATGTGGAGAATGATGTTTCTATCCCACCAGACCCAGTAGGGTGGAAGAAAGTATAAGTGAAGAAGCGAGAGAGGGAGGAAACTCCTTCAACAAATAAAGCGCCAGGCACATATATAGGTTAGAACATAGGGGCACAAGGAAAAACAAGTACAAGTACCTATACTCATAGGAAAAAGTCCCTAGAGAAAAATCAGTCCCCACAAAGGAAGAATAAAGAGATAAAGTAGAGTTCAGACTCTTAAAAGATTGAAAGATTATGGAATGAGGATAGAAAAGGAGAGGAGGAAGGGCCTAAAGGGAATCCTCCTATTTTTGATGTGCACAAATCAAATGAAGGTGGGAGCATGCATTTAGAGGGTGCTTGCGAGGAAGGAGAAGGAGAAGGTGGTGAAGAAGAAGTAGGGAATACTATGCATGATACCCCGTGCCTATCCAGTGAATAGTTAGAGGACATGATGGAGAAATAAGTTGTGAGTATCATCAAAAACTTAGTGGAGAATGAGGTGGAATGTAGTGTGGGATAATTATCTAGAAAGAGAAGAATGCAAGCATGGGCAGGGAGACAAGCTTAGTAGTTGGTTTCCCAAAAGGGGCGTGCATAGGTGGCAAAGGAACATCAACATTGCAAGGTCCTATAATGACTTGTGAAAATTATCCAAACAAGGTCCTACGTGTGCGCTTCCAAAGCATAATGCTTGCAGACTAACTCTTATGTTGGTTTTCATTTGATAAGGATAGTTTGTGCACACGCACAAGGAAGATGTTATCTTGGGATTTTGAGTTCCATGTTGATGAACTTGAATTTGAAGTAAATTTAGGTGCACTGCTAGACACACCAGGACTCCAGGAGATAAATCCTATTGTGGATTCTTAGTATTTGACAGATGAACACACATGTAATGCATTGAAAAAGGTAGTGGTGGAGGTTGAGTCAAGGTTATTCAGGAGGAATAATAGAATCAGAGTGCTGGAGAAGGAAATTGAAGAGAAGAACAAATAAATTATTGAGAGAGACAAGGAGATAAAGGGAAAGGAGTTGATTATCACATAGTCAAGGATTGAGCTGATGGATGAGAAGGGGAAAGTATGCGAAGCCTATAATAAAGTGAAGGTTATCTTAGAATGCATTATTTTAGCATGCCTAGATTTAGGCCCTCCTACACAGAAGTATGAGTCATCCTTCCACTGCCTAGGGGATTTTACGTGCACCATCACAATGGATAAGTAACCACTTGTATTAGAGTTGGCAGAAGAATTTATGGCATGGAAGAGGGAGTAGGAAAGATTACAAATTGAGGAAACCATAGCTCGATACACTAAGCTTCTACATTTAGTGAAAACCGCGGCTCACATGGTTGAAGTTGTCTATAACAACTGTGAAGATAGAGACATGGTGGAAAGTGTGATGGTTGCTACACATGAGGAATAATTCAAAGAGTTCTAGGCCAAAAACAAAGGCAATAAGGTGGAACGTGAAAAAATCCTGATAGAGGTTGAAAATAAATTTGAGGCAATTGAAACTTTAAGGGACTCTATTAAGAATACAATCAAGGAATTGTATCCCTAGGCGATGGACAAAATGGACACACTGACCGAACTTAGCAAGAAAATGGAAAATATGGTTGACACATTGAAGGATAAGGGTGAATAAATGACATTCAATGAGGTCAATGTGCTAATAGGGTATTTATTTAAATACATGCAGAATGAGGTGGATGCTTGGAATGAAATTAAAGAATCCACTAATAAGACTTTCCTGATCCTTGTACACTAGTAGAAAAATTATTTTGTTCTTTGGCATAAACCAGTTATAGATTTATTTCATTCTTCCATTCTTTATTATTTGTTGGAGATCAAATTGTTTTTGAGGATGGACAACACGTTTAGTGTGGGGTGATGTTGGGCCTAGAGAAATGACTAAGTACGAGAGAAGAGGATTAGCGTGCATGGAAGGCACTATATGAAGAGGGCACATGAGAAATTATACGCAGGTATAACTAAGTTATACAGGGATAAATTGAACAATTGGAATAAGTGAGAAGCTAGAGTTAGACATGGAGTGCAAAAAGGTTTGTGTGCGGAAGTAGAAAATGGTTTTGGGACTTAGCCACATTTTGGATTAAGGTGTACACATGAAAATACGGTTAGGATGGATTGTGGATAAGGTTGGAACATGGAGACTCACGGCTCAAGAAAATAATATTCCATGGTATAATTATGGTTATCATGATGGGATTAAGAGCTATAAAGTGGGTTTAGCTGGCACTTGCATGTTTAGGATATTTGAGTATAACTAGGTATGATGGATAAGGGGAGCTCCCACTCTATTTAAGAATGTGTCTTGGATCTATAACGGGGATGAAAAAGAATGAGATGAGGAGGATGAATAGGAATGAGATGCAAGAGGGATTTCAGATCCATTGGAGAGAACATGGCAAAGAACCTTTTGAGTCGATTCATTCTATAGGTTTAGGATGCTATTTCTTGTTGTATTTGGTATGATATGACCCTTTTTGATGTAATATGGCTATTGTAAATGTTTGTGAATCAATATATCTGATGGATTGTTCTGAATATCCATGTTTATGGGTTTAAACCCTTGTGTTCTTCATATTGCTCATGATTTAGATATAATTCCTCTTTGTCATTATAATGTTTTCATTCATATTATGGTGCATATGTGCTTGGATCTAGTTTCTTTATCTCTATTATAAAATGTATGCATATGTTTTTGTGCACTATTCCTCCATTAATGGTGAACATTCTTACAAAGATCACATAAAGGAGGGGCTCAACGCCTGCTTGCGGCTCGGGTGAGTGCCCAGTCAAGGATGGATGATATGTTGGCACACTTAAGAGTTAAAAGGTTAGGAAAAGTGACTATAAAATCCATCCACAAGCATTACATAAAGTATACAACCCTTATTATGGTCCTTCCTAAGATGTATTGCTAAGATAATCCTGAGAATTATCTTACGCTTTATACCTTGAATTGCCATTGGGTGGCCATAATCATCAAGGCGGCATGAAAATCAACCATATCCTAGTATTGGATTAACTAGTTCACCCTTAAGATGACATCATATGAGCCCAATAGAGCCACATACATGTTAACTTCTATGGAAAATTCTGGATAACCTAACTCTTCCTTAAACAAGCAGTAATCTACCATGTGCTCAATCTTATTAACATATTACATAGTCAAAGAATTTTTCAGGTAGCTAAATATTCTACAAAATTTTGATAATAAAGTAAGAGAAATGAAACATTTTTAGAACTATTATCAACTAAAATAGTAATTGATAAACAAAATAACATACTGCTTATTTCAATAGGTGTGTCTTGGTGCTTAGCTTGATAATTTTCAACTACTACATGAAGCCTTTATTAGAATACTTCACATTGTTCAAGTAATGATTTTCTACCCTAACCTATATGTAGAATAATAGTATTATGTGTATTTAAATCACCATCTAGGTGGTCCTGTTTACCTTATTGATATATTCTTGTTATTATCTTTCTCAAGAGCATTTTATTTTTTTTCGAATCTTTCCTTACTACTAGAGTTACCACCCTTAATATTTATTTGAAATGGTTTCTCTTTCTTATTCTCACCTTTCCACCAATTCTTCCTAAAATTTGAAGTAGAATGGTCTTTTTTCTTCTCCTCTTACATGTTGGTCATACCCTGAAGTTTATGTTCTAGTTTGATAGCCTTTTCAAACACACGATCCATAGTCTTTGGCTCATGTACATCAACTTATCAGTATATAGCGGGTTTCAACCCCATGATGAACTTACAAATGTAAAAAATCTGATCCTTTTGGTATCAAGGAAGATATTTGAGAAGCCTTGTGAACTTCTCCCAGTATTCAATCACTATCAGATATCCTTGATAAAGCTTTTTAAATTATATGTTCTTCTTAAAGTATAGTTGTAGTAACCATTTCTTCCAGAAGTATGCCATACACTATTCCCAAGAAACCATAGCTATTACCAAGTCTATCTCAAACTTCTTATTTTCTCACCATGTCAAATAATTTCTAGAAATCTAGTATGCTCCCCATATTTCTTTGGATTCATATGAAAAATCACGTACTTAATTTTTTTTTCCCATTTCACTAAACCATGACTTAGCACCATCCCCAATCTTGATTCCATCAAAATTTGGTGGTATGATTTTCTTAAGTTCTTTGGCCAATTCAGTAGGTAAAGTATCCTTCTTTTCCGTGGTAGGATCGTAGAGTTCATCTACATGGTTAGGACCTTTGTGATCAAATTGATAATCATCATTAGATCCTCTTCATCATCCCTACCATCCTAGTCCTCCTCTTCATCAAATTATGGAGTACCAAAAACTTTCTACTTTAAGTTATCCATGGGGTCACAAGTCTCATTCAACATAACAAGAATATAACCAAGTTTTGCTTCTTGGGTAGGTGCAATATTAGCATCAAGATTTCCATGATTTGGTTTTATAAAACTATCATGGGTGTGAACCATTATATGTTTTAAGAGTTAGCTTTGGGTTATTAGGTTGAGATTTACAAACTAAAAGTTGACATCTTAACGTAATGATAAGAGTTACACAAGTGAGAATTGAAAGGGGTAAATTAATTAATTACTAAAGTTTTGTTGTAATTAAATTAGTTTATAAAAATTTAGCTTACTTAATAGAAAGTTATTTAATTTACAAAGGATTAACTTGATAATGATAGTGATCCACTAATTAAAGTTCAAGTACAATTAAATGTGCAAATATTTTAAACCATATGAAATCAAGACTCTATATAAGTCTTATGTGTCTGATAATCAACAATTAAACATTTATAACCCATAAAGAAATATTTCAATTTCTATATCACATCATAGTCGAATGTTTAACACATATCCAAAATTTATATATCCATTCATAAATTCTTCCAAAAACTATTTGGTTGATTTCAAAATAAAATCATAATCCTATTCCATACGAAAAGTACATAAATGAAAGTACAATTTCCCCTTGATGGAAATAATAAAGAAATTCAATTTTTGAGTAATTAAATAATTATAATTGTAGTTTGGAGTAGCCCATATTCTAAATATTAGTGTAGCTAAGGAAGAATATCATCATAGTGTTTACCTCTAACCACAAACCATAAGGGAAATCCCTTCTCAATTAGAAATAAGATAATGTCCCTACCCTTCAATTAAAAGGAGTAGAAACAAACATCTATCTTAGAAAAAGTCAATAAATATAGAACCATATGTGTATAATAAATAATACCACTATTGTATGCATTCCACGAAATGAACTAGGAACTTCACTATCCTACTAGTTTCTACAACATTATACAACTCTAGGAAACATAAAACAGATATTGATGACAACAAGAAAACTACTTTAGCCTAAGAATTATATACTATGTATGTAGTATAATATCATAGTTTGCACAAACTGATTTAACAAAATTTAATCTTGATCAGAGGACTAAGATCAAATAGATATAACAGTAGAAAGAAATATCTGTCATGCAAAAAGATAAGTAAGTTTAAGCAATAGAGAAATAAGAATGGATTAGCTTGTATCTAGAGATTTGGGCTGATTCTAGGATGGAAAATAAGTGGAACAAGTTAGATCTGGACTGGGTAAGATTCATATGGAAAATTAGAATATAAAACTCCTTCAGACAAAAATTCCTAAAAAAGGACACGACCGCTTGGGTGTTAGTGTCCTTGCAAGTTCTTTGTTTTTGACCTTTTCAAGGTCTAATATTCTCTTATTCCTTTCAATCTTTGGCACTCTAGCTTTGTTATACGGTTTCACTATCACACCCAAATCTGTAAAACAAAACCTAGCTACATGCACAAGGCTCAAGAAAACATTAGATGAAACAAATGATACATATTCTTGAGTCAAACCGACCTTAGCCATAACACCCTTGTTATGATCATCCAAATTAAGGGGAACTTAAAAAAAACACACTCTTAATGTAAAATTAATGCTACTAATGTTTAACATTATTATTTAGCTTTCTGTTAAATAATCTTACATAATTAAACTACTCATAATCCAACATAATTAAACTATATATGTTAGTAATAATTAAAATTGAGTCTTTCATTACCTATTCATGAACGAGACGGGAGGAGCGTCAGTTTTTGAATTCGGGTTTGGGTGGGAACCTATGATGGAGCTTGGAGCAGGGTTTCGCGGGGAGGATCTGCAGGATGGCAGGAAGGATGCATAGTTCACAAAGGAAAGGGATAAGGTGGATCCAGATAAGGGACCCTTGTCATGTGGCAAGATAAGTGGTTGTCTAACCAGTCAAATAAATATCATCTATTAATATTAGCCTTATTTATAATGAGAATGGTGTTTTATTGGAAATACCATAACTATTGGCCAACCGGGTGAGATCCTCCATGTGCAATACTATTCTGGCCAAGATTCCCAGAAGCAGACCTAATATCGAGGAGTTTAGAAAATGGGCTGGTAAAAAATGGATGCCCAAAGGATCGATGGAAATAAAAAAATATGCTAACACTTTTTTTGTGATCAATCTATCCTTGGAGGAAGAATTTTTAAGAATCCTTGCTAGAGGCCCCTGGTTCATGGGTCGTGTGGTGGTTTTGTTTTAAAAATGTTAGCTTGGTTTCAATCCATTGGAGATAGTTATCAAAGAGTATCCTGTGTGGGTTTGGTTACGTAGATTACCGCTGAAATATTGGGATTCGAACATATTATAGGGGATGGCTAAAGCCATTGGAGCCTTGGTAATTATTGATCTAGTTACCTGTGCTAAAACAAGGCTCTTATTTGCAAGATTTTATGTCAATGTGGCTATTGAAACTGATTTACCTAGAAGCATTGAGATCAAGGCCCCCTGGGGGGTTCATATTCAGAAGATAGACTATGATTTTGTACCATTTATGTGTTTTTATTTCTTCAAAGCAGGCCACAATATCTAAACCTGTCCTAAAACCAAGGAGGAGAAAGCCCAGGAATCCTTTCTTAATAAGAACAAAGGCATTAAGAAGGATGATTTGAAGGGAAAGGGAGTAATGAAACTGAATGGTAGTGAACCTTCAAAGGTTTACCATTCCTGGAGAAAGATAAATAAGCCATTAGGGATTATGAACCATATTATAGAAGACCATGTCATAGAAGAGGTAGTAATAGAAAAATATCAGGAGAAGGACAAAAAGAGGGAAGCATACCAAGATATTGATAAGGATGAAGATTCGGTGGTGTTTGAATACTGCCATGAAGACATTATTGTTGTATATGTAGTCTCGGATTCTTTGAAGGAAAGTTTTTTTTCCCAGAGACTAGAAGAACCATTATTAGTAAGTAATATGTTCAAAATGTTAGATGTCAATTTGGAGGACATTCCAACTATGGAGGAAGAGGTCCAAGAAGCTCTTACAACTAATGAGAATGTGATGAAGGAAATTTATCAATTAAACAAAGAAGTTAATTGAGATGGAAATCATGGTCAAGGTGTGCTTGGAATCTATTCTTGAAACTTTTCCTTATCCATCTCCAAAGAGGATCAAAAATCTGAAAACTAGATCTAAGGAAGATGTTGAGGCTAATAGAGCATATCCGGGTAGACCGTATGAGAAGGATAAAAGGGAGAAAGCGAAAAAGAAATGCATCATGGAAGGTTGCCAAAAACCATTGCAGATAGGTAAAAAACCTTCTCTTTCCAAATGATTTGTATTTCTTGGAATATAAGGGGATTAAATCAACCCAACAAACATAAAATTTTGTTTGATTTAAAAAGGAAGGAGAATCCTGATGTGATAATTTTACAAGAAACCAAGATGAATGAGGATAGAATGAAAGAATTTCAGTCTTATTTCTAGAAGGAAGAGGGTTTTCATTGTCAAGATTTGGTGGGGGCATTTGGTGGCTTGCTGTGCTTGTGGCATAAGAACACCTTGGAAGGATTTCCACTTATTAATAGTCAACATCATATAACTATCTGTTTCATGGAAGTTTGTTCTAGAAAATAGTTTATCCTCTCTAAAATTTATGCTCCTGACACTACTACTAGTAGAGGGTTTCTCTGAGAGGAGATGACCAATTTTAGAAGGATGTTTAGTGATTTGAACTGGATAATAGGAGGAGATTTTAATACCCTTCTTATTCCCTTAGAAAAGAAAGGATGGGTTAATGTTTTCACTGAAAACATGGAGGACTTGGGTAATTTTTTGGGGTGGAATGCTCTTATAGATTTAAATATTAGTGGATCTAAATTTACTTGGTCTAATACACAAGGGGGTGATAATCTGATTCAAATTAGATTGGATTATTTTCTGGTCAATATCCAATAGATTCAGGAGCAGCAATACACTATATCCTCCTGTTCTTGGATTGGGTCAGATCATAATCCTCTGATCCTCAAAACCAATATCAAAGATTAACCTATTAGAAGAACCTTCATATTTGAAAAAAGTGGACCACTCATCTGGATCTGGAACAAAGTATTGAAGAATGGTGGAACATAGAAGTTGAGGGCTTTAGTATGTTCAGAGTGGCTACAAAACTCAGGAATATTAAGGCTAACCTCAAGATCTGGAATAAGGATTTTTTTTTGGAAATATATTTCTTCAAAAAAGTAGAATAGCGAAGGATCTTAGGGCTATGGAAGAAGCTATGGAAATCGGAGGATGGAGAGAGGAGGAAAAATCAAAAGAGAAATAATTACTTGCTGAATATCACAATATATTGTATAGAGAAGAGATTTATTGGAGACATAAATCAAGGATTACTTAGCTTAAAGAGGGGGATAGAAATACAATTTTTTTTTACACCTCTACAAATATCAAGGCTAAAAAAGTGAGAATCCAAGAAATCAAGAAAGAAAATGGGGACATGGCTAATGAGGATAAATATATCTCTTCCACCATTGTTTCCTTCTTCAAGAACCTATTTGTTGAAGATATTTATGAAAATGATATTTCTAGGGAAGAGATCTTCAATATTTTTGAACTGACCATTAGCCAAGTTGAGAATCATGAACTCATTGTTATTGCCTCTAAAGAGGAGATCAAATCCATTCTTGATGCTATGGATGGGGACACAATCCTTGTCTCAGATGGTTACCATAATTTCTTCTTCAACTTTAGTGGGATATTGTGAAGACTGAGGTGGTTACTATTGTTCAATATTTTTTCCACTTTGGTTGTTTTCTCAAATAAATTAATCACACCTTTATTATTCTCATTCCAAAAAATATCGAGGAAAAGTATTTGGGGGACTTTAGACCCATTAGTCTATATAACACTTTATATAAGCTCATTTATAAGTTGTTGGCCTTCAGGATAAGGGAGACTCTTAGAAATTTATATCTCCAAATCAAGGTGCTTTCATTCCTAGTAGGAAAATACTTGAAAAAACTATCACTATCCATGAATCTATTCACTCAATGTAGCTATCAAGAAGGGAGGATATGATAGTGAAACTAGACATGCAAAAATCCTATGACAGAATTTCATGGCAGTTCTTATACTCCCTCCTTCTAAGGTTGGGTTACCATCCTCACTTTATCAAAATGATCCAAGCTTGTACTAATGAATCAAGACTCTCTATCATTATTAATGGGAGACATAATGGCTTCTTTAAATCTGAAAGGGGATTGTGACAAGGGGATCCTATTTCTCCCTTCCTATATATTATTGTTGCTGAAATTCCAAGTAGACTATGTTCCATATCTCAGAGTGAGGGATCCTTGGAAGGAATCAAAGTGGTTAATGGAGTTGATAACCAATTCATGTAACAATTTGTTGATGACACAGTCCTCCTGGGTCAAACTGTTGTTCAAGAAGCTAGAACCATTAAAGGTATTACCAAGTAGTATGAAAGAGTCATGAGTCAAAGAATAAACTTATAGAAAAAGCTCATGTTTCTTCATTAATGTTGGGAAGAATCAACAAAATAGATTGGACAACATTCTGGAATGTAATATTAAGAACCTCCCAGATAATTATTTGGGAATGCCCCTATGTGGGAAAAAAATTGATGAAGGGGGATGGAATAAGTTAGAGAGATTTAATAAAAATTGGCTTCTTGGAAAGGTTTCTTACTCTCCCAAATGGGGAAGGCCATGCTTATTCAGAGTTGATTGCAAGGTATAGCTATCTACATCATGTCAATATTCATCCTTCCAGACATAGTTAAGAAGGCTATTGAAGGAATTCATAAACATTTCTTGTGGTCTGGTTCAAAGGAAAAAAAAGAATACCTCTTATTTCTTAGGATAAAGTTACCCAACCTAAATATACGGGAGGTATAGGTTTAAAGAAATATCAATTTATGAACCAAACCCTTATTGCCAAGGTTGGTTGGAGACTTCACAAAGAGGATGACATCTGGGTGAAAATTTTGATAGTGAAATATTTACGGACCGTTGACAGAACTCTGGATCTCTTCACAAATATGGAGTTGCCTAGGGGATATTTTTTTTGGAATAATCTGTGTCAAACCAAAAAATCCTTTTCCGAGGTTGTAAGTGGAACCTTAGAGATGGTTCTAAGATAAAATTATGGGAGGATCCTTGTCTTGAGAATGAAGATATTAAGATGGATAGTCCTTGGAGTGAGCTCTGGTATTTTATACAGGAACAAGAAAACCTTGTCTACAATTACTGGGATGATGAGAGGAAGTGGATTCCCATCCTCCCTCCCCCTCAATTCAATGGGAACAGATGAACCTTTTAGGAACTAAACAAGAAACTCAAGGATTTACACATTCCTTTGAATGGAGCCCAGGAGGTGCTGATCTGGAGATCCATGGATACATGAGAGTATGAGGTTAAGTCTTGCTACCTGATAAATTCTGAAAACTTGGAACCCAATTTGTTATGGAGGAAAGTCTTGAATAAAAAACTTATTCCTAAAATTAATATCTTTTTTTGGGAGGTCGTCAAAGACAAGATATTAATGGTGGATAGGCTCAGAAGAATATGTATGATCATTATTAATATATATGGGTTATGCAAAGCCAATGACAAATCTATTAAGCATCTCTTCTTGGAATTCCCCTTCTCATTCTAGGTCCTTGCTGAGGTTTTGGATATCTTTAAGGTGCATATGGTTCTTCTGAGAGATGTGGTACTTTTTCTGGATCAATGGAGCTTCAACTTATAGAACTCACTGGTCTGAGAAATGTGAAAATTATCTCTACCTCATGCTATGTGGGGGATATGGATCGAACATAATAACATGATCTTTAGGAACATGTTGTCTTCGATGGTGAAGGTGATTGAAAAAGTGAAACAGGCTCTAAAAGACAATACTCGGGTTATAAATCCCAAACAAGCTAGAGGATAACCAAAGTGGGAGAAAGAAATCCTTAAGAGCATGGATACTATTCCTAACAGTCTGGTGAAGAAGAATGAGGGAAAAAATTTCAAATGGTCTAAACCACTAGATGGGAGCTACAAGCTTAATTTTGACAGCTCGGTACATTTGAAGGCCAATGTAGTGGGAGGAGGAGGTCTTGTACATGACCACAGTGGAAGTTATATCGGCGCTTATGTAGGGTCCATTGGTAATCAGTCCAATAACATGGCCAAGGTGAGGGCTATGCTATGGGGTGTTAGGATGTGTAAAGATTTGGGCTTAAAAACCATCATCGTTGAAGGTGATTCAATGTGTGTGATTAATTCCCTCAAGGAAAAGAGTAAGAGTGGCTGTAAGCTAAATAATTTAATCATGGAGGTGTTGTTCTCTCAAAATTTCCCCTCTTTTAAAAGTCAAAAAATTTAAAATTTTGATTGACACCCTTTAGTGATGTTCTAGTGAAGTGAAAAGTTGAGGAGATAGTAAAAATTCATGTTTTTTGGAGTCATTTTGGTGATTTGCGGGTCTATCGGACATTCTTGTCCCTCATGTCCCAAGTCTGCTGGGCCTCCTGTTCCCCGATCGGACGCATTCCATAAAAATATTTTAACTTTTGGTTCTGTCGGAACTTTTTGATCTGTATGTTCTAAGTTCGTCTGGGCTTTCTGTTCCCCGATCTCCTGCATCGACCATATCAGGTCCTTCATGTACTTTTGTCCCATTTATCCCAAAATCATATGTGCCTTCTATCCCTGATTTCCCTGCATCACGCGCGTTGGTCAGATTACATCTTTGCACCCCTCATGTCCCTCGCATTTCCAAGTTTTTGGACCGCCTGTGCTCATTTGGCCCGCTTGACCCGCATCACCCGTGTTGGCCGGATCGCATCTTCGCGTCCCTCATGTCCCAAATGTACCAAAGACCATCTGGGCCAGTTTTTTCCACTCTTCTCGATTCTTATCTATTTGAGTTGGTGCAATATGAATTTAAAGTGCATTTAATGACATTCTCTCTCCTAAATGGATATTTTATGGGACTATCCTCTATGCATTTGACACACTGTTCACTTGCCATCATTTTCTCGAATCCCTGTAATTAAAATCATTTTCTCATGCTCTCGTTCCTTTTGCATTTTTCATTGCGAATTCAATCCTTGAAGGCTATTTCTCTGTACACTACAAACATGAATATTAAATTTCAAGGTCAAGAACATGTTTCACCTCTCGAGTCCTCTGTTCCTGATATCGGGGATAGTGAGGTTCGACACCTAGATTTTGGGGATTTTTGGAATAGACTGACTAGCCCTAACCCTTCCCCCATGGAACAAATGATCAATGACAGTGGTCTTGCGTATGCGGTGGGCTTCCCTATCTCTGTATAATGTGCTGAGACTGTGCGCACCTGTGGGGCTCATTTTAACTCAGACACCAAAGAATTGTCTAATGTGCATTGGGAGTTGATTGCCAAACTGGATGCTGCTGCCATTTCTGCTGCTCTAAAGATTCTAGAAGTTGAAGACTCCATCGTTATCACTTAGGCTCAAGCTCAGACTCTATTCGAGAAGGAAAATGATAAATATAAGGAAAGGATAACAAAATCATGGTTGAAGAACCCTAAGAAGGGAGCATCCCAACTTTCTAAGGCATTATTTAGGGCCAATTTCAATGAAGAGCTGTCTGATTTCATCATCTTACTAGCCCATGTCATGAGATTTCCCTCTACCAATGAGTTTGACTTCTGGATGTGCCCTCTCATCAACATCGTCTGCGAAGGTAGTCAGAACATAAATTGGGAAGAAATCATTTGTAGGAATTTGACCGAGAAATTATGTAATGTGCAGTAGACTAAGAAGTTCTATATGACTTCTTATCTCATGTATTCCCTAGCAGCATCCTGACAGTGGTTTGAATTCACATACATAGAGGGTCAGAAGGATGAACCCATTTATGCATACTATCTTCAATTCACCCTAAAAACGAGTAACCACAAATTCAAGAGGGTTAATGATGCCTTTACCATGTATATTGTGAGGCTATTAGAAGGTGATACTGCCAGGAGATTTTCTGATGAGGCCATGAACCTGATAGAAAAGTATGGAGCTTTCTTCATTCAGTTCAGGAGGTTTTCATATATCAAGTTGGCTGGTTATGAAAACAAACCTCTCAAGCTCCCCATGTTTTGTAATGACAAGATGGCTCTGATTGAAGTGTGTACGAAATTGGATAAATTACATAGAACTTGTAGGTACAAGAAAATATTTGGTCTACATTTCCCTATTTCCTTGGGTAATTATACATGAAAAATAACCTTGGATGCTCAAAATATAGAAAGGGACCTTGCTCCCATCTTAGTCCACTTTTTTAGGCCTAGGACCTGTTTTAATTTGAAGAAGTTCATTGAGAAAAACCTCAGAATAAATTATCATCATAGATCAGATGCTGAGGACTACTGGGCTGATTGCATAGATGAATTTGAAGTAAGGCAAAGACACTATGTCAGATTCTCTCTGCAGTTGATAAAGGAGCTCAATCTCTACCAAATTCCTGAAGGGTTCTAGGATGATAATGAAGACTGGCTGTCTTATGAAAATGAGACATTAATCAAGCATACTAATTTGGAAGATCTAGACTGGTACAAGAAGGAAAAGAATGACTTGGTTGATATTTTGGCCCCTGTCCTTGCAAGAACCAAGGTTTGGTTTGACAGAAAGGTTTGAGAGCTTAGGAAGAATCAAAGTGTATCTTCTTCTAGAGATACTTTAACACCTAGGAAGGAATCACATACACCCAGCATGGAGGTACCTGCTCAAACCCCTCCTACTTCCTCAACTAAGGAACCCAAATCATCTACTCCCTCCTTCTCCTTGATGTCTTCAACTAATGCTCTAATGGTTGCCACTTTATTTACGTTCCTGCGCACAACATCTACACATATATTTACTAAGGCATTGCTTACCTGCTCATCTGACATGGCCGTGGGCTTGATATTCATGTGTTAGAGATGTGGAGACTTTTTCATCCGACGTAATATGCAGGAATCTTTGCATACATAAAAATCTAGCTCATCCATGTGAGTTTACATGGACCAAGATAGTTTCCTCTTGGTGCATGCATTGGTAATATTTGCATCCATTAAATCATAGCCATATAGATTCTTTTTTTGTACTGTGCTATGAAATCAGGTGCATATGATTTTACTTGTATCATTTACATAGCCCAACTTAGGAGTCACGTAATCTTCACCCACTTTTTCCTTCTTTTCCCCTGCCTTTGGGAATATGGGAACCTGAGTCTAGAGTCGGGTCTTTACCTTTCAATGTATCATTGTGCACATCGGAAGGCTTGCCCTTATCTAATTTTTTACCTTTCTTCTTATGCTCTTCTTCATCACTCTTTGTACCTTCATCATGAGGCTCTTCTGTGTCCTTAGGCTTAACTGGTGTGCTAGGAAAATTTTCAACGGAATCCTCCTCCTCCTCGTCCTTCATTCTCATCTTGTGCCTTATCTTCTTCTCAGGTTTTGATTTGGTTAGAAAATTCCTAGGTGATCTCCTTAATAGTTGTGATGTCCCCATGCTCTAAACCTTTATCCTCCTAAACACTCTTTTGAACTGTGGCTCTTTTAGAGTTTTCTTTATGTCTATCTTCACCTTTCTTGACTCCTCATCTTGTTCCTGTAGTGGGTGACTTGGTTCGCACTCCCTTTTCTTTCCAATAGTGGGCTACTTCCTACCCCTATGCTCTAGATCCCCCCTTCATATTCATGTAGTTCCTCTTCCTCTCCTTCTTCTTATTCATCCACAGTGGGTAGAACATTTTCTTCCTCCTCTAAGGTACCCATTGTGTGCTTCCCTTTAGGTGGCCCAGGTCACTTGAACTCATTTTCCAAGTACTTTCCATTTTCTATTTTAGGCTTTAAGTACACATACACCAAATCCATGCCCAACTTGCCAATGGAAAATATCACAACCTTCATATTAATGTCATTTGATATTAAACGCTCAATGTAAGAAATATTACTTGGGTAGACATAGGTTTTCCTCAGTGTATGGTAGTCACAATCTACCTTGTTTGCGTTGAATATAAAGCGACACACGTTAGAAAATATATGAAAAAATGCCTAGAAATAGTGCGCGTTAAAAAACATAAGGAATTTTGCACCATGGGATCCATTTTCCATATTTCATTACAAAGTTCCCAATGCAATAGTGTTGGTATATTGCCAGTTATACATGTTTACCCACAACTAAAGGTAACTCCTTGGGGATCCTCAATTCTTCCTCAAATGCAGCACACAACCGCTCATACCATATCTTTTCCCTTTGTTTGAAGGGTCTTCTCATTGAACCATTGCAAGTGTAATATGTAAATATCTCTGCTAAGGAATTTTCTTCTAGAGGGAACATCCATATATTTTCCTTTGGCCCATCAGGCACACCAATTTCCACAAAAACTAAGGATAAAAGAATATCTCCAAAAATTATCTTTTCACCTTCCTGTGCCTCCTCAATGATGGTCTCAAAAATAAATTGGAGATGTTGTAGACAACCCCCTCTGTCATTATGCATGTGACATGAAGCCATGCCCTGTTGACTTGAGACCAACGTTATTGATTATTGATCCTTGTTAGAATATTTACTACTACCTGGATGACTGGGTACTTCTGTAACTTGGGGATATCCATCCTACGCACACCTTTAGTATAACCCATCTCCTTCCTTGTTTTTTCTACAACCTCCTTGTCAGTAAGGTAACTATTTATCTCTATGCCTAAGCTCCTCAACCCTATCAAGCTAGCAATCAATGACATGGTAATCCTCATTCGACACCCAAATAAGTAAAATAAATCTTCATGCACTTGGCTCATAAGCCATTGGTATAATTTTTCAGGTTTTCTGAAGTATGGGAGCTCATATAATTGTAACGTTCCTACCTTGGCCAACAATTTATCACCAACATCATCATAAAATGAAATGTCATCTACTATCCTCTTCGTCATCTTCACTACGAGAAAATTTTCCAAATCCTCCTCCGTGTCCTTGGTTATGTTGTTGTAATTATTGACTTTGTAGCGACGAACATGTGAATCTCAGTCACACCCCATAAGAACAATCTATGGGTATTGAATTTATGAAAACCTACCTTTGATGGAATCTTGTACTTCGAATTTAAACTCCACCTTCTTCTTCCCCTTTTCTCCATTCTAGGTACTCTCCTCGGTGCCATAGTAATTAAAAAGGTGTGCTTTTTACCTCTTTCGAGTTGTGCAACTCAAAATTTTGTGCCTTAGCTCAAAAACACATGCCCTAGCTCTAATTCAAACCCTAGTTCTTGATTTCTCCTCCCCGCACACATATATTTCACTCAAACCCTTCTTTAATGGGAGCACAAGTTAATCCCATGCACAAATATAATCAAAATGCCTAGTTTTTAGCTCTCCGCACTTCAACAATGTCTCGCTAGCTCATTCGCAAATAAATCACTCTAAAATTTTTAATTGCAAAGGTAAAAATGAATCCACATTCCATCCTTATATAGATTTTAAAAATTTGTCACATTTATTGATCCTTTATCTACCGCCAATCCCAGTATTAATACATTGTTTGCCAATGTTTCCGTGTGACTCATTTTCACGCCAGATGCATAACCTTCTGGTGTGCCTCCTACTTCTTAGCCACATAACTCCTCTCGTGTGACCATATGTGTTGAATTACCTCACCACTACACCTTCTTCCAAGTATTTTCGATTGCTACAACCTACCTTGCATTATACTGTGTGTCCATTTTTCCATATGTGGTAATTTTTTTCAATCTGCACCCTTCCAAAAACCACCTACACAAAAAATTACTTATGAATACCCATCTTTAGATGACAATAAACTATATTCAACTTGGTAGTGAATCCTGTATATAAACCACCCCATACTAAGGGTATGTGCAGTCCTCTACGCATGAACAAAATTTAGATTGAAATCAGCTTTTGTCATGCAAGCACACTTATTACACAAAACACTCAACTAAATTGACAAAGAATAAAAATGATGAAGGAAAAACATAAATGAAATGAATTAAGGGAAACCTAGTCTAAATGATAATAGTACCTTATTACAAACACTAAGAAGACTTATTTATAGTAAGGTTTTAGCCTAATCCCGTTAAAGTAACTGGGCAACTGTGTTCCATCCAGTGCCTCTAACTAGCAAGCGCCTAAATAAATTATATGAGTGATAACATACAGTCCTAACCAATGCACTTTCAATTTTATAGGATGGCACAAAAACTTTGAATCATACAAAATTAACATTTTCCCAACCTCAAGATTCTTATCCTTTATGTGCTTGTCATGCCATGCCTTCTACCTAGATTTTGCTTGCTTCTAAATCCATCTTGCTATGGCGCACCTTTCATCTAGATGCATTAATTTGTCAATATGTTATTCTAATGTTTTCTCATTAGCCAGACCTCTTACGCGCATAGTACACAAAGAAGGTAACATGAATTCCATGTGGAGAACTGCTTCTGTGCTAAACACTTGCTGAAATAGTGTTTCTTTATTCAACCTTTTGTAGGTTGTCTGGTATGCCCAAAGTACAACAAAAGCCTTGTCATCCCAATCTCGCCTTCCAACATCACAATTTTTTGTAAAGGTATGGCTCAATATAATATCGAAGGCCTTAGTAGTTCCATTTCCTTGACGGTGATAAGGGTTCATTCGATGGTGTGTAACCATGAATTCATCCAATAGTATCATAATAGTCTCATTAAGGAAACAAGTACTCATATCACTTGTTAAACTTAAAGGGCAACCATACCTGCTAATAATATTTTCCCACAAAAACCTGGTTTTCGTAGTTGCTGTGTAATCCTTCGTAGGTGCCACTTCCACCCACATTGTAAGATAATATTTACAAGTTATAATGTAGCACAATCTTGTCTTGTGTGTGGCTAGGGAAATAGGGCCCAGAAAGTTAATTTCCCACTTCTCAAAAGGTTTTGCGCTAATAATATAACTTAATGTAATTTCATCATGTTTTACCCAGGCTTTCCAAGGCATTGACAATGGTCAGAGCCTTACAATATTCTTTACAATCCTTGTATAATGTTTCTCACCATAGTCTAGCTAGTAGAATCTTGTGCGCAGTGGCATCCCTTGGATAGTGTCCACCTACAATACCACCATGAACCTCTCCCATCATTGCATAACACTTATGCTCAAGCACACAACGGTGAAAAAATTCATCACGACCTAATTTATATAATTCTCCACTGATCAACATATAAGGTGTGGTGCGGATATAAAGTTGTTTCTTCTTTAAAACCTTCATTCCTTCGGGTGCCATACCTGTGCATAAAAAGACAACAATATCTTCCAAGTCTAAGGGCACATGGTTCAAACTGAACAACTATGCATTAAACATTATATCCTCAATTCTTTACATGTCCTCTCTTGATTAAATATGTGATAAATGGTATGGACTAGAATTTCTCTTACAAGGCTTGACCACCACTAAAAAATTGAACTCTGGAAATAATAGTACCCAACAACATATGTGCCCTTGCAAAATGGGCTTCTTCACCAAGTATTTTAGTGCCATGTGGTCTATATAAAATATGAAAGGTGTAGCCAAAAAATACTTTCGAAACTTATGGAGCGCATAGATAATAGAAAAGGCCTTGTGCTTTGTTGTTATATAATTCTATTTTGTTGGAGTCAAATTTTTGCTAGCAAAGAAAATAAGATGATCAACAATACCTTCTCCAGGATGAGATAATATGGCACCAATGACCATGCCAAAGGCATCTACATGAATGTGAAAAGGATTGGACCATGAAGGAAAGTGCAAAATAGGTGTTATAGTAAGCCTTTCCTTTAATGTGTCAAACACACGCTGATGTGCCTTACCCCAAAAAAACTTTCCTTTTCTTTTGATTAATTATTATAAGGGTGCAACAATCTTGGCATATCCCTTGATAAAATTTTTGTAATAACCTGTGTGCCTTAAGAATCTGTGTACCTCACTTTGGCTAGTAGGTTTCTCCAAGCCCAAAATCACAACTACCTTAGTAGGATCCACTAACAATCCTTCTTTATAGATGATGTGCCCTAACAAAATTCCAAAGGGTGTGGAAAATATACACTTCTTAATGTTTAAGGAGATGCTCAACTACCTACATCTCTCAAACATCAGCCTCAAATTATCACAATGATATTTTGACGAGAACATAGACTACCCAATCATCTAGATACACATGTTAGAACTTGTGAATAAAATCATGGAATGCTTGTAATAATATGTGTGAAAATATTGCAGGTGCATTCTTTAACTAGAAAGACATAACCATGTATGTAAAAAATTCCCCACTCAGCGGTGAAAGTCATCTTCTCTTGATCCTCAATAGCTATCCTCACTTGATGATATCCCAAGAATCCATCAATGAAGGAGTAAATTTTGCACCCTGCAACACCTTCCAAGATTTCCTCAATAAAAGGTGTGGGAAAGGGATCAATCACACATGCAACATTTAACTCCATGTAATCCACAAAATTTTTGATTCTGCCATCTTTCTTGATGCTGATCACCATATGAATTACCTATTTTGACTCCTCAATACGTATAATAATTTCAGAAATTAACATTTTGTCAATTTCTTCCTTTACCTTGATGTGCAATTTTGGATTTATCCTATAAGGCCTCTTTCGGACTGGGCATGCACCTTGTTTTAGCTTTATCTTCATTTCTTCTAATGATTCATGTACACATTTCAATTTATGATAGCCTCTAGGTAACAAATCTTGAAAGTTGTGTAACAACTCAATGATTTTAGCAACTTCAGAGTTAGACCAATAATTGTATATAATGGCTTCCTTAGGTTTAACATCCATTCTAATGTTAACTTTCTTGGTATTTATAGGCTTATGGTAGGCACATGCCTTCTCATCTGCATTATCCAAGACTTCGTGTGTACTCTATGTGTGCTTAATGTATAGGTTCTGTACCTCTTCATCATCAACCATGTAAATCATCTTACCCCTTTCTCTTTCTAGGCAGGCGCACTCAAACTGTTTAGCATATAATTCTTCCTCTTCAAAACAATCCACCAGGTCTGATTCTCCTAATAACTCTTGAAATAACTCTTTAGCCTTTTCACTGTATCCTATTGTTAGGCACTTCATAACTTGCAATGCCTCATTCACCGAATCCTATTGTTAGGCACTTCATAACTTGCAATGCCTCATTCACCGAGGGTTTAGAAGAAAAATAATCAAAGGTCTGATTCATACCTTTAACAATTTCTTTCCAATTTCCAGTCACTCTATTCAACTCTGCATAGACATACCATGCATGCATGTAACCTTGCAAGGTGAAATAAAACTTGTGCACCTACAACAAAGGTGGAAAAGCTTCCTACCCCACTATCCAGAGTCTCCCAATCTGCTGAACATGGTGATGAATAGGATCATTACCATGAAAGTCAAATATCAATGTAGGTGCATTGCTCCTTAGAAACTAAGAAGATAAATAAATCGTTTCTTCCCTCCATTACAAGAGATTATCCCTATGAACAATCCACCAGCGCGCTACCATCCCGCACAAATTATAGACTAACATGTTCCTTCTTTCCACCCGACATTCCCATTGAACCTCAATAGCAAGTAGGAATACTTCTAGATTATCTTCACTTGTGTACTTTGGTATCTGGCTGCTGCCCAAATTCCTGATACTAAGTGGTTTATTGATGCATGTAGATGCACTCTGTACTTCATGCCCAACCATTTCATAAGTGTCATGGACCCAATTGTCACATGAAAAAATTGTAGTATTGCTCATGGATTGTGCATCATCCCACTGGAGAACTCCTTCCTTTGATGGCTCAAGAACTTCTTGATCTTGTATGGTGCTCACATAAATTATATTCAAGTATTCTTTTCGTAAGGGCTTACATAAGGTGCATATTTCCCATCTATCATAGGTATGATGACACACTATTCCTTATTCTCAAAACTGATGTACCCCTTGTTGAAACACAATTTAGCATTGTTTGTATAGCACCAAGGGCACCCAAGTAACACAGGATAGTTGTCTTCTTCTGTAAGCACTAAAACCTCAAAGTCCCCAGTGAACGTGCCCCCCTGTATAGTAATTGATGCATATTTTAAAACTCTGATGGGAATTACCTTAGTTCAGTTTGCCATGAACAACACATTAGAAGATGGATATAATGGAGGTCTTCCCATCTGAACCCATGCATCCAAAGTGAGCACATTTACTTCTGCGCCTATGTCAATTAATAAATTACTCAAAAGCCAACCATCAACAACAACATTTAAAGTAATCTCCTTATCATAGTCAAAACTGTCTGGAGGAAGATTAACATGCAAAATTTGTCTCTCATGTTCTGTCTTAGTGTGTGGAGTGTCCCCGTGTAACCAGCTCCCCAACAAAAGAATAATGTTCTCTTCGTGTAACATCTTGTAAAATTCTTTCAAAACATCAACATCTGTCTGATGGATATTAGATACTTTCTTTTTCTCCAACTACTATGAATGTTCCTTTAAACCCTATATCTCACCCTGTAAATTCTGAATTACCTCCATAGTTTCTTTATAAACTTATTTATGATCCATTGGTTCTAGATATTTGGCATGCAGGAATTATTCCTTAGTAATAGTAGGCTTATGTTGTAGAGTCTCCCTGGTGTGCGCTACCTCAACACGTGTAGTAATATTCACAGGTACCAACTCAATATCCAGTGCTAAATTTGGCATCCATTGGTCTTCCACAGTGTGATATACTCTTACCATTCATATGCCCTTATTTTCCTATTTTTTTTTCTTGCTTAAGTGTTCATACAAGTCGGGTCACTATTCATAAGTATAATTATTTCCACAAAAAGAACACACAATATTATGTGGAAATTCATGCATGTAGTGATCAGGAGATCCACACATATAAAAATTTCCATGAGGGAAATCACTCCTTCCTCCCCCACAGCCTCGACCTTTGAATCCCCCTCTGTAACCTCGACCTCTACCGTGGCCCCCATCAGACCACCCTTCACTTTTAGCATAGTCATGATGTTCGACCTTTTCCTTCAAATTATTTACAACACTAGTCTGTCGTACACCAACATTAATGACATCATGGATTTGACCAGCCAATCTATAATCTTCAGTATCATGAGTCGAGGAACTACAAATATTATAGTAACTAGACACATTCTTTCTTATCGCGTGTTGTAATAATGGGCACCACCTTAAACTGTGGTCCAAGTGACATATCTCATAATCCAGCAACAAGGAGAACACCAATTTTTTAGGGAACCTATCCTTAGTAGGCCCCTCTACTTCACAATCTATACATAAAATCCTGATGCGCGTCTCATGTGCTGAATTAGCAGATAATTTCTCCAACTATTTTTCCATTAATGTTATCTATGCTTCCAAGAATGGGCTCACTCCCATGTCCACACTTCATATCGCCTCAGCATGTAGAGCTACATCAAGTGCCTCATGTAGATCTGTGTAAGTCTTATGTGAAAGTTCCATCCTAAAAGGTGTGATCAATCATCTAATGAACCACTGTGCATGTTGGTTTACGTGTATGTCATAAGACAACTTAGATAAAAGAGTGTTTAACCAAGCATCATATTCCTGAACACTTTCAGTAGTGCCCTGATTAATGTATTTAAGCATGATTATGCTCTTCTAATCAAAATTAGGGATATAAAATTCCTTTAAGAAAGCATCTTGCAGTGTTGTATAGTCCACACAAGTATGATTGAGATCAAACTTTCTATACCAGCTATGCATGCATCCCTATAATGTAGTTGCATCCTATCTTGCATTGCACACTAGAGCTGTAATCCCCTTTGTGTGCCAAAATATCTCACACATATGCACGTGCTCAGCTGCATCTTCAATACCTCTATACTCTGGTAGACAAAGAGACATCTTCATGTAAATTTGTTGAGGTTGGTGTGGACGTTGCCCACCAGATCTAGAGCCTCATGTCTTCCCTACTATATTTCCACCATCTTCAAATCCACCAGATCCTCCAGTTCCCAAGCCACTTGATCCTTCTGACCCCCTCCTATACCAGGTAACAGACCAGAGGATGCACTTCCCTGTAACCTGATGATTGTGCTAAACTGAACACCCACAGTCTATGAAGTTACACTACTTACAGATGAGATGCCAAGGTTCTACACACCTACATTCTATGTCAATGAGTGTGCCATAGATGAATAAGCTACTTGATTAATTCCTAAACTTATCTACAAATTAACTCTATCTATTACAAATCTACTACTCACACTAGATTGTTGATTACTGATTGTCATAGAAAATGGAAAACTAAGCGCAAGAGCTAGGTCACTAGGTAGATTCAGATGTGCACTCATGGCCCATGTCTTCTCCACTTGTGTGCTCTCATTTGAGGCTGAATATGGTACAATACCCTGATTTCCCAAATAGGGGAGATCTAGATGCTTTGGTTCAACATCTTCTACATGATCTCTGAATCCTTCACAAGCCATCTCTCTCCATAAAGCCATCCATTTTGTAACTTCACGCTACTTCTATAGATCCCTCTTGTGTGCCTCATTGAAATTAATCCACCTTTCTTCCCTCTGTCTCTATGACACTAGGTATGCCATCCTTACCAAACCTGATCCTTCCCCCATGCGTGGTGGGGTTTAGTTAGCCATTTGATTCTTTTCCAAATCCAAGGTTATAATCAGGATCTTGATTGCTAGTTGAATACTATGCAAATATGATCCTCTGGGTTCGTGAAAAAATTAAAACTTAGTAACCTCTGGGTAAGAGTAAGTTGAAACTGCATAATCCAAAATATAACTGTTCAAACCACCATGGAACTAAACATCCATATAGCGCATCTAAATCAGATCTACATCATATAAGGCATGGAATTCTTCTTGCATCCAAACAAGCGTGTGAAACCTCTAATTCCTCTTTGACACATAAGTAACTATCCACTCATACAACTCTATAGGAAAGATAGAAAAGAACGTCTCATACAATACGTCATACTTATTCTACTCAACCCACAGACATGCATTAAAATCAGGTTTGGTGCTGAATCTATGAGCATACTCCTCTTGTAGATCTACTAACCACTCCTCAATACTAGCCAAGGTCAATTAGTAAGTCTCCATCATGCAACATCCTAAAAAACAACTGAGAAAGAGGTCCCGACAACGAAACCAATGATGTAGTCTAGAATTCACTGTAAATGACCCAAGGCACACTGACACATCACTTAGACTGAACTGAGCACTCACCAAAACTGCACAAAGGTACCAGATCCCTCTTTATCGTTTCTTGTTTAGAATGTTAGCGTGATTGAGCATGTATATATTTAGATCCATAACAGATAATCAAGAAAACCACAGTGCATAAACCAGATTGAGATCTAAAATATATGAAAGATCAACTAAACAATTATTATAATAAGATTTACCATGCAAGAACCATATTAAGTCACATCTAATGCAAATATCCAACCAATATGTTCCATTATATTAAATATTGTAAAACACATAAGCTTAATACATTCAAGATCTAGTTTGCATGGTTTTGTGTGCTAGCAAATCTGCAACATAACTATATAATAATTGGTCTCTCAAAACTATGTAAATCAATACATATATATAGGGGTGGGGACTTTCCCTTCATCATCCATGCACCTTCCAAAAATAGGCTACATGCTAATAATAGTCATGTGCCTTTACAAGGGAATACAAAACATGCAAGTGATCTAATAATAGTTTTCCTATAGCTAACTCTAAGTAGAAATCATATTATTAAACTAAAACTTTGCATGGTGCTCAAATTGTTGCACATATAAAATAACTTTGTGTGACCTGCAAGTCTTCATGTTATCGCATGCTTAACATTCCATCTTCAAAAATAGCCTTGACCCACAAAAAGTGTCTAAATATTGAATTCAAACCATCTTGGTGTGCTCATGTTCCTCTATGATTATGAGACTTCCTACGTGCCTAGTCCTTGAATGCCCAATCCTTATGCGTTTTCATACTTGAGTTATATTCTATACACTCAAAATTGGATGGGAAGGGTTGATTGTGCCTGAGTAGGTAAATGTGTATGTGTTTGGGATGTCTGAGGTAGAGAGAGAGGTATTGAAGTCAAGATAGGTTGATAGGATAAAATATGGGGGATGTTAATATTATGATGAGTTTGTGATGGAGGGGATTTGGAAAGAAATGATTGATGGGATACAATGGACATGGGATGAGGAGTGATAGTTTGGAAGTATCCTGGATGTAAAGGATAGTTGTAAGGTTGTTGGATGGGGTTGTTATAGGGTTGTATGATTGGCTGAAAGGTAAAGGTTCCATAGGGATCATAAAGTGAGCTAGATGGTTTTGGGAATATGCTAGGGCTAAGTGAAGTTAAGTGGGATGTGACATGTTGATAAGATTAATAAGGAATAGATACTGTGTAGGGGATATTTTGAAATCGATTGGGATAAAAATATGTAGAGGTAGTGGATGAAGAAACTAAAAATGATTGTAAAATTGACGTATAAGGGGTAAACATATATGCTGATGTAGAGGGTTGATCCATATTAAATGATAGTAAAATGAGGATGACACAAAAATCCCTAAGAGAGATATAAATGTAACAGACAAGTAGAGTAAAATAATTTTAATCATCTTTAAAATTTAGATGTGGAGGAAAAGGGTCAGAGGGAATCTAATGATATGGCCATTTTAATCTCAGTTTCAGGTAATGTTAAAGGCTTAAGTTCTTGATATATCTAAAGGTATGTGAGGCCCAAATATGTGTTAGTGCCAGTATGGGGCCTACCCCCTCACTTTAAGGTCCCAAAATGATAAGGGAGTTAGGTGATGAGCCAATATACCGACAACCAATTATTTATACTTGGTCAGAACACTGAGTTGATTTACCTATTGGGTGATGAAATCCCAATAGTTATCACATATGTAGGAATGTTTGATGCAAGTTGAATATTTAATGTGGTTATATTATGTGTGGGGGAAGATTACATGAATTTAATAAATTAATCCTTTAACTAATCTATGTGATCAGGCATATGCAAGGTTTTTTTAAGCCTAAAAGAATATTGATTTCGATGAGAACAAACAACAAAGTGAAATGTGTGAAAATGAAAAGGAAGAAAAAGGACTCACATGAGAAACACTTCCTTTTTAATTTTGAAAATTTTGATGATTTTTTTAGCAAAGCAAAAGTGTAGTAAGCCAAAATCATTCAAATCAGAAACTTGAAAAAAGGTTAGCAGAAGACAAAACAATACAAGAAAATGATGTTAGAGGCTGACTGAATGAGTAATTAGAAGCAGTCACAAAGATTTCTAGTGATTGACAGTATAGCTAGTGATTCATCCAATAGTTAGTGATTTGATTGGATCGCTAGCGATTATAGAGAAGAAGGCCTAAACTTGAATGAAAATCTGATTTAAATGAAATAAAAAACAAATGAGAAAGGGACTTAATGTCCTACCGGGCATTCTATAATTGTTTAGAGATGTTTTTACTTTTCTTCTTTAAATTAATGTAGTGAAAGAATAAAAACAAAAATAACCTTAGAAGACATGGGGTTTACTGATACTCGTGGAGATAGGTGTTGTAGTTGATGGATGAAAGCTCCTTCCTTATTTTACCGATGGAAGAACCTACAGATCACAAACACTAAGAAGAAGATGGGATTAGATAGATATATGTTAGATTTCCTAGCAAAGGCCAGTCCCCCAGAAGTCAATGAAAGTCCTTACAAGGATGTCAATCCATGTTTGAGAAATTAATATGATAACGATGAGATAAAACGATAAAACATACAATATAACCAACAATGAAAAGGCAAAGGGACTAACATGGTCCAAGGCTATATTATAGTTTGATGGTGATACCTGATCCAAAGGGAGTCTAGGCATCACAAAGTGGCTCAAAAGAGAAAGGATATAGACATATGTGCATTCAAAAAGGCAAGATGAGTGATAGATTTGATTTAGGTAATTGATAGAGTGCTAAAAATGGCTCAGAGGAGCTTGATATGACTGGACAAATAGTTGTAAAGGAAGAATAGTGCTAGGTGATGAGGTTTGGATGTATGAAATAAAAAATATGGGCTTAAATTATTTGACAAGTAGATATCGCCAACGATTGAGGTGAATCGCGGGTGATTGAGGTCAATCATTGACGATTAAGGGGAATCATTGACGATTTCTATAGAAATGTACAGGCTGATTAAAGGATGAAGATAACATTGATTGAAACTTGTAAAAGATGAATAAATGAGATAATAATGTGAAGGAGAAAGGTACTTACCTTGTCTCAGCTGATAAGTGTAGGAAGGAAGATTTCATTACTCAAGAGAGGGAGGTGGTAGATGTACAAATTTTTTTGACTTGCTTCTAGATACTTGAGTGGCCTCCAAAGGATGAAGAAGAGATTATTGATGCCTTGATTAATGTTGTGATGAAGGAATATGATGCAACCATGTTACAATGTGAGAGGAATGTCTAGTTAATAAGTTAGGATGAGAGATGCTAACCCTAGATGAAGGTTTGAGACATGTTTATATATGTTTATGTCAACAAAAGGGAATCACTGGCGATTGGGTAGAATCGTTGGCGATCTGGGAAGCTTTGAAAAAGGTTGTAACAACTTCCCAAATCAATGTTCTTATTTTTCTTCTAAGGAAGTATGTATGTTGAAAGAGGTTATACAAGTTAGAAATGCTATTAAATGGTTGAGAAGTTGGTGATATTGTTTTGTTTTTTTTTATTTTGGTTAGTAAGTGGTTTGAGTGGTTTAGAAGAGGATAAAATAGGATTAAACAACTGTGGAATAATATTTACGGGGAGTAAATATAAAGGGGGGAGGAATAATAATTAGGATAAGGATTTAATGTATAATATGATAGTGATGTGATAATGGATTTAATGTATAATATGGTGGTAATTTGATAATGAAGGGTAGCTAACGGACGTGGAAAAGGGGTTTAGTGGTGCTAATTTTAGGTGTCTACACACAATTAAATGATTTTAACCTTTTTATCCTTATGGTGTAGGTATTTTGGGGTTGTAGGGAACTTGTTTGGGGATGAAAATTTTCCACTTGTTCTCTATGGGACTGCTTTTACCGTAGTGGATGTGATTGTGTATTGATCAATGTTTCGGCCGCCAGGTGGAACTTAAGAACTATTCCACCCTGGTGTTTGTTGGCCATAGAGCCTTATTCCCCCGCATTGGCCTCCCTCCACACTACACTACACCCTCTCTTTGTTTATTGATGGATAGGACCATGAGGGGATCTCCCAATTTCATGGAACTATTCTACTCGCCGCCTTGTTCTCTACACTTCACTCTGACCTGTATTACACTGTCACGACTCCTCTTCTTTGCTTTGTGAACCAACCTTTACTGTAGGGAACTAGTTCCCCAACGGAACTAGTTACATCATTCATCAAAACATACACATCTCTGCACTAATTGGAACCTTTGTCTCGTGGCTCAAAGATCCCTACAAGGAACTAAGTGCATAGGAGAACTAGTTCCACCTGCTACCCAAAATAAACAATACACTGTACTTCTCCAAATCCCTTTTTATTATGTCCAAATCGGAAAATCAAAGAACTAAAGGAACCTGAGAAATATTTGGTGTGTTCCTCCCAGACCCGCAAAACCCGCAATACACTAGAAATGACCCAAATTTTGATTTTTCCTCAATTTTTCTAAATGTTTTGGATCTGCATGGGACTGAGGAGTTATGCAAAGGAGAGTAGAGTATCCCAAATCTAATTTTCTCCATTATTCCCATTTTTCTCATTTTTTTTGGTTAAGTATTAGATATTTTAACCCCTGAGAAAGGAGAGGAATGTATCAAATAATTCTAAGTTCCCAAAACATGAAAAATACCTGAATTTTTGGATTCTTCTCCAAGATCCCATGAAATTACACAAGTCCAATTTTTTTAAGTAGCCAATTTGCAAGGGGTACAAAATTGGATAACAATTTGGTGACTCAAGGTGTAATTTTCTTACTAGATAAAAATGACCAGTGGTATTGTTATATCCATTAGTCATGAAGTTAGCGAATAATCATGAAATTGATCTTAAAATTTGAAACTCACACCCCTGAAATTGTCTGAAGCATTGTCTGGACTTGGAACTAACCTGAAGCTTGAGTTTGCACTTATCATTATAAGAATTTTTTGTTTCAAGTTTAATGAGAGTGTAAATTTGTTTTAAATCTAAAATTTCACCATGTTTCCTCTGCAACTGATCTGTTGGGATTGAATGAACACTCACTAAAAACTGTCCCAAATTTTGATTTTGCCAAGTTTGGAGAAATTGAAGAACCTTGTCCCTAATGAGAGTTGAAAATTACTTAAGACTGGACCAAAATCCAGAATGTATGCTAATTTGGAGATGGAGTGTATGCATTTTGAAGCTATCCTAAACACTTTTCTTTCACCTTGAACACTTCTTCCTTTCCAAAAAAAGAAACGATCTGGGAAGAAACCAGATATTTTGCGCGAAATGCACTTATTTAAAATGAAAACTACTGCAAGCATGAATGAGCAATTTTTTGAAATGAAATCCTTATTATGCTACTCTAACCAAAATTGAGAATGTGTTAGTAACAATGTTTGAGGAACATACCATTCACTAGAATGGGAGGTTCCTCTCTGTTCAGTTTCACAAGTTGAAAAGCATTATGTTGTTTGCAAGCTGAAATCATGTAAGGATTGATCCAAATACTGCCATATTTTGTATGATTTTCCATCTTTGCCTTGTCTTCATCCCACTTTAAAACAATGTCTCCTTCTTGGAAAACTCTCATATTTTCCTTCTTGTTAAAGGTGCTCTTAAATTTTTCTTGATGTTTTTCCTTATTCTTTTGGGCATGATCCCTTAACTCTTGTAATTCCATCATCTATGCATATCTAACATGCATAGGCTCATTTTCAATCAACTCAAGCTGATGTAATAAATATAAGGCTGGTAGATCAATAGATATAGGAATTCTTTCCTCTCTTTCATAAACTAGATTGTAGGGTGAATTACCAATTGACCTTTCGGGAGTTACTCTATCATCCCACAATGCTACATTTAACCTTGTATGCCAAGCTCTTTGGTTCTCTTTGAGCGTTATTTTGATTATCCTTAATAGATTATTATTTGTACTTTCATCCAACCCATTACCTTGAGGGTAATAATTGGATGATGTTCTCAAGTAAATTCCATGCTTGACAACCCAATCAGTTACTTTTGCTCCAAGAAAAGCTAGAGCATTATATGAAATTATTGTGATTGAAACACAAAATCTAGAAATAATACCTTCATAAAAGGAAATAATGGATGCCTTATTTTCTTCTTTAAGAGATACAACTTCAGTCTAACAAGTAAAATAGTCTGTGGCTACCAATATCCACTTGTGGCTTTGAGAAGAATGTGGATTAATCATTCCTTCGAAATCAAGGCCCCAATGTATGAAAGGTTGTTCAAATGAAATAGGTTGAAGGGGAAGATCTGCTAGCAATTATTTTCCAACAAAGAATGCACCCTATTTGCATTTATTAATCCATTCATAAGTCGTTAAAAATGCTATGCTAATAGTACCCAACTCTCATGATTTCGAGGACTGTTGTTCTTGCTAAAAAATGGCCACTTATAGATCCTTCACGAAACTCTTTAAGAAATTGCTATACTTGATCCCAATCAACACACTTCAAGAATATTCCATTTATATCCATTTTAAAAATTATTCCATCATTATAAATAAAAGGGACAACCTGTAAACAAAAGTAACTTCTTTTATTTCTGTCCATACCTTCGGGGTATGTTCCTTATTGTAAATAACTGATCATATCAACCATCCAACTTGAAACCAGAACTTCTTGATCAAGATCAAGTTGCTGATTTTCTAGATGTAATAAGATTGTAACATTTTGATCTTACATATATGCAATTAAATGCTCAAAAATTCCTTTCCCTTTGACTATTTTGGCCAATCTAATGTTAACATCATACTCCATCACCTTAGTGACCCATCCAAATCTTTTTTCGTTCAATTCTTTGATTAACAGGAAATATTTCACACTTGGATGAGACACTAAGACATGTATCTTGTTATTTTAGAGCATGTTTTTAAAATTTTTAAGTCCTTTAACTACTAAAAGTACTTGTTTCTCAAGAATTGTGTACCTTGTTTCATAATCATGAATACTTTTCCCAAAAAAGGCAATTGACTACTCAATATGATCATCATTCACTTGAGTAAGAATGGTTGAAATAGTTTCAGCTCCTACAAAAACATACATAATAAAGTACTTGTCAAAATTTAGATTAGACAAATTAGGATCTTGAGAAATAACCACCTAATGGCTTCAAAACCTTTCTTCCCTTTGTTGGTCCATGAGAAATCTTGAACTTTCTTGAGAATAAAAATAAACAACTTGACCAAAATAACAAAATTCGGTACAAACCATCGTACGAAATTTATCTTTCCCAAGAAACTTTGAAGAGACTTCTTCTGGTGTGGTAAAGATAACTACATAATTGAATCTACTCTTTTTTGGATCAATTGCTAAAACTTTCTTGGAAACAATATGACCTAACAATTTACCTTCGTGTATTGAAAAATTTAATTTTTTGGGATTGAAAGAGATGCCAAACTACCTGAAAATCTCGAAGGTATACCTTAAATGTATAAGATGATCATCAATTTTTTTTGAAAAAACAATAAATACATATAAATACACAACTATGCACTTAGTCAATAGGATTTGAAAAGGAATGTCCATTGCATGTTAAGAAGTAGCACCATCATTAGAGAGGTCAAAAGGAATCTTCTTATATGCATAAGTTCCCCATTTTATAGTAAATGTTGTTTCATACATGTCCTCTTCTCATGCAAGAATATGATTATATCCACTATACCCATCTAAAAGAGACAATCTATCAGAACCTGAAATTTTCCTCAAAATGTGATCCATATGGAGCAGCGGATAGTGGTCTTTTAGTGAGGCCCTATCGAGGTATTTGAAATCCAAAAAAAAGTGGATCTCACCATTTTTATTTCGCATAAGAAAAAGGTTGGCTACCCAGCTAGAGTGCTTTATGGGGAAGATTATGCCTAATTTAATCAACTTAGACAATTGATTTCTCATTAAAGGCTTAATTTTGGAATTTATGGGCCTTTGTTTCTACCTTACAAGTTTTGAATCATGCTGCAATTCAATTGTATGCTGAGCCAAATTGGGGTCAAAACCTCTAAGGTATTGGTATTTCCAAACAAACACATCTATGAATTCTTTGCATAAATCAACAAATGCTTTTTTTCAGAAGTAGAACATACCTTTCCATTCTGTAGTGACTTACCATATTCAAATGATATTTATTCATAATTATCACCATGAGTGGATATATTTCCTTTATCTCTTCTCGACTGATCATCGGTGATGAAAATGTTCTCTAAAGTAACAAGTCCTTGAGGTAACTTGATAGTTTTTAGCTGCACAATCTGATCACCATATTGATGCTGCAACTTTGCTTGATTAGCTGATGAAAACTCAAATTATTCTTGCATAAATCTAAAAATATACTTTTCATCCTAAAAAACTTTCCAAATCTCTTCATTATTAGGTATTGAAGGTCTAATAATGAGCTTTATACAAGGCTGTATTTTGTCATTCTAAATTTGCTCAAGGAGATCAAAATTGGCCCCAATTACTACAAGCCTATTTGTATGTTTATTCATTTTCCTTGGGACAGATTGAATGTTAAAAGCCTGAAAATATTATATTAAGTCCTAAGCTCTATGCTTATAGGAGAGATTTGAGGGTTCTTGGAAACATTCAAATCTCTTACTTGGTTAATGACCAGTTCTAAATCACTAAAAACTTGTAGTGAACTGATTCCTCTTATCTAGCCCACTGTAGGACATGAATTAACACTTTATATTCAACAACATTATAAGTGAAACCAAATAGTAAACTCAAAGATAAAAAATACCTTTGTTTTGATGGGGAAAACAACACTAAACCAACACCTGCTCCCTTTTTGTTCTTTTCTTCATCAAAATAGAGTTGCCACATCCCTTGTTCAAAATTCTCTGATTTGGACAAGGAAGGTATTGAAGTATTTTCTTCATGAAAAGAAATATTCTAAGAATTTTCTCCTCTATTTCATTGTAAGGATCATAACCATACTTTTCCATTGTTTGTTCATCCATGTAAAAGTTAGAAACACCATCTAAAGAAGAAAATTTAGCATTGCTATCGAAATCTTCTTGATCAAGTATAACATAGTTAGCAACAAAATTTGAGATATGAGGTTCAATATGAAATCTCGCCAACATTTGTGAAATAATAATAAATTTTATACCATACCTTGATGTGAAGAAAATGTAAGACTAATATGAAGAGAGGTACCCTCTAATATTTGCTGTGAAGTCCCTTGATAAGCAAAGTACAAAGTAGGGAGGAAAATCTACAACTGTTACATCTTGTAAAATTGTTCAATTAGGACAAGCATGTAATGTTACCTCTAAATTCTTGATCAAACCAATTGAGTTCATTGATTTTCCATCAAGTTGCAATATGGTTTTTGTAGTTGGCTCACTAATTAAACCAAGTTTTTTTGTTGTGGCCTTTGACATGACAATACTACTTTCTCCACTGTCTACCATGCAGTTGTGGACTAAATGATCTCCAATAATGAGTGAAAGTTAAAAGGGAGGTGGATTTTTGATATTTGTTGCATTCAGCAGATTTTGTACCATCCATTTTACCTCTTTCATTATTTCTTGTTCTATGGTTGTGAGAACCATGTTAGCTTTACCTGGTTCCTTTTCAGCTGATTTAGAAGACAATTACAAAATTGCAAGTTCTGAAGCAAGAATATCCTGTTGTCCTGGAATATTTATGGAACCCCAAAATGAAATATTAACATTCTTATTTTTCATACATTCAACAATATTTAAAGAAGATGTAATATTATTAGAATGAGCCTTAGGAAAAGAATGTTCTACTTCTACAAATTTAGAAATATGCGGTATAAAAAGACTTATGACATTTGGGATTTTAGGAGATTCCTTCTCCCTATGAAATGTACTAGAACCACTAGCAATTTTATCTCTAATAAGAGGCATATTATTACTCTTTTCCTTGCCTTGTTCCTTGTCAAGATCCCTCTTTTTAGATCTGGTAAAAACTTCATAATGCCCATCTTCCTCATAGTTTACCATTGCTTGATATGTCTACCTTTGACCCTGAGTTTCTTACTATCCACCCTCCATTTCAGGCATATGTGATGTTTTAGATTGGTGTTGGGAAATAAGGCTTACGTTCAAGTTAGAATTTGGGTAAGAAAATTGAGGATGGGTAAACACAAGTGAATTAGAAGATGAAGGGGATTGAATATTAACTGATTTGGGCTGATAAGGAGCTCTATAATTCTGAATTTGCTGATATGGAGGTCTAACATCTTGGTAAGGTGCTTATTAAGTCTTGTTAGGCTAAGGTATATAATTTTTCATCACTTTTATCTCATTTCTCAATGATTGCAACATTCCTTTAATTTCATTTAAATCATTGGGTTGTAATGAAACAACAGGTTCTATTTTTTGTAAAGGTGGTGGAATAGGAGCCAAATCTATAATAATGGTCATTGAAGCTCCTGGGGCTAACTTAATAGCCTAATTGAGGATATTTTTAGCCCTTATGGCTATGTCATAAGCTACAGGGAGTGTGGAACCACCCATTGACTGAATCATTGCTATAATATCATTGTTTAAATCTCTTATATAGCAAAGGAAAGCATGATCAACTAAGGGATTAACAATTGAAGGTATTCTATCCCGTGTTCTAGAAAACCTCAAGTTGAAATTGTCCATAAATTCTTGTGGGGATATTTTAATTGTAGTAAATTATTCTACTAATGACAAGTTATCTGATTTATCTTCAAAATTTGTACAAAAAGTAGTCCCCAATCAGTCCCATGTAGTAATGCTTCCTATGTCTAAACTTATATACCAAACTAGAGATTTTCTCTGAAAATATGCTATGAATAACTTGAATGCCATATTCTTTTGAGTTATATTATGAATAGAAAATAGTTTTGATAAGTCTCTTACATGCTCAAAAGGTGTTTTTTGGTTTTCCCCAATAAAATAAGGAAAACTTTTGAGGGAAGTTGATGGTATAGGGTCAAATTGAGCAAGCAACAAGGGGATGCCTCTAGTGAAAGTTACAAAAGGCAGATTCCTTTGGGAAGCCATTAGGGATATGGGAATTTGATTCATAAAATTTTGAACAACAACATGAGAAATCAACCTATTATAAGGGGAATTATTCCTAAATTTTTCTCTTCTAGATGAATTAAGAGGAAATTGTAAGAATTCAAATGGAATACCTCTAATCGAAGACCTTGTTGTCACCTTAGGCATGGAACATGAAATACTGGTATGAAATCAGATTTTTGGAGTCACCAACTATGTTTTACTTTGAATATTCAATTTATGACTTAAATTAATTCCTCTTAGCAATGACTAGTATTCACTCTAGCAGTGTTGATCTATCAAAATTCTTGTCTAAAATAGTTAAGGTTGTGAGTAACTAGAACTGATTGAATGTTTCTTGGATGATTGCTACTCGTAGATATTCATTTATAGCCTCTTGAGTGCTGATCACTCGTGTAAAAAATAGATCAGATCACTAATCTAGAGCATTTAAAATTTTAGGTACAACCATGAAAAGAAATCATCTTTGTCTGCACATTGTAAATAATCACTTGATCTGATCCATGCCCTGCTGGGCATGCCAAAAGCTGTTATCTAGTAGAAGTGCACCCTTGTGAGGATTGGTAGATATTACCCTTTTCTCTCTTCACTTCTACGGATAGAAAATGGAAACACATCACGGGTTGTGGGTAACTTGAGAGTGAGGTGAATATCTATATTTGAAGGGATGGTTCCCTTTCAATGTATCTCTAAACTAGACTCAAATGAGGCTAAAGGTTAGAATTAAATCTTGAAAATGGGGGTGATACACCATGGATTGTTGGAGACTGTTGATATGGATATGTGTACTAACTAATAAAAAGAAATACTAAATTTGCACAAACCATAGAGTTTTGGGTGAAATTTCAAGGAAAAGTAATTGAAAAATGTTAAGGGATGAGTCACAATACACAACTTCTAATATGCATGCACACTAAAATTAAAACACAATACCTATTTCTTGTAATAAGGGAAGATAACATAAGTAGATAACTTAATAAATTCATGGAAAACATAAGAATAAACTATTTGAATGCATAATATTGCAAGTATTTATGGAAAGGAAAAAAATTCTATTATCAATAGGAACTTGGTGGAGAAAATTATGTAGTAAGTTTTACATTAATTTAACTCCCCGAATGCTTCAAAAGCATTAGAATATATAAGAAAAAGGAGGTGGAGAAGAAGTTCAACATCGTAGTTACAACATAATTTTTAACTCTTGCATGAACAATTTATCTCTTTTAATTAAATGCAACATTCCAAACTACAAGCCAATCTTGACATGCATGAGGTGATAAGTCAAAAATAAACTAAAAGTCTACTTTTGGCCTATACGAACTCTTTGTTAACTTGTTAAACTAGTGTTGACTTTGTAATATGCCTTTTGCATGAAGAATAACATGTGTATGGGCCCCATTTTTCATCCATCTACTCTCACTTAACTCAAGAGTTTCCATTTCCATGGTGTACTGCATGAAAACATGTTTCCAATGATATAAATTTTACTAAATTTGGATCATCTAGGAGTGAGATATGTCCATGCGGATCCAGGGGAGTTAGGAGGAACACAGGTTCCAAGTTCATTTCCAAATTATGCAAATAAATGATTTTCCCCCTTTTTTCTTTGTGGTGTGGGTAGTTTGGGGTTGTGGGGAACTTTTTTTGGGATGGAACTATTCCACTTGTTCTCTATGGGCCTGATTTTACCATAGTGGACGGGGTTGTGTTTTGATTGGTGTTTCAACCACTGGGTGGAACTTAAGAAATGTTCCACCCCAACATTTGGTACCTGTAGTGCCTTGTTCCCCAACATTGTCCTCCCTCTTCACTATACTGCACCCTCGCTTTGTTCATTGGTCGATAGGCCCATGCGGGAACTTCCTATTCCACAGAACCGTTTTACTCACCACCCTGTTCTCCACACTTCACTCTGACTTGCGTTACGATGTCCTGACCACTCTTCTTTTCTTTGTGGTTCCATCCTCATTACAAGGAACTAGTTTCCCAATGGAACTAGTTCTGCTGTTCCTCCAAACATCTGCATCTCCACACTACTTGGACCCTTTGTCTTGTGGCTTAAAGATCCATATGGGGAACTAAGTTCTTGGGAGAACTAGTTTTACCCGCGACCTAAAAATCCACAATACACTGCACTTCAAATTCCTTTGTATTAGGCCAAATCAGAAAACTGGGGAACTAAAAGAACATGAGAACTGTTTTGTGCATTCATCCCAGACTTGCAAAACCCACAATACACTAGAAATGACCCAAATTTTGATTTTTCCTCAATTTTTCTAAATGTTTTGGATCTACATGGGACTGAGGAGTTATACAAAGGAGAGTAGAGTATCCCGAAGCCAATTTTTATCCATTATTCCCATTTTTCTCAAATCATTTGGTTAAGTACTAGATATTTTAACCCATAATAAAGGAGATGAATGTATAAAATAATTATAAGTGCCTAAAACATGAAAAATACCTAAATTTTTAGATTCTTCTCCAAGATCCCATGAAATTTCACAATTCCAGTTTTTTGAAGTAGCCAATTTGCAAGGGGTGTAAAATTGGATAAAAAGTCTTTCAGTATGGCTTAAGTTGCCATTTATTTATAATAGGTATCAAATAGTTTTCAATGAATCCATAAAAAAATATCACAAACAATAGTCCTGATTACTTAAACAAGAAATTAAAAGTAGTCATCATATTATTCATATTCTCCCAAGCTATGTTGTTCTTAGAATATTGGTCCCATTGGACCTTACATTGAGCAACCTCTCAATTTAGGAGACACAATTTGTGAGTTTCCAACACAGTTATTAGTTAAAATATGATGATTCTCGGGTCTTGAACCTGTAATGAGTTCCAATTAATAATATGTAATATATCAAAATTATACTTTTTAAGTAAAGATATATCAAAAAATTTGTGCATCCTAGACAATGCAGGAGGTATGGCTAATTTGTAAGCTATTTGAATTATAACTTATAAGACTTCAAAGGGTCCTACATATCTAAGAGATAACTTGGTATCTTTGCCAAACGAAATAGAGTTATTTTGGGTTTTACCCTAAAAAAGACCTTATCTGCTTTCTCAAATTTTCTATCTATCCTTTTTAAATCAGTGTAGATTTTTTTGCCTATTAGCAACTTCTTTCAACTACTCACGAATGAGATTAACTTGATCTTCCATTGTAGTCAATAGTTTTGGATCCTCTACCTCAATGTCCTTTGTGTTATTAGAGTTAATAGGAGTTCTATACTTTATGTCGTACACCGCTTCAAATGGAGTCATTTTTAGTGAGGAGTGGTAAGTGTTATTGTAAGCAAATTCAACCAACAATAGATATTCCTCCCATTTGTATTGTTGATCCATGTAATACATTCTAAGTATATCTTCCAAAACTTGGTTCACTCTTTCTATTTTTCCATCTATTTCAAGATGGTAGGATGAACTAAAATTTAATTTTGTTCCCAAAATAGAGTTTAATGTTTTCCAAAACTGAGAGGTCATCCTTGGATTCCTACTTGACATGATTAGTTATGGAATTCCATAAAATTAAAAAATTTCACACAATTTTTTTTTCAATTATTGGGGAATCATCCTTAAGATTTCCAAGTATGAAATGAGCTACTTTGGTTAGTTTATCCACTACTACCAAAACCATATCATGTTTATTTGTGAATAGTAGTAGTTCTTACACAAAATACATTTTAATTACCTACCATTTATATTGTGGAATACTGTGAGGATATAGTAGACCCGCGGGATGTAAGTGTCCTACCTTTACATGTTGACATTCCAAATAATGCATAAAATATTCTATCATATAATTCTTCATACATTTCCAAAAATATTTTTGTTTAAAATTTGCCAACAACTTTATTACTCTAGGATGCCTAAAATATGGTGCATCATGAAATTATTGCAAGAATTTCACTCTAAGATCTTCCCAAAGGCACATATATATATTTTTTAAATCATAAAATTCCTTCATTCTCAATCTTAAAACCCTTGTATATTCTATCATTCATATTTTTTTCTAACCCAGTTTTCACTTGTTGATAGTAAGAATCAACTTTAAGTTGTTTCTTAACTTCTTCCTGTAGCTTAGCGCATCAACCACTCGATTTTATTTTCCTTTGATGTAGCTAATATCAAATTCATATTGGGATAGAAATTATAGCAATCTACGTTGTCTTGTGTTTAAATTGGGCTGTGTAAAAATTTATTTCATCGCCAAATGATTTGTTTTCAATTCAAATGGATTTACTAAAAAATAATGCCTCCAGACTTGTAAATCATGGACTATGAAAACAAACTCTAAGTCATGGGGAGCATATTTCTTCTCATGCACATTCAGTTTTCTACTTTCATATGCAATTACATGGTCATTTTGAATAATTTTTCCACCCAATCCTTTACCCAAGGAATTAGTAACCATGAATTTATTTCCATCGGGATTTGGAACCTTTAATATAGGTGTAAATATAGGTTTTTATTTTAACAAGTTAAATGCACTCTCACACTTTTCATTCCATACAAACTTTTTATCCTTTTTCTACAATGAAGTTTTTGGTCCAGACACTCTTGAGAAGTCTTTAACAATTTTTTTGTAGTACCCATCTGGTCCCCCAAAAATTATAACATTATGTACATTCTTAGGTGCTAACCACTTAGTAATAGATTTGATTTTTGATGGATCATTTGAAATCCCATCCCTATTTATGATATGGCCAAGATATTGTACTTAATTTTGACAAAAGGAACATTTTGAAATATTACCATGGAATTTCCTTTTTCTCAATACTGCCAACACTATTCTTAAGTGTTCATTATGTTCATCAATGTTCTTTACGTAAATTAGAACATCATCAACAAAAACTAGAAAAAACTTGTCTAAGTATTCTTGAAATATGTCATTCATAAGATTAAAATATGTTATTGGTGCATTAGTGATTCCAAATGGAAAAATAGTGAGCTCATAATTCCCATAGCATGTTATGAATGTTGTTTTGTGAATATCCTCATCTTTTATTCTTAACTAATGATAACCAGATGGTAAATCAATCTTAAAGTAAATAGATTCATCTTACATCTGATCAAAAAGATCATAAACTATTGGAAAATGATATCTATTATTTATCATTTCTTTATTAAGCATCCGATAGTCAATGCATAACCTTAACGTTTCATCCTTCTTTTTACCAAAAATGATTGGTGCTTCACAAGGAGACACACTAGCTAGGATTAATCCTTTTGAAAAGAGTTCATGTAGTTTTGATTTTAGATCTACTATCTCTATTGTTTTCATTCTATAAGGTGATTTTGATATTGGTTATGTTCATGGTTTAATGTCAATTGTAAAGTCAAACTCTCTTTTACAAGGAATTCCAGGCAATTATTTTGAAAATAAATCCTTAAACTCACATAAAAGTGGAAAATATTCCAAAGAAGTCTTACCTTCCTCACTAAAATTTGAGATATTAATAGCATACAACATGTAGCCTTTGTTTTTGGTTTTCTTTAGTTTCATTGTAGAGTAAAATCTGATATCTTAATAGCGTACAATATCTTAATAACGTACAATAGGTGGCCTTTGTTTTTATCCTTCTTTAGTTACATTGCAGATATTTTTCTAACTTCAAAATATCTCTTTATTCCTTGAATGATGGTTTTCTTCTTCTTGTCTATGTGCAAGTGTTGTTTTTAAACTAATGCTAAATGTGAATAGAAGACTAACACCTAAATAGTCTTGATTTACAAGAATTAAATGACATTCTAAGCACCATCATAATAAGAATTAATCAAGGGTTAGATGCTAAACATTAATTAATACAAAACTTTGAATCTAACAATGCTTAAACATTTAGAAATGCTCTATTCTCTAACAACATGCGAATGAAGGAACCTAGGTAGGCTCCATGGCCATAAAAAATAGTTGTCCTTAATGTTCCAAGAGCCTAGGAATGAGGGCTAGTCAAAGTTGGGCTACAAGACCCTTTTGAAACCTCCCATATGACCTAAGAACTTATAAGAAAGAGGCTTAACTCTTCAAGATGATGAACTCTCAAGAGGACAAAATGCAAGCTCTTAGTCTCTTAGCTATATGGTTTGCATTTACTCTCTTAAGAAGTTTAGGTGTAGGTATAAAGGTAGAAGGAGGGCTCCTTATATAGCCCAATGGATAAAGGAAACACTTCATCCCTTTGCATGTGGGATAAAGGTAAAACATGATTAGGAATGGATAAGGTTGCTTTATTAAAGGTAACGTTATTTTAGAAGGGTTTAATATATGTTTAGCAAGTCATGGGAGTTGGGGGGTGTTTTAATTAATCAAAGGTGATTAACCAATAGGTAGGTGTAAGCTTATAGAAGCCAATTAGAGGAATATTAATACGATTTAGGCTATTATGAGGGGATTAAATCAATTAAATATTGATTTACTAGTTAAATGAAGGGGAGACTAATTAATTACTAATAATTAATTAATCTAGATAGAAGAGGTTTTTTATTAATGAAAGGTTGTTAATTAGGGTGTTAGTTGGATAGGTGACTTAATCAATTAGCGTATTGTAATTAATTAATGACAACAAGAGGGAATGTGAGTGCTTTTGACAATATGTCGTCAATTTGTGAGAAAGGGGATAATTAGCGCAATTTAAGTATTTAAATTGCTTGGGTGTAATTATAGGTGTCTACAGTCATCAAGGCATTATATACGCTTCTCAAAGAAATACTCTTTTTCATTGTGTTTGGAAAACTAGTTTACTCCTATTATGATGTCATAAGACCCTAAAGGAGTCACATAAAGGTTAAGTTCAATACTAAAACTAGGTAATTCCAATACTGCTTCAAACAAACATTGTTCCACCACATGAATAACATCATTCTCGTATTGGTTAATCCAAGTGTTTTTCAATAAATCCACCTTTCTTAGATAATTTTACAATTAAATTACTAGAAATAAAACACCCAGTAGCACCGGTGTTAAACAAAATAGTAACGAGAAAATCATAAAGCTTACATGACACTTCTATTAGAGTAGCTTATTTTTCTTCTTGGCGATTACCCATTACAACATGAATTCTTTATTGTTGGTTATTTCCCTAATTATTTTGGGGATATTTTTTTACATAATGATCACCACCATATTTAAAACATCCCCAATAGGCACTTTACTTTCAAATTTATTTTCTCCAAAAGAAACATTGTTCTACTCATTCTTTCTTGCGTTTACAGTAGGTTTAGTTGATGTATTTTTTTTGGCATACTTCATTTTTTTACATTATTTCTTCCATAAATTTTTCCTAGGAGTAAGTGGGACATGTGAGCTAACACTATTCTTGCGTTTCTCTTCTATGAAGGCTGAAATGTCTTGCAATTTGTGTTCCTACCTTATAGCATTTTCAAACATTACTTCTATTATAGATGGTCCATGAACATCTACCTCACATCCTATGTTTGGGTTTAATTCTATTGTTTCACCAATAAGTTTAAGATTTATAGAATGAAACAAATAGAGGGTAAGTGGTTAAGGAGGAATACATGTGAAGCAAAGGTGGAAGGTAGAATGCACGCATTGTTGATGTTATCTAAGCTGATCATAGAGAACTCATTTTTCTCTGGGAAGGACTACCTGTAAATACAAAACAAGACCACAAAAGAGCATTAGATAACATATGCAAGTAGATTACCTAACGTATGATAGATCTAGGAAGCATGATGCTTCATAGAGAGGTTGTCAATCCACTGTTTAAATTAACGTAAATAGGAAACTAAAATAAAAAGGTCCTATTGTAATGCAATGATTTAGATTTCTTAATACAAAAAAATATGCTAGATTTAATGTTAAATACAAAATGTATCACTAAGTCTAATGAAACCAAAGGTTTTTTTTTTGGGTTGGGTAGGTTTTTTAGAGGTTTGGTAAAGGTTTGGGATTGATTAGGTGAGTTTTGGGTTGGTTTTGGTTGAATACAAGGCCTGCTAGTCTGAGGGTGTAAAATGACATAGAGACCGGTATCAGTCGGGTGACCAATGCTAGTATCGGGATGAAACCAATGACGGTAAGGTAAAACGATGTCGGAAGGGGCAATGGGTGATAAATTAATAAAAATATATTTTTAGCCCCTCAGTGATTACACAAAGAGCGAGGAAGGTGTGATTAGCTCGTAATATGGCGAAGAAGACTCAGGAATGTAGAGGAAGAGGTTAAGAAAGGTGGAAAGACTTGAAATGGTTGGGTAGGTGGATTGGTGGGAAGATGGAGATATCTAGGTAATAACAGAAATGGAAATACTGAAAGATGTAAAATATCTACGGTAAAGTAAGCACAAATGTTGAAAACCACATTACTTACTTTTTTCTATGAAGATCTTGTGAATGAAGGTGGTTGGTGGTTGATAGGTGAGGTGATGGCTGGTTCAGTTCCATGGCAGTGCAACCTATGTGTTCCCATGGATACTCCAATGCTCCGGAAGAGGACTTGTTTCTTGTGCTATACTCTAGTGGTGTGTCTTCATCATTTGGATGTAGGAATGAATTTGATACTCACACTTGATTGCAATAGAATTCCCAAAAATGAATGACCAACCCATGTAAAGAGTTGTAAAATTGTATATGAAGGAACTGATGGCAGTTTATATGACCGGCGTCAACCGAGGATAAACCAACATTGGTTAGGGTGAATTAATCCAAGTTACCAAAAATAGCCTGATCTTTACTATGTTTGGCATGATATTGATTGTTAATCCGGGTCTCAAGTGAGGTTTAACACTTAGATAAGTGGGAGTGTTGTTGGAGAAGGAATATGACATTAATTTTAGGGTTTGAAAGAGTCCTAATTAGTTAAGATAAGTAAAGACCCTGTCTTAATTAATTAATAGGCTAGGAATAAGTCTATGGTGAGGTGTCTAGGTGAGGTGTAAATTAACTTAATTAAAGTAATTAAGTTAATTAATAATGTGAGGATGAACATTAATTTAATTGTAAGTAATTAAATTAATATGAATGTGGGGTAAAGGGTCATGGTTAGGTGAATACGTTATGTTGATTAATTAAAGGGGACAAAGGGGAGTGTGACCCGAATTTGGTGTCTGTACCTATGATAAACTTTCAAATCCTAAAGTTTTCATATTTTTGGTATTGGGGTGAGTATTTTAACAAATTTTAAAAACATCCCCAATACTCCATAACATTTAATTTTCCTTGAGTTAATTTTTGAAATTATAAAATTTTCTGATCAAATTAAAGTTGAGGCAACTAACATTGATAAAATATACTTTGAACTACTCCTAAGTGATGGATGTAATATCTAATCCCGATTCCATTTTACAGTTATTCCATCATGAAGATGTTTTGTTAGAGAGTTGGAAAACACCCCATACTAATTTCATTTCCTTTAAAAATACCTTATTTCAAAGTACTTCTCCATCTCACTTAACCATTTTTCATCACCACCCCCAAGGTTGTTCCATTGTATTTGGGTGGGTTGATCCTTTTTATGTCTCTAGACAGTTCAATAACCAAATAAGATATTTTATCCGCTTTCTCATTTTCATTTTAATGTTGTTTAGGTTCTTCCTCTTGCTCTTCTTTTTCACCCCTACCTACTGCTCCAAGATAACTACCCAGTTACAGGTGTCCTGAAGGAATATGAGAATTTCATCTAATTTATCAGTTGTCAAACCTCCAACATTAGCTGAACTTGTTCCAACTTCATGGTTAACCCTTCTTCTAACCATTGTATCCTATTAATGGAAGGATAAGATGTCTGTTAGCGTTATGAACCCATTGAGTCCAAGAGTTGATAAACCTAAAGATCTGATACCAAACTATAACACCCTTGTTATGATCATCCAAATTAAGGGGATTTTTTTAAAAATGCACACTTAATGTATAATTAACGTTACTAATGTTTAACATTATTATTTAGCTTACTGCTAAATAATCTAGCATAATTAAATTATTTATAATCCATCTAATAACATATAATAACCATGTACAGTTGTAAGGGTATATCTAGATCTCTACGATATCCCTTAAGTCACTCTAACTGAGTGTGTATACTTTTATATATTAGGTTAAACATTTTACAGGTAATCATAACTATGTACATCTCCTAAGTTACTACCTATAATACATTCATACAACTCCCATCCAATATCAAAAATTATTTATTTAGGGGATTGGTGATCAGACAATGTAGTCATCTAATACATTACTTTGGCCAAAGTTTCAAGCACTGTTTTGTAAGCTTAGTTCCAATACCGCACACTAACCTATGAAACTTGTATTTTTTCACCACAAAACCATCTCATGATAGATATCTGAATACATTTTTGTTTAATAAGTTGAATTAGTTAAGACGAGGGAGATTCCATTACTGGCTCATTTCCCTAAACAAAAATAATACCATCTGTACCATATTAAGATTCTTATGGGAAACATAGGGACCACGTAATGATTACCCATTATTACTTCCTCATTATCCTTCCCATATCCATCCTAAGTTGGCACTTAGATAAGATTTCAGTGATATGACATAGTAAAATTATGCCCCACGCTCCTTATATTTAGGCTACCTTAATAGAGTAATGTAACTGAGTCATCCTTAGTAAGTCATTTTATAATTATTATTTCACAATAGTTAATATGTTTCCATAAGAGGGTCATAGTAACTCAATGAGTTACTAACTAATATTAGTTCCTCTTATCGTACTTTTAACATCTTAGTAATTTTCATTAGGTGTAGGTTAATTATTCATTTTCATACTGAGTGATTTAAATACATTAACTCATCATGACTAGTCCTTTATTACTATAAAGTACATAAACATATTAATTTCATTTTCTATGTTTCCTATTGGTTTATCTATCAATATTATTTATCCTTTGATTATTCTATTTGAATAAATGAAATTAGAAATAATCACATAACTTAAGAAATTATCAGATTAAATAATAAATCAACTTTATAAGTAAAATATCTACATTTTAAGTTTAAATAAGATAATTGATAAGACCATATTTCAAATAAGGTACAAATATCTCAATCTTCATTAATAATTATTTATAAAAATCATTAAGAATAATCATTGGGCCATAATTCCCTTTTTAAGATGCAATGTTATTTCAATTGCATAAACAATTTGATTGCAAATAATCCTTTTGGATTTATTTCCCAATAAAATTAAGATGTAAAAAACAATCACAAAATCTAATCCAAGCAGTTACTTCAAGTACTATGGAATTTCTTGCAAAAATGTAGGAGAGAGAGATAGATATGGGTCAATTCATATGAACTGGCATGAGTCTGCATACTCTTATTCCATGTTCCATGTTGTAATTATAATGAAATAACATAATAAGAGATCGACTAAGAGCTATCCTCTTAAATCCCATAGTTTATATTATGAAATCCACCTTATAATATATCATAATGAGACTTCATAATTATATAAAAAAATTATGTCCATTATTGCTGTATACAACCAACCTATTATAATTTAGAAATTTAAATAATATTGAGTCATTTACTGCATCAAAAAACATCAATTAAGGATGTAATAAATCACAATATTTATTTCAAAATTTCCCACTAGTAATAACAACTAGAAATTTCATAATGTAGGGGGTCAATAATGACCACGATATACGTAACAACTCATATTCGAGAAGAGTTAACTTCATAAGATTAGAACAATCAATTATAGTCCAAATAGAACCGTAATTTACTAATAAACTAAAGAATTATTTTTTTAGAGACTATTTTTTATTTAACTATAGATATAATCATTGTTTACCAGAACACTGTCAACTCCATGAAATGACTCATTTAATTTAAACATAAGATAGCCAAAATGTTAAGTCCCATGAAGAGAGAGAGAGAGAGTCCATCAATATTTAACAATAATCATAAACTGTATTACATATATAAGAAATAAATAATATGAAGAGACATAAAACATTATTTCCTTCCTAGGATTTTCCAAACTAACTCAAAAAAATCATTGCTTAATTATCACAGAATCAAACCATTTTTTATATATTAATAATAGTATCCCTAAACTATCCCAAACTAAAATAATATAAATACAGAATGAGAGTTCATTTACATCATTATTGTTACATTCAATGGAGTTGAATGTCATCCCAAAAATTCCCACATTCAATTTTGAAAGAAAAAATCAACTAAAATGTAAGTAAGTTTACATTTACCCAACAAAATTACTGCCAATTTTGAACTGAAACTAGCTAAGAGTATCTGTGAAAGGAATATCAAGAGAAAGGCTATTTCAAGTACATATCTTTTTCAAATATAAATTTTATATATAAGTAATAGAAAAAAAATGTACATCAATAATCCCTCAACTCCCAACAACCATTTTCCAAAGTTTAAAACCCACACAAAATAAAATTGATTAACTCAATACATCCATGATGGAGATTATTCCAACAAACAATCCATATAATATAAAACCAATTTTCCCCATAACCGAATGTGGTTTTTAAACAAAAAACACAAAACCCATTTAATGGATGCACTCAGCAAGGTATTTCCTCCATCGTTTATTCATAAAAAATAGAGAATAATAACAAAAATGTTCAAGGAAGGATATATAAAATTAACTTTTATTTCTTTTTTCAGGTCATAATAACCCAAATCCAAAAACATATTCAGAGAAATAATGATAAAAAAATGCGCTAAAATGATGGCAAGGAGTTTTGAAAATATTACTTTTAAACATATATACAGGGAAGCTAACAACATGGTAGACTTATTTTCTAACAAATGGGTTTATGAATATGGTATGAAATTGTCTCATAAAATCCTTGCTTAGGCTGGGTACTCCCCTTTTGGGGAAAAATGAAAAATTTGGTGCCTCTGTTGTTGAAGGATCAGTGCCCAAGGAGGAAAATCTTTGTGAAGACCCACTTGGAAAATTGGTGGCTAAGCACACTAGATCCAACCTGAGCCACGGTGTTGTTAACAAACGTAGCAGGATGGAGGAGGAGCCTAAACAGGTGGAGGAAGTGGAGATTTTAGATGCGAGGGAAAACTATGAGGGGAATCCGGATTTTTTGGGTTCCAGTATGGACAAGGCCACTGCTGATGGGGGTGATAATGACAAGGTGGAGAATGAGAAAGAGTAGGTTTCTGTTGATGATAAACACTCCAAGAATTCAGAGGATGCCATAGAGAGCTTGCACGCTCTAAAGACTGCCCAGTCTAAACTATTCACAACTCAATAATTGACTATCAAGAACCACTCTTTCATGCGTGATTTCGAGCATGTTAGGATTGATACCGACATTAACAGACACATGATTAGTATGGTCTCCATGGATTTGAAAGATTTAACTAATAAAGTGGAAAAGCTTTCCACGGTGGTCCTTAGTGAAAAACTCAAGAATGCTAATGAGAGAATCCTAGAAATGGCCAAGGACATGCTAAAAATGAAAGAAGTGGTGTTCCAAATTAGAGACGTCCATATTATCAACGTCAAGAGTAACATCCACCATCTCAACCTTTTAGCTGAGATGATCCACTCCATGGATCTTGCTAAGTAAAGGGAGAAAGAGGGTAAAGGACCCAAAGTGGAGGTCCCTGAACCAAACTACGAGGTGTGGAAATCCACCATTGAATCCCTTGTCAAAGAATGGAATGGATGCATGAATTCAGTGGGGGACCTGATAAAAGAGCAACTACTTTTCTAGGATTTTGTTTGGTTGCTGTTAGTCTCTTGGTTATGCTTTTGTTTGTTAGTCTTTTTGTTTTTTGGTTTTTATCCTTTATGTTTGTATTTCCTTGTTTCTGGTCTTAAACTATTTTGGTTTTATGGTTGGGCTTCAGCGATCTATCCCTTGGCCTTTTGTATGGAAATAGTAACTTTATGTATGGGGTAGGGTCCCCTCAACCCTTATTTTACCTCTAATAAAAAAAATATGTTATGAGACTCATAACCAACTTTGAGGATTTGGAACCCCTCATGAAGTCCTAGCTTAACAAAGATAATAATGATTAAATCAAGGATAAAAACGTGGTTAAGGCTTAGGGTCGTGGTGAGGTTCTTAAGAAATGTAATTATGTATAGAAAGACTCATGGAAGGGTAATACTTGGAATGATGAAATAATTAGGATTGAGATCAGCCCTACAGCTAATCATGATGTGTCAAATGTCCCACATGGAGTGTGTCTTTATGACAAGTTTTGGAGGTGGGCTTTAAGCCTTTATGCCTAGAAAAAAGTTCCATGTTCAAAGGAAATTGAGGAGAATGAGTGTGGTAGTTTGTGGAGAGCCTAATGCTGGTGATTTTTAAACATCATGAGCGTGAGAATGGGTGGGGACTTGGTTTGAACTAAACCCATTGATATCAAAAAAATCAAGCCCCATGTGTGGTCAATTTTTGAGAATAAGGGCATGGCATATTTTTTCAAACTCTTTGAAGGCTTCAAAGAAGAGATTAGCAAGGATTTTGCCAACATTTGGAAGACCTAAAAAATTTGGATTGGTGGCCTAGTGGAAATCAGAGGGGAGAAGCTCCAGATCACACTTGATACCATGATGGTTGTTATGGACATGAAGAAGGATGGAAGGGAACTTTTTAAGCCTAACAAAGACAGTGTAGAGGAGATGAAAACGTTTTTGAAAGGTAAGGAAAAATTAACTCCTCACTTTGCTAGGTTTCTTAGGGATTTAGTTTTAGAACCATTTAATGATGTAGCCATGAAATTTATTCAATACATCACTTTGGAGGGGCATCACAAGTATATCTTCGCATATCATCTTCATATACTAAATTTTTACACCATGGGCAAAACTACAGTTTTCCTTATTATATGCTTAGATATTTGCATGCCACTATAGAAAAATTTAAAAAAGGGAAAGATATATGTACCCTTACATCAGGGTCTTATCTTTGCTATGGTTAAAAGGGGATCTACAGATGTGAATAAGTCTATCAAGTATCTAGGAACATTGGTTGAAGCCTTGAATGGGTTTGAGGAGGAGGATTTGATTGGTGTTAAGAATGAAGAGGATTCTAATGAGGATAATCCTTTGGAGGGTATGAGTTTTGAGCCCAAGAAGACTATGGAAGTGGTGGGTATTAAGAAGATGAAGACCATTGAACTAGTTGTTGAGGAAAGAGGGAAGAAGAAGGGGAAAATATCTCACAGTGATGTGGTGGTGGATCAAGAGAGTTTGAAGAATCTCAGAAGTGACACCAAATTAAATAAAAGCATGTTACAATTCATACTCAAAGATTAACACTCAATGAGAAGAAAGGTGGACATCATGGCTCTCATTATGAACAATGCTAGTATGGAAAGGTTACAAGATAAATATAAATCTTTGGAAAAATAAGTGGAGCGTTGAAGGACCTTATTAAATAAGTTTCAAGTTGGAGTATTCTTCACATAAAGTATACTATCTAGCACCTCCACTTTTTGGTACAATTGATCTATGCTTGCAGAAAAATTGACAATGAAGAGGCTTCAAAAAAAGGAAGAGGGGATTGATGGAGGTAAATCTTGCTAATCTTGGGACTTCCATTAAGACTTTGAATGGACTAACCTTTTGGTTGATACTGAAAAAGAGGATGATCCTAAATGAATCTTAGTTTTAGGTTTGGTGGATATGGTTTGATGTTGCTGAAGAAAGCTACTTGTTTTTTGTTATTTTGGTGTTAGGATATGCTATTAGTTTTTTGTAATTTTGCTTTTTGTTTGAACTATGTGTAGCTAATGGTTTTTACTTTTTGGTTCTATATGACTAGTTATCTACTCATTTGAGGAGATTTTTGTATGGGGAAGGTGCCCCTTAACCCTATTTTACCCTTAATAATAAACAATGGTCTAAAAAGAGCCGAGAAAAAATTCATTTTATTTTCCAAATCATAATAATCCAAAGCCAAATACTTATTCATTTCCATATTTTATAAAATAATCCCAAAAAATGTATCCATTTCAATATTTCACACAATAAACAACAAAAAACCGTATTCAAAATGATAACAATAATTCTCTAAAAAGAGTTGTAAATATCTTATTTGATTTTATAGATTTCATAAAGAAAACAAACCTAAAATGTATTATGTTTTATCATTAAAATAATAACAAATAGTAAGAGTAGAAAAACCCATGTTTGTGTTTCTTGCCTCCAAACTTCTCTGTGATTTTCCAATTTGAAAGATTAAAAACACTACTAAATCTTCCATAAACATATTTAAATAGGAGAAATGCTATGATATCTAGAGATAAAAATAGTAAACCACATGTAATAGTCACTAAAAACTAACTTCCCCCAAAACCTCCATGCACAACCCTCAAACAGAGCTCCAAAAATTAAATGAAAATGAAAAAATGTGTTAACTTTGTATGACCTAACTTCTCAAGGAAGCTTCCATTTCCCAATGAATATTGTAGACACCAAGTTTTCATCACCTTCCTACACATTATTTTTATCACTTTAAAGCTATCTAAGCCATCCCAACTCACTTTGTAAAACTATTTTACCCCCCTCGTAAATCACATTTACTTACCCAAACCTCCTAAACCATTTTAAAACCTATCATAACCTCTTTCATCATAACATCCCAACCTCATGACCTCACCTAAGCTCTTCCTCTACCATTTTCCCTCATCCCACACATGAAAATAATTATTTTGGAAGTGGAAAACCACTTCCAAACTCCATCTTCCAATTTTTTCATATCGCCGACGATTCCAACAAATTGTCGGTGATAATAAATAAGAGTTCGAACTCCTTTTTGGGGATCATCTTATGTGATATTTTGGATTACTTTGCATCTTTTATCCCCAGCCAATAGTGAAGCCCTACCACTCTAGCTATCACCAAGTCCTGAAATGAAACTCTGCCACTATCAGGAACCACAAAACATTAGTTTTTACATCCAAAATCCTCCCAACCATCATAGATAAACAAATCAATGACATCAAATCAACCAGACTTTTGTGAAACTATTATGATATGTTTCCACACTACAAGGTAATCCTTTATTAGTTTATCATTGTCCTTATCACATACAAATTACCAAAAAATCATTCTAGACCTCTGTTTTCATCAATTTATTGTTTTATTTAGAAAATATGTCTATTTTTAGGAATTTCCCATGATTCGCTTAAATTTCCAGTTATTCCTCTAAATTGCCTATGATTTCTGTCAATTAGATTTTTCTTTTAGATTACTGCATTTCATCAATTATTATCTATACTCTTGGATTTAACTTGTTTGTTGCAATTATGTCTCTGTTGTAGATGACTATTCTAGCTTAATCTCACTCGATCACAAGCATTTATGATCTCCCGATCATCCAAAAACCCTTCATGTGGGAGCAGTTTGTCATCTTTTATGAGATTACTTTGTGTGCTATCAAATTCCCACCTAACATCAAGGACATTAAGAATCAGCTTGAGTTCCTCCACGAAATCCAAAAAGCAACTACAGACTATTGGTATGACTACTTTGAAGTTGTCTAGATTACCGCCACTTTAGCCTAGGCTACCTACGAAGCGGAATAGGATCTACCTTTTCACCTTGAATTTTAGCTTCATACTTTTCATTATAATTTTTTATCTTATAATTATTATCAACTCAATTAATTATATCAAAACGCATTGAAATCCTCTAAGGAAGCCCCTTTGGATTCCTAGAACCGGCCTTTATCGAGAATCTCTTTATCCCATTTTATCTAATATCTCTCGTATAATTGTCCTTTCTTACATGTCTCTTTTCTTGGAGAAAGGAGGAGAACTCATCTATTATTCACATCTCAACTTATTGGTATTGCGACTGTTAGTGTAGGTATCTCTAAACCTTTCCATATTTTGAGTTTTAGGCACTTTTCTACATTTGATGGTATAGACTTGAAATCTACCTAATACATTCCTGTAACACTGGGTGGGACCCTATTCCCTTTCTTTTTCCATTAGAAATTAACTTATAATTATTCTCAGGGTTTTTTCTCTGTAATCATTAACAATTCTATAGAATCGCCAATAATTTTAGTGAATCACCTTCGATTCCTTCAAATCATGGATGATTTTTGTGGTTTGTTTTTTATTACTCAACTAATGTACCTTTAAGATTGTGTTTTCCTTTTTGTTTACTTGTTTCTATATAACTGTTGTAGGTTTTCCCCTTTGGAGCACCTGTTCCTACAAATAAAAAATAAAAAAATTAGAAAAAACAAAAGCAATTACATGTATGTTTCGTTTGTTATTTTTCTTTTTTCGCATCACACTTGTCAGTTTTCCTCATCGATTAATATTTATTTTCGGGACTTAAAAGGAACCCTTCATATTTTCCTAATCATATATTCTAATTATGAATTTAATGAATTACATTCACTTAATTTACTTCACACGCGACCAAACAAAATTCAACACAATTTGCATCAAAACACTCATACCCAGGTGGACCTACTTGGATTTCTTCACCAAGAGGATAAAATGGCTTGATATTTTAGATGAGTATAAATAATTTGGTGGGCAATATATTGGCTAAGAACCTGACACACTTATCACTATGGGACCATGAAGTGACGGGGTAGGTCCCAATACCATACCTCATGCCGACACCAACACAGATTTGGGCATCACATACCTTTAGGTATATTGAGGAATCCAACCTTTAACATTACCTGAAACCAACCATAAATTACCATTTCATAGGGCATCATAAACCATTTTTCACATTTCATCTTTTCTAATCTAATCAAGATAAATTTTTTTTTCTGGTATGACTTTCTTATTTGATTGCAATCAAACTCTTTAGATACTTTTTAAGTGATTGTTTATTTTCATGGTCTTAACCCAACAACAATCCCATCAAAAAAACTATGAAAAAATGGTTTAATCCTTACAACAATCATTGGATAACATCCAATCCCATTTTGATGACATCCCTTGTATTGTGAATGAACATTGATCACCATCACCAAATGATCAAGAACCCCCACACTCTCCTAGTACTTAATCCGCCACATTAGAAAATCTCGATCCACCTAGTTTTCAATTTTTCAACAGCGGGGATCCAATCTTCACCTAGATTTTAGATTCAAACCCCATTGCCCTTAATGCTTACCTAGCTACCTGGGACATTCTTCTTCAACAATATACACCTGAATAATGACCTCTTGTCACTAACACCACATACAACTTCTCCTGGATTGTTGATCCTAACCATGAGATCAGGGTTCATTTTAAGAATCCTCTAGTAAATTGGAGGTGGAAAATCCCCGACGAATATAACTGGAACCAATTTCACTTGAAAGGTGATTTTTTTGGGATTTTAGAGTAGAATTTTCTCCTGTCATTTTCTTTAGGGGGAGCACTTAGCATTTTTTTTGTGTCGTGCAACAACAAGGTTTGTTGTCACATGAAAACAAGCCTTGTTATCACATGATAACAAACCTTGTTGCATGACACAAAAAAATGCTTCATTTTTTTGACCATCTGCAACCCTCTTGTCACTCGTCAACAACACGCATTTTTCACCCACCTGTAACCCTCCCTTGTCATTTGTCAACAACCCTCTTGTTACGTGTCAACACCTTCTATTATAGTGTGTCAAAATAACTATATTGTCACCCGTTTGGAAATGAAAATCTTCCTTGTCGCGTGTTAGTGATAATTTCCTGTTGCAAGTATGTAATAACCATTCTGAGACTCTGATCCACACTTTGTTTTCTTTTAGTTTATAAGTAATTCATATGGTACCTCAGTAAGTTACTAGTATACTACTAGGCGAATTACCTAGGTTTATATAGGAGTAGTTTTCAATTATAGGCGAAGCCGACCCCTAAAAAAAATTATACTGGAAATTTTAGGTGAACAGTAGACTGACATGCTCCAAAAAAATCACCTTTTCAATTTTTCCTAAAATGGAATATTCACAAAATTATGAATATTTGCCACTGAAAAATCCCTGCATGTGATGGTTATCCAAAAAGTCCATCCTTATCCCACCGCTAGCAAATTTGAAACATCTAATCCCACGTCTTCAGCCCCCATCATCACTTTCGACCTCAACATTTTGTCCTCACAAGACACAACCAGCCAACAATCATCATCCTCACCAAACCCCTTGTATAGCTCTTCCTCATCCAAAAACACCACCACCACATCTTCATCCATGTCAAGTCCTTTAGTATATTCCATTATAAAAATACCTCTTACAAGTTCAACATCCATGAAATGAAGCATATCCAAACCTATCCCACATTAACAACCCACATCATCTATTTAAAATGTATTCATGTCTATCCCAATGTCAACACAACTCATCAATACAAGTTCCATCTCTAGTGTCCATCCCTCTTCACAATAGTCATTAAATACCTCTATCTTTTCTCGACACATACCCTAACCATCTCAGCCTCTCATTCACACCTCTATTCCTTTCCAGCACATGCCTAAATAATCCAAACCTTTCATCCACACTTCAATCCCCTTCCAACATATACCCCAACAATCACAACCTATTTGAAACACATCTATGCCTATTCAATATCAATACATCCAATCTTCACAACCTATAGTCTCACAACCCACATATAATATTCCTATGAACATCCCTCTCCAACATAATATTACTTTACCTTACCAGACATACCAACAATCCAATCCATCTACATATAATCAATCCAATCCCTCATTATCTAATCCCCAACAACAACCAACACAAAATGATCCTCTACAAGAATTAATGAACATAATTTCTAGCCATAAAGATGCCTCTATGGGTCCCAAAAACACATTATCTTACGAAAAAATATGCAATGACTCCACCCACCCATTTGTACCATATAAAGCATATCCTCCATATTTGGAAATCCCTAAGTTCCTCAAATTCTACAATAAAGAAGACCCTAAACAACACATCCGAGCCTTTTGACATGTTTTTTACCTCATATTACACGACCAAGACCTTATGCTAAGAACATTCCCCATGTCCTTAGTAGGACCAAACTTATATTGGTATAATAATATTCCCCAGTATTCACTCTTTTAATTCACTTAGTTCACTCAATTTTTCTTAGAACATTTCTCAATTAACATTATGTGTAAAATCACTATCATTGATCTGTATGCCATGTGGAAATGTGAGGATGAAACTATCATTGATTTCATCTCCCACTAGAGGGGAATTATTAATCAAGTGTTATTTTCTCTCCCACAGACTGAGTTAATCAATTTATTTTCTCACTCCTATGCCAAACACATATCATCCATGTTATAAATCCAATCCTTTCAAATGTTTGAAAAATCCTTCACTATGGATTGCAAGCTCAAGCTTCGTGCTCTCAAAGATGGTAGGTTTACACTTAGATCAAAGAAACCTAAGCCTGAGCCTTCTTTTAAACCATCCTATAGCCACAATAAATCTAAAACATCAGCAAACATAGTTGTTGTAAAAACTACTTCCAAAGAAAGTTCATCTTCTGAACGCACCCATCCTCAACGTAATTACATGCCTATTAGCGAATCTTATAGTGTAATATTTTATAATATTTTATCTACAAATATGATCACCCTTCCTCCCATCTGTCCCATCAAAACATCTGTTTCAAAAACCTCTTGGTATAGAGATAATGATTACTGTAAATACTATAGGGTCAAGAGCCATGACATTGAATGTTGTCGTTCGTTCAGAAATGTCCTTCAAGATCTTATTGAAAAAGGTGAGTTGTAACTAGATAACCCAAATACACCTTGGAATCAAAATTTGGATGTTTTTGAATGACCCTTTCTAAAATATGCCCCATCCACCAGTTAACCACAATCTAATCTCATCCATTCTCATCAAACTATCAACACAATCAAAGATCAATCATCCAAAACCTTAACATCTAGTGCTCCCATCATAGGAGCACTATCAGAGTCATCCATAAATGTCTTTGTCACAAAAATAGAAAATGAAACATCCAACACACCATGTGTTTCCATACCAAAAGCACCTATTGAATCAGACACATCCCCTTAAACCCATCCACAATCTCTTCACAAGTTACAAAAAAGAAAGCTATCTTACAATGTGTGAAAAGATCTTACAATGACCATGTCACTCAAAATTACATACGTAATATTGAAAATTTTAATACATGACCACATATCCCTTCATCTAAAAATGTAACCATCATATCATGTGACCACCAGACTTCCTCAACATAAAATCTAAATTCCATGTCTTCTATTTTAGGGCTGCACCCATCATAAAAGTTATCAATCACCATTACAGAATCAAAAATCATTCCTTAGTAGAAATCTAAACATATAAAAAAAATGGTCCCTTCAACACCTTTACAATCAAAGGAATCATCAATTCCCTCAACCTCCTCTTGAAAAGGATATTTTGCACTGAACCTTGAAAAGATTATCAAACAGTCTATCATAACCTTACCTCCTCTTAATCCATCTGGATCTCGAGGGTGGAAACCCTCCTGGTATAATTTCGAAGAATTTTCTGATTATCATCACCCAACAAAACATTTTATATAGGACAGTAAAGCCCTTCATGTTGTTATCAAAAGCCTTGCTAATAAAGGTTTTCTCCCTACAGATCTAGAACCATCCAAGATAACCCATCAACCACCTAAGAATACTACACCCAAACCATTACCTACATTCACTTCCACAAAAATTGGGGACTCTTCCAACAAAGCCCTTCTTCATTAAATTGATGCAGTACATATCACTACTAGAGCTTGTACCCAAGACCCCAAAATTTTTGATCAAAATAAGTTCAAAATTTGTATCCCATCCAATCCCGAGTCATCTAGTCTAACACCCCCTACCAAGGATAAGGTATCCATCCTTGCCACTCCACATACAAAATCCACAATTGATGTGCAAAATAACATTATTAAATAACTTCATCAAGCTCTAGTGAAAATGTCTCTTTATGAGCTTTTGTAAACTTCACCTCAACATTGACAATCCATGATCAAAGAAATACAATATATATTGATACCCTAAGATAATCCAAACAATTTTGCAAACATAGTTAGTACACTTAGAATGTCCACTGACATCTCTTTTCAAAGATTTGAAATCCCATCACTACCACCAGAGGACCATGACCTCTCACTCTTTATCACCACATAAATAAATGACACTCTTGTTAAGAGGGTCATGATCAACAACAGTGCCAATATTAACATCATATCGTCACACACCTTTGATAAACTATAATTACCAACACCATTATCACTTAGACACTAGCCATATTTTGATCTTTCAATGACACCATTTCCCCCACATTTGGCATGGTCATCTTACTAATCAAAATCTATGTTAAAACCCTTTACATAATCTTCTATCTAGTGGAAGGAGAGTTTTAATATAAAATGCTATTAGGATGACCTTGGATACATGTTATACGTTGTATTCCCTCTAGGCTCCATCGTTATCTTAAATATCCACTGTAAAATTTCATGATCCCCCTAGATCCAAACCCCTTCAAATCATGTCACATGCCATATCATTTGAATGATGTGCTTGTCCCCAAAGAAAATTTGGGCTCCTCTAACAAAGCCCCCACCACTTCATTCATCATTGTATCAAAATTACTAGATGACACTCCCTTTAGCAATGTTATGTAACACGTTTCAATGAGGGAGTATCGTATCCTTACACTTAATTCACTTCCTACGCCGAAGACATATGGAAGACCTGAAAAATAACCCAAGTACGAACCTAATGTCAAATATATTATATCCTTTGGTATACCACACCTCAAAAACAATCTTGTCTATAGAGGGATCGATCACCTTTCTCCATGTCTTACTAATCAACGCCATACCAAACCATTCATATCATAATTTTCATTCTTATATAATCAAGTATTTTAAAAAATGTACCTCCACCGCTATGCCTGGAAAAGATTTAGACTTGGATGTTATGAACAAGGCATCCACGACTTAATTCTTGACCATTCCTACAAACTACATGAAAAATACGGATTAGGTTTCGAAAAACAGGCTTTTGAGTCTTTAACAACCACTGAATTTGAACCCATCATAGAACCAAAACCATCTTTCCCATCTATATACAATGACCCCATGGATGCTGATGACATTGTTTCCATCCCATCTAACTTTTTTTAGTCAATATTATTGCCTTAGGACCACTGAATTATGAAAATAACCATGGTATTGAAACCATTCCTCTTGTTTTTCCTGAATTGATAGAAGAGGATTCACCCACCGTTGAAATTATTCAATGTCAAGACAACCAAACCGTCCTCTCTCATATGGGAGAAGAGGACCATTACCTTCAAAAAAATCTACCACCCGACACATTGAAACTTCTCAATGAAGCCACTATCGATATTAATACGGAACCCCATAGGAACCTCACATAGTTAAAATCATTCAATCCTTAGAATCGTAAGAGTTAAAAGAATTCAAACAGTTCCATGATCTTCTAAAAAATTCATAGACACCATGGATTATCTTACATCTCTCATCCCTCTATCAATTGACGATTCTAAATTATTCATCATTATACATAGACTCGACCAAGAATTCCACACAAATGAAATCCCTTCTATCAACCTCGTCAAAAATAATTCAAAATACCTCTGGTATACTTAAATATTTCACTATCTTTTGGAATCAAAAATTCCCTCCGACTTGTCTAAAAATGATAAATGATATTTCCTTCAACATTCTACCCAATATATAATAATATGTGGTGTTCTGTATAAATGTAGTTTTGACAGCCTCTTGTTAAGATGTCTCAAATCTCATGAATCTACTAAAGCCATTTAAGAAGTCCACGATGAGGATATGTGGTGGACACTTCAACGAGACAACTGTTCACTAAGCATGGATCCTATGAATGGGTTACTACTGGTATAATTCTAAATCAAGAATATGTCAGTGCGTATGTCAAGAAATTTATTAAATGCCAACAAAATTCCAAACTCACTCACATTCCTAGTTAGGATTTATATCCCAATCAATATATTTATGTCCCTTTTCACAATGGGGGTTAGAACTCATTGGCCTTATCAACCCTCGTTCATCACAACGATATCAATCTATCATCACAAGCTATTGAATACTTCACTAAATAGGTAGAGGCTCATTCCCTTAGTCTATACTAAAGCTAAAACAAGTCATCAATTGAATCTATTAACATATCATACGTCACTTCAACATACCTCACAAGCTAGCCACTGATAATGGAAAATATTTCAAGAATAAAGAGGTTAAGAAATTATGTGACACATTCAACATAAAACTAATATTTCTCATCACCTTATTATCCACAAGAAAATGGAGAAGCTGAGGCTTTTAATAAAAGCACAAAAAAAAAAATCTTAAGAAAACCACCGATCAAGCAGGTAGGAATTGGCATCTCAAAATCATCATTTACTCCTTTTAGCTTATCATACTAGTATCCATAATACTACAAGTGTTACGCCCTATTCTCTAGTCTATGGATTCTGAGGTGGCTTTACCCACTTCAAGTATAAAATTCCTATCACTCTGTGTATCCTTAAGATATTTTATCCTTGATGAGGATTATCGTTGAGAACATCTAGTCCTAATTAGAGTTATCTAGATGAATGATTCCTGAAAGACTCTGGAACATCATCATGTCTATAAAGAGCACATCAATCATGTGTATAACAAACATGTCAAAGAACGTGACTTTAATGTAGGAAATCTCATTATCAAATAAAATAATAATGTCACTACTCTAGAAAGGAGTAAACTGTGGAAAATTTTTCCCCTAACTGGATTAGTTTATATGTCATCACTCATAAATATAGGTTGGTATCTTACCATTTAGCCTCCCTTAATGGTTCAACTAGAAAATGAACCTTTGAATGCCTTGCAATTGTGGCCTTTATATTAGTTAATACATCAACCATCATAAACATAATCACATCAAAAATATTATTTCACCACTAACCTTCTGTTTCATCATTGTAATGATTTAAAAGTACTATGGTTTATTGTCACTATTCTAAAAAAAACCTTAAAGATGAGCATCATGACTTTGTCCATTTCATATTTCAAATGGAAAATTTCCTCCTTAGTAGGAATCCCTACAATCATTACATCCATGTACCTTGTCTACCAACTCAAAACATGTTAAAGGGAAACACATGTGTAGTCGATGCACACATGTCTCTTCCCCTCCTTGAAATGGTCTACTAGGCCTACCTTCAACGTAAAAAAATGAATTTAAAAATATCTATGGATGTATCTTATCAAAATAAATATATTGATCCCTCAAAGGACAGATATAAAAATCATATTGTCAAAAAACAAAATTAGATTGATACCTAGAACGACAACTGCCTCTAAAATTTATAGACCGGTCCCTCAAGGGATGGTTATCCAAAATAAAAAATCAAAAATTCAAGAATTGTAGACCACTCTCTCAAAGGATGAATACCGATATCAATGTAAAAAGGCTTCCTTCATCGAACAACCTTTAAAAAACTCAAAATATCAAAAGCATCCTAGGAAATCTTCCTGCATTAATAAAATTTCCCATTAGAGAAAACTTCCCACATCAATCAGCTTACATCAAAATAAAATATATAGTCAGGGCATGGTCTTATGAAACCATTGAAAGGATAACCTACTCTCCAACATAACCTACATATGTCAACCCTTCCCATGTTTTAGGAAGGTATATCTCTCACCTTTGTTTGTATCTAAGATCCTATATGTTACTACCCATTTTTAGTCATGTGTTAACATCTGTTATAAGGCAAAAAGTGCAAGAGCCTTCACTCTACATTATACCATCACATATGTATCAAATTCAGTCTAGAAGAAACCACATAACATTTAATTCTTATCCATGAATAAGACACATTTGGATATACATTAAATTCACATCACATCAAAATAAATTACATCTAATATATCTCAACATCATGTAAAATGTAATAAAAATATTTATCAACATTATACATTTAATATCATGATTACATCTAAATGTTACATTATCACATTTATAACATCACCACTAAAATTAATTGGCACACATCATATCAAATATGTCACTACATCATCATATAGAGTATCATAGATCAATATGTCAAAACTATACATCAAATATGGAGTCTTCAAAAAGAGTCTGTAGCCATCAAAAATATCATATCTATCTGGGTAAACTGGACTTCCATCAACCAAATGTATCCTCAAGTGAACTACTCCCCTGGTCACCACCAGGACATCGCTATCTGGTCCTCTGTCTAGGATCACCTCTTTTTGAAACATTTTCCATGGAATCTGACCTACAATTCGTATGTCTATAGGTCGAGAGCCAATTGGTCCTTCCTATCATTTGAGTTAATATTTGTGTAATCCCACCTTTATGGCAATGTTAATTTTTGGCTCACCAAGAAGCCTCCATCAGATTATATCCTCATAGTATCCCAAATCCTCGCATAACAACTAGTAGTTAGCTAAGGTAACACTACTAGGTTGTCCCATTGGTCCCCCTATCACTTGGGCCCTTCTTAGCCTCGTAATCCCGGCCTTTGACACTGGTAATGTCAATTTTAATATCCCTTGACCTTTCGTCAAATCACAATTTCGCTGCTACTTGTACCTCATCCAAATAACAAAATTTTCCACCATGTGCCTCCTTTTGAGGGTCCCTGTATACACCTGGTAGACACATTGAACTAAACTGATCCAACTCACCCATAAAATTATCTCTCTTGATCATGAAGTCAAATCCAGTCAAAACCTTGTCTCTATCAAAAATATATATTGGAATTATCAGTTTTACAAATCGAGTAACATGGTGGCCTCTAAAGATATATCCCTGTCATTACCTCCACCAATGATCCTCATTAGCTACCTCCATTATCCATCATTTTTAGCTCCCTTAGGAGCAACATCTAGACAAACAAGTACCTCACATATAGAACTCTGGAAGGATTATTTTGGCCATGGGAGCTCACTATTGGCAATGTTAAGCCTTGTATCAGCATGAGACATGATCCATGACCATAGATCACAAGGGGTTAGGATTAAGTCAATACCCATGACTCGTTGAGCTACATGTATGAGGATTTGGTAGTGTAGAAATGGCCAAGAAATTCAAAGAGTAGAAAAGGCCCGAAGACCAAATTTTTGTCATCCCACTTATGAGGATTGAGTGACCTCTGGAGTTTTCGCCACGTAAAACAGAAAAAAATATCACAAAACGTGCCCGAAAGCCCATCAAATCCTCAAAGCTCTGAAAGGCCATCAGGGAGTTTTCAAGGTCATACTCCTATTTCATGGTCAATGATGGAAGGTCACCCTCAGAGCTCCCTAGTAATGCTGGAGACCCAATTTGAATCAGTGAGTCTCCATATCACATCACCGACCTATAATCAAATGAGGAACTGTTGATAATGCTCATCACCACACATTAGTACATCCTCCCTTCTATTCGATCACCATAAAAAAAATCCACTGATCTCATCCAACACTACTAAACCTCGCCATGATAAACACTTAGGTTGAGCCATTACAATGTGCTCGTGTGCCCAACACAGTAATAAAAAACAACATCAATCCCACACCTCTTCCCTATCCTCCATGACCATAACTCTTTGTACATATGAGAAAGTAACATAGGGTCACATGTAAAGACAATCCTATGCTCCATCATATCGGCTAATACACTGACCATCATCCATGGAAACCAACTACCAAAAGAGTTTGGAAAAACATAATAACTGATCCGAATAATCATCAAGGTCATCAAAACATGACCCTTTGTCTTAGGAATATATAGTCTCCCTTATGAAAATACCCCTAATGAGAAATCCATCCTATTAGTGTCATCACCATATAGCTCCTCATCACTATGGGTCTATCTCTCTCATCAATCAAGTATATCCCCTCCCCTTGGATAAACAACCTCAAAATCCTGTTTATATACTCTAGGGAGATGGTCATCTCACACATCGGTATCCAAAACGCAAAAGTGATGGGATCCCATCTCTCTAGTAATGCAAGTAACAACCCTCACAACCTGTAATAATGCATCACCCCTAAACCAACATCCTCTAAATGAGCCTAGTAATTATATGATAAAGAGGCTCACACATCCTCTAGAATCAACGAAATCTTGTCTCAAATAGTCAAGTTGTCTCTTCCTACATCCAAAAAGCATAAACATCCATTAGAACAATCTTTAATCACAATTTCATTAGAATTTCATCAAAATTACACAATCAAAGAAATATCATAGTAGTCAGTAGTGATTCACCACAATCACTGACGTTTCATCCCAATCGCAAATGATTTGACAAAATCATGAGTGATTTTGATGTCTAGCCAAATGTTCCCTGACAAGGGCCTACAAACCAAAAAAATCAAAAATACACAAAAAAATAAAAAGGGTACTTACCACTCCTAAAGTGGGCCTTCTATGCCTCCTTAATCCTCCTGCATCCTCCATCTCTCACTTATCTCTCAAAATGCACTAAATCAAATCTCCAACTCTCTCATCTCGCATAGTAAAAATGAATTTACCATGGTAATTATAATTATTTATAGGGTGTGATTTTTCCCTCCCTGGAATCACCGATGATTCCCTCCATCGTTTGTGATTCCATTAAATTGCTCGTGATTCCATTAAATCGCTCGTGATTACACTTTGATTATAAAAACACACCTTTGAAAACATCTAAGTCATTTGAAAGACTATCACATTCATCCAAATATCACATTTTTGCCAACATGTGCCTCCTTTTGAGGTCCCCAAACCTCTTACAACATCAAGAAACTAACCAATCTAATCAAATACTACCTCGATTATGCAGTAAAATTAGTCAAAATCCTACCTCTATCAACAATCCGTCTTAGATTTGTTTTCCAAATCTTAGCACTAGTTAGCCATATGCCTATAGGACGCATGCCCATTGGTTCCCCTATCAATTAGCTCCAAATTCCCATATTTACGGTCACATCCACTCCCTAAAAATCATACATCTATAGGAAATAGACCCCTTGGTTCCCTTATCATTTGATTTCATGATAACACCACTCTTATTTCTATACCTCATCTTGGGGAAACTTAAAAATAAAACATGCACATCAAAACCATCTAATCAACTCAATCAAATTGGAGATCATTCCATTTTGTCACAATCACCCCCAGTTTTAGGGGGGATCACCCATCCAAGCACAAAGCAAACCATATCAAACCATTTTTTGCCACCAGTTTGTCTGTCACAAACCACTAGACAAAAAGGGGAAAATGTAGACATTGGGTTTTCATCACCCGCATACACACATTATTTTTATCACTTTAAACCTATCATATCCATCCCAATTGACTCCGTAAAATTATTTTTCCCCCTCATAAATAATATTTACTTACCCAAACCTCCTAAACCATTTTAAAACCTATCCTTACTTCTTTCATCATAACATCCTCACCTCCTAACCTCCTGACCAAGCCTAACCTCTCCCTCTAACCATTTTCCCTCATCCCACACACAAAATCCCATTTTGGAAGTGGTTGAAACCACTTCCAAACTCCCTCTTTTGATTTTTTCGAATCTCTGATGATTCCAACAAATCACTAGCGATTATAAATATGAGTTCAAAATCCTATTTGCGGGATCATATTCTGAAACATTTTGGATGGTTGTACATCTTTTCTCTAGATCCAAAATTGAAGTCCCACCACTCTAGCTATCACCAAGTCCTGCAATAAATATCTGCTACTCTCAGGAACCAAATCACATTGGTTTTTGTATCCACAAGCCTCCCAACCATCATAGATCAACAAATAAATGACATTAAATAAACCAAAATTTTGTGAACCTCTTACAGTCTGTTTCCACACTACAAGGTAATCCTTTATATATTTATCATTTTCCCTATCTCATAACAAGTACAAAAAAATCATTCTAGACCTTTATTTTCATCAATTTGTTGTTTTCTTTAGAAAATATGTCTTTTTACAGAAATCACCCACAATTACCTTAAATTGCCAACGATTCCTCTAAATTGACTGTGATTTCTATCAATTATATTTTTCTTTCAAATTACTACATTTCATCAATTATTATTTGTACTCTTGGATTTAACTTGTTTGTTGCAAGTATGTCTCTGATGTAGATGACTGTTCCAACTTAATCTCACTCAATCATAAGCATTTATGATCTCCTAATTGTCCAACAACCCTTTGTGTGGGAGTAATTTGACATCCTTCCCAAGATTATTCTGTGTGCTATCATATTTCCACCTGACATTGAGGACATTGAGAATCAACTCGAGTTCCTCCATAAAATCCAACATACAACCACAGACTACTGGTATGACTACTTTGAAGTTGTCCAGATTGCCTCCAGTTTATCCTAGGCCACCTACAAAGAAGAACATGATCTACCTTTTCACCTTGAGTTTTAGCCTCATCCTTGTCATTATCATTATTTATCTTATCTTTTTTATCAACTCACTTAATTATATCAAAACAAGCTGACATCCTCCAAGGAAGCCCCTTTAAATTATGGGAATTAGCCTTTGTTAAGCAACTCGTCATCTCATTTTATCTAATATCTCTTGTCTAGATATCCTTTCTTGTAGGTATATTCACTTGGAAAAAGGAGGAACACTCATCTACTATTCACATCTCATCTTCCTAACATTGTGAATGTCAGTGCAAATATCACTAAACCATGCCATATTTTGAGTTCTAGGTACTTTTTCACATTTGATAGCATAGACCTAAAATCTACCTAATACACATCTGCCAACAATAAATTTGCACCAACTTCTTAAATGTCATTCCTCTTCATGGCTTATCAACAATCCATTTAAACCTTGTTACATTATGCCATGTAACTTATGTTTTATCCTAACTTTTAATAAACTTTACAAAACCAACTAACTCGTATGGTGGGACATTAACCAAATCAAAATGCCATGAAATCCACCAACCCACCACCTCAACATGTCTACCACCTCACTAATGTCAACATGCTAAGGTACTAGTGTGGCTAAAAGGAAATTGCTAAGCAATCTATGACCGATTAATATGCAATCAAATCCAAAACACACACACACACACATATGTATATATGTATATATGTATAAATATCTATATATGTATATATCTATATACATGTGTATGTGTGTATATATATTTATATATACAAATACATAACTATATATATGTATATATATTTTTAATTCAATAAATCATCACTAGACAATCCTTTATTAGATAAGAATAACGCAAATCAAATTAAACATTCATCACAACGATTTTAATAATTTCATATATGCATTTAATTAAATTCAGCATGTTACATCAGAAGTCACACCAATATGATTATGACCGAGTGTTGCACTACATTTCAGACTCTATATAGTTCTAGTGTGTGTAGTAGAATAATGTCAATTGAAGCTAGGTTTCCCTTATGTAAGTCACACGAAGATAGTTGGATACAACTAATTTCCCCCAAGATGAATGTGTGAGATGGAATCCATAAATATCCCCCCTATGTAGTGAATAATACAGCCAAAAATGTACTCCTTGAATATTTCTCCTTGTCCAAGTAGTATACAGGAAATAATCGCCCAAATTGCACCACCCCTAATAATAGTGAGTAATTCATGTATATATATCATTCCCTTGTTTGAATTTTGTCATTAAATAAAAAGGTTGACCCATAGTGATGGGTAGTAATTTAGAAAAGATAACAAGTAATGTAACATTTTAAATTCGATAAAAGGAGGGAAAAGGAAATAAGCGCCCAAAGGGGATAATAGCACCTTAGTGTGCATATCTCTAATGGGTGGTATTGTATGAGATTCTTAGAGGATATAAAAAAAATATAGATTTGGGTCACATGTTGCCTACTATATGAAAGTAAAGTAGTCATTCAAAAAAAGTAAATGATAAGAATATAAATAAGATAAAGCAATGTAAAAGTAAAATAAGTGTTGTTAATGTTTAGTTTTTTGCTTAGGAATCATGCATATAATTGCATACTTAAAGGTGTGAGGTAAATAGAAATTTCATGATTTTTTGTCTACATTTTCCCCCACTTTATGCGGGTGAATAAATATTCAGTAACATATATTAGATAAGAGGAGCGTATCTTGTAGATGGCCAAAGGAACTTGTATTTGATAACATGTCAAATGGAGATTGTAATTGATAGTGTGTTGAATGGGGGATTATAACTTTTGTATCATGAAATATAAGAGGGGATGAGAACCCTAAGGATGACCTTACGTGTATATTAGAAATGATGTCTACATTTGTTCCTTGAATATTACCTTTGACTAAGCGTCTTGTGCTTGATATTTCTTCTTGTTCCATTTGTGTGTTATCTTTTTTCATAGTAAGGTTAGACCTACAAAAAAAGATAAGTGTATTCAATGATCATGATAAATGAAATTGAAATTTAACTCAGTAAATGTGAAAATAGAAATGCATATTAAAAAACAAGTGAATTAAGGATAGAATACACCTAAATGTTATGAGAGAAGAGATAAAATTTTTCTTGTGTCTTTGTGCCTTGGATATGGTTAGAAGAGTACTAAGGATTTAAGTGTCTTGTCACCATACTAAGGATTTAGGTGTCATGTTTCCATACTAAGGATTCAAACATCCTATTGTCAATGGAAGAGTATTGGTAGAGTTATAGGATTTTACCTCCAACTATTCAAAATTCCCCATAGATAAGTTGCACTGCAGATGGTCACTAACCCCATATAAATTGGCCACAGATGACATATTATTCTAGGCATATCATTATTATGCATATTCCCTATGTATAATTTCTTATTTGATACTGAGGAAACAAAGTAATTAGTTCCCTTGCTCAAAGTATGTAACTTACCACTTATTTTATTCTTTTTGTATATGATAGTAACTTGTAACCGAGTATGTGTTGATGGAGTTTAGAAAATATTGTGACTGAGAACCTATTGTTCGTGTATTGTACCTATTTTTTCCACTAATATAGAACCACCTAGATCATAAACTACTTCCATCCACTCATGTATGTATTGGGTGCTTATATATATGTTATGTTTTTGGGCCAAATCTGATTCTATACCATTTTTTAGATCTTGTTTATTTTGATTCTATTGTGTAATAACTTGTATCAGGTTTTCAAATTATTGAGAGGATGAAATAATCATATGATTATTTCCCCCACTCATTTAGGGTGCATGAGGTGAACCAATGCGAGCACAACCCAAATGAGGAAAGCTAAAACTAATGTGCACATCTGAAATAGAATTCTTGTGGGGGGAATAGGTAATGTGCATGATAACTCCTATGACACATGCATAACAATCGGAACAAGTAGAAAAAAGTATTATTCATAAACAAAAATGACATGATGTAATATAAATTAGTCAAAACATGCAGTAACATAGAAAAAGACACAATGAGTGGTTGATTGAATACATGGGACACCATTTAGGATGTCAAAAGAAACTTGAATCCTTAAATCCTATAAAAGCAAAAAAACAATAAATCATAGGGCACAACCCACAAACAACATGAAACAAAAGACAAGAAAATGAGATAAGACATAAGTAAATCAGATAACCATGATTGAAAGTAGGCCAAGAGGATAAAATTTTACACATGAAGCACCTGTTATTATGTTAGGTAAATTGGTAGTATTCCATAATGTATACAACTAGAAATATGAATGAAAGTAGTAGATATTTCAATTATAAAAATTTAATATATAGAATTAGGAAAGTTATATTCCCTCAAGAGCATCAGTGGGACTGGTACAGAATAGTACCAAGTTTCATGTATCATGTGATAACCTGTATTGGCCTTTATTCACCTTAAAGTACCATGTGAAAGTGCACGTGTGTATGGAAAAAGGATAAATCATACTATGAATCAAAGTAACATGATAGACAAAGTGCAACATAGAGTGGTATAAAAAAGAAAAACTACATGCAACCAAGATCAAAGATATTATTTTTGAATTTTTGGTGATATATGAATGTTTTTGAATTATTAGAATATGAGATACTGTGACTAGAAGAGGGGAGTAAGGTTTCCCCCAATGTATGTGTGCAAAGTGAGGTCTATGTCGGTAAGTGTGACCTCAATAGTCATGTTTGAACCTAGAACAAGAGTGTGTCATTGGGTAGTAAGGGGGATAATATGTGCCAAAGTGTGAATGCCATGTTGATCTAAGTGATATCAGCAAGAGAGTCATATAAATCTGAATTATACTAAAAGGTATTTGGTTTAGATGCATAGTATGAAAAATATTTTGGTTTATCTATGAAGAAACCTGTAAGATGTAAGTCATACATGCCCATGACATATTATTCATTAGTAAAATGTGCACTAAAGAACTTATGTGCATTCCACCAGGAAAAATTAGGAGTGTAATTATGGAATGAATCATTACAAATAGTAATGGTCTTGGAGGCCATGGGATAATAAAGAATAGTGTTGTGCATATCAATAGTTCCACCAATGTAATCTAACCAAGTTTACCCAAGTGTAAGAGGAAAATGTCAAGGGTCAAGTGTAACCTAAAAATACATGTAAAACATCCTTGTACCATTAGCTATTAGGAGAAACATATAGGCTTGACATTCATTATGTGGTTCAAGAAAGGGTATCATTTCAGTAGGAGTGAGGGCCAAGTGAATTAGAGCGTCGTATATAAATATGTTTTAGAGAAATTAGGATCATAAGGTACATGATTCCAATACTCTTGATTAATGTTTAATGTACTCGTAAATCGATCAAAAGAGGTAAGTGACATAGGAGAAGAACCGAAAATAGAAATAGGACCATCGTCAACAAGTGAACACGTAATTACAGGGGGTGGAATAGGTTCAAGGGTGTACATGGTATTATGATAAGGAACCATAATAGTGGTAATAACTTGTGTACTGGTAGATTTGACTTTATATTCACTAAGCCCAGTAGTAATGTAATTATTATTGAATAGAGATTCATCAAATTTCATTGGAGTGAAATCCAAATTATGAAGAGTTTCATCAGCAAGATGATTAGTGTTAATAACATCATCATCAAAACCATTAGTCTCAACATAAATCATTTTTCATAATTATCTTGGAGATTGACTTTACATGTGGAAGGTGTAGGGAAGGATATGGCAGAAGAGATGAAATTAGTAGTGTGATTCTAAATGGAGGAATATATGGGAGGTGGTAATATAGGGTTTGAATTGATAGGTTCCACAATATCATATGTATCAAGGAAATGCAATGGGATTAGTTGAGCTGGGGGAATAACTATGGATGTGGAAAAATCCATGTGAAAATATTTGAATGGTTTAGAATCAACAGTAATAGTATTCTTATTGATCAGTTAGATCCTGACACATAGCAAAGAAAATATAGAAGGTTTGCACGGGAAAGTAGAGTGCATTCAAAGGTGTAAGAGTATTAGAGAGGATCACGCGTAGAATAGAAATAGGTTCGGGACTTAGCCATTTTCACGGTGAGGATCTATTTTTGGAGATAGTGTGTGAAGCACATAAACCGGTCAAAGAATTACGTGACACACATTGGCTATTTTTGGAGGATCATCTACAAAGTGCATTGCATGGACACATGCCGAGAATGGATATTCTACTATCAGTTAACTAAAAGTAGTATGTTGTTAGCGCACTTACATGTGTCGCTATCTTTGTAACAATGTGTGGTTAATAATAGCATGTGACCTATTTTGGGATTAGATAAGCGGTGAAGGGAAAGTCCCCACCCATATAAATATGTATTGAAATGTGTAGCAAAGAGAGGGATCATATACATGTGAGAACTAGGTTATAGTGAGATTATGCTGACAGATCTGTTACACGCATGAGCGTATACTACTGTTATTGTAAGGAAGCTTCTGTGTATTTACTACAATTATTATAATGGAGATTATGGACTGAAAGAAGGTGTTATCATGGTTATATTCAATATTGCATGCTTGATCCCATTATGTTTGTATATTAAGTCTATTATGTTCTAGATCTAGATCTGAATATGCACTATAGAAGGATATATTATCCATAGATCTGAATGATTTAAGTCTTCACCATGTTAACATCCTGCAACAACCCTAAAGAGGGGCTTTGTGCCTTTGCATGCTTCAGGTGAGCTCTCAGTCTAGGTTGAGTGATGTGTGAGCATGCATGGGCTTGTATTAGTGAATTCTAGGCTGCATCATTGGTTCCATTACCAGAACCTCTTTTTTAGTTGTTTTCAGGATGGTTTGCAATGAAGACATACTGGCTGACCTTAGCAAGTGTTGAGGAGTGGATACACGACCTGGAAGAAGAATATGCACTACATTTCAGCACTAAATCTGAGTTTAACACATGTGTGTGGGTGGAACAAAATATCTATGACAGTTTATATGAGAGCTTATTCACTATCTTTCCAGTAGAATTATACAAGTCGCTGATTGCTTATACATCTAAGTGAAATTTGAGGTATCGTACACTTGTCTGGATGCAGGAAGAATTTTAGGCCCTTTACGATGCTGATATGATTTGGAATCAAGATGTGGATACGTGGTTCTGTAGTGTTTTGAACAGTTATATCTTAGAGTACTCAATTTCCACTTATTCATGCCTAGAGGTAGCTGAATTTCATTTTTTACAATATCCAAGGGGAACTTACCTGCAAGGAATTCCACTGGTGATCAAGATATTGATGGTAATTTTGAATTTGGAGAGTAAACCGATGGCTAACTAAACCCCACCACGTGCGAGGGAAGGAACAGGTTTGGTGCAGGATGGAAAACCTAGTGGCAGAAAGGCAGAGAGAGGAAATGCGGCTTAAGTATAATAAGGCACACAAGAGGGAGGTAGAGAAGCAGCGAGACATTTTAGAGTGGATGGCATTGAGGAGAGAGATGGATCATGAAGGATTTGGGGCACACGAAGGAGACATGGAGCTAGAGCATCAAGAACTCCCCCATCTAGGAAATCATGATAGGGATCCCTCCTCAGTCTCACATAGAAATGTAATAGCAGAGACGAATTGGGCCACGGGTGTGCATCTAAATCCACCTAGCAACCTTGCCCTTGCACTTGGTTTTCTAGTATCTAGTATGAAAAACATTCAACAAGCTAATTCAAGCAGCGGGAGAGTAGGAATGAGGATTATAAGAGGAACATCAATGGCAACACAAACGGATTTGTCGTTATATGGGAGTACCTTTTCAGGTGTATCATCAACGCAGAATACAGGCATGCCAATTTTTGGACTAACTTATGGGAGTAGTCACGCTTCACAGACTGTCGGGGTATAGTTCATTTCTACTGTTGGGACACAAGGAAGTACATCTTCTGGTCCGACCCCAGCTACAAGTTTTGGATCATAAGGCATAGGTAGCTCTAGTTCCGGTGGATTTGGTGGTTCTGGAGGTAGAGGAAACACATGAGGTTAAGGATCAAGTGGGCAAGGTCTGCACCAACTCCTGAATGTTTACATGGATATGTCTCTTTGTCTTCCTAAATATAGGGGCATAGAAGACATTGCTGAACATGTGCATATGTGTGGAATACTATGGTGCACAAAAGGAATCATGGCTTATGAGCGTACAACAATCCAATTTACTACTATGTTACAAGGGCACACACACAGCTAGTACATAACGTTTGACCTTGATCAGACTTGCATAGACTATACAACTTTAAAAGATGCATTCCTTAAAGAGTTTCACATCCCTAAGTTTAAACAGAAGAGTATAAGTGCAAGGATATTAAGAAAAGCACCACTGAAAGTATCAGAGAATATGATGCACATTTTAAAATGATGTTATCTAAGCTTTCTTATGACATACACACAAGACAACATGCACAATGGTTTTTTGGGGGATATGATTACCCCTTTTAGGAGGGAATTATTGCATAAGACATATAATGATCTGCATGAAGCACTTGAAGTAGCCTTACGCGTTGAGGTAGTTGGAAGCATAGACATTGGGGTGAGCCCATTTTTAGAAGAACATATCACAACTATGGAAAAATAGTTGGAGAAACTATCAGAAAATTCAGCACATGAGACACACACATGGATTTGGTGCACATATTGTGAAGTAGAAGGTCACACAAAGAATAGTTTTCCTCACAGATCAGTACGCTCATTATTGTTGGATTATGAGATATTCCATTTAAACCATGATGATAGACACTGCCCATTATTAGAATGTGTGATAAGAAAGAACGTTTCAAGTTACAAGTCCACGACTCATGACATGGGAGATTATCAGCTGATTGGTCAGATCCATGATGCTATCGATATTGGTGTATGACAAATAGAAGTTTTAGATAACTCTATGGGAAAGAACGAGCATCAGGACTGGGATCACAATCAGGTGCTCTATGATCAGAATGAAGTACATTTTTAAGGTGGTCATGGCAGAGGTTGAAGATACCATGGTGGATTCAGAGGACAAGGCCGTGGTGGTGGAAGAAGTGAGTTCCCTTGTGGAACATGTTATACATGTGGATCTCCTGACCACTACAGGCATGATAGTCCTTAGAATATTACATGTTATTTTTGTGGAAAGAACCATAGCTATGAGAAGTTCCCAGATTTGTATGAGCATCTTAGTAAGTAGCATAAACAAGAAAAGAAAGGTGTAGGGATGGCTAGGATACAACGCGCTATTGAAAATCAATGGATGCCTAAGTTGGAAGCAGAGTTTGAGGTGTTGCAAGTAGAGATCACAACCTGTGTTGAGGTGGAACGTGCTAGAGAATCATTGTAGCATAATCCTACCATCACTAAGGAGGAGGTTATACATACACAATACCCAGATCTTTCCCATCAGAAGGAGGTTTACCAGGAAACCATGGAAGTTATCAAGAATTTTCAGGGTGAGATAAAATACTTAAAAGAGAAATAACAGAAAATGGAACAAAATAAAGCATCAAAGATGGTCCAAACTAGTATATATGACTTGAGATAAGTGTGAAAATTATTGCACTAGGAGAATATCATTCCATTGTTAGGGAGTTGGTTAAAAGGAAACACTCTGCGCGTAAGTGTTGAGATTGGACGATAGATCCTGCATGCAAATCTTCCCCCTCATAGTCTAGATTATGACAAGGAAATCACTATGAATGCTGTTGTGGATGGGTGGCTATTGAGTAATAAATTGATTGATACATGCGCAGAAGTCAAGATTCTTACCTTAGACACATGGGTACAAATGGGGAGACCTCCATTGTAACCATCCTCTAATGTATTGTTCATGGCTAATTAGACTAAGGCCACTCCCATAAGAGTTTTGAAAGATGCATCCATTACCATACAAGGAGCCAAGTTCATTGGAGATTTTGAGGTTTTAGCACTGGTAGAGTCGGATATCTTTCAAACTCTATTAAGACATCCTTGGTGCCATGCAAACAATGCTAATCTTTGGTTCAACAAGGGTTATATTAGTTTTGAAAACAAGGAGGAAAGAGTTATTATCCCCTTAACAGATGAAAAATTTGTGCCCTATGTTAAGCCCTTAAGTGAAGAATATATGAATAGGATTTATGTACGCACCATCTAAGATCTAGAGATGCTTGAGCCAACTAAAGAAGGAATAACTTAGTGGAAGGATCCACAGTCCATTAGAGATACTACAAGTGTTGCATGTGATAATTGGGCTCATAACACTTATTAGTTGGTAGGGCATGAAATCAAGAGCATATTTCCTGAGGGAAGAAAACCATGATATGTCAAGAGGATAGGTAACAACTCGGTACCTTGTTACACCGGAGAAGGAGATCCTATGGTATTACTATGCGCCATGGAGGAATAGTGGCAAGACCCATTGGAAATAAGAAATATGCTAGCATATACACTATGTGGGATAACACCATGCTTGTGGGTGGCCCACAAGGATAATATTGTAGGATGGAATGACATTAGGATTGCTCTTGCTACTATATTCTTTAGGAGCAATGCACCTAATCAAATTTGCACTTATCATGGTAATCGACATGTTCAGCACCACATTCAGAAGTGTGAGAGACTCTGGATAGAAAGGTAGGAAGTTTTACCACCTTTGCTATGGGTGTAAAAGTTTTATTTCACTTTACAAGGATGCGCGCGTGCTTGGTATTTATATGCAAAACTCCATAGAGAGAGTGGAAATTTGTAGGATTTAATTACACGAATGGCCCAGACATTTGACTTCTTCTCTACGAAACCTCTGGTGAAGGAAGCATTGAGAGTCATAAAGTGTTTAACTATGGGAGATAGTGCCAAGGCTAAAGAACTCATTTAGGAGTTATTGGATGAAGAAAACTTAGGAGCGTATCTTGGTGAAAAAATAGAGGCTGATGTCACACCATTTCAATGCATTTTCCTTGAGAAAGAAAAATGAAAAATGGTCTATTTAGTGGATGATGAAGAAGTAGAAAATCTGGATGTAAACCATTCAACAGGTAGGCATGAGGTGTTGGAAAGTGTAATATGACCATGCGCACCTATCATGAACCTATGAAGATAAAGAGAGTGAATATTGGGTCAGATTCTAAGCCTAAGGAAGCCATAATTGGAGACTATTGGTCAGACTTTGAAGTGGGAAAAACCATAGAGTTACTAAGGGATTATCAGGAATTATTCCCTAGGGGGTACCATGAAATTAAAGGCATGCATGAATCATTAGGGAAGATGAAGATAAAGCTTAAAGAGAGTGCATGCCCAGTTAGAAAGAGACCCTACAGGATGAACCCCAACTTGCGCGAAAAGGTCAAAGAAGAGATTGACAAAATGTTGAAGTCTAGAATTATTAAGCCCCTTGATGAGTCATAATGGGTTAGTCCAATGGTGATCAGTATCAAGAAGGATGGATGAATTGGGATCTTTGTGGACTACAGGGCGCTGAATGCTGCATGTGTGACTGATCCCTTTCCTACATAATTCACTGAGGAAATACTAGAAGGTGTTGCAGGGTACGAGATCTATTTTTTACAGATGGGTTCTTTGGGTATCATCAGGTTAGGATTGCCCAACAGGATCAGGAAAATACTATGTTTACTATTGAGTGGGGTAGCTTCGCCTATACTGTAATGCCTTTTGGTATGAAAAATGTGCTTGTTGTATTTTCACACATAGTTGTTCAAGCATTCAAGGAATTTATTCACAACTTCTTATAGGTTTATTTGGATGATTGGACGGTGTATGGATTAGTTAAAGATCATTGTGACAATCTGTGCTTAATGTTTGAAAGATGTAGACAATTACGTATTTCTTTGAACATCAAGAAGTGCATATTTGCTACACCATTTGGAACACTGTTAGGACACATAATCTGTAAGGAAGGTTTTTTGGTTGATCCAGCCAAGGTTGCAGTCATTATAGGCCTAAGAGATCCTACCAGTTAGAGTGAAGTGCGTAGATTTTTGGGTCATACAGGATATTACAGGAAGTTTATCAAAGGATATGCCAAAGTTTTTGCACCGTTGGAAGAGTTACTAAAAGGGAAAGGTACGTTCTACTAGGGGAGAATAGCAACAATGTGCATTTGAGACATTAAAGGAAAAACTTACTACCACACCTATTCTACATTTTCCTTCATAGGACCAACCATTTCATGTACATGTTGATGCCTCTGGCACGACCATTGGCGTGGTGTTGGCTCAACTTGGAGAAGTTATTATAGATCTTCCTATTTGTTTTGGCAGTAGAAACCTGAGTCCTTCAAAAAAAAATTACACAACTACAGAGCACTGAGCTTTGTCAATGATCTATGCACTACATAAATTTTGCTAGTACCTACTAGCTACACTATTCACCTTTTATACAGATCACATGGCATTGAAGTATTTGGTAAACAATCCCGTTCTACAATGGTACATATGTTGATGGGTGCTCTTATTTCAAGAATTTGATTTTGCAGCTGTGGTAAAACCAGGGAAAAGTAATTCTAGACCAGACCATCTATCAAGAATGCAATTAGGAGAAGAAGCACAAGTAATTGAAGATACCATGCTAGATACACAGTTATATAGGTTATAATGAGTGCCATCCAAACTAGAGGAAATTGTTATCTTTCTACGAACATGGATGGCACCAGAAGGAATGCAATCCTTGGAGAATAATGAGCTTGTTATACACGTAACCCCTTATATGTTAATCAGTGGTAACCTTGTAAAAATTAGGCCGAGATGAAGTATTAACCGCTGTTATGTATTAGAACATGAGCGCATACGGGTATTATGGAAGAAGCTCATGGTGGTATTGCAGGTGGCCACTATACAGGTGATGCCACTACATAAGATTCTACTCATTGGATTATGGTGGGAGACCCTATATAAATATTGTAAGGAATTTTGTAAGGCTTGTGATCATTGTCAATGTCTTGGGAAACTAGGTCAACGAGATGAAATGCCTCTAAGACCCATTACTAGTGCAGAACCATTTGAGAAATGGGCTATAGATTTTGTGGGTCCTATTTCACCAGATGCGTGTAGAACTAGATCATGCTACATCATAACTTGCATAGATTATTTGACGATGTGGGCAAAAGCAGCACCTACAAAGGATTGTACAGTGGCTACAACAGCTAAGTTTCTTTGGGAAAATATTATTACAAGGTATGGATGTCCTTTAAGTTTGACCAGTGATAGGGGCACACATTTTCTTAATGAGACAATCATAATTTTATTAGATGAATTCATGATTGCACACCATAAGACTACACCCTATCATCCTCAGGAAAATGGAATTGCTAAGGCTTTCAACAAAATTTTGAGCCACACATTGACAAAAATCTGTGATGTTGGAAGAAAGGATTGGGATGACAAAGTATCTGCAGTAATTTGGGCATATCAAAAAACATATAAAAGGTTGAACAAAGCCACACCATTTCAGTTATTGTTTAGCACAGAAGTAGTTCTTCTTATGGAAATTATGTTACCTTCTTTGTGTATTGCACGCACTGGAGGTCTTGCTGATGAGAAAGCATTAGAAGAATGAATTGAAAATTTAATTAAACTAGATGAATGATGACCAATAGCACGTTGGAGTCAAAAACAAGAGAAGGCTAGGTAGAAAGCATGGTATGACATGCACATCAAGGATAAAAAGTTGGAGATAGGAAAAATGGTGCTCCTTTATGATTCTAAGTTTTTGTGCCATCCAGGAAAGATCAAGGTACATTGGTTGGGGCCGTATGTTACCATTCACATACTAGAATCAAGCACTTGTCAACTAGAGGAAATTGATGGAATAAAAGTACCTAGTTACTTCAACGGGAGTAGGCTGAAGCCCTACTATAAATAAGTCTTCTTGGTGTTTGTAATAAGGCAATGTTTCCATTTAGATTAGATTTTCAATTCTGCATTTCCTTAATGTGTTTTTTTCTTTGTTGTTATGCTTTGTCAATTTAGTTGGTGTGTTTTTGCAATAAGCATGTTTACGTGCCAAAACCTACTTACTATTTGAATAATTTTTATGTGCATAGGACTGCACATAACCTTAGTGTGGGGTAGGTTGTTTTTATCTAGGTACATGACTTTTGAAAATAAGTACACATGAAAGGAACTATCTACGGGTGTTATTCAAGGGTGGAGAGGAATGAAGAAACAATTATATCGTTTCTAGACACAAGGTAAGCAAGAAATGAGTATAAACGTGTGGTAAGAAGGAAGACTACCAGTGGAAGGCATAGTGATGAGGTACTTACACGTAACATGGAAGCACGCAGTGAAGAGAAGTTTGCAACCAAAAGGTAGAAGGGTGCGCTATAAGGTTATAGAGCTTAGGCACGAAGATGTACCATTTAGAAATAATGAAAATGGTCACCTAATGAGAGGATTTTTGGTAGGTGGAGGAGAAATAAATGCACTAAATTTTTGTTGTTGGTAGGTGGAGGAGAAATAAATGCACCAAATTTTTGAAATTCTATTTAAGGATGAGATGCAATTTCATTTGTACCGTTGCAATTGAGATAGTTTGAAAAGGGTTAAGTGTGAATGAACCAAACAATCAAGTTGAGGTGTGAAGAGTGTGAAACTAGACGTGGAGAGAAGGGTTGTGTGCAGGAGAAGCTTGCGTTCCCATAGGATAAGGGTTTGAGCAAAGAAGACACATTACAAATGAGCTAGGGCATGCAATTTCCGCTAGGGTGTGGAGATTTAAACTAGGGTTTGAAGTTGCTCAATTACAAAGGGAAGAAAAGAGAGAATCTTTTCAAATGGCATCAAAGAAAGCACCTGCAACAAGAGATAAAGGGAAGAAGAAGGTTGAAGTGGAAGAATAAATTGCTCTTGAGAGTAATTTCTCAGAAATGCAGTATCCAAAGGGCATGATTGTGGGACAAGAATGGGATTCACATATCCACCAATGTAAAATCAATGATTATAACCATTGAACATCAGATAATAAGGATCTCGATGCATTATTGAGCATGAAAACAAACAAGCATACGACAGAGGATATGCCAGTATACAATGGTGCGGGTGAGAAGTTTCTAAAGTAGAATGGAGTCTACCAGCTATATGAGTTACCATATTTTTGAAATTATGAACCATTGTATCAGTGGTTGATGAGTAGACTCCATGAAGACTTCTTTTACTTTACCAGATTGAGGGTAAGAATCATAGCTACTTTGATTTCAATAGTGACAGGACTAAGGGCCTCAGGGTTGGATCTGGATAGTGATTTAATTGATAAGGCTGCAATCCTGGAGACAAGGAAAGAGATGGGGTATACTAAAGGTCTGTGTGGCATGGACATTGAAAATTTGAAAAAGTACCCAGTAGTGCAGAAAGCTGCACATCTTGTAACAAAGTTGAATGACCAAGGAAGGTGGTCCCAGGTAAACACAATGTGGTTGCACATCGCAAAGAAAATGTCTCAAGGAGTGGTCTACAATATTACAGATCACATAGCAAAGACAATCATTGAAGAAGCACGGACATGTAACAAAATAAGTTTTGGCACCGTGTTATTGTCTTTAATATTTATGGAGATTGGGGGTACCTGATGGGCCAAAAGAGAAGATTTGGGAATACCCCACGAAACACAAGACACCTATGGAAAGATTTGGCAAGTACTTATGTGATGGATCAATGAGTGGACCATTCAAGAAGAGGGTAGAGATGTGGTATGATAGACTCCACGCGGAATTCAAAGAAGAGTGGCGCATACCCAAGGATTTACCTTCGGTGGTGGGTAAGGCAGTTCAGTTTGCTGTATATCAACATTTTTGCATCATGTGATTTGCGATGAAGGATAGAAATCTTGGAGCCCATAGTGTAAACTATCGTATGCCTTCATAGTAAGATATTTCCAAGCATCAGTTCACCGGTTTTTAGATGCACACCACCTAACCTTCAATGAAGACAAGGTAGATTGCGACTACCACACTCTGAGAAAGAAATATGTATATCCAGGGTGGAATTCCTACATTGAAAGGCTTATTTCAGATATTATAAGCATGAATCTTGTAAGCTTGGTAGTTGGGGACACCAGAGCAGCGCTTATGTACCTGTAACTCAAACCCAAGCTAGAGAACACTAAGTATGTGGAGAATGAGTTCGATCTCCTAGAGCCACCAAAAGGTAAGCATACAATGGAAAATATTCCAACACCTAAGCCCACATAAAACAATTCAGATAGATGATGAAGAGGAAGAGCGTGAGGATAGTGGTGGTTTGGAACACAGAGGTAGAAGACAACATCTAAATAAGGATGAAGCTGAGTGTGCAACTACACCAACTCAGCCACAAGAGGGAGATTTTGAGGACTTGGATGTAGTCCAAGGAGAGTGTTGTTTCAAGAGAGTGTTTAGGAGAACAAGGACCCAAGGTGCTACTCCACAAACAGTGTGTAAATCACCTCAACTCTCTCCACAGAAGGAGACAACTGAGAAAAGGAGAAGGAAATTAAAATTGAATGAGGAAGTGGAAGATTCAGAGGAAAGCACGTCCAATTCTCCCACACCTCCAGAGAACATGTGGAAGAACAAAAAGACAAGGAAATGAAGGATGTAGAAGAGGGATAAAAAGGGAGCAGATGAGACAGCAACTGAGACTGCTTAAGACATAGTTGCAACAAAAGTTCCAAATCTTGAAGCCCAAGTTCCTAAGTAGTCTAGATTAAGAAGAACAAGTGGGAAATATATTCCACCAATCATGTGCTATGCCGAGGACACAAAAGAAAAATTGTCTGCACCCGTTTCTATTAGCACAATGACACAAAAGGAGTTGTATGGTTCAGAGTTAATGGATGAAGATATGGCAACAATGCACACAAGGAAGCAATTATCATGGTTGATGCACACACACATGGATGAACTAGACTTTGATGTGTGTGAGGAGTCATGCGTGTCAAGGAGGTTGAAAAAGACACCTCAGGCTAGACACATAACAATAAAGCCTACTGTTATGTCCAATGAGAAAATAAGAAATGCTTTGGTGAAGGTCTCGACAAAAGTTGCACAAAGGAATAGGGATAAAGCTGCAACAATTAGGGCACTAAGGGAGGATATCAAGACTAAGGATGAGGAAATAGCATGCCTAAAGCAAGAAAGAGACTTGGCTCAGAAGAAGAATGCTATGTTTTTATCAGCATGGCAGAGGAGATTGGTGACATGAAGGCTAGGCCACACTTAGAGCCAAAGGTTCCCAAGATGTTTCCTTCTGTAATACATTATGTAAGTACATTGGTGGACTTAGTGCTTGAAGATGAACCTCTGCGCATGCCAGAACCAAAGGATCCAACATATGAAGTATAGAAAGAAAAGGTTTCGGTGATGCAAAGATCTTGCATCATATGAAGGATTGCTTTCAGAGCTTATAGGAGGAACTCAAGAAGGCGGATCAAGTGCTGAATATTTATATAGTGCCAGGGGCTGTTATAAGGACCAGGACTATTTTGAAAGACAATGAAGTCTTAAAGGCCATGAAGGATGATACGTTGGGCCAAAAATGACTATCACTTGTTAAGCAAAGTGTGAGGCCCCTCTCAAGAACCACATAGGGAAAGGATGGATGAGCTTGGAAAACTCATCGCTCAAAATATGGACTTGTTGGAAGGGAGAATGAATGGCATGTCCAACAGTGTGTTGTTCTTACAGAATGAAAAAGGAGAGATTGCAAGGGATGAATTAGAGTTAATTGTAGTGGATATTCCAGAGAAGAGCAGAGGCCACGCTTAATGATTGGCAGACCTTAGAGGCAGAGATAAAAGAATAATTTCCTGGATTGATTATTCAAGTTTCAACAGAAGATACTACAGGTTAAAGACATTCTTTCATTCATCAAAATTTTCTCTATTCATATTCTTTGATTCGTTTTAGAGAAAAAAATTTCTGAGGTGGCAATGTAACTAGTGTGGTGTAATGTTGATTAGTCAAAATCTGGCACCTAATGAAGAAAATACAAAAGGTTCGCATGGGAAAGTAGAGAACGTTCAAAGGCACGAGAGTATCAGAAAGGATCACACACAAAGAACATAAACAAATTTGGGACTTAGCCATTTTTACGGTGAGGATCTATTTTTGGAAATAGCGTGTGGAGCACTCAAACTGATTGGAGAATTGCACATCATGCATTGGCTATTTTTGGATGACCTGATACAAAGCACTTTACATGGACATATGCCAGGAATAGATCTACTTCTATCACTTAACTAAAAGTAGTCTATTGTTAGTGCACTTGTATGTGTGGCTATTTTTGTAACGATGCATGGCTAATAATAGCATGTGACCTATTTTGGGATTAGATAAGTGGTGAAGGAAAATTCCCTACCCTTATAAATATGTATTGAATTGTGTACCAGAGAGAGGGCATAGATATAGGTGTGAGAACTAGATTATAGTAAGATTATGTTGACAAATCTGTTATGCGCATGAGCGTATACTACTGTTATTGTAAGGAAGCTTCTGTGTATTTACTGTAATTAATATAATGGAGATTATGGACTAAAACAAGGTGTTATCATGGTTATAATTCAATATTGCATGCTTGATTCCATTATGGTTATTTATTAAGTCTGTTATGTTCTAGATCTAGATCTGAATATGCACTATAGGAAGATATATTAGCCATCAATCCAAATGATTGAAGTCTTCATCATGCTAAACATCCTACAACAACAAACCTAAAGAGGGGCCTAGTACCTTTACGTGCTTTGGGTGAGCACTGAGTCTAGGCTGAGTGATGTGTCAATGCCCATGGGCTTGTATTGGTGAATTCTATGTCATGCATTAGTAGTAGAGTCATAGCCACATAAAATAAGAGTATATTTTTCATTTTCACTAGGAGGTATATTAAGTTTTGCTAGTAAGGATATATGATAAATATTCAATGCAGAACCATTATCAATGATTACATGTTTAATTTAGAATCCCTAAATCTCACCCATGATAAGGAGAGAAGGATAATAATTAGATGCCTCATGTGGGATATCCTCATCATTAAATGTAATAGAATTTATAATGTTCTTAAATTATTCCATGAGATTGGAAAATGCGATGAGAGGGTCATCAATTTTTATTTGAATTACCCGCAATGCGGTTTCTAGAGTGTGACAACAATCAAGGTCCTTACGCAAGAGATTGAAGAGAGATATCTTGGCAAGGGTATTATTTAATTGGTGAATAATATCATAATATTTTTATTAAGTAAAAGGTCGTGAAATTGGTGCACTAATAGGAGGAAGAGTGGTAGTAATCTGCAAAGGTTTCTTTAATGGTGACAACATTGACAATGGGATCTGCAGCTGAAATTATAATACTTCTAATCATTTCTCTTATAAATTTCCAATTATGGTTCCCTTTGAACCAAATTTTAATGATGTTAAACCTAATGGGAATGTTTTTTTCTCAACCTCCTAATATTTAACTACAAGCCCCTTGGTATACATTTAATCGATTTCCTCCTTGTATAATATTGCCCCAACTCATTGAAATCAATCTAATTTTTCTTCCACATCCTCTTGAGTAAGATCTTAATAGGGCCCATGGAAAGAGTTTTGATGATGATGCACATTTTGATTACTGTGGATGTAATTTCCATTCTACCAATAAGTGTTTCAAGCTTCATCATTTGATCTAAGATCTCATTGACAATAATGATATCTAATTATCTAAAACCAGTAATTCCATTTCCAAATATACCAATTGAAATGGGAAGTTAAAAATTTTCAATGAGCCATTACCTAAACATGACAAGTCAGCCCCTAAGTCATCTTCTAATCATACCTACCATGTAGTTCCTCTTTCTTATTATTTGAATCATCCCCTTATATTCCTTGTTACTTCTACCGATATCCCATCACTTTCCATCACTTTCACCGATGTTGGTTTTCATGCCTCATTATCCTCCCATATATTACATATCGATTCTTCTGTTAGGCCCCATATTATAAAAAATATTATGGTACATCGTACATTTAAGCACAGTGTATACTCATTATATTTCTTGCATTCAATTGGTTTCCCTTTCTCTCATATGACACATAGGTCTCCCACTTCTCATGACCATGTTATTCTACCCATTACTATTCATCCTCTTACTATTTCTATGTTATTTATTGTTGGATCTACTATTGCACATTGTGACATGGTGTTATGAATCCCTTCTATATGGGATTCCAAACTTGTGGCTTCTATGGTTCACTTATGTCTTAAGTTCATCTATGAGCACCATCTTAATACTATTAGAGACATTTCACCATTGAAATATTTTTCCTTGGCTCTTTTGACCATCCCATATTCATTTGCTCCTACTCTTAGTACATCTTCTTCTATTCATGATGGATCCTTATCCTTGACACCTCCTATGGTATCTGAATCCCTTGATCCTCCTGTAACACCTTTTACACATCCATCTTAGTTTATTTCACACATGGCTCCTATTCATATGCCCTGTTGCATTTTTATATCACATATCCCACCTCAGGAAAAGCTCTTCAGATAGGTCATATACTCCACATGCTCCATTTAGACATATTTCATTCTCTCTTTCTCCACATGCTCCATATAGACATATTTTGCACTCTCTTTCTCTATATGCTCAGTCTAGACCTATTCCATATACTTAGCCTCATGTAATATACAATGACCATTGAGTCTTAGATCATGTTCACATGTGTAGTTATTTTATATTAGTTGATATTGGGACCTTTCTTAGTACTCTTATTGCATATATATTTATGGCATTTAAAATTGAGGACATTTTGATTCCCCTACACTACCCAATGACATATTCTTGGTCTTGGTTCATACTTTATTGTTGAGGGTATCCTTACCTACAAGAAACTCACTTTACACACATACATTGGGGGCATATTTATTCCTCCCTTCTAGCTTCTCTCTTTCACATATTTGTAATTAAAAATCCAAAAACATGTTTTCTTAGATCTTGATTAGATGTACTCTTGCTTCCCTATACTACTATATGTTGCACCTTTGCTTATCATGTTACTATAGTTCATATTATGCTTTATCACTTTTCATACACACATGTGATTTCACATGGTATATTGACGTGAATACAAGTCACTTACAAGTTGTTACATGATGTATGATACTTGGCCCTGTCCATTACCAGTCCCACTGAGGCTCACGGGGTCATCTAAATTTTCCCACTTACTATAAGGTTCTCTCACTGCAATATTTCATATTTTCATTCATACGTTTAGATCTTAAATTTTGGCATACTATTTATCTTTCATAACATGCTAATGGGTGATTCATGTGTAGCATTTTCCTTACATGACTCCTTCTAATCATGGTTTTCTGATTTACTTGTATCTTGTTTATTATTATTGCAAGCTATGCCCTATATTTACTTGTTACCTTATTTTCACAAGCTTTGAGGGTTTCAATTTTCTTGTGACATCTTGAGTGGTGTCCCATGTATGCAATCGACTCCTCTTTGTTCCCTTGTTTTTTTCTTCCTATATACTTTTACTAGTTGTTATTTCCATGTCCATTGAATTTTTATCATACCAATTATATGTTAGCATGTTCCAATTATTTTTATTATGCCATGGTAGCTACCATGTGTAATCCCTATTCCCCTTATAGGTATCCTTATATCAGATATGTATATCAGTTTCAACCTTCCTCATTTAGGCTATGTTTTCTTTTGTTCATCTGACGCACCCCAAATGAGTGGGGAAAACATTAGGTGAACCTTTTCACCCTCCCAGTAGTTACAAATAGAATTTATATAATCACAGTCAACATTATCAAAATAGTAATTAGTTACAAAATTGGACCAAAAACAATCTTGATAAAAATTCATATCCTGGATATGATCACTAAATATAGACAGGAATGGTCAGTGCCAGTGTCCCACCTACGCACTCATGTCCTGAGGGTAAAAATAGTTACAAAATAGGGTCATAAAAAGACCTAGCTAAAATTCACATCCTTGATAGAACTACCTAGTAAAAATAAGAATGGAGGGTGCTAGTGTCCCACCTGGGCACTCCAATCTTAAGGAAAAATAGTTATAGAGCATTTTTTCAGTAGTTACACAGTTACAATCTTCTCATGTTTCAACAGTGACACAATCAATTTCAGAATACAATCAATTACTAACAGGAACTAAAGTTAATGGCATTTCACAAAGCACTAACTCAGGAACTAAAGAAAGAACAAATAAGGAAGTGAAACCTAGGGAATATTCCGAACAAAAATATTCTTGGAATAATGTGTCACATGAGGAAAGTTATTAATTGGGTTTGGGATCATCTGCAATGGCACATATTCATGGGGAAGCATTAATAGTTAGAGGGAAAATCCTATGAGCTCTCCTAATACAATTTCCCTTAGTGGTGATAGAACACCTAAATTTTAAGTTTAGCATTGGAATGATCAAATCCCTAGTTTGGTGACATGACACCCAAATCCTTCGTATTATTCCAACCACCTCTTAATTAAAAATTTTATAAGAAAGAAAAAATTTCTACCCCTTTCTCTTTTAGCGTTCAAGGTGTACATAACCCCTTGGTTTATATTTTTCTAATACACATTCCAATTTTGCATATTTTTCAAGTTAAATTTCAATTAAATTTACCTAGAGAAATGACTACACTTGTTTTATTTTGTAGGTCCTATCCTATCCAAACAAAGGAAAAAAACACAAGCGACCATGAAGCAAATCTTAATCATGCATTGCCAAAGATGATATTCCAAAGAACTACATGCGTACTTTATTATAACTCCACACATGCAAAGGCCACCTCTAAAATCCTTATCCTTACCCTCCCTTAGAATTCCATGGTACAAATTTTTGCAATATTCCATTCTTCATGCTAAAAGACTCATTTGACACGCTACTGGGAACAATATTCTTTCGGCTCCCTAAGGTACAATTTTCTATTCTACTTTATGCCACCAAATCCTTATTCATAAGCATAAATTAGGGGAAAATGTAGTCACTAAATCATGCACTTAATATGTACATGTATCCTCTAAATATTTCATTTATATGAATGATTCCTAAGTAATATAACTAGTCATTAATAACACTTATTTTTATTTGACATTAGTTTTATCTTTCTTATCCTTATTGTTTGTTATTTATCGTCTTAAGCCTTATAGTTTTTCATACTAATCAACATATTTTTCATCTTTGATTTCACCTTTTTACCTTTTGACCACCTTGTACAGAACTACCCATTAGGGACAAGAGCATCCCAAAACTGTTATCCCCTTTGGGTAATTCTGCCCACTTTCTCTTTTTCTAATTTTTCAGATGTTACTTCTTTCTTAACTTTGTTTATCACTCTAGGTAAGCCTTTTACTTGTTAATTATGAAACTTGAGTGAAGGAATCATATATATACATGTCTTAGTTAACTCCATTAGGGGTAAAACATTCAAGATGAATATACATATACAACAAGATAATATTTTATGTTTAATACATAAAGGAGTGCATTTTGGGACTACATACGTCACTACATAGGAAAGTCTATTATGAATTCCATACCAAAAATTTTTCATTGGGAAAAAGTAGTTGTATCCCACTATTTTTTGTGTCACTGACACTAGGGAAACCTTGCTTAAGGGACACTATTCCAATCACACATACATCATAACTACATTGAATCTGAAATGTAGTATAGTGCTTGGTGAAAATCACATTGGGGTGATCACCGAGGTCAGTTTGACTCAAACACATGCATTATTTATTCATCTAATGTATGCTTGAGTATTGTGTAGGTAGTTAGGTTTTATTTTATAGGTACAGATGCAACTAAGAATAATTTTAGTGAATTTGATGTGACCTATAATAAACAAGAAATGACATAAAAAGAACCAGGACCAAAGTTATCTCATAGATACCAGGACCTAGACCAAATACTAGCACCCAAGAAGCCACATCCTCTCCTAGGTGTTTTAATCCATGAGACCGTCAACTATCTCTTTTAGAAATAAATCTTACATAGTCCAAGATTTACATTTCCATCATATTCATTAGTTTATACCTATAGTTATAAGATTATTCATTGTACAAACCCTATCTATCACTCTCACTTGTATTTCTATATGTACATATGTCTTGAATATTGTTATATTTATCTCATCAACAATGTCCTTATATAGATTTAAATTTTATTAAATCAATCCTGTAACCACTACGGTTTAATTAAACCATTCAATCTCTTACAAAGGTGACCTTGTCAATTCTGAATATCCCACTAAGAATATCTTCCCCTCTACATCTACTCGTTGTTTAATCAACATCCTTATATTCAAATCTTCTAGTTTTACACTTGTTATATCATTTTCATTTTTTTAGGATACTCAACATTTGAAGTAGAAGTTGGCTCTAAACTTGAGCATTTGAGATTCATGGTGACAATGTCTGGTAAGATGAGCTAGAGATAACTAAGTGTGCAAAGTTTGACCATAATTTCAATGCATAGTATTTTTTAGTTAGTCCAATTGTAGGATGTCTATTTTTAGTAAGTGTATCAATTTAGCACTTTTGAGTGTTCTTGATATGCAAAGAGCAATAACAACTCATAGAATGAACCATCATGGCCCTTACTATTTATAGAATATGAAGCATGTCAAGACTTACTATTTTTAGAAGTGGGTATTCTAGGTGTTAGAATGAGACGAGATTGGTTTCAAAAAATTTGTTATTTTTCAAGGGTGTTATGCTCCAAAGTTTAGATGATTCTCTTGTCTAGATTAGTGGGAAAGTGAGAATTTAATTGAAGAAGGAAGAATAATGAGAGAAAAATTAGTCCTCCATATTTCCAAAAATAATTTACCTCATCATGAAATAAATGGCTTTGATAAAATTTTAATTTACGAGGAACATTCACTCCAAATTTCAAGAAATTTGACTCACTTGATCACTAGGAAAATTAAAATTTCTTTGAAGAGGGAATAATACTGAGAAAAACAACTAGTCTGCATATCCCTAAAAAGTATCCACTTCATCATGCAAGAAATTTCTCAATTTAAATATAATTTTACGAGGATCGTCTGCTCCAAAATTTAGGAATTTTGGCTTGTCGAGTCACTAGGAATTTGTAAATACGTTTTCAATTATTCTATGTAAAAGTGGAGTTCATGGCTATAAAAATCAGTCATAAATAAGATTTAAATGGTGGAATCACATTCATGAAGGTATTTTCCAAAGAATCTCACTGGTGAATTTTTGTAGATATCAGGTTCATGAATGAGATCTATGAGCAAAAATCAATTTGCAAGCTTGATGTTCTGGGATAAACCAGAAGAATACTTGTGCAATAATGGATTTTTAGTGGGGGAGAACAAATCCGTTCAATTCAAAAATTTCTAAGTGATTTAATTTTTAGATTTATTTCATTCAAATGCAAGTTTTAACTCATTTTTAACCAAGTAGACTAAATTGGGGTTGGGAGAGGGTTGACATGTGGTTGCACCTTAAAAAATAGGGGGAAAAGTGGTAAAGGGGATAAAGGGGACACATAAATGTGATTTTCATTATATCACACCAAGTTTCAGCTTGTGGTTTCATACATATGAGATATAGGGGGCTAAATTTAGCACTCAAGAGATGCACTGTGGTTCTGCATGTGCCTGGGGACTAGCTGAGAGAGAGGGATTACACTTTTTTCTCCCTCATGTCCCTTTTCACCTTCGGGAAAATTTGAGGGGACAACAAGGGTGAAAAAATGAACCATGGGTGTTGTAGACATGTAAAATGTCAACATGCTTATTTTAAAAAATGAAATACTTATTTTACATTATTAATTCCCACACCACTAACCATATAATGATTAATCATCAGATTAATTATTATTATCCCTATTATCATACCTCAATTATTCTTATTACTCACCTAATAATCCAATATCATCTTGTTGTGCTGATAGAATACAACCTAAGTATGAAAGTGAAAAAGGATTGGGCATGCGGGCACATGATGTAGATGTTAGGAAATATATCTTAGTGCTCCATTTGTATGTATGGGTGAATAATAATTACATGTGTAATTATTATTATGGTAAATTAGTGAAAGTACATTTACTATTTACATTAACAAATAACCTGTTTAGTCAGTTGTTACACCCGTAAATTCATTAAACGAGTTATTTGTTAATTGTACTTCCTATTTAATAGGAAGTAGTTTAAGCTATTATATTGCCTATATAATAGCTAATGTATTTCATATTAAAATATATGAAGAATTATTAATTTGTTTCCTGTGCAAAAAAATGTACTTTCACTAATTTACCATAATAATAATTACACATGTAATTATTATTCACCCATACATACAAATGGAGCACTAAGATATATTTCCTAACATTCCAGCCCTTAGTGTGAACATGGAGAAAACTTGCCTTTGTACTTGTACTTACTTTTAGGATATGATGATTTTACAGGATGATCATAAACCTAATAGATGGTTTTTCATAGGGTTGACCATAAACTGAAAATGATGGTTTTGCAAATGGTTTACCACAAACCAAATGGGTGATGGTTTTGCATAGGGTTTGCCAAAAACCAAAAATGGTGGTTTTACAAGTGGTGTACCACAAACCAAAAATGAAGGTTTTCAAGTGGTTTACCAAAAACCACATCATGATATGCCAAGTACTATTCTTAGCCCTCATCACATCTCAATGCAGGGAATAACATAGGAAATTTGCTGAAATCTACTGCTCATATATAGAAAATACCATAAATGTAGAAAACTAGAAATGGAACATTGAGATCATGTCCCCCCCTCAATGTGAAATTTCCTTTATTCTAAAAACCACAATAGGAACATTACAACCAAACACTCTGCCAGAAATACAAAGAAACAACAGGAACACACTATATAAAAAATAATCACCATAGCTGATACGGCCCTGTCATTGGTGATTGATGAGAGGTAGCTGAATGACCTCCAACCTCCTATGCCTCCTTCCTCCAAGAAATTCAATTATTATAGAAAATATTCATAATTTCAGTCAATTTCATCTATTATTTGTTCATCTCTAGTTTCCCATTCTACAATTTTACTTACATCTGTAGGTGCTTTTTCTTTTCCATCTATTATCCTCCATAGGTTTTTATTCATTAATTGCATCTAGATTTTTAATCTCCACGTATGGAAGTTCAGTCCATTAAATTTATCTAATGGTGTATCCATTTTACTAAATCTAAATATCCAAAAAATATTGAATGTAGGTTTGAATTACCTTTGATTCTTTGATTTCTTCAAAAAACAACAGTGATCAATGTGCTGTATAGTAAATTGCACGTTTATCTCAAAGGAAAAACTGGGTTTCACTGAAATTTCTTCTGTATATGCCTATATAGTAGATCGTTTTACATGTAAAATTGTGGAGAAACCTAGATTGTGAAAAAAAGTTAAGAGATATTATTCGAGACATATTTAACTTGCTCTAGTACCAAATGTAGAAAAATAGAAATGGAACATTGAGATCATGTTCCCCCTCAATGTGAAATTTCCTTTATTCTGCAAACCATAAAAGGAACACTGCAGCCAAACACTCTTCCATAAATACAAAGAAACAACAGGAACACATTGTATAAAAAAATAATATAGTGTTGTTGATTTCAATTATTGTCTTTGTAGCTATTTCATGGATTCTTTGTATTAGATCACAATAATTTCTACAACAGAGATGTGCGCGGAGTTATAGCAGAACATGGCACACCTAGGAAGGTTTGAAACTAGGACTTAGCCATTTTATAGTTTGAGGCTAATTATAGACATGGAGTACAAAGCATGTTTTGTAGAATACTTAAAGATTATGCAAAGGCTATTTTGGACAAGTAGAAGATCAAGCACCATGGATAGTTTTGGATGTATTAATAGGATTATAATACTGTTGTATTATTAGATAATCTATTAATAGTGCGCTTGCATGCTTTTGTATTTTTCTATTAAGGGCACATGGTTGTTCTTAACATGTAGCCTATTTTTAAAAGGTGCATGGACGGTGAAGGGAAAGTCCCCACCCCTATAAATATGTATTGATTTTCATAGTTTAGGGACCCCCAGATTATTGTAGAGTTATGTTATGAGTTTGTGAGCGTGCATGACCATGGTGACTGTACTATGTATGTATGAAGCTTCTATATTTTACAGCAATTGATATTTGTGGCTGAATATTAGTTTTTGTCATAACTGAGCATGGATCTTGTATGGTAAATCTAATTATGGTTCTTGTTTAGTCAATATTGCATATGGTTAAGATCTAGATCTAGTTTATACACTGTTATATACTTAATTATCTATTATGAATATGGAATATTTGTGTAATCATGCTAGCTCCTTAAAAAATATGACATAAAAGAGGAACTTGGTACACTTGTGTGCTTCAGGTGAGTGCTCAGTCTAGGTTGAGTGATGTGCCAGCGCGCCTTGGGCTATTAGTGATAAATTCTAGGCTACATTTTGGTTCCATTTTCGGGACCTCTTTTCTAGTTTTTTGTTGGGATGTTGCATGATGAAGACGTACCAATTGAGCTTGGTCAGTATTGAAGAGTGGTTAGATGATTTTGAGGAAGAGTTTGTTTGCAGATTTACCATTGGACTTGAGTTTAATGCACTCACGTGGGTTGAAATTTTTTTGTGTGACATGTTGTACAAGAATTTTTTTGCTATCTTTCCTATAGAGTTGTATGATTAGTTGGTTGCTTACGCATCAAATAGAAATTAGAGGTTTCACACACTTGTTTAGACGCGTGAAGAATTACAAGATTTGTATGATGCAGATCTAACTTGGATGTGCACTGTTGATCATTGGTGGAGTCATGGTGTTCTAAATAGATATATTCTTGAGTACGGAGTTTCTACATACTTCTGTTTAGAGGTTGCTGAGTTCTAGTTCTTACGTGAGCCCAGAGGATCATATTTACATGGTATTCCTTTGGTAGTTAAAATTTTGATCGTGACACTGGATTTGGAAGAGAAACCTATGGATAGCTAAACCCCACCACGTGTGGGGGTAGGAGTAGGTGTGGTAAAATATGACAAACCTAGTGGCAGAATGATAAAGAGAAGAAAGGTGGCTCAAATTTAATGAGGCATGTGAGAGGGATTTAGAGAAGCAACGTGAAGTTGCAGAATGAATGGCATTGAGGAGAAAGATGGCTCATAAAGGATTTGGATCTCATGCTAAGGATATGGATCTGGATCATCTGGAACTCCTGCATTTGGGAAAGCATGGTAGAAAACCATCTTTGACCTCAAATGCGAGTGCGCTGGTGGAATCTATATGGACTGCAGGCACGTATTTGATCCCTCTTGGTGATCTATCCCTTGCGCTTGGTTTTCCAGTTTCTACGATAGTTAACAGTAAGAAAGCTAGTGTGGGTAGTGGAGTAGCGACATATAGATATGATTTACAGTCAAGTTTAGGAGTTAATCAGGTTGCGCATTCATCTATGGTGGTGTAATAGTTGTCTATGTTATTTGGAGGTATATTTTCTTATGCGTCAGTAACACAAAATGTGGGCACGTATAATTTTGGAATCACATTTTGAAGTAGCACAACTTCATAGACTAAAGGAGTTCAATTTAGAAAAAATGTTAGAACACAAGGCAATGTTTCCTCTTGTCCATTCTCTGGTACATGAGGAGGATTAGGTGGCTCAAGATTTGGTGGTTCTGGGGCTAGAGGAAACACAAGAAGTAATACAAGTTTTGGCTCTGCTAGGCACAGTCCACACTAGCCCTAACAGATTTATATAGAGATGTCTCTTCTACTTCTAGAATATAGGGGGATTGAAGATACAACTAAGAACATGAATATGTGTAAGATACTATGGCGTGTGAAGGAGATTACAGCTCTAGAGCACAAGGTAAGTCAGTTTGGAACTACTTTGCAAGGGCGTGCACATAGTTGGTACATGAAATTTGATTCGAACTAAACTTGTGTAGACTATACTGTGTTGTGTGATGCTTTCTTAGCAGAGTTTTATATACCTGATTTTGAGAAAAAAGAGCATCATCACATTAAAGGACATCAAGCAGGGTACAACTGAGTGTCTTTGGGAATATGATGCACATTTCAAAAACCTTTTGTCTAAGTTATCTTATGACATTCACCCATGACAACATGCTCAATGGTTCGTTGGAGGACTGATCATGCCTTTTAAAACCGCACTCTCACACAAGACTTATACAGATCTACATGAGGAAATTGAAGCAACTCTATGTGCTGAGTTAGTTAGGAGTGTAGAAATAGGAGTGAGCCCATTTTTGGAGGCCAATATCGTAGTTATGGCCAAACAGTTAGAAAGATTGTCATCCAATTCAGCGCATGAGACGTGTAATGGAATTTGGTGCACAAATTGTGAAGTAGAGGGACATACTAAGGATAGTTATCCTCGTAAATCGGTGTATGCCATGTTGCTAGACTATGAGATTTGTCACTTAGATCATAATTCAAGTAGGTTCCCTTTACTGCAACGCATGATAAGAAAGAACATGTCTTGTTACTTCAAGATTTATAGGTCTACCACTCATGATACTGAGAATTACAGGTTGATTGATCAGATTCATGATGCCATTGATACTGGTGTACATCAGACTAGTGTTACAAATAATTCTAAGGAGAAATATGAGCATCATGATCATGATCATAATGAAGGGAACTCTGATGGAGGTCATGGTAGAGGTCGAGGTTATCGTGGCAGATTCGGAGGCTGAGGTCATGGGTGTGGAAGAAGTGAGTTTCCTCATGGAAACTGTTATACATATGGATCCCCTGATCACTATAGGCACGAAAGCCCTCAGAACATTATTTTTTCTTTCTGTAGAAAGAACCACAACTATAAAGAATTCTCATACTTGTATAAACACACGAGTAAGAAGCACAAACATGATAATGACATGGGAATGGTTAGAGTATAACACAATGTAGAATATCATTGGATGCCAAAGTTAGTGCCTAATCCTGAGTTGGTACTTGTGAAGATAACTACATGTGCTGAAGATGCGTGCTCTATTACAAAGGTAGAGGTATTACATGCAAAGTATCTAGACCCTATGCATTAGAAGGAATTTTATCAAGACACCATGGAGGTGATTAGGAATCTATAGGGTGAGATATAATGTCTGAAAGAGCATTCACAGAAGTTAGAATAGAAAAAAGTAGTTAAGATTTTTCAAAAGGATGTTGACAATTTAAGGGAGGTTTGTAAGATGTTGCAACTAGAGAACATAATTCCTTTATTGGGGGAATGGTTAAGGGGAAATTCCCCACATGGTGGAGTTGAACGCAAAATACAAATTCTGCATGAAAACCTACCCCCTCATAGTCTAGATTATGAAAAGGATATCACTCTGAATGTTGTTATTGAATGATGGCTCTTGAGCAACATATTGATTGATACAGGTGCAAAAGTGAATGTACTCACTTTGGACACATGGATTCAAATGGGAAGACCACCATTGTAACCATATTTGAATGTGTTATTCATGGAAAATATGACTAAATCCATGTCAATTGGAGTCTTGAAGGATGCTACTATTACTATACAAGAGGCCAAGTTTACTAGGGACTTAGAAGTCTTGGCGCTTACAAAGGTAGACAGTTTTCTAGCACTACTTGGGTGCCCTTGGTGTTATGCAAACAACGTTGACATGCACTTAAATAAAGGTTACATTAGTTTTGAGAACAAGGAGGAGCATGTCATTGTTCCCTTGGTAGATGGAAAAGCTACACCCTATGTAGAAAATTTGAGTGAAGAGGACTTGAACAAAAACTATGTATGCACCAATGGAGATCCAGAAGTTCCTAAGCCATCAAAGGAAGGATTTCTCCAGTGGGATGATGAAAAGTCCGTGAGTGATAGTACAAGTGTTGCATGTAAAAATTGGGAACACGAAACTTATGAAATTATTGGACGCAAAGTGAGAAGTGCAATTATGCATGTAAGCAAGCCACATTGTGTTAGGCAATTGGGTAGTAACCTGATACAAAGGTACACTGGTGAAGGAAATCTTGAAGTATTCCTACGCGCTATGGAAATTCAATGGATATATCAAGTGGAAATAAGGAATATGCTAGTTTATACTCTACATGAGAAAACAAAATGCTAGTGGATGGCACATATGGATAATATTTTGGACTGACGAGAAGTGAGAATCACCTTCTCTGCTAGATTTCTCTGAAGTAGTGCACCTACTCAGATATGTGAATTTCATGGTAAGGATTTTTTTCAGCACCACATTCAACAGTGTGAGAGACTTTAGAAAGAGGGGAAAGAAGATTTACTACCTTCACTATAGGTGTAAAATATCTATTTTACCTTGCGAGGCTACATGCACGCATGGTATGTCTATGCAGAGTTGAATAGAGAGACTGGAAATTGGCAAGAACTGACTACATGTATGATTCATACCTTTGACTATTTTTCCACTAAACCTCTTGTGAATGAGGCATTACAAGTTATGAAATTCTTGACTATGGGAGATAGTGCAAAGGCTGAGGAACTTATTTAGGAGTTACTAGGTGAGTCAGACCTAGAGGCATGCTTTGAAGAATAAGAGACAGATGCAGAGCAACTTGGGTGCGCCTTCCTAGAAAAAGAAAAGGGTAAGATGGTCTATGTAATTGATGATGATAAAGTGGAGAATATGGATGCTAAGCATACAAAGGGTATGTGTGAGGTATTATACAATGAAGATGAGAAGGCATGTGCCTACCATGAGCCGATGAAAACTAAGAAGGTCAACATTGGGATGATGTTGAACCTAATGAGGCCATCATCAGAGACTATTGATTTGAATCTGAGGTTGATAAGATAATTGAGCTATTGCATGACTTCCAGGACTTGTTCCCTAGGGGATATCATGAATTGAAAGGGGTACATGAATATTTGGGTGAGATGAGAATCAAGATAAAGGAAGGTGCGTGCCCAGTTAGGAAGAGGCCTTACAGGATGAATCCTAACCTGTGTGTTAAGGTGAAAGAAGAAATTGACAAGATGTTGAATTATGGAATCATTGAGCCCATCGAGGAGTCAGAATGGGTTAGCCCTATGGTGATCAATATAAAGAAATATGGTAGAATCAAATTTTTTGTGGATTATAGGGAGTTGAATGCTACATGTGTAATAGATCCCTTTCCCACACCATTTACTGAAGAAATATTGGAAGGTGTTTCATGGCGCGAGATCTAATCCTTCACTGATGGGTTTTTCTGGATACCATCAGGTAAGGATAGATAAAGAGGATCAAGAGAAGACAACTTTTACCACATAAGTGGGGAAGTTTTGTATACACGGTTATGCCATTTTGGATTAAATAATGAACCTGCAGTATTTTCATGCATTGTTGTGTAGGCATTCTAGGACTTTATTCATAAGTTCTTGTAGGTTTATCTAGATGATTGGATAGTCTATGGGCTCATGAAGGATCACTGTGACAACTTAAGGTTTATGTTTGAGAGGTTTCAACAGTTGAGAATCTCTTTAAACATTAAGAAGTGTATTTTTTCTACACCTTTTGGGACTTTGCTAGGGCATATTATCTGTAAGGAAGGCTTGTTAGTAGATCCTGCTAAGGTTGCTTTCATTTTAGGCTTAGAGGAACCTACTAACCAAAGTGAGGTGTGTGGATTCTTGGGGCACATAGGATATTACAGGAAGTTTATCAAAGGCTATGCCAAGATCGTTGCACCCTTAGAGGAGTTATTGAAAGGTAAAGGCAAGTTATATTGGGGTGAGGTGCAACAATGTGCATTTGAGACATTAAAGGAAAGGCTTACTACAACACCTATTATACACTTTCCTTCATGGAACAAATATTTTCATGTGCATGTGGATGCCTCTGACATGGCTGTTGGCATGGTATTAGCTCAGCCTGGAGAAGGGATTGTCGGTCATCCTATTTTCTTTGTAAGTAGGAAGTTAACTGTAGCAGAACAAAATTACACAACCATGGAGCATGAGGCCTTGTCTATGATCTACACGCTGCATAAGTTTCAATAGTACTTACTGGAAATACCTTTTATTTTCTATATAGATCACATGGCATTGAAGTACTTGGTGAACAAGCCCATTTTACAGGGCACACGTATTGTTGGATACTGTTATTTAAAGAATTTGAATTTACTATGGTGGTTAATCTAGGCAAGACTAATTTGGGACTAGACCATTTTTCAAGGATTAATCCAGGAGATGAAATTTAGAGCATTGAGGACACAATGAAAAATGCATAACTATTCAGATTGAACCACGTGCCCTCTGACTTAGAAGATATTGTTTTCTTTTTGTGAACTGGTGTGGCACCTAAAGGGATGAAGGCTTTAGAGAAGAAACATCTTGTCATACGCATCACACCTTACATGTTGATCAGTGGAGACTTATAAAAACTAGGTCGGGATGAAGTTTTGTGTCGGTGTGTACTTGAGCATGAGTTTGAAGCCATTATGGAGGAATCTCATGGGGGAATTTTTGGTGGACATTATGTAGGAGATGCCACTGAGCATGCAATATTTTATTGGTTGGTTTGTGGTGGGAAACATTTTATAAATATTTTAAAGAATATTGTAAGGCTTGTGACCATTTTTCAGTGCCTTGGAAAGCCTAGACATAGAGATGAAATGCCTTTGAGACCAATTACTAGTGCAGAACCTTTCAAAAGTGGGAAATTAACTTTGTGGGTCCTATTTCCCCACCCATGCACGTAGGACTGGATCGTGCTACATTATAACTTGTAGACATTATCTTACAAGGTGGGCAGAAGTGACACTTACAAAGGATTGCACGGCAGCTTCAAGAATAAGGTTTTTGTGGGAAAACATTATCAGCAAGTATGGATGCCCATTGATTTTGACAAGTGATAGGGGGTACTCATTTTCTTAATGAGACCATTAGGATACTATTGGCAGAATTTATGGTTGCACACCATAAAACAACACCCTATCACCCTCAGGAAAATGGAACTATTGAGGCCTTCAACAAGATATTGAGACATACCTTGACTAAGATTTGTGATGTTGGAAGAAAGACTGGGATGATGAAGTCTAAGTACTTTGAGCATACAAAACAACCTACAAGAGGTTGAATAAGGCCACACCCTTTCAATTGGTGTTTAGTGCAGAGGTTTTTCTACCAGTGGAATTATTGTTACCTTCTTTGTGTATTGCACGCATAGGAGGTTTGGATGATGAGCAAGCACTTGAAGAGCACATTGATAAACTGATGCAATTGGATGAAAGGCGCACTATAACCAGATGGATTCAGCAACAAAAAAAATCTAGGAAGAAGGCATGGCATGATAGACATATTAAGGATAAAAAGCTTGAAGTTGGACAAATGGTTCTTCTTTATGACTCAAAGTTCTTGCACCACCCTAGAAAACTTAAGGTGCATCGGTTGGGACCATATATTATAACTTATATACTTGATTCAGGTGCTTTCCAGTTAGAGGTGATGGATGGAACATAGTTTCCTGGTTACTTCAATGGGAGTAGGCTGAAGCCCTACTATAAATAAGTGTTCTTGGTATTTGTAATAAGGATTATTTTCCAATTAGATTAGGTTTCCCTTAATGAATTTCATTTATATGTGTTTCCTTCATTGTTGCATTATGTTTTGTCAATTTAGTTCAGTGTTTTGTGTAATAAGCGCTTGCGCACCAAGAAGATGATTACTATCTAAGTGTTTTCATGCGTAGAGGACCGTGCATACCCTTAGTGTGGGGTGGAGTATATACAGGATACATGGACCAATTTGAATGTTATCTGAAGATTGATATGCATAAAGAGATTTTTTTAGGTGCTTGAAGTAAAGGTGCAGATAGAGAAAGATTTCTCATGATTGAAAACCATGTATGGATGAATGGATGCATAGTGTAATGTGAGGTAGGTTGTAGCATGAGAAACTACTTAGTGAAAGGTGCAATGGATAGGTACTTTGGTGCATGAAGGTGTGCACGAAAGGAGGTCTGTGGCCAAGGAGTATAAGGTGCACTAGAAGGTTATGAATGTGGTGTGGAAAAGCGTGGAAAAAAAAAGAAACACCAAATCAATGTTAAGTACAATGGTAGGTGGTGAGAAATACATGTGATTTTTTTTTTGAAAATCTATATAAGGATGTGATCTAAAATAATTTTTACCTTTGAATTGAGATTATTCGAGTGATTTGAAGTTGAGTGAGCTAGAAAGTGAGTTGTGAAGTGCAGAGAGCTATGAACCAGTCAGATTTGTCATATTTATGCATGGGATTGTCTGACGGTCCATTAGAGATGGTGTTTGAGTGACACAAAGGCATACGGGAAGGATGAAATCAACTAGTTAGGATTTGGATTCAGAGATAGGGCACATGGAGTTGAGCTAATGTGGATTTGGAATTGCAAAGCTCAAATCTATTGAAATATCACACCTTTATTGTTACTATGACACCAAAAAGAGTACCTGGAGTGGCCACAAGGAGGAAGAAGCAGAAGGAAGTCAAAATTGAAGTGGAGGACACCCTTGAAAACCGTTTCTCGGAGATGCAATACCCAGAAGGGGTTTTTATGGGTCATGATTGGGACTCACAGGCTATTCAATAAAAAATAAGTGACTACAATCACATAATTAAAGATAATAAGGATGAACTCAACAAGTTGTTGGTTGTGAAGAAAACAAAGAGAACAGTGGATGATATGGCCATGTATGAATATGTGGGTGAAAATATGTTGAAAAAGGTGGGAGTTTTGTAGTTGTATGAACCCACCTATTTTGGAAATAGTATAGAAATTATATCAATGGTTGATGAGCAGAGTCCATGAGGAATTTTTCTACTTTGTTAGGTGACAGATGAGGATCATTGTGCCCCTAATTGGATTCTGACAAAATTGAGGAGTTCAGGCACAAATATTAGCAGTGACTTGACAGACAAAGAAGGCATAATTACAACTAGGAAAGCATTGGGTTACACCAAGGGAGGGTACGAAATGGACATTGACAAGATATAGAATTATCCAGTGGTTCAAGTAGAAACACACCTCCTCACAAAGCTTAATAACTAAGAGTGATGTTCGTAGGTAAATACATTATGGTTGTACATAGCGAAGAAAATGACTGAAGGTGTAGTTTAAAATTTGGCTGGTTTCATTGCTAGAAACCATCATTGAGGAAGTGCACCAAGGTGAGAAAATAAGTTTCGGCGCGATCCTGTTATCTCTTGTTTTTGTTGAAATTGGAGTGCCCGATGGGCCAAAGGATAAAGTATGGAAATATCCTAAGGAGAAGAAATATCTTGCAAAGATATTTTCTAAGTATACATGTGATGGGACCATGAGTGGACCCTTTAAATAGAGATCAGAATTGTGGTATGAGTGCCTCCATGCCACGTTTGAGGAGGAATAGAGAATACCCAAGGATATTCCTTTGGTATTAGATAAACAAGTATAGTTTGTAATGTATCAACACTTTTACATAGGGTGCTTTGGGATAAAGGATGGGAAGTGGAACCCTTGGTGTAAGATCCCTTATGCCTTCACCACAATGCTACTTCCAGGCATCTGTACATAGGTTTTCAGATGCACATCGGCTACTCTTCAATGCAGACAAGGTAGACTATGACTACCACACCCTCAGGAAGGCTTACGTTTATCCAAGTAAGTCTGCATATATTGAAAAATTAATTTCAGATGACATTAACATGAAGGCTATGAGTTTGGCCATTGGGAAATCAGGGGAAGCCCTTGTATATATCTAACTCAAGCCAAGATTGGAAAATGGGAGATATGTAGAAAATGAAGTTCAAACTCCCTAGACCACCCAAGGGGAAGCATACCGTTGGTACATTGCAAGATGAAGAAGACACTCTTCCCCTTGAAGAAGAAGAGGAGAAGAAGAAGAAATTCAGGAGGAAAGTGGTGGCTTAGAGCATCGAGGTAAAAAACAGCCAACTACTGGAGATAAAAGAGAGGGAAAGGTAACCCCTCCATTACAACAAAAAGATGAAGTGTTGGAAATAGACACTATGGAGGTAGACCTTGAACAGGGCGCTGAGGATCAATAGTTTAGAAGAGTATTGAGAAGAACAAGGACTCAAGGCATGGGGAAAACCCCTTAGGAGGTCACCTAGGAATTCACCTATGAACGTAGAACTTGAAAAGAAGAAAAGGAGCAGGTATGTCCCTCAGAAGGATGAAGGAGATGAGAAATCTGTGACAGTGCATGCCTAGGAATCCAGTGAACACTGAATAATGAGATACAAAATAGCCTCAGGAAGAATAAATAATAAAGGATATGAAGGAGTTAAAGGAAAGAGAGATAGGCATCGATGCTATGGAAATAGAAACAAAGAAGGGAAAACCGTCAGGAACGTCCCCAGACCACACAGACAGGTGAAGGACCAGTGCCGGTGCATAGGTTCATAAGGGTAAGTAATTACAAAGGGAAATAAGGAATAAATGTATGAGTGCTTTGGGTACGTTAATTACCCAACCAAGATTATTCACGCAAGGTTCCAAATCACTTTAGAGCCCATGGACTTTTATTGCTGCGAGATGATGGATGAAGACATGATGACTATGCAAACATGAAAACAACTATCTTGAAGCATGGAGACTCATATGGATGAGCTTAACTTTGATTTATGTGAAGATTTGTGTATGTTGTCAAATAGATTGAAGAAGGCATCGCATTCATGCCATGTCACAGTGAAGCCCGCCTAGATGTCAGATGAGAAGGTGAGAAACGCCCCGACAAAGGTTTCTATAGAAAGTTACATGTCGAAAATATTGATAAAGAGGAAACAATTCAGAGTGTTGTTGGAAGATAAAAAGGACAAAGAAGATGAAATCAAGCACCTTGACAGAAGAGAAAGAGACAATTGAGGTGACGAGGAGTTTGATACTTAGCATGGTCAAGAAAATTGGTGATGAGATTATGAAGAAGAGGCCATATTTGGAGAATAAGGTTATAGAGGATTTTCTATCCACCTTGTATTATTTACACACAATAGTTCACATGCTACTAGATGAGGGACCTGTGCATGTGCTAAAACCCAAGGATGTTACTAAATAGGCACAGAAGGTCAAGGAAATTATTGCAAGAACTAGCTATTAGGCCTTATTCTAGACTTTGAAGGATGAGTTGAAGAAGGCTGACCAGGCATTGAATATATGCATGGACCAGATGTGATTATAAAAACAAGGAACATTGGAGAAGGAATACGATGTCCTTTAAGTCGTTAAGAATGAATGTTGGGCGCGTGGAGAGGCTGATTTGAGTAGAGGAAAAGTGTGATGCTTGCAACAACCTAGGATCCACACAAGGAGAAAAAGGAGATTGGTAAACTCATAGCATGGAAAATGGATTTCATGGAAGGGATGGTCTCAAGTTTGGCTAATGTTCTCAGGGTCTATAAAATTAAGGTGAAAACATGACACTTGATGAAATGGAGGAAGTACTTGGATACATCCTGGATAAAACCACTAAAGCTCTAAGTGATTGGAATGACTTGGAGGCAGAGATCAAAAATGAGTATCCAGAGTTGATCCTCCCTATGGAAGAGTAGGGACGCCAAGTATCAATCTCATTATCTTGTACATTCATTCTTTCATTCATTATTCTTTTTCATGGAGAGATAAGTTCTGATTACCCATTTCCTGGGGGAGAAATGAAAATAGTGTGGGGTAATGTTGGGTAGATGGAATACAGCCTAAGCATGAGAGTGTAGAAGGATTGGGCACGTGGCATAAGGGTGCATGAGGTGCGTGAAACTTATAGTGGAATGGGGTGCTCAGGAAGGTTTGAAAGTAAGACTTAGTTGTTTTACAGTTTGAGGCTAATTATAACATGGAGTGAAGAGCATTTTTGTAGAAGACTTGAATATCACATAACGGATATTTTGGACAAGTAGAAGATCAAGTGCTATGCAATGTTTTGAGGCTATTAATAGGATTAGACTGTTGTTGTATTATTAGATACTCTATTAATAGATCGTTTGCATGCTTTTGTATTTATCATGTAAGGGTGCATGGATATTATTAGCATGTAGCCTATTTTTGAGAGGTGCATGGGTGGTGAAGGGAAATTCCCCACCCCTATAAATATGTATTGATTTGCATTGTTTAGATAGTTCTATGTTTTGGTAGAGTTATGTTGTGAGTTTGTGAGTGCACATGACTATGATGATGGTACTATGTATGTATGAAGCTTTTATGTTTTACAACAATTAATATAATGGATCATTGTGGCTGGATATTGGTGTTTTGGCATAATGAGAATGGATCTTGCATGGTAAATCTGATTATGGTTCTTGTTTAATTAATCTTGCATATGGTTAAGATCTAGATCTGGTTTATGCACTATAATATATTTAGTTAACTATTATGGATCTAGAATATCTATTTAGTCATGCTAACTCCTTGAACAAGTTCCCTCTCTCCATTGAATTAAAAATTCAATGGAGACTTCTCTTAATTTCTAGAATTATCTAATTCTATAATTATCTATCCTTCTCATCAATTTGCAACCATTGATCCATATCCTACATAGACCAATCTTCACCTTTCATTCCTCCTCCCATAAGTTATAAATGCATCTCTTCTCCTCTATGAAAGATATTTGGAAGAACACACAAAATCCATAACAAACCGGTACCGTTTTATTTTATCAATCATCCACAATGTTCAATCCATCTCCAATTCAATATATCAATCCACCATCCTTCATCAAGAAATTCAAGGAAATCTAAGGGGAGGTTCTCCCCAATTGAGTCCATAAATATGAAGTAAGCAAGTGTAATCAACCATCTTGAGAACATCTAAAGCATCAAGGGAGCTCTTCATTGGTAAGTGAAGGTATTGCATTCTCTCTCCCTTCCATCTAGCTCAATCTGAGGTATTGTTTAAAAGGATTAAATTTAAAAATAAATTTGGTTTTTGGTTTTTGACTTGCATTTGTATATAATATTTTATAACATATACATTTTGGCACCCACCGTGGAGCTTACTCCCCATTTTTCATCATTTATGATCTTATTCTATCTATAGTTTAGGATTTTAAAGTTTCAAAAAAATTCATTGTCATTTGCACCTTCAAATATTGAAATTTCTAGATCAAATTTCATTCCTAGCATGAAATGGAACCTATGACCTATGTTTTGGGGCATTTTCCCTGAATTGGTGCCTTTTCACTATTTTGGCACCTTTGTTTTGCTTTTTTTTCCTACCTTTTGAGAGCCATAAAATTTTATCTTGAACTCGAAACGACTCCTTTTTTCTGGAAAAGTATCAAAAATATCTATGCAATGAAAGTGTTAATTTAACATTTATAGTATAATTTAATCATGGTTTTCATTTTCCTAAATATTGTCATTTTAACTACACATTGAGTTATATTTTCTTGTTCCAAAATACTAACACTTTGTGCACAACTTCCTATGAATACCAAATATAAAAATCAATCTAAAAATACTAACCATTTGTTTTGTAGCATGATCAGTCTAAGAAATTTGGGTTTATAAATCAAATTACTAATATTTGTTTTGTAGGGAATCCACTTAAATACCTAATCACATAATATTTATTATTTAATTTTATCATCTTACATCTATTTTCTTTCATCCTTTTTCTTGTATGTTTTACATTGTTTCTTGTTTATCCCAAGGGTGAAACCATCTATGCTCTCCTCTTGCATCTTAAGATGATATTGAGGATTAAAAGAAACTAACCTTCCTCCTTTTTTATTTATAAGGGTAATATGATGTAGAAGTAACATCCACACACTTACCTATTCCTAGGGGTCTCGTGACTGTGGGCTTTATCTCCACTCACGTAGACACACTCTGTATTTTGGGTGGGTATATAAATTCTTGGAGAGTTGTCATTATTGGATAAGAACTTGCTTGTTTTTAGAGTGGCATGAAGTGAGGGGATTACACCTCCCAATACCCAGGCCTTAGATAACATCCTTGTAACAAAAAATTGGGCTCCACATGCCACAAGGTATATCAAGGACTCCCTTAGTGAGCTCATACATTATAGACTAGGAAACCTTTTGGCCACAATCAAACTATAGTGCAAGGAGGATGCACTCCCAAAGATCACTCGTTATCCGACCCCACATTGACACATAAGTGGAGAGCCATTTTGTGGCACCATCGCCAGTGTGTGGTATTAAAAGAGGGCTATAGTTTTTTTGTAATCCCACTTGACTAGTTAGGGTGTGTGTTACATGTTTGTGTGATTGTGTTAACACCCTTGTCCATCCCATCATCTTAAAATTTTAAATCAATCAAACATCATTCTAATCAACAATCATTAATTAAATAATCCTAATACAAATCCCATCACCATACTTAATTAACCAACCTAATCCAAATATAATCCCATTCATATCCTATCATACCATGGCCTTTGATACTCAATCCACATCCTCTCAAAACCAACATCCAAACCCTACCTCTTTTCTAAATCCATCAACTAAGATATCCCAACATACCCCACCCATCAAAGTCAACCATGTCACTTTGATGATGAAATCCCACACACTATCCAACATCTTAAAAAAACAAGTATAAAATCTCGCATCCTACCTCAACCAATCCCCTCCTCGCCATCCAAATAAACCATATAATATTGATCCTAACATCCTAAACACCTTCCAACAACTCAATCAACATCATTACCTTCATCACCTACACCCAATCTTGTCAAAACTATCTTATCCACCATTGATCCTAAATCACACTCATCCACTTCATCCACACCTAATCCTATCTTACCCCCTTCATCACCTAAACTGAATACTATCCTATCCTCTAATCTTATTTCAAATCCACCATCCCCCAATCCTAAAAAATCTAATGTGACTCCTAAGTCACCAAATCCTAAACCTAAAAACTCCAATACTAATAATTTCCCCACCCCATATTGTACCCAATATAATGAGTCTCATGTGCCACATTCATCTACTTCATCCACTAAATTAACCAAATCTAATGTGGTTCCTACACCACACCTATCTCCTAAAGCTTGTTCATCCCCAACATCACCCAAATCTAATGTGATCCCTATATCACAACCATATCCTTCATTTAAATCTACCCCATCCCCTTCTTTTACATCTAGTAATCCCAAATAATATAATCCTAATCCAAAACCATCTACCTCAGAATCACATACTCCAACCAATCCAAAATCAACCAAATCTACTTCGCCCTCCAAGCCCAAACCATCCACTTTAGCCCCTAGGTCTAATCCATCCCCTTCATCTTATAAGCCACAACAATCTGATATAACTCATAAATCCAAATCAACTAAAAATATTATAATCCACCCAATCTTGCACCTTTTCTTCCTACTCCCCCAAAACCATTTAACTGAAACCACTTCACTATTTTAGGAGAATCCTTTACCACCATCTTCCATCGTCTAAAAACCTTCAACGTGATCATCCATCCTCCTATTAAATCACATGATCAAAAAATTCCCAAACCATCTTGGTATCAGGAACACTATTATTGGGAATTTCATTGCACCCATGTACATTCGACTAATCATTGCATGAAATTTAGGTCTTATGTCCAAAACCTCATTAACAAAGGGATTCTTGTCCTTATACCTCTTTATCCACCACCTTTCCATATAAATCCTCTCCCTAACGATCCCCCACCATATAATTCCCACTTTACCTATAAACATTGTCAACCATCAAAATCTCATCGTACATTCAAATATCCATCACTAACCAAACATTAAAACAAATCTCACCTCCGATATTTTGTTAAATCTAACCTCTTAGTGGATGAAAAAACTACAATCCCCAGTATCATTATGACCACATGGCATCATATTACCCATCCAATTCATATCCTATATCCAAAAATATGTTCGATAATATGAAACATCAAGGGAAAGGATTAGGAATCCATGAACAAGGAATTCGTGAACCAATCTCCCTTCATCAAAATCCAGGTTGTATGGGCTTAGGTTATAAACCTTAAACTAACAAAATCCATCCCACTACATCACAACCCATTTATACCATTCATCATGTTTATCCTACTACCCCAAAAACTCAACCTAATCACAAATCATTTAAGCCCCCTACAAATACCAAACACCTAAAAATGGATTGAGCACAAAATTTGTCACATGCGCACAAATGTTATTTCCTTCCCACCCATCTTGCTTCCATCCAAAATCTACATCCCTTTGTATCTAATCCATTCTTATCATCACCTCCATTAATATCCTTCCATTCATTTGAACACTTGAATATCTTGCTCACACATGTTATAAGAAAATAGTAGCTACTACGACTATGTGACCTTGGTCTATCATTACCTCTAACATTCAAGCACAAATACCCTCCTAGAGATCCACGCACTTTAACACACTTAATAAAAATGTGTTAAAGACCCTTTGGTGCATATTTTGACACTCTAACCAATTTCATATCCACACCCATTTCCATCCCCCCATCAAGCCACTAGTTATTCTTAACCCATTGAGAGTTCTCAAGAGAGTGGAACCTCTTTATGCAAAAAAATACAAATATAAAAAATTAAAAATCATATCAAAAATATAAAATATAAAATAAAATCCACCTCAAGACTCTCTCTAGGGGGGTTTCCAGCATATCTACTGGGGCAATGGACACATGGCTATTAGTAGAGTAATGTTGTGACAAGAATCCAATGTATCTCTATCAGGGATAAGGACACCTAGGTGACAATAGAGAAATGCATGGCTTAGCCTTCCATTCACCCTCAATCCACCTATTTGACTTAATAAATCTCTATACATTGGATAATTTTTCTTCACGTACTACATATTAAGTTTTCACTTCAAGAGTTAATTAATCCTCACAATCACAAACAATGTGATCTCATAGACATAGGGATCACATGTTACCAAGTATTATTTAGAGTTTTGTCACACTTCTATTTTATTCTAACTCTTTTCTCATAACATGTGCCATTAAAATAATATTTTGTTTATCAATGATGTTATTTTCCTTCTATCCATCACATCCAAATCATTTTTCCTTTGGATTAAAAATTTATGGATAGACGGTGATCCATTCCTTTTGATCCAATTCTACTCATGTCCCTTTTCAAATATCATCATCATGACTGGAGGCATCCTTACTATCATCCATTGAGGGAATCATCCATTTTAGGTACCCTTCACTTCCTATCATACCTTGCACCTGGGGGAAAATTAAACCCATCCATCCATCCACACAAACCACCCTAATTTACACTTAGGGGAACACCACATATATCCCCCTATACTTGGGGGCATATCTTATCCATATCTCCCATCTTATCCTATCTCACATCCCTCATCCTATCTATCTCCCATCCCACATCCTATCTCATATTAACCTATCAAAAAATCCCTATACTAGCCAACCTATCCAATTTCCCTCAATCCTTCCCTTTCATCATACCTAAAGACACTTTGGGACTTATAAGAGAAAGTCACATCCCACCTTACAACCCTTCCCAACCCTCCATGAGCTATCCCATCTTGAATCCTTTCATCTTACCTAATCTTAACCACCCCCATCCCTAATCCAAAAACCTCAACATCTAACATCAAACATCCAAAATCCAAAATCTAAAAATTAAAAAAAACTCAAGAAAATCAATAAAAAAGATCAAAAAATTATACAAACAAAATATACAAAAATGTAATATGTGTGTTTTTCTTGCTTGTCTGAATTTACATTTTAGCTGATGATATGAGGCCCTTTTTTGTTTCTTTTGCATATTCTAATGATATGAGGACCATATTTTTGTCTAATAATATGAGGACAAGGGAATTTAGAAATTCAATCGTCACAATCTTTATACCTTGGTGCATTTTTCTTTATACCACATCAATAACATTGGTAATGATGATAAAAATGGGAACTTTATAGTAGCATACTCCCTTATATCATCATCTTTTAGCCTTATCATCATATTATTATCTAACGTCCTCATACTTCTATCCAATCAATCCTTTACTCAATAAATCAATATCCACATTCCAATCTTATCATCTCACATCCAACCTCTAACATCCTCCCCCCTTGGCTGGGGCATCTTCTAATATCCTCTCATCAATTAAACTCAAACATTATTTCTCATCACTCCATCAATCATCATCCCAAGCCTATCATCCAAATTTATCCCTCTTTTACAAACATCCTCAATCTTCTAATCCCCAAAATCCAACATCCTTAAAATTAAACATCTTCCAATCCAACATCCTCAAAATCTAAATCCCTATTCCCCAATTTTCCTAACCCCTTGACTAGAGAATCCTATCATCCAACATCATAACAACCTCACCCCTTTACTATAACATATTATAATCCTAAAATATTCACCCTTGTCATACATCGTTGACTGGGGAATCCTCTATTCTAAAATCCAATATCTACTAATCCCAATCCTCCCATCCTACATCGTCATCAATATCCTAATCAAAATCAAGAATCCTTCTTCCTTAACCCTTGACTTGGGCATCCTATAATCCAACCCCTTCAATCAATCTTCTAATATTCTCACCCTCTCCCCTCTCCTATAATCCTCATACTTCTCCTCCTCTAATCCTCTCTCATCTCCTATAATCCTCAATATTCTAATCGTCTCTCATCTACTAACTTGTGCTTGTCCTTTTTTCAAGTGGTTACCCACCTCATTTCTTCCCCACTTAACCCCTCGAGGGGGCATCATAAAACCATCATATTTTATTATTTGAACGGTCATTACTATGCAATAACCTTTCAAAGAAGGGAAAAATGTCGACATGCTTATTTAACATATAAAATACTTATTTTACATTATTAATTCCCCCACCACTAACCATATAATAATTAATCATGAGATTAATTATTATTATCCCTAGTATCATACCTAAATTATTCTCATTACTCACCTAATAATACCATCTAATATTTTAATCATTTTAATTCATTATTAATATCTTATTATCCTATCACTAATCCCTATTATCAAGTTCTAAGAAATTAAAATTACCACCCACCTACCCACCTACTCTACACCTATCCTACACCTAGTATTTCCATCAAATCACTTCCCTAATCACAATTAATCTCACCTAATCCTAGAAAAATCAAATTCTCCAAATCTAAATCTATAGGCTTATATTTCTAGAATCCTCTCCAAAATTACCTCCTATTTATTCAAAAATTAAAATTTATTTACCTCTCTCCATTGAATTAAAAATTCAATGGAGACTTCTCTTAATTTCTAGAATTATCTAATTCTAGAATTCTCTATCCTTCTCATTAATTCTCAACCATTGATCCATATCCTATATGGATCAATCTCCAACCTTCATTCCTCCTCCCACAAGCTATTTATTTAGCTCTCCTCTTGTATGAAAGCTAGTTGGAAGAACATATAAAATCCATAAAAAAACCTCTTCCATTTTATTTCATCAATCATCCACAATATTAAATCCATATCCAATACAATCTATCAATCCATCATCCTTCATCAAACAATCCAAGGTAATAAAAGTGGAGGTGCTTTCCAATCAAGTCTACAAATCTGAAGCAAGAAAGTTCAATCAACCATCTTGAGAACATCCAAAGCATCAACAGAGATCTTCATTAGTAAGTGAAGGTATTGCATTCTCTCTCCCTTCCATCTAGCTCAATATGAGGTATTGTTTGAAAGGATTAGATTAGGAATAAATTTGGTTTTAGTTTCTAACTTGAATTTGTATCTAATATTTTCTAACATATACAAGTGCATGTAACATGGGTGAAGTATAAGAAAACATGAAAAAAAAATTATTTCTTAGGTGCAAAAGTGATGACCTGTAAGTTTTCGGGAGAAAGTCCTCATGGGGGAGTGAAATTTTGTGTCCCCCATATACATTTGCATCTTGGGGAAAATCCAAGGAGATGTGAAATGCTAAAAATGGACCAAAGGGGAGTTCATGATGAGAAAGTGGACCTGGTCATAGAACAAGTGCAAGTTTGGGAAAGTTTTCTAACACCTCATATTGTACTTTAAGTGACACAGCTTACCAAAACATGGGGAGTGCAATTTTATGTACCCAATGTCCCTCTAAACCTTGGGGGAAATTTCAAGGGGAAAACCAATCCTAAAAGTTCACTCATGTTATTTTTGTTTGCTGATGTCACCTGACCAACTCCATTTTAGGACACTAGGAGTGCCTTTTCTTCCTAGGAGCATGGGATGGTGTTTTTGGATCAAACATTATATGATTTTAACTTTAAATTACCTATTTATATCATCCTAACCAATTTAAAGATCCAATTGTGCCTACAATTTTATTTTCAAGGCATGTTCCACTTTTGGATCAAAGGGGAAACTACAGTGTCTTGAGCTATCACATGAGATCTTGAGGACTTAGATAAAGTTTGATGTGTCCATAATGTGGAGGGTTATAATAGATTTTTATTTAGTATTTTATGAGATTCACAATCCTCTTATAACTACTAGAATATTAAGCTCAAGGTGGATTTCTTCATTGAATCCTTCATTCCTTGTGCCCAAAATGACCCAATTTTTATCAAGTTGTTCCTGTCATCAATTATCTCCACAGATTTTCCCTAAACTACCTTGCATCAATTTATTATTATCCTATAAAACTCCCATATGGATTGATTCTTCCCTATCTACTTCTAGAGGATCTCCACATGTTGTAATATGGCTAAAATAACCAATTTAGTGCTTTGAAGAGCATTGTTCCACCTTAGAGCTTAGTATCACCTTGAAGTCATCTTGGATCCATTACCCTATACTTGAAACACACTTGAAAACCATGTTATAAATTTCCTCTTTTTCAGGATGAGGATGACACATACCCAGAGTGGTTATGAGGGTTGATAAGTTGGCTTGAGGAAATGTTCACAATGTGTCATAACCCATTAAGTCTATCTTGGATGTATAAATACTTTACCCAGATGCAGGTGAAATTTTGTTGGTTATCATGCTTGAATTGATTAAATTAAAGTATAAACAATATGTTTATTGTTTAAATCATGTTGATTTCATTATTTAGAAGGTTTATAATGATGACTTGATTTTATTTTGTAAGATTGCTTCTTGACCGATCTTATACTTATGTAGTTATTTTAACTTTTGCAGTCTTTTGATTTTATGATCCTAGTAATTTTGATTAATTTCGAAGAACCTTGTTAAAAAACAAAGGTATAGTTGATAATCAGGTCATAGACCCAGTCTCTTATTTAAAATGTTATTTTAAAAAGCCATTATATGACATTCGAACAAATATAGACTGATTCGTGTAATGATTAAAAATCCTGTCACATCGACAGAGAAATATACATATATATGTATGTAGAGGAGTACACACACACATATACATATACATATACATATACATATACATATATATATATATATATATATATATATATATATATATTGATAGATATGTATGTATAAATATATATGTATATAGCTATATACATATATTAATACTATTACTTATGTTTTAATAAGGTATAGACCTTAATAAGGTAGACCTGTTCATGTATTTACCATCCGATAAAACTTTAATTGGAATGACTACATTGGACAATGTGATTTTGGTTCAATTTTTTAGGTTTTTTAATTTTTGTTGATCTTTGACCATTAGATGGTAGATGACCGCCCAAATGGATGGCAAATATTTCAAGAAAGTTGGTGGAGGCACCAAAGTTGGCAGATGATGGAATAGAAGGGAAATAGAGAGGAGTCGTGTAGAAGTCTATACAATTTCATTTAATGAGTTTTTATGTATCTCCATAGCCTTGGGAGAAGTGGGAATCTTTTCAAGGAAGCAACCACTGAGCTAAGTGGTTATTTTGTGATTCATTTTTGATATTGGTCTTTTCTGCTCACCATTCGAGCTTTGCATGCAAATTTATTATGGATATTTTTTGGGCGAATTTGTTATGAACCTTGCCATGTAAATGTTGAATCTAGTTAGTTTCTGAGTAAATATATAGACCGATCTATGGATATTATTGAGCTCCTGTTTCGATGA